>OY728160.1:1641466204-1642859954 GCA_963277665.1 Viscum album
ATACTGAAAATGAATTTTTTATTACATTATGTCTAAGAAACTCATAATATGGATTCTAAAATTGTAATTATTATATAATTTTTCAAATTTAGTTAATATTATTCATAACCTCTTTTGAACTTCTTGTTTGGTATGTCATGGTGTGCTTGAACTTGGTGTTGCGTGTTGTGCATGTTATTGAATTATTTTGAAGAAATAACACACTATTAAATCTTGGGGTGTTACAATCATCACCGCTTTATTCCTATTGATTTTGAAATAAAACTGACACCAAAATAGCCCACAAAACATTTCAGATTTCATTCACAATTTCAAACATACGTTAAAATGTTTTATAAAACCTTTAAAAGATATTTAAAATAACATAAAATCCCACACACATGTCACATAATTATCCTTTCACAACAAAATTGATTTTTCACATCCCACCCTCACAAAACTGCCCACACCAGGTTCGCATCTTTTTCACACTTTAGTAAATACTTCAAACATTTTTATAAAATAATTATACAATCTAACACATTACAAAACAATCCCTTTAACATTTTTAATGGACCATTTCAAAATATATAAAATCCAAAACGATTTTTCAATATGGTTTCACCTATTACATAAATCATTAATCCAATCAAACCACTCATAGAAAAATTATAAAGAGTATACCCATGACTTGCACATGTAACCCATTTCAAAACCCTCTTTACAAGACATTATCACACCATTATCAACAAAAAACATTATTTTAATCCCTAGATTCATTTTTTTAATCCACTTACAATTTCTATTAAAATACCTTGAATAACACCAAAAATGATACACTGAAAACACACATTTTCATAAAATACTCTGAAGAAGATTAACAAGGTTTTACAGATAAATCCCATTAAAAACCCTATTTAGAACCCAAAGGACACCAAGAACATACCAAAGCCGAAATGGCTAGCCAATAAACATTTACTAATCCTCTATCACATGATAGAGAAAAACCCAAATATTACCATAAGAGTTTTACATGAAAGTACAACAAATTTAAATCAAAATGAAAATATATAATTAAATTCATAACCAAATTCTTCAGAAAAGGTTTTTCACCACAAATAACATTTGAGGAACATAAAAAAGTAGTAAAACAATAAAACTAACTCATCATGAATGGTTACACATGGAATCACATACCTTATGAGTAAAAACCCTTGAATATTTGGTTGAATCCTCAACCACACCTCCGCTTCCCCACAAGGGAGAAAAATCCATCATTAAACTGCAACATTTGACCAAAAAGGAAAAAAATCAATCCCAAGTTTCAAACCCTAACATTTGGAAATTTTAGAAAATCATGAATTTTGGAGGAAACCCTAAGTTATATGGGTGAAACCAAGAAGGAATCTCTTACCTTGAACAGTCTTCATGAAGTCACCCAAAATCCACTGAAGGATGAATCTACAAGCAACCAAAAAAGATATGAAGTCTCGAATGAGGTTGAGTAGGTTATGTGGTGAATTAAATAGGGGAGAAAGAGTGTAACTTGAACACTTTATGAAATAAAGAAATTAACTTCTCAAATATAGATGATTTGAGAAACATAGATACTTTTCATCGTAATCCGCTATACAAATGAGCTCCAATGATGATAAAGAGATAATTATAGTGATATTAGGGTTTTATTATTGGGTTGGTGGTGTAATCATCTTAATACAATAAAAAATTATTGATATACAAAAAAATTAAAAATGTAATTTAATGAAGAAAATGGCCTTACTGGCTAGCCCAAATCCTTAATAAAAAACCCATATCCATAATTATTACAATGAGTTCCAAATTGATTTGGTGGTTTTAATATACCAGTGTATTCCAATTGGTATGTAGAATAGGCATTAAATTATGAAAATTGAAGGAGTTATAAAAGAAACAATATTTATTTTTAAATCTAGAAATGGGCTCAAGGTTTGGGCCAAATATTGAAAACCCACGATTTACACCAAATTGAATTGGAATCCCACAAATCAGTGTATGAATGTAAAATGAATGAAAAATACCATTAAAATATGTCATATATGTGACAATTATCCCCACCATAAATAATTTCTCTCTTAGAAAGCCACAGAAATGCCTAAAACAAAAAACCAATCCAACCAGAGAGGCATAATATACTCCTTTTCCAATTTTCACCACAATAAAAAAGACTAATATATATGTAGTTGATCAATCTAGGAAGGTATACAATCCCAATACAAAACATACACCACATTCGTATAACGATCAAGTAAATTATGATTTCATCACAAATGAAACACCTCATAAAACATCTGATGAAGACACAAGCAGTTTACCAAAACAAAAAATAACATCGAACAAGGTTACTCTATCCTTACGTTAAATGAACCGTTTGGAGCTATCTATTCGAGACAGTTACCAAATGAGGATGTTTGAAGTTAGATATCTCCGAATGAGCCAACCTACCACCATCTGAAGACTAAGGGAAAATCGAGTTACTAAAATGGGGAGACACAAATGGGCTCCCCACTATAAGAGACAACTTCAATTTTCCCAAGAAGGAATCAAGAGACTACACATGGGGAGGCCTGAACGTACTCCAAGAAATAGGGGGTAGAATATCATTTAATTTTTTCAAAATAACATACATGAGACCCATTGTGGGTCTCCCCACCATAAGAAAAAAACCTCTAAACTGACTTCCATGTTATGAAATGAAATGTCCCAAAAACAAAATGATTTGGTACACGTGAACGGTTAGTATGCATAGTTTGGGAAACCGTGTGCTAACTGTGAAGATAATTATGTTCAAAGAGGAAACTTCACACAGTTATATGGTCCATGCCACATAGTCGTGTAGTAGCTTCTGTCTCTTATCACATGGGGCCATAGGTCGGTGAACTGTTTCTACTAATTGTGCACCAAACATACACTTTAATATGCCTAGATGAAATATCCATCATTTCTCCAAAAATGTAAATAAAACCAATGGGGAAAAAATTGACTTCGGATAAAGCATTGAAACGAGGTCCTCCCACCTCTACCGTAAAACGAGAACAACATGATCAAGATGGTGACACCATAGGTCTAAACTATTCCCATAATTCATACTGAGGATAGGAATTTGTACAAGGGTTTGAATAACCCTATTATTACCCATGACTATGCGACATGTTCAATCCGATACCTATGGTTGGATCTAAAATGATTGAAGAATCTTCTGCCTTGAAGTTAGGCTTTGAAAACCCCCTGAATGAATCTTCTTCTTCTAGTGGTACAAAAAATCTACCCTGTAACCCCTGCTGGATTTACCAAGACATAAGACATTCCAAACCCCACTTTACCAATTCCCATCAATTCACTGAAGCATGTGATTAAAAGGTTCACACACATGTCCTCGTGTTTACTCGGATGAGAAATGGAAAGAGGAAAGGATATATAGAAACACCATCCTTTGATCGAAATATGTTATGATATCCTGAAAGGAGACACGCTTATTAAAAAACGAAGACTCGAAAATGATTTTAAAACCTAACCATTACAATCAAATGAGCATGTGACATCACAACGTGTCAACGAACATGAAAAAAGTGATGGATAGAACCAATACATGGAGGGGAACCTTATACGCTGTCCCCAAACATCAATGAATTATAAAAAGTGTCCATTATTGCCTCTCATGAGCAAATATCCCCCACTAGTTGTTGAACGTGAACTCCTACTTCAAAAAGACTATGAAGGACCCAGAGGCCATATTAGGCACCATCTAAGCACTCATCCACACCAAAAACCCCAGACCACATCCACCTTTGAAAAATAAGGTATATATAGATAATAAGGTTTATTTCATCCTTCCACATGAACTCCCATGCTACAAGAGGATCCAAAAAACCGAGAGATGAAAAAGGTTTTAGACTCAATCTACAATACTTGAGAATAATATTTATAAATTTATCAACTCGAGGATTTTCCAATGGTGATAAAATCAGGGTTTCACATTAATCATACATTAACCCTTAATGTGGGGGCACCTTTTCCAAATAGGGAACCCAAGGACCCAATCAAGATGGTCCATTGGTAAAAACATGCCAATAATCAGAACCAAACACATGAGGTGAACCACTTAAAGGGAATCTTAAGACATCTCTAGGAATAGATGACTAACTACCCGTCAACCCAGCTTACTGACCAATCACAAACCCAAAACACCATTCAACCAGATGAGTTATTGGACTCAAAACATCTAAAAAAAACACTTCCAATAACCCATTAAAAAACATCCCAAATCACTCATCAATACATCATGGTATCCATTATAAATATTCATTGAATAAAAATAGTTCAGCGGTTATCATATGCACCAATTGTACCCCATGGTCCTCACACATGCATGTTTATATGCCACACTGGGAACCCTCTTCGTATCCATACTAGCACTCATATAGATGTTCCATTAACCATCCATCATCCCATATAACACCATGCATGTGGTATATCATGGATATAACATTGCTTAAAACATAAAATTTGTTCCACTTTTCAAAACCAAAAAAATCAACCACTACTTTCTTTTTCTAAAGACCGCTAACCATGAGATCAAAATTCAATTGTACATCCTAAAAAATGTTTTAGAAAAAACAAAACCACAAAAATAATAATTCACTTCCATGTTATTCAGACCATTGTAAAATCATCTCATCTACCTAAAACACCTATCAATAGTTCAGATAACTATATTAGAAACACTTTTTCAAAACATACTTCAATACAGATCATTCTTTCAAAAAAGGTGTAAGAACACCAGTTTCCATTTCAAGAATATTCTGAAAATTCATTTCCACCATTTCATTAATTAAACCATTAAATCTTTATTAGAAAAACATTTCTTAATACATTAGGCTTCTTAAAACTATTCAATTATTCCATTAATACTGAACATCCATTATTTCAAAACTAAATGACACAAGACTATGCGAGGGAAAACTACCATCAATGTGTGACATGGAAATAGGGTTTGAAGTCATATTACAATCACTTCACCATCAAAGATATTATTCTTGGAATATATTCCTGGAACCACATGGCTTGTCAGGACCTACGAGATCATTGAGACCATTAGCCCAACTATCTTTCCATTTCCCTTAATCATCATCAAACCAAGAAAATCAATAGACTCGGATAAGTCCTGACTGCCCTTGTGACATTAGTCCAATTATGAGTTTTGGTGATTAGGCACGCTACGCATAACCTGAAATCCATGTCATGAAAATATTATCTCCAGACTGTCCCAATTGTTCCCCAAAATAAAATGACCCATGTAGTTAACATGAACCTCCTCTGATATGCTTTTGCCATGAACTAAATCTAGTGACCATCTAAACCTGCACAAAAACTGGCCCTATACATGGCCCAAAGGTCATTCAAAATCTATTAGCGGTAGCACAAGTTCTTATTTATCAAAAAAATGAAAATTGGTAATGATTTACCCATGTTTATAAACATAAAAACAAGAAAAAATTCAATATAAAAAATATATATTTTTTGGGAAAATTTTTTTTTTACAAAAAAACCAGCATTGAATTACATTGTTTAAAACAATTATAAAAGACTAAAACAATTTTAGAAACCTGCAATGGACAACCTAAGAAACATCCTAAATGAAAGAGGCACCACACTCATGTCATCTCTACAAGAAATCACGATGAAGGACCTGCTAGAATCCTGAACCACTGGCACTAAAATCCATACTCAGACCAGTGATAGGAATAACCAACTCTAATTACACCCAAATGTGTATGTAGTGTGGCATCCAATGGCTAGTACAATTCCACAACTATGATATTAAATTTGATAAAAATTTAGAGATGAAACGATTGAATATTTTTCAAAACTTTTAATGCTAGCTACAATTTCTAAATGATTCACCTTTAAATAAAAAGAGTTTTCAATTGGGATAATTTAAAGAATAAACACATTTAAAATAAATGAAAAAGCTGCTAAAATTTACACCCAATCATACCAAATGCTGACAATAAGCACTAAGTAATTAATTATCATAATCAATGGGAAATAACCCCAGACACTAGCATGATTTTTCTATAAGGCCCCAGCCTTAAACCTTACTTAATCTTGAGTTATTACAAGATTACACATTGAGGATCTTTTCAGGTTTGGAGTTTTAGAGAATTAGATCATAAAACTTGCATTACATTCCACATATAAAAAAAGTGGTTACATAAAGATAGTATTCTTCATTACCATCAATGAAAACACATTTAAAACAAAACATTGATTATTTCTTGACACTTCTTTGACACTATCATCATATCATGTACCATTCCCTTGACCTGTGAAAAACATTTCAAAAAAACTTGGGATGAGCATAAAAATCTCAGTATGGGTTATAAAAACATAGAGAGGAAACATGGGTACATATATACATAAGAGTGAAATCATAATTTACCCATAAAACAAAAGCACATTAACATACCTCATCAAATCATGAGTAAATCATTGAAATCATAAGACATAAAGGTAACTTGAGGCATTCATAACATTCTTACGTAGGGAGTAACCCTCTTGGTTACGTTTGGAATACCCATCACAGTATATTCCCTAAATCTCTTCGGAGAAACCTTAACGTTTCACTCCATCGCGTTACCCAATGCATTGGAGAGCTATATCAGGCTCACCCTCCATTAGTTTATCACAGAACCACCCGTCTTCATAATAATGCCCAAGAACCATAACATAATCGTATCACATAAAACATGAAAAAGGAAACATAACATTTCCACATTTCAATAACAAGATATCAATACAACACAAAAAACATTGTGAAAACCATTTTCAATACCAAAATAAAAGAAAAGTAAAACATGTTATTTATTTTTCTTTTAAAAAGAAGGTATGACTTGTAGAGGAAGCCGAAACTCAAATAGCGGTCACGACGGCGGAGAAGTCGTTGTCGCTGCATACGTACGACAAAAACATTTCCTTTTGTCATTTAGTAAATGCTTCGTATAAAAAATATTCCTTTTGAATAAATGGTAAATTCAAATGGTTTTATACACCGTATAAATGAAAGTTGTGTATAAAATAAAATATGCCTCAATGAAAGGAGATTGAGACGAAGTCCCATACCTCATATCCGACTTGACCCGACCGTTCTTTAATCACCTGAATAATAAACTTGAGTTAATCTCTACTTGCTTATGAACCTTTTTCAAGTTCATTATTCCTTTTATACCATGTTATGAACATCATGTAATCATTTAAGTTAACATTTTTAATTTTTTCGTTATTTGGTTCTTAAGTCAAAAATAGAATTATTACACTTACATGTTGTTAATTTGGTCAAAGGTTTGTTATATCCAGAATGATATTAATGATTTTGATAACATATATATCATATATATTCATCATATACGTGTATTTATAATATTACATCACATTTAGAGGTATGAAATGAAATGCACCGTTCATGGAGACGATAAGTCGTACGTACGCATGAACGCTACTTCCATTTCTATTTCTTATTTTTTGGAATGGAATCATAATGATATAAATTATATTATAATTCCAGTATAATAAAATATATAATATCATTAACTTTATCCTTTACACATCCCATATATGGTATTAACGAATCAAATCACTTTCAGGGGGCGGTAGTCCGCACTTCCTATAATGAAGATATCGTGTTTACCCATAATGGAAACCATAAAGGTATGCCAAAAATGAAAAAAACAGAAGCTTAAGGAAAACATAAACATATTATATATCATATATAAAAATAGTGACATCATAATGGCCACCTTTGAAGGTGTTAAATGAGTATTGAACAATCATCGTTTCGGGAGGCAGAATTTCGCCATCCACGAAAATCGTATGTTCTTTAACCATTTGATGTAGTTGTGTGAGAGTGTAGCTCAAATAAATCTTATAACAACATCCGAGTATATTGAAGATACTGTTGATGTTACAAAAGAAGTAAATAAAAAGAGTTTAGAGGGTTGGAGAAGCAAAATAAAACAAATGAACATGAGAGAATGAATTACCTTTAAAAGTGTAACTCTTTTTGATTTGAGCCTAAAGGATTCCATTGAAAGGATTATTCCCAAAGGGAATCCTCTAGGATGAGGAGAGGGATGTGGAGAGAGTAAATGGGAAGGGGTTGGGTGAGCCAAAGGCTTGAGGAGTGTGTGAAATGAGGTAGAGGTGGGGGCCTTTTATAAGAGGAGAGGAGGGGCACATTTGGAATGTAAAGAAATATTAATTTATTTGAAAATGTGTTTCGGTTTTAAAAGGTCCAAAATTAATATAATTCGTGGATAAGGTGATAAGGGTTAGAAATACACTCATCCAATTGGTTTTTTCCATGTGTAGCATTTAGATTTTTCATTATCTTTCCATTTTATATAAATCGTTAAATAATGAGGTCATCGCTGCATCATCATGATGTCATAAATAATTTAATTTATTTAAAGTATAAAAATTTAAAAAAAAATACTATGATGTATGAAATCTTTTTATCGTTCCCATGACTATTTATAATCAATAATATTATCTTTATAACCCCATAAAAAATTGTTTTCGTAAAACATATTATGTTTGTGTCATTTTTACTTTTACATTAAATAAAAAGTTATTTATGTAATTTCCCAACCAAATTGGATCCATGGGGTCCCCAAGTTGACCCATGGCTTTTCTCGGTCGGCCATGACACAACCAATGTGGGTAGGACATGTGTCAAGATCATTTTATTTTATTAAAGCATTATTTTTACCATAAACTACACTAATTCCCACTAATCGCGATTAAAAACTTAATAAGTTACTATTCACCAAAAAATTATTTTAATCTAATTGAACCAAATTTTACTTCTTAATGAAAACCATGTATGTCGGATTTTTGAAATTAAAAACACAATGATGGAAAATTTCATTTAAACGGAAAAATCAGTTTTTATAATTACCACTTAGTTGTTTCACTATTCATCAAAAATTGATGTTTTTCAAAAAATTACCAAAAATTCACCCTAAGCTATATTTGATATTAAAAATTAAAAAATGAAGTCTATTTTACAATATTAAAAACATATAAGTCACATTAATTAATTTAATAATTAATTCCCGCTGTCATAGCAAATAGCGAGTTTTTATAAAACAATAAGTATCAAAATATTGACAGCAGTTTAAGTCTAATTTCAAAGTGAAATTGATTCCAATGACCACAATTGGATTAAATTGTAAAAATATATTCTAATTTCACTTCAAAACCAATTCAAAACATAATCTAATTTTATAACTAAATTATATTAAAAAGCAGTTTTGAATTAAAATGTAGTATTTTCACTATTCATTAAAAAATGAACATTGTCCGAAAAATACCAAAAATTCACACAAAGTAAATTTTGATGTACCAATCATAAAGAATAATTTTATTTTGACAAAAATAGTTTATAAAATTTTCAAAAGATAGATTTAAAAAGGGTTTTCCATCATAAGGCAGTAAAACAATCTTTTAATAATATTAGTGTATTCCATGCTTAAGATTGGATTTATTTTCTTTTTAAGCCTCTAAAACACTATCTTAATCATTAATAGACATAGATAAATATATATATTATTAATTACTTACTTGGGATGTCACAATTTCTCCCAGGTACCTCATATGTTGGTGAAAGTAAGCATCACAAATATCCAGTCTCATGGATGAGACACTAGTAGGTAACATACCCATAACCTAGTGGTATCCCATCATCAACATAATTATATAGTTATTGTTTTACCAATCAATAATGATATGTGAAAATGAGGCCAAACCACAAGGGATCACTTGCATACTTGTATGTGTACACCCACATAAATACTTGGGCTTCCCACTTGTTCTCAATAATGTTCATCAAGAAATGAAATATAATTTTCATGGTAAAATATTACATTCACATAAAAAATTCACCAAACATACAACATGTAAATCACACACGACACATCATTCCCCTTTTTTGAAAATGATTTTGAAATAATAATATCACCAAAATAGCCCACAACACTTTCACATTTCAATAACACTTCCACAAATATTTTAAACAATTATATAAAAACATTACATGAAATTGAAAATTAAATAACAACCCACATAGATGTCACATAATACATATTTCAAAAAAAAAAATTATTTTTCACATCACACCCTCACAAAACAGAACACACCACGTTCACATCTCTTTTACACATTGTTAAATCCTTTAAAAACATTTATGATACATTTCCAAGATGGAACACATCACAAAAAAACATTCACATTTAATATGGACCATTTCAATATATTTAAAAACAAATACAGTTTTCCAATATGGATTAACATCTTACATAAATCATTAAACAATTCAAAACATCCAGAGAAGAATTCTAAGAAGTATACAAATGATTTTCAAATAAAACCTATTTCAAAACCCTATTGGATTCCAAAATAAATCCAATAAAAACACTAAACACAATTCAAATCCCTACTGACATTTTCAAACCTCTCACAAGTGTCATAAAATTACCTCGAATAACACCACCAAGGAAACACATGAATATCTACATTTTAATAAAATACACTCAAGATGTATAATAAGTTTTTACACATGAAACACATTCTAAAAAACCTATTCATAAACCAAAATAAAACGAAGACACTACCAACTCAGAATTTGAATCCCAAACAACATTTAATAAACTACTTGTATATGTTAGAAAATAACCCAAGTAATAAAACAATAGTTTCACATGGAAATACACCCAATTTAAGAAAATTAAAAATATAGAATTAAATGCATAACAAAATCCCACAAAAAAATTTGAAACCACACATAACATATGAGTAACATGGAAAATCCATAAAAAATCAAACCAACTAATCAAGAAATGGTTACACATGGAATCACCTACCTTTTTAGTCAAAACCTTTGAATCATGGTGTGAAACCTCATCCATACCTCTGCCGCACCACAAGAGAGATAAATCCATACCTAAAACACAAAATTCTACTAAGAAAACAACAAATAAAACCCTATTTTTTAACCCTAACTTCTGGAAATTTTCTTACATTATGATAGAGGGAGGAAACCCTAATAAAAATTGAAGAAACCGATAAGGAATCACTTACCTATTACAATCTTGAAGAAACCACCACAAATCCATCAAAGAATGAATCTACAAGCAACCAAAATTGATATATAGTCCATAATGAGGATTAGTAGGTTACATGGTGAATGAAATGTTGGAGAAAGTTAGAAAATTAAAAGGATTATGAAGGAATCAAATTACCTTCTCAAAACTGGATGAGTTGATAATCCTTGATACGTTTTCCCAAAATCCACAATCCAAATGAGCACCAAAGAAGAGATATTGATAAAGAGAGTGAGCAAAGGGTACTTGGATTTAGGGGTGAGGTGGAATCGATGAATAATAGTAAATAATGAATGATATATGTAAAAATAAAAAATATAATTTATAGCAAAATATGGCAATATGGACTAGCTCAAAAACATTATTACAATCCCAAATCCATCATTATTCGTGTTTACAATGGTGTCCAAATTGATATAGTTGTTTTAATATACCATGGGATTCTAATTTGAAATTTAAATGGGTGTAAAATAATGAAATATGAATGAGTTATAGAAGAAAGAAAATATAATTTTAAATCTAGAAACGAGCTCACGATTTAAAACGAATATTGAAAGCCCTCCATTTCTACCAAAATAAATTGGAAACCACCAAATTAATGTAATAATGGAAATTAAATAAAATATACCTTTAAAATATGTCATGGATGTGACATGATATCTCAGTAATTATAGTACAATTAGTCATGTTTCAGATCCGTTTGATAATGAATTGAGATTAATGGAAAATAGAGGAATATGGGTCGGGCTTAAAATGAGATTTAATTAAAAACACCATTAAACAAGGATATTGAAAAAATGTTATACCATTGTGTATGTACATAATAATATTCATATTATTGGCATGTTGTTATTTTATCTTTGTAAAAAGTAATAACATGTAGATATTTTTATGGGTAATGATTGTTGATAATTGAGATGAAATAACACATGATTTGATATTTTTGGATAATAGTCCACAAAAGTAAGATATGATAGTAATTCTTATAATATTCATTACATTATCTCATAAAAAAATTATTCATTATGATAGTTTAGAAACACAAAGTAGTTGTGTATTTACACTTTTTTAAGTGTGATACTATTAAAATATTATAGATATAATTGAATTAAATTATCATTGTAAATTTTCTATTCTATTATTAAAATACATTTTTAACAACATTCATAGGGTTATAATGAAATATTCATTAAATTATTCTTCTGTAAAATCAAACCTCTTGATATATAGTAGTAAATGTTATGATCATGTTCTATTAATCTTGGATTCATATTATAATATGGTTTATTAGGATAATGATGAAATAAATGTATTCTTGTTTATGTTTTATACTTAATACATTAAAACATTTATGATATAGGGGATGAAGATAAACAGTAATTTGATTCAATAATATTCATTATAAAAACATCCAATATATTCTTCTTGAAATTATTGATGCAACATAACAATATATTGAGGGTGAAAATAAAGAATTCACTTAACAAAATTGTTTGATAATTATTAGGACAATGAAGATGAAGATAATCGACTAAATATATTCATAATGAAACAATATTAGAATTTATTTTTTGTTACTATTTCAAATATACATATATGCAAATATATATATATTAAATTATTAAATTTGAAAAATATATTAATTTTATATTTTTATGTTATTAATATATTCAAATTAATTTGAAATAATTCATTTCAATGAATAACATCATTAATGTCTTATCCATTCAATATCTCGGAGAACACCTCCTCTTATATCACCATTATTAGATCCTATCGATTCTATTGCAATTGATACTTTTTCATAGGCATCAGTTTTACCATATTCTTATGGTATATCACTATCTGATGCACCTTTTAATATAATAAAATGGGATACTCATCTTTCTAATTTTTATTATAGTGTTATCATTAATGGAAGTTTTTATACTATATGAAAAGAATATATATTTTATAAGTGTTTAAATCTTATTTCATATAATTGAATATGAAAACATTTGATATAATAATATGAATACAGAAGATATATGCAATATAATAGAAATTAAATTTTTCAACCCATTTGATGATACTAATTTTTTTACACATCATGAGGTCAAAAAGTGTATAAATTCTGGGGATGATTTCTTGAGGGACGGTGATTCATCACATTAATTGGTAATTTTTTATACCAATTTTCATCTCTTTGAAGAATGAATTTTTTACAAAAAAAAATTTTCTAATTAAATAATCATTGATGAATAATAAAAAAATGTGACTAAAGTTATTAATATTTATATAAAGTGTTATTTTTGGTAATATTATTTTTCTTCTAAATGTAAATGACTCCATTTCTTGTAAACTGGCCAAACAATGTTTTGTATGGAAATGGAGATATATTAAATGGATATAATGGGATGATTTTAATGAAACACATCTATGAAATTGAAAAAAATATGAAAAAATTATCAAAAGTGTGTCATGTGAGTAGTGTTAACATTGGTTTATGTTATCATGTATTCATTTCATAAGGTATTAACATATTTTAAAATATTATAACTAATATAGAATATTAATATTATAATTTTTATTAATTTTTCAGTTTTTCATTTGAATTATCTAAAAAATAAAATGAATCTTGAATAATTAGATATTCGTTTTATCAGTAGGAAATTGAGTCTTCCCAAAAAAGTGTAATCTTGGTTATATTTAATTCATTATTATTTTTTGTTATATATTTAGAAATTTTATTAATAGAAAATCTATATATAATTTTGATAATGGGTAATGATGAGGGTCTCTTTTTTGGATGAACTAAAATGTACTTAATGCTCATTGGAAATTAGATAACAGCTTCATGATTGAACCTAAAAGAGAAAATACAATTAAATATGTTCTTTTAAAATAATTATGATGTTTATATATTTATAAATTCATTATTTTTAATGTTATATTAATATGGTAAAATTAAATAATAATAGGAAGTGAACCCTGCATAATCATCATCAATTTCCCTGAATAATATTGATTCAATAATTTAAGGGATTCATATCATCATTGATGTATGAGGGATATGTTTTCTGCTACTTCCATAGTTTTGTTAATTATGAAATCATCATCCATTATTTATCCACCATTGATTGGTGTTTCCATTTTTTTACTCTCTGGGTAGGACAAAAGAATAGCTAATCATTAATATTATTGTTAAAGGATTATGACTTATATTTCTAAACATAGGATCAATGGAAGTGAGAAATAGAAAATATATTTTATTTTGTATTCAAAAGAATAGTTGGAATGATCCATATGTAAATTTCAAGTGCAATAAAAAATAATATAATAGAAAACTCTAAAATAAATAAATGATATTTTGCATCAAATATTTTCATTATTTTAATTATAACTATGTATCATGTTGGGTTTTTTTTTTTGTGAGGGGCGTGGGGATAATGTGACTTGATTGTTCTTTTTGAATTATGTGGATGTGTATTTACGAAATTATAGGAAAATTATCATTAAATTATTTGGGATGTTAAAGAGTAAATGGAATGATAAAAGGTTGTGTTATCTTCTTAGAATGGAAAAACACGATGTCTTTTATGACACAATAGTCATTCATAGTGTCCGTTAGGGATTCAAAATGATGAAAATGAGTACATATATCCTAGAAATAATTAGAAAATTTTTGTAGATAGTTTTCTATAATAAATAAACTGACACGACATTAATCCATTGCGATGTTTTCTTTGGCTGTAAATGAACATATTTTTATGTTTTAAAGCTCTAAGAGATACATGAAATTGTCACAACCATACCAAAAAATCTCATTTTATTATTAAATCACATTAAAAATATATATGAGTCATTATTAGTTGTATTAGTTGATTTCATGATGATATAAAATGTTCAATGATCAAAATTACTAAAAGGATATTTTTAAATATATAGAACTCTTTAAAAAATTATTTATGGGTTTGAAAAAAAACTATCAAAATTATATTAATATGAAATTATATGAAAAAGATAATATATTTTTATTGAAATTTGTTAAATATTTAAATTTTAATTAAAGGGATGGTTTTTTAAGAATATCCATAAACATATTTTATACTTTGAATGCACTAAAACATCTTTTTAATAGTCAAAAATATTCTGAAAAACCTTGTATTGTAGTGAAATCATTCAAAAAATTTTTTTTAATTATTTCTGTTTTTATGAGTATATGTATTATAAATTGGATAAGTGATTTTCTCATAATAACATAATAAATAGTAAAAAAGATATCAAAATCACTAAAAACATGAGAGAAGAATTAAATCCAAAAGTCCCCATATTGCAATGATGACATAGGATACTTACTATTTTTGGTTTCATAAATTTATTAAATAAATATAAGACAATATCATATAGGTTAATATATAAATGATTGAAAAAACTTTTTATCGTTTTATTACCCTTAAACGTCCATGTAACATTCAAACCAATTGAAACGACAATAGAAAAATATAAAATATTGGGAAGGCTATCTTTGAATTATTTCTAATGTGTAAAAGTGGTATACTCATCAAACAAAAATATAATCAAATTTGTATGAATCAATATGTAACATTTCAGGATATCAAGGTCAAAAAAATGTATAAGCTAGGGGAAAAACCTTGGAAAACCTAATTTTCCATGAAATAATTCTAAAATTATGTAGATGTATATTTTAGATTTAAGAAGTAAAAAAACACATCCCTATGAGTAAAATATTTCATAGGATGTTGAAAATTTTATTTGTCCTATTTTATAACATGAAAACATGTGTAAAATGATAAAAATTATAGAAAACAATTTGATATTTACATAAATCGGAGTACAAATAGAATTAAATCATTATTTATATTTATTAGTAGACAATGTTTAAATCTAATGTTTGGAATGATTGAATTGAATAATTAATCAATTTTTTATTAATTTTGGGGGTCTTTAAAAAGATGAGATATGGGGTGAAAGCTAGGATACACACATAATATTTGGATAAAATCAAATGAAATTGTTTTTAAATTGATTTTTAAAGCCACAAACTACCTTCTTTTTAATCGAAGAGGATGATTTCTCCAGATGTTTTTTAAAACATTTTTTTGTTTTAAAACTATTAAACTTTTTTGAATCAGTAAAAATGATATAATAAAACAACATATTAGTATCATATCTCCTGAAAAAAATATATATCATTTTTTAAATTAATGAGAAAACATCCTATGAATATTACATGTGGTGTGAAAAAAAAACTAATTATATAGGTTTAAATGATCGAAAACTCTTTAAAAAAATTTCTCAGGGAAACCATGGAAATATTATATTTTCATGAAATTATTTTATTGTGAGAATGTAATGGTTTTTAAAATGATGGAATGAAATAAAAATTAATTATTGTTTATATTTTTTCTGGAATCATATAAAACATATGTTTTTTTAAAAAACAATAAAAAATATGTGTAATAGTAAATAATATAGTATAAAACAATAGATTGATTTGAATTAATAAGAAAACTATTACTGATTTCCTTGAGATTTTTAATGGAATACGGTAAGTTTACCTGATGTGTCTTCTTCTCAGAATGATAAAATAAAAAGTTTTTAAATATATCAATGTGTTTAAAATCATGCATCATGGGGTGAAAACAATGAAATAATTCTCAAAATATAGTTCTTTCATATGAAAATAATTGTATAATTATTTTTGAGATGTATGAGCTTTATTAATATTAAACTGTTTGTTGAGTTATATCAAGAACTCCAAATCTTGGTTTAAAAATTTCTCATGTTTTAATAAAAATATCTATTTATATATACATGAGTTGAATTATATCTTATATAATTAATTTTTAGTTTTCAATGTTCCTTGAGTGACTTTAAAGGATTTAGTTTAAAATAATTTTAATATTATTTTTAAATCTGTAATAGTTTCATAGATTTTATATGTATATTCCTAATGAGTGGCCAGGTGGGGGAGAATTTAATTTTATAAAATTATAAATAATTATTTTCTTAAATACCTAAAACCATTTAAAAAAATTTATTATAAAACCCATTTGAAGATAATAAAATAGTAATCATATATTAAAAAAATTGAAGATTAAAGGTTTGAGAATAGTGGAAATGGAAAAATATTTTGTATTTATATATTAATGGATAAGCACATAATTGATGAAAAAAATAACGAAGAATATTTTTTATGGAGTTTAGCTAACATAATTTTTTAACTCGTACGTATACTACCCCAACTTTTTGAGTGTTTATTAAAGGAGTCCCTTGGATTTAATAGTAGAAATGATACCAAAACTACAATAACCCATGAAATAAAAAAAATTATTAAATTTTTTTTATAAATGATCAATATACCACCCAATTGAACATTCCGGAGAACCATGAAGTTATAATTTACATTTATACGTGAAACGTAAAAATCTAAATTATGTAAAATCTTCATTATCTCTAAAATTATCCATTATATAATGTACCCTTATAGACTAATAATATTGTGTACAATTCATCATTATCTATGGTAAATTAAAACATAATTTGTGGTGATCTAAAATGTCCATTGATGGTAAACATAGTAGAATCCAATCATAAGTGAGAATAAGATAATTATAAGTGTATAATAACATAATAAAAATGATTTTTACCCAAATAAACATAGATTATAAATTCCAACATAAATTTATAACCACAATCATGATAAATAAGAGTATCAGAGAAGTAATAATAATTCAAGAGTTAAAACTTTTCCACTTATTTCATAACCATATGAAGTCATAATAATTAGTGGATACAAATTTACAATCATGTTCACTCATAACTTTTTGATAATAAAATTAAGTGACCATACTCACACACCAAAATGTGAAAATATCCGCTCATAATGATTTCGGAACATAAAATTCTATGTATAATTTCAATAAATCATACACATGCATTTCAATTTCAACAAATATAAATACAATAATGAACACACATATCATCATTTATTGATTAGAAAATAATATTAAATTAATCAATTCTTTTATTAGGGTATATGACATATCCATCCATCACATAATGTTAATCAATTCATATATATGGAATAAATACATATTTTTTTACATTAAATCATAGGTTAACCCATAGAAAATAAAATGGGTTCCTTCAACTTCAAATCAAAATTTATATAACTATCCTATAAAATAATAATGATGGTAACATTGTAACATGTCCCTAGTGACGCCGATGTAATAGAAAATGGTGTTGTTATAGATGTTCTGAAATTCAATATATCACTAGAATATTTCATATAGAAAATATCCTTTTAATCATTAAATTTTATATTTTAAATTGATATATTTCTAAAATATTTGGGAAATAAATATTTTTAAAAGAATCTGGGAATCATTTAATTGATTATTCAAAAAATTAGTATTCATGATAGCTGGAAATGTCATTCATGTTGGGTACGTTTATATAATTATATTTTTCACACCATTTGTAAAATATACGTATTTAGAAAAGAAAATAATTTAAAAATATTTTGATAAAAATTGTAATATAGATATTAATGACATTAAATAATCATTATATAATATTTAAAACATTTCTGATGAGAGAAAATTTTAAATCAGGAATAGGATGAAAAACGTCATTCCCAAATTTGAAAAAATTACTATTATACATAAAAAAAATTCATTATCATTTTATGTATATAAAATAAGGAGATAAATCAATGAAAATTTAAAATTCACAATCCAATAATACATTATATTCTGTCACAATTATTTTACCTCCACTGGCATCATCCATTTTTCTCATTCAAATATCTTGTATAATAAATTTAGATTTATTGTATAAATTTTAATAAACCATATTCATACCTAACATACTATCAATCATACATTTATAATTTATAAAGATTATTTTATGAAAAATTTATTCATTGAATGAACTTTCTAGGGAAAAAAGTTTTATTTTCCTTGCATGTTTTCGTCTGAGTGTTTATAATATACTATAATGTAATGTTTTCATAATATTAAAAATAATTATTCTGAAATATATGTTATTATTAATCATCATATACAAATTTATAATTAATTAATTAAATTTGAGATGAAAAAATACCCTAATATAGTAGAGGTGGTAGTCCACTTGTACGCATAAGAAACATTACCAGTTTTTGATGGATGGAATGGAGAAAATGTATATAATTTCATCTAACAGAAATAGTATATTTAATCCATTAATATTTTATATGAACATTTAGTCAATCATGATAAACATCTATGAATAAAGTTGCAGGAAATGAAATAAATCATTCCGAGAGGCGATAGACTGAACAAACAAACAAATGATGGTTTTCATTCATATATGAAAGAATGTACGAATACTATTAATACCATATGATGTAAAAAAACTCCATTGTATTTGATAGAGAATACTAAAAGAAAAACGAAGCATAATGGACCCATTAAATATAGTATTTAAATAATAAAATTATAAACTAGATGTCAATTTTGTGGTCGTCAATATAGGATACATTATTATGAATAAAATATTGTTTATAAATATAACACCACAAGATTTTGTGATTTATTTATTTTGAATAAATATAACTTTTGTGGTATTTTCTATTTCACATAACTCAAAAAATAGTTTATTTTACATTAAATAACTATGTTTGGAATGGGTTATATTAAAAATAAAAGTAATTATGCAATAAAAATAACATAAATTTTATATATTTCCACATGGAACATCATGTTTAGCTTTCATCACACACAATAATTAATTTCTGCAATGGATTAGGTAACACACATGACCAATTATTACTAAACAATAGTATATAAATGATATTTTTTTATTTAAAATAAAAATATATAACTTTTAAATTAAAAATAGTTTTTATGAATAGAATTAACTAAATTATGAAAATATATGGTTTACATGATAAAATATGAATTCATAGGATACCAATTTATTATAAATGAATATGAATGTTTATTGAATACAAAATGTAATATTAATTTATTAATGGTCACAAAGATGGTTTACCATAATAAATTAAATATATAATAAAATGTGTGTTAAATTAATTTAATATATATTTTATAAACTCAATGAAATATTTTTGGAATTCATACCATAGATTATATATATATATAATATAAGAACAACCCTATTTTTATGAATTAAAACAATTATTTTTTATAAAGTTAGTTTCATGACTTTTATTGGAAAAATAATTTTAAACACAATTTTCTAAAAATTTATAGTTTAAATATTTTCAAATAATCCTTATAATTTGAATAAATATATAAAATTTAGGTTATGATATGTTTTATTATTAATCATTATGGATTAATTTTTTAGTGAAAAGTTTAAATTATGGGATTTTAATTCAAAAATACTTTTTTCATATTTTTTTTTAAAATGTAATTTTTTTTAATTTGGTTTAAAATATTAATTATATTATATTTCTAGAAACTAAACTAATTTATTTCATTTAAATAAATTTCAAAATGGAATTTTATATAAAAACAAAGCATCCATTTTAACATTTTTAATTTAAAAACTCGTCCTGTCGGCCTATGAGTGGGACTAATTTTAAATTAATATCTGTCATTTATATGATTTTAATATAGAAAAACGGATCCCATATTGGTAATAAAAATAAATCATATTGTCTAATAAGGTATATATAAATTTTTACCATAAATATTATTGAAATTGTTTAAAAATAACTATATTAATTAATGTTAAAATAATCTTAATAAGGGACTAAACTATAACCATAAACCCAAAATGACCTATAAAATTTTGAAAAATTACTTAAATTGACATAAATCAACCATATACTTTCTTTTCATTATTTACCTTCATTATTGGATCCACTTTCAAGATGAAAAATTTGGTAGGAATTCTCTCTTCAAATATTTACAGGAGTGGGACTCATCCTTACCTCTAAAATTCTATATCTCACCATCTTCATCGAGCGTCGAAAAAAAATAACATGAGAAAATATGTACTTAATAAACATTACAAAATTCAACCCTTACCATTTTACTCCTTCCCTTGGGAATAAGTAATATCAATGAATCCTTTTGGCGCAAACCAGAAATAGTAACCCGATTAAGAGTAAACGTCTTCTCTCATGTCATTTCATTATTTTCCATCTACAAACACTACCCTATTTTTTGTTGATTTTTTGCATAAAAAACCCAGTATTCCCAATATAATATGATTTTTATGCTACTTTTTGATAATTCACTTGCACACACCTCCATCAAATGGACAACGAATATATTGTTTATGAATACGGCGAACTCATGCCCCACAAAACGATGATTGTTCAATATTTCATTCTACCTATAATAGTGGATATTATGATGAAAATAATATTTATATATAATATATATAATATTTATTAATCCTATAATATTATATATTCCATTCACAACATGTAAATTTTTTAAAATTCCATGTGATGTTAATAGCATAATTCTGTCTAAGAATGTATAGACTTGCACCCCCTTAATGTATTGTGATTCGATCACACAATACGTGGAATATATTAAGTATGATATTAGTGAAATTATATAATATATATTACATTATAATTATAATTTAATGATATTATATAGATATATACATATATGTCATTTTTATTCATTCATTCAATATGACAAAAAAAAGATACAGAATGTGCATTCATACGTATGACTTACCATCTCAATAAACAGTGTATTACAATTCATAATAATATATTATTTATATTATTATAATACATATATACTAGAAATAAATTAAATTTTTATTATTTTTTAAATTTCATAATCATGATACATGTTTCAGTACAAATGATATAACAAATAAAGACACATAGGAAGAACAAAACGAAAATTATCAAAAGTAAAACCATAACATAGGATGTTCAAAAATATGGTAATATTGGGTCACAATAAAACCATATATCTTATCAAATAAAATAATATTGTTTTCTAAAATATGTACAATGAATATATATTTATTACAGTGGGGGTTTGAACAAGCGCGACCTGAGTTAAGACATAATCTATTGGGATTCCATCTCACCTTTTATTTCTATGAGATACATGCTATGTCGACACTCTATCTATTTGGGTGGTGTATGCACATATCATGGTTATATTATATGTATCTAATACTTTAGATTATTGGTAATCACATATCAATTGTATGATATTTCTTTCATGGGTATTATGTCTCAAACGGTACCAAATCGGTGATATAGTTTTCTATCAATTTTTCTTCTTTGAGACTCATATTTTATATGCACCTAAATTCATATTATAGGTGTATAGACTTATATATATACTATAATATCATTAATTTAATTCTTTTCATTCTGTTTTAAATTTTATTTAATTTCCATTTCTTACATGGAATGTATGATTCCATGTTACCACATAATAATAGTTTATTGAAAAAAATATCTTCTCTTTTTTACATTGTTTATGATTACAAATTCATTGATGAAATATTATGACCCATAACTCAAGTAAATTAATTATTATTCAACAACTATTTTTATTAATGATTTATTCATTTATAATTAACACTTATTCCACTCTTTGGTACTTATGATAGTTTAGAAAGTGTTTTTTTAATAAAGCCTATCATTAACCTCACATCATTCAGACATATATCTTCCAACAGAACAATGTTTCCTAAAAACAATTTCACACAATATTATAATTTTATTCATTAATGAATAAAATATTTTTTACCCTTCTTTCCTTTTATAATTTTTTTCAAAGGAATATACTTTTTGGTTTCGAAATGGGTCATTTTTCTGATCTTCAACATGAAAAAGAATTTTTTTAACTTGTATAACATGTAAGGATGTATCCACCATCAATCCATTGAATATTTAATTTCTTTTCAGAGTATATTTGTTACAATAATGTATTTATAAATTATTTTCCTTTAATGTTTTTCAAAATATTTCGATCCCTTTTTATATTTTACAAATCATTTACAATGAAAATGTTGTCATGATATTTCCATGCATTCGGTATATGTTTTCAAAGTGTCTTGAATGAAAAAGGGTTGAAAAAATTTTAAAAGATTCTTTTATAGTTTTGTATTCAATTTTTTTTTGAAAATGATCTCAATTATTATTTATTATTTTTCAAGGTATTTTAAAGGAATATGTCTTTTCATAATTTTGTATGTATTAAAAAGGAATTTTCCTGATAGAAATGATATTTTCCTCATGAAACTTTTTTGAATGATATTTCAAAAAAAATTCCATCTAAGATGAATTTGATGGATACTACACATTACAATATAGGAAATCATAATAAGTATCTATTAAAATTAATTATATTAATGGGTTATTCTAAATGTCATGGAATTTATGAATATTGTTTCTCTTACATGGGTTATATGTTTATAAAAATAATTGTTGTTTCATCTGAAATATCTATATGAAATGCATTCTTATTTCATGGGTTATAGGGTTATGAAATACCTATCTCTCTAACTGGTTACATGTTTATGAAATCTCACCCTCATTTATATTTCATGATTTTTATTAAATGAATGAAAAACATGCCCCTTTAAATAGTTTATGATATGATTACATGTCAATGAAAACCATTTCATTTCATGGGTTGTGGTATGATTTCTTATTATCTTATGGACCACATAAGTATTATTTAACTATGATATGGGTGGGACCTATATCCCCCACCATTTAGTTTTTTAAAGATTTATATCTCATGAGATAAATAAATATGGTATTGAGAGTGAACATTGACTACTAAGATTTCCATGGGAGTGAACCACGACTACCAAGATTGTATGAGGAGTGAAATCCTACTAAAAAGTTGGCCATGGGAATAAAACATGACTACCAATGTGATATAGGGTGTGAATCCATAATACTAATATGGTCTTGGAAGAGATTCCATGGCTACTAGGGATGTAAAATAAAATTATTGAAGGACATCCACACTTGAAGGTGGATCAGTGTTCTTCATTCCTGCATTAGGATCCCAACGATGTCGCTCGATCTTTGATCCTCAGTTTGGGGTTTCGGTGTCGTTCGTCAGCAGTCACAGGAACTTTCTCCATCCTCCAAGGGTTTGGAATCGTGGCACTCTATCATCACTTCATTTCTTGGAGATACAGTGTTGATACCTTCCCATAATATCCATATAAATTGGAGAGGGGGTTGGTAGGTAACGACATTGGGAATTAATGGGGGATCATTAATTAGGAACCTTTCTAATTACCCAATAGTTTAGACACATATGATTGAATGGTCAATCCATTTATTGTCTTGATTGGTCCAGGGTCCCACCTTGTTTTTTGTTCAGTGGAGGATTAGAACAAAAATAAAATAATACAATTATTTTATTTATGTCTTTTAAAAAGTACCAAAAACGATCTTTTTTATGGACCTCCTGTGGTCATTGTGAAACTGCCATTAAGTAAATCATGGAACTATGTATGCAATTTTTTCCTTGGATTTTTAATCCGAGTAACGATTCTATTGTTAGCAAACTCCGCTCAAGAATTTACTGAATGTACTCGAAAAAAGTTCATAAAATCATTAAAAGTCCCCCTCGGCCCGCACTGGTAGAGGTTAGGATCTACCATAGAGAAAAACATCCCAACGAACTAAATAGTACTCTCTTATTTTCTATCCGAGTTACTATTTATATTTTATGGATTTTACAATTATATAATTGTCACATAATTAATTTATTTGAGAAAAACAACTAACATTCACTAGTGGATTTCGTCATCGAATGTTAGTATCAGCCTACAGAAAGCATACCATCATGAGTTTAGCGATGGTCTGATATTATCAATCTGACTTACCGTTTGTGAGTTATAATAATTTGATGAATAAAAAAAATTTAATTTTTTATTTTATTTACGAATATGCCATTTGTGGTATTTCCCACTCAAGGCACGGGCCGACTAAAAAGATGTCGTGACTAGGGTAATCTTTCCATCCTGAATGAAACTATTCCAATGGATTTCTGATCCGGGGATCCTATTATGAGTTATTAAACTATTTCAAGAAACCTCCCATGTGCTCTCTCGGAGGTTGCCGTGGTGCCAGAGAATGTGCACTAGAGGTATCAATAGCCCACGAAGGACTTGTTCCTATGGATCCTCAATCACCATTGGATCATCCGTAAACATCACCCCATCATCAATGTCCAACTTTACCTAGATTATGAAGTGTGATGGATCATGCACACCTCTCCTCAACTGTGAAACATGGAAACATTAGTCACCTCATGCATCTATGGGGGATGATTTAGGGTGTACTCCACCTCACCAACTCTGTTGAAAAGATGAAAAGGACCGATTATCCTCGGATAAAGCTTGTCGCCCTAGATAAACCACTATAATCCTCATTGGGGTGATACTCATAGGAAGACATTATCTCCCACCTCAAACTACAAGTATCTCCATCTCATGTTGGCATAATAATTCTCCAAACACTATGCAGTCTTCATTTGCTGAGATGTGAGACATCATGATACAAACTCTCCCATAGCTTTCTTCATCCCTGGCCACATGTACATATGCCAGAGGTCCTGGTACATCTTCACCACCCCAGGATGTACAATTAAAGGTTACTTATGTATCTCTCTTAGCTCATCCTCCCAATGCATTATTGGTACCATGGGGAGTCCTTTGACGAGAACGAACTACTCCCCACATTCATAAAATCCTTCAGGAGACCTTCCTGAGGATATTTGAGCACGTCGGGTTTTACGGCCAACATCCCTATGATGGGTCTCCCGAACATGTTGAATAATTGGGGGAGTGAATCTCATATACTGAAGTTAAGCTACTCAATTCCTATCAACGAATGATATCTACAATGCAACTAGCTACTCGGACGCCTTACTGCACAACAGTAGACCAGACCTTCTTTTGAGTGTGTATGCTGCAACATTCCCCTTCCCAGGAGTATAGAATATCCCAAATTGTTAGTCCTAGAGGAAATAAATCCATCGTTTCTATCCCATTATCAGGTACTTCTGAAAGAATATTTTCTTGAGACTCTTATGATCAGAGTAAATAGTAATCCATTCAACCATCAAGTAGTTCCACCACATCTTCAGTGCAAAGACAACTTCTGATAACCCCAGGTCATGGGTTGCATAGTTCTTCTCGTCAGTCTCTGTCTCAACTATGGAATGCTCTGATGACACTTCTTAATCAACATGAAAGGATTTCCCTTCATCGTAAAAGCTGATATGGGCGCCGCTACCCTGGAGAAGTCTCGTTCAAAACGCTGTTAGTACCAAACCAAAGCAGAAGTATATCTCCCTTCAAGAAATAAATCCTAGAAAATTATTTTGAAAAGTTGTCCCCACATGCTACCACTGTTGTTGGGAATTGAAAACTCAAAACTCCCACCTCTACGAGGGTAAGGCCGACTGACTCAAGAGTGATCGGTTCCACCATCTTATGCATTGGTATATCCTTTTCTTAATAGTTTTACTTTTTTAAAGGCCAAGGAATCCCCCATTCCAACATTGTAGATAATTCAAAAACTATTTTCCTAATATAGTCAATCTGATTATGTAATGTGGATATCTAGTCCATACCCAATCATCTAACGACATAATGAATCGAAAATGGCAACATGAGGTTCCAAATGAAACTATCACCTCATGGGTCAGATCACATCATCAACATAAGTGTGATTTTCGAGTCTCCCCCAAATAGTCTCAACCAATGTAAGGGTCATGTCAATAGATTAACCAGAAACTCTAGGCCTTTAACAATATTAATGTAATGAAGGAATGATTAGTTAATATTTCTATTAATATGACAGCTAGTAGTAGACACACACAATACCTTTAATTATTCATAGATCCCTTGGGACACACTCCTTGACCGTATGCAGATAATCACTTCCCATGCCCTTTTGCTCCCTAAGCCTCGTGGGGACTACATTGGTGTGGTGGTTATAACATGTCAAAATGTACAACACCTCAGGCTTCTCTTCTAACTCGACTTCCACGTCTATAGCCGTGCAGATTCATCTGACCCAATCACTTCCATTTCCATAGACATTTTATACACCCATGTCTATGTGACTGGTGTCAGTTTCTACTTTCAGCACTGCTAACATTCACTGGATATATCTGCTTCGCCAAAGAACATTCTACCACAAATGTTATCTCTAGCACCCTAACAAAAGTAGGAATGCATAGTAGAATAATTCTGTATTAGATGTCCCTAAACACACCTCGCATGGAGTTCCAAGCCCTGAAGCACTGACCATACTGTATTCATCGAGTAACTAGGATGGTCAGTACACCTCCATTATTACTCAGCTATTGTCATGTCTTCTAGTCGAGCTGATATAAGCTCTAGGGAACACTCACTCTTTATCTTTTTTTATGTAAATACTCCCCCTTCCTTATGGAATGTTCTCATGCACATCCCTAGAAATGTAAAATCATCTTAATATCCAGGAAAACGAAACCTTGTCATCGTCCTGTTGAGCAACGTGGATGTCTCTCTACTAGGACCTCAATATGATCGAATGGTCCCCTGACTAGATGGAAACGCAGCCACCAACTCAATATTGTCATTAGCCACCTGTGATTTGGTCTTGCCTCGAAAATTGAGTGGTATCTGATGCTAAAACACATGTGAGGAACTAAGAGTACAAGTTTATTCTACTCATACCGCCTGTTGTAACAGCTGAAAAATGGGCGATGATATAGCTGGTAAACTACCTGAAGGTACCTTCTTGGGAAACAATAAATGAACGGAAGCCTCATCACTATGTGGAAAATCATCATGGTCACACACTAACAGAAACATACAGCTAGGAACACCTTTGGATCTACTGGTGTCTCAACAATGTAGAAATATCTAGCCACAACCTCCAGCTAGTTCTCAACTTCCTGGGGATCTGTCTTGCCTTAAAACATTAGAGGCATCTTCCACATGAAGTCGTGCAACATGATTAATTAGCATGCACTTTCCACAAGTGTGACTGGTGGTAAAAACTTCCCAATAAGAGGTGGTGATGCTGGTACACCACCCAAAGATTCCACAATAGTAACTAGGCCCTACACCAGAGCCATTTTGCTCGGTGGTCCATAATTGTGTACTATATCAGAAATCCGAGCTAGCTGTCTATATGGAAGAACCCTGATAAGGAATAAGTGAACCAAAATCATTATGTTATAGCTAGTGATATTAATCAATGATATCACAAGAAAGGCTATTCAAAAACACCCACAATCTGTGTTTCCGTGAACTGAGTCAGAAATCATAAAACAGGGTCATGGTATATGGATACTTTGGAAGCCACACCAACAATGGATTCCCAAAACGAAAAACCACTCTCATAACACATGACACTATTTCCATATAGAAATGATCAGATTCATAGTTCTTTGGTATAAACTACTCCTCTGATACCACATTGTCATGAACCATCCCCTGGGACCAGTTTCGTGACTACCCCAAACCTTCCTTCTACGGGCAAGGGGCTAGATACTAGCACCAGAAATGTGTATCCCTAAAACATGAAGCAATTTACATTAAACCATTACAAACACACAACCCAAGAACACAACTAGAATAAATATCTATGTAAATATCTGTAGTGAAATGAGTAATGAAAGTAAAAGGTGACAGGAATAAAGGCCCAACAGTAAATTAGAAGTAAAACTGGAAAGTAAAAATACAAATAAACATTAAAAAACATCTTATAGATCATCCTTTGAGGATCCAAACAATAGGGTAGGTAATGATCATCTCCACATCACTCCATGTCAGCCCGTCTCCTCCACATACTGCCTTGTTCTGGCTTCATTACCCTCAACCTAGTTATTCGTCATCTGCACAAAACACAACATTGTACGGTTGAATCCAGTGCAGGGGTGAGTATAAAAATATTTATTAGGGAACCCAAGACCACCGAAGGTCTCGTATAATTACAAAAAGGAAAAACCACAAATCGTGATCTAAAACAAAGAGCACAATAAATAAACAAAGCTTAAACCTGTTTTAAGTGAAATATAGAATTACTTATGACTAGTCACGAAGCTAGATCATCTAATTCTTTTAAGTGGCACTACTACTAACCATATGATGTCTGAGCCACATAGGATCAATAGGTACCAACCCCAAAAATGACACACACAGGATCTGACCCATGCGGAGCTAATAATTACTAACCCCCAAAATTATCCGCACATGATCTGAACCGCATGGATCCAATAATTACTAACCCCCGCAGAGAACCACACAGGATCCGAACCACCTAGTGTCTATAGGTACTAACCCCCCAAAATGACCTGCACAAGATCTGAACCATAGAGGATCGGTATGAATTGTCCCACATAGGAACATTGAGTGCTAACCCACACATTATCTAACCCACACAAGATCGGTATGTGATGCCCCACACAAGATCATTGAGCACGAACCCACATAGGATTACTCAGTAATATCCTCTGTATGATTTGTCTCCAACCTCCACCTCACTACCAGCCATCAGATTCCCGCTCATTATACGCATGATTCAGGGAGAACCACTTCTCAACCCATCAGTCTTATTTCAACTCATAAAAAGTTCCATTAATATGTTACCCGATGATCCCTCATTCCATAAGTGTTCCAATGAAAAAAATGGTGCCTCATCCATAAACATGGTCTGTAGGTTATAGGCATTTTAGTGCCAAGGGACCTGTTGGATTCGGGAACCATATAACCTCTACAAACTCCAAACCTCTTGTGGAGTATCTCAAAAATCCTTTCTTGTCCTCCATTGATCTCATAATAGAAAATATTACCTAGATCATGATATCAATATTTGTTTAGGATGTTGATCATTATATCAAAATCAATGTTTCATCATTAGTATGTTAGGACACAATATATATCCCCACATGTGGAGATAAACATGTCCTTCATTGATCTCAAAATAGAAAATATTATTATATGGGTCTTATCACTACAAATTGAACATCTAGAATTTATATCCATTGATCACCTCACATTACATCTTTCATGATGGTTTTTCTCATTTATTAGTAATTATTGAGTGCATGAGAGAAGGAGTAGATTCATGAGAGGAATATTTTTTCAATAAACATTAATACTATAGAATGTGATAGAAACACATTTGCAGATATATTGTTCTGTTTTAATTTTATATTAATAACAAAACCCCCTGATAATAAAATATTATACCTCAAAAAACCCTATCAATGTAATAAAATAATATTATTATTTTATTCCATTTCATATGGAATCTTGTGCAATGATAAATATTATTTTACAGACCAAAACAATTTTATTTATCATCATACATAAAATTCCCAAACTCTTCCTCCTCAACATTTATTTATTACACAAATAACTATTATATCTATATATTTATTCAATAGTTAAATAATTTTTATTTTTATATAATAGTGAATAAAAATCTATTTAAAATTTATATAACAATATAATTTCTTAGTAAATAAATAATTCATTTTTTATATTATAATAATATACAAATAAAATCAAATGATACACATTATGTGTGACCCTCTTGGCCACATACTCATTGGAATTAGGTAGAATTTCCTTAATTAATATATATTGATCATTAAATGGTTAATGAATACCATAAGGAATGAAACTATGTCATAATAAAAAATCCAATTGAGAATTATCAATTGGTAATATGAAACATTTTTTAGAATATCTAATCATGTTTTTTTCATACATTTATCATCGAACTAAATTCATGTCATATCATTCTTTGATTATTGGGATTGTACATGTCTACATCATTATCGAATTGGTTTAATCTTTACAATTCTACTCCAATAAAGATATATTATATAAACTTCCATGAATATGTAAAGGAAAAATTCTATCCTTGACTTATTCATTAATAGCATATCAATAATGATGCGCAAAACATACATGACGTCATATAAAAAAATGTTGTCATATTTTATAAAAATAAATCAAATTATTTTATCCCTGAAAGGAATTAATATTATTATTAAATTTTTTGGATGATTACAAGTTCTCATAGATAGTAATATTCAATGACCTATAATCATGTGTAATTTATAGTGTCCAATATCATCCTAGAATCAACCATTTTAGATATTACCATGTGAAAAAATCTTGAAATTAAGCCACATATTTTTATGAGTAATCATGTCTAATAGTTAAAATACTATGTTCCTCATCAATGAGTATTATCTGTCCATATAAAATGGTTTAAGAATATCTCCATGGAATTAAAATGTTATAATCAAAGTGGTTAAATTATTTTCCATTTTCAATTAGGTTGATACTCTGGGATATTATTATATTAATGAAATTTGGTTGTATGAATTATATATAATTATATACATCATATAATATCTACTTTTTTAAAACATAATCAATCAAGAGTGAAAATAATCTGTTTTAGGAATCTAACTATAATAGACTCACACAATGACTAGAGTTAACATCAAACGACATTCTGTCGTGTAAACATGACAATAAAATCATTTTTTATAGTGTTAAGGATTTAGATAAGGGGAAAGAATCATTATCTTTATTGGAATATCTAATAATTTTAAGTTCGTTATAGGCTCTTGGTGTAGTGTAAGAACCCAGATAATAGATTTACAATAATTATTTTCTTTATTTGTTAGATCATTCATAACAATTAACTTGACATGAATACCATTCACAATGAAAATTTTCTTCTGAATATTGATCTATAAAATCCCAAAACCTAGAATGTATTTCAACCTATTAAATTAATAATTAATTAAGTTATGATTTAGAAAAGATATACGTGATTTTAGGAACATTATTCAATATAAATGATCATCATCTCGAAAAACCATTTCATGGTTAGCTTTATTGATATTATAGGATACATATATAAAATCTATTTAGAGGTGATCCACAAATTATCGTTTTGTCATTGAGATATGTTAATTAGGTTCAATGTACGATAATTTATAACCAATCATACATCATTTTAAACATGGTTACTTTAATATCCATCCATATTAATTAATTTCTTCTAACATTTTATTGGAGGAGAAGATGAATCTGAGGGAGGGGTTTATTGAATAATACTATTCTCAATTCCAGATTAATACAACATGATAGACTTAACCATCTATTTATAATGATGGGGTTTCTGTTAAAATATTACCTAATTTCATTCCAAAATTTAAAAAATATAATTATCCGTAAAAAATCCCATTATATTTAATATTAAAACTATAGTAATTTCATAAAACCTAGAATCATTCACACTAATTTAAAATATTTTATTATAATCTAAATCAATATTTCTTACTAGACATGGTCGTGGGTAATTTGAACACATTATATTTTATTGGGAACCTAAATAAATATTATATTATTTAATTTTTACTTAAAAAAAATTTGTGATTGATGATGAATGAATAAAATTATTCCTCTATATTATGAATAATATATATTCCATTAATTAAATTCAAATAAATATTATTTTAGATTATTTGAAAAAAGAGTGTTTTTAACACAAGTATTCATTCTCACTATCTTCTTGTAGGATTTCCTAAATTCTAGGATTACTCTAATGAAATGGGTTGAGGATACAAAGAGAACCATCTTAATTTAAAAACCTCAACAACCACATATGAAAACACATTGTATAAAATAATTCCATTATAATAATATATCATCAAATAGGTTTTTCACCAGTGTCAATAATCTATGTGCTCAATATATCATTAATTGATTATAGGAAATAAACATGTCCTTTCACCATGAACATAGAATAAAATTTGATATATTCTTTCAAATAAAAGGGATAAGATATAAAAATTCATAAAGATTGAGGATAAAATTAAATCACCCTAATATATATTAATAAAACATCATTCAGGATTCACCCAATATATCATTCACCTCCATGAATGATAACTTCAGGGTTATTGAAATTAATTTATGATAATGAGTCATAATATGTATTAAAAACGATTAAAAAAATATAAAAATCATTATTTACACTCACGTATCAGAATATCCAATTAGACCAAATCATGATGAATACCAATTAGCAGGTTACTGATTATAATCTCTCATCATTGAGATACCCATGTACGAACTTTACGAGATGTCTCGTATTCGTATGAGTCCTCACACATGACAACATTATATGTTTACTTGGATATAAATTTATCAGGACATAGAACTACATTTATTAATATCAAAAAAGTATATTATGGGTATCATCATATTGGGGAACTTTTATGACCTTATGAATATGATAGTTACTCCATTACATTATTATATTAATGTCTTATAAAACATTTAAGAATATGAAATGAGACCATTTACAATAATTAAAATCATTTGATACATATATAATCATTGTCAAAATAGTTCATCCTTGGATACATAGACCCGAAGACAATTTTGTGGTCTAGAGAAAACAATATATTAAATTTTGTACACATGAAATTATAAGATAATCATGTCTATACTGAGACAAGGCATTAGTCATGGGGTCTTCCGTATTGATCATCTGTTGAAATAACTATCTCTATGAATTCACCTCTCCATGAATATTCTATAAATTGATAAACTTATGAAGTGTATACTTTATCCCATAATTATAAATAGGATCCTTATAATGGGAAACCACCATAATATTATCATAATAGTGTGTGAGATGATTTATAATAATATGTACCACATCAAGCTCTAAGATGATATTTTATATCCAAACTTCTTCCTTAGAAGCCTCATAATCCATAATTTACTTTGATCATTTAATCATATATCTAACTCAACCTACATAGAGCTCTTTTAGTTTAAAACATGTATATTCCATGTGAATTGATATCCCATTTTTTATGTTTATGTCATCATATTTTGTTTGGAGACTCCCACTTGGGAATCATTTGATTATTCATTTATTTTCTCCTCTACGGGTTAAGATTATCATTATTTTGGATACCATAGAAATATAAGGATATTATTGAATTCCATGAAATGGTTGTTACTGGGGTTATCTTTTTATCATATAACAAAACATAAGGAATATGCATCATATATCGTAGAAGATATCATAACAGATATAATTAACACAATAACTGATCTGTATGGAATCCTTTTAATCCATTTTATTTCCTCATGCTTTTAGGACACATTTTCTTAGAGAGATAAATTCCACATGACATGGGTAAAAATACCCTCCTAGATTCTTCTATACTAAATTTTATTATTAACTTATCACTCTATATATATCAATATACGCAAATAATTCTATTGGATCTAACAAGGTATATCAATATCCCAAGAATGTATATGTCTTATCCAATGTCTTTTAGGAATATGAATTTATTCAAATATGAATTAATAGATTATACAATTGGTATTTAATTTCCAATAAGTAATATTACAATGACATATACAACTATGAAAATAAATGTACACCTACAAAACCATTTATAGATACAAGGCTCACATTAATTCTATATGTAGCCAAAATCCATTATGGTTTCATAAAATAAATGGATCTGTGATCTGGATTATTTTTTTAATCTATAAATGATTGTTTAAAATTGTAATACATTATTATAATCCTTTGTAGTCACAAACCATTAGTGTTGTGTCATATAGTCTAACAACCATTACCTAATTGGCCTAATATGTTACTTGATCTTGCTTTTACCAAGGCCCCATGCACACCTCCAAAAATGCCAGAGGCTTTTGACTAGTGGACAAGGTATAATATATTCAGTGGGGGATACTATACCCTTTGGTCAGAGTGGAATAATAGTAGAAATTATCAAATGAACGAATATGATATAAATTATAGTATTCATAGTAAATAACTAAATTTTATGTATTCTACAAAATCTTAAATGTGGTATATAGTCTAAGAAACTAAAAATATTAAATCATACAATAGAATATCTGCCACTATGAATAAATAATATATAGAAAATAAAAACAAATCCATCAGGATATATGTATTACTATGATCCAAACCAAATATCTGATTTATAGATGCACGAGATACATTATATAAATCATGGGTGTCCCCAAAAAAATCTCCCCTCGATCCAATAACAATAAGTATCGAACTCAACCATCACGAGTCTTATTCTCTAACATAAATGAATAGATTAGGCATGCACACACCATGGTCCATATATGTGGGGATAATTATATCTTAGAAGGCCGCCCAGAATGGTGGCCCTATTATCTACTTTCACAAAAAATTAATGACCACGTCATTTGACCACACAATAAAAAAAACATATAAGATCTAGTATAAAAGAAAAAAATAAAAAAATAAAGGCATGGGTATTTTAACTAGGGTCACTATCATAACAAAAATTGTAAATATACACCCTCTATGTACAACAATATAGGATTTAAAGCACATGGACCACTCAATATCATAATATTTATTGTGTGTTCCATATATTATTATGTGATCCAAGTCATATAGACGAAAAATGATGGATGTCCAGACCCCATGGTGTAACCATAGGTGTACAAACCCATAATAAACATTTTTTGTCTTATGGGACTCCATTATCTTGATATGAATTTGCGAAAGGAACACCTTGGATTACTCAAATAGAGAACTTTTCAGACCCAAAAACTTTTCATAAGTGATTTTTGAACCATTGATGGACCACAAGAAAATAATTTATTGAATGATACATTAATAAACTAGATCATAGTTCATCTATGTTATTGGTAACATATCAAGATCTATAGAACTAACCCCTATATAGGGTGTAACACTAATCTAGATGGGTGAACTCATCCAATTAATCTATTATCTAAATAACCCCCTCTATAAATAACCATTCAATGTAGGAGATAACAATATCATTATCTGGGTAAATTCCCGATCAAAAATACCCCAAGGGTATCCTCATCAAACCAATTCCCTCTGTACAAAAATCCTAATAAATCATGTCCAACAAAAAATCAAACATGGGATGACCAAAATCTCATACCCAATATCGATCATGATGAAATAGAGTAACCAATAAACTTTAATATAATAAATAAAAATCACTGTATTGGATAATTGGATCTCATTATCTAATAATTAAATACCACTGTCTCTAACTAACCCACCTCGGGGCCAATCCAAAACACAAGGGTATCAATGAATTTAGGGCCACAATATAATGTGAAACCCAACTAGGGACTCCCCTTCTGAAACCATGACATCATGAAACAAACATCATAGGTAATATAAATATGAGAAAATTTCATAGTATGAGAACAAAACCAATAAACAGGATACTCTATATCATCAAATAACTCTGGAATGAATGTCATTAGATGTATCTACATGTGGAACTTAGTGGCCTCTAACTAATCCCCAATAAAAACACATAAATTGTAATCCAATTTAAATAATTCCATACAACTCCTATAAAACTATAATTATGACCACATCAAAAGAAGGACACTCTAGAGGCTCTTCAAAAAAATATATCTTCCCATTCCTAGAAAAAAAATACCCTATTGTACAAAATCTCTCATATGGGAATCCTAATTATCTCATAAGAATCATCTCAAAAAATAAATAGATCCCATCTGTAACCGCAATACCATGCATTCAACCAATCCCAAAGCATCCAACAACACTTATCCTCTAACATAGGATCCACACCTCAACTACTCTAACATAAAAAAACCAACCCCGATAAGAATGTACAATGTAAAATATACATAGAGATACTACTTAATACAACCTTCCTTTATCTTGTCTGAAGAACCTCAAATAAAACACACAATGAACATACAATCAATGAAAACTAATTGTAGATTAGCCCTCACATGGGCCACACAACTCAAAAATAATCCACCAAGTGGATTATAAATCTAATCCTCAAAAGAATCATCCTAACGAACTCTCACTATGAATAAAATACCATCCTGATATCTCTTAAATGATGACATAATTCCACCATCCTAATATGCATGGAAAAATAATTAGAAAACACTACATAGAAGTAAAATTGTAATTCCATGATAAAAAACAAGAAGAATTATTATAGGGAGAGAAAGTGCATGGATTAATATTTGGGGAAAACATACATTAATCAAAAAAAATTCTGCCTGGTTATGTTCACATCACCACTTTTTGTTTACTTATCCAAGGGATAAGAAATTTTCCTACCTGAAAAAAATTTCTAAACCTAAATGGCTACCTAATAATGAAGCTCACCCAAATCTGTGTCTACACCCCTCAATTCAATGTTTTTTTACCACACTTGTACATGGTGTTTATCACACATTGGTATCCAAATAATGTAACTAGATATGTACCCCCACACTAGGTCTTTCCATGTATTTCACACATTCACATTCCACTTAACTTTTGTAGGATTTAGTGATATAAACCACAAGGTCATGTGCCCCCATCAAGGGGTTTCTCATCATGCCCATAGCCACACCTCAACCATCCAATACACAATTTTTAACGATAAAATATACAATATAGTCTAAAAAACACACCTTTCATGGATATTAATAACTCAATACTTATTTTCTATAAACCACATGCCATGTACATATGTTTACCTGAATTGTAATCTCAATAAATAACCAAAACCTTCACTCAAGATTTTAGCAAATTTCATTGATCTACCCCATGGATTCCTAGATAAACTATATATGGATTTAATAATTTTAAAAATATTATTGGGATGATATAATCAATAAAATCTAAACATGTGTTCTTTAAGGTGGAAACTGCTGATTATTTTCATCTGAACCATGCAAGGAACCCAAAAATACTGGATCTATGTCCAGATGAACTCCTTGAGCATGAACCCTTTTACACACTCCATATTATCTCATTATCCCTCTCCTGACTGAAAAAACCCAATAAGGAAATCCCATGGTGGTGTAAGGAAAAAAGGGGATGTGAGAAATGTAAAAATTAAAAAAGTAAAATGGAAAATTAAAAATAAATAAAAATGGGTATGACCCCAGGTCAGACTCCCATGATTGGTTTATTTATTTCCTAGGAAAAATCCCTATTTTTATTACAACAATATATATGTAATTAAAATATTATACTCTATTTAAATGATATCATTGAAGGAACATTCATGAATAAATTAATAACTAATTAGGTAAATGTCAAATATTACAAAAAAAATTTGAATTGATTGGATTTCAAAAAAATATCATATACATTGTTAAACAAAATATTATGGGACAAATAGAGTAGTTAGAAAAAATATCTATGATCTTACCATAGAATAAGTGACCATTTTCCCATCAAACACTTCTTAGAAAAAAAATTCAAATTTGTCCTTATTTTCACAAATCATGACAATACATGTCAGAAAATATATGCATAAACATAAACAATCTGTTAATGAAATATATTTTTGCATTCACATCACTAATATATTTATCATGGTTTGTTTTAATGGAAATATGAATTCTAATTGATTCCAATAGTAAAACTCACGAAAAATATTCTTTGTAATATATTTTGTGAGGTTGTTTAAACCCTTTTTCAACAAGTAACTATTTATTGGTGCTTAATTTCCCATACATGTCTTGTTAAATATAGAATCCCATTTTCAAAAAATATTCATTAAATAAATTTTATGATCTATGAAAATAATGTTTTCATTTTTGTATAATGAATACATATCAGAATTAACAGATTATTTCAACATGTCCATAGATGTTCCACTTACTACATCCATATTAGTAATTGAATTATTATTATCATGTTGTAATGAGTCACCATCCTCAGTTACTATAAAATCATACCATTTTAGTTCACTTACAACTCCAATACTCCTACATAGTATATATCTATCTGAAACATATTATTTAATTGTTATTTGGTGAATTTATTTTTGTTCCAAATATTGTTTAACTTGTGAATGGGATTCATCAATTTCTATTTCACTCCCACTATAACTTTTAAATATACATTCATTGTCATGTAATATGGGATATCCATCAAGAACATCACTCATTCCTAAAAGAGTTTATATGACATATCCTATTGTTTACTTAGGAGATCCTATAAAGATACACTTTATTCCATAGGGTGGAATATTTTTTCTGTAATATTCCTTAACAAATACCTCAATTCTGCAAGAAATTATTTTTGACAATAATATTTTCATTCCACTCCTAAATTTGTAAGGAATACCATAATCAACATTCTTTTCACTCAATAAAAAATGTATAAATGTCTTTGGTAAGATATATCCCCAAAATAATTCTACATGACTCAAACGACTCATAATTTATCTCACTATGCCTAATATGTTTTAGTTACTAAATTATATTATATTGTGACATCAAGGTGTATAATGATTAATGTCATTAGATAGAATCCCACACCTTTATAAATAATCATTTAAGTTATCATTAAACTGTTTTACTCCATGTTCTAAGGGGAGTATCATAATCATTTTACTATGTATACTCTCAAATTTATTAATGTAGTACTTGAATTTAAAATGAAATATGACATATTCATAATCATGTAGTCACACACGTATCTAATAAAATTATCAGTAATTTTTTTAGTAATAGTCCCCACCCAATGCTTTAGTTATAAACAGACAACATACATGGGTATAAATTAATTCATGATGCTCCATGTCCCCATTGAATTTTCTACTAAATGGGAATTATCCCATTTTAACATGAAAAACGAATAAACAAAACCAATTCATATTATTTTTAATAAATATAAATATAAATCATTATGTAATTTTTTCAAAATTCTATTTTTATAATATTTAATGGAATATGAATATTATATGTGTGGTTTGAGTCCTGTGATACAGTTTAATTATCTATTTCCATTACATGGTTCATGTAATCTTACACATAAGGACCATTATATAAATGTTCCACAAATAAAAATTTCTATCCTTATAAGATAATCAAAAATTACTTCCAAATTTTGGAAATAAATCCATTCATATAAAGCTTGGATATATAAATTATATTTCTATTAATAGATGGAACATCGTAACACCCTTTTAAAACTAAGATCATTATACTTAGAAAAGTGAGCTAGTAATAAATGATATCCACAATTACATATTTATATGTATTAGATAATTATAGATCTTACTCCCCTCAGAAAATCAATTTGAATATAAATGGTTCCTTTTTGTAGTAGATATTTTAGAACCACAATCTATATTTAATAACTAATTTTAAAAATGAGATAAATTACTCTTAATGAAAAATTCTCTTGATGATTCCTCTTATTCTTTTCTTAGATGAAACATTTCTTTATGTGGACCTTCTTCCAACATGTGACACATAAAATAACCTCCTCCATTTTCATTCCCTTGATCATTATCATCTTTTATGGGAATGGTGAATAATCCTTCGTCTTGGATCTCATTGAATGGAATTTTTTCTAATTCACATTAATGTGGAAATATTCTTTCATCTCCTTCTCCATATTAACATGGAGAAGAAAGTTTAAATGATCTAACATATACATCTCTATGTTTCACATATAAGAATTTACAATAAATATAGACAATCATTGTGGTATTAATTTGATAATGTGATTGGTGTGTAGTTAATCAAGGATATTAGACCCCAGAAACTGTCGGAGTGGATTGTAGCCAATGAGTTTTACTATGGGTTTCCCAATTAGTGATAACTCTCCATGATTTTTATAATCGTAGCCTTGTAAAACTCATTATTTTCCAATGGTATTCTCCACTAGAATAATTCGAAGACATACTCGAGAATTATATAAGAATCTGTGTCTTCATAATAGTTCATGAGTTCTTTATACCTATAATAATTCATTAAACATTAAATTTTGACCACATCCTTCAAGTGATTTTCATAGGCAACGAGATGTTCATTTCTTGGCTCCTTAGTAGGTGGATCAGGAAGTGAAGAATGTAGTATATAATATTTTCAATCATGGGGAATCAAAAATTGAAGTCTTATAAACCATTCATGTAAGAGACATCATGGATTTAAATTAGAAGAAACAATTTTGTAATGAACATCCCATTATTTATACATTATAAAATTGAATATTATTAGTTCATTAATTGATTACAATTTATTTGATAAATAATAAAATTAAATATATTATGTCGCTAAATATTTTATCATGTATTCATATTCATCACCAATGAACTCAGAATATATCTTCACATATGATATTTTTGAGTAAATGATCCATATTACCCTTTTATTGAACAATACATAATCCATGAAAATCATGAGAGGGTGTTTAGGTAGGTTGTATTTCGCAGTGCATGATTTCATCTCAATGATCCATTGTGTGGATTCCCCAATACCGATATCCAAACAATTATTTCCCCAATACATTCCTCTAAATATGTATTAAATAGATTATGGACATTAAGCTCCATATAATTTTGTATAATTCAAAATAGTAACATAGCTAAAATTTTCTTATAATTAATAGTTAGCACGATGTTGGTAGAACTAAAAAAATTAACAATGGGTTCATCTAATTTCAGAAGATGGAAGGATTTGTTTGAGTTAATATACTCTAATTTTTTTATTATATATATATATTTTTTTATCCTCGATGGGTCTTCCTAATATTATGTGTATTTTACATAATTAATAATCCATGTTCTGATAAAAGAATTACCAATAATCTATTTATTTAAATTAAACCATAAGAATTTATTCTATTTAATTATCCTATATTGGTCTTACATCCATAAAATAAATAATAAATGAGATATAAATAAATAAATACATAAATAAACGACCATGTAAAGGTCTTATTTATGATTAATTTATTGAAGGGATAATTAATCATCATATGTCATAGGGGAGTACTCTTTGTTCCATACGTGGAATTAGTTACAGTATTCAACCAATCCACATTTGAATCTTTTATGTTTATATCATCTTGATTCCATCATGAAACACCACAACACAACATATGATACTCCTTTTATTATAAGTATTTATAACGCACGTATATGTGAGGGGAATCAAATGATTGGTTCAGGGGAATTACATCAATAACCTTTACATGCTGGACTTACATAGTACTAGGGAGAGGGATTACTTACATGTCATTATAGATAATTAAATAATTACATAATTTAACGATAATGAGAAAAATAAAATTAAATAATTTTACCACATAAATTGGTCTTGGACAAGCTCATTATTCTTAAAACATGATATTATTATGGAAAATAACTCTAGTTAAAAATCCTTTCAATTAATTTTTTTTATTTTAACACATGTTTATTAATTCCCTTTCATCTTAATGACCATCCAAATTTTCATGGAGATATCCCTCATAAATGATTTTATATACACTAAAGACGAGAAAATATTATCATATATAACTATAATATATTAATTAACAATTTTAAAATAATGTTAAAAAATTTATTAAATTTTTTAATAAATCTAGTTTAAATTAATATAATAATTTTTTAATATAATAATAATAAAATTAATGTAATTTATTTCCTTACTTTATTTGGACACTTGACTACATGTACTTACGAGCTACAGGTCATGTAAAATTAATTTTGTGTACCTTGGATACATGGTTGGGGCTTCATAATTTACCTCTAACACACTACACAACATATAATATCCATCTACACATCTTGTACATCTCTTTTTGTGTGTCTAGACAACCAATTGAATGAATCAGTGTATTCTTCACATACATGACCACATGATGTGTATGAAACTACACATAATGTGTTTCACTAGCTGTGTTACATCCTATTTTTATGGATGGACCAACAAGTATTTAAAAAAATATAATTAATTTTCTACGTTTCATATAAAATGGATACATGTTGTGTATGTCCTTTTTTATCATGTTTTTAATTATGATTATATTTAATCCATTATCTTGATAATACTTTTTTTGTGAAATTATCCTCTAAACAATGTATAATAAATTACATGTATTATTTATACACACTTTGTAATGTAAAAATAAATTTTTCCTCTTTCCCCAAGTAATGTTGGGTGTTATGTAAACTCACTACATGTGATGGCTTCTTCATATATCTTGTATTCCATGACATGGCCAGATACAGTGCACATAGGTACATGGAATGTATTCTGTCTACACATGATGTACCCTAGTAATTCTGGCCAGAATTCTAATCACATCGTAATACACTCTCTAGTCATTGTTCATCTTTTATTAGCTCCTAGAGATAATGGAAGATTGGATGATGATGATTAATATGTCAAATTAATGTTATTTATAATTGTCCAATGAGTGAATAATATTGAAATGAAATATCTAACCAATATTGTTCATGTATATCAAAAATCAATTAAATTACTATAAATGTTAATTGTACGATCTATTTGATACCACTTTTTGGTTATTGGTATATTATAAGTTATTGGATTGGTGAATAACTATAAATGTTATATCTATTAGAAGAATCATTATCATCATTATACCTGATTTGTATACAATGACCACGAATTTTAACCACTAAATATTGACATATAGAAAAACTAGAACCTAGAGATTATCTTTTCATGTTACGATTATAATTAATATATATATTATCATAATCATGGTATTATAATTCTTTTTAAAATTCAAATATATAGATTTATATCATCTCAAAAAAACTTATTTGGATTACCTTCATTGTTATTCTATAATCAATACGTAGAGTCCCACTAATGGCAATCCACATGTTATCCTTTGATCTTTGAGAAATATTGATTCTAGGTGCTTGAATAGTTGTTCAATATTATTTCATTTTTTTACTTGAATGATATTGGTTATTTCTAGTTGATGGAGTTCATTTCATTCTTAAAAGGCATAGATGTTGAATTTGAGGGAAAAGTATATTATGAACAATGATTATCATTTCTCGATTAACATTATAGAATATAAGTAAGTATCTATTTAGAGTGATATATTTTATGTGATATTATAATTTAATATCATACCATCCATTTATAAAATATTATTATCCTTAAAAACCTCCCTTAAATATAGGAATAAAATTATTATTATTTTATGGCGCAATAAAACATGAAAAATCATAAATATTAATTCAATTTATATTATCTTTATTATATAAACATAAATAAAAAGTATCCATTTGAACTCCTATATATATATTGAGCACATAAATAAATATATAATTCAATATTAATTCATCAGTAAAAACTTTTAATTGATAAAATAGCGAAAAATATTCCTCATTCCGGAAAATATTATTTGGTCTGTCAATCGAAGTAAAACTTAAAGCAGTCAAGATCGATAGAAATAATTATTGTGTCACACTCTAGGATTATTTATTATTTCCCTTGGTTTTCTATCTAAGAGTTAATGATTAATATATAAAAATTTTTAAAGAAACAAAATTTAAATAAAATAATGTGACCACATCAAAAAACACATATGAAAGATATTTAGGTTATATCATACATTATTCATAATATATCACCAAGAAAGTACCTCATTAATGTAACCAACATATACAACTGATAAATATTTCATTTAATATCATATGTAGACATGCCATCTCATCTGGTCCATAAAATTTCATTTGACGGTTCCATTCCAATCATTGGTTTCAGATATCAACATTCATTGGGATGGAATGAAAATATCCTTCCTCAACATATACATTAATTACAAATCACTCTTGAGACAACCAACCTAGAAAACATCACAGTGAATGGTATAATCAAGGAATTTGAAATAAATATATGTTTTATCATCATAATTTGAAATAATAATCATAATATATATGGAAATTTACATATTATCATATATAGGAATATCCAATGACGTAAAAGAATGAATAATTATTACTTGTGAGATGGCTGTCATAATATATTATCTGATAGATTACCATGTGTGAACATTTTATGGGGATGTCTCATCTACTTATGAGAAACCACTGCCAACATAAACATTATTTAATCAAGATAATAGAAAATTATCATAATATAGAACTACAATTATGAATATCATCAAATAATTCCTAGTTTCTCAATAAATGATTGAATTTTTATTACCTTATTAATAATATAGATTATCCTCTACATTATTAAATTAATTTATTGTTTAAAAATGAAAAATATATAATAATACATTATATTTTTATTAAAATAATAAAATATATAAATATTAAATGTAAAAATAGTCATTCTTAAGACATTATCTCCAATAATCACCTCTCTGAGAAGATTCACTATAGATATGATATTTCTAAAGTATGTGATGCATCCATTGATGTAACCTTGGATCCTATTCATGAGAAACATTTTTAGTATTATCACAAAAATTTGTTATAGGGTCATTACTACAACGCATCACATCTAGCACATTAAATAATTCTTGAATCTAGACTGCTTATTTAGTTTCCTCAAATATCACAATAATCTCCGACTCTATAGTAAAATTGAAGAACACTGATTGTTTGAGAAATTCTTACTCACACCACATCTATTGATATTGAATAAATTTTTTAATTATGATTTAAAATAATATTAATTTATTTGAAATGTAGAATCTACATATACAATAATGATTAGTTCCCAATATCTAATATATTCCATGAAAATATCCTTATTATGCCTCATTTTTTAACTATATTATTGAATACCATAAAATGAATATGACATGGTCTATCATCATATCTATTCACCATGATTAATGTGTGAAAGACATATCGTCTTGTACATTTCAATGCATATATAAATAACCATATAGATTATACTTACGAATTCTTTACCATCGAATGAGTTTTTTATGTATCTGTGGAATAATATTCTGGGAAAGATGAATGCAATGTGGAACTAGTAATATCCCCCCCATAAATTATTCCATATGAAATCAAGTAGAATATCGTTAATGTATTTACATTTACTTATTAAAATAATCCTATGGGATTTATCGTGATTGATCTTGTTCCCATAAACTCATATTGGTTCAACATAATCTTTCTTGGAGAATGTTGTTTTCAATCAGGAATAAAGGAACTGTACGACATGATTTAATTTCTCTAAGTGTAGTACGCCATCGATATAAACTATCATGAGTAAAAAATATCCATATAAACCTATTATAAACTAATTGAATACATTCATTATTTATGAAATAAAATTATTTTATAGCCTCATCAAATTTTAGGATCTATGACATAGATGCTCGGTTTGACCATAAATGGATATGTGCAACTATTATACATTGTTTGAATCCATTTGAGTCCAAAATCTATTAGAGTTTTTCATATAGAAATCATCATGAAGGATCCCATTAGGGAAATACTTCTCGAAATCTATTTAACATATATGAATGTCATGTTATTTTTCTATAGAAAGTATAAATCTTACTAAATTTAAAATTTCATTCAGGGAAAAGTTTTTTTCATACACTATAGTTCCAAATCGATTAAACCCATTGGAAACCAATCCTTCCTTATATATATTAGCTGGTCCATCAATTTTTAGTTTCTTCTTGAATACCAATTTAAAATCGATGACATTTGCATCCATTAAATGATCAAACCAAACGAAGAAATGGTTTTCATGTATATAATTGATTTCATAATTGACATCACATTACCATTTTGTAGGTTCTATAACACTTATTCCTTGTAGGTACAAGATCATTAAAATCAACTTATAATTAATCTCCATCCTTAAAGAATATAATTTTAGTACCAGTCTGATGATGAAGGTTATCTTTTCAGACATTGTCTTTTGTTGTCAAGAATGTTTCATAATGAAGAATAATTATTTTGGAAAAGAAGATAAAATCACATGGTATTTGTTTTGGACTTTCCATTTTATTCAATATAATCAAACTCAAAATATTTGAAATGGAAAATTGTATTGAGGAAGAATATTAATAGAATTAAATTTCCTCGTATTCACACTGAATAAAGTATGAAAGTTAGGATCATATTTGAGAAGAATCAGAGTCTCCATGGATTTGATTTAAATGTGATGATACTTTTTTGATCATAGAGTTCTCATAAGTCATCGGTATTTTGAATACAAGTGATGAAATCTTGATGAATGAAATGGGAAGTGAAGGAGATGTTTTCAAGTATATTTTCAATGATTTTTTATAAATAGAAATTGAAAATATATTCCATATCATATACACTATGATGATAATCATACTGATTGTTTTTGTGTCTATCATATTCAAGTCAATTGAATTATGGAAAATCATATTCAGGATGAGTTGGAATGAATATTGGCTGCAATATTTTTGGGAAGAATCAATAATTTAAATTAAAAGAATAATGATGCTAAAGTTGTTCTCAAATTTATTCAAATTCATGTAGTATTTAATGTTTTGGTATGACAATTTTGAATGGAAGGATTTTCTATAGTTAAAGATGTGGAACATGTCCACTGTATTCACCATACCATCATATTCATCCAAAATAGTTTTCCACAAACCAGATACAAATTGAATTGAGTTAAAGACAATTAAAATAATAATGACATGGACTGATAAAATATTTAATCAACAATTTAAATGGTGTTGAATAACATTTTTAATAATTTAATTGGATCAAGAGATGAGTTTAAGGAAATTGAAAGATGTGTTGTTGAGGGGGATTGAGTTTTAAGAAGATGTTGTGATTATTTAATGTTTACAATGTATCATATTTATGAACTAGAATGTATCTAGAAAAAATGATAAATGTGGTATATTTCTTCATCGATTTTTTATTCACTAGTTCGAAATACTATAATGAATAAATAATACTGATCTAATTAGAATGAAAATTTTAATCATACTAATGATTGAAAATAAAGCCTAAATGATAAAAAATCATGTAGAAGATTCATGAATAGTTGTGAAGCATTTAAAAAGACATAAATGACCCTGAATTCCATGTAATTGTTAGAATTTGGGAAATGTTGATTAGTAGGAATCCATTTCATATTCCTACTAAAATTACTCTTGTGTAACCTGTAAAAGAAAAAAAGTATTGGGTACTTTTTATAATAGTTGTACTATTTATAGGAGTATAGAGAGAATATCTGAAGCATGTGGGAGATAAAAAACGTTTTCAGATTTTTTTTGTTTATGTTGATCTAATGAAGTGAATTTAAAGTATAAGGGACAAGATGAAAACATTATTTAGATGATCGTCATATTCAGTGATCATTGTATTCAGTTTTTTACCATATTCTATTTACAATCATATTTTATTTGTCATTATATCAGATAATACAATAAAATAATGATTTAAGGACTTTTGAGGTTGTTCTATATAGTATTTATTAAATTATTGTATATTTATCTTTATTTGATCTGGTTATCAGATTTCATGAATTGGATTAGGGGAATATTTTTTTTGAGAATTAGAATGGAATTCAGATAAAATTTTATATCAATGTCCATGTAGTTAATACCAGATATTTTGTATGAAAATAAAGTTTTATTTTTTAAGAATAATCTTGAGGAAATTAAAACGGAAGCACTGGGATCATGTATTATGACACCGTCATTTTATTATCCCAATTATGATGATGGGTGCACATGCACTATTATATATTTTAAACAGTGCTACATGTGTGTAAGGGAATATCATAATTATTATATTCGATCTAAAAGGTAATAATTTATAGTTGAATATGTGTTATTGGGTCATTTCACAACCATAACTATGATGTATATATTCATATTAAATATAGAGCCTTCTAAATACTTATTTTCATGTGGATGTGCGTTTGAATAGTTTTTTAAAGAGAATGAAATATATAAGAGGGTTGAATGTACTTTTAATTGAATGGAAAATTAAAAATAAAAAGATTGATTTATTTAGTCCCTCCCCTAATTTTATATAAATTCATCCTAACAGGTATCATTCAATTGGTACTAGACAATTGGTTCCCTTTTCATATTCTTTTCTAATGGAGAATTTTTATTTTGGGGTCATTAAAGTCATTAAAGATTTCTATGGAAAGAATTATAATATCTGAGAATATATAATGTTTTTTATGTTATGTCTATTAGTTATTATGATAATGAAACTACAAAACACGGGTTTTCTCTTATTGATTATAATGTTACTCATTATTTTGAGATGTTGAATCTTGATAATGATAGAAGGGACAAGATTCATTTATTTCATTTAATGTATGAAATAGAATTTGTAATGAAAAAGGAGTTTCCATAGCCCAAGGAATATTCTATTAATTGAAAAAATATAAAGGAAATAATAAATTGAATATGAAAAAATTTAAAATAATGATTTTTGATAATGTGTGATTATGAATATATTATAGACATCATTACCAGTGTGAATGAAATTTTCATCACTATCAGATGTCTTAGTCAAATGTTTCATTATTCAATTGTTTTTGAAATGATCTTAAGAATCCTTCCTGACATGTTTGATGTAAAAGTTTCTTCTCCAGAGGACATAGATCATGTATAACTATCTCCTGAGAATTTACATTGCACTCTCATTACTTACGAAATAATAAGGGAGAAGGATATGATATGGGAATAAAATTTATAAAATGAAAATATCATTCATGGATGTTAAGAAAGAGTGTTCAATGATGATTATTATTTGAAATTATGGAGGTGAATTCGATTATGAAAATTAGGAATGTAAAAATATTATTGATATTTTATTCATGTATTCTAAAAATGTAAAAATAGGTATATGGAAACAAAATGGGAAAAATAACATGAAATTTATAGAATGTGTATCTATTAGACATATTATAGCTAATTTTCCTTAATTAATGAAATAAAAATATGGCAATGAATTAGAATGAAGGCCAAGATTATAAAGGAAGAAACTACAAGATAATGGAAACTCGTATTCCATGTGAAAAGCTAGAAAATTCATCTAATCTAAAATAATATGTTTCTCGTATAATTATGATAAAGAAGAAGGTACATATGCTAAATATAAAAAATCCATAGAGTATTACACTGAGAATACATTTATTTAAAAAATGAATGGTGAATGTTTTGGGATTATTAGATTCAGAAAAATTAGATCTCAAATTAAATATCATTTAAAAGAATAGTCGAAATAGAATATGAGAAATGTCATATGCTTTGAAAAGAAAAAAATATTGGAAGATGAATTTTCATAACATGAAATCAGTAATGATTTTTTGATGAGAAGGTGATGATGATAAAATAAATTGAGGAATTTGGTGGAATATGAATAGTATATGTGTAGTTTGAGTCATGTGATACAGTTTAATTATCTATTTCCATTACATGATTCATGTAATCTTACACATAAGGACCATTATATAAATATTCCACACATAAAAATATATATCCTTATAAGATAATCAAAAATTACTTCCAAAATTTGGAAGTAAATCCATTCATATAAAGCTTGGATACATATATTATATTTCTAGTAATAGATGGAACATAATAACACCCTTTTTAAACTAATCTCATTATACTTAAAAAAGTGAGCTAGTAATCTGTGATATCCACAATTACATGTTTAGATATATTAGATAATTATAGATCTTCCTCCCCTTAGTAAATCAATAGGAATATAATTGGTTCCTTTTTGTAGTAAATATTGGAGAACCACAATCTATATTTAATAACTAATTTTAAGAATGAGATAAATTACTCTAGATGAAAAATTATCCTGATGATTCTTCTTATTCATTTCTTGGATGAAACATTTCTTTATGTGGACCTTCTTCCAACATTTGACACATAAAATAACCTACTCCATTTTCATTCCCTTGATCGTTATCATACATCATGGGAATGGTAAAGAATCCTTGGTCTTGGATCTCATTGAATGGAAATTTTTCATATTCACATTAATGTGGAAATATTTTTTCATCTCCTTCTCCTTATTTACATGGAGAAGAATATTTAAATTATCTAACATATACTTCTCGATGTTTCTCATATTATAATTTTCAATAAATATGAAAATAATTATGGTATTAAATTGAGAATGTGATTGGTGTGTTGTTAATCAAGGATATTAGAGCCTATAAACTGTAGGAGTGGATTGTATCCAATGGGTTTTACTATGGGTTTCCCAATTATTGATAACACTCCATGATTTTTAAAATGGTATCCCTGTAAAAATCATTCGTTTCCAATGGTTGTCTCCACTAGAATAATTCGAATACATACTCGATAATGATATAAGAATCTGTGTCTTCATAATTGTCCATGAGGTCGTTATACCTATAGGCTATCATTAAACATTAAATTTTGACCACGTCTTTCAAGTGATTTTCTTAGGCAACGACATGTTCATTTGTTGGATCCTTTGTAGGTGGATCCGGAAGTGAAGATTGTAGTATATATGATTTTCAATCATGGTGAAAAAAATGGAAGTCTTCTAAACCATTCATGTAAGTGACATCATGGATTTAAATCATAATTAACACATTTTTAATGAATGTCCCATTATTTATACATTATAAAATTTAATATTATTAGAACATTAATTGATTACTATTTATTTGATACAAAATAAAATTAAATATATTATTTCTCTAAATATTTTATCAAGTATTCATAGTCATCACCAATGAACTCATAATATATCTTCACATATGATATTTTTGTGTAAATGATCCCTATTACCCTTTTATTGATCAATACATAATCCATGAAAATCATGAGAGGGTGTTTAGTTAGGTTTTATTTTATAGTGCATGATTTCAGGTCAATGGTCCACTGTGTGGATACCCCAATACTGAACTCCTAACAATAATTTCTACAATACATTCCTCTAAATATGTATTAAATAGAATATGGACACTAAAATCAATATAATTTTGGATAATTCAACACAGTATCATTACAAAAATTTTCTTATAATTAATAGTTAACTCGATGTTGGTAGAACTAAACACATTTACTATGGGTTCATCTGAATTCATAACATGGAAGCATTAGTTTGAGTAAATTTAATCTAATTTTTTAATTATATATAAATTTTTTTTATCCTCGACGTGTCTTCCTAATATTATGTGTATTTAAAATAATTAATTATACATGTTCTGATAAAACAATTACCAATAATCCATTTATTTAAATTACACCATAAGAATTCATTCTATTTAGTTATGTTATAGTGGTCTTACATCGATAAAATAAATAATACATGAGATATAAATAAATAAATAAATCAATGACCCTGTAAAGGGATTATTTATGATTAATTTCTTGAAGGGATAATTAATAATCATATGGCATAGGGGTTTACTCTTTGTTCCATACATGGAATTAGTTACAGTATTCAACCAATCCACATTTGTTTCTTTTATGTTTATATCATCTTGATTCAATAAGGAAACACCACAACACCACATATGATACTCCTTTTATTATAAGTATTTATAACTCACATATAGGTGAGGGGAACCAAATGATTGGGTCAGGGGAATTACATGAATAACCTTTACATGTTGGACTTACATTGTACTAGGGAGAGGGATTACTTACATGCCATTATAGATAATTAAATAATTACATAATTTAACAATAATGAGATAAATTAAACTAAATAATTATACCACATACATTGGTCTTGGTCAAGCACATTATTCTTACAACATTATATAATTATGGAAAATAACTCTAGTTAAAAATCATTTCAATTCATTTTTTATTAAGATTACCACATTTTTATTAATTCCCTTTCATCTTAATGACCATCCAAATTTTCTTGGAGATATCCCTCATAAGTTATTTTATATCCACTAAAGAGGAGAAAACATTATCATATATAACCATAATATATTAATTAACAATATAAAAAAAATTAAAACATTTATTAAATTTTTTAATATATCAAGTTTAAATTAATATAATAATTTTTTAATATTATAATTATAAAATTAATGTAATTTATTTCTGTACATTATTTGGACACTAGACTATATGTATTTACGTGCTACACGTCACGTAAAATGATTGTTGTGTACCTAGGATACATGGTTTGGGCTTTATAATTTACCTCTAACACACTACACAACATATAATATCGATCTTCACATCTTGTACAACTCTTTTTGTGTGTCTAGACAACCAATTGAATGAATTAATGTATTCTTCACATACATGACCACATGATGTGTATTCAAGCTACACATCATGTCTTTCACTATCTGTGTTTCCTCCTATTTTTATGAATGGACCAACATGTATTTAGAATAATATAATTAATTTTTTATGTTTCATATATATTGGATACATGTTGTGTATGTCCTTTTTTCTGTAGTTTTTAATTCTGATTGTATTTTAACCATTATCTTGAAAATACTGTTTTCCTGAAATTTTCCTCTAAACAATGCGTAATAAATTACATGTATTCTTTATACACACTATGTAATGTAAAAATACATTTTCCCTTTTCCCCAATAAACTTCGGGTGTTCTGTAAATTCACTTCATGTGATGGCTTCTTCATATATATTGTATCACATGACATGGCCAGATACAGTGCACATAGGTACATGGAATGTATTCTGGATACACATGATGTAACCCAGTCATTCTGGCCAGAATTCTAATAACATCCCAATATAATCTCTATTCTTTATTTTTATTTTATTAGTTTTTTAATAAAATAGAAGATTGGAAGATGATGATTAATATGTCTAATTAATGTTATTTATAATTGAACAATGAATGAATAATATTAAAATGAAATATCTAACCGATATTCTTCATATATATCAAAAATAAAATAAATTATAATAAATGTTAATTATACGGTCTATTTGATACCACTTTATGGATATTGGTATAGCATAAGTGATTGGATTGTTGAATAACTATAAATTTTTTCTCTATTAGATGAATAATTATCATTATTATACCTGATGTGTACACAATGATGAAGAATTTTAACCACTAAATATTGACATATTGAAAAAATAGAACCTAGAGATTATCTTTCCATGTTATGATTATTATTTATATATATATATTATCATAATCATGGTATTCGAATTCTTTCTAAAATACATTTATATAGATATAGATCATCTCAAGAAAACCTTATTTGGATTACCATCATTGTGATTCAATAATCAATGTGTAGAGTCCCACTAGTGTCGATCGACATGTTCTCCTTTGATCTTTGAGAAATTTTATTTTAGGTTCTTGCATAGTTGTTCAATATTATTTCATTTTTTAAATTGAATTATTTTGGATATTTCTTGTTGAAGGAGTTCTTCTAATTCATAAAAGGAGTATATGTTGAATTTGAGGGAAAATTATATTATGAACAACGATTCCCAATTGTTGATTAAAATTATAGAATATAAGTAACTATTTATTTATAGTGATATATGTTATGTGAAATTATTATTTAATATCATACCATCCATTGATAAAATATTATTATCCTTAAAAACCACCCTTAAATATAGGAATAAAATTATTATTATTTTATGGTGCAATAAAACATGGGAAATCATAATTATTAATTCACTTTCTATTAAATTTATTTTATAACCACAATTAGAAATTATCCATTTGAACTCATAAATATTTATTGAAAATTTAAATAAATATATCATTAAATATTAATTAATCGATAAATACCTCTTATTGATAAAATATCATAAAATATTCCTCATTCTGGAAAATATTATTAGGTCTGTTAATCGAAATAAAACTGAATGCAGTCAAGATCAATAGAAAAAATTAGTGTGTCACACTCTAGGATAAATTCTTATTTCCCTTGGTTGTATTTCTAAGAGTTCATGATTCATATATAGATTTTTTAAAGAAACTAAATTTAAATAAAATAATGTGAAAACATAAAAAAACAAATATGAACGATATTTAAGTTATATCCTACATTTTTCATAATATGTCATCAAGAAAGTACGTCATTAATGTAACAAACATATACACCTGATACATCTTTCATTTAATATTTGGACATGCCATCTCATATGGTCCATGCAATTTCATTTCATGGTTCCATTCCAATCAATGGTTTCAGATATCAACATTCATTGGGATGGAATAAAAAATATCATTCCTCAACTTATCCATTAGTTACAAATCACTCTTCAGACAACAATCCTAGAAAACATCAAAGTGAATGGTATCATCATGCAGTTTGAAATAAATATAAGTTTTATCATAATAATTTTAAATAATAATCATAATGTATATTTAAATTTTCATATTATCATATATAGGAATATCCAATGATGTAAAATAATGATGAATTATTACTCGTGAGACACCTCTCATAATATATTATCTAATAGATTACCATGTGTCAACATTTTTTGGGGATGTCTCATCTACTTATGAGAAAACACTTCCAACAGAAACATTATTTATTCCACATCATAGAAAATTATCAGAATATAGAACTACATATATGAATATCATTAAATAATTCCATGGTTCTCAACAAATGATTGAATTTTTATTACCTTATGAATAATATAGATTATCATCGACATTATTAAATTAATTTATTGTTTAAAAATGAAAAATATATAATAACACATTATATTTTTATTAAAATAATAAAAAATATATGTATTAAATGTAAAAATAGTCATTCTTAAGACACTATCTCCAATAATCACCTCTCTGAGAAAATTCACTACAGATATGATATTTCTAAAGTATGTGCTGCATCCATTGATGTATCCTTAGATCCTATTGATGAGAAATTTTTTTAGTATTATCACAAAAAATTGTTATAGGATCATTACTACAACGCATCACATCTATCACATTAAATAATTCTTGAATCTATATTACTTATTTAGTTACCTCAAATATCACAATAATCTCCGTTTCTATAGTAAATTTGATGAACACTGATTTCATTGGGAACTTCCTACTAACACCACCTCTATTGATATTGAATAAATTTATTAATTATGATTTAAAATAATATTAATGTATTTGGAATGTAGAATCTACATATAAAATAATCATTAGTTCCCAATATCTACTATATTTCAAGAAAATATCCATATTATGCCTCATTTTTTAAGTATATTATTGAATACCATAAAATGTATATCACATAGTCTATCGTCATATCTATTGACCATTATTAATGTGTCAAAGACATATTGGCTTGTAAATTTCAATGCATATATAAATGACCATATAGATTATGCTTGCGAATTATTTTCCATCCTACAAATTTTTAATGTATCTGTGGAATAATATTCATGGAAAGATGAATGCAATGTGGAACTAGTAATAGCACCCTCATAAATTATTCCATATTAAATCATGTAGAATATCGTTAATGTATTTAAATTTTGTTTTTAAAATAATCCTATGGGATTTATTGTGATTGATCTTATTCCATTAAACATATATTGGTTCAACATATTCTTTCATGGAGAATGTTGTGTTCAATCGGGAATTAAGGAACTATACGACATGATTTAATTTCGCTATGTGTAGTACGCCATCGATATAAACTATCATGAGAAAAAAAGATCCATATGAACATATTATAAACTAATTAAATTCATTCATTATTTATGAAATAAAACTCCTTTATATCCTAATCAAATATTAGGATCTATGACCTAGATGCTCGGTTTGACCATAAATGGATCTATGAAACTATTATAAATTGTTGGAATCTGTTTGAGTCAAAAATCTATTAGGGTTTTCATATAGAAATAATCATGAAGAATCCCATTAGGGAAATACTATTCGAAATCTATTTACCAAATATGAATGTCAGGTTATTTATCTATAGAAAGTATAAATCTATCTAAATTTAAAATTTCATTCGGGTAAATGGTTTTTTCATTCACTATGGTTTGAAATCGATTAAACCCATTTGTAACCAATCCTTCTTTATATACATTATCTTGTCCATCAATTTTTAGTTTCTTCTTGAATACCAATTTAAAATTGATGATATTTACATCCATTAAAGGATCTAACCAAACCAATAAATAGTTTTCATGTATGTAATTAATTTCATAATTTAGAGCACATTACCATTTTGTAGGTTCTATAACACTTATTCCTAGTATGTTTAAAGATAATTAAAAACAACTAATAATGATTCACCATCAATAATGAATATAATTTAAGTACCAGTCTGATGAATGAGGTTATTTTTTTTCAGATGTTGTCTTTTGTTGTCAAGAATGTTTCAAAATGAAGAATAATTATTTGGTAAAAGAAGATAAAATAGCATGGTATTTGTTTTGGAATTTCCAATTTAATCAATATAATCAAACTCAAAATGCTTGAAATGGTAAATTGTATCGAGGAAGAATATTAATGGAAGCAAATGTCCCATGTATTCACTCTGAATATAGTATGAATGCTATGATCATATTTGAGAAGAATCAGAGTCTCCATAGATTCGATTTAAATGTGATGATAATTTAGTGATCGTAGAGTTCTCATAAGTGATGGGTATTTTGAAGACAAGTAATGAGATCTTGATGAATGAAATGGTAAGTTAAGGATATGTTTTCATGTATATTTACTATGATTTTTTATAAATAGAAATTGAAAATATATTCGATATCATATACACCATGAGGATAATCATGCTGATTGTTTTTGTGTCTATCGTATTCAGGTCAATTGAATGTTGGAAAATCATATTCAGATTGATTTGGAATGAATATTGGCTGGTAGATTTTTGGGATGATTCAACAATTTGAATTAAAATACTAATGATGCTAAAGATGTTCTCAAATTTATTCAATGTCGTGTAGTATTTCATGTTTGGTATGACAATTTTGAATGGAAAGTGTTTCAATAGTTAAATATGCTGAACCTGTCCATTGTATTAACCATACCATCATATTCAGCCATAATTTTTTTCAACAGACCCGATAAAAATTGATGTGAGTTAAATAAAAATAAAATAATAATGACATGGATAAATAAAAAATTCAATCAACTATTTAAATTTTGTTGAATAACATTTTTAATTATTTAATTCGATTAAGATATGAGTTTAAGGAAATTGTAAGATGTGTTTTCGAGGGGTGATTGAGTTTTAAGAAGATTTTGTGATTATTTAATTTGTACAATGTATCATATTTATGAACTGGAATGTATCTAGATAAAATGATAAATGTGGTTTATTTATTCGTTGATTTTTTATTCACTAGTTCAAAACACTATAATGAAGAAATAATTCTGATCTAATCAAAATGAAAATCTGAATCATACTAATGATTGAAAATAAAGTCTAAATGATAAAAAAATCATGTAGAAGATTCATTAATAATTGAGAAGCATTGAAAAGGACATAAATTTCCCTAAATTTCATGGAATAGTTAAAATTTGGGCAATGTTGATTAGTAGGAATCCATTTCATATTCGTACAAAAACTACTCTCGAGTAACCTATAAAAAAAAGTATTCGGTACTTTTTACAATGGTTGTACTATTTATAGGAGTATAGATAGAATATCTGATTCTTGAGGGAGAGAAAAAAAATTTAAGATTTTTTTTGTTTTTGTTGTTTTTATGAAGTGAATTTAAAGTATAACGGACAATATCATAACAATATTTAGATGATCATCATATTCAATGATCATTGTATTCAGTTTTTTACCATATTCTATTTACCATCATATTCTATTTGTCATCCTATCAGATATTATAATAAAATAATGATTTAAGGACTTTGGAGGTTGTTCTATATAGTATTTATTAAATTACAGTATATTTATCTTTATTTTACCGGGTTATCATATTTGATTAATTGGATTAGGGGAATCAATTTTTGAGAATCAGAATGGAATTCAGATAAAAATGTATATCTGTGTCCATGTAGTTAATACCAGATATTGTGTATGAAAATAAAGTTGTATTTTTTAAGAATATATTTGAGGAAATTAAAAAGGAAGCACCAGGAGCATGTATTATGACACAGTAATTTTATTATCCCAATTATGTTGATGGGTTCACATGCACTATTAGATATTTTACACAGTGCTACATGTGTGGAAGGGAATATCATACTCATTTTATTCAATCTAAAAGGGACTATTTTATAGTTTATTAGGTGTTATTGGGTAATTTCACAACCATAAAAATGATGTATCTATTAATATTAAATAGAGATCCTTCTAAATACTTATATTCATGTGGATGTGTGTTTGAACAGTTTTTAAAAGAGAATGAAATATATAACAGGGGTGAATGTACTATTAATTGAATGGAAAAATAAAAATAAAAAGATTCATTGGTTCAGCCCCTCCCCTAATTTTATATAAATTTATCCTAATAGGTAACATTCAACTGGAATCAGACAATTGGTTCCCTTTTCATATTATTCTCTAATGGAGAATTTGAATTTTAGGATCATTAATATCATTATAGATTTGAATGGAAAGAATTATCATATCTGGGAATATATAATGTTTTATTATCTTATGTCTATAAGTTATTATGATAATGAAACTACAAAACATGGGTTTTCTCTTATTGATTATAATGTTACTCATAATTTTTAGGAAATGAATCTTAATAATGATAGAAGGGACACGATTCATATATTTCCTTTAAATTATGAAATAGAATTCGTAATGAAAAATGGTGTTTCCAGAGCCAATGTAATATTCTATTAATTGTAAAAAAATAAAGGAAATAATAAATTGAATATTGAAAAATTAAAAATATTGATTTTTGATGATGTGTGATTAGGAATATATTATAGACATCATTACCAGTGTGAATGAAATTTTCATCACTATCCGATGTCTTCGTCAAATGTTTCATTATTAAATTGTTTTTAAATGATCTTGAGAATCCTTCCTGAAATGTTTGATTTAAAAGTGTATTCTATAGAGGACATAGATCTTGAAAAGCTATCTCATGAGGATTTACATTGGACTCTCATTACTTACGAAATGAGAAGGGAGGAAGATGTGATAAAGGAATAAAATTTATACAAAAAATATCTTTCATGGATGTTAAGAAAGAGTGTTCAATGATGATTCTTATTTGAAATTAAGCTGGTGAATTCTAATATGAAAATTAGGAATGTAAAAATTTTAAAGATATTTTATTTTTCTATTCTAAAAATGTAAAATTATGTATTTGGAAACAAAATGGGAAACATAACATGAAGTGTATAGAATGTGGATCTATTAGACATATTATAGCTAATTTTAGATAATGAATGAAATAAAAATATGGCGATGAAGAATAATGAAGTCCAAGATGATAATGGAAGAAACTACAAGATAATGGAAACATTTATTCCATGTGAAAAGCATGAAAAATCACCTAATCTAAAATAATATTTTTCTCATCTAATTATAAAGAAGAAGAAGGTACAGATGATAAATCTAAAAAATCTATAGAGTTTTACTCTTAGAATACATTTATTGAAAAAATGAATGGTGAATATTTTGGTATTATTAAATTAAAAAAAGTAGAATCTAAAATTAAATATCTTTTAATAGAATAGTTGTAATACAATATGAGAAATGTCATAAGGTTTGAAAAGAAAAAAATATTGGAAGATGAATTTGCATTACATGAAATCAATAATAATTTGTTAATGAGAAGGTGAAGATGGTAAAATAAATTGATGATCTAAAAAAGTCTCATGAAGAATAAAATAATAATAATGAGGAACAAGAGGTGAATATGATGGAAAAAAGAAAAATAGTTGGAACATGTCCAAAAAAAATTCTAAAAATTAATAGAGAAAAACAAGATTCAAAAACTATATCTATAAAGTTGGTGATATTTATTGAAAATATAAACCTAAGATGGATAAAATATTACCTTCAATGATTCCATGGAATGATGGAATTGTTTATTAAATAAATAATTATTGAAAAGTTATGCTTGTGGAAAAAACCAATAGTGTTGAGAATTTTGACGATATAAAACACCATGAGTCTAGCAATTTTTCAGAACATACTAGATCCAAAAATATTTCTAATTCATCTAATTCCAAAAAGGATGACAAGAAAATGAAGATTATGATTTTTAATAGAAAGTATTTTTGTTCATAAAATAAATACATGAAAGTTGTTGAGGAACGTGTTCACAAATCTAGTTAGTATGGTTGTTTTAGAGAAAAATACTACTTCTATTTCTATTTTCTATATTGTGGTGGATTCTGAATTATGAAAACTATGTTTTTTATCAACAAAAAACATTTCTATTTTTTTCATATGTTATGAAAGGATTGGTTTGAGTGGGATTCAATCTCATCAAAAAAGATTTCAAAAATGTTGTTTTATAAATACCTAAGAAGGTTTGAGTAAGAATAAAAAATTGGTTCCAATAATTAGAATATATATACAAAATATATGAACAGCATATATATCTTGATATGATATGCCTTGTCTTTTTACCATCACAACAATTGTTTCTTAATAACAATATGATTCCGAATGTTTTGAATGAATATTAATAATAAAGTAATCTTATTGTTGATACCGCTCTAAAAGATACAAATGGAGAACGACCATAGATTATGGATAGTTGGTGTTTTCCAAACATGATATGATATTTGATTTCATTGAGGAATTTGAAATATTTTTTTAAAGGAATAATGACATTTAGAAATGATGAATCTTTCAGAATAAAAGGTGTTGGATGAAACATCATTTTAAAATAAATGACGAAATCCAATAAATATTAGTATGATTATGGGTTGAAACACAATTTTCTATGTGTTTCACAGTAGTTTAATGCGGGTAAATATGTTATCGTCATAATAGATAGTTATTTTGTGAATAGTTATGAATATGGGATGATAGTTACAAGAGGCCAACATACAAAAGGTTATTTCTTCCAATTTTTTGAAATTAAAAAAATATTCTTAAATGAGTAGATAGAAAAGAATAAATTATCTCATAAAGGATAGGAAACATATGTCCAAAAAAAATGATAAACTTTTCAAAGAAATATTGTTCCAAAGTTGTTTTTGATTTTAAAAGCAAAATATATTGGGGTGGTAGTATTTGTTAGAAAATAAAAATTACAAAATATGGGCACAATAATGTTTATATTTCATTAAATCAACCACTAAAGGATATTCATTTAGATAATTGGGGGAAAATGAGAAAATTTAAAAATGGATATAATTAATTAATTACATTAATTGATTATTTAAGTCACTTTACTGGTGTTAAGTACATGAAACATAATTTAAATTCATTTAAAGTGTTTAAATGTTTTAGAAGGAATGATTAGAATAAATGTTAGTAATATTGAAGATGTTGAGAACTGATACTAATGTGGAATATATAAGTGAATAATTACAATGTTATATTTAGAATGACATAATATGGAATTAATATAGTTTTCTCTATACTACTCAACCAAATTTGGTTGTTGAACGAAATAATATAACCTTGGTGTAAATGGGGAGAACTATGTTACTTTAACATAGTCATTCTCATTACAATTGGAGGCAAGCTATGAGTAAAGTACTGTATATTTAAAAATGATGTTTCTACCGACTAAAGGTACATAAGGAACTATATGAATTTTTTTATTCAAAAACTACATGTTTTAAATAGTTATGTTTTTATGGAAGTCCATGTATTATAAATAAGATATGTGAAAACCTTGGAATGTTTGACTAGAATGGTGACGATGGATCCATTATTGACTCTGCTCTAGAATGAAGAGTATAAAAATTCTTCAACAAAGACATAAGAATAATTTTTATATTCAATTTATTTAAATTTTATTGAATTATCTGATTAAGATAGACGTATTTAGGAAGATAAGACAGCTGCGAAGTTATGGTTTGATAAAAATTATGATATGGATACAAAAAATAGTTTTCCTACTCTAGAAGAATTAGACATATCCATTTCCAATGAAGGGTAATATATTAGAAATTCATATTCTAGGCTGAGGAAGCTAGTGTAAGATCAAAATATAATTAGTGATAAACATGTAAATGTTCAAACAAGAAGAAAAAAATGATAATACACATGAATCATTATATTCAAATATCGATCTAAATAATATGAATAAATATTTTTAGTATCCCAAATTGTTTCATGACCTGAATGAGGAGTTAGATCGGACTGAAATAAATGATACCTGGGAATTCATTCCTAATCTAGAAAACAAAAACATTATTGGTGAACACTGTTTTTTTTTTGATAAATGATGAAATATGAAGGAGATATGATAAAAAGAAAGGAAATATTGGTGTACAAAAGTTATTCAAAAATTGAAGCTATTTATTTTGGAGAAACCCTTTCTCCGGTGGAAATATTAGAAACATATTACAATTTTTTTCTTTTTATGTACAAAAAAGATAAAAAAATCATAAAAAAATATGATAAATAATCATTCTAGGTTGGTGATCTTTATAAGGGAGTATATATTAAAAATCCATGTGTTTTTTGATGGAAAAAATTAATGTTGTGTGTTTAGAATACACAAGGAATTGTATGGGCTAAGACATTCCCCAGGAGCACGCTATTCTAAATTAGATTTTTTCTTGAGGAAGATGAGTTTCAAGAAAGGAGGAGTTTATAGAAATCTTTATATTAGAGAAATTCAACATTATTCATTCCTAATAATTGTTCTTTTATTATATTATCTTTTCAGGGAATGATTAAATAACTAGTGGAATATATTATAAAGAACTTAAAAAGGTCATTAAAATGTCCTTGTGGGGAAAAATAAAATACATTCTTTCAATTAAAATAGTATAAAAATATAAATACATTTTTTATTTTCGATAAAATTATGCTAATGAAATTTTAAAGTGTTTATGAATGAAAAAAAAACCAATAACCAATCCAATTTCAATGGGAACAAAGTTCACATAATATAGATAAGGAAAAGAAGTTGATCCGAAGTAATTTTGAAAGATGATTGGAATTTTATTTTAATTACATTTTTTATGATGTTACTTTATGTGACATATTTTAGAGTGATCATAAATAATTAAATTTAATTACATTAAATCTTATTCACATATAAATTGAGGGAAAAATTTTGGGATCGGATATGACATCACAGAAAATATTAGATTTTTTTGGGTATTTAGATGTTGATGGGTAAGAAATGATGATGATAGAGGATAATTTTTTTTATTGTATTCTTTCAATAAAATAATTGTTTTAGTTTTAATTCAATGATATAGAGTTAATTGAAACTTATTATTTCTTAATAATAGTATGTTGTTTCCACTCATCCAATACTGAACTTATGCGGATGAGAAAACAATTGGAAGATTTTCATGTTAATGTAAATTTACCCTTAATATTGGGTTGTGAAAATAAAATAACTATCAATCTCACCAAGAATCCAATTCAACATTATCATATAAAAAATTTCTATCAAAAATTTCATTATATCAAAGGGAATATGGATTATAATGAATTGATGTTAGAGTTTGTTACAACATCTATATAAGTTAGTGACATATTCACACAACCATTATGGATGAAATCATTTTCTAATTTTATGTTCATTGTGGGAATGTAACCTCTTCCTAGTCAAGGATGATATATATGATTTTATCCCCTATATCATATTACCATTATATTCGTTTGTCATGGGGTTTATGCCAATTGTTTATTAAATCAATCCAAGGATGCATGTATCGTCTAAGAGTTGTGGGTAATCAAAGATTTTAGAATTTTAAGTGTCATATCTATTCTAAGTGATTGTTATAGTGGTTATAGGAAACAAATTTTTGTATTCCAAGGGGAAGAAGCAGATAATGTAAGGAAAAAGGGATGAAAATCTTAGTACGTTTTCATAATCACATATTTTTTACAACATCATTTTGGTGTCAATAAATATTGTTTCCTATAAGGATTTTTCTCAAATAAGATTATAATTTTAGAAAATTATTCCCTTTCATCAGGATACATTGTTCAGTGATTTATGAACCTCTATTGATAATAAAATCCAAAGAGGACATTGTTAGGAAAAAGTTGTTGATGAAGGTGATTGTTTTCATATGTTTACATATTTTGACATGAATGTTTCAAAAAAAAAATATATTATTGGGAATGGAAGATCACCTCACATTGTTTTTGTTTTGGACTTTCCATCATATTCAAAAGAATCACGCACACAGTTCAAGAATAGGTATATCATATTGAGGAATAATATTACTGGAAGTAAGCAGTCATCATATTTACTTTGAAATTTTCATGAGTGGTGTGATTGTGTTAGAGATAAATCAAACAAATTATGGATATGATTTAAATGTGATTATACTATTATAATCATGTATTTATCTTTAATCACATGTATTTGGAAACCTTGTAATGCAATCTTGATGAACGAAATTTGAGTGAAGGATATGTTTCTAATCATATTTAAATTGATTGTATCTGAATGGAATGACAAAAGATTCTAGTGTTCATATTAATCCTAATCATAATAATTCTAATCAAATTCATATATATCATATTCAGGTCATTTCAATTATGTATAATAATATCTCGGATGAGTTACAATGAAAAAAATTTGACAGAGTTTTTGGAAGAAGAAATACTTTCCAATAGTAGATTGTTGATGAAAAAGGTATTATAAATTGAATTCAAAGTAATGTAGAATTCCATAATTCAAATATAAATTTTGTGAATGAAATGTGTATCTAGAGTCGAATCTTCTAAAGCAGTCAATCTTATTTAGCATACCATCATATTCATTATTTTTTTAAATGAAAACTGAAAAAAATTAATTGAGTGGAATATGATGAAAATAACAATGAAAAACAATGGTAAACTATGTAGTCAACCATTTATAATGGTTTGAATTACTTTTTAATCAATGAATATGATCAATGGAATAGATGATGGAAATAAGTTGACGTGGTGTCTAGGGGGATCTTCAATATTGAAGAAGAAGTTTTGATTGTTCATTGAAACATAGTATCACATTCAAAAATCTATAATGGATTTGGAGAATCATATGAAAGAGTTATATTTCTTCATAAATTTTTGTTTAACTAGTTTGGAGTATCGTAATGAATAAATTTGACTTAGATAATCCCTCATGGAATTGTAATCAAGAAAGTTATTGAAAAGAATGTTTGATGGAGAACCAAATTCATGAAGAAGATTTGAGAGTAGTCGATAAGCGTTGAAAAAGTCGTAAATGGACCCAAAATTTATAGAATAATGCTAATTTGGTGAATTTGGTTCAGTAGGAAACCATTTCATATTCCCACCAAAAACCCTCTTGGGTAATATATAAAAGGAAATAATTATTATATACATTTTTTAATAGTTTACTATTAATGAGTATAGAGTTGAGAGCACTAAATATCTAGAGAGACAATGATGTTTATGTATTATGTTGTGTTAAAGTCATTTCTAGGGAGAGAAGTGAAAGGAGAAGAGAAAATGTTTCAACATTATTCAGCTGATAATCGTATTCAGTGATCATTGTATTAATCTGTTTACCATATTCATCTATTCATATTATTCGACTAGTCATCGCATCAGGATGGATAATCTGATTGGGATTTATGTAATGGGATTTTCGGACTAAGAAAAAAGTTATATATTTTCCTTATTGTTTTCGTTCTTAGTCATTTTTATCATATTGGTCAATCATATATGATGTATTTTAACGGGAGAATCGTATTTGTTGGATTCAAATTAGAAAACATACAGAATTATATATCAATGTCCCTAAAGTACCATTGTTTTCTATGTAAGAAATTGATTATTTTTTGAACCATAATACACTTGTCTAAATTGAAATGGAATCACATGTAACATATGATGTTACATAATCGTTGTATCACCCCAATTGTGCTAAAGTGTGCACAAACACTATTGGATTGTTTACATAATGCTACATGAGTTTAAGAGAATATTATACTCATTTTCTTCTACATAAAAGGGATTTTTTCCTAATGGATTGTGTGGTATTGGATCATTTCCAAACTATACCAAGGATGTATCTATTATTATAGAATAGTGAACCTTGTAAATATTTATCTTCCTATAGACGTGTGTTTGAATAGTTTTTAGTAGGGAATGAAATAATTAATCAAAGGTGAAGGTTTTTTCATTTACACAGATACATTAAAAAATTATCACTGATTCACAACCTCCCCCTCACAGTGATAAAATCATCTTGGTTTGGAACTTTCTATGAAGGACATATTGTTCTAGGTATCTTACCTTTGTCATACTCATACAAATTAGTTTTGTTCCCGTAATGTCTTCTTCCATGGGGTATTTGGGAATATTTTTCACAACCAAATTTTAAGTATATTGATTATAAATTTCATTAAATATTATCTCACCCCCTATCTCCTTTTGAGATTAGTATGCTTTCAATAATATGAGATGTCTTCCAAGAAAAAATATATATATAGGGAATTATTTTTAATATAAAATTTTCCCCACTAATCCATATAAACATACACCTATCTCCTCAATGTGAAATCTTGAGGCATGAAATTTCCTGAACATATACTTCCCCACCCCCCATTGACATGAGATAAAATGGTTTTTTTATTATAACCTAGTTGACATGGAATACAGATTACTTATTTATTTAGAAATAAATTTAGAATGTATTTTTTTTTCTACAATTAGTATACCCAAAATGATAATGTATGACTAACATGATTCATTATTGATCTCAACTAGTCTTAAAAGTTGTGTTTACTTCTTTCACATAAATCATTCCATTTTTTGTGTATAGGGTGTAGTGTGTTTTAATAAAATATCTATCATTGATAAATAATAAATGAAGTCATAATTAGTTTATTTTTTGCTATATTATTAGTGGAGATTTACTAATAAATATTTTCCAAAGTATTTTAAGTACTAAATAATGTAAAAAATGGAACTGGTATGTGAAAATTTCATGAATCATCATATTGTTTTAAAATTCATGACTTTCGTTGATATATTTATCATAAAAACATATGATCATATTCATAATCATAATCAATCCTAATAAATTATTATATTGTAAGATAATATAAATATATATTTTGAAACATTCACTAATAAGCACTATGAAGAAATAAGCTAAAATGGGACATAAAATATATTATGGATAAAAATATTCACGAAATTATATGTCATAGGGGTTTTATATACACCTCGTGTAAGAATATAGGTGTGTAATATAACATACATGACAAAAAAAATTGAGACAAAAATCACATACAACGTTTATTATCTTTTTAAAAATAATCCCCAAAATTCCTGAAATCAAATAAACCATTAAATTTGAGGAAAATATATATTTATTAATAATAAAACATGTCAATTTTTCATTATATATTCCTGACAAAATAAATGAGTGGTGAATTTTTTTATGTCTCCCAAAAATAAAAGAAAAAAAGATATCACATACCTAATGTCATGACATCTGTTGTGCAAGGTCAAACATCATGTACAATAAATATAATTTTATTATAATTTTAGTATATAACAATATATTTATATATTTCATTCCATATATGAATTATATTTGACATTTTATTACCCATTTATTTTCAATTCCATGTTACAGTTAGGTATCATGTAATAACCACATTGATTTTCTTATATTATTTAATTTGTTATTTTTTTCATATTAAATAGATAATTAATTAATATTCTAATTAATATTAACCATTATATAAATATCATATATATTTTGAATATATTTATATATATTAATTCATATATTTTCATAATAGAAAATTAAATACATCCATTCATGGAAAGGGTGGTCCATATGATTCCTTGAAAACTATTTTAATATTTTTATTGGATTGATAAAAACAATTTTGAATGATTTATTATATTCTATTATTATTTTTTAAATCATATATATCACTTAATTTCCTTAAAAAAAATCCTTACTACCTTCCATGTAAAGCAGGAATGAATCACATTTCATTGTGATGTGGTAGTCCTCTATACACAAGAGTGGCGTTATCATATTCCCAAAAAATGTAAAGTAATAAGGTAAATGTGAAATTATAATTAAAGAATGATATAAATATCATAAATATCGTATTTTAACAACAAATCAATCATTACTTCCTTCCATGGTAGGTGGTAATGAAAAAATGAATGACATTGGTTCTCAAGGTGGTAGTCTATCATACACATGAATAATGATTTTGTAAACCATTGTATGAAAGTGGAGATGTATTTAGGTCATTCCCTTTACATAATTAATTTCATTAAATAAAAAAATTGATTAAAATTTAAATTTCCAAATTTATCATTCTCAATTTTTTTTTTTTTTTTTTCTATTTATCGTTTTTTAAATAATTTCAAATATTTGATTAACAAAATTTAATCTAAAGAAAAAAAAAACTAAAAATAGAAATTCTATGTTGGGTGAAACACCATCTACTATAAGAGCTTTATTTTCCACTCGAGCATATGTTGGAGTACCTAGTAGAATCAACAAATCCAATACCCCTCTTCATAATCCATGTTTGAAATTGAGAGCTCATAAAAACTGGTCTCTCCCAATTTCCTGAGAGTATCATGAGTAGCCTGCAAACCTATGATGAAAACTCTACCACTATCACACCACCCTACTAATGTTTTATAATCTCTTAGATATGTAGTGATATCAATGTGACGTAGTAAAACTCTTCCTTGAAGAGTCAATTGAACTCCACCCATCTGGGTACAGCTAAATCATGCGACTATATTAAAACCTCCACCATCTCTCAGAAAAAGCCTGATAAAGGTTTGTAGGCACGACCACCATATGATATGAAGGTGTCATCATTGAGACAAAATATCATGTCACTACCTCGAGCTAGTCATCTACTACCTAGGGGTATGGATCACCCTAGTACCTGATAGGTCACTGCCTCTATAACTCATGATGTGCACTCAGTTTTCATGCATACATTCCTGGAATTCCAGAAAAACATGCTTCTCTAAAAGTGGATCCACCATCAAAAAACCACATGGAGGTAACACCTCAAAATCAGTGAAATGCACTAATTCCACCTAATAGAGAAGATCTCCAACAATATCATGCTATAGAATCCTATCTAGTTTCCCTTATAGTGGAATCCTAAAATGGAACCAACGTATACAATTGTTAAAAATTATGTATTTAGAGATGACATATGAATGACACGATAAAAACCCAATTTTATATGATGCATGTAACATTAATTTCCTGGAAACTATTGACATAAGTTACAGAGTCAAAAAGCAGGTTATCATAGTTTTTGTAAATCGATATATGGTATACCACTCTGACACAAGAACCTCTTTACTGAGACCCAAACTCGTAACAACTTATCATTGTCGCTATGAAACCCAAACCGTACTCACAACACTGCAGTCCAATAGTGGATATGGCCTATGCTCTGATACCACTCTATCATGACCAGTCCCAGAGTGTCCTATTTTATCCCTAACCCAATCAAAACTCCAATGGGTCAGAGGATGGTTATTAACTTTTAGTAGGTATATCCCACAAATTTGAGGCATTAGCCTATGTACTGTACACACACACACATAAAAATATCTAATCCTAAAATGCATCAATATAAAAACTCAATGTTAAAAATTCATACATATCACTAAGATCCCACAAAAAGTACACCATGGATGTATGGTACATCAAGATAACCTTGGATAGAATACAAACCCACCAAATAAATAAAATTTTAGCTCATGATCAACCGATAAAGAAAAGAGGTATTAGGAAGGTCGTCTGAAAAGATGTCCAAACACACCATAGACTGTATGACCCTCGCTAAGAATCACCTATTTCTGAGCCTCCAGGAACTCCGTCATAAGTTCTCTCATCTACACCAGAAATGACATGTGTGGACAAAGGCCATGCATGAGTGAGTCAAACAATTCTCAGTAGAAAACCACAAATACCACAAAGGAATGCCATTGGGAAATACATGAAATATAAGACAATGAATTAATAAATGTACATTCAACAATGTACAGTTATATTTCTACATAACATATATCAAGAATTCCAAGATATACTCATCTCGAACACTTAGAATAATATGGTACCATTCTAATATACCATAATAGGATTATCATCATAAGCTCGAATTATAACACAAAACAATGTTAATACACTACACAATCTCATCCATCTCAAATGAAACTCGTCTGAGAGATGAAATCTATTAGAATTAACTCTATCATTCATAATGTTATGTTCAAGAGAATGTGTTCAACCCTTAAAATCCTACTAGGTTCAGCTATATGCCCCGAACCAGAGGTCTGGTCATCACTATCTTGGGGCCAGTCCAAGCAAAAGAATCCCAAGCGAACAGTCTCTCCCCTCGCCACTACGCATAGTTGAGGGTGCACTATTCCAGATTAACTTTTGAAAAAAATAGATTATATCGTATATAGTATCCTTCTCCTCATTCTATCAATGGATTACTAACACCAATCTAGGTGTCGTTCACATTGAGTAAATATGCATGTTGCACGTAACATTACCCAACACCCGACAATGCTCTATATACAATGGACGACCTGCTCCACAACGATAGTCATAGATAGGGGAGTACAACTCTATATATGAGGAATTGTTTCATGGTTACAAAATTTGATTATTATTTCTAAAGGACCAACACCTATATAATATTGGGGAGTACTACTATGCATATCAATGAAACATACACAAACTCAATAGGGGGTACCACTCAGTGACTAGATTACCCGCTTCCATGTATAATAGGAGAGTACATACACATCCATCTCATTCATACAGAATACCCACACCCTATAATGATATCGGAGTATGAACCCATTCTATAGGAAACACACCTTAGAACATCAAGTGTGTACCAACTCTTCCATCTCTCTATATGAACCACACCAGTTCTATCTAATGAATGTTGGATTCGAGAGAATCTAATTATCAAGACATTTGGACACATGTAAACTTCCAAAAAACTCACATAGAGTTTCTCAAAATGAACATATCATATCAAGGGTCCCATCTAAACAAATTTATTATCAAACAAAAACATGGTTTGGAAGTTGTCGTAGATTTACTGATAAGGTCTGACCATGGTCCGGTCCAGGTCCATCCCGAGCCACCCTACTTGACACAGCCCATTGGGACACTAGGATGGCCTGACCAACCTAGTCAGGCACACATGATCATGTCAGTTTACTCCAACAGACACAATCCACCCAGACCACACCCCCTGGTCGATGCGGTCCAACATAATTTCATGGCTCGTCACACGTTTTCAGGTCAATGCTACATCACGACATTCAAAGTGGTAGGCTGTCATGTACTTATTTCCCACTGTTTCCCCTACCTCTATGGATCTTCACTATCTGTTTGTGCCACCTGTACGGTGTGGCCACCCCCACATGCTCCTACAACAACCGCTGCATCCAACCGGGTTTTGTTGTGGGGTTCCACCATCACCGATTATTAACATCTCCATGCTGGGGTCCCCTTTCATGGAGTATTGTTTTTCCATCACTGCTCTATTTTTGAAATTGGAAAAACTCTTGAGATACTTGGGTAATTTTATTCATCGCTCTGGGATAGGAATAATGACTCAATCTATTTGACTAAAAAATTCTCGAATGGTGATAACTCCTATGGATTTTGCATCCATCCAGCAACATCATTATCGCAGCTCTGACACACTGTGCTGATTGCCAATCTGTGATATCAGATCATTTCTCCAAGTATCGAGTTCAAAATGACCAATTGATCAATAAATTTCATGTTGTCAGACAAGCAATGAATACCCATGACAATCAAATAATGAGGGGAGAATAACCTAAATCAACAAATATGAACATACATCGATTGATGTTTGATTCTATTATGGTTTTTTATCATAATAACGACAAAAAATATAACAAATAATCAAATGATCATTACCCAATCAAAAACCCAGCAAGGATTACTGAAGAATATGTGTTTCATCATTTCCATGGTAAATATCATTTGAATATGAGGTTTCACATTCTTGAATTTCCTATATATCAATATTCATTAAATAGAACTTTGTCTCCTTTCCTCAGAGGATTTGTAGGTTTCTATCATAACCTTGGATTCTTAAAAATAATAAATACTAAAAGAAAACCAACGTTGTGTTGAAACTAATATTATATTAAGATATTTTAATGGTGATGACATCCAATAATAGTCTTTCATGGATGACCCATGCTGGCTAATGTTAGGAATCACATATAGAAAAAAAAACCTTACAAACGCAATGGTGGTCTCATATTACTAATCCGAGTAATTTTTTACGAGTCATTATGATTTTAAAATAAAATAACATTATTTAATATATTTATATATGGTTACATTCCAGTAAAAAATTATCCCTATTGTCATATGCTAGACAATGTTAGGTGACACAGAGGGTAAACTCGCTGCTCTGAATGAAACAATGGTAGTATATTTCTATTTCAGGAATCTATTTGGGAGTTATTCCACTTTTTTCTAGAACCCCACTCACAAACACTATTAAAATATAACAAATATTCAATTAATTGTTCCTATCACACCGGGCCCCATATCCACACTACATATCAGTTTCTGATCATGGAATTTTCCTAATTAATTTATATAAATAAAATAGAAAAAATCTGATTCATTACATTCTCCCCACATTCGGACATTTGATATCTGAAAAGAAAAATCCAACACTTAATGGTGGAAAACTGAGCTTCCTACATGACTCCCATAATATTGATCACACCAAGGGTCAATGTGCCTCTCATAAGCACGCAATCAATGGTGTCAAAAATTCACCCACCTCGATGCCATAATTCTACTAGGATAACACTGTGAAACAATTGGTACATGTGTATTTAGTTAGATAAAATAGGAAAGAACCAAACACCATGGTCCATCTATAGTCATAGGGTCTAGTGGAACACCTCCAGTCTAACAAGATGAAAATACTAATTGAACATTGCAGTCCTCATCCACCATTGTATGACATATACCATATCCTCTCAATGTATTTCATATTCAATGATGAAGCTGAACATGTTGGGGTATTTTTGAATGAATGAGTTCATCTCAAGAGAGATCATTATGTCATACTAGGCCCTCTGTCTTCAACCTCCAAGTGCCACACTACATTGAAAAACACAAACAAAAACACACCCACTAGTGGAATCCCTTATTAGTGTGGATTTAAGGCAACCATTCCATAGTAATGAAGCATCATCGGCTCTAACTCTGCCCCTGTGGAATGATTCCAATCATAGCAATCCCTCTCTCATGGAATCTATGAAAATGAATTCGTGCATGAAAACTACACAGTCAAGTCTAGGATCTTATTCGATACATTGTCAAATAACATCACCCAAAACACAAAAGTCCAAGGGAATTAGCCATAATACCTCAACGATGGGTCGCACGAAGACGATTTTATACACACCCCATTTGGGATTCAATCCTATTCTACTTGTGATTAATTTTCACTAATAACGTTAACATTTTTACATCACTAAGGCTAAACCAATCCCTTATACTAAAAATTTCAGTCTATGAAAGAATGGTATTAAACCATAAAAAAAATTATTTTGTAAGGCATTGATTCTATGATCACAAGATCCCAACTAAACACTCACCAACAACAGTCAATTCACACTATAAAAACCAGTGTGTGATCATCAGGGCTCCTCTAGCCAGTCTCCCAAAGTGTGCGGATCAAGTGAACTATTCAACACGAACCTCTATGTATAAAACAAATCTCATGGAAATAAGAGAAAACATAGAATTTGTGTCCATTAATACGGTGGAATGAAATATATAGATCATACCTAAAATCTCCCATAGTGCCTTTGGGTCATAAGAATTGATGAGATGTAGGTATCCTCATCCAAAACCTCCTAGTCTCAAATCCTTGTACGGACCACTTGGGGTTGTGGTGGGAACACTGAAAATCATCTTCCCCTCCTTTATCTCCTACAATTCAGCTTAATCTCCCTCCACCTCTGGAAGTCCTTTCTCTATGAACTATCTCTATAAAGGAGGCTTGTTAAGAGGCTCCCTCTTAGCTATATGATGGGTCAAACAATCGCTAGGGAGACTCCAATAGTCATCACCAATATAATACCACATCTCCTATAGGTTATCTGATCCTCATCATTGCTCCTATACTCGATAACCATGATTCCATGTTTGATCATGGTTGTGCCTCCTAAAATGAGATCTAGTAACCTATCAACATCCAGATCTTAAATATGCCTCTATCAGATGACAACTATTACAAGTCACATTAAAATTTTCCTCTTCCAGAAAACACTCTACCACAAGATCTTGTTCCATTACTCCAACATTGGTGGGAATTCATAGAGGAAGCAATGATTTCATAATCTTCTTGTAAAATTCATGTTTGAAGTTCTGAGCTCTATTAATCTAGTTTCACACTATGACATGGGAGTATCGTGACATGTTTTTGATCGTCGTTGATATCTCATCCACTGTCGAACTACCATGTCGATGTTGTGGAGTCTCCTTTATAGTAATTCATATCAATTTAGAAAGGTAAAAAACTTCCCTGAAAATTCACTCAAACACATCCCAAGTGAGAATTTTATCTTCATGAGACAATATCACCATGGTCTTCTATCTCATGGTGGAAGACATCAGAAGTGTCATTTCTAGTACTATCATATGATTAGGTGGTGTCCTCACTATGCAGAATACTCGTGGGACATACTCGAGATAGTCATCCAGTATTTGGGGGTCTAAATCACCCAGGTACCTTAATGATATCAACAAAGAAATATTTTGAATCACACTCATCATACACACACCATATTCCTGGACTATAAGTAAAACATACAGCTCTACAGGTGGTGGAACCACTGGAAGACCACCCGAATGTAACACATAAAAATCAATTCCCTGTACAAGAAGCCTCATTACTGGGTGGATCATATTAATGATCATTCGTTAGATTCCTATATTTTTGTTATCGTAGATTTTTCCTATTAAATAATCAATCCATACCATGATCAAAAAGTAAATTCAGGGAGATGACCTCATAAGGAATAAAAAATCAAAACTCAGTCCTATAAAATGGAAGTAACATTTACATCTCGGTGAAAATTGTAATATTGTACCATGTCAAAAACAATGTTATCAGAGTAATGGTTAATGGATAAACCTACCACCACACCAAAACTGTAACCTCTAGCCTGAGGACAGAACCCAAAACATTATAACACTACCAATATGAAACCCATAACAAGATCACGGACCTACGGTCCTATGGTAGAACTGAATTGTGCTCTCACATCACTCTTTCATTACCTATCCCAGTGGGGCCCATTTTGTGACTACCCCACTACTGGCTCCAATATTCCATGGGCTGGCGAGTACTGCTGAGTAGGAATATCCCACAAATGGGAGGCTTTATCCTATGTAACAGTACACACACACACACACACCCATATCTATGAAAAAATTGATGAAATTTAAAAAAACTAAGTAAAAAATTGAAATCATACTACTATGTTCACACACATAGTACTATAGGTATGTAAATTGTAGTAATGTAAATTGTCCTAGAATACAACCCCACTAAAAAATGGAACTATAGTAGATGTTAAACCTGTAATGAAAATAGTTATGGTGACTATCATATGAAAAGAAGCCTGAACACAACTTGTTTAATTTGGCCCCAACTAAGCATCACCTAGTTTACAGCCTCCCTAGGCTCCATCAAAATTGAACTTGTCTTCATAAGACCATTCATGTACATGAAAATCCTATGTAGGGGTGAGTAAAACAGTATTCATTAGGCCACCCCAAAAACCAAAAAGGAATACCACTAAGAAATACATGAAGAATACCACAATGAAATAAAAAAATTATAGTCACCTCCATATAGATATATATTTACATACCATATATCATGAACACCTAGATATAATAAACTCAGACACTATGAAAAATAAGGTTCCAATCTCATCTCCACCAATAGGATTCTCATTGTAACCTCTAATCGAAAACAATCATAGGGAGACACACTACACTAGATCATCCATCTCAAATGGAACCCATCTGAGAGATTCACTCCATTGGGATTTACTATACCATTCCAAAGGGTACATTTTGGAGAACGTGCTATATCTAGAACATATTACATGTTTCTTCTCTAGTTACCATCACTATATGTTCAATCGTCAATGTATTGTTCCTAACGCAGCTATGGAATCCCATGTGATGTTTCCCACCCCTCGCCACTGCACACAGTTGAAGGAACACTTTTCCCAACAAACTTGTAAAAACTCTATCATTTTTGTAAAGAGTGTACCACTAATAATTTCATGAGAGATCACTAACTCCTATACCAGTATGGTTGAAATTGATTGAATGGACCATATCCTAATTAATTTATCCAACACTAGAGGGAGCTTTATATTTGATGGAGGACCCACTCCCCAACAGTACTCAGAGATAGGGGAGTAAAACTATGTAATTGTGCACCTATTCCATGATTCAAATAGATGAACACTACTCATGAAGGACCCACTCCCGGATATGATCAGGGTTTCTACTTTTTATTTAAAAACATGCAACCTTACATGGTAGGAGAATATCACTTAGTGACTAGAGGACCTTCACCTTGGAATGATCGAGGAGTACTGAATCTTACATCTCATTCATTATCAGTGTTCCATACCATTACATGAATGGGGTGTATAGAACCCATAATAGAGGACCCACTCCCTGGAACAACAAGAGAGCACCAAATCTACCATCTATCTATATGAACCACACTGATTCCACCCAAAGGATGAAGGTACTAGGAAATCACACATTTCAATTAATTAGGAAGCATTCCCACATCGACAAAATCTCACATATAGTATCTGAAAAGTGAATTCTCATATAAATAGTCAAAACACTGCAAACGGCTCATCAAACGAAGACACGATTTGAATTTCACGTCTGTTTTACTGAAAAGTTCTGACACAGGTCTATTCCGAGTATGTCCTGACCAACTGAACATAACCCAAACCACCGGCCAACCCGACTCATCCTAGCTTGGTTCAGTCCTACCCATTGGGTTATTGGGTCTATAGATATAGGATACTAGGGTGGAGCATCCACCATTTTACAACTAGCATGAGTGGGCCACCATGCTTCGACCGAAGCATCCCACCCTACCTGCACCCCCCGGTCTACATGGTCTGCCTCAACCACATGGCTCACCTCATGCCAATCGGTCCACATGGTGATAAAAAATTCAATGTGGGCAGCTATCACATCCCTAGTCCCCATTGTTGCCACTATCATCATGACTCTAAACGGTCCGGCCATGCCGCCTCCTTATTCTGGATACCGTTCAAAATTTCACCGACATTTGGCGGCCATCAGGTGCCACCTGTTCTCCTTCAGCGCTATGTTTTTCAAAAAATATTCACATCTATGATCCTCGGTTCATTTTCATTATCATTCTAGGATCAGATCAATATGACAATCCATATTTCAAAAAACCCCTCAAATGGAAATAACTCCCAAGATGCTTCAATAAATCTGTTGTCATTGTCGTCACACATCTAACATGATGTTTTAATCCCCAATCTGAATGATCAGATCATTGCACAAAGGATAGAGTGTGTAACGATTGATTTAATGAAAAATTTCTTGGCAAAATTAAACTATATATTTTTCCAATGAACAAATAACATGTTATTTTGGAATATACAGTGTGACACATATGAGGAGGGATGGTTTTTTCTTTTAAAAATCTATTCCATAATTATGAATTCAAACACAGTATTTTAAGATTGATGAATAAATCATGTGTGTACTTATAATAAAAGAATATGATAAAGAGAATTAGAAATAAAATACATGGATTTTTATAGTGGTTTGAGGAATAAATATCCAATTGTACACTATATTATAATATCTCTTGTGAGCATGGATAATTTCACTAGTCTAGTCCTCTTTTCACATGATAGAAATTCCAACAATAGAATGCTGATTGTTGTCACTTATATAATTATAACTAAAAACAATTTCTCCTGATTCTAAAAAGATAACCAATTATCTAAATCATAGATCGGTCATCTGACACTCCACTTCAGTTGAGTAAGAGCATTCAAAACTCAAATAAATAAAAAATAGATTTTATTTTGAAACATATTGATCTTTATAGTTGAATTAGAAAAAATAGAAAATGTTTTGTTCAATTTCTTTATAAAGGAAATATTCATGGGTAAATAAGCCTAAAGATATCAGGTTTCACATGAGATAATTGTTTTTAAGTAAAATAAGAAAAAAAATGTAGCAGTCCACATACAGGATTGAACGTGTATGTCACCAAAGTGTAGTCCTCTTCCTAAGTCATTTGTTTGTTGTAGCATTGTGTATATGATCACTAGAAATAAAGAATAATAATGGAAAACATTCATCACTCTCAATCATATAATGTAAATAATACTCATAAAAATATATAATGAGCCTCCTACTTAAAAAATCCTAGATCCACAAAATACACCTGAAAACCACTTGAAATTAAAAAATGAATCAACCAAGGGATTCTTATCATCCATTAAGAATAAGAGTAAATTTATCCACTGAATAAATTTCATTGAATATAATAAAATGATATTTTAACATTAGTCGAAATTTAATATTTAAATAGCTTGTATCTTTATCAATTCTGTTGCTGAAATCACGAAAACTATCGCCAAAAAATTATTTTATGTTGAAATGTCAATCGTAGAGTTCCTCCACATAGCAAAAAATACAAAATGTCGGGATTTACAACATAGACTCCATCTTCCAATCGTAAGGTTGATAATTTATGGTTGATCATAAAATTAATTTTTATGATCCATACTTTTGTCTTTAGAGTTTATGAATCCTTACTAATATATGGTTGTTTAAACAATCATTCTTCTACTTCCAATCATATGGATCCTTTCAAACGTAATGTCCGTTTACAATACATTTCTGATATTTTAAGGTTGATTAACCATAAATACTAATCTTAACATATGGTTGAAAAACCATACATTCTTCATCAATCATACTGTTGAAGAATAACTTTGGGATCACGATCAATACACACTTCAAAAAGCATAGGGTTGATAAAATATGTTACAAAAAACAATCTAGGGAATGAAAATTGTTTCAATAATTCTCAAAAACATATCCAAAACATTTAATATATATTTATTTTTAATTGAATGGATAAAAATAATTTCAACAAAAATTAATATAACATTAATTCCTTGGAAAAATCATAAATTAAAATCATTGGTAAAAAACAATGGTATTTTTAGATTCAATATCATCTAAAATTATAGAATGTTGTTGACACAATACAAGCCCAACAATCCACCCATATTTTTATGATCAAAAAACATAGATAATCATGAACATAAAATTAGAATTAAGGAATCATTTTAATAAAAATAATTCAATTTTAAATAATTATTTCGATAATAAACAATTTTTTGGTTATTCATATTTGTTCCCCTATTTATTGAAATAAATAAATGCCGTAAAAATGATTAAAAAATTAAAATTTCCACCGAACAATTAGAGAATGTTAGAATATAGTATTTAGATGATTTTATAGGATTTATGGATGTAGAATTAAACAAAGAAGAATATAAAATAAATCACAAAAAATAAAAATAAATAGATTTCATCAATCAAAATTTTCATAAATACAATATTCAGTTTAGCTAGGAAACAGGTTATCCAAATGATGATGTTAGGGTAAAAGAGTTTAGTTAGGTATTTTCTCAGTTTCTGGTTCTAGATAAATTTGAGCATCTTAAAACACTTATTTTATCATTTTTATCTGTACCCACAAATTTTTCATAGGATTATTTTCCAACTTCATAATCAAAATTGTAAAATCAGGACTAACATGAATATTGTCTACAATATTGACATTCAAATATCATAAATAAATACCTCTTTCTGTTTAATTGGACTAACTTTTCTATGAATATTTTGAATAAAAGCATGATATTGACTTCACATGGTGTCCATTTATAAATAATATATCTTTGATTATCCAATAAAACAGATAATGGAGAACTATTTAACTGATGGGTTCACAGACAATCATTATTGTAAACCATAATTGAAGTTATTTCATGAAATATTCTAATTAAATATAGAGAGGTATATGGAGTAGAAGAAGAGGCACTAGGATCAGAAAAATATACTTTAATTGATTAAAATTGGACTCCAAAATAACACATCATCTAAAACAAATATGACTTGGAAACAATTTTTGATCTAATTTTTCTATCATTATCTATAATCTCTCTATTGACATAATCAGATTATTACCATGAGACCATATTTTCTTTCAATTCATTATGTCGAGTCTTAAAAGAATCATACTTTGGCCATGGAGATAACTAATTTTTCAAATAATTAAATGGTTCTATTGAGGCCTCCTCTCATACCTAAGAACATTATGTTCATCTGAAACATTATTAGATTTCATCATAATATCTTAAACATTATTAGTCATGTAATCATATGTCCCGTCATCTTGATTCTATGACTAAAAAATAGCCACAATTACTAAAGGTTTAGAATCAGACCTCTCCAAAGTATTTTCAACTTATTTTTCAACATATTTCATCACTAATGAAAGAAAAATTGTTAAGAACTCTGTCTTGTCTCCATAAATAGTTTCTGGTCTCTCAATCAATTGATAAAAAACTGAGCAATCTTAATTCTCAACAACTTTTATAGCCATAGTTTCTGATCCTGGCATTTGTTGCTCCACCTGAATTGCCACTTGATGAAACAATTCTTCTTAAACAACCATCTCTTTTTCCTAAATAACTATATTAGAAGAATCCTATAAATCTCAAACCTAACTCTCAAATTTTTGTTCTTCATTAAGAACAAATTCTTCCAAATTAAACGATCCAGTAGCATCTCCTGAACAGAACACAAGTTCTTCAATAGGTGAATCTACTATGTTCCTTGTAATCATAACCAATTCTTCTAGTGCATATTTCTATTATTTGTCTTATTTTATAAAATTGCACCAAAATTTTTATTTATTGATTTTGATACTCCTTCAACTCTAGATTCTCCAATCCCTTCATTTCCAATAGCAGTTTTCTCCCCTAGAGCAATTGATCATGACTTTTGTTGGCCATCTACACCATCATTCATAAGCATTACATTCACTATACAATAGTAAAAACTATAATAAATAAGTTAGATAGGATTTAAAACATCAATGTGATAACATTTATCTCTTCAAATTTACACACAAACAATTTTCATTCTGAACAAAATAAATACAGTATCCTTCCATAAGGATAAAAAATTCTTAGAGGCCTCTTATTGAAAAAAAATATCTATGATGCTTCAATATATACCATGTAAAACTCATCATGATTTCAATCATTAACCAAAAATTAACACACATGTCAAGATATAATATTCTATCCATCTTCCCTACTCATAAGGATATTGTTGTCTGAATAAATTTAAACCAAACTTTTTGATCGTCTTCATTATCCTTAACAAACAAGATTATAATTGGATTTGATCGAAATAGAACTGAAATAATTTTCATATAATTGTTATCATGATTATAAATAAGTACCATATTCTTATGAAAAACAAATTCATGTAAAAATTTCATGATTTCTTCTATTTAATCATTGGAAAACAAAAATTCCTTGTCTTCTTTTTTTGTAGAAATAGTGTCTTCGGTCTTACCAAAACGTAACTGAATACTATTAAAGAGATTATTCAACAAATTCAAATAAAGGAAATCTTTATTTAAAATTTTTAAATGAAATTACAGACCTAGAAATGTTGAGTGCTTCCATAAGCAACAAATTATCCTCACAACAACTCAAAATCAATGACATTTCTTTACCGAATGTTTCTTGATGAATCTGGAAAACATTTCGGGTCACTAGGTTTACCCTCATCAGTTCATGTGGTTATTCACATTTTTTAAAATTAAATGCTATGAGATTCTCTAGATCTAGTTTTTTTATTGAAGGAGAAGAATTTTATAGATGAAATGGTTTGTGAAAAAAAAAATTAATGGAAGATGAAAGGTTTCAGTAGGCGAAATATTGCTGACATCATCTTATTTTTCATTCCATTACGTAAAAAATTATGAAATTTTATTAAAACACACAACATGAAATTTAAAAGTATTATAATTTAAACAAATTAACAGTGAAATTAAAATTAATAAAATATTTAAATACATTTAATTGTGATAAATAATCCTAAAATTAAAGAACACATAGTTAAGATTAGATTAACATAACTCCCCCTTAAAAAATAAAAACTATCATTAGGATGTGGTTTTGTAAAAAATTATCCAATTGATATTCAGAATTAACATATTCTAAACATATTTCTCTTTTGAAGACATGAACTTTAAGAAAATAAATCCTCATATCAATGTTCTTATTCATAGAATGACTTATATGATTATTATAAATATGTTTAGCACATGTATTATTACATTAAATAGGAATATGATTAAAATATAGTCCAAGTTCCAGTATAGTGTTTTTAATCAACAATATTTGTGCAAAAAAACTACCAGAAAACACATATTCTTCCTCAATTATAGATAGAAAAAATGAGTGTTTATTCATAATAAACCTATAATCTACATTTTTTCCTAAGATTTTTTAGGTTCCGGAGGAACTTTTTTTATCTAATAACCACCATCTAAATTCGACATCTGAACATGAAGTTAAATTAAAATTAATGTTTTTGGGTAACGAAGAGATTGAAAATATTTCATTTTAATTATATAATATTTAGTTTTACAGCATTAAGATGGGATTACATTGTATTTGACTGAAATATCTCCCAAATTAATACTAAATTCATAATTATTGTTCTGCTAGTAGAAAGATATAATAAACTACCATACATACCCCTATATATCTTTTTACAAACTAGTATCGAAGGTTCATCCAAATCATATTTTATATTAGTAGACAAGGGTGTGATATATGTGCTATTGTTTTATATCCAAATTATTTTCAATAAATCTATAAAATACATAAATTTTTTTAAAATATTTCCATATTATTTTTCAAAAAAATTGAATTCATAAAATGATATTCAATTATTTTATCATAATAATTTCAATTTTTTTCCATTAGCTTTGATAAATTATTACAAATAATTTTATTCGTTGAACCAAATATTACAACATCAAAATAAATTTGAACTGATAAAATATAAGAATAATTTTTTTTCATAAAATGTCTTGGATCTGCAAAACCAATAGTAAATCCATTTTTCAAAGAAAATAACATAATTTTTTATACCATGATCTAGGTTCCTAATAATGAACATATAGAATTTTATTATATTAAAAAATAAAATTGAGAATTTAAATATATTAATAACTCAGAGGTTGTTAAACACAAACTTCCTGCATTAAATACATATATAAAATGGTAGACTTAATATCCATTTGATATATTTTAAAATTTATATGAGATGAAGAATCTAGAATGATTATAATGGATTTTACTCTAGATACAGGGGAAACAGTCTCATCATAATATATACCTTCTTTCTGATTATAACCATTGTCTAAAATGATGAATAATTCCTAGAGAAGAGTCATTGATGATCCTATTTGTTTAAAAAAAACCCACTTGGTTCATATGACTGGATACAGGGTTGGTCTCTCAATTAGATCCCAAAAATTATTTCTCTTAAACTCGTTTAACTCTTCCTTCATGGTAACAATCCTACATTCATATTCTAAGGCTTATTCCAAATTGATTTGTTCTAGTTATGATATAATGGTATATAATTCATCTTGGTTTCCTAGACTTCGTCTAGTTTTATTACTAGTGTCTCAGTTTCCTATAACAGTTTCTATGGGATGGTTCCTTAGATAACATGGTTGTCTAGGTAGTACACTTGTACATTCATCAGTTTCATTTTCTTCTGAATATGTATGAATTTTATTAAAACATGTAATAAATTCATTTTTAAGGGTTTCATGTCTCATTTATCAAAAGTGTACGAGACTTCCTCAATTTTATTTATTTCGTTAATTAAGGGACCAGTTTTTTCAAACGTCAAATGATCTTATTCTTCTAAAATAATTTACTTTTTATTTAGGACTCTATATAAATTATAATTAGAAGAATATCCCAATAATATACCTTCTTGAAATCTTGGATCTATCGTACAAATATTTTCCTTGATGTCCATGATATACATGTTGCATCCATAATCATTATAGTACTTCACATTAGAGTTTCTATTATTATAAAGTTAATATGGTTTATTTTTTAAAATTGGGTGAATTGAATCTCTATTCATGATATAGTAGGTCATGGTTACATCATTTTCAAAAAAATAGGTATGTAGACTAAATTCATTTAGCATATTCATGGCCATTTCTTAAATAATTTGATTTATTATTTTAAAAATTCCATTTTATGAAAGTGTTATTGGTGGATAGATGATATGTTTAAAACCCAGATGTGAGAAAAAAAATAAATTTTCTTTATTATCAAATTCACCAAAATGGTCACTTCTTAATTAAATTATTTTACAAATATTTTCATTTTGAATAATTTAAAAAAAATTCAACATGTAAAAAACTCACTCTTATTCATTAGAAAATAAACCAAGCTAAATCAAGGATAATCATCAAATAAACATAAGAATATAAATTACTAGACAAATTTTCTACTGTATTTTGTTCAAATAGATCAATGTTGATATATCCTAGTGGAATGATGTAGAAATTTTGATAATTTCATTTAAGGATGATTTGCAATGCTTTTGATTTATCATGCATCACATAATATACCGTAAAAAATTTAATACTATATAAATAAAAAACTAATTGTTTCTTAGAAAAATATTGTAAATCATAAATATTATAATAAAAAAGTATCTTTTTCTAGACACATGACTCTCATTTCTTAAGAAATAAACCGTTCTCTTTTTGTTTACAAAGGAATTATATTCCCAGATTATAACCATTATTTCATCTTGGTTTCCTAAATTTAAGCAATTCATTTTTAAAGAATGGACATGAATTGATAGAGAAATCGTTCTAAAAACCATCATCATAGTTAAATACGTATTATATTGTTCATCAACCCTCCCATATAAAGAAATTTTTTTATGGATATGATTTTTTATCTCTAAATGATCCATTCCCTATTATTTTCCTTTGGGAATTATAACCAATATTGAAAAAACCTCCTTCCATTTGACTCAACATGTAAAATTTTGATAAATATATACTCATATTTTTTGAGAATTCTCTCCAGATACAAAAATTAATTTTTCATCGGTCCTTTAACTTGATAATTCAATTAAATAAATGTTTGTTTTAGTGCTCATATACTATTGATTCTAGTAGTTCTAGCTAGCAGAGATCTAGGAATCTAGATCTACTTTTTTATTAACTAATATCATTTTATTTAGATACTTTCTTTGTTATAAAATATCTTTTAAATGCATTGAATTTAGGATTTTTCAAATATTATTTATTTGTTTTATTCCATTTTGGTCCAAAAAAATGACTTGTAAAACTTTTTTAGTTGAAAACAAAATAATTCTTGTACAGTATAGATTTTGCATCCATGCTTCCTATATTGAATATTTCTAAATTAATCAAATTCAAACAACGAATAACATTCATAATAATTTCTACATTTTATATAAAATATAATTAGTTTTATAATATTATACTTCATTTTGTAATGATTTTATATTATTCTCACGATTAATGTAGTTTTTAGTAGTTGAGTTAAATTTATCAACTATATCATAATGTAGTTTCAGAAAGACATAAATATATACTAAAACATCATTGTGTATTTTCATTAATGAAATATTTTATTTTTAAAAAGCGTCATATTTATCATATAGAATTGCATAGTAGGAATCCAATTTATCATTTGAATAATTTGAATTAGAATCAAAATTAGATGAATAATAGGTTTGTACCTTATCCTCTTCATTTATAATAAACATATTTTCATTCATATTTGATTCCTTCTTTTCTAAATCCGATTTGTATGAGCATCTAGAGTCATAAGAAACTATCCATATAGCTTTCATTGCTTTTTTCTATTTTTCATCATCTAAATTTTTCTGATATCTTTTATCTGAATAAATCTTTACATCATTTAGTTGAAGAAAATAATCTCTGATAGGATCTGATATTTTGTTTTCATAAAATCTAATTTCTTTTGTGTCTTTCTCAACCTTTTTTGAGGGCTTTCATAATAATATTTGTTTCTTATAAAAAGGCAAAGAATTCTATCTATTTGATCCAGTTTCATTTATGAATTAGATGAATCTGATTTCTTTTCATTTCAATCTTATTTCATTATTCTACTTAGTTTATTTTTATATATTAATTTTAGATAATTATTATCCTTTTTCACAATAATTTTACGCCCTTCATCTTCATCTTGTATTTTAACTTCATACATCGTCAAAGTTCCAATTGTTACTTTCATGGTCAGGACATTGACAGGTGATGATTGTATAATGGAATCAAATATTGCATTAAATTTTAAAGTTATTACTATTATTACATTCAACATGTGATTAGATTAATTTATTGGTTCACCTAGGGATTTAATATTATTGATAATTTATTTATGTTTTCAATTAATCCGTGTGATTCTTTCTCATTCAAACATTCTAAATGTGTCAAATTTTGAAATTTCTGTAGAATACCTCATCCATCTCAAATAATTAATCCCTTAATAGGAAACTACACTGGTATTCATGATTTCATAAGAATTGTGAAGTTTAGAAACATGATTTAACTCATATGGTAATAGAACATAGATAATTTCATTCATAGCTTTTGAATTCTTATCATATTTGACTTCAGTGGCTGCATATCATGTTTTTTGTTTCTCAGGAATCTTACAGGGAGTTTTGATTTTTTTGTAAACATTGAATCCATGATTTTTATGTTATAGAGTCATCCTATATTTGAAACAACCATTATTTTTACCTTTTATGTTTAGATCATTATCCATGGGCATCCCATATCTAGGATCATCCATTGCAATATTTGTAAATAACATTTAAATATTAGCTTTCTATCACTTATATCCAAATTCTCTCCACTAATACCAATTTCTAGGTTGAAATAAAAACAGTAACACCCAAGAGGGGGTGAATTGCGTCTTTTCAAAAACTCTTCTACAAATGTGAATTTAAGAACCCTATTATAATAGGCATGGATAATTGGTGTTTTTACTTCTGATCATCTTATTGGGAGAAGAAAAACCCAAATAAAAGATACAGCATTTTATAGTTTTATGGGGCACAAATATCCAATATTACATCCACTAGAAGCTCTCTCTATGACCTAGTTGAATTTTTATTGTTTAGTCCACTTATCACAAGACCTCAATTCCAAAAACTATGTGGAGGTAGTTAATTACTTTACTATTTAGACTAAAAAAAATTCTTCTAGTTCTAAATAGAGAACCAATTTTCCGTTGCATAGATCATGAATCAGAAACGCATCTTCACCTGATTACGAGGTGTAAAAACTCAAATAAATGAAAAAATGAATTTATTTTTTGGAACATGTTGATGTTCACTGTTGAAGAAGCACATAGCTGAAAATTGATGGATCTTTATTCTCAAAAGACAATAAATAAGACAAAATAAGTCTTAATAGATCTGGTTTTGCAAGGGATCTTCTATATAAAGTACAACACAAAGACAGAGTACCATCACACAAACAGGATTGAACATGTATGTAACCAAAGTGTAGTCCTCTTCCAGATACGTTCATTCCTTGTAGCACTGTGTATATGATCACCATACATACGAAATAAAAATGAAATAAATTCTTCACTCTCTATCATATGATCAAAAAAATACTCAAAGAAATATATAATGAGCCTCCTTATTCAGAAATTCCACATCCACATAAGATTCTAGAAAAAACATAGAACCTCAGAATTGAATTTATCAGGGAGTCATAACATCCCTTAATACTAGGTGTAAATTTCTTTGTTGAATATGCTAATTTTATTAAAAAAAGATATTAAAAATGGTCAAAATTGAGCATTAAAATAGTATGTAACTCTGTCATGTATGTTTCAAAAATCACAGAAAATATCACAAAAATATATATTCAATGTTGAAAATTCAAACAAAGGGTTCCATCAAAATGTGAAAAATTTCTGAACATAGGGTTTAACAATGTAGCATCCATCTTATGAACATAATGTTGAAGATGTAGGGTTGATCCAAAAATTAATTTTGGTGATCAGTACATTTATACTTCGAACATAATTTTCATTACATACATAGGGTTCATTAATAATTCATTGTTCTCTTGACAAACCTAAGGTTGTATTCAAACAAAATGTTTTTTTACTATACATTTCTGATAACGTAAGTTTGATTAACCATACATAATAAACATAATGTATGGTCGAGAAACCATTATTTATTCAACCAACATAATATTAATGACCAACATAGGGTTCACCATTTATAATCCTTGTACAGAGCATAAGGTTGATACCCTACGTTATGCTAAACCACACAGTGTATGAACAGTGTTTCTATAATTTTCATAAACATAGCTAAGAAATTATTAATAATTATATATAGTGAAATAAAAGCATTAAAATAAATCTAGTATAAAAAATATAAATTCTCTGAAATACAGTTATGTTAAATCATTTTTAAAACAGTCTAGGGTTTTTGGGAAAATCAATATCATCATAGATTAAATAGTATTGTTGACACAATACATGCCCAATAGAATAAGGGGGTGAATGAATAAATAATCCATGAGGAATAAACCACCATTATTTTTTTCAATAATGGTTCATTACCAATATAACGAGAATAGAAATCCATAAAATAATCATAAGAGCATTCCCCCATCAAAATCCCTTCAAAGGTAAATCCAATCTCACAACAATGATATATTTGTGGGAAAATCTGTTAGAGTATTTGATGACATTCATCATGGAATTCATGAATGGTTAAATTAAATATAATAAACAAATTCTCAACATCTATTTGGTTAGATCAATAATAATGAACGGTCATTGCCTCCTTTGTAACATCCCCAAATGATAAAGGGTTAAATTACTAATTTATCTGACTCATGTCAACAAGGTGCACCTTCCTTTTCGGAAGCCTACCTGATTAGAACTCCACAGTTAAGCGTGCTTATCCTGGAGTAGTGATCAGGATGGGTGACCTCCTGGGATGTTTCTCAGGATGTGTGTGAGTGAGGACAAAACACACTAGAAAGGACATGTGTTGGCCTGTGGGGACTATCATTAGTCAGATAACCCGTTCAGGCATGTGGGTGGACCCTAGGGTGGGCCCCATGTGTCTGTGGGGAAACTGGTGGTACCTAGTGGGCCAGGACCTGACAACCATGTTAAGGCGGGGTGGTTGTGCTGTCACTGGGGCCCAGTTGTCACATTTGGTATCAGAGGAGAAACCCAGCCTTAAGTGCACGGTGCACTGCCTGGGTTAAGATGTAGGGCCCACAACCAAGGTGTTGTGCTCTAAAGGGGGGTGATTATAACATCCTCAAATGATAAAGGGTTAAATGACTAATTGATATGACTCATGTCAACAAGGTGCACCTTCCTTTTCGGGAGCCTACCTGATTAGAACTTCACAGTTAAGCGTGTTTGGCCTGGAGTAGTGATTAGGATGAGTGATCTTCTGGAAAGTTTCTCAAGGTGTGTGTGAGTGAGGACAAAACACACTGGAAAGGACATGTGTTGGCCGGTGGGGACTATCATTAGTTAGATAGCCCGTTCAGGAATGTGGGTGGACCCTAGGGTGAGCCCCATGTGTCTGCGGGGCAACTGGTGGTACCTAGTGGGTATGGACCCGACAGCCATGTTAAGGCGGGGTGGATGTGCTGTCACTGGGGCCCAGTTGTCACACCCTTAACATGGTCAACATCCTTTGAATTAGACATTTTTTATTCAAGATTTTTCTATCTATCAGTGTTCATTGGAGAGTGTTACATCTCCTTTCCTAAGAGTATTTAAATGCTGTTGTTTTAACCTTATATTTCAAAGAATATTCAATATTGAATGGAATCAAATTCAACGTTAAAATTAATTTCTTATAAATAAACTTTAATATTGTTTATGTTATAATTCTATCTTTCGCAGCCGGCTCCCTCCGCTAAGGTTAGGCCCTAGCTATGGAAGAAAACCATTTTGAACTCATCGGTAGGCTCTAATTTCCAATCCAAGTTACCATTTATGAGTTAATAGGATTTGAAAATAAAATAATTTTCTTTCATAATTTTATTTACAGTTACATCACAAAAAATTAGTTTTCTTAGTTGGAATATGTTGGTTAATGGTATGTATCTCCTAGGGTATACTCGCTTCTCAAAACAAAATCGTGGAATCATATTTCTATTTTGGGTTCTTTTTTGAGGGTTTTTTCACTTTTTGATCATAAATCATTGCACGAACAATTATGTTTAAAGAATTTTTCAGTGAATTACTCTGGGATTACTGAGCCTCAAAACTACATGTTGTCTAGGTACCTATTCAAAGAATTTTCACAATTTATTATGAAAATTAAAACTAGGAAAATAATATTATATATAGGGAACTATCTAGGTTAGATATTATAGAGAAAATCTTCTAATGAATAATAAATGGAAAAGGGAAATTCCTTCCATAAGATCTAATACTCGGTGGCACCTATAGGGTTAAATCCATTACAAACTTATGAAAATTATTATAGATGTATATTGGGGGGATTCTCATGAAAGACCCTGAAACATGTGTAGATGGAAAATCTTTCAAGTATTAGTCACACATTCATGTTTATTATTCATTTGTAACTATTAGTTATTGTTGTTGAGATACCATGTATATGATTCTCATAATGTTATGTAAACATGAGATACATTTTGTTCCATTTTTTTGACTCCAAAGGTGAAACTAGATGGAGGAGAATAAGGAAATGATGATTAAGTGATCTGGATTGAGACAAACTCCCTTTCCACTACCTTTTTGATACTCAATGTACATAGTCTTACTCAATAAGATCACTCAACCTCTAGGTAAAAGTCAAAATGTAAGATGATTTTGATCCTATTAATTGTTGAAATTATTTTTAAAAAAACTGTAAAATGATAAAATGTGATTACCCTATAATGATGTCATGTTTAATGCATACTTTTCATGATGTTATGAAGAAGTAATAGTTTAACATAAAAACAATTTATTACAAGGACTTGGGTTTTTCTCTGGAAAATAAAATGAGGTTAATTTGATATATCTTGTTTAATTTTTAAAAAATTTGGGAAACCATATATGTAATTGATTCCTTTCAATAACCATTAAATGAAATTTTTTCATCTCACAAATCATTACCTCAATCTCCCGTAGAATGGTTATTCAAGTTGTTCCCTATTATTCTTATAAATAAATTATATCACTATAATTTCAATTATTTAGAATATTTAGTTTATATGGATAAATAAAATGATCATAGAATCCCCTATCATTTCCCAACCTTGTAATCGTATATCTCAAATCACTCTCAGATTATCCAACATCTTACAATCTGCTATGGTAATTAAAGCCTACAATTTGTGTGTGTGAAATCCAGATTATTAGAATAGAAGTAATTAAAAGGTAAATCTATGATAAATATCTAACTAATTAAATCCATAAAAATCCAAAATTGATATTATAAGATAATTGATATTAATGATTAGAAATCCTCAATAGAGGAATGCATGATTTCTCCTTACTAGTACAAAAAATGGATTATTGTTCCATCAATGGAATATCATAGACAAATTACGAAAAAATATGAATAGAAATAAGTAACTGTATCTTGAACAAGTTATTTTAGAATACATCATACAAATGACTGAGAGATAGTGATCCCTCTACATAGGGAAAAGTGCAGTATTAAAAAAGACCTCCAATAAATCATTAGCATGCATAAGAAATTCATCATACAAGAAGAACAGGCAAATCCATTTTCTATTAGGGACATTGGATCATGTTAAATTGTCTTTTATTCAAAATTATTAATAATTCATTTTTTCATTTTATGTCCAATTCCATATACCTTCACGTACATTCAAATGTATTAGATGTACCCTTACATTACTGTTGAATCCTTACAGATACCTTGACATGAGAAACATTGAATTATTATACTCGTTTATTTGTTTCCACATAGAAATGTAATTTTTCAAATTCTCCAATTTATATTGTCTACCAATCCGGGTAAATGTTTTCTGTAAGATTTTTTGAATTTTTGTTTCATTATTTTTCTCAATTTATAATGTTGTGCCTCTCTTTTCATGTGAACATCCTTCCTTGGGCCTTGGACTTTTATCTAGACCATTTCTCATTCATCCCTATGACATTTTGGAAATAGTTTTTTCATTATGGTTCCCCTATCATTGACCTATATATCTACCCATTTTATATTCACCACACATGTGTCTTACTACTTCAATACACAAGTGATCTTCTGTTTCGAAGGAGTATGTGTGGAGTGCCCTTGTTGACTCTGTACTTTTGTCATGTAGATATAGTGATATGGTAGTTGATCCTTCCTTGTTCCTTTGTCTCTTAAATGGATTCATTATATATTTTTTCTCCTCCACTAGTTCTTTCTTTCTACCCTCTCTTGTTCCCAAAACCCGTGCTAGATTCCTTTTTATCTCTGAATGTGAACATCTGCACCTATTAAACATCATGGTACAATTATGGTGTACCACTATTAGTTGATCTTCAATGATAGTAATCTTGGTTCCAGGCTAATTAATCGTGTTTCATGATCTAGTAAACTGTGTTTTACGAGTTCTATGATCCTTATTTAGATTCAATTTTTCAGAATACTAAGAAAAAGGATTAAAGAAAAAAAGGACAACCAGACTTATGAGTGTCTGGCACTGTATTTTTAACACAGTTTTCCTAATAAATATCTTTTGAAGTAGTTTTACCATATATATTTTTTATTTATATTTATTTTTCTATGTATTATAAATCCACTTCTATTTTTGATTGTAATAAATTTTGTGTGTCGGTGGTTGTGTTCTTGTCATGCACATATGCCCCCCTGAGATGAAATTATGTTAAATCGTTATGTTTATCAATATATTATTGAAACCATTTGTTACATGTTTTATATTTCTATAAATCTATTATTTTAAAATTCTCATCTCAAATATCATGTTCACTAATTTTTTTGTTTGTGTTTATTTCCATTGTTTGGATCACCACTCAACCTCAGAATGTTGTATCCGTGCCTAACTTCCTTACCATTATAATTGCATTTTAGTTTTTTTCCAACCTCATTTATTTATATTACTGGTTCTAGAATATTTTCACAATAAAATTTCACTCTTAAATCATCATGGGTTTTATTAGTTTAAATTATTTTAATCCATTGTCGCTTCTATATTTCTCTAAATTTTATGTCTATATGGATAAATCAATGTTTACAAAAGAAATTGGTGAATTATTGGGATGTACACTTATTGTTGATCTCATAAACTCCGAGTTTACACTGTGGTAATAATGTCACCAATGAGATATAAAATATGAATATTTGGTGGTGAAAATTACTTTAATATGTGGTGAATTAAAAGGAGATCCCTACTTTTATAGAATTTCCTAATTTGTTCCCTTTATGGGCCTAAGAAACTTCTTATTACACTGAATGAAAATGGACATCCTATTGCAACATATATAGATGTTTCAACAGATGTATTTGTTAAATCACAAATCTCCCATTTTCATTAATTATGTGAAAAATTCCATACTGAATTATCTGATGTGTTTACTAATACTGGAATTTTTCTTAAACAGTTAATACATTACAGGCTTGCTTCATTACTAGGTAGTCATTATGAAAATCTCTACATGTTTACATATAAAATGAAACCTTGTATTTCAATTAAATCCGTATGTATGACTTCAAAAAATTTATGTTATATTTATAATCATTAATATTTATTTTATGAATATGAAAAAGAAATTATCCTCTTAATATACTTAGATGATGACTATAGTACAAAATTATGAGACCATGAAAAATGGACGAGACTCTTTAACCCTAAAAGAGGATAAATCATCCCTTCATTCTATGTTTCTAAAATTGAATTCTAGAATCAATGTTCATTATGAGATCTTGTTCCCTAGGGGAATACCTCAAAATAAAATTATGAATAAAAAGTATAATAAATATAAGAATAAAATAAAAAATGATCCCATGTATTTGTTTAATTATTAGTATAGGCTTCTTAGATACTTTCATTGTGGATAACCTCATCATATTAATCCCAAATATAAGAATCCCAAAAATTAGTAAGAATCTAAATAACCCAACAATAAATCTATTCATGTATACTATAGCTATGGATGTGTAGAATTATTAAATGTGTCTACCCATACACTCAATCAATATTGAGTCATTGCTCCCGGTTTCTCGTTTCAAATATTTCCCTTTAGAGATCCCATAACAGAATTGTTAGAATGTTTTTAAGGAGATGTCTACATAGGTAATAAATATAGGTGTAATTTTGAGTGTAGATATAATGAACCATTCATAAACATTATATAATCTTGAATTAAATGAATAATTCACATTAAGTATTTTGAAAAGTTTAAAGTTTTAGAGAATTAGGCATTACAATTACATTACATCTCAAAATATTATATGTAGACAGCTCTACTAAGCTTCAATTATTTCAAAAAATACAAACTCTTGAAGAAAAGTCGTATCTAGGTCCATGTTTTATATATAAAGACATTTAATTCATCCTGTCCTTCACCCTATTTTTCTTTTAGTCACGTGAAAAACATTTCAAAACTTGGGATGATCATAAAAATCTCAATAAAGAATACACAAATAAGGAAAAGTATTTGTTTTTCAAAACTAATATTAATCCATGAATACATTATCATAAGTAATACATTTTACCATAATGAAGTTGTAAATACTATTCACTAAATAAAATAACATTGATTACCTATTTATAACAAATATATTACCTTAAAACCAATATAAAGAACATATAACATATAAATGTAACTTTGCAAGTAAACATTCTTATGTGGAATTACCATAAGATCGACTTCTACACATATCAATAAATGGAATGGCCATACGGATGAATTCCATTCCAAATACATTAGTGGTTATTACGTAACCACCCATCCTGGTTTATCAGGGCACCACCCGTCATATGGTTTATCACGTAACCACCCATAAAATGTCCAAGTACTATCAAAAAACATAAAATATTTCATATATAAAAATTTGATTAAGAACATTTTATTTGAAATCACAAAAAAAACCATGATATTGAAATAATCAATCTATTTTTAAAAAAACCATTATTAATACCAAATATATATAAAAAGCTTATATGGTATTTATTTTACATAAAAAACATTTTGGCATCTTAAGGAAGCCAAAGATCAAATAATACTCACGGTGGAAAAAAGGTAGATGTCACCGCTTACATTAAAAAGAAACATTCCATTTTTTGATTAGTAAAACTCATCGTAGAATAATACTACAATTGAATGAAATGAAGAGTCAACAGTGTTTATACTGAGTATAAAAGAATTTCATGTATAAAAAAATGCTTCAATGAAAGGAGATTGAAACAAAGTCCCCTACAATGGTCATTTTGTAAATAAAATAGATCTATTATATGTATATACTATTAGAACCAATAATGAAAGTATAAATAAAAGATAAGATATCTAAACTAATTTCACAGATAATCAAATTAGGTCATAATTATAAATACAAGACTAACCCAACAAATGGATATTGGGTTATGATGTACCCTTACAAAAATTCCACAGCTTAACAATATCATATTAAAATTCATAAAATTATTTTTTGAGAGAGAAAATTGAAACTCATCACATGGACTTAAAATTAACATAAATAAGGATATATAAGAACATATCCAAACAAGATAATATTTGAATTAAAATACATAATATAAAAAATCTTTTAAAAAGGGGAGTGTGAAAGGTTCCTTTACCGATTGGGTAACTTAAGAAATATACACCCCATGAAGGAAGGATCATATAATGAAGGTGTAAATAACCATAAATGAAATTATTTTACACAAATAATACCTTTATGGGAAGTATATATTCTACCCAAAAAAGAAAATAGTGGCAAATATACCATGAAGCTCAGGGAAATAAATGTGAGATTAAAACCTCTTACCACATTGTATTCAATAGAGTCATAAGAAAAAAAGTTAATAACATCCAAATAAATCACATAATAACATGAATATAAAGATAATAATTTTAATATATGTCAAATGGTAGTACACGACACACAACATACAAGAAATAAGTGGTGAACAACGGAAATATCACAGAATTAGATGTGGCATATGAATCCTCCTAAACTCGTGTCTGAAATGACTCTTATTTTCCATGTTCTTCTTGAATAATAAACATAAACTAATCTATAATTCATTTGGAAAGTTTTTATTTTTTATTATTCTATTTAAATCACTTATTACTTTTCTATAATAATTAGTTAATTATTTGATTTTATATTGGATATTTTATCTATTTTCAGAACATGAGTAAAACTAAAGTATTATAGTTACAATTTTTACATGTGGTAAAAAGTACATTATCTACAAAATTATATACAGGATTTAGATATCATATGTATCATATATATCAATTGTATAAGTATTTATAATATTAAATATTATTTGGAGTTAAGAAATAAAATGCATCGTACCTGGAGATGGAAAGTCGTACAAATGCATGAAAACTACATTCATTTCTATTTTATATTTAAAGGATTTAGACCATAATGATCCATAGGTATATTATAATTCTAGTATAATATAATATGATATATATATGTGACATAATTTCATTAACTCCATCCTTTATATGTTCCAGGTATTTCATGAACGAATCATATCACCTTAATGGTGCAGTAGTCCGCACTTCCTCAAAAAAAATTATCGTGTTAACACATATTAGAATATATAAAGGTATTTTTTTAAATTATAATAATAGAAGAATATAGGAAAAAAGATAACATAAATATTAAATAAATACCGTGTCACCATAATGACCACCAAGATATGTGGTTGGAGATATTTTAACAATCATCATTCCGTGAGGCGTTTGTTTTCCCTCCATGGAAACAGTATGTGCTTAACCCATTATATTGTGGTGTGTGTATGTTTAGTTATAATAATTATCATAAAATAATCCTATTATATTAAGGATACTGGTGTTGTTATAAAAGAAATGAATATAAAGAGTTTTGTGGTTGGAGGTGTAAAATAAGAGAAAAGATGTTAAAAGAATCCATTACATTTAATTTGGGTAACTCCATTTGTTTTGAACCTAAAGGACTTATTGAAGCAAATTATTCATAAGGTAAGTCTTATATGTGTTATAGTGGGATGGTGAGAACTTATTTGGTCAGGGGATGGATGAGTGAAGATTCTTTATAGGTGTGTGGAATGAGTTACAGGTGAGGGATTTTTCTAAGTAGGAGAAGGGGCTCTTTAAGAATGTTTGAAAATATTATTTTAATATAATCTTATCTTTTTTTTCTAATTATCCAAAACATATTAAAGTCAAAGATAATATGACTAGAGTTCGAAATAAAATCATCTAATAAGAATTGGACAAGTTTTGGACATATTTTAACATTTATAATCGTGTTTATTTAAATAATTTATTAATGAGATAAATACTGCGTCATTGTTGTGTCACAAACAATATAAATTATTTTATGTCTCAAATTTGTAAACAAAATACCATGATGTGTGAAATCGTTTTAGATTTCCAATGAATTATTATAGTGTAAATGATAACATATATAACCCTATGTCAAAATTATTTTACTAAAATATATTTTTTTATGTCATTTTAGCCTTTACATTATGTTAATTAAAATATAGTGTCATTATCAATAATAAGTGGCTCCATGGGGTCCCAAAATCAACCTAAAGATGCCCATGGTCGGACATTACTCATCAATTATGGTTAGGAAAAGTGTTAAGTTAATTTTGTATTGTTATGATATTATTTTTACCTTGATTTACCCTATTTACCTTTAATTTCTGTAAATAAAAGTCAAAAGTTACAATTCACCACAAATTATTTTAATCTTATTGGACCATATTTTACTTGTTAATAACAAAATTTTATGTCGGATTTTAGACATTCAATTTACAAATGATGTGAAATTTCATTTAAATGAAAGAATATGTTTTTTAACGACTACATAGTGGTTTCACTATTCATAAAAAAATTATTGATTTTCAGAAAAATACAAAAACATCATCCTATGATATATTGGATATTATGAAATCCAATAAGATATTGATTTTAAAAAATTAAAAACATAGAATATTGATTCATTAATTAAAAATCAATTCCCATTCACAAAACAAGTTTCATGTTTCTAAGAAAAAATAACTATCAAAAGATTTACAGTTGTTTATTTCCAATTTTAAAGTGAAATTAATTCCAATGACCAACTATGGATTAAATGGTAAATATATAATCTAATTACACATTAAAACCAATTAAATAGAAAATATAACCATATAAATAAATTAGATTAAAATTTACTTTTGAATTTAAAGAAAATATTTTTCACTAGTCAATACAAAATGAATGTTTTCAAAAAAATACCAAAAAATTTCCCTAAGTAAATTTTGATGTCCCAAATAAAAAATAGTATTTTATTTTGTCAAATATAACATAGAAAAGTGACCAAAACTATATGTAAAGAGGGATTTCCATCAAAATGTTTTAAATCGGACTTTTAAATAATATTATTGTATTTATGCTTACAATTTGATTCAATCACATTTTAGGGCTCTAAAATTTATTGGATAAATGTAAATACATTATAAAAAAAATATTATCATATCATAGTTAGTTCTTATTAATTATTTCAAATAAAAAAGCTATTTTTTATCTTCAATTTAGAATATTAATATTATAAATATATTTTTTAGCATGACTCAAATGTTCGTCCAATTGTAAGATTTTCAATGAAACCTTTTGTTGTGTATTAGGTATGCCATTAAACATAACATACCCATTAAATTAAAATTAATAGTTAATCCAAAATATTAATAAATTTGAAAAATTCATGTTCTTTATTTAACTTGGATGTTACAACCATCCCCCTTTTTTTGAAATTGCATCCTCCCAATTTTAAAATTGGGCTCAGAAACATCATTTAAAGTCCCACATCATAAAATGAATCAATCAAAATACCACATTAAATGAAATAAAAATAAATAAAAAGGTTACACGAGATAACCCGTTCTAAGATTCCATATAATGAAATCTTGGATATGGAAGAAAAACTAACCATCACGTTCTGATGGAGAGTGATAGAAAACATGATTAGGTGAAAGTTAACCACCAGAAAATCACACAGTTGTTATGTGTTAAGCACTGATTGATTACCCAATAAAAAAAGTAAACTTACAATGTTTTTTTCATGTTCCTATTCATAAAATAAGGAATTCATTTACTACATAGAATAATAAAACAAGAAAATATTCTTACCATCAAGTAGATTTTCATCCTTTAATAAGTTTCTACCAAAAAATAATCTATTCTCCAAAAAATGATTATTCAAAAAGATATAGTCCCATCAAAATAACAAGAATCAACTTCTAGATTATCAAATAATCTACAAAAATGAGCTATATATTTCCATTATATTTAGACATTGACAAAAACAAAAAAATGGTTATGTATGAGATCATATAATCCTAAAAAATGATTATCCTTTTTAAAAAGAAATACTACAATTAAACTCAAAATTCAGTAAAAAGTATCCAATGTTCAATAAAGGACATTCAATACACAATTATCCACAATGTTTTTTTTCAAATAATCAAATCTAGGATTAGAACAGAAAAACTCCAAACGAGTTAATCCCATAGTCTTACTCAGTAAATGTTAACATTTATCTCCAAAAACATAGAATACACTTAAATTCTCATATGAATGAGTTATTAACCAAATAACATGTTCTCTATGATAGGTTAATCATTTAACTAAATAACCCAAATAACCATCTCTCCATATTAAAAACATAGAATCTCCTAAAAAAATTCCACCATTATACATCAAAAGAAAAGATAATTATTCCTTGAGTAACATTTTTATATATCAATCATCAGAGATACACTTACTATAAAATGTCTTCCAATGTAATACCATCATCAATAGAGCCTTAATACTTTTACGTATTTAATAGTATTAAAATGTTCCATAACTCATGAATCCAGTATATGTTGACTTCTTACTCATTCAACGTTCTTCATGATCTATTAACAATTCATTTCTGACATATTATGAAATACTTCATTCCTAAAAAAATCATGAATGATATCCACAGAATCAATAATGTCAAAACTTATGCCAAAAAATAATCCATACAATTCATTGGTTATTTTAAGTTTCATCATCCTTAATTAGAATGATACTAGGTATTGATAAGCATATATTTGTTTGATCCTGGTGATCAAATTCCAAAAACTTTTTCATAGGACATATTTTTTTATAAAGGCCATTCCCCGAACATTTAAAACAATCAATTTATCCCTCAGATCGAACATCATTCCCTTTCATAGAGACAACTAGAGAATTCCTTTATCCATGGAAGGTTATTTCTTTATGAACATCATTCCCACATATATAGCATCTTCTCGTCCCTTTGATGCATTTCCCAAGGTTCCTCTTTCCACATCCTTGAAACATAGTTTTTGAACATACTTACCTTTATGATTATCACCATAACATATGTAAGGATTTGATTCTTGCATATATGATTCCTTATAATAATCACTATGATTTAGGTTGTAAATCATGACTCAAGATAGTTGGTTGAGAATAACCACAATATTTATCATTGCAGATCCAATTTAATTCTGTTTCTCATTTAGAAAACCATCACATTTTTCTTCACATCCACTGTTAGTTTGGTTCCTACAAGATCCAACCTTACACTAAAACCAAAAAGGTCAGTTTGAGTATATCAGAAAAATGATCATATAATATCTTATGACGATGGTAAATACAAATATATACTTATCATGTTATCTTAAACACATTAAATTTATCTAAAATAACTATGAATCATTCCAATATTCTAATCATTATGGTTATGTCACTTATGCTTAAATAACACACTAACTTCTAATGTTATCTAAACCGACCTCTGATGCCAAGTATAGGGACCCATCCTTAAAAATTACATAGTCTATAATTAAATTAATAATTCACATTGAAGATCTTTTCATGTTTAGAGTTTCAGAGGATTTGGGATAACAATTACATTACATCACAAAAATTTCAATCTAGACACTTCTACTCAGTTTCAATTTTTTCACAAAATAATAACTCTTAAAAAATTCATATATAGATCCATGTTGTAGACAACAAGACTATTCCATGATCCCATCCTTTACACTATTAATCATTATGTCCTATAAAAAACATTTCAAAACTTGATAAGAGCATAAAAATATTAGTAAGGTACACACAAATAAGGAAAACTATTAGTTTTTCAAAACAACTAGAAAAACAGGAATACATTATCATAAGCAATAATTTTCGCCATTAAGAATTAGTAAATACTCTTAAATGAATTAAATATAATTACATACCCTTTTTAATGAAAACATTACAATAAAACCCATATAAAAACACATAACATATAAAGGTAACTTGGTACATAATCATTCATAAGTGGAATAACCATACGGTCGACTTCCAAACATATCACTAAATGGAATCTCCATATGACAGACTTCCATACCCAATGAATTGGAGGTTATAATGTAACCACCCATCTAGGTTTATCAAGGAACCAACCGTCATATGGTTTATCACGTAACCACCAATCAAATGTCCAAGTATCATCATAACACATAAAATATTGCAAATATATAAATTTCACTATGAAAATTTCATTCGAAATGAAAAGAAATAATATCAAGATATTTAAATAATAAATACAATTTAAAAAAACATTTTCAATACCAAAATACATAATACATGTATGTGGTATTTATTTCCCATAAAAACATTACAGCTTGTTATGGAAGCCAAATATCCAATAATACTCACAGCGGAGGAAAGGTCTTTGTTACTGCTTACGTTAAAAAGAGACATTCTTTTTTTTAAAAACACTTCGTAGAAAAATATTCCCTTTGAATACAATGAAATGTCGATGATATTTATACAGAGTATAAAATAATGTCGACTATAAAACAAAATATGTTTCAATGAAAGGATATTGGGAAGAATTCCCTAACAATTGTCATTTTGTAAATTAAATAGATTAATTATATGTATTAAATAATAGTACACATAAAAAAATTATAAATAAAAGATAATATATAAAAATTATTGTATCATATAATCATAGAATGATATAATTATAAGTAGAATATTATCCCAATGAATGGAAATTGGGTTAAGAATTTCCCTTACAGAAATTCAATAGCCTAACATCGTCACATTAAAATTCATAAAATGAGTTGATGAGAGAGAAAAGATTATATAATCACATGGAAAAAAAATTAACATCAATATGGATGCATATGAACATATCCCAACAAAATATTTTGAAAATTAAAAGACATAACAAAAACAAGACTTTTAAATAGGGGAGGGTCAATGGTTTCTTTACTGATTTGGTAACATTCCAAATATACACCCCATGAAGGAAGGTTCATACGTTGAATATATGAATACCCCTAAATTAAAGTATATTACACAATGATAAAATAATTGGATGTACATATTCCACACAAAAATATAATAGTGGAAAATATAGCCTTAATCTCACTGAAATAAATTTGAGATGAAAACCTCTTACCACATTGCAATCAAATGAGTCGTAAGACCAAAAGTTAATAAACACCAAAGTAATCAAAACATAACGTGCATCTAATTTTAATTTTGATAATATATATCAAATGGTAGTACACAATACAGTAGATACCTAAATTATGTGGCGAACAATGGAAATCTCACGGAATTAATAGTTAGATAAGAAACTGCCTTACCTCATGTCCAACATGAAATGTATATTCCGTGTACTTCCAAAATAATAAAATTAATTGAATATATAATTCATTAAGAAATTTTTTTGAAACATTATTATTCCTTTTATATCACTTATTACTTTTTTATAAAAAAATATTTACATAATTGAGTTCATATTGGATATTTTATCGATGTTCGGAACTTGAGTAAAAAATGAACTTGTTATAATTACAATTTTTCCATGTGGCCAAAGCACATTATATAAATAATGATATAGATTTTTTAGATAACATATATATCATATATACCCACTATATATGTATTTATAATAGTCCATATCATTTGGAGTTAAGAAATGAAACACACCGTTCATGGAGACGGTAAGTCGAATCTACGAATGAACGCTACTTTCATTTCTATATTATATTTAAAATAATGAAAAAATAATTATACATAGATATATTATAATTATATTATAATATCATATGAAATATATATTTATAATAATTTCATTTACTTTATCCTTTATATGTTCCTTGTATGTCCTGAAAGAATCATTTCATCTTAGGGGGTAGTCCACACTTCCTCAAATTAAATTATAGTGTTTACACATATTGGAAAGCATAAAGGTATGTTTTTAAATAAAAATTACTGAAGAATATAGAAAAAAAAACAATATATATATCATATATAAATATATTTTCATCATAATGGCCACCATGAGAGGCGGTTGGAAATATTTGAACAATCGTCATTTCGTGAGGTGTTAGTTTTCCATCCAAGGAAACTGTATGTTATAATCAAATTAGATGGAGGTGTGTGTAAGTGTAGTTACAATACATTTAATACAAATGTCCATGTATATTTAGGATACTGGTTTTGTTATAAATTAAATGAATAAAATGAGTTAAGGGGTTAGATATGTGAAATAAAAGAAAATAATTTAAGAGAAACCATTACCTTTAATTTCGATAACACCTGTTGGTTTGAACCAAAAATACTCATTGACGAGACATATTCCAAAGTTAAAGCATCTAAGTGGAAGATAGAGATATCTAGAGATTGTTTGGGAAGGTCTTGGTTGATCCAAGGGTCTTGAGGGGTGTTTGGAATTAGTTAGAAGTGAGGTATTTTTATAAGGGGGAGGAGATGGTCTTTATGAATGTTTGCAAATATTATTATATTATTAACATATTGTTGGTTTCTAAAGATAGAAACCCCCTAAAAGTGGAATATAATATGACTATAGTTCGAAATAAAATCCTAAAATAATAATTGGAAAAGTTTCAGATATTTTTTTAATATTTATTATATTATTTATTTAAATAATTTATTAATGAGATAAATACAACATCGTCATTGTATCATAAATAATTTAACTTATTTGTTTCTAAAATTTATAGAAAAAGTAAAATGATGTTTTAAATCTTTTAATATTTCCAATGAAAATTTATAGTCCAAATTATAACTTATATAAGCCCATGAGAAAATTATTTTTTGAAAAGATATTTTTTTATGCCATTTATGCCTTTAATTTAAGTTAATTAAAATAATGTTTCATTGTCACTCATAAGAGGCTACATAGGGTCCAAAAAACGTCCCAATGATGCCCATGGACGTCCATTACTCATAAAATATGGTTAGTACCCGTGTTAAAGTAATAGTTTATTATTATGATATTCTATTTACATTGAATTACATAAGGTACTATTAACCGTAGTAAATAAAAGTCAAAAGTTTCTATTCACCAGAAAATTATTTTCATATTATTGAACCAAATATTACATACTAATAACAACCATGTATGTCAGATTTTTGAAATTCAATTCATAACAGCAGTAGGAATTTTTTAAATGAAAATGTCTATTTTTTAACTACTACTTAGTGGTTTCACTATTCATCAAAAATTGATGTTTTTTCGAAAAAATACCAAAAGTTCAGCCGAAGATGTATTTTATATTCAAAATTTAAATATGATTTCTATTTTATCAAATTAAAAATATATAATTTTTATTAATTAGTTAAATATTAATTCTCGTTGTTAAAACAAATAGCGTTTTTCTAATAAAGAATAACTATCAAAAGTTTGGCACTTGTTTATTTCCAATTTCAAAGGGAAATTAATTCCATCAACCTAAATTGGATTAAATGGTAAAAATATAATTTTATGACACATTAAAACCAATTAGAAATAAAATATAACCATATAAATAAATTAGATCAAAAGGCACTTTTGAATTAAAATACAATATTTTTCACTATTCATTAAAAATGAATTTTATCAGAAAAATACCAAAATTTTACCCAAAGTAAATTTTTATTTCCCAAATTTAAAAATAATTCTATTTTATGAAATAGATTATATAAAATTTAAAAAAACTATATTTAATGGGTTTTCAACATCAAAAGGCGGTAAATAGACCATTTAAAGAAAATTACAGTATTTATGTTTAAAATATGTTTCATTCACAATTTAATCCTCTGACATTTATTGGATAAATGTAAATACATTTATCAAACATAAATAATCATTTTATAGTATTTTATTATTCATTCCTTCAAATACATCGTCTATACGTTAACTACAATTTAAAATAATAATAATATTATATTATTTTTTAGCATAACTCAACTGTGTGGGAAATTGTATGATTTTCAAATAAAATAATTATTGTGTATTGGGTATGCCATTGAACATGGAATCCCCATTAATATAAAATTAATATTTAATCCAATAATAATTAAAAATATGAAAATGTAATGTTCTTTATTTTCCTTGGATGTTACAACCTTCCCCTCTTTTGGAAATTGCATCCTCGCAATTTTAATATTGGGCTCCGAAACATCATTTAAAGTCCCAAATAAATAAATGAGTCAATAAAAATACCTCTTTAAATGAAAGTAAAATAAATACAAAGGTTACTTGAGATAACCCCTAATATTATTCCATAGTGGGAAATCATGGATATAGAAGAAAAAATAACCATAAAGTTTGATGGATAGTGATAGAAAACATGATGAGGAATATGTTAATCACAAAAAAATCACAAACTTGTGATGTGCTGAGGGGTCTCTGATTTCCAAATACGAAAAATTATACATACAACGTTTTAGTTTCATTTTCCTATTCATAATTTATAGAATTCATTTACTACAAGGAATATGTAAATAAGAAAATATACATACCATCAAGTATATTTTCATCCTTTAATATGTTTCTACCCAAAACTAATCTTTTCTCTAATCAATGATTATTCAAAAAGGCATGGTCTCATAAAAATAACAAGAATAATAATCTAGAGAGTCACATAATCCAGAAAAAAAATAGCTATATATTTCCTTTATATTTAGACATTGATCAAAACCAAAAAAATGGTTATGTGTGAGATCATAAAATCCCCAAAAGGATAGTCCTTTTTTAAAAACAAATGCTACTATTAATCTACTAAATTCAACAAAAAGTACCCATTTTTCAATAAAGGCCATCTGATACACAATTTTCCAAAATTTTTTTTCAAATAATACAATATAATATTGGAACCAAAAACTCAAAATGATTTAATCCCATAGTCTTCCTCGCTAATTGTTAATATTTATCTCCAAAAACATAGACTATTATTAATGTCTAATATGAAAGAATAATTAACCAAATAACATATTTTATTTGATAGTTTAATCATTTCCATAAATAACCTAAATCACCATATTTTAATAATAAAAACATATAATCTCCCAAAATAAAATTTCAGCATTATTCATCAAATGAAAATATAATTATTCCTTGAATAACATTTTCATATATGAGACATCAGAGTTACACATACTATAAAAAGTATTCCAATGTAATCCCATCATCAAAATAGACTTAATAATTTTATGTATATAATCTTATTAAAATCTTCCATATCTCTTGAATCCCTTATATGTATACTTCTTACTCATTCGGTGTTCTTCATGATCCATTAACCATTCTTTACCAACTTATTCTGAAATACTTCTATCCAACAAAAAAATCATGAATCATATCATAAGATTCAATAAATTTAAAACACATGCCATGAAATAATATAACGCCCAACCCTAGATTCCCAGAGTCAGTGCATTATTTTAATAAATTTGAATGATTACAAGGAATCGTGTCCCAAATGAACGGTCAGTTTAGCAGTTTTGGAAAATAGATTGCATATATGAACATTATATTACACTTTATAACATACAATAAAAATATTTCTTTTAGAACGCCAATATTATTCTAATCATTACCCTGCATATCAATCATAATGCATTTCATGGAATCTTGGGGAAATAAATCTTAAGATAGGGGTGAGCTCGGACGCCCAGTAAGGGTAAATAATTTAGAGAAATATATAAAATTTTAAGGAAAGATTTGTGATAAAAACAAAATCATTTTTAAACACAAACATGAACATAATATGAAAAAACTAAATCAATTGTTACCTTATAAACATACACATGGATATTCTACTAGTCGAATAATCACATATAATAACAAATTTCATAATGAGGGAATGCCTAACGAAGGACAACATTGCCACATAGTCAAGGCATCGTGCCAAGCCTACAAATAAATTATTTGTCAGGGCCTTGTGCCAAGACACTATATTGTCTCATTAGACCTACTGATGCATCAAGGAGCTATAGAAAGCTCCACCCATAACATACTAAGTCCACTGCATTCCTTATACGAATAGTTGAAACATAATATAAACATTCATATTAAAACTAGAATATGATATGTCAAATCATTATCCATAAAAAATTAATGGTATTAAAATAGAATATCCACAGTCAAACATATCATAACTCATTCTATACAATATGGAATATCATATTATAATAAATAATCCTCAATCAAAAATAATATCCAATAAAAGATGCTGACATAGTTGAAAATGATGAGTAAAACATTTTGAGATAAATATCTTTTTTGTGAAATAATTTAAAAGTCACACATTTGTAAAGAAAGTAATTTAAAATAGATTTTTGAATCAAATTCCCCCATACCACATTGAATATTTTGATAATAATTATCATTAAAAAACATTCATGTCCATTTAAATAAATCATTAAAATCATTTAGAAAACATGGACATTGATTTAAAATATTTAGAAAGATAAATCATTAAAACATTTAAAATTATGTTATTGATAAATAGTACCTTTAAAAAATCCTTAGAATATTTATTTTGAAATTATTTTAAAGAAAAATGGACATGGATGATAAAAATGTCCAATTATATACTTACACATAAAAAATTTCAGATAATAATTAGATTGAAGAATTAACTATTACCTTGAACATTCTTTTAGTCGAGGGTACGTTTAACCTCGTGTATGAAAATCGTAGTATGTTATGAAATTATTCCAAAACCATATTAATATTTATGATTTCATACATGATTCATTTATGACATTATACTACCATTTAAAAATAATTTCTATATAAAATAATCAATTCAGGTAATAGTCGCTTTCATTATCGTACGTGTTTTAACTTGTTACTCTTGATTGTATCACTTAGATCAAGATATAAATACATCTAGAATATAAAAAAATTTATTTATCATCTATATTTAGAATAAAAATATGTATAATAGACATATATATGAAATGAAAAACACCGTTTAGGGAGACGGTAGTCCTTACGTACGCATAAACGTTGTTTCCGTATTCATATCGTATTGAACGGAACTAAGTGAATAAGATATATGTAATTACATATATATATATACATATCTCCAGTAGAATTATTCTGTCATATATTAAATACTTATTAGTAATATTTTTTTTATTCGTCGATGAATAGTGACCATGGAAATGAATCTCATCACGTCGTGGAGACGGTAACTCATATGTACGCACGAAAGAAAATATAATTTACTTAATGGTGTGGAATTGGATTGTATATTAATTTTATAGAGACATTATCATGTTATTTTCATTATTTATATACATATTATTCATCATTATATCCATCTAAATAACACAGTGTTGAATATCAAATTACACTACGATTTGGAGACGGTAAGTCGTACAGACGCACACATGGTGACATTATCCTTCATAACATGGATAGAATAATGAAAATAGTTCTTCCATATTTATAATAACATCATAGTATGTATAATATACTGCAGTTATTATTTTATAATGGAAACAAAGAAAGAGTAAGTAGAAGAATAAGAGATCTTGAAAAAGGGTGGTGAAATCATTACCACTTCATCAGGTTCTTCCATTTTATTTTATCAAAAGGGAACCTTAAGATGGCTTTATGACCAATGGAAGGCCCATAAGATGAAGGTATAATATATTGGAGGATATTTGTCTTGGGTTTGGCCCATCCAAATGGATTTTAAGGTGTGCATTAGAGTGAAGGGGGAGTTCCCTTTTATAAGAGGTGTGAGGGGCACGTTAGAAAAAACAGAAAATATTATTTTATGACAAAAATATTTTCGGATTCTAATGGCTCCAAAATTTATTATTTAAATTCTATAGTGGGGATGGGTTCATAACCACTAAATCAATATGTTTTATATAAGTTTAGGTTACCATTTTGACCTTATTATTTAGATTTAACTCTAAGTTAAATAATTTAACTTTTACCCTATAATCTTGAATTCTTACACTATATGGTTAAAAAACATACTATATACAGCCTATCAAACCCCAATTGGTTCGTAAATTTCATATATATAATTATATAAGTATTTTGGCTGAAAAAAATATTTTTAGGCCCATTATATCAATTAATAATATAATATTTGTTTTAAAACTGCATTATGTCAATTTTGACACTATTTGGTATTTGTTTTTTGTTAAAATAATAAAAGCATGATTAATTCAATAAAAATACAATTAATCAACCATAACATGTGATAATTTCCAATAAAATTTTTGGATGTCAAAAAAACCGTTAAATTATATTTATTTTAATATTTTTAATACCATTTATTTAATTCATTCATTAATAAGGTAATTACTGCATCATCATTGTGTCATTAATAAATTTAATTATTTAATCTCTAAAATTTAATTTAAAATAAAATTATTTATTAAATCATTCTATATTTCTAGGTAATATTTATTGTCTAATTTATCTTATGTATAACTCTATATTAAAAATAGTTTAGTCGTTAAACTTTTATTATAACTATTTTAACTATTCTTTAAATAAAATAATAATAAATGTCTTCATCTAATAAAATTGGACATGAAGGGTCATATTTAATCATAATTTTGTTTTTGGTCAAATTAAATTTATCCAATAGAATTAGGACATGTGTTAGGGTAATAATAATATCAATTTATTACCCTTAATTTCCCTATTTACTTTTTACTATGGTAAATAAAAGTAAAATATTACAATTCTCCAAAAATTATTTTTATCTTATTGAACAAAATTTTACTCCATGATATTAACTGTCTCTATCATATTTTCAAAATTCAACTCACAGAAGCGGTCAAATTATGTTTCATGAAAATTAGAAAATTCTCCTAGGAGGTGGGTAAAAGACGGTAAAAGTTCGATAAGATGTTTATATATCTAAAATTATTATAAATTGAATCCAATTAATTAAAATGAACATATATAGGTTTTATGAATATATTTTTACCTAAAATAAATTTAAATAACATAAATAATTATTAAAATTATATTTTGGTTTTAAATGATAACTCAATGTTTTTTTACTATTCATTAAAAATTGAATGTTTTCAGAAAAATAATCAAACATCACCCTAGGATAATTTCATTATTTAAAATCCAAAAATTAAGTCTATTTTACCAAATTCAAAACATAGAAGTTTCTTTTATTAATTTAAAATTAATTCTCATTCTCAAAACATATAGCGTGTTTTTTATGAAACAATGACTATCAAAAGATTGACACTTATTTATGTATAATTTCAATGAGAAATTAATTCCAATGACCAAAATTGGATTAAAGGGTAAACATATAATATAATTATACTTCCAAAACATTAAAATGTATAATTCAAAACTATAAATTATTTTGATTAAAAATTTTGTCTTCAGTTAAAATATATTATTTTTCACTATTCACCCAAATATGAAAGTTATCAGAAAAACACCAAATATTTATTGAAACTAAATTCATATCTCCCGATTCTAAAGAAGAAGATTATTCTGTCAAATTTAATACATAAATGTTTTAAATATTTTTTTTAAAAAGGGTTCTCTATTAAAAGGCTGTAAAATTTCATTTTTTTTAAAAAATTTCTTTAATCTGAAAAAATGTATCTGTTCTAAAATTATGTCTAAGAAACCCATAATATCGATTCTAAAATACTAAGGTTTATATAAAGTTCAAAATTCAGTTAATAATATTCAAAACATCTTTTGAACATCTAGTTTTTTATGTTGTAGTGCGCTTGAACTCGGTGTTGCGTGTAATGTAAGTTACTAAATTAATTTGAAGATATAACGTACTTTGAAATCATGGGGTGTTACATTCTTCCCTCATTCAATAAATTGTGTCCTTGTAATTTGAAATTGTTCTTCGAATGTAAAAGGTTGAAAATAGAAAATACATTTGTGGGAAACTCACATAGGAAATTGCGTTAATAAAATTTAGTCTTAACAAGAGGAAAAGGGGAATGAAAAATTCACCACCAAATTATGATTTAGATTAAGAAAACATTGGTATAAATTAGATACACATAATATGAGAAAAATTTTAATTATTTAAAGGGTGTTATTGAGGTCATCAATCAGAAACAATTGTAGAATTTTGGGTCGCAAAACCACCAATCTATGATGATTTAGAATACCATCAGTTCAACAAAACGTAAGGTATTAGGATAAAAAAAATATTGCTTTTAAGATCCCTTACCTAAAGTTTAATAATTAATATATCCATAAAATAAGAGGGAATATATATATGTGTGTGTATTTATACATGCAAGTTGAGTTTCATCCTTCAACTAATTCCTTCCACAAACTCATCTTTCACTATAAAATATTTCAAAAAAAAATATATTCTATTTTTCCTAATCTTATAGGGTTCCAAAAATAATGAATTTATAATTCACATATCTAACCCTCAAAAAATACATTATTCAATCTAGGACATCACGTGGGTCAGTGATAGGTGATACACCCTTGCCTCACTTTGACTGTGTGTTCAAGTCTCGAGACCTTGCCAGACGTTATGGGTTGCCGCCCGACCTCTGAGTATTCTTTTTTATGGAAATCCAAAAATAACCTTAACAATAGTATCCAATTTCAATCTCAATCATGTCCAACCTTTAGAATTATCAAAAATAATTATATCCAAACTCTCATTCCAACATTTATAATGAAATTAAACATAATGAGGACCCTTTTTTCTAGGTAATAACCTGTGAATGCCTTCATTTTTTATTCTTTTACAACACCGTGACATCATGATTTACCATAATCAACACTCTATTATTCCAAAATTACTACCTTACTATAAAGACCATATGATCTCAAATTTCTAATGAAATAGTACTGTATTATAGTCCTTATTTATATCCATAATTCATGTAACCAGTATACTATTAATACAACACTAATATTTAATAATTCTATAATAACAACATATGAACACTAGTCGTTTTTCTTCATCTGAGGTAGTATCATAACTTGTTTATTATCCAATAACATCATTTGCGGTATACTCTTATGAATGGGACATTGATTCGCGTAGTGTCTCAATGCCTTGCAGATGAAGCATTTTACATTTGAAAACTTTTTCATACCCCTGCAATCACATACCTAGTGTCCTTTTTTCCACACGTATAACAAAATCCCATTCCCTTAAAGCATTTACCAAGGTGATTCATTCCACATTTATCACATATTGTAAAATCCTTCTTTCCCTTATTCCCTTTATCCATCTTTTTTTTTTCTATCATCCTTTCCTTCTCTGGAATCCCTTCAAAGCCATAGGATTCCGAGAATTATTTACTTATCTTATTAACACAAGATATTATTTGTTCATATGTTGAGAATACATGGGCGAATATTTTCCTTCTAAATGTTGGATTAATACCGTGAAAGATATTATCCTTCTTACTCTTTGGATCATATGTATTTTATAGAGTTCTCATTCCTTCTACTGGGCGCCATTTCTAAACAATGGCATACACTTGGTCAGTTTATGAATCTCATTTCATAATTCCAAAAATTTAAAATACCTAACATAAATTGAATAGTTTATGGATATAATCCATAATCAGAAAAATGTTTTCTTTCAAGATGTATATACTCAGAAACCCTTCATAGAGGTTTGTAATTAAAATGAGAATTATCCTAAGCATATCCCACAGCAGTTTCATAACCATGAGTGCCGCAAGGACCGTTGTTGTGCACCAGATCTCATTCGAGTCTAGCTCAAAGCAGTGTTTTCGAGTTTTACACCTAGGTACATCTGTGCCAGAGTCGACTCTACCTACTCGTATCCATACAGGGATGTATTTTCTTAGAAAACTCACAAAATATCTACATTACCAAAATTCTCGTAAGTCCTTCTATAATAATCCTCAAAGTCTATCTTAGGTCTATGTTATCTAATCAGAGTTTATCTAAATCTAGCTTCCATGGATATTGATAAAATTCTTATGATACCAACTATAACACCCCGACTATAGATTCCCAGAGTCGGTGCATTATTTTAAATCTTTGGCATGATTACATGGAATCAATTTTCAAAAGACCGATCATTTTAGCAGTCTTAGAAAATATATTTCATACATGAAAATTAACTTACACTTTATAACATACAATAACAAATGTTATTTGAGAACGCCATTATTCCATTTATCTTAACCTCTGCTATGGGAATTCAAATCAAAATGGATAAAACTACTGAATATTCGAAGTTTGGTCATTATGCTAGGGTCCTGGTTGAAGTGGATCTAAGTTCTTGTCTGATTCATAATGTTGTTTTGTCTACATTGGATGACGAAATCTCACTAAAAATTGATTATGATAGATTACCAGATTTATGCTCTGAATGTAAAGTTATTGGTCAGGTCAATGATAAGTGCTGCAGAAACAATATATGCTCTCTTTGCTCACGGAAAGGGCACCATGTGGCCTCTTGTAATAATAATTTGAAGAAGCATACATTGCAGAACTGTGGTGCTGGAAATGACAAAAGCTTTACTGATGTTGGTGTTCCACATGCGGTAGAAGATATTCCTTGTCAATTGGAACAAGGGTTTCAGGTGGTTTAGAAGGTTGAATCAAGCTTGTCTATGTATGAAGAGGAAGGTAGGAATTACATGACTAGATCTGATCCAGGTTTGGCCCTGGTGTTTGTTCCTGCACAGGGTGTTGAGGGCGGAATGGTCTCAGAAATAGAGCAGCATGACTTTTATCCTGCACTCGAGGGGAAACAAAATATAAGTGGCGTTTCAATGATTCAGGAGGAAATTACCAAATTAATGGAGACATAGGGCATCCATGGGAAGTGGGATGATGTTGAGGATGATTCCCCAAGAAAGTAAACTAATGTCCAGACTTTATCCAAAGGAAAAGTGTTTGTGACTGACGAAGGGTTCCAACCTGTTCCTCCTAAGAAAGCAAGACCGAGGAAAGACTACTAACAAATGAATCCAACTATGGTTACCCGGTCTCATGGTCCTTTTGATTATGAATATGATTGGGATTATGATTATGATGCTGCCTACTTTGGATATGATTTTTTGATGTTTTTTCATTTGTATGGAATGAGGTAATGTTGCTTGAATGACCCCATTCACCCTCTCTTTCTTTTCTATTCTTCCTAATAAAAAGGGCTTTGCCATAACTTTTCGCTAAAAAAAGGAAATATGTGTGATAAAAACAACAGCCTTTTTAAACATAAAAATGAACATAATAGGAAGAAACTAAATCAATCATTACAATATAAAAATGTACATGGTTATTTTACGAGTCGAATAATCACATGTAATAACTAATTTCATAATGTTGGAATGCCTAACGCCAGACATCATTAGCACATAGTGAAGGCCTAGTTCCAAGAATACAAATAAAATTTTTGTCAAGGCCTTCTGCCAAGACACTAGTATGTCTCATAAGACCTACAGATGCATTTTGGAGTTATGGCTAGCTCCACCCATCACTTACTAAGTCCAGTGCATTTCTCATATGAATAGTTGAAACATAACATAAACATTCAAATTAAAACTATAATACGAAAGGTCAATACATTATCAATAAACCATGAATGGTATAAAAATAGAACATCCACAGTCAAACATATCATAACTCATTCAATACAATAAGGTATATTGTATTATAATAAATCAACCTCAATAAAAAATATTATTCCATAAATTGTGGTGACATAGTTGAAAATGATTAGTAATAATTTTTGAGAGAAATATCTTTTTTATGTAAAATCATTTAAAAGTCACAAATTTAAAGGAAGTAATTTAAAATAGAATTTGGAATCAAAGTGTGCCATACCACTTTGAAACTTTTGAAAAGAATTATCATTTCAAAACATTCTTGTCCATATAAATAAATCATTATCATCATTTTTAAATCATGGAAATTTATTAAAAATATTTAGAAAGATAAATCATTAAAACATTTAAAATTATGATCGTGATAAAGTGTACCTTTCAAAAATACTTAAAATATTAATTTTGAAATCAATTTTATGAAAAATGGACATGGATGATAAAAATTTCCTAGTAAATACTAACACATAAACAATCTTGGATAATAACAAGATTGAGGAATTAACCCTTTCCTTTACTATTCCATTAGTCGAGGGTACGTATAAACTCATGTATGAAGATTGTAGTATGTTATTAAATTATACCAGAAAATATTTATGATATCATACATGATTCATTTAGGACTTTATACTACCCATTTAATAATAATTTCCATGTTAAAATAACATTTTGGGTAATAATTGCTTTCCTTATCAAACGTGTTTTGTCTTGTTACTCTTGATTGTATAACATAGATCAATATTTAAATACTTCAAGAATATAATACATTATTTATATAAAATATATATTTATATTATAAATATTTATAATAGACATATATATGAAATGAAAAACACTTTTTATGGAGACTGTAGTCCGAACGTACGCATAAACGTTGTTTCTATTACCATATCGCATTGAACAGAACAAAGTGAATAAGATATATGTAAGTACAAACTCACACACATATATAAATATATACATATCAAGTATAATTATTAACTCATATATTACATACTTATTAGGATTATATATTTTTATAATTGTCGATGAATGGTGAACATGGAAATTAATCTCATCGCGTCATGGAGACAGTAATCCGTACGTACGCACGAGAGACAATATCATTTCCTTAATAATGTGGAATTTGATGGTATATTAATTTTACATAGTAATTAAAATTTTATTTCAATTAATTATATATATATTACTCATCATTATATAGATCCAAAAAACACAGTGTTGAATAAAAAATTACACCACGGCGTGAAGACGGTAGGCCGTACGTACGCACGCATGGTGACATTATCATTCATAAGATGGATATAATAATGAATATAGTTATTCCATATTTATAATAACATAAAAATATATATATGATACTGGGGTTATTATTTTATAATGGAATCAAAGAAAGAGTAAGTGGAAGAATATGTGAGCTTCAAAGTGGGTGGTGATATCATTAACTCTTCTTCGGGTTCTTCATTTTGATTTGATAAAACGGGCACCTTAAGATGGATTTCTGAAAAAAGGAAGGCCTCTAGGATGAAGTTAAGATATTTGGGATGATTGTTTTTCTGTGTTTGGATGAGAAAAATTACTTTGAATGTGTGAATTAGTGTTAGGGGGAGTTCCCTTTTATAAGAGGGGTGAGGGGCCCCTTAGGAAACACATAAAATATTATTTTATAAAAAAATAATTTTCGTTTTTAAATTGATCAAAAATGTATTATTTAAAGTATATGGTGGGTATGGGTCGAAAACTACTCAACCAATAGCATTTAGACACGTTTAGGTTACCATTTTAACCTTATCATTTATATTTAACTCTATGTTAAATAATTTAACTTTTATTGTGTCTTCTTGTATTCTTACCCTATATGGTTAATAAATATACTATATAATTCCAATAGAATGAAAATTGGTTCACTAATTTCATATATATTATTATATAAGTGTTTTTCCAAAACCTTATATTTTTGGACAATTATATTAATTAATAATATAATATTTGGTTTAAAAACTTTATTATGTCAATTTTGAAATTATTTGGTATTTGTTTTTTGTTAAAATTATAACAACATGATTACGTCAGAAAAAATACATTGGATCAATCCTAAAAGTTCATATTCACCTTGAAAATTCGTGGATGTCAAAAAAACGTTTAAATTATTTTTATTTTAATATTTATAAGACCATCTTTTGATTCTCCCATTAATAAGGTAATTACTGCATCATCATTGTGTCATTAGTAAAAATTATTATATAATCTCTAAAAATTATAAATAAAATATATTTATATAGGAAATAGTTTTACCTTTCTAATTAATATTTATAGTCTAATTTATCTTATGTATAACCCTATATTAAAAATGGTTTTTATATTAGACATTGATTTTAACTCTTTTAACTCTTCTTTAAAATAAAATAATAATAAATTTCTAAATCAAATCCATTTGGACCGAAAGGGTCATATTTTATTCCTAATGTTGTTTTTGGTGGAATTACACTTATACAATAAAATTACGACATGTGTTGGGGTTATAATAATATCATTTTTACCCTTAATTAGCCTATTTACTTTTAACTGTGGTAAATAAAAGTTAGAAGTTACTATTCACCCAAAATTATTTTTATCTTATTGAACCACATATTACTCCTTATTATTGACCATCTATCTCTAATTTTTGAAATTAAACACATATAAGTGGTAAGATTATGATTTATGTAAATTTGCAAATGCTCATGGAGTTGGAAAAAGACAGTAAAAGTTCTATAAAATTTTTATATATCTAAATTTATTCTAAATTGACTCCAATTAATTAAAATGAACTTATATTGGTATTATGTATCTATTTTGACCTAAAATAAGTTTAAATTAAATAAATAATTATTTAAATTAAAATTCAATTTTAAACGATAACTTAGTGTTTTTTCACTATTCATCAAAAATTGAACGTTTTCAGAAAAATACCAAAACATCACCATATGATAATTTAGATATTAAAAATAAAATAAAGAAGTATATTTTTTGAAATTCAAAACATAGAATTTGAATTTATTAATTTAAAATCAATTCTCGTTGTCAAAACAAATACCGTGTTTTTAGGAAACAATAACTATCCAATGATTGACACTTGTTTATGTATAATTTCAATGTGAAATTAATTCCAATGACAAAAATTGGATTAAAGGGTAAAAATATAATCTAATTATACTTCCAAAAAATTAAAATGTATAATTCTACACTATAAATTATTTTGATTACAAAAATTGCTTTCAGTTAAAATATCATATTTTTCACTATTCACCCAATTATGAAAGTTATCAGAAGAATACAAAAAATTTATTGAAACTAAAATATTATGTCCTGATTTTAAAGAATATTTTTATTTTGTCAAATTAAATATATAAAATATTCAAATATTGGATTTAAAAATTTTTCTCCATTAAAAGCGGTAAAATTATATTTTTTGAAAAATAATTCTTTTATCTGAATTCTTTTTGTACTTACGTTACATATAAGAATCTCATAATATCGATTATAAAATTATAAGGATTATAAAAATTTCAAAATTCAATTAATACTATTCATAACTGCTTTTGAACGGATAGTTTTGTACGTTGTGGTGCGCTTGAACTCTGTCTGGCGTGTAGTAAAAGTTATTGAATTAATTTGATGAAATAACGTACATTGAAATCATGGGGTGTTACAAATAATCCATACCTTTCAATGGTTATTTTCAGTTTATTAATCCTCAATTATAATGTTATTAGTTATTTGTAAACATATATTTATATGATTCTAGTGTTCCAATTATCGATAATTCTTTATAGGATATCTGTTTGTATAATGACCATGCACACCACATTAAAAACACTCAATTGATCCTTTATAAATAGATTCATTCCCTTTCCAAGTGTCAACTAGATGATTCGTTTTTTCCAAGGCATATTCTTTATTTTTTAACTCCATTCCCACATCTACATCATCTTCCCGTTCCTTAGATGCATTTTCCTAGGTTCTTCTTTTCACATCCTTGACACATAGATTTTGAACATACTTACCTGTATGATTATTACATGATCATCCATATGGATTTGTTTCTCAAATATATGAGTCCTTAAAAAATAACAATGGTTTAGGTCATCAAACGTGACTCTAGATAGTTGGTTGATAACAACCAAAACTGTTCTCATTACCTCTCCGATTTAGTATAGTTTCTCATTTAGAAAATCGTCGCAATTTTCTTCAAATCCACTCTTACTTTTGTTCCTTCTAGATCCATCCATTTACAAAAACAAAAAATGTCAGTGTGAGTATATTAGTAAAATCATCATATAATATCTTATTAGGAGGGTAAATACTAATATAAACTTATTCATGTTATCTTAAACTCATTCAGTTTATCTAAAATAATTATAAATCATTCTAATATGCCAACCATTATGGTTATGTCACTTATTCTTAAATAACACCCTAACTTCTAAAGTTATCTAAACAGTCCTCTGATACACACTATAAGGGCCCACCATTAAACATTACATAATATTTATTTAAATGAATAATTCACATAGGGTATATTTTCAGGTTTATATTATTAGAGGATTATGTATAACAATTAAATTAAATATCAAAAATATCAATGTAGACACTTCTACTTAGTTTCAATTTTTTCCCAAAATAAAAATACTTGATTAAAAAATCATGTATATTTCCATTTTGTAGATTTCAAGACTTTTCCTTGATCTTATCTATGACCCTATTCATATTTAAGTCCTATGAAAAACACATCAAAACAGTGGATGATCAAAAAAATCCCAGTTAGGGATACACAAAGAAGGAAATATGTTAGTTTTTAAAAATGATAAGTAAACCATGAAAACATTATCATAAGTAATATTATTCACTCTTATGAATTAGTAAATTCTCTTCAATGAATAAAATATCATTGCATACACTTTTTTAACCAAAATAAAACAATAAAACCCATATAAAGAACCCATAATATATAGAGGTAACTTGGGACATAATCATTCTTATGTGGAATAACCATACGACCGACTTCCACACATATCACCAAATGGAATACCCCTATTTCTGACTTGCATACCTAATGAATTGGAGGTTATAAAATAACCACCCATCATGTTTTATCATGGAACCACCTGTCATATGTTTTATCACATAACCACCCATAAAATGACTATGTACCATCATAATAGATAAAATTTTGAAAATATAAAATTTTTAGCAAGAATGTTTCATTTTCAATCACAAGAAATAATTTAAAGATAATGAAATGATCAATCCTTTTTAAAAAAAACCATTTCAATAAAAATATAAGTAAAAAGATTATATGGTATTTATGTTCCTTAAGAAAACATTATGTCTTGTTAAGGAAGCCAAATATCAAATAATACTCGCAGCGGCGGAAAGGTCGTTACCACTACATACGTTAAAAAGAAACATAATAATTTTTTTGTTTTGTAAAATGCTTCATAGAAAAAATTCCATTTGAATGAAATGAAATTTCAATGGTGTTTATACAGAGTATAAATGAAACTGGTTTTAAAACAAAATATTCCTCAATGAAAGGATATTGAGACGATGTTCCTTACAATGGTAATTTTGTAAATAAAATAGATCTATTATGTGTATTCACTATTAGTACACATAAAAAAATATAAATAAAAGATATGATGTCAAAATTAAATACACACATAATCATACCATGACATAATTATAAGTAAAATATTAACCCAATGAATTGAAATTGGGTTAAGAAGTTTCCTTACAAAAATTCGAAATCCTAACAACCTGACATTAAAATCCATAAAACGAGTTGATGAGAGAAAAAATGGTATCACATCAAATGGACATAAAATTAATATTAATATGGATTTATAAGAACATATCCTTACAAAATAAGATATAAATTAATATACCTAAAAAATGAGTCTTTCAAAAAGGGAGGGAGATGTTTCCTTTACCGATTTGCTACCATATGAAATATACGACCAATGAAGGAAGGATTATACAATGAAGATGTATATAAACATAAATTAAATTATATTACACAAATAATACAATCATTAGAAGTACATATTCAACGCAAAATTAAAATAGTGTCAAATATAGTATTAATCTAATGGAAATAAATTTTATATGTAAACCTCTTACCACATTGTAATCAATCGAGTCGTAAGAACAAAAGTTAATAAACGCCAATGTAATAAAACAATATCGTGACTATAAATAGAATAATGATAATATATATAAAATTTTATTACAATTTACATCACTTACAAGATATTAGTCGCAAACAATGGAAATATTACGGAATTAAAAGTGAGATAATAAACCTCTTTACCCTATGTCAGACTTGAATCGTGTGTTCTGTGTTCTTCCAGAAAATAAATCATATGTTAATCTATAATTAATCAAGAAATATTTTTGAAACATTATTATTACTTTTATATCATTTATTACATTTCTATTTAAAAAATTAATTAATTGAGTTCATATTGGATATTTTATTGTTGTTCGGAACATGGGTCAAAAATAAACTTGTTATAATTACGATTTGTCCATGTGAAAAAATTAAATCATCTACAGAATGATATTGATGATTTAGATGTCATATATATCATATATATCCCCAATATATGTATTTATAATATTCAATTTCATTTGGAGAGAATAAATGATACACACTGTTCATGGAGACGGTAAGCTATACGTACACATGAAAGAAAATTTCATTTCTTTTTTTTATTCAATAGAATGATATATTAATGATAAATAGATATATTATAATCATATTATAATTTCATATGTAAAATATATAAAATATAATTTGATTAACTTTATCTTTTACATATTCCATGTATGTTCTGAACTAATCATATCACCGTGACGGGGAGGTAGTCCACACTTCATCAAATGAAATTATCATGATTACACATATTGGAAACCATACAGGTATATTTGAAAATAAAAATTACAGAAAAATATAAAAAATAATAACATTATATATTTCATATATAAATACAGTGTCATCATAATGGCCACCATGAGAGGCAGTTGAAATATTTGAACAATCATCGTTTCGTGAAGCGTTGGTTTGCCATCCATAGAAACTGTATGTTCTTAAAAAATTAGATGGAGGAATGTGTAAGTGTTGATGGAATACATCTAATTATAAAATCCTAGTATATTGATGATTTTGGGTTTGTTATAAATGCAATGAATAAAGTGAGTCTAGTGGTTGGAGAAGTAAAACAAAATAAAAGACGTTAAGAAAACCCACTACCTTCAAATTGGGTAACTTCCTTTGGTTTGAACCAAAAATACTTATTGATTTGACTTCTGAAAAAGGTAAAGCTTCTATGTGGAATATAGGGATCATTTGATCTTATTTAGGAAGGGGTTGTATGAGCCACGGTGCCTGAGAAGTGTTTGGAATGATTTAGAATTGATGGATTTTTATATGGACGGGGGGGGGGGGGGGGGAGAGGCTCATTTGCAAAGTTGGCAAATATTGCTGTATAATAACCTTTTCGTCAATTTATAAACATACGAAACTCATTAATGTCGAATATAATATGACTCATGTTCTATGTAAAGTCTTCAAATAAGAATTGGTCAAGTTTTGGATATTTTTTTAATATTTATAATCTTATTTAATTATATCATTTATTAATCAAATAAACACTGCATCGTTATTGTGTCATAAATAATTTAATTTATTTGTATCATAAAATTATAGAAAAAATACAATTATTTAGGAAATAACATTCCAATGAATATTTATAGTCGAAATGATAACTTATATATCCCTAGGAAAAAAATTAATTTACTAAAAGATATTTGTGAATTCCATTTTTGCCTTTACTTTAAGTTATTTAAAATAAAGTGTCATTATCACTCATAAGTGGCTCAATGTGGTCCCAAAATAATCCAAAGGATTACAATGGTCTTCCATTACTCGTCCAATAATGTTAGAACAAGTGTTAATGTAATTTTTATTATTGTGGTATTTTTTTACATTGAATTACTCTATTTACCATTAACTATTGTAAATAAAAGTAAAAAGTTGCTATTAATGAAAAAAAAGCATCTAATTAAACATAATTTATTTACTAATAACAACCATGTATTTTGAATTTTCAAAATTCAATTCACAAAAGTAGTAAAATTTTATTTAGATGAAAAATTTAGTTTTTTTAGTACTACTTAGTAGTTTCACTATTCATCAAAAATTGATGTTTCTCGGAAAAATATCATCAATTCAGCCTAGTATATATTTGATATTATAAAATAAAAAATGATTTATATTTTACCAAATTCAGAAAATATAATTTTGATTAATTAAATTATAATTAATTATCTTTTTCAAAACAAATAGCGTGTTTCAATGAAAGAATAACTATAAAAAGAATGACACTTGTTTCTGTCCTATTTCAAAGTGATATTAATTTCAAGCACCAACATTTGATTAAATGGTAAAAATATAATCTAATAATACATTAAAACCAATTAAAATGATAATATAACCATATAAATAAATTAGATTAGAAAGATCTTTTTAATTAAAATTAAATATTTTTCACTATTCATTAAAAATAAATTTTATCAGAAAAATAGAAAAAGTATATCCAATGTAAATTTTTATTTCCTGATTCAAAAAAATATATTATTTTTTGAAATAGAATAAATAAATGTATCCAAATATATATTTAAAGAGGGTTCTCCATTATATGGCGGTAAATCATCCTTTTAATGAATATTAGAGTATTTATGCTTAAAATTGGATTCATTCATATTTTAAGCATCTAACATTTATTCAATGAATGTAAAATCAATTAACAAACATATATAATCATATTATAGATTGTTATTATTTATTACATATAATACAATGGCAATGTGTTAACTACAATTTAAAATAATAATATTATTATATTATTTTTAGCATAACTCAACTATGTGTGAAAATGTAATATATTCAAAGAAAGTCGTTGTTGTGTATCGGGTACGCCATCGAACATAGCATCCCCTTTAAAGTAAAATTAATATTTAATCCTCAAATATTAATAAATAAGAAAATGTCATGTTCATTATTTACCTTGGATGTTACAGTAGGGGTTCTATTTTATTTTTACTTCATTGCCATAGAATCAATACATTCATTGAAGTGAGGTGGGTTCCCAACCTCCAAATAAACCTAGTTTCCTTAGGGGTCCTAAAAAAATGGCATTTATATTTTTTTAAACAGTTTGTCTTAAAATCTCTATTGGATCTAGAACCATTGTTATTGGATATTTAATTAATGTGTTATTTCTATTTAATGAAAAGAACCATTCAATGTATTTAGGTAGTTTATATTAAAAAAATAGTGATAATTCAAGGATTTGGAAAAACATATTGGGTCTTTTTAGATCCAATGGATTTTAGGAACTCAAAAAATAAAGAGGGGTTGAGTGACATCACATAATGTAAACATATATTTTATGAATATTTCCTGATTTAAAATTTCAAGTTTGTTAGATTCGGTAGGTCTAGTATCAAATCCACCTTCCCCTTGGAAGATGTCTACATGGATCTATGGGGTCCATCTAGGACTTCATCTGATGGTGTAGGTTCTTACATTCACCATAATATATGAATCCTCTATGAAAGGGTCTATTTACTTTATTAAAAAATATATAATGTTTTCAAAACATTAAAACATGGAAAATGTTATCTAAAATCCAACTTTTTAAAGAAATTTAAAACTCTATGTACATAAATGGAGTTTCAATACCCATCCCCATTGTTCATGTAGTTATGTGAATATGAATATGTTGAAATATATAGAATGTTTAGGGGAAATCACAAAATATTGTTTTAGCAGTAATATTGAATATGACTATCTGAGAAAGTGTGTGGAGAATTCTTGCATACTAATGCCTCTGTATATCCTTCCTGGTAAAGGATTTTAGAAATATTGTAGAACCAATTAGTCAGTTTCCCTCTTATAATAATCAATTTACAAGACCAAAATAATTTTGTAATTGTAATCCCTATTCATATACATACATATGATTATTTTTTTTACATCCTATGATCATAATCATAGTGAAATGTTATAACCAAGAGTTATAAATTGAACCTTTTTGGGTACCTCATGGGTTTATAGGGTATAAATTCTGAGTGGATAAACCGGGATATCAAAAGTTTATTATAAGTAGATATATATTATTTCATAATTCTTCCTCTCTTAGAACCATTACTGCCAAATCTGATAGAAGTGATCCAGTCCTTCAATGGGAAAATGAAAAAGATATTTCATCCTAGTTTTAGGATCATGTTAAGACATTATTGCCTAATGAACATCACGTTGTACATACTGATTTATATTCATATTCTAATTTAGAATGTTAATGTAATCTTGATATATCAAATAGAGACTACATACTAACCAGAGACATTGAATAGAGATTTCATTGACCACAATCTTAGTTTAGTCAATTTGATATGGAATCTTATTTCTTTCAGGTATAACAAGATCATTTAAGTAATGATCCATAGTCCTATTATAATTTCATAAATGTATAAGACTGAAAGAAGATTCTATATTCTAGGAATTATGAAATAAAATCATTAAAAAAGATCCACACTAAAACTATTGTTCATAAATGAACTAAATTATTTGTTTATAGTGGATCATTAAATATATGGAAGATAACAACGAGGGAAATAAAATAAGGTTCAATGAATGTTTATTTTCTCTAGGGCACCTCCATAGTGTGGAATTGATTACTATGATATTTTTCCACCTATTATTAAGAATTATCCTATTAGACTCTTACATGAAATTATTGCTTGTACTGATCTACACATTGAACTATTAGATGTTTAAACTGTCTTTTCTCATGGTTATTTGAATTTAAAAAATTATATAAAACCCCTTGATGGTTATCCTAATGAATTTAAATTGATTCAAGTATATCATTTATATAAATATCTCTATGGACTAAATCAAGGCTATTGAATGTTTTACTTAAAATTTGATTCTTTCATGTTAGTTAACTACTTCTTCAAGAATCAATATGAAATGCATGTCTAATTTTTTAATTTCTATTACAGACATGTTAATTATTTAAAAAGTGATTAATCTAATTTATATTGTTAAATGACAATTAAAATGAACTTTTTAAATGAAATATTTAGGTTTAGTTAAGAAAACATTAGATATTGAGATAATTATGGACATACCAAACTATGTAATTTTTTTATCTAAGAATGATTATGTATTAAAAATACTCAATGAATATGTGTTTGAATCTCTCAAAATAGAAAAGTTACCTCTGGGACAACATTTTAAACTACCCCTAACATATACACCCACAACTTCTTATGATGTTCACTTTATATATCAAATTCCTTATGATAATATTTTTGGTAGTTTCATGTATTGTATGATTTGTTCTATCATAGATATTTCCTATAAAATCAGCACATTAAGCAGATTCATGACCACACCTAGGAAGTATCATTTTCATTCCCTTAAATGGATTTTAAGATGTCAATCATGTAGCTCCCATATAGATTTTTTAACTGTAGAAACTTGGATATTGCTGAAATAATTTTAGTTTTTGCGGGTGCTAACAGTATTGGAAACATTGACACTCATACGAATTTAAAATGATATTTTCTTACTTCCTTTCATGGTATTATTTAATGGAAATTGAATTTCAATTCCAGGGATACACTTTCAACCCTGGAATCAGAGCACATTTCCATGACCGATGTTGTTAAAAATTATTTATGGATTAAAGCTGTGTCTTTTGATCAGGGACATCAAAATCCTAGTATCTATGTGTATTCTGATATCCAATTTCCAATTCAAATATCATGAAATTTAATATTTCATGGTAAATCAAATAACATAAATATCATGATTAATTTTATTATAATTGATGTGGAATTAATAAATTTGTGTTTCTAGAAGATACACATAGACATAAACCCAGTATATAGTTTGACTAAAACTTTAGTGCTGTCTAAATTCATATTTTATTTTGATAGACTGAATTTTTCTACAATTCTATAAAGTTATGTGTAGGAACATTTCAACATTAAAATGTAAATGGTTGAGATATTTTAATTGCAATATTCATTATATTTTATTTATATTGATATTAAATGTTTTAAATTATCAAAACTATTTTTTTACCTTGCACTGAAAATATATCCCAAGATATTTTTTTATTATGGATTTATTATTATTATAAATTTATGGTGTTTGACCTCTATCTTCACACATGTAGCCTTATTTATGCCTTTAAATGTTGTTTTCCCTTTTGCCAATTCATCCCTTTGACATTGTGAAAATAATTTTGGTGAATGGATCTATGGTCATCAATCTGTTGATCCACCCATTTGATCTTCACCGCATACATGTCTCACAATGTGAATTCTCGAGTGCTCTTCTTTTTCTACATTGTGTGCATGGCATGTACTAGATTTCTCAATCGTTTTATCATGTAGGATGTTTCTGGGGATGTTCCTCCATCACTTTGGTGAATTCATTGTGATTTTCTCACCTCCCCTAGTTCTCTGGTGCTCCCATCCTTGGTTCCTAAAAAACTAGCCGGATTCCTTCTAATCAGTGATTGTCAAACTCTGCACCTAATGAACATTGTGGTAGACTTATAGAGTACCTCTCCTGGTGACAATTCGATAATAATGCTACATATTCCAAGAAGATTTCATTAAGAGGTTGATCTAGTCCATATATTTTTTGAGTTTTGGGATCTTCTTCCTGCATTGACATTTATGCAGAAAGATGAAGACATAGAGAGAACATGATGGTCATATTTATGAGCATCTATCACTATAAATTCATAATGATTTAATTAATAAATCTCATTTGAAATAGATTTATTATATGTGATGTTGTTGATATATGAATTTCGGTGTACTATAAATCGTCGTTCTTTTTTAATATTAATAAAACATGTGTGTGGTATTCGTGTTCTTTTCATGCACCTTGTTTTTCACGAGACCAAATCACGTTAAATCATTATCTCCATTGGTATTTTCATGCAATCTTTTGTTATGTGTATTTTGTCTATGTCAAACTATAATTTTCATCATTAATGTGTAAAGTCCTAGTTTGGTCATATTGTTTTTTTCTTTCGTAGTTTGTTTCACCATCCGGCCTCACCAACACTACCATAGGGGTACCCTGATTTATATATTTTTATCCACGTGTTACATTAACATGATTGACCCTTCACAAAGCTAGACTTAAATGAGCTACAATATTTATGAGTAAATGTTATGTAATATATGGAATGGATTCGAATTAATGAAATCAAACACTCATTGAAAATAAAAGGAAATCGTATAAATGAATAGAATAGAGAGGATCAAATTAATGACAAAATAAAGGCACAAAGACGAAATAACACTATGTAAGATAAAGGAATGAAAAATATAACATGATTATTAATGTGGTTTAGACCAGTTTGGTCCTACACCCTAGAAAGAAACCCACTGATAAAATTATCATTATGAAAACGAAAAAAATAACATATAGTAGTGAAATTTAAACAGTGATTTATGCATGAGGATCATAGAAACTATCCATGCCTAAGTACCTTTCCACTCAAGGTCTTGCACTGATCCTATGTGGATAATGGTAGCACACACCACCATGCAAGACAGACTCACGGACAAAACCCCAACACCCAGACCAAAATGAATACAATATAATACAATGAAAACATGAAATATAAAAAAATTCAAATGAATCTGGATCCTTTATGTTTTCACGAAATGAATATTTATTCCCAGGATGAAGACTGTCAACACTGTCAACATAGAGCTCATTAGTATCAAGAACTCCACCAAAGGGGATCGTTGGGATAGAGGGTGCAACAATATGTTTGCGGTAGAACTCCACTCTAGAATGACGCAGAAGTAACACTATTGAACTACATGAAAATCCATGATGTATTGGAAAGTTAGTTGAGGAAGTAATGGTGAGCATCTCGCGATGATACTAGTGTTGTCAGCTGTGATAGTGAAGGAAAATACGTAGAAAATGGAGGGTTCGTGGAATAATACTAAAAGATTAGGATGGTACAATGGATCATGATAATCCCAATCCATGCGGCACTAGGGGATGAGTTTGGAATAATTATAATGAATCACATATAAACAAACTAACACAAAAGGGAGAAAACTAAATAGTGTGATCATCCCCAATCAATGGTCAAGAGTGCACCCAAAATCATTTTGACAAAATCGACAATTTCCAAAAGTCCAGATGCTAAACAGAAGCCTAACATCCATGGCCAAGATTCTTCCTAGACAATATACCTACACGAAACCAAGCCACAAAAATTATTCCCAAATACAATGGATAATAATAATAAAAACATTTTTTCATGAATATCAAAATTAAAATAAAATTTCAAAACAAAAAACCAAAATTTAAATTATTGATGAAATGACTAAATTTCCCTTACATAGGTGTAAATTTATTTAGGTTTTCCCATACATAGGTTTAATAAATTATTAAGCATTCAGTCATCATCCAGACTTACTCAAGGGTACATGATAATACAACTACTATGCATTCTTGATCGAACATGAATATGGGGAATTTAGAGTTCGAAAGACCCATATCCTTCTTTAAATTTTCATGTCTGCATGTCCTTTTATATACAATGTTTTTAAGTAATGTTTAAATTAGGCAATATGAATTCTCAATCCCTAATGAGGAGGCAGCTCTACTGGATTATGGAAGTTAATCATCTACATGTATTTGTGCTTCAGATATCCATGGTCTTGTGACTCAAATTGACATAAATGATATTCAACTTCATTGGATAGAATTAAGTTTCATGTTCATCATCGATGGAGCTTTTACTCTAATAATCCTCACAAGATCTTCATAAAATTCTCATGAAAAGTGAGGATGCTTCAGAAAATCTGGGCAGCAAGGCTAGGTGTTGGTTGAGGGTGGCAGTAGAATAAGGGTATTGTGTAAGTGGTTTCATGGGAGTGTTGGTTGAATAATGGGCACATTTATAGTAGATATGAGAGGATGTATGGGTAGTTTTGTTGTAGACTTAGGCACCTCTCATATCAGCCAAACAAGGAACTAGTTTGTTGGTGGTATAAAACATCCATTAGTATGGTAGAAAATTTTGTTCCATGATTATAGAAGGGATTTTTCTCATAGATGATAGCAGGTAAATATGAATGGTATCATGTGTGAATGGAGGTAGCATTTGAGTCTCTATAGTAGGTATTACTAGAAATATCAGGGTCACTAGGGTTAGAAAACATTGAAATTTATGGTAGTAGGGATTTTCTTCTAATAGTAACATTCTAGTGGAAAAAAATGACTGCACCATACAATTATAATGGATGGTTAGCGGGCTAGAGATATAAGTTAATTTTCACTAATGGATGAAACAATAATAGGAGGCTCAAAACCATTATAAATTAACAAAAACATAGGTTCTAAAAGAGATATCACTAGTCAAATTAATTTCAAAATTATTAAAACAACTGTAATTCTAAATTTAATTCCATTTACCCAATTTAACTCCAAATTAATTTCCAATTCGTTTAAAAATAATAATCATTCAATTAAATGGATATTTTTATTTAAAAATAATAATTTATTACTGTGAACATTAAAATTAATTATTTAAATTTCAATATTAAAATTTTTTATTCAGTTTTTTATTTTTATATTTTCAATTAATTTTTAAAAAAATAATAAAATAATTGAAACTCATGAGTAAATCTACAAAACATTAAAAATAAATATTGAATCAATTAATCAGAGTTTGAAATGAAAATCAAAATCAGTAACCAAATTTTTTAAAAAATAATGTTTGTAATCGTTGCATTAATTCAAAAAAATTTATATTACTAAAAATTGTTTTGATATAATTGAAAATTATGATCTGAAATCATGATGTAACAACCCGACCCTATAAGATCGGACTCAGTGCCTTATGTTATCAAATAGGTATGATTACAATGAATCAAATCTTTAATAACTGAAATTTTTTTCAATTTTGGATAAAAGATTATTTAAACGTGTGATATCAGTTTTACATTTGTAATAAAAATATTATAAATAACAAAATAAAATGCATAAAGTCCTTGAAACTCATTCCAAGAATTGATCTTGATATCATAGGGAATGGGAAAAAATAATTATGGGCTTAAATTATTAGTAAATATTGATTAAAATGGATTAAATAATTAATTAATTATAATAATAAATATAGTAAGGTAAATTACTGAGAAAACATTCCATTTCATAAATAAAATGATAATGAAATGTATCCATAGATATTATCAAATGTGATTATCAAGTATGATGATGATAATAACTAATATATCAATGATGTAAATACTTAATTTTTATAAATTATATTTGAATAACATGAAAACCGATACCATCAAGAAATTTCACAAGAGAGTTTTATACTTATGTTATAAACTCATTTAATATTGAAATCGACGTGTCTCATGAGAACATATTGATGCATCAAGGGGATATATAATGTCGGATCCCCCCACCCATCCCAACCAATACAAATGATTCCACATTTATTTAATAATTTATTTAATTAATAGTCAACATTCCATATCAAAAATCTGTATGATTCAACAATACACATTATCCAATATTTTCCCAGATAATAAAAAACAATTCAATGTATACATAATCGGAATAAATGGTATATAGTTTATGAAATAATAATATATATGATATATGATATGTATATTTCGGGGGTGTTTAAAATTAAATAGTCACAAGAAAAATTATATTTTAAGGGTAATTTGATGACTACAATAAATATATAAGAAGGTGAATATCGATATTATCCATTTTCAAATTAATAATTATCCACATAGAAATAGAATAAGGTTGATAAAAATAGAACAAGAACAAATTTTAGTATGAATATGTGTTTTTTCATTGAGGAAATTAAATAATCGTTAAAAATATTTTTGAGGAAGATATCTTTAAAAATCTAAAGTGTCACATACCACTTTTAAAAATTTCAATCATAATCCGATTAAAGTAGTAACATTAAATGAAACATATAATATGTGGGGAATATAGAGATTCATAATATATCATTTAAAAGAAATATTAATTACACCTCATCAAATAAGATAGGTGTATAACCTATAAAACATCTCAAAGAAGGAAAATTGTGACAAAAATCTATTACACCTTTGTAAAAATTGAAAATGTGACTCCATTAGTAATATTAAAAAGAAGAAGAATTTAAACGCCTTTAATAAAAAAAATTTATGATATAATATATCAAAAGGGTCAACAGATAATCCATGAAAAATGTGTAACTGGTGAATATGACATTTCACTCGCAGATGTAGAATGTGAGATGAAAATAACTTACCCTAACCTTCTGTTTGGGTAAACATAAAATTACCACATTTATAGTTGTTTATATAATGTTATTATCATTCAAAAATCCATTATCATATTTATAATATCATTTATGAACTTCTTATTGTATCTAATTTCACGTTTGATTATAATATATAATAATTTTAACTATATTGGTGTTAACTATCAAGTTTTTTTAGTATGTTTGGACTAGTTATTTTTCATTCCTACTTCTTAGATCATGATTTATTCATATCTATAATGTACTTAATGATGAAAATATAATATATATTCATTAAATTATTATTCTGAGTAATCCATAATATATTGGAGAATTAAATTAAATACACCGTTCTTGGAGATGGTAGGTCGTACGTACACTAGTACGTTATATTAATTTTCCTTTAACATTAAAAGAATGAAAACTAAATGATATATATATATATATATATAGTAATTCATGTCCATGATTTATGTAATATACATAATATGTGTTTATTAAAATCATTCTTAACATATTCCACATAACATGTGAATGAATCACATCACCTTGAAGAGGTATTAGTCCACACATACATAAATGATGTTATCATATTTCTTTAACATGGATCACAAGTAGGAATGTGTAATATAATAATTATAAAAGCATAATGAAATTATAAATATCATAAATAACATATATAAAGTATAATTATATCATCATTTATAACCATGATAGTTGGAAATAGAAGAATGAATGACATTGGTTCGGGAGGTGGTAGTCCACTGTACAAATGAACAATGATTTTGCAACCCATTTGATGAAAGGGTGTGAAATTTTTATTCATAACCAGAATATTAAAAAAATAATTATATTTAGTATAATTAACTTATTCTCTAATAATGGTATCATAATAATTAATTTTTGGTAGAATGAAATGAAACAAAGTAGCTCATTAATGACTGTTATATCTTCTTCATGTAACTCCATTTGGATTGTATGGAATATAATAATTGGTTTTATTTCCTCCAAAATTGATGATTCTAGATTTATGGGAGTTATTTTGGTAGATTATTTGTCCTGGTTTTTGATGAACAAATGGGCTTGAGACATGTGACCAAGTGGGATGGGTGACTGCCTTTATTTAGTGGAGGAGGAATGACATTATTGTATGTATAAAATGTTAATCACTATTGAGAGGTATCCCATACATAATGTACATAAAATAAAAATAGTTACTTAATGAAATTGAATGGTGAAAAAATGTTCGTCCAATAGGTTTTTGGTGTGTTTCTATATAATTTTGGCCTTTATGCTTAAAGTTTAATCTCATGTTAAGTTAGTTGTTCTGTTAATCAATGTAATTGTTTTTAATTATATTATCTAATATTATTGATAAATACATATGTTGATCTTATTTGAATAATTAAATTACACTTAATATGGATATGCAATACATTTTTACAAATTCCATTCACAGATGTTACAGAAATAAATTCTAAATTATTTTCATAGATGAGACAACAAATAGGGATATTAAAATGAAAATATTCAGATCTTTGAAATGTTTTTCTGAAATAACCAATTTGAAATTTAATTATATGACCCAATGTATATTAAATTAGGTATAATTTATCTATTAATACAATAAAATAAAAATAAAGTATAATTTAGCATAATGATTTACATAGATGAAAATGAATTTTTCACATAAAATTATGTATTTTTCTATAATAATCAAAATATGATAGTTCTCAGAAAAATAACAAAAACCCTTCATAAGAAAAACATCTCATTTATATTTCAAAAATGATATTTATATTGAAAAATAATATTTTTAAAAGTTCAAAATATTTATTTGAAACAGGTACACCATTTAAAGGCAACGAAATTACCCTTTTAGAAAAATACAATTTTAAGAAATAAATTGTATTTATTCCTATATTAGGACTACAAAAATATTTTCTAAATGTAAAATATAGTAGATTTCATATATATATATATCCTTAATAAAATTCACTAATAGTAATAAAATGAATTTATTAAGACAAAATTCCATTGTAATCATGAAAAATAAGTGATTACAAACACATTTCCTGTATTTTGAATTGGTTTTTACATTCATTTCTTTTTAATTATTAACAAATTAGTTAAAAACAATATTTCAATATGATATTTAATCCGATTAATAACTTCCAAATTAATTTATAAAGAATATATTATGATATTAAATAAAAATATTTTGGTAATATATTATTTTTCTTAAAATGCGATCTTGCAAGAAACACAGACTATAAAACAAATTATTCTTGCATGTAACACAAGAGAACTCAGTGTTAAATGGATTAAAAAATATAGAGTAGATTAATTTAAAATATTATAAATATTATAGTTTTTGGGATGCTATAATCCATTTTATTTTTTGTGTTGTTTGTCATAGACACTATTAAATTAAAAATTAGTACATTATAAGTTTTAGTTGATAAATTCTCCCCATATTAATTAAATTTAGTCATAACAATTTCAAATATTATCTCTATAACTAGGGGTTTTATATTTTAATATTTTTTTTGAAAATCTCTCATCACAAATAGGGTTAATTGAACACTTTATTAATATTAATGAAATGGAAATATGATAGTCACCAAAAAACTAGGGTTTTGAATTTGAGAATATAAGTAAAATCCTATTAATGGAAGAGAAATCTTTGATTCACGTTCTAGGGGAGGGTGATAGTGAACATGTTATTGAGAATGTTGTTTTCAACAAATCCATAACCTGGAGGTTTGAGTAAAGGGAATTAACATTATTAAAGATGATGATAAGAAGATAATTTTTTTAATGCCCCTTTTCTTAGAGATGAAATATTAATTCACTATATAAAAATATAAGTAAATATATAATTCTATAAACACAATATTATGATTTCATTACCCCTTTAACAATTTATACATCACTTATTAGCACATGAAACATCATATAGTGGTGTAATAAAATAATTTATAATAGCTGATAAAAAATTGATATTAAACCATTTCTTAAATGTTCAACCTTATGACTCGCCAAAAATTTATAATCTCAAACATTTGAATCCCTTTTACGGAATTTAGTAGTTTTAAATTTTCTTTTTCTATTTCAATAATATCATTATCCAATAAACATTATCTCAACATGAGGAACATAATATGAATTATCTTCTTCTCCACAATGTATTTTACCAATTTTTATCATACTCCAAAATCATTTTTCTTTGTAACATTCCACATATGATCTCATATCTCTGTTGAAAAATTACTACCACAGAATCCTTATATATTACATAAATCATATGATGATAAAATAATCAATAAATAACATTTAAAACATATTCATTATATCCATATATAGAATAAAATTAATTATTCCACTTTGGTTGTGCCAAAAACATATTATTGAACATGATAACTTATCTTTTTATAAGGTATATTCCATTGATTCCTTAGGAATACATTTAAATAGTTTACAATCTCCTTTTAGTTAAAAAAATAAATAATAGATTTTTCCTTCTTCCTTATTCATTCTTCTTCCTGTGGACCTTTTCACCAAACTTATAAAACAACTCTCAATCCATACAAGAATTTTAAAAGGAGATTCATTCCATTATTACCACTTATTATAAAATCTATCTCTCTATTAATTTGTTAATCAATTATTTTATTTTCTTTCCACCTCTAATACTTATTCCATTTTAATCCCAATGTCATGTATAATTCAATATATATATTGATAGCACCTAAAATAACAACATTATATGGAGAAAATGATGGACTCACTATCACCTTTTGATACTTGTCTTATGCCATTCAAATATATAGTATATCATTCATTCCATGTTGAGTATTAATTATGTTTCATAACATTATAACTTTTTAAATTTTCTTTTAAAATCTACAACACAATCTTCATCCTTTTTCAAAAAATAATGGTATAACTCTTCATCTCATATTGTTGTTCATGTGGGAAATACTTTAAAAATAAATTATCCTTATAAACTTCTCATTCCATGTATTTTATTTCCTCTTACTCAATAGCTGTCTAGAACAAAAAACACCACTGATCCACAATTCCATTGATAAAAAACACTACAAGTGTAACCACGTCCATTTCACCACCAGACAATGCAATATATATATTCTCCAAATACTAAATCAACATATCACCTAACATTGGATTAATAGTCACACTAAATGATGGGGGCCTCTATCACATAAAGCAATTAAACATCATAGAATCATTATGCTGAACATGTTTCTCCATACGAGAAAGGTTATGTTTCATCTAATGATTAATATGATCTATTATATCCACATCATACTCAGTTCCAATTCCATCTAAAATAATTTCATTAGTAGTTCAACCTATACATTGTGTATAAGAATTGATAGACATCCTATTTATAGGTTTCATTTCTTAATAATGAAATATAATATATTACATCATTAAATTATATACTTTATATAATTCAATATATAGAAAAACCCTTACAATAAATTGAAAAATTTATGTATACCTAATATCATTATCATTAACATTATCACATTGAGAATATTCTGGATTTGAAATCCATTATAATGATTTTTAAAGGAAATTAAAATTTTCTTAAGTATATCCATAGGGAGTGTAAAACTAGGTGTCCAGTAATGCTAATTTTCCTATACCAGATTATGCACGAGATAAGCCCAATTCACCTCTTCCGTTATTTTACCCCTAGGTGAAGCTTTTCCATAACGACATCCAATTTTAGTTCCAGACTGTGATGTATTTCTAGAAAGACCTAAATATTATATACCTTACCAAAACGTTAGGGTATTTTTATATACATTTCTTCAGAGTATACCATATGGTATTTTTCATTAATATATGTTTTACTAAATCTAATTTATAATATTTCAACTAAACATCCTCTCACACCACCTATAACACCATGAAATCAAATTATTGGAGTAAGTTCTTTACTTTATTATATGAATATGATTATAATGAACAAAATACTGATGAAATGAAATGGTTAATAGTTTTGGAAAACCATATTACATAAAAACATATTTTACATTGGGAATGAAAAAAATAATTCCAAAAAAATAAAATTCTCATCATCCATGAAACACATTAAAATGAATTATATTGATTCATTAGGGAAATGAAATAAAAAACTGTGATTATTATTTCTCAATAAGCGTAAGGTACAATGAAATAAATATTGAATTAGTGTGAATAATTAATATGTAAAGGTAAATAAATGATAAAATAGACCATTTAATCAATAATATGAGAATTAAATGCATCCAGAGATTTTTTAAAGACCTTCCAGAAGAGAATTTAAAACTATAGTTAAAACCTATTTAATTTGGCCAAACGATTTTTTTCATGATTACCTTTCAATGCATCAAGGGTATATATAATGTCTGGGAACAAACCATCAATTTAATTTCAAAATATTACTCATATATTTAATAATTTATTTAATTAATGAACAATATTCCTTATCAAATATTTGTATTTCGTAAATTATACAGATTTATCAATATTTCCCTAGTTAATCAAATATATATCAAATAAAACACCATATGTGAAAATGGTATTTGGATTATGTTATATTAAAATCAATGATAAATTATGTGGATATATAGGATAAAATATATGTTTATTTTTCATTTTAATGTAATAACATCAAGGGTACTTTACTGACAACAAAATGACTCGTGGATGTCAATATTGATAATACCCGAGATAAAATAAGTCATTATTAATAAAGATGAAAATTTGGATTGTATCAATATGAAATATACCCATTTGAGTAAAAAATGTAAGTTTTCATTGATGAAAAAAAATATATTTACAATTATTCTTATAGAAAATATCATTATACATTAAAAGTGTCCCATACCACTTTAAAACGTTGTAATAATAATCCCCATGAATTAGTAACATTAAATTTAAAATATAATACCAATTGAATAAGGATTATGATTATATATAACTTTTAATTATAAGTATATTCACATCATAAAATAATATATGTGTATAATATAACAACCATCTCACCAAAAGAAAATTGTGAAAAAAACCCTTTACCCCTTTGGTAAAATTGAATCTGTAACACCATGAGTAATAGTCATCAAATGAAACATTTAAATTAAATGAAGAAAAAACTATTAATTATATAACAAAAAAATGGTTAGTTGATACACTATACAAAATATGTAAGTAGTGAATATGAAAATTCTCTCACATATGTAAAATGTGAGATGAAAATCCTTTACATTGTGCATCTTTATTGTTGAACATCCATTATCATACTATTTAAGGGTTTTATGAAATTTATTAACATTAAAACAAATATTCATATTTATAATATCATAAAATAACTTCTTATAATAACTTATTTCCCCTTTTTTAATAATATATAATTATATTCTATTTTTCGGGTGTAAATTACATAGTTTTTAGTAGGTACTGAATAGTTATTATGGTATTCCTACAAAATAAATGATGATTTAATCATCTATAATATATATACCATGTTTTAAATATCATATATATTATGTATATATTTATTAATAGTAATTCACACGTTTTTTATAGAAAATGAAATGCACCTTTCAGGGAGATGGTAGGTCGTACGTACTCACGAACATTTTTCCATTTTATTGTTTTATTAAAAGAAAGAAAAGTAAATAATATATATATTATAATTTTAGATTAATATATATTTATTATAAATCATATATTTTTATTAAAACTATCATTAATACATTCCATTAAACCTGTTAATTAATTACATCACTCGAAGGAGGTGGTAGCCCACATGCCCACAAACGATGATATCATATTTCCACAAAATGAAAGACATGGAGGTGTGTTTTATATAATAATTTAATAAGAATAAATAAATTAAAAATATCATATATAACATATATAATATTTAAATCCATCAATATTTACCACCATTAGATGTGGTAATTGATCAATGAATGATATCATTTCACGAAGCAGTATTCCATCATAGAGAAGAATTATGATATCATTTCCCATTTGATGGATGTTTGTGAAAATATAGGTTTTAACATTTGGATAATAAAAAATTATTATATTAATTGAAAATGAGGACATTATATAAGAAAAATAAAATATTAATTTAACTGTTAGTGAATGAAATAAATCTAAAGATCTCCTTAAAGAATGTTACCTCTTATTCGGTTAACTCGTTCTGGTTTATAGAAATATTAATCCATGGAATGATTTATTACCAAGGTGGGAATTATAATAACAGGGGACAGATTTTAGGATATTATTTTTTAATTTTTTTCATTATCCATAGGGATTTAGAGGTTTGAACAACTGGGATGGGTGAGTTCCTTTTTATAGGTGGCGGAGGAATGACATTCATGTAAATATAAAAAGGTAAGCACTATTGAGAAGTATCCATTACATCATATGCCTCAAATAATGAAAATAATTCTATAAAAGCGATAACATGGTCTAAATATGGATATAAAATACGTTTTTAAATATATGTAGATCATTTTTTCCTTAATGTTAACGACTTAGTCCTTTGTTAAGATAGTTTTTCTCATAATTGATGAAATTAATTTTAGTTTCATTAAAATATAATTTTGGTCAAAATATAATTGTACATCATTAGATATTATAAATTATTCTTTTCCAATATATTAAATACATTACTACAAATTGAATTCATAGACGTGGTAGAAAACATTTTTAAATTAATCATGTTTGTTGGACGACAAAGAGGTTTCTTTATAGTGGTAATGCTTAAATGTTTGAAATTATTGAATTTCCCATAACAACATGAAATTGATTCAAATTATGTTAATTGGATTAATTTATGTAAAATTTATCTAAATTTAAATTATAAAAATTTAAATTAAATTTAACTGAAATATTTTTGTTGTAAAAAAAATTATTTAAAATTCAATATTTTCATTATTCATCAAAATAAGAATATTCTCTGAAAAATAACAAATAGTAACCATATGATAATTTTGAAATTTTTATTTCAGAAAAAATATTTATATATAAAAATAAAATTTATGAAATTTCAATAATTTAGTTTAAGAACACTTGCACCCTTAAAGGTTGACAACATTTCCAGTTTTAAAAAATAAATTTTAAGTGTATAATTATATATATTCTTATCATATGACTCTAAAATATATATGAAGAATGTCCAAAATATTTTATTGAATATATAAAATATATATTTCATTAATATAATTCACTCCTAGTAATTTGATTAATTTATTAAGAAAAAATTCCTCCGGAAGCTAAAAAATAATATTTTATAAAATAGTTTTCTATATTTTAAATTAATTTTTATATAAATTTATATTTAATTATTAAGAAATTAAACCACAAATAAATTTTGATAATTTATTTTATCCAATTCATAACCACCAATTTAATTACTAGTTTATATCAAATTATATTAAATAACAATATTTTTATAATATAATGTTGTTTGGAAAAACTCAGTATTGCATGTAACATAAGCTAACTCCATATTTAATGAATTTAATGATTTAGAATTTATTGATAAAAAATATTTAATATATAATAAATTATAAGGACATGAAATTCCTTTCTATAATTGGATTTTTGTTTCATGGACTATATTAATTACAATGTTCTTATTTAAGAATTTCAGGGATTTTTATATGAAAAAAAAACATAAATTTAACGGATGTTTTAATTAGTTTAGTTGGTATAATATAATAATAATTCAAAAAAAGTTAATATTATTAGAAAACATCCAAATAATTTTTATATTATAGGTTACAATACTCTGGTATCACTATCATGATAATTAAACATTCATTCCAAGTCATTTGGGATAATAATTAAATGTTTTAAATAGGTTGTACATCATATTTTGAACAGTCTATCTGACAATGATATATTCTAGAAGCACCATGAGAAAACATAAAAAATTATGACACCATTAAGAAACACTATGAATCATCTTCAAAACCAAAAGATATCCTTCAGTTTTTTAACATTTACTCACCCCATGATTTAACCTCTTTTTCGTAGAATTGAATCTCGTTTTTTGTTGTCATTTAGTGTACATCATTTTGAATAGTGGTATTTGAAAATATAAAAGATAAAACAACTAAAAAAATATGTTATAATAACATCTTCTATACTCATGATTTCTCTTTACTCCATTAAATGATAATTCTATTCTTTATTGTACCAATTCTAATAACCATAGGGACTGTAAATGTTTATTTCAAAACATGTTTTTCATAGAAACACATATCACTAAAAAATTAACTAATGTTATTAATTTTTTTAAATCAATAGCTTTATTATAAAATTTTATAATATAATTAAAATCATTCATTCTGCATCAGGCATGACAGTAGACTGAACTTGAATGTCTTCAACCAACTCTATCTTCATATAATTTCATCCTAAAATTCATATCAACTTCATTTAAATTGTTTGGATAACTATTACATTATATATATTTTCTACCACAGATTCCAAATCCTATCAGAAAAGTTATCACATTTATTTTATGTCGGTAGGAAGTTACCTCAATATTCCACATGTTGAGGAAGTGGGTGAGCCACTATAGACAACTGTTCTCCATTAACACTATCTTTAGAACACATTTTCAGATCGTGACATTATTTAATGGATTCAAACCAAATTTCGTAATCTTGAGTCTATTTTATTGAATATAACATGTTATTTCTCATGAAACATAAATTTAAATATATCCTCCCACAAATATGAGGATTTTTATTTTTCAAAATCTTATTATTGTCTTGGCATTTTCTTAAATAATTTTTAAGATTTTCAATGCATGACATTCATTAGGATGTTACTTTCTAATGGTATTTTTTTGTTCCATCCTTAAATGGTATATTTTATTTCTTATAATCAATTTACTTATCTCATTAAGATATATATGAGTTAAATATTTTTTTTTATCATTTCTCTATCTCAGTTTCAGAAAATAATTCTTCTTTACATAATTGATGAAATATTTTTCTAAAGGAAACCATTTCCCCATTTCATGAATCCAATAATAACCCACATTTTCAAAGGTAAAAACAGTTATGATTGCTTGGATAATAACAATACAACCCTTTTTTCCATGGTGACACAATATTTTTTGTTTTCCCCTGGCTTCATAGAATATGATATATCCCCATGCCTCAATAAATAAATGATGGTGTGTCCATGTTTCCCATAAAAGGAATAACTTTTACGATGAATTCCAGGATTCCTTATTCATTTAATTTATATATTTTATGAGACCTCTTATGTAAAATTCTTAAACATTAAATTTTTTCACTTTCCATTGAAATATTTCTAACAATATTCATCTCATGCCTTGGTTGTGTTATTTCGTAGCCAATAATATTTTCATGATTCCCCTCTGAGATAAAATAAATATATTTTATTTTATCATCACCATATTAAGGGTGATAAGATAAAATAAATGTAAATTATTCACGAGATATATATTATCCATGGATCCCAACTGGTTCTTGGATAAAATTATTTCTTCTTCCAAGCACTATATATTCTTACTCTGTGATTCAATTTTCTAAAAAAAATCAACCATTTGAGTCTTCCCACTAGACAAATTCTATTCAATGGACTAGTTAATATTATCTAGCTTATCCTCCTAATCCATTATTTAAGACACCATTTGAGAATAATATACTTGGAACAATTTTTTTAATTGAATCCTACATCTTTAATTAACAACATTATCCATTTAACCAACTATCTCATCCTTTTTGACTTATAGTTCTGAAACTCTTCTGAGTATAGAATGATTTTATATTAATGTACATTGAGTTGATTAAATATTGTGGATGTAATATTTAATTCTACTGAATGAAAATATTTGTTGCGTGTGAGGTATGTTTCAATGTCCATAAGTCTTTTTTAGGATTATGATATTTTCTACCTTTTTCTAACACATTATTTATAATGTCAACATACATATTTTCCCATTTAAATTTAAATATTTATTTTGATAAATTTTATTTTTCAATTTTTATAATCCATGGGATTACCACATCATTGGGTTCAAAATATCACAATATTTATTAGGCTACACACTCTTACCTGAAGATGTTTTGAATATGGGAATATGGTAACAATCTAATTTATTCACACTTTTATTCTCCATGTTTTCGAAATTTTAAAAATTAATCTCACCCTACATTAAAATTGTTCCACATAGTTGGATTCAAATTGATTTTTTATTCCTCATTATTGTTTTATTTTTTTCAATATCTCACCACCATTTTGGGAGAAATTAAAACATCAACATTCAAAAAAATGAGGAACAAATTCTGAAATAAAAACTAGTCTAATAAAAGAACCTACATTCTCATACCCATTTGTTGTTATGAGAGTGTAATAAGTTCTCTATGATTGGGATTAATCAGGGAATGTATAAATTTAAATATCTTCATGTCCTAGTGGATCATGAACCCGTAATTATAGGGGTAAAATTTTTTAATTTGATTACCTTTTACATGACTATCCATTATATGTTAATTTCTCCTAGACTATATTTATTAATTATATTTGATTATATTTCATATAAATTAAATAAAAAATCAAAATTAAACATGGTTATTTAAATTTTCACTATAATGTGACACGCCAAGGATCGTTCTACGAACATTTTTTTGATGCCCCCAAATCATTCACCTCACTAATTATTTTTTTAGGTCCTGTAATACCCACCAACGATCACTGCTAATTTATTTATGAAAGGAAACTCCTCCTAATGATCACTTAATTTTGGTTATGGTTAAGTCACTTCTACCGAGGCTTAGTACCATTACTTTTTTGCGGTTAAAAGAATTATAAATTTTCCATTTCATCCCTCATTACATCTATTTCGAGTAAGTGTATCAATTAAAAAACAATGGATATATACAGAGAAAAACATCACATTACTAATGTAGATAAACTAGTCATTATAATAGTTCCTTTTAATCTTTAGTTTCTACCTCACCTTTCTATTGAAAATATCACTATTATAGAATTAATTCTATAAGAGGTCATTGAATCTTATTCATTTATTTCTTGAATAAATCAAGAATTTTATTCATTACTAGATAGTAGAGAAATACTGAAATTATTTTTTGGAAAATTCATCCATGGATTCCAAATATTCTCCTCATGATAATAATTTTGGAAAACCCATCATTAATAATTGTAGAATGGATTCATTTTTCTAGATACATTTACTCCTCCCTTATACATCACATTGTTTCATTGTATCAAAAAGCATTCTTCTATAATTCATATAATTCAATTGATGAATCGCACTCTCCATTTTCTACAGATATTTTAAATGATTTTGATTTTCCTTCTTTTATTGAGTTATCAATCATGGGATATAGATCATATACTTTAATAAATTTGATATCAATATTACTATATCTATATTTTTCGGTGACCTAATTGAATATTAAATTACATATAAGGATCAAGTTATTATCGATAAACATAATCACATGGGTTATTTTCAAATTTTTATAATATAACTACACATGAATATACGTATCTGTATAACATGTATTTCCTTGAAATATGGAAGAATAAATTTTCATCATTGGAATTTCCATAGTCATAATTTCTCTTAAATTGTCGATGTGCCATAAGATAGATATCATCGTACTGGATGGATATGAATTTCCATGATAAAATCTCTAGATAATTTTTGTATCTACTTACATGAATTTTCACACCATTAAATTTGTATATCAATATTTAGAATGAACCGTGATCCTGGTTAATATTAAATAATTCATTATGAAACATGATCATAAAAAAAAGTCTAATGTAATTTACCATCTATTTATGAATAACCAAAAATTATCATATATTTGATGATTGTTAGTGAAATCAATGAAATAAAATCTTGTATTTTAGCATGGATACATTAACGTAGCCAAAAAAACCAGGATACAACCAAACAACTCTTTTGGCTGAGTACATCTTCTATAGTGTAGAAAAGTCCAACTATTTATAGCCACCCACCATTATGTCATAGATTATTCTACGCTGGGAATTCATTTATCCTATAGAATAATAATAAATATCATCTTCAATTACTGTCATTGAATATCCATTAGCTCCACATAGAAAAAATCACTCTCATATGATGAAGATATTTAATTATAGTAAAATAATCACCATAAACACATTTCAAATGTAACGCCCCGACCCCAGCTACCCAGAGTCGGTGCATTAATTACATAACATTGGCATGATCACAAGAAATATCAAATCTCGAAAGACCGATTAGTTTAGTAGCCTTGGAAACACTAGATATAAACATAAAGTTTTACATTACATTTCAAAGTGAAAAACTACTACAACAACAAAGTCTTCATATCCACACTATTAACCCCTCATAATATCCCTGCAAGTCAATCATAATTTACTTCTTCACTACCTGGGAAAAATAAAACATAGAAAAGGGGTGAGCTCAAATGCCCAGTAAGGATAACAATATAGCGGAACATTCAAAATAAGCGTAAACATTTAAGGCAATGAATTACTAAAACAAAAGCCTTTTAAACTTGAACTTCAACATAGTATGGCAAAAGTAAAATGAAATAATGCCATTTACTTATTCACATGGATATTCTACTAATCGAATAATCACATGCAAAAATCAATAACCACTTTCATACTGTTAGAATGCATAATGCTAAACGTTAATTTCTTTGTCTAGTCCTCATCCCAAGACCTAGGGGTTACTTCTAACCGGAACCCAACCTGGAGTGCCTCTAATAACCGGACACCAACCCGGAGTGCCTCTAATAACCGGACACCAACCCGGAGTGCCTCTAATAACCGGACACCAACCCGGAGGGCATACTTTTACCAGTCCCTAACCTGGAGGGCTTACTTTAACCAGTCCCCAACCTGGAGGGCTTACTTTTACCAGTCCCCAACCTGGAGGGCTTACTTTTATCGGTCCCCAACCCGGAACATACTTGTTTAGCACATTCATCTGAAGAAAAGTTTGAAATATAACATAAACATTCGGATTAAAACTAGCATACGAAATGTCAATAGTTTCACCATAAACTATGAATGGTATAAAATAGCACATCCACAGTCAAACATATCACAAAACCTTCAATACAATATAGAAGTTTTGTATTATAATAAATCAACTTCAAATAAGCGTAAAATCCATTAAAGGATGTTGACATAGATGAAATCAAAACACTTTTTAGAGAAATATCTCTTTCTATTTTTGAAATCATTTAAGAGCCATATAAAATAAAACATTTTCTTGAAAATATTCTTGTAAGCTTGTAAGGAAAGCTTTGACGATTTTATAACGGCGGAAAATAACCGCACCCGCCGTATAAGTAAAAAAAACATTCTTATCTCAATTCTGTCGAAAAGGTTAAAAAGGACCTTGTTTTGAAAACGACGGAAAGATTCATCTATAAACCTCTTATAAAAAGTCAAACAAGGGTATAAATGACTTTAACCCATATTCTTGTAAATAGTAAAAATGTTTTGAAATACATTTTGAAGAAACATGGATGTGGATGATAACGAGATCCCAGTAGATTATTACGTATAAACAACCTCGGATAAAGAAGAGATTGTGAAATAACCCTTACCTTGTACTTTTCCTTGGTTGGGGTAGGTTAACCTCCTGTATAATGGTGAAATAGTTGTTATTAAATTATACAAGAATCATATATATTAATATGATATCATATATGATCTTTTAACATTGATTTGTTAATAATATCTTAGAATTATCGTCGTTTCGGGAGTTAAATTACTCATTTTCTTTTATATGTTTTGTTACATAAGCAATGGTTGTTGTATCTTATTCATATCCAGAATGATATACAGTCCTTAAACATCATTTTTAAATCATCAAATGATAATTATACTTGAATGGATACGATGGAGAATGAATCTCATCGCGTTCGTGGAGACGGTAGTCCGTACGTACGCACGAGCGACAATATCATTCTTTTGATATTAAAATAATATATAAATGGATGGTATATCATATATAAAGAATCATTAACATGTTATATTTATTATTTACATGAGTTACACATCATTATTATACCCATCCAAATAATATTATATTGAATAACAATTACACCACGACGTGGAGACGGTAAGCCGTACGTACGCACGTATGGTGAAATGTTATTCAAAGAGTGGATAGAATACTGAATATGATTGTACCATATTTATAATAACATCACAGTATATGTGAGATACTGGAGTTATTATTTCAGAATGGTAAGAACAAAGGAAGAAGAAGTGGAAGAAGAAATGAACTTAGAAAAGGGTGGTGAAATCATTACCTCTTCTTCGGGATCTTCCTTTTGATTTGATCAAAAGGGCTCCTTAGGTTGGCTTTCTGATCAAACTAAGGCCTCTAGGTTGTAGTGAGGGATGTTGGGAGAGTATTTGGGCAGAGTTTGGCCGAACCAAAAGGCTTGAGAGGTGTGAATAAATGAGAAGGGGGAGTGCCCTTTTATAAGAGGGGTGAGGGGCACCTTTGGAAAAGCTAGAAATATTAATTTATAATAAATTCATATTCGGTTTACAAAGGCTCCAAAGTTGACTATTCAAAGGATGAGGTGGGTATAGGTCGAAAACAACTCATCCAATAGAATTTAGACAGGTTTGGGTACTTATATTAACCTTATCTTTAAGTATTAACTCTAAGTTAATTAGTTTCACTTTTACAATGTCTCTTTGTATTTTTATATAATATGGTTAATAAACATACTATATACATCCAAGCGACCCCCAAGTGGTCCATTAATGAGGAACCTATCATAATATAAGTCTCTTGGCCGAACCTTAGATTTTTAGGAATTTAATATCAATTAATAATATAATATTTGTTTTAAGAACTCTTTTATGTCAATTTTGACACTATTCAATAGTTGATTTTTGTGAAACTCCTAACAGATTGATTACTTCTAACAAAGTCAATTAAATCAATTCTAATATATCATATTATCCTATAAAATTAGTTTAATTCATTAAAAGTTTCATATTATATTTATTTGGGTATTTATAATATCAATTATTTTAATTTTTCACTATTATAGTAATTACTGCATCATCATTGTGTCATAAATAAAATAAATTATTTATGTCTAAAAATTATAAATAAAATATAATTATGTAGGAAATCTTTTTAGCTTTCTAATGAATATTTATAATCTAAAATCCAACATATATAACCCTATTTAACAATTGTTTTGCTAAAAGATATATGCTTATGTCATTTTTGTATTCATTTCAACTTAATTAAAATAAAGTGTCATTATCACTTACAAGTGGATCCATGGGGTCCCAAAATCGACCCAAAGATGCCCATGGTCGACCATTTATCAACCAATAGGGTTAAGACACGTTTTAGGGTAATTTAGTATTATTATAATATTATTTTTTAACCCTTATTTACCGGATTTACCCTTAACCATGGTAAATAAAATATTTAACGCAGTAATTATTCAACATGTCTAAAAATAAAAGTTACCTATTTACACAATTTGAACATCCTGATTCCAAATATGGAATCCATTTTCCTAAATTCAAAACACAGAAGTGGCAGAAATTAATTTGAAATTAATTCCCGCTGTCAAAATAAAAAGCGTGTTTTTAAGAGATAATAACTATCAAAAGATTGACACTTGTTTATGTTCGGTTTAATTGTAAAATTATGTCCAATGACCAACATTATATTAAATAGTAAAAATATATTCTAAATATACTTTAAAACCACTCAAATTCATAATTTATCACTATTAATTATTTTGATTAAAAAAGTTGTTTTTAATTAAAATTTAGTAATTTTCACTATTCATCAAAATATGAAAGTTATCCGAAATGTACCAAAATTTCACCTTAGGCTAAATTCGATATTCCGAATCCAAAAATGAAGTCCATTTTCAAATATAAAATATATATAATTTCAAAAAGTAGGTGTTACTATTCATAACGGCTAGTTTAATTGGTTGTTAGAACTCGGTGTTGCGTACAACACACGCTATCACATTATTCAAAGAGAAGTGTACCGTAGAAGCTTGGGATGTTTCATTTTAAATTTTTGATGTCCCCATTTAGTCAAAAAGTTTAAAATATAGTATTTAAAAAGGGTTCACTATTAAAGTTGATAAAAGTGCAATACTGAAAATGAATTTGTTCTTGCATTATATCTAAGAAACTCATAATATGGATTCTAAAATTATAAGGATTATATAAAGTTTAAAATTTAGTTAACACTATTCATAACCTCTTTTGAATGGATTTTTTTTTTGTAAGTCATGGTGTGATTGATCTCGGTGTTGTGTGTAGTGCAAGTTATTGAATTATTTTGAAGAAATAACACACTATGAAATCTTGGGGTGTTACATTCTCCCCTCATTCAATAAATTGCGTCCTCGCAATTTGAAATTGTTCTTCGAAAATAAAAGGTTGAAAGTAGAAAATATATTTGTGGGAAAACCCACATCGGAAATAGGGTTACTAAAATTTAGTCTTAATATGAGGAAAATAGAAATCAAAGGGTCACCACCAAATTATGATCTCGATTAGGAGAACATTGGTGGAAATTGGAGACATATAATCGGAGGAAAAACGTAAATATTTATAGGTAGTGATTGAGGTCATCAATCACAAACAAGTATAAAAATGAGGTCCTTAAACTCATCAATCTATGATGATTTGAAATACCATCGGTTCAACAAAACATAGGATATTGGGATGACACATTTTTGACGTTTCAAAATATCTTAGTTGAAATCCCACATCGAAAAATGAATTAATGAGGCCTCTATTTAAAATAAAGAATGGAAAGTATGAAGATTACCGAAAATAACACATACTAGGGTTCCATGTAGGAAAATATGGATATGGAGGAGAAATCTAACCATCAATTATCTGATGGAGAGTGGTAGAGAACATGGCTATGAAAAGGCCAACAATCCCAAAGCCATAAATTAGTGATGATCTAAGGTACCATCTAGGACAACATTTTTGTTCTAAGTTCCTTTTCTTAATGATGAGGAATTTATTTATGAGATTGGCTAATATCATAAGGATATATACTTACTTTAAAATTAGAGTTTTATCCCTTAATAAATTTCTACCAAAAACTCATCATTCACTCGTAAAAAAAATTCTATTTATATTATTCATAGAGGGTTCCAAAATAAACGAATTTATAATTCATCTACCAGATCTTTTAAAAAACTACTTTATTTAATCTAGGACATCTCGTGGGATAGTGGTAGGTGATACACCCTTGTCGCCCTTCGGTTGCGGGTTCAAGTCTTGCGGCCTTGTCGGACGCGACGGGTTGCCGCCCGACCTCCGGGTTGTCCTTTTATGGCAATCCAAAATAATCCAAACTAGAACTATCCAAAATACTTCTGTCCAAACTCACAGTCTAACATTTATAAGGAACGTAAACCTAATATAGATCCTTTTTACCCCGTAATAGCATATGAATACCTTCATCATGTATTACCATATTCCTTATTGATTACATTCATGCTCCCTTATTCCATATAGAATGCTGGATATACTTCATCAATCCAAAAATGTTTTAAACCCCAACAATGATGGAATATACAAATCATTAATCAGTTCCAAGGTAGTCAAGAATATCCAATATATTTTTTTCCAAAATAATCATGTATTATTCGAAAATCACTACCTCGGTATCAGAACTATATTATGGTTTATCATTCTCTCAACCATATATTTTCCAAAAATTTATCCTGCTATTGTGTCACTTTTCTTTGTTCCACACAATCTCAAGTCCTTAATGAAATAGTACTGCAGTACAATCCTTATATACTCCATGATTATTGTAACAAGTACATTGTTGATACAACACTCAATTGACATAATCAACATAAGAACTCTAATCATCCCTCTTCATCTGGGGTAGTATCATAACTTGATTATTATCCAATAAAATCATTTGCGGCATAGTCTGATGACTGGGACATAGGTTCGCGTAGTGTCCAAACTCCTTGCAAATGAAGCATTGTACATTTGAAACCATTTTCTTACCCTTGCAGTCACGTACTTTGTGCCCTTTTCCTCCACACTTATAACAAACTCCCATTCCTTTCAGGCAAGTTCCAGGGTGTTTCTTTCCACAGTTACCACATATGGGAAAATTCTTCTTTTCCCTCTTCCCTTTATCCATCTTTATCTCTTCCATCCTTTTCTTCTCTTGCTTCCCATCAAAGCCATAGGACTCAGTAAACTCTTTACTTATCTTATCAACACATGATATTATTTCTTCATATGATGATAATACATGGGAGACTATTTCTCTTATAAATTCTAGCTTAAAACCATGAAAGATATGATCCTTCCTTCTCTTTGGATCATGTGCATTTCTGGAGTTCTCATTCCTTCTACTGGGCGCCATTTCTAAACAATGGCATAAACTAGATCAGTTTATGAATCAAAATACATAATCCCATACTTATAAAACACTTAACATAAATTTAACTATTTATGGATATAATCCATAATCATAAAAATGTTTTCTTTGAGGAAGTATATACACATAAACCCTTCATAATGATTTGTAAAGAAAATGAGAGTTATCCTAAGCATATCCCCCGGGAGTGTCGTAACCAAGAGTGCAGCAAGGCCCGTTGTCGTGCACCAGTTCCCGTTCGAGTCTAGCTCAAAGCGGTGTTTTCGGGTTTTACCCCTAGGTACATCTGTGCCAGAGCCGCCTCTACCTGCTCGTATCCAGACAGGGATGTATTGCTCGGAAAACTCACAAAATCTCTACAATACCAAAATTCTAGGAAGTTCTTCTATACTAATCCTCAAAGTTCATCTTAGGTCTACGTGCTCTAATCAGAGTTTATCTAAATCTAGCTTCCAAGGTTTGTACTAAACTTCCTCTGATACCAACTGTAACGCCCCGACCCCAGCTACCCAGAGTCGGTGCATTAATTACATAACATTGGCATGATCACAAGAAAGATCAAATCTCGAAAGACCGATTAGTTTAGTAGCCTTGGAAACACTAGATATAAACATAAAGTTTTACATTACATTTCAAAGTGAAAAACTACTACAACAACAAAGTCTTCATATCCACACTATTAACCCCTCATAATATCCCTGCAAGTCAATCATAATTTACTTCTTCACTACCTGGGAAAAATAAAACATAGAAAAGGGGTGAGCTCAAATGCCCAGTAAGGATAACAATATAGCGGAACATTCAAAATAAGCGCAAACATTTAGGGCAATGAATTACTAAAACAAAAGCCTTTTAAACTTGAACTTCAACATAGTATGGCAAAAGTAAAATGAAATAATGCCATTTACTTATTCACATGGATATTCTACTAATCGAATAATCACATGCAAAAATCAATAACCACTTTCATAATGTTAGAATGCATAATGCTAAACGTTAATTTCTTTGTCTAGGCCTCATCCCAAGACCTAGGGGTTACATCTAACCGGAACCCAACCCGGAGTGCCTCTAATAACCGGACACCAACCCGGAGTGCCTCTAATAACCGGACACCAACCTGGAGTGCCTCTAATAACCGGACACCAACCCGGAGGGCATACGTTTTCCAGTCCCTAACCTGGAGGGCTTACTTTAACCAGTCCCCAACCTGGAGGGCTTACTTTTACCAGTCCCCAACCTGGAGGGCTTACTTTTACCGGTCCCCAACCCGGAACATACTTGTTTAGCACATTCATCTGAAGAAAAGTTTGAAATATAACATAAACATTCGGATTAAAACTAGCATACGAAATGTCAATAGTTTCACCATAAACTATGAATGGTATAAAATAGCACATCCACAGTCAAACATATCACAAAACCTTCAATACAATAGAGAAGTTTTGTATTATAATAAATCAACTTCAAATAAGCGTAAAATCCATTAAAGGATGTTGACATAGATGAAATCAAAACACTTTTAAGAGAAATATCTCTTTCTATTTTTGAAATCATTTAAGAGCCATATAAAATAAAACATTTTCTTGAAAATATTCTTGTAAGCTTGTAAGGAAAGCTTTGACGATTTTATAACGGTGGAAAATAACCGCACCCGCCGTATAAGTAAAAAAAACATTCTTATCTCAATTCTGTCGAAAAGGTTAAAAAGGACCTTGTTTTGAAAACGACGGAAAGATTCATCTATAAACCTCTTATAAAAAGTCAAACAAGGGTATAAATGACTTTAACCCATATTCTTGTAAATAGTAAAAATGTTTTGAAATACATTTTGAAGAAACATGGATGTGGATGATAACGAGATCCCAGTAGATTATTACGTATAAACAACCTCGGATAAAGAAGAGATTGTGAAATAACCCTTACCTTGTACTTTTCCTTGGTTGGGGTAGGTTAACCTCCTGTATAATGGTGAAATAGTTGTTATTAAATTATACAAGAATCATATATATTAATATGATATCATATATGATCTTTTAACATTGATTTGTTAATAATATCTTAGAATTATCGTCGTTTCGGGAGTTAAATTACTCATTTTCTTTTATATGTTTTGTTACATAAGCCATGGTTGTTGTATCTTATTCATATCCAGAATGATATACAGTCCTTAAACATCATTTTTAAATCATCAAATGATAATTATACTTGAATGGATACGATGGAGAATGAATCTCATCGCGTTCGTGGAGACGGTAGTCCGTACGTACGCACGAGCGACAATATCATTCTTTTGATATTAAAATAATATATAAATGGATGGTATATCATATATACAGAATCATTAACATGTTATATTTATTATTTACATGAGTTACACATCATTATTATACCCATCCAAATAATATTATATTGAATAACAATTACACCACGACGTGGAGACGGTAAGCCGTACGTACGCACGTATGGTGAAATGTTATTCAAAGAGTGGATAGAATACTGAATATGATTGTACCATATTTATAATAACATCACAGTATATGTGAGATACTGGAGTTATTATTTCAGAATGGTAAGAACAAAGGAAGAAGAAGTGGAAGAAGAAATGAACATAGAAAAGGGTGGTGAAATCATTACCTCTTCTTCGGGTTCTTCCTTTTGATTTGATCAAAAGGGCTCCTTAGGTTGGCTTTCTGATCAAACTAAGGCCTCTAGGTTGTAGTGAGGGATGTTGGGAGAGTATTTGGGCAGAGTTTGGCCGAACCAAAAGGCTTGAGAGGTGTGAAGAAATGAGAAGGGGGAGTTCCCTTTTATAAGAGGGGTGAGGGGCACCTTTGGAAAAGCTAGAAATATTAATTTATAATAAATTCATATTCGGTTTACAAAGGCTCCAAAGTTGACTATTCAAAGGATGAGGTGGGGATAGGTCGAAAACAACTCATCCAATAGAATTTAGACAGGTTTGGGTACTTATATTAACCTCATCTTTAAGTATTAACTCTAAGTTAATTAGTTTCACTTTTACAATGTCTCTTTGTATTTTTATATAATATGGTTAATAAACTTACTATATACATCCAAGCGACCCCCAAGTGGTCCATTAATGAGGAACCTATCATAATATAAGTCTCTTGGCCGAACCTTAGATTTTTAGGAATTTAATATCAATTAATAATATAATATTTGTTTTAAGAACTCTTTTATGTCAATTTTGACACTATTCAATAGTTGATTTTTGTGAAACTCCTAACAGATTTATTACTTCGAAAAAAGTCAATTAAATCAATTCTAATATATCATATTATCCTATAAAATTAGTTTAATTCATTAAAAGTTTCATATTATATTTATTTGGGTATTTATAATATCAATTATTTTAATTTTTCACTATTATAGTAATTATTGCATCATCATTGTGTCATAAATAAAATAAATTATTTATGTCTAAAAATTATAAATAAAATATAATTATGTAGGAAATCTTTTTATCTTTCTAATTAATATTTATAATATAAAATCCAACATATATAACCCTATGTAACAATTTTTTTGCTAAAAGATATATGCTTATGTCATTTTTGTATTCATTTCAACTTAATTAAAATAAAGTGTCATTATCACTTACAAGTGGATCCATGGGGTCCCAAAATCGACCCAAAGATGCCCATGGTCGACCATTTATCAACCAATAGGGTTAAGACACGTTTTAGGGTAATTTAGTATTATTATAATATTATTTTTTAACCCTTATTTACCGGATTTACCCTTAACCATGGTAAATAAAATATTTACCGCAGTAATTATTCAAAATGTCTAAAAATAAAAGTTACCTATTTACACAATTTGAACATCCTGATTCCAAATATGGAATCCATTTTCCTAAATTCAAAACACAGAAGTGGCAGAAATTAATTTAAAATTAATTCCCACTGTCAAAATAAAAAGCGTGTTTTTAAGAGATAATAACTATCAAAAGATTGACACTTGTTTATGTTCGGTTTAATTGTAAAATTATGTCCAATGACCAACATTATATTAAATAGTAAAAATATATTCTAAATATACTTTAAAACCACTCAAATTCATAATTTATCACTATTAATTATTTTGATTAAAAAAGTTGTTTTTAATTAAAATTTAGTAATTTTCACTATTCATCAAAATATGAAAGTTATCCGAAATGTACCAAAATTTCACCTTAGGCTAAATTCGATATTCCGAATCCAAAAATGAAGTCCATTTTCAAATATAAAATATATATAATTTCAAAAAGTAGGTGTTACTATTCATAACGGCTAGTTTAATTGGTTGTTAGAACTCGGTGTTGCGTACAACACACGCTATCACATTATTCAAAGAGAAGTGTATCGTAGAAGCTTGGGATGTTTCATTTTAAATTTTTGATGACCCCATTTAGTCAAAAAGTTTAAAATATAGTATTTAAAAAGGGTTCACTATTAAAGTTGATAAAAGTGAAATACTGAAAATGAATTTGTTCTTGCATTATATCTAAGAAACTCATAATATGGATTCTAAAATTATAAGGATTATATAAAGTTTAAAATTTAGTTAACACTATTCATAACCTCTTTTGAATGGATTTTTTTTTGTAAGTCATGGTGTGATTGATCTCGGTGTTGTGTGTAGTGCAAGTTATTGAATTATTTTGAAGAAATAACACACTATGAAATCTTGGGGTGTTACATCAAACATATTATGTAGTGAATCCATGGAAACCGCAATGTGTAAAGACTATCTACATATAAACATCACATGGTTTCAATATGATATATTATTATATTTCATAGAATTTTCATCTTACCCATACACATTCTATATAAACAAGTTTATTTAATTATAGTTGTATGAGTTTTCCCTTATGTTTGTAACGAAAGATGTGGTTTACCCTTATGCAAGTCTCCATGATACCATTATATAGCCTTCCAACCTGAAATATTCCCTATGTGGCATTGTTTGAACCATTACATATTAAAAATTATAAAATTTACCATATATATGTACCCCAGATACGGTTATTTGGCATCATATTGGTTACCCTTACATGGTTAAGGGAAAACCCATGTTACCTATATGAATTGGGCATTATACCCTTATTCAAGGGATTAATAACCATACAAAAGAATATATATGCTTTATGTAGATATATGTAACCCTCATTTACAATTACACACAGAGCATCTACCATTATAAAATTTATGAATACCACTACACAACTATACAAATGTGTTGTATACTGTTACACGAGCACCGATGTGGTTTTATAATAAATCCTTACAAAATATCCAAATAATATTGTAATAAAATCCAATACAAACTCATAGGAATAAAAAAATTGGATTTAATTAAATATAATATATGCAGTGAAATGGAATATAGTACATTTTTAATAATTTATTAATTATATATTGACTTTAATGAAAATTGAGCTCATATTTATTATTTATTATGAAACAAGATTTCTTCATATAAAACATTTATCATTTTGTTCATAATTTTGGTATTCTTATTCATACATTAAATTTAATTTCTAGTTTATAATAGTATATTATATTCTAGTTCAATTTAACTCAAGGATTCATCTTAAATAATATATAAATTAAATCATTTTAATTTAAAAGTATAACTATATATATAATACATGGGTTTTACATTATACACCCCTTAAATGAATTTTGACATAATAATTAAACCACTCTGATAAAAAATTTAGGATACGATATCTCTAATAATATTTTGGTACCCACATAGCTTCATAAAATATATGGTTTCAACCCAAAACAGTGACTTGGTAAGGGGTCTCATTTTATAGAACCTTCTCTCCTTGATTTTTAATATCGGCCATCTTTTCCTCAAAAGATTGATCTTGAACTTGTATTGAATCCTATGAGTTCAGTAGACATGAAGGATCGATAATGTTCACTTTAATGAGAAATATATTGTATACATCATGAACATTAGAGATATTTGATGGAAGAACATAGATATAAAAAATGGTTATTATATGATAAGTAACCTTAAATAGGATGATATATATGTGGGAAAAATGTACATTTATTCCATGTATCATAACCTTTTTCCAAGGGGATATTTTTTTCAATACCTTATCACCGACATCAAAATATAGATCTCACCAATGTTTTAAACAATAACATTTATATCAAATATGACCTACCCAGTTGTCTTGTTGAATGGATCTAAAATTTTATGATAATTAATCATTTAAATTGGGTCAAAATATATTATATTTTGTTACATCTTCTCAACAGATTGGAGTTGTGAACCTCTTACCACTAAGGTATTCATAAAGTGCAATTTTCATGCTCAGTTGAAAACTATTGTTGTATTAAAATTTCTCCAAATAATGGTGTCGATCCCAAAGACCATTGAAATTCATTGAACAAGTCAGCAGTATATCTTATAGAATTTTAATGGTCATATCTGATTTAACATGTGTATGTGGAAGAAATACTATGTGAAATATTTACATTATATTCAATGTGAGTTTTAGATTACTTCAAAAATTTTAGGTAAGCCTCAGATCATAATAATATATAATATAATGTGTTTCCCCATAAAATTTTACCACTTATTAGAAGTATATATTTTAATTAAGATCAATAGTGATATATTATCATATTACTATTAAATGTTTGAAAATAATAACATAATAAAATAAAATCCAAATCACATTATTTCATGTATATTTTCATTGGAGTCTGATGAAAAAAAATCATAGGGACATTTTCCTATTTCAATTATAGTATGGGTAATATTTATGACATCCATCTACCCTTTTCCCTCTCTTTATTAAAATGACGAGACAATAGACAACATGTTACATACACTACACTAACATTTTCCATGTTGTCCCTACAGAAATACTCGTACCGATCACTATAAAACAGAATACAATCCAAATGAGTAGAGAACTATGAACAATTAGCTTCATCCAAAAATGTATTCATCTGATTTTGTTTTGATAAGGAAAATACACTTTTCATGAATAATATCATTCCATCCCAATAATATTTTAGCCTTGGATCTTTAGTCACCATAATTTCTAGTACAATTTGTCAATTATTCACCACTTTAATACTCGCATGGATGGATTCTTGGATATTTATATGATAAATAAACGATCATTCTATATGTATTATGATTTATAGATCGTTTTCTATTAATGAATTTATATTTAATATCTTCCAATACATATCATAAATAAATTAGTATGGTCTATCAAACTCATAGCATCATCCACCATATTAACATTTCAGGGGTGGTAGTGTATTGAGCATTCATAATCATTAATCAATTCCAACCATATCCTTTGTCACATATTCGAATGGTTTTTTAGGAATACATAATTAATGATTGTGTGATTAATATATATATCACAAATTCATCTTCAAATATAATACATCAGCTATTTAATTTAAAAAAATACCTCTTCTATCTCTGAATCATGATTCAAATAATTTTCTCAGCAATTTTAAATTCACATAATACATATTCTATCTACATGAAATTTTTCTTGAGCATGTATCATTGTCCATTCATTGATGTAGCACTGTATTTAAAAATAAATTCTCTACTACATGATATTTTTTTCATAGGTGCGCTAACCATTCTTATTTTTCTCTTCTTGACATTCCCACCATATATATATATCAATTGGAAATTGTCTCTCTTTTGTTTCATATAGGTTAGTAGAATAAATATCCATGATAAATTATTTATAATGAATCAATAATGTCACAGAAATCCAGGAAATATATATAACTCATCCATAGTGGTTGTTTTGAACTATTGGTGAACAACATTTATCTTTGAAGGATTTACTGATATACACTCACATGATATTATATTACCCAAGGAGGAATCCACTAGTAAAATTTATTTAAACTTATTAAATTATGAATAAAAACATTTGTCCATGTGGAATTAAATATAATCATTAAATGTTCATCATGATCTTTATATATCATTCAATATATAATAATATCATATAAAAAACAACCACAAATTGATAAAGATTATCACTAATTTATAAATACATTATATCCATGAATATAGACGGGGAATTTGCAAGTCTATGTTGTGTTATAATATATTCAAAAAGGCCATAACCCATATGGAAGGTTTTATTCTATTTATCTACCTTCTAGAACATCAATCGGTGATATAAATAATGATTGTTAGTCTTTAATTTTTTTGAGATTAGAATTTCTAATCAAAATAGTCTTAAATATAGGTACAATGATAATTCCTCCCAAATGTTTTGTTGACATGTTCTCAATAATCAATGTAAATGAGTATTGATCCATCTTCATTCTTAAAAAAAATTTGGTACACCCCATGGTGATACACTAATGCTTATCAGTCCCTTATTAATATTCTCATGGTGTTTCTTCTTCAATTACTATAGTTCATTAAGGGAAATTCATTATGATGTTTATAGAAAATGTGTACCACCATGTAGGATTTATATTAAAAACTAAACATTATGATTTTGGGGAATAATATTCTTGTATTTATGAAATAAATAATAATATTATTGAAAAATAATTATATTATCAATGATGAGTTTCTTGAAAACCATTTGGGATATATATTCTTATAAACATATAAGAAGACCAATATATTGGATGTCATTCACAAGGGAAATTCATGTTTATCCTCACACTGATTAAATTGTTAGGATGATTTGAAATATTAAAAAAAAAATCCCTTCCATTTAAACTGATAATGTATTCAAATATATAATTTTCATATATGACTAGAATCACAACAAATTCAATTAGTGTGAGAATGAAAATATTTTCATGAATCATATATTCATAAACAAAAATCGTATAGGATCTTCATATAACATATGTGGTCATAATAACTTTAGGGGTTTTTACCTTAAACATAAAATCCAATAATTATGTTAGTGATGTGATTCTATTAGAAATTTGATCATATAAAAATTCATAGGATCATTTAAAATTGAATAATTCATTTATAGTTCTTTAGAGGATATTAAATGCCCCTTTTATGAAATCATTATCCTGATCCACTACTGATGTTCTATAAAAGGCCTTCCCATTATCATTTTTCATACGTGGTATTGAGTCATAACATCATTGTCAACTCTTCGAGTAGGGAATTAATGTTTATAATTACTTATCATCAGGAATATTAAAAATTGAAATTCCTTGGTTGAGAGCTTCATATCCTCTATTTTAATGACTATACATATCACCGTCATAAATAATCCTCATCTAGATTTCCATCCTTTCCAAAATTTAATTATTTCTCTATTTCTTTCATGAAATTTATAGAGTTATTTTTCCAAAAAAAATATTGTTGGCTATTTAAATTTATTTCATCCATTTTATTTACAATTCATTTTTACATGAATCTTCATATTTTACTTATTTTATAGAAAATGTTAATATAATTAATCTTCTCACTCTACACATTTCTATCATATGATGTTGAATTATTCATAAATGGTTACAAAATACCCTTATGGATACTATCATTTGAAGGTCATGATTCGTGTTAAAAAAGAGTCAATCAATTTTAATAGTTGGGTAAATTATACATCTATAATCATATAGTGGAAATATTATAACTTATTACACATATGTATTAATGGATTTATGATTAATGTATTTTAAGTATTTTTATTCCCTAGTGTTCTTAATAAGTGGCCACCATTAGTTAAATGAACCAACCATGTGGTTGAATGTTAAGACAACTTCACATGATATAATAATTTTAAAATTGAAAATATCTCTTCCATTTCATTTATATATTTCATGGAAACTATTGGATTATAAGTACAATATATTGAGGGTGGTAATTTCATATAATAGTCTCAATATCAGGTTTCTCCCTCCTTGGTGCATTTAGAATCTAAAAATGATATTCTTTATTTTTCATATATTGAGAGAGTTGAGGGAGCATATTCACAATATATATCCTCCATGCTCCAAATCCATTTTTGATTCAAATATGGATGATAAATGCATTTTTTTCACATTCATTTATATCTTGAATACTTATGGTTTCACCATTGACTAAAATAAATAAATATAAAATAATTATTGGGAAATAATTAATAGCGTATGAAATAAAAAGAAAATAAATATATTGATATCCTAGTTAATGATGACTTGTTATCAAACTATAGGACTTTAAGTTCATCATATATCTATATGTGTTCATGTAAAAAAGTATCCCTCATCATTATCTTGATAGGGAAGAAGGATATTAGTAGGGATTAAGTAACTTACCCAAGACACAAAAGGATGGAAATAAATTCCAATGGCTTCATTACAATTGGGGGATGATTTGATATTTTATTGTAATGATACCACAAAAACCAGACATAATTAAAAAACCTCCTCAAGATTCAGGATAAATATTCAATACATCTTGAGTAATAAAATAACCAACCACATCACAATAATAATAATAATCTAAGATCTAAACTACTATATAGCTAAAGGAAAAGGAAAAAATACTCAATGACTCAAAAGGCACGAACTTAGCAGCTCCCAAAAATACCATAGCTCCAAATGCACATAAATTTCCTTGTATCATGAAGCGCCAATAAATAATTGTGAAAAAATCACATTACAAGTGTCTTGATGAATAAAATTTGTAAATGCACTGATATTCCCATGTATGGGTGATTAATGTAACTGAAGAGGTTTTCTCCAAATTCCTTATGTACTAATGAAATTACAACAGAAAATGTTAGCACATTTGTATAAAATAATTTATTTAAAACACAATAATATATTTTTAGTGCACATAAAATCCAATCAGTTTTGTATGAATATAATTTTAAACCAAAACAGTTTTCATGAAAAACAATCAAAAAATTCTTCAAACCATTTCAAATTCCATTCTGGTATAACCTTTCAAGGATTCATATACACACCCACACATGCATCCTTCATTGATTGTTCCATACACATGAGAGATTCTTTAACTCTCCACTATGACATCACAATGTGCCCAATCACATTATTCCCTATGAAAAATCCCCCTTATCCATGTTCAGATCCCTTTGTACCTTAATGGTGCATGCCCCCTATTCATGGCCATGTCAAAAGTATGAACTCACAACAACCACAATTTCGAATACAATTTTAATCCATTATAGTAGAATAATTTTTTTATGAAAATATATTCCACAAATCCATTTACTAATAATCAAACAACAAACATGTTAAAATCATTATTTTAAAATCATTAAACAATCCAAAAATTCAACAATTACAAAAATCCACAATCCATCACTATATATGGTCTCTACGATGATTTTCACATCAATTTAAAAATTAGTTTCATTCAACTAAAACAATATGAATATAATCCATCAATTTCTAAAATGAGGAGTTGACAGTGAAGACACATACCTCAAAAACATTGGTGAAAATTAAGAATGACATGAATTCATTAAAAAAACGAGGATGGTTCATTAAATATCATCTCTCGTTCTCATACTCTACCAATATAACAACAAAATATCAACATGATTTTTCGCAATTATAATATATATATCCTCTATAGGATATATCTATTAATAATAGTTTGTGAAGAATAGAAAATATATGTAAAATAATGATGAATTATGTTATACCACACAATCCAACATTCAAGTCATTTTGAATTCACAAAATATCTCTACCAGATCAAAGTGGAATGTTTCAATATTCAATGGGAGGAAGAAAAACGGATATAGTGATGAAATAGTGTAAAAATGAAAGAGTTATTGGTGAAAATTATTGAGATCATCTTTATTATTATATAATATTTTATCCATGCACGGTTGAGTTGCACGGCTAGGCATACCGAAAAAAAACATGAACCAACCACTACCACATGAAGAACAACACACGATCGGCCTATAAGGCATGAAAATGTTTTTGAATGACATGCAAAACATCTATGTACCACAATACATGGTTACTCATTTGTATTATCATGGACTTGAAATGTTGTGGGAAAAACCATGTACCTTTTCAGAAGCCCCGGTTTCACCTTGTGCATATTTCTATATGATTTTCACAGTTTCTACTAACCATGCTAAAATTGTGCACCTCTACAAAATCCCTTGAAGCATGAAAAATGTATACTAAACCCTCAAATAGTTCACTCCAAAAAATTTCATTAATAAAACATATAAATAAAGTATTACATACAAGAAACATGGGTGAATAATTATCCCTGCCATTGGCCATTCATTCTCTAGTATTTTTAAAACAAACATTTGATTAAAATATTTTGGACTATTTTTCAACCATTTAATTCTCCATTTCCCATGCTTCTTCCATATTTTGAACACATTTCCACTATAAATTCACTAGATTTATTCTTCATCAATGAAAAACTAAAATTCTTACATACAATATATACCAGTATATGATCCATCAATGAATTAGAGTCTAGGTCAATATGACCCAATCGAATCACATAGTCCGGACCAGACTAATACAGTTTCAACTAAGATACATGAAATACATTATTCACTACACTAAACCTATGGTGGTAATGAAAACTGATATTCCACCTCACATACCCATTCATATATATATATATATATCCATAGTGCATGTGTATCAATGATATAACTTTCCCTACATCCCAAAATGATGATTCTCAAGACTTGAATGGATTCTTTAGAACACATGATCACTCACCTAGAATGAAAATGGTATCCAAAAATGATCCAAAAATGATTTTTGATGACTTTGAGTTTCTATAATCCTTTTCTAGATCTATTGAATCTTCAATGTTGTCTCTTTGAGAAGGATCTATCTAACTAGTGAATCCTTACATATTTCAATACATTTATGTGGAGAATGAGATGGACACCCAGAAAATGCTTCAATTGTATCCATGTGTATTGTGGATTAAATATTTTTTTATAGTAGAACTCCAATAATAGTACATTCTCTTCCCATTAGCCCCAAAATTCCATTAGACTATCTTGAAGCGTGTATTCCAATGATTGTATTAACCTTTTTGATTTCCCATCAATCAGAGGATGATATGTTATACTAAGGATTAATTGAGTCCCAAGGGCTTGGTGTAAGGATTTACATATATGATAATCAATCATTATATATCTATTTTATACTATCTAAAATTGTATGACATTCCTCATTACCACTTCTTAGATATAAATTTTAGACAAGTCCTCCATCCAAAGAGATTCAAAAATTTTGATGAAATGAGTCGAGTTGGTAAGCTAATCCACTATAACCCTTATCAAATAATGCATCCAATCCATAATTGGGATAACTTCAACAAAATCCATGGATATCAACTCCCATTTTCACATAGGAATACATAAATACCGCATCATACCACTGTTCACCGATGGTTTTCCTTAATATGTAGACATGTTAAGCATCTAGAGTCAAACTCAGCCACTTTGATATTGATACCAATCCAAAAAAACTATGTTTTTAATTCCTTATATAGCTTATATTTTGTATAATGAACAACGAGTCTCAAAATGGGGTAACCATGGTGTATTGGCAGTTGATAAACCATAAGTATGACCATCCAATTTGGAATCATCAAAAATAAATTATCATCCATATTCAACCCCTCAATGGTTTCCCCACCATTGTGTATTGACATCATAACGAAAAATTCTTCATTGGATGTATTTTCCTCTTAAACTATCTCAAACAGAGTAGGAACACACAAAATAAGAAAGAAAACTATAACACTACCTCAGTCTTCACATTCCATGTTCATGTCAATTATCACAAACATCAATTACCATTGGTCTAAAGCCTCATTTTTCTACTGATCAAATGAATTTCATCTTTATTAATCCTCTACAAAATATACATTACCTTGTGTATAAATCTATTTAATATTATACATTTAGAGATACTCCATCTATCTTATTGTTCTCATGTTCATATATCTTTTTTAGAAAATATATTTCAAGTTCGTATGATCTGTAAACACTATAAATTTATCAAAAAAGAGGAAATATAACCAATTATTCAATGTATGGACTGAATAAGTTATCTTCAAATAATATGTTGGGTATTTCTTCTCAGGAAAAAATAATTTTTCTGAGACATAATCCAAAAACTTATCAAACTACATAGTAACACTTCCCAAACCCTGCTCCTGAATCATCATAATTCACCATGTCTCAATGAACTGATTCTATAAAAATCATGACTTCTTATGATGTAAGGAAATTTTTATGATCATTAAAATACTTATGACATTCATTATTCCATTGAAATTTATCATCATTAATTTTTATATTTATCATTGGTGAATATAGTCTATAAAAACTGTGAACACAACTTTAGTAATACCTATCTAGAGCATAGAAAATGTGTATCTTAGAGATACTCTAGGGATATTTCCAAGAGATACCAACCTCTAATTTTTTGAATACACAAAAAATCCACTTTCAAATATTATGTGGACATGTAAACATACTTCTTGATTCCAAAAATCAAACATTTAGAATTTGGAATATAGTCATTGATCCTATATGATTCCCAATAGTGTAACCAAATGTTGATCAAGCTCGTCTATTGACCAACAATACACCAATATGGAATCCATGAGCACTACCAAAACATAATTGAGATGCCTTTGAATTATCAGATTCATTAATGAAATAAAGACATTTTTTGTATTCATAAGTCCACATGTGATAAACACATACTATTAGTGTCCATATAAACTGCAGAAAGCTATCATTGGAATATACTATTTTTAAACCCACAATTGATGATATATGAATCACCTGTTAATTTTATAGAACAAATAATATCCCATAAATTGATCAAACAGATCATCAATACAGGGAATTGGATACTATTTCATTATCAAGTCATGGTTAGTCTTATTATAATCTACACATAATCATATATTTCCAACCACCATTATGAAACATAAGACCATCATAACCCAAAAACACATGCTAGGATAAAAGATGCATTTTCATTACATCTCTTTTAACTGTACATTTGATTCCCTTAATTTTTTTGGTTCCATCATGTATGACATAATTAAAATATGACAGCTCCCCAAAATGATATCAATCATAAAATACACTTCACTTATATGTGGAAACCCTAAGTAATTATCCGGACAAACATCTGGAAACTAGTCAAGCACTAATGGAAAACTATTCTTCTCAATCTATTCTACTGATGTCACAGTCAATTCATCCAACCGATATGAGATTGTACCAAATTCTAATGTCAACTTCCCTGATTCGGCTAACTTTTCATTCCTTTCTCCTCTAATAGGATTCTTGTCACAATCACAAGTCGTAAAATTAATCATTCACAGATAAAAATTGAAGGGATACTCAGGCATTGTCAACCAATCCATATCTGGGATTATGTTATATACATCCATATCAATCATAGATAAATACCATGTTATCCTGGCTTAATCAATTGTTATAAGACATGGACTAAACATAACAGAACAACATTATTTTTTTTAACTAGAAGTGTTTGATGTTTCAAAATATAGGGGACAATATCAACATTTAAACATACAATATCAACAAAAAGAGACGTACTAAAATAATGGCAGGCATCCACATTAATAAAATCATTTTTAAAGATATAATACAAAAATATCATAACATTACATTGATGGTTCCGACTGGTCATCCACAATTACATTCTCAGTTCCATAAAGCTGCTTACTCTTGGCCCTTTGTTCATTATTTCCATCATTAAATTACACTTTTTGGGATTCATGGTATTCATATAATCACAATGGATAGATCATCACTGGTGATGAGATGTATTCTGCTGACCTCCACCTGTTGAGGCATATAACTTCTATGAATCATGAGAGTTGTTAGGAACACCCAACCACATAGCACTATGACCTTTTCAATAAATATTCCATGTCTATTTATAATTGAAGCATGATCTAGGTGGTGCAATACACTCTCGCTTAATGTGATCAAAATGTCCAAATTAAAAGAATGAAGGTTTTCGATTTTGTCTTAGAGGAAGGTTCAATGATCCAAACATTTTTATTTGATTCATTCCACTACTTTGGAAATAAGTCTCACTCTTTTGATCATTCCCATTATTAATGATCTCATAGTTTCATATAGGTGTCAATATACTTCATCCACATAAAGCTGATGATAATTCCCTTACATCCACCATTTATCTATTAAAAATCTCCATATAATCCATTATACAATGAATGAAGACATTTGATAAAATCTCCAGCTTCATCCCCGATTCAGAAGTGTGTGAATTGAAGGACACACTAACAAAAACATCTGTTGAAAAGAATACTAAATTCATAAATTTAGTCACTTATTCATTCATAACGAGGTTATCCTGATTCAAAATAAAATAACTATATTTATATTGAAATCCAAATTTTACGAAGATAGAATTTTATATTGAAAACATTTGAAATAGTCCCATACCATGTGTTTGTCCAATTTAGCTTGAACTGCTAAATCCCACCACTAGAGTGAAAGATCCTCTAGCATATATATCTCCAACATCACATTAATATATTATGGGGTGCATAGGAAATTTATGATTCAATTCAACATATTCATCAATATCTATATCTTATCTAGTTCAAAATCACCCCAAAATTTGGGTGGATTAGGATTCTAGAACTTAAAAAAAAGGATCTACATTCCTTGGTTCATCCGTTCATTTCCCTCTATCGATAAGATGAAACATATAGACAATAAATTGAACAGGATGTTGGTTAACATATGGATATGGTCAAACCACATTATCTGAAACCACTTTTGGTAAGATTACAAATCCTAATGGGTGCCACATTCTAAAAATAGAACAACATCATAAGAGTCTCTAGCATCTAAAGGCTTAAAACATCATCTTCTGAGACATCACATCAAGGTTTACCAAAAATTACACATTCATAGTGTTCTATTTTTTTAAAAAAAAATTACAACATGATTTGTAAAATGATAACACTCTCAAAATATCTCTATCATGTCATTTCAAAGTCACACATTTGATACTAGTTACAACAATTATGAAAAATCTACATTTTTCAAATGAATCATAAATCATTACTACAAATGAAATATGAATCCATGTAAGAATTCATTTCAATCAATGAATTTCTTGGATGTCTAATTTTAAAAACGCATGATATTGTAATTAATTTTCTTATAAGTTTCTCAAAAACCCCTATGTACCCATATCCCTAGTAACTTGAAGCTCAACATATATTGGATAGCTATATATTTAATGCTTTACATTTCTAGTCCAAAATATCCTACACCTTTCGCCTAAGCTAAATCAAAGAATAATCAGGATTTATTTTTGACTCAAAGACCAACAAACGAATACAACATTATTCAAAATGTTTTAGGGTCTGAATAATAATGATACCATTTGTATTTGAAAGGCCGAACATGGTGATACCCATTTCAAAAACCCAATATTTTGACCGACTAGAATGATACCGCTTATAAATTCCCACCACACATAATTGAATTGAGAAGGAGGAAGGATATTAATTGGACAGAAAAGACATCCCCATGATTCCAATGGGTAGAGATAAATGCAAAGGGATTCAATAAATCTCAGGGATGATTTTCCAATTGAATTTAAAACAACAAAATATGACATAACATAAATTAACAACCTATAAATGATGCACAATAACTATGAAATTCATATAGAGTAATACCAAAAGGCAATAATTCCATTGTACCAAGCATATACCATTATCAAAAGAAATTTAAAAGAGGAGAAAAATCCTACAAGACTCTGACGACATCGACTCTTTAATTCAAAAATATAAACATGTTCCCACTCCATATAAATACCCATGTATCATGAAGCACCACTAAAGAATTGTGATAGTATCACAATATATGTGTCTTGATAAAAAATATCTGCAAATTCACCATGGTTCCCATGCATAGGTGGATAAATGAAACTCAATTGGTTTTCCCGAATTGACATCCCTACTCACTCCAATAGGATATAACATGATTGAACATTTATATAATTTTTTTATATATAAAATACTTTACAAAATTCCAAACATTCACATAAAATCCAATAAATTTCATACCAAAATAGTTTTCAACTATGATATTTTTCTATAAAAACTACCAAACAATACATCAAATAATTTCACATTCCTTTTTGAAATTAACATTCAATGATTCATATACAGACCCACACATTCATGATTCATTGATAGTCCCATACACATGAGTGGCTCCCCATCCATCAACTAAGTCATAAAAAAGTTTCCAATCACCTTATTACCCAATGACACATGCTCCTTATCCAGGGTTACATCCCTTTATACCCATATGGTAAACAACCCTTATTTATGGTCATTTCAAAAGCATGAACACAAAAAACCATGTATTCCAAAAAAATTTCAAGCCATTGTAGAAAAACAATATATTTATTTTATACCATTCTAAAACCCTTTTTCCATGACTCAAAAAACAATCATTTTAAAATCATCATTTTAAAATTGTTAAAAAAATCATTATTTCCCCAATTCCCAAAAATCAGGAAACCGTCACAAAAGATGGTTTTAAAAATTTCATAATTAATTAAAATAAACTAAAAAAATTCTAATAATACTTTGATTTCTAATATGAGGCGTCAAGAGTGGAGCAACCTACCTCAGAAACTCTAGTATAATTGAAGAATGACAAGAATAATACTACAAAACCAAGTTGAATCTCTAAAAAATAATCTCATGTCTCAGTCCCTACCAAAATAATTACCAAAATTATCAGTATTTCCATAAAAAATCATATATATATACCAAATCTATTGAATCTATGAAAAAAGAAAGGGAATAAGAGAATAAAAAAAGAAGAATGACAACTTACAACAAAATCTGAACATCAATGCACCATGATTTTACAATAGATCACTCCCAGATTAAAGATGAATGTCTCTATATATTTTTAGATGAATAAAAACGAAAATAGGGCCATAATTGGGGAAATATGAGAGGCTTGTTGTCGAAAACAAGTGAGATCATCATCTATTGGATTTAACATTTAAACCATTCATTGTTGGGTCGCAAGGTAAAGAAAATGGGCACCCATTGTGATATAGTCACTTACTAAAGAAGCACCTCACAAAGTTTCCCGACATGGTTTGCAAAATATTTCACCAACCATAAAAAGTCTCATTATCACAGATTTTTCTATAACACCTAATTGTCCGAATGGTTTTGAAAAATTGTGCACCTAATCCTGTACCTATATTGTTTCCCCTATATCACCTAGAACATTTTTTTGTAGTATTGGAATAGTTTATAATAACTATTCTCAAAATTTATACATCTAGAAAGTACATCATAACCTTCAAAAATTCCAATTATCCCTCCCTAACATCACTGAAACACTTTAAATACTTGTAATATATACATAATGGGTTACATACCTGATACCAGGGTTTATATATTTCACCATAGGTTTTAATAGGTTGTATCCCTATATTTACCATAACATACAATCTAAAAATTACTACACAATAATATGACATCAAATACCATGAAACTAAAAAAACATATAAAAATATTACATTTTTTGGTGAAAATTAAACATATCTCCCACATAAACATGCATGAGGACCATAATGGTATAGTGGACATAGATATTAGAAACATAAATATCGAATTTATTAAAAATCTTCGTCTTATCCAACATTATTTATTATATATGGAACCCTTCTAAATCACTATACTAATTACACTCTTTATATCCTAGGGAAAATTAATCCATATTAAGTGTTGAGATCCATTTCCCATTATGGGTAAATATTGGAGATAAAAATAATAAATGATAATAATATGATAATAACAGTATTATTACAGAATAAAAAATATTCATAAATTGATAAACATAGATAAAAAACCCTAAAAACATGTCAAACCTAGAAGAATGATTAATATGTGTATCAAATCATTAATCATAATTCAAGATTCATAACATCATAATATAGAATACTAAGTATAAAAAATCATAATAATAAGAAAATATATAATTTCAATCATATACACTCTTAATATTTTTATAATTGGTAGAGTTTTATATACTCACCCATCAAAATTTGACCATATACATCAACATCTATGTCCATAAATAATATTGTGAACAATGATAGAAGTAATAATACTCATACAAAAAAATGTTATCAAATATATTCATAATCATATCCAAACATATCATCATCATATAATAAGACATCAATATCACATTACACAATTCACAAAATTTCTTTAACATACCCAATACTCACATAATCATTATACATTCATATGTATGGCACAAGGCCATTAAAGCATTTATCATTTTTTCAAAACATAACCAATAGAAAATAAAAATGGTTTTATAAAAATTCCATTGAATATTCAAAGAATATATAAAGGAATAATTTGGATGGAATCATTTTATCATGCCCCCATTAAATTAAAATTTACATCATAATATTTTTTCTTATATTAAATTAATGTTAAATATTCATTGTAATATTTCATAAGGAAAATAACATTCCCATTGTGAAATCAAATACTTAAAACATAAAAATCTATAGAATATTATGAAGAAAATTTTCCTAATAAATAACCAATGAAGAATATAATTAATTCATCATTGAAAGGAGTGTTCATGATGGAATAATAATTAATTCATGAAATATACATTAAAATAATTATCATGTTAACACATTTTGTAAAAATTACATCATTCATTAAATAAAATGATGATTATTGTATAACATATTTATGGAATGTAAAATATGATTAAATATTACATATATAAATCATTGAAGTATAGTAAAAATATTATGAAAACAAATTAAACAAAAAATGGAAATGGAAGAAAAATTTCTCCAGTTAGATGGAAAATAAATTATTCTTCTCTTAAAAACATTTTCTCAATTATTTTTTGTAACAATAATAGATAATATTTTAATTTAAATTTAAATTTTTTTAAATTTCAATATGTTTAGAAATAAAATGGGTTTCAAATGATAAGTAACAAACAATTTCACTGAATAGAAATATAACATAATAAATCATGAAAATAAATGAGATTCCATCATAATTCCATTACATCGGGACATGTAATACTTATTGAATCTTAAAATATATTATTTATTTTCTTTTTTCATTCCATTATTTTTCTCATTTCTTCTTCCATGTTCCGCAGAGGTAATCCCTTCATATTGAACAATAATATGATAGGTAGAGGGAGAAAAGTAAAGGGATAGGGAGAGAAGAAATTAGGACCACAAAGACTTTGATGTGCTAGGTTGATGTCTTGTAGACATAGACCACGAAATCCAAAAAATATTTCAAGTTTTCTACCAAAAGGTAGGTCATTTTTACAATTCAGAGGAAAAAAGTTTTATATTCTTCTTATTTTAAATACAAGACACTATTATAAAATCTAATGACCCCAAGAGGCCTGACCTATATATTTGGAGGTATAAATGTTTGATTTGGGTGATTCTAGTGTTTTACCATTGGGAAAAAATAAAATCATAGCAGGTATTATATGGTGATGTGATGTTTTCTCCTTTATGTAGGGAAGTTGTGGTTTTTGAAGTACACTCCATTGTATGAATTCATACATTCTTTGTACTGGTACTCAACAGCGTAGCTGAGTAAACATCCAAGGAAACAATTATAGTGGTACATGGTCCCATATAGTACTTGATCATATCCCATGTGTGTATAATGACGTGTAGAATAACATAGAATTTCCAAGGATTCATCTAGTATGGTTGAGTGAAATGGGAAAGATCACCATGTATGGTACACAATGTGTCCCCTTCATACACATAGTGTACATGGGGAATTTATACCCCCAAGAGAGAAAATGTTCATTCCCATGTAACGATCTAATAGTACATAGCATGTATGATATCTACTTTCCATGTAATCTTCCCTTATTACCTTTTTAGTGTATTCTATTTCATTGTTCCCTGAAGATGGAATTGGACCCATTAGTAGTCCATTCTGTGTAGCTTTCCACAATGATATCGATGGTGAAACCCATGGATAATTATGAGGAATCCTTAGGGGTGTTTGAGGGTATTATATCTAAATTGATATTATCTTCTTCTAGTAATAAAATTCAGTTGTCTCCTAATAATGAGTGAAAATTTATGTGAATCGTTGGATGGTTTTTTAGACAATCCCAAATTAAGACATTGATCTGAGATGAGCTATGAGATATCCCCCATGACCTATTCTTTTGAAGATGACCTACTTACCAGACATTCCCTTCTTCAATTATGACGTTGTGAGACCATTTGATATTGAGTGTCTCATGGGGGATGTTTATTCTTATATTCTAATCTAGGGTGTCCCTTTTAGGATCCATGTACCTACATATCATTTCTAGGATCCAATTTTTGATGCCACACCACTGTTTTTCATTAGAAAACGTGTGGACACCCATTTTTTGAACAACCATGATATGTGAATTACGTTTTCGTTGATATAGTAGTAGGTGTAAGTATATCACCCATGAGGAACTTATGATCCCATGTGGATATAGTTATAGTTTCTGGATAGTCATTCAGGCCAACCACCCTCCTTTGTTATGCTTCACATGTTTATTGTTGATACAGTTATGTTCACATATTATGCTTCCGAGTTAGTGGATATTAATTTGGAAATGAGGCATATTTATCTATTTTTTTGATTCATGTACATTCATCCTAGGATCCATATTACTTGTTTGGATTCATATACATTCCTCATAGGATCCATATTTATCTAACATTTAGCGGATGGGTGATGAGGTAATGGATTCGTTGGACTATGTATGATGTTTGAGAAATGATTATGTGGAATTCCTTGTTCCCTGATGCCCCATGGATCCAAATTCCTTTTACTCTTTTAGGAACTGTTTGGAAGATATACTTAATGGTCTCCAACAAATGTATTTACCATGTTTCTGACGAGACTCTCCATGGACTGGATGAGGAAACAATGGATGAGTTTCTAGGTTCTAGCCTTCGTGGTCTGACACATGATTATAAATGATGACCATGATAGATTTTACATATTATGAAACCTCATAGAATGATGTAGATTTCTTGGATTATTTCCATGGATATGTCCCTTGGGGTTTGACACTGGATTACAAGGAGTATGATGACGTGGATACCTTAGATGAGTTCCTTGGATCCTTCCCATTGGGACTGACACTTGATTACTTAGTATAAGATGTAGTTGGTTGTAGTTTCCTTTTATTAGCATCATTTTCAATATAAGGTATCATTTTTTACATTATTATTTATCGGTATATGATATCCTTCATCAGTTATTGAATTTTATAATGTATGAACCCATGTGTAGGATGCGAAACCCCTTATGGTGGCGTAGCATGCCCTGATTTTTTAAAACATTTCCTGAAGCAGCTATATATCGACAGGGGTTATAGTCCAATAGATCGACCTAATATTATATGTCTTGAATATCATGAAGTCCAACTAAATTCAATTTTATATGATTTCTTGGAGATCAGGAATATAGTCCCAAGTATCAAATGTAGTTACATTTATTATATTTTCTTCACATACCAATGAATATACATATTTATGTATATATGTATAGGTATGGGACTATTATCCTATACTTATATAGATATGGACATCCATGGTGGAACTATCTTGAATTTCATAGATAATGGTCTTGGGGTTTCAATGTGGTTGCACATTTTTTGTTTTACCATCTTTTTAGTTGGGCCACATCCAGGATGGGATGTTTAATTTTTCACAAACGTAGAGGAAAACAATTATAGGTTGATTATTAGGGTGACTAGATTTTTTTTTCTCATTCCATTATCAGCACCTCAGTGTATGTGAGGACCTTATTTATGATTTTTAGGTTGAAAATCGTTGAATGGTGGATAATTATGATGCCTCGTGTTTCATGATCGAGTGGAGTTGTTCATGTAACACCGCAAAATTTTATGAAAAATATTATTTTTAATTTAATTAATATCTTGTGTTGTACGCTACACCAAAAGAATCTTTCACAACACGCATCCTTGACTTGCCTTCCATTACACGCAATCGCGACCTTCCTCGATAGCGTGTGTAGAACGCAATAACGAGTTTCACTAAACAGCAATATGCTATTAAAATATTATTAAAACTAGCCATTATGAATAGTAATAACCAATTTTTGAAATTTTGTAAATTTTATTTTATCAATATGGACTTTATTTTTGGATTTTTAATATTGAAATTAGCTTAGGGTGAAATTTTGGTACTTTTCAAATAACTTTTATTTTCTGATGAATAGTGAAAATTACTAAATTTTAATTAAAAAAAAAACTTTTTTAATCGAAATAATTAATAGTGATAAATTATTAATTTGAGTTGTTTTAAAGTATATTTAGAATATATTTTTACAATTCAATACAATGTTGGTCATTGGATGTAATTTCACATTTACAGCAGACATAAAGAAGTGTTAATCTTTTGATATTTATTATCTCTTAAAAACACGCTATTTGTTGTGACAGCGGAAATTAATTATAAAATTAATTAATGCAACTTATATGTTGGGAATTTTGTAAAATATAAATCATTTTTGAATTTGGAATATCAATTATAACTTAGGATGAAATTTTGGCATTTTTCTGAAAAACTTCAATTTTTGTCGAATAGTGAAACTACTAAGTGGTAGTTAAAAAAAATTAATTTTTTCGTAAATCTTAATTTTACCGCTTCTGTGAATGGAATTTCAAAAATCAGAGAGACATGATTGATGTAAGTAAGTAAAATGTGGTTCAATGAGATGAAAATAATTTTTGGTGAATAGTAACTTTTTACTTTTATTTACCACGGTTAAATGTAAATAGTGTAATTAAGGGTAAAAATGATATTAATATTACCCTAACACATGTCCTATTCATATTGGACACGTGTATCTCGACCAAAAACATCCTTAAGTGTAAAATATTATCATTTAGGCCCACTTGGATTAGATAAGGACATTTATTATTATTTAATTCAAAGAAGAGTTAAAAGAGTTAAAATCAAAGTTTATTTACTAAAACATTTTTAATATAGGGTTATACAGAATATAATTTCGAATATAAATATTCATTATAAATCTAAAAAGATTTCCTACATAATGGTATTTTATTTATAATTTTAATACTTTATATAATATAATTTATTTATGACACAACGATGATGCAGTAATTACCTTTTTAAGAAAATATTAACATATTTGATGTTATAAATGCCCAAATAAATGTAATTTGAGACATTTTATGACTTAAACTAATTTTATAGGTTAATATGACATGTTATTGTTGATTTAAGTAACTTGGTTCAAATTTATCATTCTGTTAAAAATTTCACAGAAATCATGTACCAAATAGTGTCAAAATTGACATAAATTAGTTTTTAAAACAAATATTATATTATTAATTGTTATTTAATTCCTAAAAATCTATGGTTTGGCAAAATTACTTATATAAGGATAGATATATTAATAATAAACAACTTGGGGTTCTTTTGGCTTGATATAGTATGTTTATTAACCATATAGTGTAAGAAAACAAAAAGACACGGTAAAAGTTAAATTATTTAACTTAGAGTTAAATCTAATTGATAAGGTTAAAATAATAACCCAAAATTGTCTAAATCCTATTGGATGAGATTATTTCGACCCATACCCACTTTATCTTCGAAATAATACCATTTGGAACCATTATTAACCGAATTTGACCTTAATATAAAATAATATTTTGAGATATTCATAAGGTGCCCCTCTCCTCCCTTATAAAAGGGAACCTCCTCCCACTCCTCCTCACACCAATTTGAGCATTCAAGCTCGGCCAAACCCTGAAAAAATCTCTTCTCCACTTCCCTAGTATCATTCTAGAGGTCCTGGTCTTCTTCAAAGACCATCCATTGTTCATTAAGTGGAGGTTAAGAAAAGGCGCGTCAAAAAGAGGTAATATCGGTTACCGATGTTTTTCAATTTCATTCTTCTTGAACTTCTTCTTATTTAGTTGTTTCATGATAAAGTAATAACATAGTATTTCTTATATACTGATATGTTATTATAAATATTAAACAACTCTAATTAACCTTCTATACATCCTACGGAAAATGGAAAACACCGTGCGTGCGTACGTACGGAATACCGTCTCCACGCCGTGGTGTAATCTATTTTCCGCCACCTCCTTAATTGGATGGGTATAATGGTGTAAAGAGTAACTATATATGATTATTATAGAGTTATAGTGATACTGAAATAGTATACATACACTTCAACACAATTCCACGACCATGGGAATGATATCATCGCTCGTGCGTACGTACGGACTACCGTCTCCACGACGTGATGAGATTCATTCTCCATGTTAACCATTTAATAATAATTATAAAGTATATATAAGCAATAATAATGAAATATATGACATTATAAGGCTACTGGATTTATGTTTATATGTATGTCATCTACTTACATCCATTCAAGATAGTGAGGAAAGGAAAACATCATTCATGCGTACGTACGGACTACCGTCTCCATGAACGGTGTGGTTCATTTCATTTATATATTTATTAAATATATATATATATACTGAATATATATGATATATAAATAATGTTTTATATTCTGGAAGTAATTAAATCATGATATACGTAATAATAATGTCATGAACAACAAGTCCAAACACCTACGATAAATGAAACGATTTTACCCAAAATGCTTCTTTAACATGGAATTTACAAAATAACGGGTAATATATAGACATAAGTGAACCATATATGATATCATAACAATTAATATGATTCTGTAATAAGTTAATGACATTATTTAAATCATTATACAGGATGTTCAGACACTTACAAAGCAAATCAGACTTAAGGTATGGGATAAATTTTCAATCTCATTTTTATCTGAGATTGCTTATACGTAAGTATTTACTGGGGTTGCATTTATCATCCATGAACATGATTTATAAAAATGATTTCATAAAATGTTTACCATTCATACATGGATGTTTAAAGTCATTTTCACCCTTTATTTACTTTTTACCACATTGTACGAATGGAAACTTTCGTTTGGTTACCATATAAGGTACTTTTGACTTTTCCGAAAAAAGTACAAGGAGAATGTTATTTTTAACTTATACGGCGTGAACAGATTTTTACGGTTTCATAACGCCTCATTTTCAAGAAGCTTCCTCTACAAGATTGCATGATTATTTTCAATAAAACACTTATCTTTTAAAATTTCATGGAATTTTGTGAAAAGAACATGATTTTAAAGAAGAAAGGATATTTTGCTCAAGAATTCATTTCAAGTGTTTTGTCAAAACGATTTTACATCAAAGATGACATTATTTCATATGTGTATGTTTCAAGTAAAATTTCTCTATGATTTAAATGGATTTAATTTTCTTATGATGAAATGATATCAATTGTTTATGGATTATGTTATGATGGCATGATGTTTAAGAATCCCATTTTATTTCATGGGTTATGCAATGATGTATGATTTACGATTTTGTGGCACACATAAGAATGGTCTCATTATGAGATGGGTGGGACCTATATCTCCCTCAAATTCATTGGGTAAATATTTTATATCTCATGAGATAGACATGGTTGGAACGGTAGGTTATACCAGTTCAGTGAAATCGGACTGAAACGAGGGTGACTCGGTTCATAAAGGGACTTTGTCCACTAAGATAGTCTTGGCAATGAGTCTTTACTAACAAGAAATGATTCTCTATGATTATTTATGTATGCCACAAAGTTTCATGTTTTATGTTATGATTATTGGGATTTCATTTCACTACTATGATTTATCCCATGTTATGAAATTATGCTCTCTTTTGCAGGTTAAGATTTCCAAAAGTTATGTTCTTATGAATATGATGTGATTGATTTTTGTTTAGTTTACCCTTACTGAGCAGTTGAGCTCACCCTTTTGTATGTTTTATTACCCCAGGATATAAAGAAAGGTTTTAGGTAAAAAAATGGAAGATCTTTATGGGAGATATTGAAGATCTTTCACCACGATTAGAAGATTACGTTCCGAGTTTCCAAAGACACTAAACTATTACAATCCTTGTGTGTGTGTTTTTTGTTATGTACTAAGTATTCCGAAAAAGTAATGTAATGTTCATGTACGTAAATATTCGGGTCTCTACATTTGGTATCAGAGAAAAGGTTTAGTCAACCTTTGGAAACTAGGATGCGAGAACTTTAGTGAGATCCCTAGAGATATTTATAAGGTATGTCTAGGGATGTCCCTAAGGATAAGTATACGTTTAGGATACAGTCCTAGAACTATGGTAACGATCATAGAATTTAACCTAAGATGTTAGATTTTGAGGATACTCTACCTTTATTATGTTGTTTTCCCTAGCATGATTTTTGCCTCTCACACTATTCTTTTTTGGGTTTTAGAAAATGGATGGAAACAAGATGATTCATGATAATGGAGGATATGATGGAAAATGGAATGATATTCTTCATAATGAAATGTGATTTGAAATTCCAAACATCATTATTATGCCGAATCAGCAATCTCATAATATGATCAATAAAGTAAAATTTGGTAAGTTTCATGACTCAGCTAATAAGAGAATTATGGAGTTTTATGATGATCATAGAGGAAAGAAAGTTCAATTTCCCCTATGTAAATCATGTGGGAAGAGGAATCAAGGAGAATGTTTCAAAGGAACTGGAAGATGCTTTGGGTGTGGAAAAGAAGGACACAAATCAAGTAAGTGCAAAGGAAAAGGTTCAGTTAACAACATGGATGAGAATAATGATATTGCTACGACATCAATAATGGTTAAATGTTTTAAATGTGGAATGTACGGGCATTATGCAAACCAATTCCCTAAGGTAAATTCTCATGAAGATAATCAGTATGGTCGTATGGGAAGTATTTATGTTGATGATGATGAAGAGACTACAAATGATATGTGAGATGAAAGAATTGTTGAAGCTTGGTCAATTGTTTAAGAAGGTATTGGAATGATTACATGTTTATCAAGTGTAATGTTGTATAAGTAATCTCATCGTACTATGGAATAATGATACATCTAAGGATTGTTACACTATTGTATTTCCTATGTTTTTAAAGTGTATGATTAATGGTACTAGTAACCATGAAATGTTATTCAGATATTTTTTGGAAAGTAGATGATATGCGCATAATGAAGGAATAATAAGATAATGAGGTGTTTGATTGTATTCATGAGCTCATGACTGATATAAGGAGAAGGTTATATCATGGTTTTAGTATATAGAATATTGAGGATTTTGGTATGTGGAACGAGTTAACTTTTAACAGCACTCATGTTTTCAATAAGGTTCAATGGGTATTCAAGAGAGTACATGATTAAGGACTTTGAATGTTTGGAATGTGACCAACAAGACATATCTTATGATATATGTGGATTAATGACAGTATTAAATCTCTGGTAATCGTTTTCACAATATTATGAGAGTGGACTGCAGTATTATGGATAAGCCTAAAGATTAGAATTGATTATGTTGGACATAAGTTAGTATTGTTTAAGGATAGAATATTTTAGATATTATTGTTGGGATGGTATAGTAATGTAGTTTTAGAAAAAGGACAACCTGCAGGACGGGCGACAGCCCATCGCTTCGGACAAGGCTGTGAGAATCGAACCCACAAACGAAGTGCGGCTGGCCTTTATCACCTACCACTGGCCTACAGGAAGTCCTTGTTTAGTAGAAACTAGTTTTATTATATTAAGTAGTATGATATATGAAGTATAAGTACATTTTAGGAACCAAATATGATTAATCTCACTATAGATCGACTTATGTATATAATTTTTCCTAACATTTTGTTTGAGATAGATGGAATGACCTGTCATTCTATCACAAGATCTGCTAACACTTCACGAATAACAAATTCAACATCATTTATTTAAGAGATGAAGTGGAAATTGTTCAAGGAACGAACAATAGTGAGATTGTACCAAAATAAAGTATGTATTTATTCTAATTCAAATTTTCAACTTTAGGGAAATGATCTTGAAAACCAAAAATGTTGTCCTAGTGCCCTTATATCCGATGAATCAGATGGTACCCTAGATCGTCACAAATTTATGGCTTTGTGATTTCTGGCTTTTCCATAGCCATGTTCTCTACCACTCTCCATCAGAACATAATGGTTAGATTTCTCTTCCATATTCATATTTTCACCTATGTGGAAACCCAGTGATTAGTTTAATTGGGTAACCGTTACGTTTCATACTTTTTTTTTAAACATTTGTTTTTGTATTCCTTTTTACGATGTGGGTTTCTATTAAAGAAACTTTCGAATAGTAAACCATTTATAACCCCGACGAATTTCGAGGGTGAAATTCATTTTAAGGGGGGTAGAATGTAACACCCCGAAATTTTATGAAAAATATTCTTTTTAATTTCATTAACGTCTTGTGTTGTACGCTACACCAAAAGAAGCTTTCACAACATGCATCCTTGACTTGCCTTCCATTACACGCAATCGCGACCTTCCTCGATAGCGTGTGTAGTACGCAATAACGAGTATCACTAAACAGCAATATGCTATTAAAATATTATTAAAACTAGCCATTATGAATAGTAATAACCACTTTTTGAAATTTTGTAAATTTTATTTTATCAAAATGGAATTTATTTTTGGATTCGTAATATCGAAAGTAGCTTAGGGTGAAATTTTGGTACTTTTCGGATAACTTTTATTTTTTGATGAATAGTGAAAATTACTAAATTTTAATTAAAAACAACTTTTTTAATTGAAATAATTAATACTGATAAATTATTAATTTTAGTGGTTTTAAAGTATATTTAGAATATATTTTTACAATTCAATACAATGTTTGTCATTGGATTTAATTTCACATTTACACCAGACATAAACAAGTGTTAATCTTTTGATAGTTATTATCTCTTAAAAACACGCTATTTGTTGTGAGAGCGGAAATTAATTATAAAATTAAGTAATGAAACTTATATGTTGGGAATTTTTTAAAATATAAATCATTTTTGAATTCGGAATATCAATTATAGATTAGGATGAAATTTTTGCATTTTTCTGAAAAACTTCAATTTTTTATGAATAGTGAAACTACTAAGTGGTAGTTAAAAAAAATTAATTTTTTCATAAATCTTATTTTTACCGCTTCTGTGAATGGAATTTCAAAAATCCAAGAGACACGGTTGATGTCAGTAAGTAAAATTTGGTTCAATGAGATGAAAATAATTTTTGGTGAATAGTAACTTTTTACTTTTATTTACCACGGTTAAAAGTAAATAGGGTAATTAAGGGTACAAATGATATTAATATTACCCTAACACATGTCCAAATCCTATTGGACAAGTTTATATCGACCAAAAAAAACCTTAAGTGTAAAATATTATCATTTAGGCCCAATTGGATTAGATTAGGACATTTATTATTATTTAATTAAAAAAAGAGTTAAAAGAGTTAAAATCAATGTTTATTTACTAAAAAAATCTTAATATAGTGTTATACATAATATATTTTAGACTATAAATATTCATTAGAAAGATAAAAACATTTATTACATAATGGTATTTTATTTGTAATTTTTATACTTTAAATAATTTAATTTATTAATGACACAACGATGATGCAGTAATTACATTTTTAAGAAAATATTAACATAATTGATGTTATAAATGCCCAAAGAAATGTAATTTGAGACTTTTTATGACATAAACTAATTTTCTAGCTTAATATGACATGTTATTGTTGATTTAAGTAAATTTTTTAGAACTTATCATTCTGTTAAAAATTTCATAAAAATCACTTACCAAATAGTGTCAAAATTGACATAAATTAGTTTTTAAAAAAAATATTATATTATTAATTGTTATTTAATTCCTAAAAATCTAAGGTTCGGCCAAATGACTTAGATAAGGATAGAATTATTAATAATAAACAACTTGGGGTTCGTTTGGCTTGATATTGTATGTTTATTAACCATATAGTGTAAGAAAACAAAAAGACATGGTAAAAGTTAAATTATTTAACTTAGAGTTAAATCTAATTGATAAGGTTAAAATAATAACCTAAACTTATCTAAATCCTATTGGATGAGAGGATTTCGACCCATCCCCACTTTATCTTTGAAATAATACCATTTGGAAGCATTATAAACCGAATTTGACCTAAATGTAAAATAATATTTTGAGATATTCCTAAGGTGCCCCTCTCCTCCCTTATAAAAGGGCACCTACTCCCTCTCCTCCTCACACCAATTTGAGCATTCATGCTCGGCCAAACCCTGCCAAAATCTCTTCTCCACTTCCCTAGTATCATCCTAGATGTACTTGTCTTCTTCAAAGACCATCTTTAGTTCTTTAAGTGGATGTTAAGAAAAGGCGCGTCAAAAAGAGGTAATATCCATTACCGATCTTTTTCAATTTATTTCGTCATAAACTTCTTATTCTTTAGTTTTTTCATGATAAAGTAATAACATCAGTATTTCTTATATACTTATATGTCATTATAAATATGAAACAACTCTAATTAACCTTCTATCAATCCTACGGAATAAGGAAATCACCGGCGTGCGTACGTACGGAATACCGTCTCCACGCCGTGGTGTAATCTATTTTCCTCCACCTCCTTAATTGGATGGGTATAATGGTGTAAGGAGTAACTATATATGATTATTATAGAGTGATATTGATACTGAAATAGTATACATACACTTCAACACAATTCCACGACCATGGGAATGATATCATCGCTCGTGCGTACGTACGGACTACCGTCTCCACGACGCGATGAGATTCATTCTCCATGTTAACCATTTAAGAATACTTATAAAGTATATATAAGCAATAATAATGAAATATATGACATTATAAGGCTACTTTATTTATGTATATATGTATTTCATCTACTTACTTCCATTCAAGACAATGAGGAAAGGAAAACAATGTTCATGCGTACGTACGGACTACTGTCTCCATGAACGGTGTGTTTCATTTCATTTATATATTTTTTAAATATATATATATACTGAATATATATGATATATAAATCATGTTTTATATTCTGGATGTAAGTAAATCATGATATAAGTAATAATAATTTCAATAACAACAAGTCCAAACACCTACGATAAATGAAACAATTTTACCCAAAACGCTTCTTTAACATGGAATTTACAAAAGAACGGGTAATATAATGTCATAAGTGAACCATATATGATATCATAACAATGAATATGATTCTGTAATAAGTTAATGACATTATTTAAATCATTATACAGTAGGTTTGGACACTTACAATGCAAATAGGACTAAGGTATGGGATAAATTTTCAATCCCATTTTTATCCGAGATTGCTTATACGTAAGTATTTACTGGGGTTACGTTTATCATCCATGACCATGATTTATAAAAATGATTTCATAAAATGTTTACCATTCTTCCATGGATGTTTAAAGTCATTTTCACCCTTTATTTACTTTTTACCACATTTTATGAATGAAATCATTCGTTTGGTTACCATATAAGGTACTTTTGACTTTTCCGACAAAAGAACGAGGAGAATGTTATTTTTAACTTCTACGGAGTGAACGGATTTTTACAGTTTCATAACCCCTCATTTTCAAGAAGCTTCCTCTACAATATTGCATGATTATTTTCAATAAAACCCTTATCTATTAAAATTGCATGGAATTTTGTGAAAATAACAGGATTTTAAAGAAGAAAGGATATTTTGATGAAGAATTCATTTCAAGTGTTTTGTCAAAACTATTTTACATCTAAGATGACATTATTTCATATGTGTATGTTTCAAGTAAAATTTCTCTATGATTTAAATGGATTCAATTTTCTTATGATGAAATTATATCAATTCATTATGGATTATGTTATGATGGCATGATTTTTAAGAATCCCAATTTATTTCATGAGTTATGCAATGGTGTATGATTTACGATTTTGTGGAACACATAAGAATGGTCTCATTATGAGATGGGTGGGACCTATATCTCCCTCCAATGAATTGGGTATAGATTTTATATCTCATGAGATAGACATGGCTGGAACGGTAGGTTATACCGGTTCAGTGAAACAGGGCTGAAACGAGGGTGACTCGGTTAAGAAAGGGACTTTGTCCACTAAGATAGTCTTGGAAATGAGTATTGACTAACAATAAATGATTCTCTATGATTATGTGTGTATGACACAAAGTATCATGTTTTAAGTTATGATTATTCGGATTTCATTTCACTACTATGATTTATCCCATGTTATGAAATTATGCTCTCTTTTGCAGGTTAAGATTTCTAAAAGTTATGTTCTTATGAATATGATGTGATTGATTTTTCTTTTGTTTACCCTTACTGAGAATTTGAGCTCACCATTTTGTATGTTTTCATTTCCCTAGGATATAAAGAATGTTTTTAGGTAAAAAAAGGGAATATCTTTATGGGAGATATTGAAGATCTTTCACCACGATTAGAAGATTACGTTCCAAGTTTCCAAAGACACTAAACTATTACGATCCTTGTGTGTGTGTTTTTTGTTATGTACTATGTATTCCGAAAAAGTAATGTAATGTTCATGTACGTCAAGATTCGGGTCTCTACAGTTCATGTGGTTCTTCGGACTGGGATTTTGATGTTCGAAATTGTCAGAAGACTATGTACATGGATTTTCTCAGATTTAGTAGAAGTGACCTATATTATTTACTTGTAGTTTTTTTTGTACTCTTGTATCTATATTGTCATCCCACTGATCAACCAGTGTTGTATTGTATGGAATATCTGTTCATGATTTTATATGAATTCGTTTTTTATTACAACAGGTTTAATTTAATATTATTTACTACTTCCAGAATCTATTTACATCTACCATTTATGATACATATCTATTTGTGTAGTTTTATTATTCTGATATGAAGGAGTAGTCTTTCCAATATTACACCAATGGCCCCTATTAGCTAGCATCCTATTCTATACAGAAGGCATGCTTGAGGCCTTATAGCCAACCATCTTAGAGAGCATGTTTAGTAGAATCCATGTCAAGACGTCACAATGTGATACTAGAGGGTTACTTTTCCTAGTCTAAAATATTTAGGATAAGATATAAAGATTTATTAGGAATATGTTGTAACATATGTGGATATCTTACTAGTGCATGGACATCAATTTTTCCGTTAGGAAATCCTAGTTTTCCAAGTATGAAAAAAATCTTCTGACTTATGATGTTATAATTATATTTGTTTTCCAACACGATTGACAAAAATGTTGTGGGGATGTTAATATTTAATATGGATATTTTAATCATACCCATTTTCCAATGGCCAGTGATGGATTTTTATGCTTGTCTTGTAAAGGCAATAGATGTCTCATGCATCATATTTTCAATATAAGATTCATATCATATAGGCCAGGTAGTGTAAGATTATATTTGATGACTGAGGCCTATGTAGTTTGTATGAGTAATATATATATTTTATTTTGATGAAAGGTTATGGGGATCTATTTTTTAGGTGTTTTTTATGAGGTACATGACTCATTTTGTGTGCACAAGAGGTGAAATGACCCTAGTAGGTCAACATGGCACATGATGCCTTTGTGTTTCACCCCTTGTAGGTTGTTGTTTCTAAGTACTCATTTATTTAGTTGGAGAGGTGGGGATGATGCCTATGGATTCAAGGATGTTCTTATGAACTACACCTCCAGCATGTATTGTTATATGAAAATGACTGTTGAGTGTGAGTTCATTATTTCATCTATATTGGTATCATGACCACCACGGAGCAGTCCCTTCTAATGATTCCCGATATGGATCATGCCCTTATATGAAATTTTTTCTATTTCTACCCTCATATGTCAATTAGATATTTCCTTTATTTAGAGAGGTATGATCTTTAGGGATTTTTAACACTTTCATCTTTGTATGGATCACGCTTTGTGCTTATTGTTTTAGTCTATCATTGATGGGTAGGACTGTTTAGTTTCTTTTCTTGGTAAAATAGTTTTCCTACTATTACTAATGTATAAAAAGTGAAAGTAGAAGATCATGACATAAAAAAAACATATGATTTTATTTGATGGATTAAATTATAGAATATTTGAGGTGCATTCATTTTAGGAGAAGTTATATGAGATATTCTGGATTTATGAGACCGATGTTCCCTATAGAATAGTCATCAAAGCCTTGTAACATGTGACTCTATACAATACAAGTCATCTGAATAGGATACATCCTGTTTGCATGTGGTATAGTATTAATATGAATTGGTGAGTTGATGGGTCAGAGTTGGGGAGAGATGGTTTCAAGACTCTCCCTTATATTTTTTCCTAGGAGTTGTGGCCAACAAGATAAATGTCCCACTATGGTATAGAATAAATCATAATTGATTTTGGAAATGATTTTTGAAGAGATGTTGTGTTAGATGTTGGATAAAACTGAGTGTAGCCTAATATTTTTTTGAGCATATCTTAGTGAGAACCATGCACACATTTTGATGAAACAATTTCATACACAAATTATATATGATCCTGAACTATATTGATTCATATTGAGTATTTTGAGAGAGCGTCGAACCTATGTTGAGCTACTTTTATTTTTAAATGTTCATCCATGTTGGAGGAATGGAACATGTTGAGGTTGTTCGTAAGGAATTGTGTATGGTAAGAGATATGGTGGTATGTGCACCACTAGATGTTAAATGGTGCTCACCTTGTTTTCTGTTGAAATTTGGTGTTCACATTGGCAGTTGCGCTTGAAGTATCATTTTGAGAAGATAATATGGGTATTCCTACGGTGGGGAGAACCTTATCAATCACAATTAAATGTCTTCATTGTAGGAGATGATTATTTATTCTAGGATGATGGTTATTGGAAAATATAGTTAGCATGGTTATGTAGTTTCTCTAGTTGAGAGTATGGATGAAAGTCATTCCACTAGGTTACATGGGGTTGATAAGGTTTTTTGTAGAAAGTTTTTAAGCACCCATGTTTTTTCATACTAAAATTTTTGTTAGAAATTAGGATTTTATTTCATTAAATTGATTTAATGTGGTAAAATGGTACTTTTACACAAGAATATGATCGTCGATAACATTTCTGGCTAGTCTATTGGTCCAAGAATATGGTTATTAACCTAGGACATTAGTCTATTGTAATGTCGATCCATTTAAATTTTTTCTGAATAATTAATATTAAATATTTTTATTGAAAAGTTATTTCATTCTTTCATGTTTTTTTGGTTGTAAGCATTTAATGGAGAATAAAATTGAGATTCTATCTCTTCAATTGATTTTGGAATGATTATATTATCCTAATATATGTATAAACTTTAGTATGGAAAGAGGGGTTTCCAATTCCCATGTTTTCTTTTCCTTTCTTATTTTTCTTTCAATTCTTTTTTATTTCATTTCTATTTCTCATGACATCTCTCATACACCCCATAGGGATTACATTCACTGTTAACAATGATTGGATAGGTATATAGAGAATAAAAATGGATAGATAGAAAATTACATACAACCGTGAAGCCTTCAACATTATGGGTTTTTGTGCGGCAGTCATAGACCATTAAATCGAATGATGCATCAACAGTTTCTGACCAAAGGTAGGATGTTTATAATATTTACCAATAAACCAATTTATATTTTTATTTTAGTAAATACCCTGAAATTTCAAGGAAATTTTTTTTCTAAATTTTCTTTGGAATTTTACAAGAATGCTGTTTCTGACGGCACCTGATTCCGAGGCCCGGTGTGCCCGGAATCATTTTCTGAAGTTTAGCTCGGTTACGTTCAGTGAACGAACGAGCGGGTTTTTCTATATTTTCAACCGGTGCTCGGATTTGAAATCTGAGGGCACCGGTGAACTCGCAGCGCCAGTAATGGCATAAGAAGACCCCTTTCTGGAGTTTCGTTTTCTCGGGATGTGTTGTTTAAATAAAGTGAGGGATAATAGTACAATTGTTTTACAATTATATTTCCTTTTCTTGTTAAGTGGATTAAGTGTGGTGTCACAACACTTTTGATCTCTCTTATTTCGTTATAACCTATTTAAGGGAGTTAGGGATGGTTCCCACTTGTTGATAACTACCTATGATTGGATTAAGGTGGGTTGGGGCCCATAGGAGCCCAACCCCTCACCTTCCCCTAACATTCATAACTTTTCCCCTCTTAATTTTGTATCTCTCAAAATGAAACCCCACTTTTTAAAAATACAGTCAACTATTTAATTGTGTAGGTTTTTCAAGTAATTAATTCATTGATTGGTTTGAATTTCAAATGAATTATTTTGGCTTGTGTGTTAATTTAATACGACAAAGTCTTATTTCGTGGGAGTATAGTTGATGGTGTGAAAGGATTTGGGGAGGAAAGCTCTATGTTCCGAAGGACGTTCTTCCTCATTGAAGAACGCGAAGAACGCATCGTCACCAACAAAGAACGCCGACCTCCGACGAAGGACAACGGTGAGAGACTTCTTCCTTGGAGATCAACGACGCGACGTCGTGTACCGTGACGCCAACGATCCTCTCCTTCCGCGACCCCTTCTTCTGCGACGATCCTTCGTTCAATGATTACATCAGGTAGGGGGATTATTTTGATAATGGTATTATTCCCTTGGTTGTTCGTTCTAAAACAAAGAACTCAGATCAACTCATCATTAAGTTGATCCGCGAATGTTTTATTTTGCGGGTTGGAATATTGGTATGATTCTTTGTATTGAAGGGGTTGTAGAGAATTCTTTTTTTGATGATATTCGTTTTTTTATCCGTCATCATTCCTCGTACTTTTGGACCACCTGCTACCAGTTAACGAGAGGGGCCGGACCTCACAAACACGGTCGACCCTCCTCCCTATCTATCTTGTCTTCCTTGTGGTGGAATGGAACCAGGATGGCGCGGTGTCGTCGCACCGCGCGGGGTCGTGCGGAAAGGTATGCACGACGCCGTCGCACCATGCCTTTGAATCGAACAAGAACGTGGCACCATCGCGCCGTGCCGGAGAACCCCGATGGCACAGCGGCCGGAGCGGGGCCGCGGCGGAGGGGCACCGCGCTGGACGGTCCAAGGACGCGGCATAGGCAGCGGCAGAGTAGGGGAAACGACGGCCGGTTCCGAGCCGCTAGCGCCCGAGCAGAGGGACATGCCCTTACCTGTCCCGATACGGCAGTAGCTGACTAGACGGAGTGGGCCGATCAGACAGTGGATGAGCCGGGGGTTCGAACCCCCCTACTGGTTGGACGTGAGCGGCCCCAATTATGGGGACGCGGTTACAACAAGCGGGGGGGGGGGGGCAGCCCCCCCCCAGCATCTCAAATGGGTTGGACGTTCAGCTGAGCCACCTGGCTAGCACGCCGGGACGGCAGAACGCCGGGCCACCGAGGTGGGCCGGCCTCCTAGGCCGGGCCGGGCCTCCCAGGCCGGGCCCAGACCCCCCATTTCGTACTGTTTCCGTTCGAACGCCCATATCTTGGGCCACGAACCTCTGATCGATGCACCATTAGTTGCGTAGAGATCCATGGATCGAGGCGGTTGTTTTGGTATATTACAATCAAGGTTTCGGAGAACATTGAGTATGGCCGGTTTGGTTCGGATACGAAACCAACCGGGCCCTCGGAGCGGAAACACTTATATCTTGAGCTCCGGACGTCCGATTGATGTGTCGTCGACTTTTTTGGATTCCTCATGATTAGATGGAACTTTTGTCATATTTCTCCGGAGTTTTTGGACGTATTTGGAATATAGACACGTTTGATTGTACCCGAAATCCAACCGGGCCCCTCGAACGGAAAAGCTGATAACTTTCACACCGGACGTCCGTTTGACGAATCATCAGCAGCGTTAGTGATCTCGTCGAGAAACGGTCCCTTTGAGTATACCCTATAAGAGTTCAGGGTACAGTTGAGATACGACCGGGTGGTTCGCACACGAAACCAATTGGGCCCTTGGAACAAAAAGGCTAATAACTCACATACCCGGTGTCCGATTGACGCGCCGTCTGTTGCCTTGAGACCCTTGTGAAAAGGCGGTCCTTTGAGATACTTCTTCGTGGGACTTTGAGATACTTGGAGTATGGACTTGTAGCTCGTGGATCGGACCCTCACAGAGACGAGCGTGTGGAGTACGGAGACCGTATATTAGGCTGAGACCTAACAACTGCTTGACCGACTTGACTTGGAGTGAGTCAACTATCCTATTGGACGAAGCACTACTTTGGTTGGGTGCAGACCCATGGCGGACGGAGCACTACCTGTGTGACAGTGCAGACCCACGGAACTCATCCAGAGAGTACCTCTGTAGGCTATTAGGGGGTGTGCACTACTGTGTTTGGGTGCCATACTCAGGCGGGAAGAACTACTGTGTTTGGGTGGCTGGCCCGTGGTACTCGGCATGAGGAATACCTCAACAGTATTAGGTTAGTGAGCAGTACCTCAGAGTCGTGATAGGACCACTGTACACTCCAGAGACAGGGCTCTTCAGCAGTTACAGTTTTGATAATGAAAATCCTGGTTTGAGCTGAGTCTATGACCTTTGTTATTACCTCATGATTTAGATAGGTCACTTGATACCCTAGGTATATGTATTGACATATACCTAGGTAGTGGTTATCTGTTGATTTCATAGTTTTTGTGTTTCCTCATGATTGAGATGGGTTAAATGATAACATAGGTATATGTTTGGGAATATACCTAAGTAGAGGTTATATGTTCAGATCTTCTTTGTGGTTATCCTTGTTGGTTCTAGTGAGACCTTGAGGGTTTCTGGGTCCCTACTGAGTATCGTTATACTCACCCCTGCACGGGCTATGCCCGCACCTCGTTGTGTTTGTTGCAGACGACGGCCAGTGCTGACGGAGGCCGAGTGTTCAGGGACTAGGATGTACACTGAGGTGGACCACACGACGAGTCAGGACCCAGAGGTGGACCACATGACAAGTCAGTATCTTGAGTTGGACTTCACGACGAGACAACATACAGAGGAGGTTAGCGGGCTAGAGCGTTGTAGAGGCTATCTGTACCTACCCTTCAGGTAGGATCCGTGGTTGATGATCCAGGAGCTGCGCTATCTGTACCTACCCTTCAGGTAGGATTCAAGGAGGAAGACCTAGGAGCCACTTCCGTTCTTCTAGATGTTGTCTTTTTCTGTTGTACTTTTTTCAGTTGTAGCTGTATTTTCAGTTGGGTTTGTATTCTGGACCATTTACTTTTCAGCACTTTCTTTTGTACTTAGTGTTTACTTCCACTTGTACTCTGTGGTGTTTTGTTTAATTTTATAAAGGAAATTTCTTCCCATTTGTCTGTATTTATTCCATTGGTTCTAGTCGCTAGCCCCTAGCCTATGGAAGTTGGGCTTAGGGTAGTCACTCCATGGGCCCCGAGGACCGGTCGTGGCAAATTGGTAACAGAGGAGTCGGTTCTACTACAGAACATACAAATCAGGTATTTTATTCCTGTGAAGCAATAGTGTTAAGGGTACCGAGTGTGGTCTCTTGTTCAGGGTGTCCAGTGTTGCTGTAGGTGGCTGACGTATCTATACACTAGGACCCTGACAACTGATTTCTGACTTTGTGCATGAAAACACTGATTGTGTGTGTGTTTCCAGAAGTTTTTTTTAATGTCAGTGCAAACCTGGTTAGCTCACCAGGTATAATCGTTTGACTTTGTCTCGTTGTTTCTTTCAAGATTCCTTTTCACGGACGACCAGCTTGAGCCCAGAGGGATGTGCGTACTGACATCCTGCCAAGAAACAAGGCTTCGGTACAGGGCCCTCTTGCAGTTGAGGCACCAGCGGTACTACCATAAGTAGGGCCACTGATGCCACCATCCCTAGAAGTAGGTGATGCATGCCACTTGATCGCGCTGCACGAGTTCCAGCGCCAGAGGCCACCCAGGTTCCGGGGAGATACAAAACCAATGGCGGATGAGGATTGGCTGGAGGCTGTGGTGAGAGTCTTCAGGCTAGTGGGGACACCAGCAGACTTCATGGTGATCTTTACTTCCAGCCTTCTTCAGGCAGCAGCAGGCAGGTGGTGGAGCCACTTCTTCCAGTTTTGCGATAGGATGACCATCACATGGGGAGACTTCGAGACCTTCTTCAGGGTGGAGTTTGTACTAGTAGCTCAGCACACCAAGAGTGTTCAGGATCTGATTCCATTGCCGCCTGTTTTTCGATTAGTATCCGAGTCAACTGTAGGCAGTAGACAAATGATGCAGAGGTCCAGGAGGACCCGACCAAAAGTTGGGCGATCTCGGGTTTTAGGATCGGTGGTGCCGGGCACCCGGGGTTGGGTCAGAGGCAGGCGTGCCAGAAAAGGACAGTCGTTCTCCTTGGGTAGGAAGGGTCACATGGCACGTGACTTTCCGACACCTCATACAGTTGATCCGCAGGTGTTGGAGGAGCCACCGAGACAGAATCCGCGGTGGGTACTTGAGCAAAAGCCGAGCAGTGGACAAGGCAGTAGAGCTCCGAAAGTAGGAGCAGAACTAGTGGATACGTCCCTTGTACATCTAGTTCCATCTTGTTATTGTATTCGTTTCTTTGTACTATGAGCTGCAATAATAAAAAGACACTTATCTTCGTGATGTTTGATTTCCTTTCCTTTTGATTGGTTGATACTGAGTGGTACCGGTTAAAACTGTTGACTTGACCCTCACTTTCGAGATTTCTACTAGAGGAGACCCAGTGTCCTCAAACTGATTCTGACAATGTGACTCGACCCTTGGAGGCGAGAGTGATATTTGGATCTCTTGGTAGTTACGTCGAGGCATTACGACGCCATCCATGGCATGAATGCATCATTCATGTCAGGATTGACTGTATTAGAAAATGGGTGTGGTTCATCTAGGCGATGAGACCGAGTATCTCTTTTTGGAAAAGGATAAATTTTTTAGCATCTCTTTCAGATCGTAGGCAATGAAGGTGCATATCATCTAGGAGCAGATGAAGACTGCACAGTGCAGTTTGAAACAGGAAACCAGTGACAATCTTAGAGACTTGAGCGTGTAAAATGTTTCAATAAGAGGAAGCTTAATGTAGAGTGACCCAATGGCTCTAAGAATGGTTCAAGGGATAGTCTGTGTCCATTACTAGCTGCCGTAGTAGTAGACATTGATATGAATCATTCCTTCCTTACACGAATCTTATCCCAGACCTAGAGTTTCCCGTAAGCCGTGGACTTGACCCTCACGTCTGAAGACACCTTGCGAAGAGACTCAATAATCACACTTATGCCGATGGTGTGGTCAGACCCTCGAGGTGAGAGTTTCGGTTGGAATCACTTGGTGTCAGCATCGAGGCCTTACGACGTTGGATTGAGTATGGACTGGGCGATCACAGTTCATACACAAATTGACGGTATTAAGAAAAAAGGTTGTGGTTTAACAACGACGTCATGATGGGTTTTACTTGGTCGGTGAAAAGGAAACCCCAGGCAGCACAGGATAAACTCATGCACAGGAGGTTGCGACCGATCACTCTTGATTCAGTCAACCTTACCCCCATGGAAGCAGTCGTTTTGAATTTTAGTTCTAACAAGAATTGGAGACCACTAGAGTTCGAGGAAGACGATCACCTTTTTATACAGTTCTCACCTCAATGAGGTTTACAGAGATGTGGCCGAGGAGACAAGTTATCTCCAAGGTTCAAAGGACCTTTCTAGGACCTCATCTGGGTAGGCGAGGTGGTTTATCACATGATCCATCCAACTCAGTTGCACCAGGTGCACGATGACTTCCACTTATCTCAACTGAGGAGATACGTGCATGATCCTTCACACATCATCGACCTTAGGGAGTTGGAGATCGATAATAGGGAGAAATACACATAGATTATAGTGGGGATCAAGGATCGACAGGGGCGGATCCTACGAGGACGGAAGATTCCTCTAGTGGGCTTTCACTAGCAGTACGGGAACCTCCAGGTAAGCACATGGGAGAGGAAGGCTCGGATGTGTGCTCATTACTGCTTTTTTTACCCTAGTTTGTGTTAATGCTTTACGTGGACGTAAAGCTCTGAGTTGGGAGTAATGTATAGATCTGGAAATTTCAAGGGAATTTTTTTTTCTTAATGTTCTTTGGAATTTTACAAGAACACAGTTTCTGAAGGCACCTGATTCTGAGGCCCGGTGTGCCCGAAATCATTTTCCGAAATTTAGCTCGGGTAAATTCAGTGAACGAACGAGTGAGTTTTTCTAACATTTGAACCGGTGATCAGAATTGAAATCCGAGGGAATCGATGAACTCGCAGCGCCGGTAATTTCTTAAGAAGACCCCTTTCTGGAGTTGCATTTTCTTGGGATGTGTTGTTTAAATAAAGTGATGGATAATAATATAATTGTTTTACAATTATATTTTCTTTTCTTGTTATGTGGATTAAGTGTTATGTAAAAACACTTTTCATCTCTCTTATGTGGTTATAACCTATGTAAGGGAGTTAGGGGTGGGTCCCACTTGTTGATAACTACCTTTGAGAGGATACAGTTTGGGTGGGGCCCACACCAGCCCAACCCCTCACCTTCCCCTAAAGTTCATAACTTTTCCCCTCTTAATTTTGTAACTCTAAAAAAGAAACCCCCCTTTTTAAAATAAAGTCAACTCTTTAATTGTGTAGGTTTTTCATGTAATTAATTCATGGATTCATTTGAATTTAAAATAAACTCCTTTGGGTTGTGTGTTAATTAAATAAGACTATGTCTTATTTCGTGAGAGGATAGTTGATGGTGCGAAAGGATTTGGCGAGGAAAGTTCTAAGTTCCGAAGGATGTTCTTCCTCCTTGAAGAACGTGAAGAACGCACCGTCACCGATGAAGAATGCTGACTTATGATGAAGGACGACGGTGAGAGACGTCTTCCTTAGAGATTGACGACGCGACGCCGTGTACCGCGACGCCAACGACCCTCTACTTCCGCAACTCCTTCTTCTGCGACCAACCATCGTTCAACGATTACATCAGGTAGGGGGATTATTTTGAGAATTGTATTATTCCCTTGGTTGTTCCTTCTAAAACAATGAACCCAGATCAACTCATCATTAATTTGATCATAGAATGTTATTTTTCGGGTTGGAATATTGACAGGATTCTTTTTATTTAAGGGTTTGTAGGGAATTCTTTTTTTTGATGATATTTGTGTTTTCATCCGTCATCATTCCTCGTACTTTTGGACCACCTGTTACCACTTAACGCGAGGGGGCCGGACCGCAAAAAAATGGCTGACCCTACTCCCCTTCTATCTTGTCTTCCTTGTGGTGGAATGGAACGAGGATAGCGTGGTGCCATTGCACTGCGCGTGGTCGTGCGGCATGGTATGCGCGGCGCCGTCACGCCGAGCCGGAGAACGCCGAAGGAACCGCGGCCGGAGTGGGGCCACGGCGGAGGGACGCGGTGCCGTTGCGCCATGCTGGATGGTCCAAGGCCGCGACATAGGCCGCGGTGGAGCAGGGGAATTGACAGCCAATTCCGGGCCGCCGACATCGGAGCAGGGGGACGGGCCCTTGCCGGTCCCGAGACGGCAGCAACCGGCCGACCGGAGCGGGCCGTCCGGACAGTGAAAGAGCCGCGGGTTTGAAACCCCCGGCTGGTCAAACATGAGCGACCACCATTATGGGTCCACGGTTACAACAAGCGTGGTGGCAGTCCCCCCCCACCCAGCATCCCGAACGGCTCGACCATTCGGCCGAGCCACCGGGCCAGCGGGTCGGGCCGCCGAGGTGGGCCGGGCCGTGCCCAGCCGGGCTAGAACCGGATTCTGGTCGGGTCGGCCCGGTTCGGGCCGACCCGGGGGGGGGGGGGGGGGTAGGGTCGGGCCGGGCCGGGCCCAGACCCCCCATTTCGGAGTGTTTCCGTTCAAATGACCATATCTTTGGACATAGACCTCCGATCGACACACCGTTAGTTGCGTAGTATTCCTTGGATCGAGGCATTCATTTTGGTATATTACTGTCAAGGTTTCGGAGAACATTGGGTAACTCTGGGTTGGTTCAGATACGAAACCAACCGGGCCCTCGGAGCGGAAACGCTTATATTTTGAGCTCCGGACGTCCGATTGACGTGCCGTCAACTTTTTTGGATTCCTATCGATGGGAACGAACCTTTGGCATACTTTTCCTGAGGTTTGGATGTAGTTGTAATATGGCCGGGTTGGATTGTACCCGAAATCCTACCAGGCCCCTCGAACGGAAAAGCTGATAACATTCAGACCAGACGTCCGTTTGAAGAACCGTCAGTGGCGTTAGTGATCGCATGGAGAGATGGTCTATGTGAGTATACCCTATGAGAGTTTGGGGTACAGTTTAGATACGGCCGGTTTGATTCACACACGAAACAAACCGGGCCCTTGAGACTAAAATGCTTATAACTCACAGACCAGACGTCTGACTGATGCGCCATCTTTTTAGTTGAGACCCCTGTGACGAGGCGGTCCTTTGAGATTATTCTTCGTGTGACTCTGAGATACATGGATTATCGACCAGTAGCTCGTGGAGCGGACCCTCCCAGAGAAGGGCATGCGGAGTACGGAGACCATGTAGACGATTGAGACCTAACGACTGCATGACTGACTCGACTTGGAATGAGTCGACTAGCCTAGTGGACGGAGCACTACTTTGTTTGCGTGCAGACTCGTGGCAGACAGAGCACTACCTTTGTGACAGCGCAGACCCGCGGTACTCTTCCGATGATTACCTCGGTAGGCTATTAGGGGGTGTGCACTACTGTGTTTGGGTGGCATTCCCTGGCGTGAAGCACTACTATGTTTGGGTGGCTGGCCTGCGGTACTCGACAGGAGAAGTACCTTAGCAGTCTTCGGATAGTGACCAGTACCTCGGAGTCGTGACATGACCACTGTACACTCCAGATATGGGGCTCTTCAGTAGTTATAGTTTCGATAATAAAAATCATGGTTTGAGCTGAGTCTAGGACCTTTGTGTTTACCTCATGATTGAGATGGGTCACTTGATATCATAGGTATATGTATGGAAATGTACCTGGGTAGTGGTTATCTGTTGATTTCATAATTTTTGTGTTTCCTCGTGATTGATATGGGTTACATGACAACTTAGGTATATGTATGGGCATATACTGAAGTAGAGGTTATCTGTTGAGATCTTTGTTTTGGTTATCCTTGTTGGTTTTAGTGATACCATGAGGGTCTCAGGGTCCCTACTGAGTATCGTTATACTCACTCCTGCACGGGCTATGCAAGCACCTCGTTGTGTGGGTTGCAGATGATGGGCAGTGCTGATGGAGGCCAAGTGTTCGAGGACTGGGTGGTACCCGTATGTGGACCACACGACGAGTTATTACACGGATGTGGACCACACGATGAGTCAGTATCCGGAGGTGAACTTCACGGCGAGACGACATACAGAGGAGGTTGACGGGCAAGAGATTTGTGGAGGCTATCTGTACCTACCCTTTAGGTACGATCTTTGGTGGACGATCTAGGAGCTAGGCTATCTATACCTAGCCTTCAGGTAGGATCCGAGGAGGACGACCTAGGAGCTGCTTCCGTTCTTCCAGCTGTTTTCTTTTTCTATTGTACTTTTGTTCAGTTGTAGCTGTATTTTCAGTTGGGTTTGTATTCAGGCCCATTTACTTTTTAGCACTTTCTTTTGTACTTACTGTTTACTTCTGCTTGTACTCTGTGGTGCTTTGTTTACTTTTATAAAGGAAATGCCTTCCCAGTTGTCAGGATTTACGCCTTTGGTGCTAGTTGCCAGCCCCTGGCCTATGGAAGGTGGGCTTGGGGTTGTCACGGCACGAGCCCCGAGGACAGGGCCTGAAAATTTTCTAAATGTATTCTTCTATTATTCTTTTTAACATCCCATGGAGGCATGATATATTTTTTGGGTAAAATTGGGTTTTTGAGTGATTGAGGAGTTTTTTTTCATGAATACCTGACAATATGTTGTGTAGTCACGGGTGACACACCATGTGTTATTTCTATTTAGGGAAGATAATATTTTTGTAATACAATCAATGTTTGGGGTCATACAAGTTATAAACAGGTTCTTGATTTGTTATCTTAGTACTTGGACTAACTAACTCATGTATGGTTACATGGATGTGTATAATACACAGCCAAACCCAGTGTGGGTGGAATTCCATGTAGAAGTACACCCCCTATCCATGTATTTGGCAAGGCCAATTGTGGGGAAAACCACATATCTGGTGTTGGGTTCAATCTAGGTACCAACATTAAACAACGTGTAACTGGGTAATTTATGCGCGTAGGCGGGCACTAGTACACACCCATGTGGTGAACTAATGGTACACATTATGTGTCATATATACATTCCATGTACTCCACCATTGGTATCGTATGATATTTTTTCACACTTTTTAACCTAGTGTTAGAATTGGACCACTGATTATTCCATTCTTGGTAGTTTTTCACGTAAATAATGATGGTGAACCCATGAAGCATTCTAAAGAATCATAATGGCTATTCAAGGCCATCTATCTAAAGGTAGAGGTTTGTAGAATAGTAATAAATTTTATTCCCTTATTTAGAGTGATAATTGAACATGAATGGTTGGTTGGGTGTTAAAAAACACCAGTTTTATGAATTTAACTATGATGAGCTATAAGCTATCTCCCATGACCTATAATTTTTAGGAAACCACCCTTGGAATACATTCCCTTCAGGCCAAGGAGTATGTGAGACCATTTTCTTATGAGGATCCCTTGAGTGATCCCTTTCCTTATATACAAATATATTGACTCCCTTGGAGGTTCCTTGTAACATTTTTTCCTTTTAGGGATCCCAATTAAGATAACACATTAGTGCTTGGATTGAGAAAGCATGTGGGTCCTCATTGTCTGACCGACAATGATATAGATGTAAGGTTTGTGAGGATAAGTTAGAGGGTGTCACAAATGAACTTGTGATCAATTTTAGATCACATGGGGATATGGCTGTAGTTATGGTATGGGCGTTTATTACACCCACAATTTTATTACATCACATGTTTATTTATTATTTTATTGATCTTTACTAAAGGATCCTTCTACATGGTTGATGTTGGTTTAGATGCGTTGCATCTTTATATCATTTTATATTCCCAATCAATATTTTTGTGATATTTATTTCTTTTTGGGACTCCCAGAGATTCTTACATAGGATCCAAAATATAATCCACTTTTTTTATTATATTTACTAGCATTCCTATAGGTACTTCTAGGGAAATTTCAATTGTGTGTGGATGTATATATATATTATAATATAATTTTTTTTGGATTTTATTAGTTGTTTCTTGTTATCCATATATTAAGACATACTTGTTTATTTTATCCCTTTTTCATACTTAGATTCCTCATTGTAGGAATTATTTGGATAGTTCATATGCTTTTTTTATATACTGGGTAAGATTATTCTCTCCTTAATCATTGATATGTGATTAGTATGGTTACGATCTCCTTGTCGTGTGGCCAATAGTGGATGATTATGATCTCCTTTACTGATGATTTGTACAGAATGAGTAACCCTGATTCCATGTTGTATGAATTCCTTGGAAGGACTCATAGGATAGTTTACGTGGTAGTGGACTCATTGGATTGATATTGTTCCTTCATACATGATTATGTCGGATGCCTTGGGCCATGCTACCCCTTGGATCTGACATTCATTGAACACATAAGAAATGTTTGATAGACATGATCTAACGACACCAACTCATACCTTAATTCTATTTCCAATGAGACACTCATGAGACTCGATGAGGATTCATTGGATGTGTTCCTTCAATTCAGGCCTTTGGTGTCTAACAAATGATTATATGGTTTGACTGGTATGGATGTTACTTGTGTTTACATTATGTAGGCCGATGTGGATGCCTTGGATGAGTTCCTTGGATTCCACCATTGGTGTCTAACACGTTAATACAGTCTTTCAGCTGATGTGCATGCCTTCAATGACATCATTGGATCTATCCCTTGAGGTATTAACCTTAATTACTCGATGTAGGCCATAGTTGGTCATAGTGTCAATTTAAAGTATTTAAAAGGTGTAGTTGGTATCCTTTTTTATAGTATTGACCAATTTTATATGGAATTATTTTTCAATGATTGGAGGCTTGAATGAGTTATCCTAGGTATCATATGGGTATCCCCATGTGGTGATGTTTATTGATCAGAGGTTTATTCAGGGTTGGCCAAAGCATGTATATGTCGATTATGATTATAGAACAATATTTTTACATAATAATATATTGATTGAGTTGAACAAAATCCAAATATATTACCTTGAAAAGGATTTATGGGAAATTGGGATCACAAACCAATGCATCGAATACTATTAGATGTATGTTATTTTTATCACATACTAGTGAATATTCATATTTTTTAATATTTGTATGGGTATGGGAATATTCATGTATACATATTTAGATATTTAAATTCAGGGTTTCACATTCCCAATTTTAAATATATTAGTCCCTGAGTTTGGTTGTGGTTTGACATTATAGGTTTTATCATCCATTTAATTGTGTCTTTGCTATGCTTGTTATATTACTTTAACATACACTTAGAGAAATAGATTAATATGTTTCATGTCAGGGGAACATATTGAGATTATTTATCCCCCCTACATGTGCACCTTAGTGTACATGTAGACCTCATTATTTCATTATAGGTTTTCAACAGTTTAATGGTGGATAGGGATGATTCCCATTTTCTTATGATTGAGTATATATGCTTGTGTGGTTCTTCTATTTGGGTTGTTGTAGTTGGAAAATATTAAGATATTGGGTTTGTGGTTTGGTTTGGATTTAGTAGTATATCCCTTTAAATTTAATTTTTGTTTTTTCTGAACAATTATAACTATATGTTTCTCCAAGTGGGTGTCCAGTTTTGTATTGTATGGAATAGTTGTTTGGGCTTTTATATCATTTATTTTATTATAATAATATGTTCTATAACAGTTTATTTACATCTTCAAAATCTATTTACTTCTATTTTTTATGATACATAGATATTTATTCTATTTTCCTACAACGATATGATGGAATATTGTAACCACTATCACATCCATGTCCCTTGATGTATGCTGACAGTCTATGGTATACATGGAGGCGCATTTGAGCCCTTGTAGGCAACCAGCTTAGAGCACCGATTATGTGGCATCAGGTTTTATATGTTACAACTTGTTCTCTTTTCATGGATTCATAATCTCCATAATATTAATAAAAAACTATTATAGTTTTTATTCATAATATTAAATTTTACACTTATTCATTTATGTCATTGGTGATAATCAAATAACATTATATTGCGGAGGTGGCCGACCACACATATTCATGAGAAACATTATCATTTAATAACTAATGGAATGTAAAGAAGATTGATATAATCTTATAATTATTGAATTATATTATTTCAAGAAGATAATATATGAGTTTTAAATCCATCATAATGACCATCAATGAATTATGTATAAATAAGAAAAAATACATCGCAACATGATTTGGTAGTCCATACATATGTAGAAATTATGATTTTGTATACCATTTGATGGACAATGAGATGAATAGTGATTACTCCATGAAGAAATTAACATCTCAATATATTTATGTTATTTTATTTATAATACTTTTAGGTATAAAAAATATTTTGGGGAAGTAGAAGATGAAATAAAATTAAGACACATTGGTGTAGAACAATACATCTTATTCAAAAAAAACATTTAGTTAAAAAAAATACTTATTTTGATGAATTTTTTATCAAAATAAAGCATCTTCTGCATGGGGATGGATATTATAAAATTATTTGTTTATGTAATTTTCGAGATAATAGGCTCTCTATGTGTCAATAAGAGTGGACTGTGGTTCCATTTTATAAGAGTGGGAGAGGACACAACATGAGTTTTTCAAAAACATAAAAATATATTAAGGTGTTATTCATGAAACGTGGATCCTAATTGACCCATAACAAGAGGATATACGTTATGGGTTGAAAAATAACTATAAATAGGATTTATAAATGTTTTTATGCCATTTAATCCATTAAAAGTTTATTTATCCCCTTTTATCATATTTTAACTTTTACCGTGTTAACTCAACTGTTAATAATATTACTATTCCCAATGACCATAAATGAAATTAGAATAAATAAATAAAATTAAAATTCATGATTAAAAATATTTTTACACTTTATAAAATTCATTATCTAAATTTTGATGAAATTAATTTAAAAAACCCATACAATTTTCTGAAAAACTCAATTCACTATAAACACAGTATATGAATAAATTGTTTTTATAAAAACTCTATGAATAATTTTGATTAAATTGATATTAATTGGATTATATTTTTTAAAAAAATATTTAATTATCATTTTTAATGTATAAAAAATATATGATTTTTTTAAATATATGAATGGAAAAGTCATTTTTTTATATTTTTTTTAATTTTCACTATACATTAAAATGTTTATCATTTCAGAAAAAGTGGAATCTTTCTACTTAATCTAATTTTTATATTGTTATTTAATTATATATATATATAATAAAATAAAATTATTAAAAGTGGATGAAATTAAATAAAATATTCCAGAAAAATATTAAATAAAAATAATTTTTGAAGAAAATATTTTTTTGAAGCAAAAAATAAAATCATAGAAAATTAAGTACATAATTATTGTAAATAAATTATTACAATTTAATTATATAAAACCTTTACATATAATTTATTATATTGTGATTATCCAGATTCGTATAAAAAATTCAACCTCTTCATAATGGTATGTTATATCAATTTTAATTTTGACTTTAGGTTGTGTGTAAAAAAAGATATGGAGTACATGAATTTTCATTCAATTAAAAAAAATATATGTAAAATATATGTGGGTTAAAAAAATTAATTAATATTGAAATTTTCATAGTGTTAATGAATAATATAATCTACCCAATATTTTTAATTATAGTAAAAAAAAACAAAAGAGAAGCAATTCCATACATTTTAATAATCATGGAAAGTGGTATAAATCCCCAAAATTAAAAGGTGTAGATAAATAATGATATAAAATGAAATAAATAAATAGTGTATTTATGTAAAAAATAGATATTTTTAATGTTCCCAATTCTCTCAAATAGATATGAAGAAGAACTATGATAAAATTAGAGCAGAGTAGAATATTATTTAAAATATTTATAAATGTAACAAAACTCTAAAATTAAGTAATTTTGTCATAGTGTGAGAACTTTTATGAACATAGAACATGTATTTACATAAATTTTGATAATTAGTGATCTTTAGAACCTAATGGTGTCAATTTAAAGACTCCAGTTTCTGTTGGAATATTTTGGAATCAATTAGTTGACAAAGAAGTCAAATGAGTGAAATATGATATATCATTGACCATAATAAATTCATACTTGATTGGATTGTCTAAAAAATATCAAATAATCGGTATCCCCCCATGTAGTCGTTTTACATTTGGATACATTCTAAATTTCTGAATATAATACCAACTTTCATGTGAGATTCCACATTTTGGTTGGTGGAATTTTTTTCCCTGGGATCCAATGTATGTCGCCATTTATTGGCATGTGGCTCTCCACTAGATAGATGTTGTTAATTCTGTAAGAATATTTATTAGGTAAACCTAGAATATGCTTTCTAATTCCCTTCAGATGAATTCTAGTGTAGGAGACCAGCAAAAATATTCTATAAGAATATTGATTAGGTTAACCTAGAATCTTTAACAAAATAAGAGAAAATAAGTCAAACGAAATCATTAGACATATTGAAGATTGTTTTTTACCATTAAAATTAAATTCTATGAGTAGAACAACAATCTAACTCTTTTTTATGATCCCAAACACATGAATATAATTAAAATATAACAACTATAACATGATCAGTATTAAAAAAATATTTTATCCCCATAACAAAATTATACATTTTCTCACCAATAATGGACTAGAATTTCTCCATTATTCCATATATTTATAACCCTTATTAGACTGTCGAAATTTATTCAAATTGTTTTAAGAGTATATATGATAAACTTGATCTATGATTAATTAAAATTATGTTATTCATCATTAATTAAATTTTGAGTTATGAAAAATCAAATTTGAAATTTTGAATAACATAAATGATTTTTGGAAACCATAAATAGTTAATATATTCTTTTATTAACAATTAAAATAAAATAAAATAATCCCTAGTTAAAATAATCCCATGAGAAAAAGTTTTTTTTTATATAAAAAAAATGTTAAGAAAAATTTTAAATAAAAATTTCTGAAAAATTTGTGCCCACACAATTCTAATTTTCAAAATAATAATATTATCTCCCCATAAAAGCATTATTTATAAATATGAGACACCCTTGAAAAAAAAATAATTTAGATATAATGTTAAATTTTACAATCCATAAAGATTCATTAAAATTATTTAATTGCAATATAAATAAAATATAAATATAATATAGAAAACTCATTCCATCATAATGGTCTGGTAGTGATTATATTAACAAACCATTTAATATAACCAAGTAGTGTCAAACAAGGTGTGTAGTAAATGCCCACTTCTCATTCCTAAGGTGAATATCAATAATGTCCAACTACAAAAACTCAAGGTGAAAATCAGATTAAAAACCCAAACAATCTTCTTCAATGTAATAACCTCTAGGAACATATTTTCCAAATCCACTTCCACATGATAATATCATGTGATGAATTGTTTTCATAGAGTATCAAACTGACACGAAATTACCAAAAAATAGAATTTTTTAATATATTTTTTTTGATTTAAATTTTTTTACAAGGACATTTAAAAATATTAATGAATAAGAAATTAATTATTTAAAATATTTTGGAAAAATAAAAATAATTAAATGGATATGATATAATAATATCATGAAACATTTAGTTAAATTAACATAGATAAATTAAAAAAATATCATTATAAGGGGTTTTAGTAAATACAAAAATAAGTTGATGGTTGGTGAAAAAAAAAAGAAAATATTGATATCAACATTTTGGATGTGATCTTGAAGAATGTGATGTATTAAATCTATGTAATCAGTGAAATGTTAGTGGATAGAATTTTTTAGAGATATGAATCTCACTAATTTGGTAACATTTTATATGGTTATATAATATATTAGCACAATTTAATATTGAATATGTTTTATACATATGATTTGGGAGTAACAATGTCAAACAATAATATATTACACTTCATATATGGAAAGAAGATCAATGTTTTTATTCTTAATATTGCATGAGACAATGTATTTTATTATGATGATTCAACCCCCACTATTACTTTTAATATCTTATTGTAATACTCCAATATCAGCTTTGGTAGAAATATGTTCAATATAAGTTCAATTTTTATAAAACAATCCATCTTTTTTAGATCTCGTATAATATCAAAAAATTATTTTTCGATTAATAAAATTATATTCTTTTTGATTTCACAGAAAAATTTTTAAAGAAAAAAATTAAACAATTATATTAGATTGATTAACAGTATAGTAAATAAGTCTTCCAATTATACTTCTATAAATCATATTGTAAACATATTTCTCATATTCATCAAATGTTAGGATTAAATTATTACTCATGGGGGTAATAATTCCATTATATTGAAATACTAAAAAATATTTTAAAATATAATTTGGATATTTTATTTTGATTAAAAATGTTCCATTATAAAATTGAGAAATTTGAATATCAAGGAAGAATTTGAGTTCTCAAACAGAACATACATAAAATTAATAATTTGTTAATTTATAAATTCATTAAAAATAATTTAAATAGTTGAGATAATAAAACTATCATCAACATAAATTTTGACAATTAATAAACCTTTTGAAATATCTTTTATTGAAATAGTGGAATTAACATATCCATTTAGAAATAAATAATAATGGATTTTTTAAACCTTCTATACCATGCCCAAGGGGCTTTTATTAAATCATAATGATATTTGTATAACAAGAAAATTAATTTTTTAAAATTATTATTTTAAGAAATGTGCGGTTGTTCACCTAATACATTCTATGATATAAAACCATTTAAAAAAAATTGACATCCATTTTAAAATATATATAATGAAGTGAGGATTGATGGAGAAAAAGTTTATAATGGAATATTATTGAGATAAGGTTGTAAAGGTTGAACTATAATCAATAAATTTCTATTTATTATAGCCTTTAGTAATCAGTATTTCATTATTAAGGATGACATTTTCATGTTCATCTAGTTTGTTTTAAAATACCCACATTGTGACAACCATTGAATTATTAAATGGTTGTAACATCATATTAATAATGTGTTATTTTGAATATGGTTCAAATCACCTTACATGAATTGTATCCAATTATAATTATTAATAGAACCATCAAGGTTTTTATTGTCAATATGAGAGATGGAATATTGATTTTCTAACTCATTTAATGTTTACCTTTAAGTATGAGTGTCATATTTTTATTTATTGAGAATTTTTCAAAGGGATGGTCTTAGGATTCAACACATGACATAAATAAAGTATTATATCGTTGTTCTAGTTCAACATCAATTTATTTGAATGATTTAGGTTAAAATATTTTAAAACAATATTGGTCGACAACATGATCATTATGAGGATGTGTTTCTGGGAAATAATAATTAAAAATTATTTGAATTGACTCTTCAAATGTCAAGGACCTTTTATTGATGATATTAGAGGACATAATTGAGTAAGAATACTCATTAAAGATACCTTCATCATAATTGGGTGATGTTTTTTGAAGATTATCTTCCATGTTATTGATTAAAAATTTACAGTTAATAAAATTAATGTGACTTTAGGAATTTCATAATTCAAATGATCATCAGGGGTTCATCTAAAGGAGTTTCTTACAATAGAACAGTTAAGGATATAGAAATTGGTATTTAACACATAGTTATATGGTTATTTAGTTGTTTTACACTAAATCAATAGTGTCATAGATATATCTTACATGGCTATATATCTCATTTTGATAACTCTATAGTTTTGTAATTATAGTATTAGAGTAGGAATGATTATAACCTTGAAAAAAACATTTTTCATCAATATGTTCATTGTCAAATTTTAATCCATGTAATTTTCTAAAGGATATAATATATTATCTTTTTTCATTTTCAAAATTATTATAAATGTTGATATATACATTCAAGCCTAGTTTTTGGACCTACTAATAAAACACATTAATATCATGTTTAATCATCAATAATTTAAATGGTGTATGATTTATGTCCTATAATAGCAACATGAGATTGTCAAAAAATATGATGGTTATAACGTTCTAAAAGTTTATAATAGAGAAATAAATTTTTTATTATATTTTTTATTTTTTTCAATTCTGGCATGTTTGGAAAACTAAGTTACGTTAGCAATATATTTTGTAAAATATCATACTAATATGTTTAAGTTGATCATAAAAATATAATATGTGTTATAATGACCTAGGTGATGTTACATAATATACTATTCACTATTTTGGGAATATTAATTCATAATTATTTGAATTGTATGATATTTTAATTATATAATATTATAATTTTGAAAATGAGATGAGGTAAATATAATTTCCTTTTGAAATTTTAATTTTTGAAAAAATCAATTTAAAATATTATATAACAAAATTGAATAATACAGAGTAAATTTTTTTATCAATCCATTAGAATGTATAAAATATTTAATAAATGTAATGCTATAGAAATAGATAATACAAACCCTCATGATTTTACTTTTTTAAAACCCTCTAAAATGTACATTCCCTTAATCAATGATTGCTTAATGATTGAATTCAAAATAATCCACACACATGTTCATCAAGAACTTTATAACATAATCCCATATATCTTATTCTATTATTTTTTATGACACACTTGATAACAAAATATTAGAATTATAATTTTTATGTTATCAATATTATGCCGACTCTTAATTTATCTAATAAATACATTAGAATATAAATTTTTTTATAAATTGTTTTGAAACATGAAGTTTGATATGAATGATGAATGCATTTTTTTAAATATAACAATCTTTTTTAAAATTTTATTTATAAATTCTACGTCAAAATTTCTTAAAATAATAATGATATTTCTTTTGTGATGTATCCATTAAAATAATATTTTTTCAATTTTTTAGAAAGACTAGATTAATTTTTTTATAAATCATTAATCACTTTTAACAATATAATGTGAACCCAGAATCATTTTTATCATGGATTTTATTAAGATCCAAAAATTTTAATGATGATCAAAAATACATTTTGTAGTTGACTTATAGAGTAAATAAGTTCCACATAACATAATGAATGGGTTGAATTATTAGATGTTAGATTAGTAAAACATGTATAATTTACTTTGTTTCCTAACATGACATCACCCACAAGAAACATTTTACTTTTATTATGTTATTCATATGAAGGAATAGAATTCTCACTAGCACTCCTATTTTACAAATTAATTTCATTTATAGATTATTTAATTTATTTTGACCTTCAATTTTTTGGGGGAAAATATGGCATGATTTGACCTTTCATTCTATAACTAAAGAATGTAAAATCTATTACATTATTTCCCTTTTTAATGTCGGAAAATATATTATCTTCTTCTTGTGTGTGTTCATTTTACTTCCAATATTACCATTATTAGTGTCATTTATGGAGAATTAATCATTTATTCCTCTGAAATATATTGCATTTAATGTTTCTTTAACCTCCCTTGTAACACCCCATGCTTCCACGGTACACTTCTCTTTGAATAATACAGTAGCGTGTGTTGTATGCAACTTCGAGTTCTAACACACACCACAACCAATCAAAGAAGCTGTTATGAATAGAAATACCTAATTTTTGAAATTTTATAAATTTAATATTTCCAAATGGACTTCGTTTTTGTATTAGTAATATCAAAATTATCCTAAGTTGAATTTTTTGTAATTTTCTGAGAACATCCAATTTTTTATGAATAGTGAAAAATAATTAAAAACAATTTTTTTAATCAAAATAATTTATAGTGATAAATTATACTATTGAGTTGTTTAAAAGTATAATTAGAATATATTTTTACCAATTTATCCAATGGTTTTCATTAGAATTAATTTCTCTTTGAAATTGGACATAAACAATTGTCAATCTTTTGATATATATTGTTTCTTAAAAACGCACTATTTGATGTGACAACGAGAATTAATTATAAAATTAATTAATTCAACTTATATTTTTGGAATTTCATAAAATAGTAATCATTTTTGAATTCGGAATATCAATTATAGCTTTGGGTGAAATTTTGGCATTATTCTGAAAAACATCAATTTTTGATGAATAGTGAAACCACTAAGTGGTAGTTAGAAAAATTATTTTTCTTTTAAATGAAACATTACCACTTCTGTTATTTGATATTAAAAAATCCGACATATATGGTTGTAATTAGAATGTAATATGTGGTTCAATAGGATTAAAATAATTTTTTTGTGAATATAAACTTTTAAGATTAATTAATCGCAATTAAAGGTAATTAGTGAAATTTAAGTTAAAAATGATATTATACAAATATGAAAATACCTCTACACTTGTACTACCCCTATTTTATGAGTCATTTCCGACCAAGACAATCCATGGGTTAACTTAGAGACCCCATGGAGCCACTTTGGTAGGAAAATGACATTAAAAACTTTTTATTTAATGTTAAAATAAAAATGTCACAAACATAATTTCTTTTACTAAAACAATTTTTAAAATGGGTTATATTTTGGACTATAAATATTCTTTAGATATATAAAAAGATTTCATATATCATGATAATTTTTTTATAATTTTTATACATTAAATAAATTAATATATTTATGACACCATGATGATGCAACGATTAACACATTAATTAACGATTTAAATAAAATAAACAGATAATGTAAAATCTAAGAATTACACTTGTCCAAAGCCTATTGGATGAGTATATTTAGAACCCTTATCTTATTATCATCATAATATATAAGTGTGTGACCTTTATAATCAGAAACTCATTATATATTTAAGTAACTTTTCATTACTTTCCAAGAGTGCCCCTCCTCTCCTCTTACAAAAGGCCCCCACCACTACCACCTTAATGACACCTTAAAAACCTTTTGGATCGGCCATCCTCTGCCCAAATACTCTCTCAATTTCCCTATCTTACTCATATAAGCCTCACATTGGGAAGAATTCTTCCCAAGGAAGCCTTTGGCTCAAATCAGAAAGAGTTACCCGATTTTAGTGTAATGTCTTCTTTTATGTTCTTGTGTTTTATTTTGCTTCTCCAACCCCCTAAACTCTTTTTATTCATTTACATTATAACAACACCAGTATATAAAATATACTAGGATTTTTTATGATAATGATTTTATTTACACTTACACACACCTTCGTCTAATGGTTAAAGAACATATTGTTTCTGTGGGTGGCGAAATACTGCCTCACGAAACGATGATAGTTCAGTATTCTTTTAAAACCTATAATGGTGGCCATTTTGATGACACTATTTTCATATAATATATATATATATTATATTTATGTTTTACTTATGATTCTTTATTTATCAATTATGTAATACATTTACGATTTCCATTAAGGGTAAACGCGATATTTTCATTTTAGGAAGTGCGGACTACCGCCCCGTCAAAGTGATTTGAATCGTTAATGCCATATGTGGGATGTATAAATGATGGATAAATGGTATTATAAATTATATTATACTGGAATTATATTATACCTTTATATAATTATAACTTCATTCCATTAAATACGAAATAGAAATGAAAGTAGTGTTCATGCGTACGTACGACTTACCTACTCCATGAACGGTGCATTTCATTTCTTACCTCTAAATGTTATGTAATATTAAAAATGAATGTATATAATTGATATATATGATGTATATGATATCTACATCATGAATATAATTATTTATATAATTTCTATTTTACCACATGAATAATGTGTAATTATAATAAGTTTATTTTTGACTCAAGTCCTAAGATAGACAAAATGACCGTTATTAAATTAAATAATTACATAATGTTCATAACATGGTAATAAGTGATATAAAAAGAATAATTAACATGAAAACGGTTCTTAAGAAGGTATAGATTAACTCTATTTTATTATTTAGGAGGTTAAACAGCAGTTGAGTCAAGTCGGACACAAGGTAAGGGAACTTCTTAACCCAATTTCCATTCTTTGGGTTAATCTCCTACTTTAAAATTATGTCATGATATTTTTCTGTCCTATATGTTATTTTTACTTTCCTTATGTGTACATAAAGTGAATACACATAATAGATCTATTTTATTTAAAAAATGATCTTTTTAAGGGACTTCGTCTCAATCTCCATTCATTGAGGCATATTTGGTTTTACACACAACATTCCTTTATACGGTGAATAAACCCCTTTGACTTTAACTTTTATTCAAAAGGAATCTTTTAATACAAAGAATTTTTACTAAACTACAAAAGGAATGTTTTTTCTTACATATGCAGCGACAACGACTTCTCTTCCACAGTGACTATTTTTTGAGTATCGGCATCCTCTACAATCCATAACTTTTTTTAAAATGAAAAATAGATACCAAGTTTTAATTTTCATTTATTTCGTTATTTAAAATGGTTATGAAAGTGTTTTTATTTTATAAATGTGTTTTATTGATACCTTGTGATTGAAATGTGGAAATTTTATGTTTCCTTTATGCATGTTTTATGTGATACAATTATGTTACGGTTTATGATATGTATAAACCTGTTCATATGAGGAATGAATTGGACTTAATAATTGACGGGTGGAGCCCGCTATAGCTCCTCGATGCATCGGCAGGTCTCATGAGACAAACTAGTGTCTTGGCATGAGGCCTTGACAAAATCTTATTTGTAGTCCTGGCACGAGGCCTTGGCTATGTGGTTATGATATTCTGGCATTATGAATTCCGTCATTATGAAAGTGGTTATTGATATTGCATGTGATTATTCGACCATTAGAATATCCATGTGAATATGTAAATGGCATTATATCATTTTACTTTTCCAATATTATGTTGAAGTTCATGTTTAAAAGGCTTTTTTTTAGTTATAAATTTCCTTAAATGATTATGTTTATTTATAAAAGCTTCTGCTATATTGTTATCCTGACTGAGCATCTCAGCTCACCCCTTCCAATGTTTTAATTTTTCCAGGATGTGAAGAAGTATATTATGAATGACCTGCAGGGATAGTATTAGGGGATATGAAGACTAGATTTTGTTGTAGTTTTTTTTTACATTATGATGTAATTTATGACTTATGAATGTATCTACAATTTACAAGGCTACTAAACTAATCGTTCTTTCAAGACATGATCATTTGCGATCATGCCAATGTTAAGAAATAATGCACCGACTCTTGGTAGATGGGGACGGGGCGTTACAGTTGGTATTAGAGGCAGTTTATTACTAACCTTGGAAACTATATTTAGATAAAATCTGATTAGAGCACATAGCCCTAAGATGGAATTTGAGGATTAGTATAGAATAACTTCCTAAAATTTTGGTATTATAGAAATTTTTTGAGTTTTCCGAGCAATACATCCCTTTCTGGATACGAGCAGGTAGAGGCGGCTCTGGCACAGATATATCTAGGGGTAAAACCCAAAAACACCGCATTGAGCTAGACTTGAACGAGAACTAGTGCACGACAACGGGCCTTGCTACACAATTGGTTACGACACTCCTGGGGGATAGCTTAGGATAATTCTCATTTTATTTACAAACCATTATGAAGAGTTGATGAGTATATATTTCCTCAAAGAAAACATTTCTTTTTATGATTATGGATTATATCCATAAATAGTTCAATTTATGTTAAGTGTTTTACAAGTATTGAATTATGTATTTTAATTCATAAAATAATCTAGTTTATGCCATTGTTTAGAAATGGTTTCTAGTGGAAGGAATGGAAACCATATCAATGCACGCACTCCGTGTAGGGATTTCCCTCCTGATTAGGATAATTATTGTGGAGTTGGAGATACAACTAGTGCATATCAACTTTTTACCATACTGGGACAACTCACTCAGGTTATGAATAATAACCTTACTCGTATGGAGCACCCTGATCCGCAACGTGGAGGAGCAATGTTAGTCCGCTTCATGAGGCAACAACCACCAACATTTAATGGGGGTACAAATATATTAGTAGCTGAGAAATTGATAAACTCCTTAGAGAAAATATTCCATGCCCTGGGGAGTAGCGAAAGGGAGAAGGTTGTCATGGCAGTATACCGCCTCACTGGAGATGCCGATAAATGGTGTTCACGGATTCAAAACACAAAGGAAGATGAATATGTATCAAGTATTGAATGGATGGAGTTTAAGGAAATTTTCTTAGAAAAATACTTTCCACATGACCATCAAGCAGATATGGAAAGGCAATTTCTGATTCTGAGGCAGAAGGAGGATGAGAATGTCGCAAAGTATGAGGATAACTTTACAAGGTTAGCGAGGCATGCTGCAGATTATATACGTAACCCAAGAAGTAATATTGATTGATTCTTTGATGGGTTCGTTATTTATAGTGATGCATCAATGAAAGGAATTGGTTGTTTCCTTATGCCGAATGATAGGGTTTTTGCATATGCCTCACGACAGCTGAAAATTCATGAGCAGAACTATCCTACCCATGATCTCGAGTTAGCTACTGTAATCTTTTCCTTTAAGATATGGAGACATTATCTCTATGGTGAAAAATGTGAGATATATACCGATCAAAAGAGTTTGAAATATATTTTCTCACAAAAAAAAACTCAACATAAGGAAAATGAGATGGCTTGAACTACTCAAGGATTATGATTGCACGATACACTACCACCCAGGGAAGGCAAATAGGGTTGCATATGCTTGATTAGAAAAGACAATGGAGTTTTGAACATGATGAGAGTGGAAAGGTATCATGTTTTCATGGATCTAGTAATGATGGATATGGGAATCACCATGGAGGTTGAAACATTAAAAAAATTTCAAATGGTTGCCAAACCATCTTTACTAGAAAGGATACTGTGTTCTCAGGCCAATGATGAAGAGTTGAAAAAGAAGATTAAAGCTGTGAATGATGGGTGACTGAGTGACTTTTTGTATGATGATGGAATTTTGAAATTTGGGAGGAGACTTTGTGTTCCTAATATACATGATTTAAAGAAGGAATTGATGGAAGATTCTCATAGTTCCAATTTCTCTATACACTATTGGATCACCAAAATGTATAGAGATTTGAAGGGACATTTTTGGTGGGACAACATGAAGAGGGAGATTATTGATTTTGTGTCAAGATGTATAGTTTTTCAAGAAGTGAATGCTGGAAGGAAACTACCTGGTGGAGTATTGCAACCTCTTCCCATACCTGAGTGGAAATGGGATAACATTACGATGGATTTTGTCATGGGACCACCAAAGACACCTTGAAGGAATGACGCAATATGGGGCATTGTTGATCTTCTCACGAAGTCAGCACATTTTCATGCTATAAGGGAAGATCTACCACTTGAACATCTAGCAAGACTATATATTAATGAAGTTGAGCGACTTCATGGAGTACCCCTGTCGAATGTCTCGGATCGTGATCCCCGTTTTACATCAAGATTCTGGAAAAGTCTTCAGAAGTCCTTGGATACTAATCTACATTTGAGCACTAATTACCACCCTCAAACAAATGGATAATTAGAAAGAACTATTAAAACCTTAGAATACATGTTGAGATCATGCTCACTTGACTTTCAAGGAATGTGGGATCAATATTTACCTCTGGTAGAATTTTCCTATAACACTAGCTTCCATTCAAGTATTCAGATGGCACCATATAAAGCGTTATATGGAAAGAGATGTCTCACACCAACCTGTTGGGATGACGTTTGTGAAAGAAAACTTGTAGGCCCAGAACTGGTGGAGGAAATGAGGGAAAAGGTGAATTTAATCCAAAACCACATCAAAGCAGCTCAAAGTATGCAGAAGAGATATGCCGACAACCGAAGGAAGGATTTGAAATTTCAGGTAGGAGATCATGTTTTCTTGAAGGTATCTCCATGGAAGGGAGTTATAAGTTTCGGTAAGAAGGGTAAATTAAGTCCCAGGTAAATTGGACCCTTCAAAATTCTAGAACGAATTGGGGTTATAACATACCGTTTGGAAATGCCGCCAAGTCTCTTCAATGTTCATGATGTATTCAACGTATCACTGTTGAGAAAATACATACCTGACCCAACGCATGTGCTCACCTATGAGGAATTAGAACTGGAACCTGATCTGTCTTATTGCGAATAGACCGTCAGGATTCTTGATACAAGAGAACAAGTTGTGAGAAACTGGACGACTCGTCTGGTAAAAGTTCTATAGAGAAACCATAAGATGGAGGAGGCAACGTGGGAATGCGAGGAACTTATGATGAAGAATTACCCGAGTCTTTTTATACAGTGATATTATATTAAATTTTGAAGACAAAATTATTTGAATGAGGGTAGAATGTAACACCCCAAGCATCCATAGTAAACTTCTCTTTGAATAATACAGTAGTGTGTGTTGTACGCAACTTCGAGTTCTAACACACACCATAACCAATCAAAGTATCCATTATGAATAGTAATACCTAATTTTTGAAATTTTATAAATTTTATCATTCCAAATTGACTACGTTTTATTATTCAAAATATCAAAATTATCCTAAGTGAATTTTTTGTAATTTTCTGAGAATTTCCAATTTTTTATGAAGAGTGAAAAATACTTAAATTTTTTTTTAATCAAAATAATTTATAGTGATAAATTATAATATTCAGTGGTTTTAAAGTATAATTAGAATATATTTTTACCATTTTATCCAATGATGTACATTAGAATTAATTTCACTTTGATATTGGTCATAAACAATTGTCAATCTTTTGATATATATTGTTTCTTAAAAACACGCTATTTGTTGTGACAATGGGAATTAATTATAAAATTAATTAATGAAAATTATATGTTCGTAATTTCATAAAATAGACATCAATTTTGAATTCGTAATATCAATTATATCTTAGGGTGAAATTTTGGCATTTTTCTGAAAAACATCAATTTTTGATGAATAGTGAAACCAATAAGTGGTAGTTTAAAAACTAATTTTTCATTTAAATAAAACATTATCACTTCTGTGATTTGATTTTCAAAAATCCGACATACATGTTTGTCATTAAGAAGTAAAATGTGGTTCAATGGGATTAAAATAATTTTTTGGTGAATAGTATCTTTTAAGATTAATTAATCGTGATGAAAGGTAATTGGTGAAATTTAAGGTAAAAATGATATTATAAAAATATGAAAATACCTTTACACTTGTCCTACCACAATTGGATGAGTCATGTGAGACCAAAAAAATCCATGGGTCAACTTGGGGACCCCATGGAGCCACTTTGGTAGGAAAATGAAATTAAATATTTTTATTTAATGTTAAAATAAAAATGTCACAAACATGAGTTGTTTTACTAAAACAATTTTTAAATGGGGTTATACAAGTTATATTTTTTACTATAAATATTCATTAGAAATATAAAAAGCTTTCCTATATCATGATAATTTTTTTATAATTTTTAGACATTAAATATATTAAATAATTTATGACACCATGATGATGCAGCGACTACCTTATTAATTAACGATTTAAATAAAATAAAAAGATAATGTAAACTCTAAGAATTACATTTGTCCAAAGCCTATTGGATGAGTATATTTAGAACTCTTATCACCTTATCCTCAAAATATATAAGTGTGGGACCTTTAAAATCCGAAACTCATTATATATTAAAGTAACATTTCATTACATTCCAAGAGGGCCCCTCCTCTCCTCTTATAAAAGGCCCTCACCACTACCACCTTACTCACTGCTTCAAAGCCTTTTGGCTCGGCCATCCTCTGCCAAAATACTATCTCAACTTCCCTATATTACTCCTAAAAGCCTTAATTTGAGCATAATTCTTCCCGAGGAAGCCTTCAGCTCAAATCAAAAAGAGTTACCCGATTTTAAGGTAATGCCTTCTTTTATGTTATATTGTTTTCTTTTGCTTCTCCAAACCCCTAAACTATTTTTATTCCTTTCCTTTATAACAAAACCAGAATCTAAAATATACTAGGATTTTTTTATGATAATAATTTTATTTACACTTACACACACCTTCGTCTAATGGTTAAAGAACATACTGTTTCTGTGGGTGGCGAAATACTGCCTCACGAAACGATGATTGTTCAATATTCTTTTAACACCTCTAATGGTGGCCATTTTGATGAAAATATTTTCATATATGATATATATATTATGTTTTCGTTTTCCTTATGATTCTGTATTTCTCATTTATGGCATACCTTTAATATTTCCATTATGGGTAAACACGATATTTTCATTTTAGGAAGTGCGGACTGCCGCCCCCTCAAAGTGATTTGAATCATTAATGCCATATGTGGGATGTATAAAGGATGGATTAAATTGTATTATACATTAAATTATACTGGAATTATAATATACCTTTATATAATTATATCTTCATCCCATTAAATACGAAATTGAAATGAAAGTAGCGTTCATGCGTACATACGGCTTACTGTCTCCATGAACGGTGCATTTCATTTTATTACCTCTAAATGTTATGTAAAATTATAAATTAATGTATATACTGGATATATATTATTTATATGATATATAAATCATGAATATAATTATGGATATAATGGATATCTTACCACATGAACAAAGTGTAATTATAAGAAGTTTATTATTTACTCAAGTACCTAAGATCGACAAAACGACCGTTATTAACTTAAATAATTACATAATGTTAATAACAAGGTAATAAGTGATATAAAATGAATAATGAACTTGAAAAAGGTTCTTAAGCAGGTAGAGATTAACACTAGTTTATTATTCAGGAGGTTAAAGAGTGGTCGAGTCAAGTCGGACACGAGGTAATGGAACTTCTAAACCCAATTTATATTCTTTGGGTTAATCTCCTACTTTAAAATTATGTAATGATATTATTATGTCCTATCTTGTATTTTTACATACTTTATGTGTAATTAAATTGAATATACATAATAGATATATTTTATTTAAAAAAATTATCTTTTTAAGGGACTTCATCTCAATCTCCATTCATTGAGGCATATTTGGTTTTATACACAACTTTCCTTTATACGATCTACAAACCCCTTTGAATTTTACTTTTATTCAAAAGCAATATATTTATACAGATAGTTTTTACTAAATGAAAAAAGGAATGTTTTTTCTTACGTATGCATCAACAACGACTTCTCCGCCTCCGTGACTATTATTTGAGTTTTGGCTTCCTCTACAGACCATAACTTTTTTTAAATGAAAAATAGATACCAAGTTTTAATTTTCTTTTATTTTGGTATTGAAAATGGGTTTGAAAGTGTTTTTATTATATCAATGTGTTGTATTGATACCTTGTGATTGAAATGTGGAAATTTTATGTTTTCTTTATTCATGATTTATGTTATACAATTATGTTATGGTTTATGATATGTTTAAACATGTTCACATGAGGAATGCATTGGTCTTAATAAGTGACGGGTGGAGCCCTCTATAGCTCCTCGATGCATCGGTAGGTCTCATGAGACAAACTAGTGTCTTGGCACTTGGCCTTGAAAAAATCATATTTGTATTATTGGCACGAGGCCTTGGATACATGGTTATGATAGTCTGGCATTATGCATTCCATCATTACGAAAGTGGTTATTGATATTTCATGTGATTATTCGACCAGTAGAATATCCATGTGAAAAAGTAAATGGCATTATCTCCTTTTACTTATGCCATATTATGTTGAAGTTCATGTTTAAAAGGCTTTTATTTTAGTTATACATTGCCTTAATTGATTATGTTTATTTATAAAAGCATCCTCTATATTGGTATCCTTGCTGAGAATCTAGGCTCACCCCTTCCAATGTTTTAATTTTTCTAGGATGTGAAGAAGTATATTATGAATGACCTGCAGGGATAGTATGAGAGGATATTAAGGCAATATGTTGTTGTAGTTTTGTTTTACTTTATGATGTAATGTACGACTTATGAATGTATCTAGTGTTTCCAAGGCTACTAAACTAATCGTTCTTTCGAGACTTGATCATTTGTGATCATGACAATGTTACGCAATAATTCACCGACTCTGGGTAGCTGGGGTCGGGGCGTTACATCCCTTTTCTCTTTTTTTTCATTTTTTTCATAGTCATCTCATAGGCCACTATAGATTGTATGTTCTTCTCAACTAAAAAGTTTTTCATGACATTATCATCATAGATTATCATGATTGTTGGTGTCCCATTTCTTCTAAATCCCAAAAAAATTGGGAAATTCAAATATAGAATGTGTTTTACCAAGGGCCTTTATTATAATTCATATTTCTATGAACCATGTAGAAATTTTAAAAATTAATTCTCTAGTATGCTTACGAAAAATATAAAACACTCGTCTAAATAAATATAATCCATTATTTGTCATTTTGTTACTCCAGTTGTTACTTCTATGTGTTTCCATATTTCATGATTCATTATTAATGTAGAAATTAGATTAAATTCAATTTTCAAGAACACGTTAAATGAGTCCATTTCATTAACCATTAATTAAAAATTATAAATATCAGCAGGTGACTATTTTTCTAAGTTTTCATTACTAGGAGTATAACCATGCATTAATATCTTCCATATGGGATAACTTGTTGACCAAATAAAGTTATATTTACAAGTATTTAAATAACCCTAATTGTAACCATTAAAAACTATATCATGATCTGATGAGTTTACTTTTGGAGAACCGTGGGTGTTAAAATCCATTTAAAACATGACATTTTGTGAAAAAATCCTAAAATATATGGAAACAAATTATGCATTAAAATGGTTCAAATGTAAAAAAAATGTGGAATTATTTAATCGCAATCATGATTTCTATAATACCAAATTTATGTCTAGGTAAGATAAATGGAAACATGAGCAGTCAATTTTCTTTATAAAATAATAACACAATAATAAACGTTCTAATGAATAAAAATAACTTTTTGAACATTAATGATTAAATTTTTTTGAATAATATAAATAAGAACAATTCGTTCTAGGAAGTTAAAATATAAATCATAGTATAATTAAAATATTTGATTATAAAAGTGGAGATATATAAATAAATCAAATATATTATTAAACGATTGAAAATAGTGGATGTCGCAACCAGAACTGAGAATTTATTTTATTTTAAGATCTCTTTGGATTTAAATTATTTTTGTTGTAGTTCATGTTCAGTCTCGGATGAAAGTTTGATTTTTGATAAAAATTATGCATCTTGGGTTCGACGTCGTTGGACGCATGGGCAGAGAACGACACCGCGCGGCTTTGCCCATGCAACTGTGTGGCATTTTTGGCTTATAGGAATTAAAATAAATTAGAAAATGTCAATTTAGATTGTCTTTTAAAAATTTTATGGATATTAATAATTATATTTATTGTTTAAGACGAAATGAATATTTTTATCATTTGTATTTTTATCATTTTTACATTATTATTAATCCTTTGATCACCAACATTATAATTATTATAATTATTATTATTATTGTCCTTATTATCTTTTTTGTCATTATGTATTTATTCAATTATTTATTTTATTCTTATTTATATATATATACCCCCTTTCTAGTAGGGTTTGCGGTAACCCCATTCCCGATCCTTCCTCCTCCTAGCGTGCCGCCATACCCCCACTCCCATGCGATCTGGTCCAGGCCCGACCCTCCCAACATTCTTCCTCTCCCGCAAGAGCCCCGCAACCCGCTACCTCCTCCTCTCCTTGCCGCAGCAACGCAGCTCCCGGCGCCCTCCCCCCTGTTCGCTGTGCAACCCAGTCTCTGTCTACCGATGACCCAGCCGTCCCCCTGTTTTTCGTTCTCCTTGTCGGCTCTTCCTTCACCATGCTGTTTTTTACTCCTCATCAGTCTTTCCATCCGGCTCCCCTGCACGTGACCTACCGACATCCCTTTTTACCTTGCCTCCCCATTTAGACTCGACGCACCCCGCCGCGTCCCTGCCCTACAGCCGCTGTCTGCTGCCTCGAACTCCTCTCCCTAAGCACAACAGCCGGTTCTGCGGCTCCTCCCTCTCCTCCTATAGCCGCATCACCCCTTCCCTCCTACCGCCTTCATCCCGGCGCACCTCGGCCTCTGCCTCCTGCCCTTCTCGGTCCGTCGCTGCTCCCCGGCCAGCCCGCTCGGCCTCCCCTGCCTTCGACCCTTCCTTGCAATCGCTCTCTTCCCCCTGTAAAGGTTTGTTTTGTTTTAATTTTCATTTTACTTTTATTATTATTATTGTTATTATCTATATTATTCTTATTATTCCTATTATGGTTGTTATTATTATTACTATTATTATTATTATTACCATTATTTTTTTATTATTACTTTTATTCTTATTATTATTATTATTATTTTGTTGTTACTATTATTATTATTAGTATTATTATTATTATTATTATTCACATTATTATTGTTATTACTAATATTATTCATATTAATATTCTTATTATTATTATTATTATTTTGTTATTATTATTCTTGTTCTTATTATTATTATTTTTATTATTCTGTTTTTGTCATTATTATTATTATTATTATTATTTTTTATTATTATTATTAATATTATTACAATTATTATCTTCATCATGGTACTCTTGTTGGATCATGGGTTTCAATTGATGGTGGGTTTTTATTTGTTGGATTAGGACTTTTCAGACCCGCGCATGGAGTTTCCGAGTGAGCGCCATCGCTGCGCCTTGTTTCCGAGGTTCCGTTGTTGTCGTGCTTCTGTTCCGAGGTGAGTGTTTCTTCTCGCTGCTTGGCATCGCGTGATCTAGTGAGTTTTTGTATGTGTCTGAGTCCTTGGTATTGTCTATGTAGAGTGTCAGACTTTATCACGTGGCTTTGGACACAAGTTGTGCCATCACGCATTGGATCCAAAGTTGTTTTGTCGTCTCACTTTGTTCTTGAGGTAGGTTCCCTTTTCACTGCTTTTAAAATTTATGTTATGTTATTTATTGGTGCTTGCACACCCTAATTGTTCAAAATAAATATTTTATTAATTTTAATAAATATGAGATAATATATGATAATTAATTTTTAATATAATATGGGTAAATTGTTAAATGGTTATTTAGTGTCAAAAGGAGCCATTTATTTTATAAACGACACATGAGACATCCTTTTGACGAGCGGACACCCACTAATGAAAGAAGGTCCGTTTGGATTTTAAACATAATTTATGAAATATAAAATAGAGTTTTGCTTTAATGAGAAATGATTTCTTTCAAAGCGTGAACAATAACCTTGGTTCTTCTGAGAAGTTTTCTGGTTGGCTCTTAAAGGTTATTTGGAAAAATAAAATGTTTTGGTTTGGTTTGGTTTATAAAAATATATTCATCTTGTGAAGTAGTGTTTTTGGGGTTCTTTAAATGGTTTTAAACTGAGTTTGGCCTTGTAAAAAAAATTCATTTCTTTTATAGTAGTGATTGTAAAATGTATTTAATTCCCATTTGGCACTTTATGGAAAGCGATGAAAATGTTTTGATAAAAACCCTCTTCGGACGACTCTCCGGCCTCGGTTGAAATTAATTGTTTGGGAGGTCGCGCTTAGAGGCTCCCGGGTACTTGAGTAGTTAAAGGCAAGAGGTTGTCCTATGGAGTGGCTCAGGGTGATGCCTATTGTGCTTTATATATATATATATATTTGATTGGATGCTCGGTTGGCATCAGTTGTCTCACCCCCCTTTTAAACACTTGAAACATGAGAATCTGGCATATTGAGAGAATATTCTAAGAATGATTGCTGTACTGGTAGGTTATGGTACTGACCAGTGGCCCATAGTAGGTTGATATATTGGGTTTATTACTATGGGTTTTGCCCTCGACCTGCCCGAGAGTGGATGGTCGAGCGTATTGTGCGTTTTTATTTCATCGTGACATGTCGATAAGGATGATTTCTCATGTATTGGTGTCTTCTAATTTATTCTCGATCTCCTAGGTTCACCCATGTCTATTTAGCTTTTGTTGCTGCAGTAGTGATTATGATGCTCACATGTATACCTACATTTCCCTTGTCGTGTGCTTTATTTTATGCATTCTGGTGTATTGTTTTCCTTGGAAAGTGGTAAATTGCTTTTGATCGTGATTCTAAAAACGGTTTTCAAATGAAAATGTTTAATGCACTTTATACAAATTTTGAAAATGTAAACACCACTTTCCCTTTCCCAAAAATTTCATTGACATTAATGAATTGAACCCAAATTTGGAAATGGTCAAGGGAAATGGTTCGTAAATTGTTTTTAAGTAGAATATTTATAAAAACATACATTTATAAATTGTAGTTCAATCTTGAAATGATGTTTCTATTATTTTAAAGGTAGTGCATTGGTAATAGATATCGGGCTACCTACTGAGTCTTAATACTCACGCCTATAGTTGTTTTCTGTTTTTAGTGTTTGTGCAGGCTATAACATCAGTGTGATCGCCTAGGGAGATGCTTGATCATTGAGTCGGAGAGAGACCCGCGAGGTCGCACAGAGTTGTTCGGACGTCGTGTTTGGTCAGTTTTATTTTTCTCCTATTCCTGTTTAGTCACTTTGTTTGGTTTACCTTTTCATCGCTTCTCTGTATTATCTTTGCATTCTTATTTATTTATATTGGGCGAAATCGTTCCCATAGCCTCTATTGATGCCCTGGCGCTTGTCGCCAGCCCGGGAGGATCGGTAACACCTCTCAGGCCAAGTCGCGGCCCGACTCGGGTGACCAGTTCAGGGTTGACCCGGGTTGGTTCGTGCCAAAATGGTATCAGAGGCAAGTTAGCTCTTAGCAGACCTCACTTTTCATAGCTCCCTTTGTTATTTGGGATGTCAAGGTAGATGGAATAGGATTTTCGGTACTTGAGGGGTAGGTGCGAGAAGAGCGTCATGAACTCTTGCCCGTACTGATCCTCTGGTTTCCAGGGGAAGTCTAGTTTAATTTTTTTGTTTGGGTTTTTTTTGGAAATGTTTTGCAATTGGGATATGACAAAGGGAGTTGGGGACATTATTCCCCCTAACCCGCACGGCCTGGAAAGCCATGCAGAGTTAGGGGCATGGTCCAAGGAGGCTCTCTGTGTTAGTGACGTGTTTGGCCTATGGCCGCCAACCATATAGTCAAGCCACCCACTGACACTAGTACCCAGTTTGAGTTGTTTTGGGTTCCCCATGATTTTTTAAAGTGGTTTGAATAAGAAAAGTTGGTTTTGAAAAAAATGGTTGTTTGAAATAACATGTTTAATTTTTAGATTGTTTTAAAATAAGCGGTATGAAAAAACTATTTTTGGAAGACGAAGTTGCTTTGTTTTGGCCTTGATGTTCCGATGAGTACTCGCATGCATTGTGCTATGTTGTAAATGTGGATGGGTCACTGGTATGGTGGATGGATGCCCGAGGTGGCACAAATACATGCATGTGAGTGAGACTCTAAGGGATACCAATGGGGAAGGTCTAACTCACCAATTTTGTTTTAAATTAAAGATGTTTTCAAAGAGAAAAGTCCTAATGGTATAATAACTTGTCTCCTTGTGTTTTGAGCTTATTACCCATGCAGTGCATGATTTTGAGGTTTTTAATCACTCATTGAGTTGGCCTTGATTTGGTTTTTGACTTTTCATTGTCCAGCGGTTATCCCTTTGAAGCATTGATGGGTGGTCGTTGTGCGGTTGATCAACCTAAGGATTTTATGCTCGAGTTTCGGAAGTTGGATCCACCTCTCATTTATGGTCATGCAGAAACTTCTGTGGAAGAGGAGTGGATGCGGAAGATTGAAAGGGACTTTAACCTCATTTAGTTGCCCGAGTCGTTGAAGGTCATGTTTGCGACCTTTATGCTTGAAGGTTCACCGTGGATGTGGTGGAAGTCGGTGTCTCGGAAGAAGCCCCGTCAAGATATTACTTGGGAGTTTTTCAAGGCCTCGTATATTTGTCAGTATTTCTCTGAGGAAGAATGGGTGAGAAAGGGGATGGAAATGTGTTTTCTGCAGCAGGGCGACGGATCCGTGTTAGAATATTTCCATCACTTTTTGGAGATAGTCCCTTATGATTTAGAGTATGCCACAAATGACCCCATGAAGGCTAGACGCTTCGGGGCGGGTCTCTGCCCTGATCTGCAGTCTAAGGTCTCAAAGTCCAACCTAACTTCTTTTGTCGATGTGGCAAGACAAGATTTTTGTGTCGAAGCCGCGGTGCAAGGAGTGCTCGAAGTAGTTCTCCCTCCTTCGATCCCTATGAGCAGTGGTGAAGATTCTGGATAGGAAATGAGTAAGCTAATGGAAGTGGATGGATCATGTCGTGGAATCAAGAGGCCTCAAGAACTTTCATCAACCTCTTCAGAGCGAGAAATTATTGTGTGTTATAAGTGTGGCAAGCGGGGTCACAAGAAGTCGTCTTGCACAAGCGCTCCGAAGCCCTGCCAGGCATGTGGATGCATGGGTCACTTGCGATGATTTTGTCGGGTCGTTGCAAGGAAGCGTCGCAGAGGAAGTTCTCAGAAGTAATGTGTTGTAGGGTCTTTTTTCAAAGTTTCCAGTGTAAGTTTCCTTTCAGTGTAAGTGATCTATTATTATGGCATTTGTATGGGTGTTGTTTTGGGTTTGAAATGTATGGGAACTTCATGAGTATTTTGACGAACCAAGGATTTCAATAATGGTATGTTTGTTTTAAATTTTAAAATCTTGTCCTTCATTTTTGTTAAATCAAAAGATGTATGTATCTCATTGGGATTATCATAACCTGACTGCGAGGCAGAAGATGCTTCATCCATCAGAGCTCCAGCCAAAATGTCTTGGAGTGAAGTCGGCGCGTAGTCAGGAAATCCCGAGGGAAATTTTAAGGAGTCTGGTTAAAGTTGTGCCTCTACCGTGTGGTAAGATAATTCTGGTGTTGCTGCTCTTGTTTCTCTATCTTTGTATTTTTCCTCTTGTCGCAAAGCGCACGATGGACTTATCCCTTGTGTAGTGTCGGGAATCGTGCCTCTTGGATGTAAGTTGCTGATCTGTGAATTTTCATGGGACACTAGTGTAAATCAGTTGCGGCCCTGGTTTGTGTCCATCCCGAAGTGATGGGTTGTGAGTATTCGTACGTCGTAGTTTCAGTGATTTGATCCTTCGGCCCTCCCTCCCCACCTGAGGGGTTAGGGATTTTAGTTTGCGCAAAGCATCCATTTATGCTCCTATCCCTTTCAGAACAGAGTAGTTGGTTTAAAGTTTCTTATTGTTCCCTTTATTGTTTGATTATGGCCTGATACAGGTCTAAATTGGTCCTCTGGTCGGGCGCTAGTAGGTCGGTTCTTTATGGTGGGGAGACCCACCGTCTCCCTAGATTTTCACTTAAGTCGTTATCGAATGCTAGATGAGACCTTATGGTGGGGAGCCCGTTCCGGCATCCCCTCTGTTGGTGGTTTATTTCGAGCAATGAGGTTCAGTCCCGCCGGTAGTCGTTGTGACGTCCTTGAGATAAGAGGTTCGATCGTGTTCTATGGAATCCATAGGTGTTGATCGATCGGCATGATAGTGTTGTGGCTTTCTGGGGGCGGAAAGCGTTATGGTGGGGAGATTTGTCGCAACCAGAGCTGAGCATTTATTTTTTTTTTATGATTTCTTTGGCTATAAATTGTTTTTACTTTTGTTCACGTTCAGTATCGGATGAAATTTTGAGTTTTGGTAAAAAGTACGCATCTTGGGTTCTACGTGGTTGGACGCGGGGGCGGAGCGCGACACCGCGCGTCTTCGCCCATGCAACTGTGTGGCCTTTTCGGCTTAGAGGAATTAAAATAAATTAGAAAATGTCAATTTAGATTGTCTTTTAATATTTTTATGGCTATTAATAATTATTTTTATTGTTATAGATGAAATGAATATTTTTATCATTTTTATTTTTATCATTTTTACATTATTATTAAAGCTTTGATCACCAACATTATAATTATTATAATTATTATTATTATTGTCCTTATTATCTGTTTTGTCATTATTTATATATTCAATTATTTATGTTATTCTTATATATATATATACCCCCTTTCTAGTAGGGTTTGCGGCAACCCCATTCCCGATCCATCCTCCTCCTAGCGCGCCGCCATACCCCCACTCCCATGCGATCTAGTTCAGGCCCGACCCTCCAAACCTTCTTCCTCTCCCGCAGGAGCCCCGCAACCCGCTACCTCCTCCTCTTCTTGCCACAGCGACGCAGCTCCCGGCGCGCTCCCCCCTGTTCGCTGTGCAACCCCGACTCTGTCTACCGAAGACCCAGCCGCCCCCTGTTTTTCTTTCTCCTCGTCGGCTCTTCCTTCTCCACGCTGTTTTTTTCCTCCTCATCAATCTTTCCATTCGGCTCCCCTGCATGTGACCAGCCGACTTCCCTTTCTGCCTTGCCTCCCCGGTCAGACCCGACGCACCATGCCACGTCCCTGCGCTATAGCCGCTGTCCGCTGCCTCAGAATCCTCTCCCTATGCACAGAAGCCAGTGATGCGGCTCCTCACTCTCATCCTTTAGCCGCATCACCCCTTCCCTCCTGCCGCCTTCAGACATCACGCACCCGGCGCACCCCGGCCTTTGCCTCCTGCCCTGCTCGGTCCGTCACTGCGCCCCAGCCAGCCCGCTCGGCCTCCCCTACCTTCGCCCCTTCCCTGCACCCGCGCTCTTCCCCCTGTAAAGGTTTGTTTTGTTTTAATTTTAATTTTTCATTTATTATTATTATTGTTATTATCAATATTATTCATATTTTTCTTATGATGGTTGTTATTATTATTACTATTATTATTATTATTACCATTATTTTGTTATTATTACTTTTATTCTTATTATAATAATTATTATTATTTTGTTGTTACTATTATTATTATTAGTAGTAGTATTATTATTATTTTTATTATTCACATTATTATTGTTGTTATTATTATTATTCTTATTAATATTCTTATTGTTATTATTAATATTTTTTTATTATTATTCTTATTCTTATTATTTTTATTTTTATTATTCTTTTGTTGTCATTATTATTTTTAATATTATTATTATTATTATTGTTATTACTAATATTATTACAATTTTTATCGTCCTCATCGTACTCTAGTTGTATCATGGGTTTTAATGGATGGTGGGTTTTTATTTGTTGGCTTAGGACTTTTAGGACCCGCGCAGGGCGTTTCCGAGTGAGCGCCATCGTCGCGCCTTGTTTCCGATGTTCTGTTGTAGTCACGCTTCAGTTCCGAGGTGAGTGTTTCTTCTCACCGCATGGTTTCACGTGCTCTAGTGAGTTTTTGTATGTGTATGAGTCCTTGGTATGGTCTATGTAGAGTGTCAGACTTTATCACATGGCTTCGGACACACGTTGTGCCATCACGCATTGGTTCCAAAGTTGTATTGTCGTCGCGCTTTGATCTTGAGGTAGGTTCCCTTTGAACTACTTTTAAAATTTAAGTTATGTTGTTTTTTGCTGCTTGCGCACCCTAATTATTCAAAATAAATATTTTATTAATTTTAATAAATATGAGATAATATACGATAATTAATTTTTAATATAAGAGGGTAAATTTTAAAATGGTTATTTAGTGTCAAAAGGAGCCATTTATTTTATACACGACACCTGAAGCATCCTTTTGACGAGTGGACCCCCACCAATGAAAGAATGCCCGTTTGGATTTTAAACATAATTTACGAAATATAAAATAGAGTTCTGGTTTAATGAGAATTGTTTCTTTTGAAGCTTGAACAAGTACCTTGGTTCTTCAGAGATATTTTCTGGTTGGCTCTTAAAGGTTATTTGAAAAAATGAAATGTTTTGCCTGTGAAGTAGTGTTTTTGGGGTTCTTTAAATGGTTTTAAACTGAGTTTTGTCTTGTAAAGAAAATTCATTTCTTTTAGAGTAGTGATTGTAAAATGTATTTAATTCTCATTTGGCACTTTATGGAAAGCGATGATTTTTTTTGATAAAAACCCTCTTAGGACGACTCTCATTCCTCGGTTGCAATTGATTGTTTATGAGGCCGCCCTTAGAGGCTCCTGGGTACTTGAGTAGTTAAAGGCAAGTGGTTTTCCCATGTAGTGGCTCTGGGTGATTACTATTGTGCTTTATATATATATATATATATATATATATATATCTGATTGGATGCTCGGTTGGCATCGGTTGGCTCACCCCCCTTTTAAACACTTGAGACATGAGAATCTGGCATATTGAGGGAATATTCTAAGAATTATTGCTACACCGGTAGGTTATGGTACTCACAAGTGGCCCATTGTAGGTGGATATATTGGGTTTATTACTATGGGTTTTGCCCTCGACCTGCCCGAGAGTGGATGGTCGAGCATATTGTGCATTTTGATTTCATTGTGACACGTCGATAAGGACGATTTCTCATGTATTGGTGTCTTCTAGTTTATTATCGATATCCTAGGTTCACCCATGTCTATTCAGGTTTTGTTGTTGCAGTAGTGATTATGTTTCTCACATGTATATCTACATTTCCCTTGTTGTGTGCTTTACTTTATGCATTCTAGTGTATTGTTTTCCTTGGAAAGTGGTAAATTGCGTTTGATCGGGATTCTAAAAACAGTTTTCAAATGAAAATGATTAATCCACTTTATTCAAATTTTGAAAATATAAACACCACTTTCCCTTTCCCTAAAATTTATTTGAAACTAATGAATTGAACCCAAATTTCGAAATGGTCAAGGGAAATGGTTCGTACTTTGTTTTTAAGTAAAATATTTATAAAAACATACTTTTATAAATTGTAGTTCAAACTTGAAATGATGTTTCTTTTATTTTAAATATAGTGCATTGGTAATAGATATCGGGATACCCTACTGATTTTTAATACTCACGCCTATAGTTGTTTTCTGTTTTTAGTGTTTGTGCATGCTATAGCTTGAGTGTGCTCGCCTAGGGCGACGCTTGATCATTGAGTCAGAGAGCGACCCGCGAGGTCGCACGGAGTAGTTCAGACATCGTGTTTGGTCAGTTTTATTTTTCTCCTATTCTTATTTAGTCACTTTGTTTGGTCTACCTTTTCTGTGCTGCTCTGAATTATCTTTGCATTCTTATTTATTTATATTGGTCGAAATCGTTCCCATAGCCTCCGTTGATGCCCTGGCGCTTGTCGCCAGCCTGGGAGGATCGGGAACGCCTCTCGGGCCATGTCGCGGACCGACTCGGGTGACCGGTTCAGGGTCGACACAGGTTGGTTCGTGACAGTGGAAATAAAAAAATTATATTAATTGATCTATTAAATAATAAGAATACTAATATTGAAATGATAAAGCGATAAGGCATAAATTAATTTTTAGAATATAATGTGATAATAGAGCATGGATAATTTCCATTGCTAAAACCCTACTTCTATTACTTCAATTTGTTAATTGTTTATTATATGAGTTAGTTATAATTAATGGTCGATAAGATATACAGACACCCTTTTTAAATTTATTACATTAAGAAAATTGTATAAAAATTACTGTATATTTTTTGAAGTTTGTATCTAGAATTATAATAGATAATTTATCTATTTCCATTATTAAATTATTCAATGAAAATAGAATTTTTCACTTTTAAAGGTAGTGAGAATTAAATTAGTATAAGTAAAAGAAATGTGTGATTTCTAGAAGAAATCATGCATTGGAATAAACATTACTCTCTTAAGTAGATAATCGAAATAAATAGGAAGTAATAAAGGAAGTATATATGTTTGATGAAATGATTTAAAATTGTTAACATATCTATAGAAATGAGTTTACTTTTAATAAAAATATAAATTTTATGATTGAAGAACATGGGAATATTTATTTCTATGAGAGGGTATGTTTTTTCATTCCACAAAGTGACTTTTTATATCATCTATGGACAAATATAATATTATGTTATCAATCTAAGGTCTAGGAATTCATGACAGATGGAATCAATTCATCTCTTACATAATAACATCAATTTTTACTATACTATTTCGATTCCACTAGAGAACCTACACCCTCTGCTAGGTAGTGAGTGTACATGCCACTAAATTAAATAAATTCACAGCTCCTGATAGATAATAGGTTATCTTTAACAAGTTATCAAGTGTGTATTTTAGCCATGTTTATTACATTTCATCGCCATTGGTTGGCCAATGGTTTTAAATTATGTATCTAGTTGACATCTTATATGAACACTCATATTTACCAAATGGATTGAGTTGGATGGTAAAACCCATATTCTTTCAATTTATTCATTTTTCATTTTAAAAAAATATGTAATTCCATCGAATTCAACTCAACTGTCAATCTATAATTTCATCATATATTCAGTAGCATCATAATCCTTCTATATGTTGTTATAATGGTATTTCCCATGATAATGATAACTTTATATTATTCATAATTTGGAAATATTGAATCATTTAAAAAGTAACTACCAATTATTCAAATGAATTCACGATACACTTTATAGAGTTTTTTATCATTACAAAATATGATGGCGAGAATCACATCATATAAATCATATTTTATGAAATTTCATATGCTTCATTAAAAAAATATAAATTATTTTGTGAAATTTTTTCAATTTATTCTCTTCAAATTATGTTTCTTGTTCTTCATTAAAATGTTGTGGTTTTGTATTTTAGGTGGTATATTTTTATATCATGTAGTACATTTACCATATGTCAATTAAATACCCATTTAAATGTTAGTTATTTCTGAAACACAATAACTCACTGATTCTTACCCCTCTATTAACATTAACCATCATTATTTGTAGAGATCATTGTGTTTATTTAGTGTAAACCCGTCCAAGAAATGATTTGTGAAATTATTTAAGAAATATTTAGTGAAATGTTAATACAAGTACAATGAAAATTTTATCTTTTACGCAGTGAATGGAATATAGCGATCTATGATTGATCACTTGTCAATATGAAATCACATAGAAAAAAATCTTTATAAGGTGTTTTGATTAGTATTGTGACAGAAGATAGTCATTTTTTTAATACAATTAATTATTAAATATAAATAAAATTAATAAAAAATTAATATAAAAAATTTCTACCTAAATGGGGTTTTTAATATACTTTATTCATTTGTTTAATCCTATTCTATGAATTATTATTAATACTCACATTAAATTGATTTTACCCCTACGTAAATCATTTTTACTATCCATCACCATTATATGAGGCCCACTAAACATTATATTTATCCCTTGTAACGTAATTGTATGTCCCTGATTATCCTTATATGAGGTTTTGATATCATAGTATATCATTAATTGTATAACATGTATGATTACATAGCATTTATGTTTCCAATACATGGGTTATTGTTCCACTTCCTTACTATTATATAAGAGTTATTACTACCCTTTTCATGGTTTTGGATCATCATGTTTATCATTGTGTATATGGTGAGGACACTTATGAAGTGGTGTGGACCCTTAAGCATGGGGTTATAACCCATACATGAGTGGCTATATAATATTATTTATTAGGTTTGACCCTTAAGTGATGGTCCAAATACCCTTACGTGAGCAGCTGGTACCCTTAGGTAAGGGTTTTGGTACACATTATATATATATTTTTACCCATTACTCGTAGAATTTAACCTGAGGTGTGATATATAGGTAACCTTATGTTAACAGTAACTCTATAAAATTTCCATTAGGTGTGAGGTTCTCATATATGGATACCCTTACGCATCGAGGGTTTGAAATTCTTACCTTTATGCATTAGTTTTTATAAACTTTATGAATGGTTTTTTATTTCGTTCTGGATTTTATTTTCCTATAAATGTTGAAAGGGGTTGTATTTATTGTTACTATTGATACTATGCTTTCATTATAATAATTTAATTCACTAATTGTATTTTTATTCATCTAATATATTAAATATATAATTGAATATTATAATAGAAATCATATGGAGAGCATCTCATCCATGGTATGAAAAAAAGGCGGACATGAAGGGACAGATCTGATGGACTCTATTTCTAGGATCACAGGATTAGATTCCATATATTGGAATATTTTTGGATTCAATCATATTAGACCATAATTTTGGTGTCCTATTGTTGATCATGGATTATTTCCCTCAATGTTGATGAATTTGGATTTTGATGATCTTTGGAAGGGGTGATTTAGAGTCTTCATGTTAACAGTTTCTACATATGATGTCATTCTCAAATAATGGTTTAACTGATCCATGATAAGGGGGTTTGGGTACTCTTTTAAATTTCTATATATATTTTTTATATGTATAGTTTATGGTTATTTTTTTATTGATTGATAATTTTTTCCTTGTCCAATTTTTCTACAATTTCATTTATTATACCGATATTTTTTTATACTGAAATCCAATAATGATGTTGACCAGTGATTTTAATCAAAATGGAAAAATTATGTAAAATCCACAGTCCCTTTTATTCATTAATTTTTATTTTTTGTTGAACTATAAATCGAATCATGATCTAACCTTGGGGAGTGTAACTTCAATTTTAATTTTCATTATGTTTTAATTATATTTTTCATTTAAGTATTAATTTTTTCCTTTGTTTTATCTCTCATGTACTTCTACAGTATGTCGAAACATTAAGGTATTTCAATAATTTATTTTAATTTCAATATGTCTATTAGGATTTAATATTCATATGTATTCATTCAAAATTTAATAATCTTTATGTATTCTTTTTTATTAATGTTTTCATGATAATTTATTTGTGTTTGGATTTATGTTTTTTCAACTACTAATTGTTTTTTCATTTCATGTTGACATTTTATTTACCCCAGAATTATATAATTGGGATTTTAACCTTACAAAAATATTTTAAAATTTATGTTTTCTTAAACTGTTAATAAACAATATTTTTCCATTTGGGATTTTATGAACAAAAACATTAATGATGTTATGTGTCTATTTAATGTGGACTACCTCTCACATAGGGGGTAGTGCCTCATGTATCAAAGTGGAATCAGATCCTTATTGGGTTTATTTTTAATTTTTTACTATTCTAAATTTATTGTTCGCTAATTTCAAATAATTAGTATGTGTCTTTTACATTCACTGCATACATTATTATTTTTCTAGATAAGTAAATTTAAGTATTTAGCTATAATTGAAATTTAATAATTATAGTTTTTTCATTTCATATTCCACTATGTTATTTACCTTATTTTTGTTTAGATATTCCATTAGTAGGTGAAACATGTTTTTTTAATATTTGTAGTGCTTACAAATGTGTTTTGTGTGAGGATGGAATTTTTTGAAAGATGGTAAGTAGTGAGGTGTTTTGAAATGATCTTCTGTCTCTAATGTCTGACTTTTTCCTTAGAGTTGAGGCTATGATAGCTTCATATTTCTTCTCCATGCCATTTAAGATAGTTTTCTCAATGTATATACCTATAGTGAGTATAGTTTTTGTGATTTTGTTTTAGTTAGTAAAATTGTTTCATTTGTTTCTATTATGATAATAAAGATTCGTGGTATTGATGTTTGACACATTTAGTATGTTTTTTCCATAATGTTAGAAACCTTTTGAATTTGGGAAGTAAAACTATGATGTGGTTCCTATAATGGATTATTTTTTCCATAGTATTTAACTAGCTCCATACCTTTTCAATTTCATTTTGGAGATATCTTAGGATGTTTGGATTGCTTGTGTCGGTCCTTATAGTTTCCCCTAGTTTATGGATATCTGGTTCTAGAAATAGGATTATGTAGTTGTCTCATTGTGTGGATATCTAAGATCTATATTTTATTATTTTTTCCTTTGTTATTTGGGGGTTCTTGGGGAGACTATTTTATTTTATCACCATTAATATGAATATTCAATATGTGCAGTTTCTCTTGTTGTTGGTGTATATCTTCCTACTGTTCCATCTAGGTTAAATTATTTTTAAATTAATTATTTTATTAAATATAATTTTTAGGATTTTTATTCACTGTTTACTATTGTTCTATAGGCACTAATGAGTAGTTTTGAAGACCTGTTCTCAACTTAAGTTTTCGACCATGCTACCTCACTAGAATTGTCTTAGAGAGAAACTCATGATGTCATAGGCAATATCATGAAATTTTTATAATTGTCTAAAATATGAGAATAATATATGTTTGAAAATATATTTTAATTTGGACATTATGTGTGATGTAGATGTAGGTTGGGTGATGTTGGAATAATATTATTACTACATTCATATAATTTTTTTACCCTATATAAATTTGCAGGCAAGGATAGTATTTCCTTGTTGATGATTAGTTAATTGGTGTAGAATCATCATGATGTTTATGGATTTAATTTTCATGGTGGAATGTGTTATGATATTTCATATTAAACACATTTTTTCATTAAATTTGGAAGGTTGAAAATTGTGATTTTTTGGTATTCAAACAATTTTTATTAAATGAATGCATGATTTAATATGAATAATAATAATGATTAATTTATCTTTTAAATTTCCATTTAAATATGTAATTAATATAGTTTTATACCTTTTTCATCAAATCCTATTCATTATTATTAAACCTCATTTATATATCGTTTTAATAATATGTATATGGATTTTTTATCTATTATATTACCCAAATACAGGTTCCTTCAACCCATACATACCATAGTGATTTCCCTCACACTTGAATTTATTTATGTACCTTATTCTTAAATAATTCTATTTTCCACCATAATGTGGGGTTTAGATATTCATTTTCACTTATCCACATGTAGCGCTAACCCTTATACATGTGTTGTTGACTCTTACACAATTCTGGTATGACCCATACGATAGAGGTTGATTACCCTTTATAGGATTTATGTCCCTTTTGTGAGTGAGCTTCTACAATTAATGTTATGGATTGTTCCCTTACAAAAGTGTTATGGTACACTTACATTAAGGCTTCCTACCTTTATTCTACATAATTTTCCATGACACCTTAATTTTGATTAAAATTATATACGAATAACCTTTACATTGTTATCCTTATACATGTGGTACTTGTATGTGGTAAACCATACGCATTGGAGGCCCAACCTACATACCATTAAGAGTTTGTTTCAATTAATATTGATCATGGTTTCATACACGTATATAATGTTATGAAGGATGAATAGTTATTATTAATTATTTTCTCTCATGCTTATTTTTTATTTGATATAGATTTCGTCTCAAATTTTATTTATTCTATTAATCATTTAGATTGAATAAACAATTTATGATTGAACATGAGATTAGGTAGAGAGCCTTCGAACCATGATGAGGGAAGAGTGGTGATTGAATGGGGGGCTTCGATGGCCACATATTCATGGATTACCAAAGGGGTATATGTTTTCCTATTGGTTAATGGAATTTCGAGATGTATCCATGAGATTTTATATCCTATGGTACATTATGGAATACGATCTTTGATGATGATGAATTTGGGCTATGATGATATTTATGATGCCACCTTTGATGGCTTCAAATTATTGGATACAGTTGTTGGTTCATATCTAATTCATTAAAAATGGTTCAAATTATCTTTGATAAGGGGTTATCATTCCACGTTGGGTTATATATTTTGATTTTTTGATGTTAATTTGTATTATTCTGGTATACTTTTTCTTTTTGATTCTTTATATATTCTTTCCCATATATTATTTATTATACTGATTTCAATTTTATCGTTAAAACACTAAAGATCCATGCTCATGATTTTAAACCAAATTCCAAATTCATTTAAAACATTTTTCCTTTTACTTATAAATTTTTTTAATTTTTATTCAAACTATATATCATTAAATGAACATGTCTTCGTGAATCTAGTTTCATTATTTCATTTGAACCCTGTTTCTTATATAAGTTGATTAAGAATAATTTAATTCCATTTTTTTGTTATATATATTTATTAATATTGTTTTTGAACCTTTTTTGATATTAATTATGTTTTGGAAATTCGAATAAATATATTTAGGTTTTTAAACTCGTGATTATTTCATTATAACATATAGGAAATTTTTTGATATTTTTCTTTGATTATATGAAATGTTTTGTTTCATGTGATAGCCACATCCGATTTTTATTTTTAATCATCATGCGCTAATTAAATTCATTATATATATATAATTGAATGTGAAATTTTATGTTCTTGTTTTATCATATTATATATTACAAAAATATATGTTAATATTTTTTCCTGGTTTGGGAATTTATAAAAAAATAACCTAGAATAGAAAATAAATTGCATTTAGACAAACTCTCTCATAGTGGGAAGCCACAAAAAAACATGTATGAAGGATTGAGAATAGGTCATAACATCATAACTCCAACAACCTTCTATAAAAATGAATTTTTGTTATTGAACTATTCAGTAATCTATGGATCCTATATGTAAAATAATGATGGTAATGTTGAGATCTTTCAAATGATTTTGTTTTAATGTTCCACATAACCTAGAATATACATAAGGTTGTATAGGAAGATTATAAAATATTAATGCATATTGGAATTTCATGGAATATAGATGATGAATCCTATTTGTGGGAAGAAAGTAATTTAGTGTTGGCGAGTGGAAAATTATAGATAGAATTATTGGTATTTGAAAATTATGCTCATTATGATGGGTGGTGGTTCAAAATAAAATATATGAAAATAGTACATTTTTAACCTCCTATACCTCTTAGGAGATTCGTATTGCACTTCATGGAAACAACATAAAAATGATGTATAAAAACTTGTTACATTTTTCTTTTTTTCTGATTTCATAACCAGTCACACAATCCCAATGATGCCAAATTGAATATGATTAGAGATGTTGAGAATTAAGAATTTTTTTTCTGATTGGGTTCCATTCTATATGGAAATTTAAAACATTCCATGTTGGAATATTTTAAATATTTGAATGGAAGATGTATAAGATGAATTCTCAGTTTTCCATTCATTTCAACATATATTCTTCCATGTAATCACGACTTCTATATTTTCATTCTATTGACAATTAATAGAATCTAAATATGGATATTTAATGGAATAAATTAAAATTATTTTGTTAAATATTTCATTTTTTGTTTCATTATTAATTGTAAATATTTAATCATAACATTTATATGTTTAAGTGATTGCGATTTATTTAAACTATTCGAAACAATATTTTTGGATTGTTGGTTATTCATAGGATACATATTTTTAGTTTGATATTATTAATATTCTTGAATAATTATTTATATTTTATATTTTTTCATTTTATGTATCTCAAGAGGGGGGTGAATTCAGTACACAATAAAACATTTCTGTCCAAAATACGTTTAAATGAATCCCCAAAATTTAATTAAAATTTCACCCGTTAATCAAAATAGTAATTCAATATAATTTCGGATATTTTATAATGTTTCTAAAATACTTTTTAAATATCTGTTAAAAAATTATGAATACTATAGTATCATTTGAAATAAATTTTTGTAATAAAAACCTTATATAAACACCAATTAAGATTATGTATCAATGATTTTTTTTCTGTTTTTCTATAAGAAAAGTAAATTTTTTCTACACAAAAAAAACGTGAAACCTAATAAATAAAAGATGTGTTGTCTCTATAGGTGACTTAAATATCCCTACGTAGAAATCTTTTTCTTCCTTGTAGAATATATAATTAAGTCCTTGATCTAAAAAATTGGAGCTGGTATTCAACATCTTACTGTCTATCCAGGTCACATAAGATCTCTTCCATAACAACTATGGGAATAAAATAAATATAGGCCACACAAGGACCACATCCACATAATATGGTAAAAATAATGTAATGAATTTTTGATACGATATCTAGTTACATCCACAGATAGCATGTGACATAGTGAATGTGTTTAATATAATGAAACAAAAATGACTCATAATATAACAATAATATAAATAAATAATATAAAAGGTTGTAGAAAATATGTAGTTACTCTATCACTTAGTCTCTAATGCTTATGACTCATTATTTGTACCATAAATAACAGTTTGAGTCATTTTTTAGAAAACCGTAGTAGATCATAGTGTCGTAAAATCTTTTTATTATGACTGTGGGAAAGAAATGGATGTTTTATGAGATTAAATCTTCCACAGTTGGTTTCAGTTAACAATAATTATTGTAATGTGAAATTCACTGTAATCGTCATTTATTATCTTGAATTTTTAGCACTTTTTTATATAATGTTTTTTCTTGTTCAATTTCTACATGGGTCCTTTGCGGGTATATATTTCTTTGTTTAATATCATCATTCATGAGTATCCATTTGAAAAATTATCATGTAGATCTTATACTCCTCATACGAATCGACTAAAAAACATGTTAATGAAACTCTGTAGTAGATTAATTACAATAGTTAAAATAATTTTTTTCATTACATTTGATATTATATTCCTCATTTTGATATAATTAAATATAATATTAAATAGTAGAAATGACTCTTTCAAAATGATGATACAATCTCTTTAGGTGGAATTAGATTGTGATGAGTTGGGATCAACAGACAGGTATATCAGCACCATGTCATTCCAACACATTGTTAAATTATGATGTGATGAAGATTTGATAGTGGTTCACACATCAGCATTAGGTCATATTATAAGGATACCTTTCTTTTTGGGTATGTATTATCAACATATAGCCAAATTTATATTTGTGTAGTGAATCATCTATAACAGTTGGTGTTTTCAACACAAGGTCAATATTACATAGTTAAACAATGAAATATCCTCTAGGAGTGACCCTTTCTATTAAATTTCCATATTTTAATATTTATATTGAGTTTTCTATAATGGTGACTAATTTATGGTGTTGACTCGACTCCAACGGTGAGTCATGATTGGCGGTGGGTATTTTCAATACATACTAAAAATTTCTCCAATCATCCTTATGTTATAAAATACTTTCATAACACATTAAATTCATTAATAATATACGAAAAATGGTTGGATGAACATTAAAACAAGAAGGATCCAATGATATCCCACATTTAGGTGATCATAAATAATATAATGTTATTCAATATCTAAAATATAAAAAGTGGTTTTATAATATATAAGGTTACAACTTCAATAATATATACTAAGAGTTTGATCATAATGGTATCAGTGATATTAAGTAACAAGTACATGGTATCTAATAAATAAAGGGAATTAAAAAGGGTATCAATGGATAGTTAAATATGAAACAATATCCAAGGTAATTAAAGAATATAATATCTACAAAAATAATTATACATGTAAATGACATAGAATAATTCTCCCCGTTTGATATTATCAAAATGTGAGAATAACATAGTGGATGATCCTTCTGATTACATTTTTTAGAAACTACAATAGTGGAGGCTAATGTAACTTTTGGGATAGAAGTTGGAAACTTTTGTAGGGCAGGAGATTTAATGATCTAAATTGGCCCGTGATGTTGTATTGATTCCCTAGGAGTGAGTTTGAAGGGTTGGAACCAAGTTTGTAAGGGGGGATTTTATCTCTAGTCACCCAGTGTCTGAAGAACTATTTATCTTAAGTAGTATGTGTCAGATGTGAAGAAATAATTGTGGTATCCTTATCCACTAATACATTTCAAGAAACATGTATATAGGGTTTTTATATGATTTAATAAATCCATAATAATTATTCATCCTCACTCCATAGCATAAATGAAACCATTATACTATTATAAACATATTTTAAGCATTGGATTCATTGCCATTAACTAATTCAATTTCTCTATAGAATCATTTGGAATTGGGGGAATCAGTTTAATTTTTTATAGGAATAATAATTTTCCATTCTTCTCAAGATTATTAAAAATATTTTAATGAGAATAATGTTTTTACATTTTTTTCATCTTTTATATCCATTTTGTACTCTCTAAAATCATATATACATGGTCACAATTATGCTAGATCATCTTCATACATTCGTAAGTAATTTTAAGTAAATCGCCTACAATATAAAGAATCAATTCTATCACAATATATTCATCAACTCAATATCAAGTGAGGGAGGTGTATCATGACATGTTGAAGGTGTAAAAGACATTTTATTGATCCTCTTAGGAAAATCATCCATGATAGCTTCAAATGTTGACAACATCACCTCTAAATATAATTTACATTACACTAGTTCACTGAAAAATATCATAATTTGAATCTCAACTTTTTAAATGTTGTATATTATTTTTATTGAATATTATGTTTCAGCAGATCAAATTGATAACTTGAATCAATATCACATACCCTTATGACATGCAATGCTAGATTCATCAAAATTTAACCAAATATTGCAAGAAAAGATTCTCTAATTTTTTTTTAAGTCTCATATGGTGACAACATAAACATGAAATAAAGAACTATAAATAGTGTACATAGATTTATATGAAATTTTAGGTGCATGAATATTAGTAGAAAACCACTAAACCCCCTGAAACATCAATTTGATCTACAAAAGATTTTATAGGATCCATTTATCCTAGAAAACACGACTCTCGCCATTAGAGTATGTGTAGTCCAGACTATGTATGACATACACTGTGTACATAACCCATTCCTAAAGAATAGGGCCTATCAATCTGATAGAATAAATTCAATAATTCATTAAAATTATAGGTTTTCAATAATAGAAACAACAATTCCTGGTACAGAAATCATCTTCTTAATAAATATTTTCACAACCAATATTTGATCAATACTAGTATGCTCAACATCTATCTACTGATCAAGAATTTTCACATCATCTATAGGAAACATAGTGAGAATGATCATAAACCAGATAATGTATGCAACCTTACATACTTGTAGATTTCTCCCACTCAATAGATGCGTCCGTTCCAAATTTTTCTTCTTTATAAACAACTTAAACTAGGGTTGGAAATTTATAATATCAAGAAACACGAAATAATCCTAGATAAGAAATATGTTCATGTGGAATTTCTCATTCCATGGGAGCACTACGACTACTAGGACTATCATGTTCAGATCCTCCACAATTTTATTCATCATCGTCATCTACATATCAATTAAATTTTTCCTCACCTTCAACTTCTTCTTATTCATCATCATAATCATATTCTTATTCTTATTATCCTTCATTATCAATATTTCAATTAACATTAATGGATTTATATGTGCTATTGAACTACACATCACATGAAAGGTCAGTTTTGTCTTCCTCACTTCCTTCTATCAAAATAGATTCTCTATTGGGGTGTGACCTAGGTGGAATTGGTTCACTATATGCAATAATATGATAACTACCAGGTATGTCTATATCACTTCTATAATATACTAGGAATTTTTCTTCCTGATATCATGAGTTAGAAACCTCCTCTTTCTCATCAAAATACTCAACAACTTCAAAAGGTTTTAGATTAGGATTCAAAATTTTCTTCTTTATAGTTATATAATCATTTTTATTGAAGTCTTTATAATTTAAATCACCGTCATCAAACCAATACTTCTAACATATGTTCCAAATCATCCTCATTCATTTTCAAATCACTCTTCTGATTCATAATCCATCATAATTATAAAATTTTTCTTCTTTTTCGTCAACCAAACACTTGGAATCAATAATTGAATAAATAAACATGGGGTATATCGTATTATTTAAACTATAGTAATTATTACATATTTAAATAATTTGAATCATAAGGTATCTACATATATTTATTATCTCTCCACTTTTAATTAGACACAACAGATACATATCATGAAACCTCATGGTGGAGAAATCACCCTTCCTCAGATATAACATGTGTTGGATAAAAATGAAAAGAAACTGGTACTCACCATAAAGTTATTTATAAACGAGTCTTCTAATTACCAAATCATCAGATAGTTCAAAAAATTTGACATCATCAAAAATTATCATTAATATGGAATGGTTCATTGATTGTACTTCGACACATCTTTATGAGGTAATCTTAAAAAAATTTCACATTATCTTGAAGAGAATTAAAATTTTCTTCCCTTTACTCATATTCTTATCATGCCTTCATTTTATTCAATGAATAACTCAAAAAATTGATTTTAATGTTGGTTTAAAATAGGTTAGAATGTTTTTTTCATTTATTATAGGGGTATTCCACCAATTCTTGGTCTTGTAGAACTATGAGAACCATCATCTTGATAGACATTGTCCAAACAAAATGGACTGCTTTTTCTAGAACCTACACTATCTCCAAAATCATTTGATTTAGATAATCTAAAATAAATGAATTATCAACTCATATTATTGTTTAAATGAAGGATGAAACTCATCTGATGAATATTTTAAGACTCTCATCCTTCAAAACATCGTGATCAGCTCAATGGTTTTGGAAAAGGCAGTGAAAGGAAAATAGTCAAGAGTGAAAACATCAGTGTGAGGGTTGAGAGAATGGAATGAGGGAGCGATGATATTCGAAATAGACAATTACATGAAATATATCATATGGGAATTTTATCCATTTGTAAATTAGAGACAAAAAATTGAATATTATTTTAAAACATCTCAATTAAAAAAATTAAATCTAGAAAATTAAAAATGATCTATTAGAAAAAAAAATTGATGAATACATGAGATTTCCAATGGTGGGTAAAACTCAATAGTGGGTTAAAATAAATTGTGGCTAAAATAAAATGGTGGGTAAAATCAACTTTGGGAAAAAATGATAGTGGGTAAAACCAATATGGGGTAAATCTGAACAGTTGGTAAAACACAATAGTGGCTCCGAAGAAATTATGCTCAACCAAAACTAATCATACCAAAAAAATGATTAATGTAAATCATTTTCACTTAATTATAATTATTTGTGAAATAATAATAAATTGGATGTTCAATAGAAATTTATTGAAGAGTTATGTCTCCCTTTTGAAAATAAATTGTCAAATATTTAGTTTGTACATCAATATGTTTTTTATTGAGTGAGATAAAGGGTTCTTCAAAAAAAATTATAACACACATGTCATCATAAGTTATAGAGATATATTTAAATTGATATGTATAGTCTAGTAGTGGGTGTTTCATCCAAAAAATATGAGCACTGAAACTACCAGCTTATAATAATTCATCTTCATCAGTAGAAAATGTCATAGAATTTTATTTGATACTATACATTTATTCTAGACTCATTCCAAAAATAAGACATTTCCTATATGTTAATTTTCACTCTAAATTTTTATTACCAAAATATTATAATGAATAAATAACTATGTTAAATGATATCACCCAATTATATATTAACCCTAAATTAGTTGTAAATTTGTGTTATTTGGATATTTTTTTTATATAATCTAAATGACCCACCATATGCACAAAAAAATTATTACAGGTCAGCTAGTATTTATTTAGAGAATAATTCTAGTCATACCTCCATAACAGGTCTGATCCAGTGATTCCCTAACATCATCAAGATGGAACATACAAGTTGTACTCATATGAGTATCAATACACAAAGTTCTATCCAAAATAAAATGGTATACATGTTAATTAGATTATTTATTTTGATTTAAAATAATTCCTAATTTATTTTCCAGAATCATAAAACAACAACTAATTTTATGTCCACCCATTAAACCAATTTTAAATTAATTTTTCAGCATTTTATGAAATTCATCTCATAATGAAAAAATTTTATATCCACAAAAATATCATCTACTTAAATTTGAAAAATAAGACATCTTTATAAATTCATTTTATGAGCATGGTAAGATCATATATTCCTTTTACAAATCCTTATGAAATAATAAGAGAGATTATTCTATCATACCATGCTCTATGTACATGTTTCAACCCATATAATGATTTTTTTAATCTAAAAAGTTAATTTATAACAATAGTGTTTTGAGATCCCGGTGGTTGATCAACAAATACATTCTTAACTATATACACATTCAATAATTCAGTTATGAAATCCACTGGATATAGTTTGAAATCTGGATATCATTCACAAGAAATTAGTATTGTAATATATTCCCATTTGGTTACCAATCCAATGGATTCTTCATAGTCTATATGGGCTTATTGGAAATATCCTTGTGGAACCAGTCTATCCTTATTCCTTAACATTATACAAGATTGATAAAACATGCTTATAAACACCCATGTCATCCTCTAGGCGTGGATTATTTGGTTTTATCAACCATTTGGAAAACATTCTTTATATATAATTGATTATTATTTTTTCGTACATATCCATTATCCAGAATTCATTATTTTTTATGTCTATGATGTTTTTCTGTTTCATCTGTGACAGGAAAGATTGATGTTAGACTATTTTCCTTAATGAATATCTAGATTGTGTAACTTTATCTAGGTATCCACTAATAGAATATAAAATTAGTTATTTAATAGTATATAAAAAAATTGGGTTGGTCACCATATGGACTTTTATAGGTTTAGGTTCGGGTTTTGGATGTTCCTCGGAACATCATCTTTTTTTACTAATATTTAGCATGATAAAAAGTTTTATAATTTATGTTCAATGCAGATAAAGGATACTGAATATTTTATAAAGAGTTTGTAGGTTCATGTGAATCTGTCTCATCAAACGTCACATGTAGAGACTCTTCTATATTCTAGGTAATTTTTTATAAATCTATTAGATTTACTAGAGGATTAATAACCATCGAAAATTCCTACATCACTATTGGAGAAACATTTTTCTAGAATATCCTTATTTTCATGATAAATTTAATTGCAACCAAAAATCCTATATTGGTTCACCTTCTGATTATTATTATTACAGATTTCATTAGGGGTTTTCATAGATATTTATCTATTTAAAACGCTATTAACAATATATAATTCTGTATTCACAAACTCTCCTAAAATATATTTAGGCATGTCACATTCATTTTCAATTGTCTGTGAAATATGATGATGTGATATATTTATTTTTTAGACAAATATATTCTATTTAGGGGATCTAGGATCATATAATATATGGTTATATATATTTTTTTAGAAAAAAAGATTCAATTTATATATATTCAAACTCACAACCATGGTCACATATTAATTTGAAAATTCTAAGTCCACTTAGTCTTTCTATAGATTTATAATACATAGTAAAATAAGAGAAAGATTCCCTTTTTTGTTCTAAAACTAATATCCATGTATATATATAAAACAAATCTTCATGTACATAGTCATATTTCTTTCCATTTAATCTAGAAACTCTAGATGGTCAAAAAGATCCATGTGATCCCACTCAAGAGGATGAGAACATGAATATTTATTTTTATGCTAAAATGAAATATAGTTTTTTTCCCTTTTTGAATTGGAATAGAGACTATGTCATTTGGGAATATTAATCTAGGCAGATACATGACTAATCCTTTCCCAGTAATATTTCTATGGAGTAAATATAACAATGTCCTAGTCTTCTATGTCGAATGCTAGATTCTATATGAAAGGAACTCATGAAAGTAAAACTTTGAGTAATTAGGGAATCAATATTAACATCATACAAATTCTAGTTTCTCAAATTAGTTAATATTAAAAAAAATTAAAAAAATAAAATAATGGTTTTTAAATTTTTCATAAAATCCATGACCACACAATTGTGAATTTCATAGAATATTATATTTCAAATTATCAACAAAAATAACATTAGAAATTTAAATTGTTTTATTTTTACTGATCAGGAAAAGGTCAATGATCAATTATTTATATTTATCACCAAAAGTGATATTTCTAGAATCAAATATTATTAGGTTCTTCATATATTAGATTTGTAATTAATATGTCTAAGACATCCATTGTCCACATACTATGTATTCTAATTGGGGTCTTCAAATAGGTTCCCTTCCAAATAATGTTTCAACTAAAAATGATTCTTGTAATAATATTTTATTGGGTCCAGATATGTTAGTGATTAATGCATTAAGACCAAAAATTTCTTTAATGTGTTTCTAATATGTATTTCATATAATTTTTTAAAAAACCCATATTTGGTCCATTTGAATACAAATTTATAGTGTCTTTTTTATTATTAGACTTAGGGAAAAATGATCACTTAATAAATCTTTTATATCCGGGTTTACATCCTCAAGAAGTAATATATATAGAAGGAATTTATATCCCTAATATTCGAGATTGATTTTTGGTTAAATTTATAAATAATTATAAATATTTCGTTAGTTTCTCATTTGATAATATTAGTTCAATATTTTATTTTCTTAATCTATCATTCATTTCTCTTTCTACTATGAGATTTGACTTAATACTAGAATATAAAACATGTTTAGTTTTTAGATCATTTTATTTTTCATTATGTTCATTAAAATTTATATCAAGAATATTTTAGTATTGGAACATATCATTAATAGACATATCATCATCATTTTCATTATAATCAGGACTAGGTATTGAAGATACAATATCAACCATAGAGATATTTGTCCTGGAGTGGATTTTTTATCTATTTGGCTTCTCATCAAATATAGAGGTTCAGTCACTGGAGCAGTCTTTCGTGGCAGTCCATATGGATTTAATGGATTGATTATATTTCCTATCCATATCATCATATTTATTATTATATTTCAACTTTCGATAATCGGCCATAACATATACCTCTCACTTACATTCATAAGATGAAATTTTATTAGAGATTTCATCTATTTTAGAATCCTTTTCCACTTTCCTATATTTTTATAATTTATTTTGTATCGTGAATTTTTGATGAAATTATTTTTTTAGAACATATTAAACATTGCTTCCAAATAGTCCCTCTCTTCATCCCTATATGCAGGTAATTATTTATCACTGAAAAATTCATCAGGTAATTTTCCCATTTTTTTATTAGATTTAGTTGTATTTAAAGTAATATATTTTCTCTTACATACATACCCTTGTCCATGATTTAACTAACGATATTACTTGTACATCATCAACTTCCCAATCAGTTACAGGACATGATGTTTACTATGGTCGTAGGATTTTCATATAGAGTCTAATTTCTTTTTTAATCTTTCTAGAATATTTCTCAGTAGTCCCAAGATTTGTTCTTTATCATGTACTGGATTCCTTAACGATCTCATGGTATTAACTATCTCCATTAACATGAGAATCATATCAGAAATTAGCAATTTGGGTTTCATCATAATATTATCATATTAAATTGTACAATTTTTCAATTTTATTTTATTAATATATCTAGTTCCTTCATGTGAAATATCTAACATATCCCTAATTTCATATGTAGTTTTACTAGAATATATCCTATTAAACTATAAATATTCAATGGAAGATTAAAAATAATTAATTTATATGAATTTTTTTATAATAAAGTATAGTATCATCAATATAGTATTTTCGATGATTTTTAGATAAATCATAATTTTCATGTATAGGACACCTAATTTCAATGTCCATGCTTTCAATTTTCATATTCATTTTTATTTTATATAGACACTATTTATTAAAATGAAAATATTTACTTCTATTTTTAAGAGAACCTTCATGTATATTTTTTACCTAAAGAAGTAAATTTATAAATAATAGTTATATAATATCATTGAAACACAACTAAAATCATAGTTGTAAATATATTGAAATGTTTTTGACACTAAAGGTTTGTCTGAGTGAATATCTCAAGAGGGGGTGAGTTGAGTACATAATAAAAATTGCATCCTAAAATAGATTTAAATTAAATCCCCATTAAAATTAAAAAAAATCCCAGTTAATCAAAATATTATATAAATATATGTTCAGATCATTTAAAATATTTCATAAATATTCATTAAGTCTCAGATAAAACAATTATGAAAAATAATTTATCCTCTAAAATAAGTAAACATAATTTAAAAAATAGTTAAAAACTAATAAATACTACCTATCAATGTTTTGTTTTTTTTATTTTAAAAAATATTCTATTTAATATTTTTAGATAAAACAAAACAAAACACGTAGAGGAATAAATAAAAGGGGTTTTCGAGGAATTATTCCTCTCCACTTCTTAACCACATGCTGCCAAGAAGAGTATATATAACAATCTTTGACCCAAAACCTTGATCATGTAAACAACGCCAAACATATTTTCAAGTAAAAACAAAACCTTTTCCACAACAATCATGGGAATAAAACAATGACATGTCACACAATGAAAACTTATAAAACTTGAGTGAAAACATGTGTTAAGAACATTTGATGTGATATTTAGTATCTTAAAATATATAATAGGATATAGTGAACATGTTTAATATATATATATATAAACACATTTCTCCAAATATTATAACAATAAACATAAATGTAATGTAAGGGTGATAAAAATATTGTGTTACTCTTTCTGATAATAAATGAAGAATGAGACACTCTTAATATAGCTTGAACTATATATTTATTTGAGTTTCAGAAAATTCTTTGAGAACAATGTGTCGTTAATTTTTTTTACAATGGCAAGGAACAAGATGTTCGGTGAGCATTAATATTCCACATTTGGTTGAAGGTAATAATACTTTGTGTAATTAAAAAATCTCTACAATATTCTTTTTATCATGCAATGGTAATATCATTTTGAAATTATTTTTTTATTGTCTTATTTATTAATTCATGCATTGTGGAGTCTTCCTCTTAATTTTATAGAATTATACCTTAGTATTTGTTTCAATAATCATTATCCAGATATTCTTCTCCTCATACTAATTGATCGACATTGATATTAATATATCTCAACAATAGTTTAATAAAAATCATTAAAATATTTCTCAGCATTAAATTTGAGAATATAGAAAATAAAAATAGTAAATTTAAAATAATTATAAATAGAGGTCGTAACTCTATTTGAATGGTGAGATAATATCTGGTGGTGACTTGATATGGTGATGGGTCACGCTCAATGGGCAATCATCTCAGTGGTATATTATTACTACACTTTATCGAAGTTTTTTTACTACTAAAATGAGTCATTAAATATATGTAGGTCATCAAAAAAAAGGAATTATCTATAGTGGTATGGCTTCATGACATTGAGCTACATATTAATTCAAATTGTGACTCATCTCTAATGATAATTGTTATCATTATGTCGTCAATAACTCTTGGATAAACAGTAAATCATCATTTGGGATAGGGTCTTTCCAATAATATTCTATATTTTTTTATCTTGATAGTGAGTTATCCAAAATGTTGAGTCATTGATGGTGGGGACTGGACTCCAATGGTGAGGAATTTTTGGTGGTGGGTGATTTCAACAATTATTCAAAAAAAATTTGCAGTCCTCATTATAGATTAAAAGGAATTCATAACACAAAAAAAAATAATCAATAACATATGAAACTATATTTGATTATTGATAAAACAAGAAAGACCCAATAGTATATATTTCCACTTTTAAGGTATTAAAAATTATATTTTATATAATATGAAATTTTATATTTTATGTTTTCAAAAAAATAAAATATATATTAATTGTGTGGCCTATTTCATATGATTATTTTTTTTATTCGAAAAAACACAACAAAATTTAATCAGTGACCTCACAATAATTTTAATGAGGAACTACATCTTATGATTACACTTTATAGGGAGAAATAACAATGTTTTTACAACTCTAATTTTTTATTTCTTATCACCTCAGTAATTATATTTTTTAAAAACTATTCACTATAAATTAAAAAATATAAAATCTCGAAAGTTTAATTACTTATTTGTGTTGAATTGTTGAAAATAAGGTAATGAAAGAAAAGGATGCCACATGTATTAGTTATTTTTAAAATAATCATCCTAAAAATGAGTGATATTTTTAATTTATTAAACAATATATGTTATCTCCCAAATGTTGAAATATATTAAATAAAATTAAATTTCAAATAAAATTAAAAGATGATTGTATATATGATATTCATAATACGTTAATTATTATTGATAAAATGATTCACTATTCACTATCCTTTAATAACAATTTTCTAATCAATTTAAAACAAAAATTCAATGTAGGATTTTTACTATATTGAATAACTATGTGAAGAATTTTTTTGGAGTCATCCATAAGGAATCCTAGACACTTTCAAATAATGTTACTAATAAAATAAAATTAATTTCATACTAGATTTGATACTAACTGATGAAACCCATACATAATCTTCTTTAAGTAAAATATTGATAAAAAATATTAGTCACTTACATGCTAATAACATTTTATGTTTAAAATTTTTTACTATTAGGGAAAACCATTAAAAATAAATTAGATATCATTCCCATACTATGAACTTTTTTCAGAGTAATCAATAATTTTAAATTTCTATAATAAGAATCCATCATCTCCCATATGATTGCCCACACATGAAATTATTTTATGGTAACCATAGGTCGTAATTTTGTCTATAACTTTTGGTGTTGGAAAAATTAAAAGGGTGAGATCAAACACTTAGTAAGGGGTAACATACATTATAAAATATCATAAAATAAAAAACATTTGTAAAATATTGAATGAATTAATAATAATAAAAAATTCCGTTATAAATAATTACATGAGATAAAAATATGACCTTGGGTAAATAATAATATAAATAGAAAACAATAAATAATTTCTTGGTAAAGGAATACAGAATGTCGGATATATTCAACTAAAATTCAATGAATTATTCCCAGAAACCCAAAATAATTGTTCAGACAATCGAAAAAAAACCATGGATTGTTTGTCTCTTGAGTCTTATCAATAAATTGTGGAACTGATTTCCCCCCCTCATCGCTTAATAGATCTAATTACTGAAAATTTATAATGCAATTATTAACAACTAACTAATCAACATGTCCTAGTAAACAATAACCATTAGTTTAATGTATCGTGATCTGGAACTCTGTCACGCTATAAAAATGATTTAGTTATGACAACTCAAGTATACCTCTCAAAACAACAGAGGCATATGACAAGCAGAAAATAAGGGACAAGTATAGTGTGGTGACTATATCCTATGGTAACAGAGTGACTACAAATTTGAAATAAGTAAAATAAATTAATTAATAAATACCAGGGTGTAAAAATAATTGAAAAAATATTATAAAAATGAAAATTAATATTATAGATTACTGGATAATCCAATAAATAATTTAGGAATAATGTAATGTCATGATAGAATGTTACTAAGTTACATTCTAAAGGTATTACAAATGATGTTCAAGATGACCCAAATGACCCTAGTCCCAATCCATTTGTCTCTCATATCTCTAAAGTCTAGCCCATCAAGAAAGCAACAATCAACAACAATGTGCCTTTCAATTGTCTTTTCCTACCTGCATGTAATCTTCTCAGGTACCAAATGTGCCCAAAATAGGGTGCGAGTAAAAGAAAATAAGTCTACACCACCATATCTAAACAAAACATCCAGATAAGAAGTACATAAAATTATTTGATAAACATGGGTATTAATTAGTTCAATAATTAATAAATAGACGTCAAAACTAACTTCGACACCATGAAAAAATATCTCTATTCATGAATTATAACCATTTTCAACCATAATCATATAAACTTGGTAATACATAACCTTCATAGAAGTCATTCTATAATTACTCTGAGCATGTCTCATAACCTTGACAACCATATTATATATCTATGGTATAATGAATCCCTAGGCTGATCTCAGAATATAAGAATCACAACAAGTTCTAGGGAATAGCTCAATATATAAGTATAATATAATGTAAAATTGTCCAACCCCGATATATAATCTTTACAACATATGTCCATATAAGAGATCAATATATAATCATTGGAACATGTGTCAGGTTCAAAACCCAATATATAATCATTACAAAATATGATAGAGTTAGAACCCATTATATAAGAATTACAATATATATCAGGGACAGACCATGGTATATAAGCATTGAAGTATGGGTTAGGGTCAGATCCCAGTATATAATAATTACAACTTCTTTCAGGTTTATATCCCAATATAAAATAAATACACCATGTGTCATAAGTGCATCACAATATAAATCATATCACACTACGACCACATAAGTCCAAATGGTTAATTCCACTAGTTAATATTTTTCTTTCAATTTAACAATTGATTCAATTAATCAATTTATCCATTTTCCACAATGAATCTTTATAATCATATCACTTGAAATACATGCCATGCTAAAAATCATATGTATACTATTTCTAATTCATTATTTTCCATGGTTTTCTCAAGCCAAAATTAACCATAATCTTGGGAAAATCATGAGTTGATTCTATGGTCATCCCAAGAAAAACACAACATAGGATTAACATTATTATATAAAATTAATTAATTAATTAAGTCATGATTTAGTAGAATAACAATATTGATTAAAATTATCAATTAGAATTCATTCCATAGGATTATGAATTTTACCTCTACCTTTAACCAGTGAATAACATAATGCATCCAACGGAAAAACCCAACCAAGAAAAAGGTGAAGAATATCAAAATGTGAATGTAGATCAAAACTAGTCATGATCAAAACCATGAACTATCATGGTCAATAGATTACATGAAAGTAGAAAGAGTAAAATGGGAGTGTAAGGAAAACCTAAAAAAATACTTACCATGGATTCAATGCCCAATTAAAAACATCCAGAATGGAGAGAAGGCTTCTAAAATATCTAGGAATACACTATAGGGATGATGGGAGGAGGATGCATGATGAAATATAAGAAAAATCTGTATAATACCTTTGAAATTGTTACTTTTTAAAATAAATTACATGTAATATTATTACACATCATGTATTTCTTTTTAATGTTATACGCCTAATATCCCTTTTCATCAAATACATTTTTAATTCTCGAAAACATTACACATAATGTGATTGGTTCATCATATGTAACCACTCACATCCTGAATCAGTTCACAACTTGTGATTTTTTCATTTTAAATGTCTTTTAGCAAATTTAGAAGTCGTGTAAATGTATTGTAGATTATTTGCAGCACATTATCCTTATATAAACCAAGACCTGATTTAAAAATTCTCAACTTAACAATAAAAAATTTATCACATGACACATTTACACAAGGAATACATTAATTAAAATAAAAATAAATTAATGTAATTTTACTATCTTTCCCCAAACATGGATTTTCACTTGGAACCCCTCCAGTTACCTCAAGTTTCCTCGCTAACCAAGTTTTCATTTATTTCAATAGATATAAATCCTTAACAAAAAATACCACTATGGATTAAAGAAGTGGAATCATTATCCAATTTTTTAATGATATTAATAGAGAGATATATACTACAAATATTTTGGCAACCTACAACCTCCACACTATATAATAGATCACCCTTGAGATACTCATAGAATGTTGGTGGGGTGTCGTCACATAATTTAGGCTGTTATCTTTTATATCTGACTCCCTCTCCCTGGTATCCTTCTAAACTCACCCAAGAATCCACTGAACTGGAACCAATGTAATAGTCATTCCCTTTCAATATTTCATAATAATTTCCACAACCAATATCAAAATATCTTTACGATACACAACTCTATCAAACTCAACATCTGTATATCACTCACAAGTGAATGGTCTAGATAATATCTCTAATGATTTGAAATGTTAAAAATTATGTTTGTGTAATTGTAGATCTACATAAGGGATTATTTGTGTTACAGTATTATGACCATTTCCAATATCTTAAGCTATCTGAAAAAACATGGGTGCTAGATTTCTCTATTTCTAGAAATGATATTTTCCTAACATATGATACACCTCATGAATCAAAAAATGACAAAACTCAGACTTTATAAGTCATATAAGATGGTCCGAAAAATATTTATTCCAACTCATTATAGTCATTGAGAACCACTCTATCAACAAAACATGTACAGATGTCCCCTACATGATAATAGGTCTAATAAGTGGTGACTCACCTACTACCAACCAAAAATGAGGTGAACAATGTAGACTATCACAAATCACTGAAAAGGAAATATTTGGATAGTCCCCAATAAGATTTTATTATACAACCTCACCATGATTTACATATTTTAATCCCATGATCCATTGGAATCTTAAACACAAGCTTGTATCAAATCATACATACCCTAACTTATCCACTCATATTGACCATCAATATGATGATGATAGGGTTTACTCAATAGAACTATAGATCCTAGATCATATTGAATAACCACTTAGGATAGTGATGTGATATGAGGATATTTATTATAAATGATACTCTATGGAACATTGTTCATCTAAAAAACCTTTCACACAGAAATACCACTATGATCATATACTATGAATGTATCCCTCATAGAAAATATGTAGAAAAACATCATTATTCGATCCATGAAAACCCATAATGAATAGTTATTATGGGTCTTCCTATGTAATCCTTTCACAGAATCCATAGTGGAATTATCCTACACCCACATAGTAATGGAAGAATTATGTAAAAGTCCAACTAACCTCTGATTCTCAGCTTTCACGTACTGACCAGTGAAACATCTCACCCCAAATCTTACTACATCATTATTCATTCATGACTACTAGTACATTGTATAGAGATAATGAAATATCTTTGTCAGACAAGGATTTAACACCCATTTTAAATAATAAAACTCCCTCATCAACTCCTCATGTAATCCCACAACAACCCATATTATCCCATTGAATAGCATATAGTTTCCACTACTAAGTGACCATCCTAATTGTGTCTCGCCACCATATATGTTGAGTATATAAACTAATCACACTAAATTAGATAATTTATCGGTCGGGATATGGTTCAAAATCATGATTATAATAAATTTTGATTAAATTGATATGTCCACTATGAATACTCAACATATAAATGCATGTCTTCAATGAGGGACATTACACACAACTCATCACAAGAATCATTTCTTGCATGTATATCCCTCTTTTGTCTTAAATAATCCTGAATGATGTTTCCATTGTCTAGTTTATAATCCAACATGAAGCTTAAAGACTGCATATACACAACCTACCTCCTCTACTGAAGGTTAATGACCCTTTTAGAAAAGATGTACTTGAGGCTCTTTTGTTTCAGTTATTCTATAGAACTCTCACTTATAAGATAATATCTCTAACATACTCAACCATATAAAATTTTTCTTAACATTAGAATATGAATAGGGTAGTTTCTCTCATGTGATCTATGCTACTCAAATCCATAAGCCTCCAATCGATCCTTCTGCATCATAACATCATGGGGTCCAAAACTTGATTCACCATAGTACACAATATATTATTTACCCTATAATGGTAATGTGTGGTTAGGTGATGAGGCCAACCCCATTAAACTCCTCAAAAAAATTTCATATCAATCTTAAATAAAAGACAACATTCCTATTTTGGTCGGTCCTGTCATTGGTGCTTCTTTGTGGTAGAAGTCCTGGATAAAGAACCAATAATAAAATGTTTTAAATAGAAGGGTATAAATAGGGAAGATATTTTTGGAATGCCCTAATATTTCATGTCTACACCCTTCTCTGTGTCCAAAATCACTCCTTCATCATAGGTTACATCGCCCAAGAAGTTTACTTTATCAGTGTAGAAACTACATTTGGTTAGCTTTCCATTATGATAATGATCTCTCAACATAACCAAGATGATTTCAATATATTAGTAATGAACATCTACTGACTGGTAGTATACTATGTAATCATAGGAAAAAACTATAATAATACTATAAAAAAGAAGAAATATTCAACTCATCAATGATATGTATACTGATGGTGCATTAGTCAACCCAAACAACACCACTACAAACTCATAGAATCCATACCTTCTCTTAAAAGTAAGTAATGGTATTTTATATATTTTCACCCTTAACAGCTGGTATCATGTTCTCAAAATAGACCTGGGATACGATCCTAGACCCTATCATCTAATTGGAGCGATCATTGATGCATAAAAGGTGATGCTAGTTCTTGAGTATCATCTACTTAATCATCTGATAATACACACATAAACACAACCTACCATCAGAGATTTTGGAGAAGAAAACATATAAAACACAAGGAGATATATTTATCCATATAAAACATTATATTCTAGATATCCAATTAGATACTTTAACTCCAAATGATCTACTAGTTCTGTTCGGTAAGGAATGACAGAAGCTGTCTCTACTTCAAACACCAACTAAATATCATTCTTTGCTGGTAATATATAGAACTCAATGGAAAAACGTCCTAAAAATGATCTACCAGAAGTGGAAAAGAAAATTTTGGAATTCAACCATTTTCTATAGCAGGATTCGCTATTTGATACATGATTCAATCCAAGATGATTTGAATTGGTTCTCTATGAATAGAATGAATATCCCACTCTCCTTAGAGAGAATGAGCTACTTCCTTCTATAGATAGAAAGTTCACTCCCCCTTGTAACTATAAATTTGATAATTTAATTGAACATGAAATTCGATTAAAATTTTTAATCAAAACCATTCATTTCCAACACAAGTTATTCCCAAAACAAACGGTAACAACCAATATCTAATGAACCCATCCTGAATGGTTTTATTTTCTTTAACCACACTCCCAATGGTGTATCAATGGTCATAGAACCTTCCAATACGTCCAAAACCAAGTCTAATATGATTGAAACGTGTTTATAAAAATTAATTTGATACTATTTTATCAAAAAAAACACATGAAAAGGTAGATTACACAATATTCATAACTCTATTGTTAGAAGGTCCGACATGAACAATAGCTATAATAGTTTACATATCGTGTTTTTAACTTCCCTATTACATATACTTCAATAGTAGTACACTAATATATTTCACATTATTGGTAATACCTCTCCTACACCAGGGTACCATATCCCATCCATAAACCTAAACTTCTAGAGGACCACCAGTAACCATCTTGTTGGGGAGTAAGTGAACACCTTCTAGAATCAAGAACCTATCATGATCATCTTCTATTATTCTGCTATGGAAATTAATTATAGAAATTATATGGATGGTATTGTCTTATAATACGTTTCATTTAGCTATGGGGTAAGAACACTGTGGGTGCTTTTGGAAAAACCTTCCATGCAGATAACAAAACAATAGCACACAATCTTATGATGGATGTCTATTATCATAGATATACTTACCAGTACCGCCTTGGTGAGAAATTTCATATGAGCAATTCTTCCTACTCAATGGAGAGCTCCCCTTCACCCTACAAATGTAGCCTGACCATTTCTCATTGCATCTCTCAAATTCCCTCTTTCATAATTTCAGGGTTCCTCACATCCTCAAAACTACTCAAATGAAAAATTCACATACAACCAAATATCATAGAGAATAAAATCCTAAAAATGGCTCACCATCGAGATCACATCAACTACTATAGATGGTACAATGTACTACAAGTCAGTGAAATGGAAAATTTAGTCTAACACTCACATTCCATTCGGTTTTTGATACATGAAATCATGATCATTATTTTCCAAAAAACAAAACATTATAGAGGTTTCATAAGAACAATTTATTTATCTCCTACTAAGATAACTCACAATTATTCCAGGATTACTCTAGAATGTCCCACTAATGATTGGATTCTCCATGAAACATAAATGTAGAATGATTCACCTCTATCTTCTACTATCTTTATGTACATGAAATTTCTTTTGACTAACTAAATCAAGAAAATGAATTATTATGGCCTCCTAACCTAGTGAACATAGTATGATTCTAAAACTGAAACTCTCTCACCAGCTCAGACATCAAAGACACATAACATAAATAATCCAATTTAATGGATCTCTTTACACTTATGAGGCATCCAAAAATAAAAAAATCCCTCAAATATAATTGAACAATTGGAAACACTAGATTAGATGGGTTAGGAGCATGTTTATATCCACTTTCTTGATGATCGATTTGACAATAATGAGATAGTACATTGTTTACAAGACAAACACACAAGTTTCAGCAATTGGTAACAAAATGTTCATCCTCAACAGGTGACTACAATAGAGAACCCTTGATTCGTGGTCTCTTTAAACATGGATTAAAAATTGATTTTTCATGAAAAAAAGTTCCTTCATTTCATATAATCTGTATAATTTATAATGATATAATATTTGATACAAATAGTTTGTCAAATGCAAATAAATAAGTCCCTAACAAGAAAAATTCAGGTCAGTATAATCCTTATGTTCCTATAATGATTCCTAAATAACATCTCACATCATATCAGTCCAGCAATACTAATATCCATATTCAAAAACATGTCACATAATTTGAATATCCTAAAAAGAAATAACATCAAACCGTCCCATGTGAACAGCATGAACAACAATCCAAACCTTCAGTACCCAAATTTTTCCCTATATATGGGTTAGAGAATCTAATGCACAAGCTCATTGTGATGTCTATATACCCACAATTATCCTTTTTCCTTATCCCATGTTGTAGTGAAATATAATCCGAAAATGGTGTTATTTAATACCACTTTTTATGATCCCCAGATAGGTCACTCTCTTAGCTGGGTAAAAACGGTTGGATACAAGACCTTAAGTGTGCCTCCATATACACCAATGGTCATTGACTAGTACATTGTATGTGATAAGTATATTAGGGAAACTATATCCTTGGATAATGATTTATAAAAAATTGAAAATAAAAAACATTAATAAAAAAATCAGAGTGAACAAATAATGGAAAAAATACTATACAATGGAAAATATACATTAACGATGATAGAAAAATCCAGTAAATAATGATGTAATAATAAATTTTAATGTTAAAATGTAACTAAATGTCATTCTAGAAGAGTAAAAATAAAATACTAAATGAAAAAAATGACCCCTTTCTCAATTCCCATGTCGGTCCCACCACTATTTCTCCAGAACATCTAGCAAGAGAAAATAAATATGATGGTCTTTTTCCCTTATAAAATATTGTATATATATAATATTCATAGGTAAAAAATGGAATCATTAATACTGTGTATGTATAACTCAGTAGGACAATACTACTATTGTCTAAATAGACCAGTCTAGTATGTTTTGTATGAAATTATTTTATTAATACATGTAATAATAATTTCAACAATTAATAAATATACTAAAAGATATTGATTCCGCACCATGCCTAAATATCTCTAATCATATTTCCCCACTATTCCAACCATAATCAAATAATCTTTGTAAAATATATCCTTCCGTAGTGAAATCATACAATTTATCTAATTATATATCACAACTATGGTAATGATAACCTCATTACAATTGTATAAAACATTACCAGGCTAAGTCAAATATATATGAATCAAAACATTTGTCAGGTCCTATAATGGTATATAAGAATTAAATCATGTTACCTGGTCATAACTTAGTATATATGCATTAACATATGTATTCGGGTCAGATCCTAGTTTATAAGCCTTACAATATATGTTAGGGTTAGAAATTGGTATATATGAATTAAAACATGTGTTATGGTTAGAACCTAGTATACAAGAATTAAAACATGATTCATATGTGAATATAAAAATACATAGAATAATAAATTTTTACAACATTAGACATAATTATTAATTATGATAAATATCATATATATTTCAATTTATAAATTATTTTAATTAATCTATATTCATGGTGAGTCAATATATAGCAATCCTATTAATTATGTTTCACGCTACAAATAATATGTAATCCATTTATAATTCATTATTTTCAAAGGGATTCCCAATCCATGGATAGCCATAAGATAGGATAAATTATTAATTTAATGCAAAGGAATCCAACAAAGAATCCAACATAGGATTGTCATCATTATATTCAATTAATCAGTTTTTTTCACATGAATTAGTGCAATAAAAATGTTTTATATACATATCCATTTTAAATTAGAACATAGGGTAAATATTATGACCCCTAACTTTAATTGGTGAAAAACACAATGCTTCCAATGGAATCTGAGAACAAAGAAATGATTCAGAATAATATAATGATAACATTGATCAAAACCAATCGTGATCAAAACCAACAGTTACTAATATCAAGTGATTACACTGTAATGAATAGAGATAAAAATTAGAGATTTTAAATCATAAAAAAACGATTAATAAAGGATTGATTTCTCAAATGGAGAATCCCTGAGAGAGATAAGGATTCAAAAAATTCTATGAATCCTCTATTTGTTCAAGAGGATGAAGCTTCCTGATGGAATGAAAAAAATCATTCACACATCAACTTTAAAATTGCTTATTTAGAAAATTCAAGATGGTTAATTAAGTTAAATATTTGGTATTTATTTCTAGAAGGATATTTAATTTTCCTAAACATTACATGTCGAGTGATTGGTTCACCGTGTGGAACCATTGCACATCATGAAACTTCTTACAACATTAATATGGAGGCTTTAACACATCGTGTAAATAATTTTCACGATGGTTAAATATCATGTATATTTTTCAGCCCATATTTTTTATAGTAACCCTAAAAGCATTTAACTATTATCAACATACCATAAACCCTTCGTAACAATTGACCCATTTATACCAAGAATCCATTAATTGAAATAAACATATATATATATATATAATATAAATCATTTTACCCAACAAAAGCCCTTAACATGGTTCCTCTCCGGTTTTCTTAGGATTCATCACAACCACAAACTATTTTTATTTAAAAAAATTGACATCTATAACAAAAAAAGACCACCAATGATTAAATATGAATCAAAACTCACTGGAAATATTTTTATTGTAAATTGATTAAATAGACATGTCTAGAAAAAGGCAAAATATTAAAACCCTTATAAAAAAAGGAATATCAATACATTCTACAATACATAATCAAACATCATTATTTGTTAATAATCATTCATATAAAACTAACAATAATATTGATTTTTAGAATATTATCTCTCAAAATAGGACCTATCTTCCATGGTAAAAACACAAAATAAGAATTATATTAAATAGGATGTTGATTCCATCCTTTATAATGATATTATAGTTGATTAAAAATTGATATTTAATAGAATCCAACAATGATAATACATAAAATGAACCTCAATAAAAAATAGAGTCAAATCACTGATGGATAATAGTGAAAAAAATGTTTAAAATAAATTGATTAAAATGAGAATAAATCAATATAATAATAATGCATTGAATACATAAAAACAAGTTATACAAGGCAACAAATTCAATAAAAATATAGTTATCATTTATAATGCAATTTTTATTGAGACCTTGTAATGGAAAGGGATGTGAAATATAAAAATGAACATATATTGATTTTTATAACTATATTTCAAAAACCATGTTAAAAGTCACCTCCAAAATCATTTTCTAGATGTTTCCAAGAATAAATATTAAAATAATTAAAATAATTTACAATAACCAAATCCAAAAAATGATAATATACATTTTTATGAAATTGTGAAGAAAAATATTAAAATACACATAAGTGAAATAAAATACATTCTCAAAAACATTATGAAAATAATATGGATTTATATTTTTTGAATTTTTTTAAAACATAATATATAGGAAATGAAATTTTCTATTTAAATCCATAAAAAATTGTAATGGATGATTAATAATGAACAATAGACCTAAAAGTGGTAAAAAGAGTCTAAAGGCAATTCTTACAAAAACAATTGTCTCATGATTTTATAAATATTGTTAAAGGTTAGTTATATGGAGAACACTAAAAATATTCAAATTAATCAATAATTAAAAGGTCATTGACCATTTAAATTTACCACTAACAATCATTTTGTATAGTTCAGATCATTCTTGAATCATTATAATTAATATAAATAAGGGTGACAATTATCCTTGATCAAAAAGTAGAAATAATTTTGGTTGATATTTTAATAATTGTTATAATTGTTTGGAGTTCCATATATGGGGTGGGTAGTATTAATGCACAAAAACCCCTAAAATAAATAGGGTATAACTATTTATATGGATATTTAGAGAAAAAGATAACATAATGAACTCATGGATAGTAAGTATTTTATATTAATTATTGAAAATGCATCATCAATGGTGTCAGTGTTATTTTTAATAATAAAGGACCAAATGAAGGACTAAAAAAATAATCTACATTATATTTAAGCGTTAGACTAAAATGAACCTATTGTTTCAAAATTTATATGGTAGTTGAGTGTAAACATCAATGTATTTTTATGCCAATTACATGATTAATGGAATACAATATATAAGATGGTCCCACGAATCCCATAAAACTACAAGATTTATTGTCCTAGAACAAACTAAATATACATCAGATTTCATATATATTAATATTAGTGAAGAATAATTAAAAAATATTATTACATATACTTTACAATTTTTTTATGATTGTGATGTCATACTGTCCTAGAGTATTAATTTAATTGAATATTTCATTACATTTCTCCACTGTGATGGGAATCATAAAATTCCTTGATGACTTTATTAAATCTTGTTAAATGGTCCAATAACATTCTATGATGAAGAACACAGTATGTTGACCATCATGTCTGAGTAATTGTAAGAATATAAGGAATTATCTAATAAATTTCATTATAGTTAGAATCCAAAATGGGCGATTCTGGGAACATACCTACCTATATGAATTCCATATTTTTATAGTTCATTAGATATTCTTATCATTTAGCATGATTAGTGGTCCTTATACATTAATATTAGTATTAATTAGTTTCATGAAATGCACATATATACATATTTATGAAAATCATAACAAAACATGTTCATAAAAAAATTATGTTAAGTACTCCATGAAGAACATAATATTAAAAAATATGCTGATGAAAGATTTTTCCCATCCATATTTATAAAAGCTGATATCTCATCCCATTGATGAAAATATAGCTATGAAATTAAATTCCATGTTAATAGTGTAATAATGTGTTTATATAATATAGTCACTGAGAGGTTTATCAATCATATATGCCGATTATGTTTGGGTTTTTCTGTTAATATTTTAAATTATTTCACATGGGTGCATTGACTAGTTCATAGATAGTAATCTTGGAAATTTAGTAATCCCAAATAATAACAATTTTAAAAACTTGGCTAGTGGGACATACACTACATGATTTAATTGGTCGAAATTAAAGTATGTGATAATTTAATAATTTAAAGAAATAAAATTTTCAAGATCAAATAATATTTTTATTTATTTATTAAAGGACCGTAGAAATAAAATTTCTATTTATTAATACCGAAATTATTGAATTAAATTGATAAATAATATATTTTATTTAACAAATAAATATTTATTCTCGAATATGATAGATATCATGAAATATTATGTGGACCAAGATCACATCCAATAATAAATATGATTTTATAATATTGAACAATAATATACTTTTTTTACTATATAATGAATGCATTCAGAATAATAATAGTATTATTATTACATATCATGTGGTCCAACAAGTATCCATATTGTTTAATGATCAATTAATAAATATTTAATCAATAACCCTACCACCCTAAATAGATTATTATGTATAACATGTAGATTTTTCTACATATTAAGAGTTTTTTAGAACAGGGGAATATAGATCTCTCTGTCAACAACATTAGTTTCTCTAGAGACTTTCTTCCTCTATCATCACAGTAATCAATGTACAATAAGGATAATTTTAAAAAAATTGAGTTGACTCATTGATAATGATCAACACAAAAAGAATATCAATTCTTCTTGATAATACAAGAAATTCCATCAACATTGTTTCCAGAACATTGGTTCACATTATGACCACTTCCAAAGGGATTCTACCCTAGCATCCTACAATAACAGTGATGGTATACTACAAATAGATTTAGATGACCAATAGAATAATTTATGGAAGGCCCAAATATAGGATAATCTTTCTTTAAAACTTTGTAAATATATTATGAATTAAATATAAAAAGGTTTTAATTTGGTTTTAGTATATTTTATTGTGAATATTATTTGTAAAAATACTATTTCTTATGACTTTTGTGTCATGTAATATTTGAAAATTGGTCTATTGAATATGAAAATTGATGAGTCGGGATCAACCCCATTATATTCTTCTGATATGTCAAAAACCATCATGTTGTATCATAGTTGACCAAATGGAAAATTTTATTTATTTTATCTATTATTAGTCATAAAAAATTTAAAGATTAATTTTATGTCATGTTTTTATCAATCTAAATCCATCATCAATATATCTCCTACCTTCTATTAGTTTCTAACTATAATAACCAATACCTAATTATAATTAATGAAGAAAACATTTTAATTGAATGTTACTATATTTAAATATAGAAGGATGGAGGATCTCATGCTTATAAATACAGAGGTTTTTTGCTGCTAAAGTGGATAGGGCTTGTAATGATTAATTTTGGGATATTTTAGTTTTAATTAGTTTTATTTATTATTCAATTTACCTTCTTTATATAAAATAATTTATAATTTTATTTCTAGTGTTATTCATTACAATATTTTACTCTCTCTCTCTATCAACAACTCATTATTTATCCATTGTGATCTCGTTCCCTCGACATGGACAGTGAATAACTGGAGGTTCTTCCTTGGGAAATGAATTTTTGTTCTGATGTTCTTTAATTCTAATTATTTATTATTATATTATATTTATGATGAGGGAAAGAGTATGAGATAATATGGGTGAAGATATTATCCACCAATTTTTTTAGCATCTCGATCACATTATATTCATTAATTAACATTCTCTTCCTCCCTTCTCTTGTAAAAAGATATTCCTATGATGGAGTTGAGTTTATTCAAGGGTTTAAATGAAATATGAAGGAAAATGATATTTCATTGATACAAAATCTTAATTTACGTTTGTCATAAAACATTAATATTGAATGAGTTAATATTTATTGTGTCAATGAATTCTCCTATGAATAATAAATTTAAAACTCAAAATCTATGTATACTAGTTCATGAACAATTGTCAAACTGAATTTTAATAAATAATGAATAATGATTTAATGAAAGTTATATGACCCTATTAACATGAAATTTACTTCTAATAATCATAAATTATATTTTTTTTATGGAATCTATATATTGATTTTTTCTTACATTACATACAATTTTTCATTCACCAAATATTTAAGATCACATTCATAAAAAACTCACCACAAATAATATAAGTGTATTAGAATTTGGTAGTGATTTAATATAAATATCCTCAATTTAAATCACCTGGGTTAGTCAATGTGATGAACTAGGAAATATATTATATCTTTTTCACCACCCTATGATAGGAATGTTTATGTGTTTTATTTGAGGATATAATTGGAATTTCATTGAATTCATTCCCAGTCTAAAAGAATATGAAGATTACAATGAGGAATAAATATATTCAATAAGAACTATATGGGGGAATATAGAAAAATTTAATTCCTTTTCAAATGGAATGAAAAATAAGGTATCTAAATCTAAATAGAGAAACAAAATCCCAAAATCTATTACTATATTAAAGTGAAAGTTGAAAAATAAGGTGATGATACTATTTACTTGTTTATTATTTCAATAGTGAATGACGATAACTATACTAGTGATGAAATTAGAATATCAATGTAATAAGTTGAATCATAAATAGTGTTATATATTAAAAATTTATTGGGACAATCTATGTCAATGATTCTTTACTGTGAAAAAGATAACAAGAAGTGAAAGAAATATGATCTATTAGAAAATATTTATGAATCATGTAATGAATAATAATCAAGGTTGTTGAAATATGTTTTGGATATAAATATATTTCTTTATTAAGATAAAAAGACATACAACATGATTTAATAATATTTAATGGTTATGGAGAAAGAGTTTGATACTGTTAAAGAGAAACATTTTAATTATTATTAAGGAATTAAAACCATCAAAAATTTCATTTAAGAAGCCAGTGATATTAATATTTATTATAAATCATTAAAGGATTTATTGATATCATCCCCGGATGAATAATAAAAGGACAAATATGTTCAACATAGTAATCATATCAATTGAATAATGATTGTTTCTAAAATATTAAGTGCCAAAAAATTATAAAATATAACGGAATAAATATATAACAAAGAAATAATGGAACTAAATATTATATAATGGATAAAAAATAAGTCTAATAGGAAGAATAATATGTTAGGAGGATTTAAAAACATTGTTTTAAAAATATGTTTCAAATAGTATGGTCAAATAGATAATAAAAAACTAGGCACATAACAATGTATAAAATTCATGTTAGAGAGGAAATTTTGTTTTTTATAGATAATGTTAGCACAATAGGGATTTTTTTAACCAAGTTAACATGTTATAGATCAATTACCTACACAACAATAAATCTAGAATTAATAAGTTTAAATATTGGATTCGGTGTCAACACACACAAAAAAGGAAACCCGAAAGAACCAATTAGAAAATTACAAATATATTTAAACTTCTGGAAAATATTTGTAAATGATTTTATCATATGGGACACATTTCTATAGGATTTATTTTTATCCTGCAAACTCAAAATTTTTTATTTGATTATTATCAAATTCCTCATTTATTAGTTCAGAGTCAAGAAATTTTCTTCTCACAATGAATCTCTACACAATAGTTATGTTTTTCTATAGATCATAATCATATTATAAAGGACCTAAATGCCATGAAAAATGAAATTTGTTCATTGAATATTGCGAAAAATGTATCTAGACCCAAATTAATAACATCTTCTAGTTAATTTTTTTTATTTAAATAAATTAATATAAATAACACACTATTCTTGATACCATTCTTCAATGTTAATAATTTTCTTCCGAAAAACTTTTCTGTCAACCAAAATATCTTTTAGAGGATCGAAGTGTAGAATCCCTCTAGAGTTAATTAAAATGTTCTATTTATGATCCATAAAAAATAATGATTGATTATCTAGTGCAAGCATAGTGGATCGTTCACCTTGTAGTTTTTTTCTAGACCACTAAGATGAGTCCTTCTTGGTTGAAGAAACTTACTTCCACTCTCTCTGTTTAAATGATGAAGCAGGAAGGATAATCTGGAGAGAATTCATTAGTATTTAGAGAGATCTATATTTCATTTTGTATAATGATTCTTTATTTCTATCTATATCTACACAATAGATATATACTCCTATCTATAAGGATTGGGACGAGTTTAAAATATTTATTAATTTCAAAATTTCCCTTAAATAATATATTATACATTATATAGACCCATTCAATGTAATAAAAATAATATTGTAATTTACTCATTGTGTGTGCTAAATTGAGAAATATTACAAATTATTTTACCTTCTGAAAAAATTAATGTTTATATACAAATATAATATTGATCTACCAATCCTCCTAAACAATCCACAAATACCTAAATAAATATTTATTCATTCAATAAAAAAATTATATAACTACATAAATAAATAATCTATTAATAAATATTTATTTAATCTATGTCATTAATATATTCTATGTTAAACTATTTATTGGGATAGATAAGATTTTTAATATGATAATTAAATTCAAATAGAATATAATTTAGATCAATGGTAAATCATTATGTTTGACCCACAATGATTTGTTATCAATAGAAATAGGAATTCTTTCAAAACATTAAATATTACCCACAATAAATGGTTCATCAAAACTAGGGGAATGAAGTTAATGTTTCATAATTGACAACAAAAATGACTTATCACTATTTAATATAATACCATATTCCTGATTCCTTTTCAATATGGTTGAAAAAATATTTCATCAACCTTTACGCTTGATACAAATTTCATTGACTATTTGATATAAACTCAGCATTTCACCATGCTCATGGAATTTAATTAGACATGTCTATTTTAGTCAAAGGATAAAGATATCAAATTTCATAAATATGGAATGGAAAAATCCATCCTTATCATATTAATTAAAAACATTTCATTCGTGATACAACGAACATACCCAACTTCCCCATGAATTGGATTATTCATGGTTAACTACAATTAATCTAGGTGCATGAGGTGTAACATTAATTTATAATAATTATAAAGCCTATGAACCATCACTCATGCTCATATACATAATCTTCCAATGACACATAATCATGTGTAATTAATATTAGTGGGTATTTTTTCATAATCTATTATCCTATCAATGATCTAGCGATAACATTAAAAGATAAATACTCAATATTTAATGAGTAGTTTTACATAATGATAAACATACTATGTTCTCCATCATAGAAAGTTATCAAAACATAAAATAAGGTTTAAAATTATCATAATTTAAATTTAATATTATAATCGATGCGGGAACAATTATGTTCCTTATATTAAAAAAAATACTCAAAAAACTATTATATTAATGTAACATTGATCAATGAAATATATGTAATAATAAGTTTTTTTAATATACAATTTATTTAAAATACATGAAATCCAATTTACAGATAATTGGTTCTAGGATACCAACTATAATATATTCTCACTAGGACTTGACCAAATTTCCAAAAAACATTTAGTCCACTGTATCATAAGTCAATATAATGTTTTTTCTTAGATAATTATTTAGTAATGTAGTACAACATGTATTCCTTCATGGATACTTTGCTCATTGTTACTTCTCAGCTCTAAAAAAATATATAAGGAGATGTTATTTTTGATGTATCTTCCTTTTTATATTATGTGATCATGGATCATTTTGACGATAATCCAGTAATTTATTTTTGAAATAAAGTTTTCTAGGATAATTCTATCCAATTATCCTATTTTAATATTATACAAAGTTGTGTATCCAAACTAATTCTTTAGCTTCCACAATGTATATATTTAATTAGACACTCTTACAGAATAACTGACCAAAAAATTCCACGAAATATCTCAACTCCCAAAACATATGATGATAATGATGACATGTCATATTTAATATTTCATATTATCTTTAAATTATTGGAAAATATCATATGGATAACATATGATTAATAGCTCCTCATCACCATTATAGAATAGGAACATATCCTTTGTTATCCTATGATACATAAGGACATTTGTGACTGCCATTCAATGGGGGTCACCATTGTTATCATGATATAATACAACCATTATTAAGTAATAATAATCATTTATCCTAGTGCATGTCATAACAAACGTGATATGACTAATAACTTATTCATATGGAATCCTCTCCATACATTGTCTATTTTCAGGGCTTCTAGGAAACAATTTTTTGCAATGATGAATTCTATGTGACATATTGAATAATATTCTCGTAGATTGATTAATAATGAATTATTTCATGTTTTTATAAAAAATATACTTTAAACATGACTACATAGTCTCATGGGTTAATCGTGATGAATTGATGTCCAAATAATATTTGTTTCTTAACTTATGTCCATCATGGATAAGCATGTGTCAAACTATTCATTAACATACTATTAAGATGGTATTTTTTTATAATAGGTAGTATTTCATTGGAATATACTATTAGGGAAATTAACACATTCCCAATAGAAATTTTTATATTCAAAAGGCTCTCATGTGTTTTTTATGATAGAAAATTTGGGAACATACTCATCTAACTGAAAGTCCCAGGACCAAGATTATTTCCTTAGTACAGAATTATATCTCCACTATATGCATTCTTTGATTTAATACTATATAGTCATAGAACATTTATATTATTTCATAGATACATATTCATGAAGGATATATTTATGAAATGTCATTTTGATTTGCATCTACAAAATATTATACACATGGAATGGTTAACCTACAACTATAATTCTGGTTTATTTTAACATAGAAAATGATGATAATGATTCTTCATGGTCTATGGATTAATGATTATTGAATACTTATGCATCCATTCATGCATTATAGGTGTTGACATGTACATCCTTGCCCATATTCTTCTTGAATACCCATTTACCACCAATGGTATTAACATCCATTTTATGTTCCAGCAACATCCATACACAATTCAACTATATAAATCCATTTAATAATTAATATGATTTTCAATTTTGAAACTTCTATGACTCTAATAACTTCTTATATGGTCAAATAATCATTGTTATCAACTAATAAAGAGTCACCATCATTGGTTATTTTAAAACCATATCAGTATAGTTCAACAACTTTTCCCAAAATCCAATACAATACTCCTGCTTATAGATTTCATTCTACTATAGGGCCTTGGGGAATATGTTATTATTCTAACTTCTTTATAGCAAGATCAATGAATTAATCAATATCTATCTTCTTCCCAATATCTATTTATGATATATGACCAGTAAAGAAATGTTATACAATTTTCAAAATCAACATTGTATATTTGTTTTCATATAGGTAATATTTTTTACGAAGGAAATTCTAAAATGATACACATTGTTCATTAGGGTGAGTGTTTTTTCCCAATAAAAGGCCGTTAAATATTGTTTAAATCCCCACACAAATATATAATACAACAGAAAATCGTTTTCATACCAAATATCATATGAAATATTTTTTTCTACTTATGTTGGCACCCATTCTAGAATTTGTGTCTTTATCCATAAGGTGTATCATAAAAATATAATTGAATACATCCATGAGTCATCAGTGGTCTCCCCATGTATAATATGTTCGGATTCCTCCATTCACTTACACATTTACATTTTGGTGTATATAAACTATTAATTTGGGATATAAAACCAAAATCCCATAAATAATCAATGATGTTGTAATTTAGATATTCTATTCCATGTAATGAGTCAAATTTCTCAATATTTTAACATAGTTGTTGTCAAAAATATTATTATATTATGTGAATCTATCAAAAATAATCTTACTTCTTCAACATTACGTTGATATATCCATATCTAATAAAATTATCACTATAAGATATAATATATTATTACCCACCATTGATATCAATTAGAAATGGTAATCTCACATTTATATGAACCAAATCTAAAATATTGGCTTACCTTTCACCTTTTCAACTAAATCATTTTGTTAGTTTGTCCTTATAAGTATGCAAGATATACCCAAAGTGGGTTTAGTTCAAATTAATCCAAATATACATATTTGTGTAACATTGTAATGAATTTTTTAATTAAATAACCTATAATGTGATTTCATAGTTTGTTGTGGTATTAATCATGTCAACTATCATCCTTATCTATTTATGTTACTCAGATTGTGTAATACAATAAATAAGACAATTATGTTATGATTTCTTATAATATAAAAACCATTGATTTTGATAGAAAAACATTTATTTACAAACCATATATTGATTTCTTTTGAATCAATTACAAAAATAGAACTAATCTTTCTATTACATAACATTACATTAGGAAAATACATAAAAACAAATATTATCAATGATGATAATGTGAGGAGGTAATCCCCAATAACCACATTAGAAATTATAAATCTGTTGGATTCTCATAGATCTACCTCAAAATGAATATTATTTTAATGGTTCTTATATTTAAATAATTATTTGAGAAACATAGATTATCTCTAATACCAAATTTTTTGGAATATTTAAATTACTCATGATAATGAAATCACATGAATTCTCCCATTTCTTATTTACCAAGGTGAAATTTTACTTCACGATTCCCTTATGGTGACATGACAAACATATAATATTATATTCCCTTTATTGAAACTTTATCATTATATTCTTAAATGGGAGTTTCATATATTATTTAAAGAAGGTTATATTTTCTTATCAAATCATTTTATTTATTATATTGAAATATGTAATTTGTATCTTCATATCATTGTTAACATGGTGATTCATAGGCAGATGATACAGGTGAGACTTGAAAATTATTTTAATGTCGAAATTAATAAAAATGTATGACTAGAACTTAGTGGGTGATTGAATAATGAGATATATATGTAGTTATATAGGTATTTTAAACCATAGAACCACTAGTTTCTCAATTTAAATAATGATTTTGACTACATGATTCCCAGATAAAAATCATTCCCTTTGTTTTCTCATTAAGAGTGTCTGGATATATTGAGCTATAACTCTCATCATCTATAATAATATATATAATGGATATTCTAGATCTTAATGTAGGAATCCATGACAACATGTGACATCAAGAGTTCATTATAAATGGTTTAAATAATTGAATTTTAAATGTTGACTATATTGTTATGGCTTTTATCGAAGACTGTGAAATTTTAATCACTCGCCTTCTTTTGGGGAGTATTAACCTTAAAAACCCATTCATAGATTCATTATCAAAGAGAATAAACATTATCATACTATCCAAAATAAATATGTATTCATCCTTTGATGAAATGGAAAGATCAAAAAGTTGTATCATCTTTAGTTCAATTAGGATTCAAAAAAGACATCAACTAGTCAACATTTATGACATAACTATATTTTCATGGGATTTAATTTATATTTAGATATTTGGATTGATTTTTATATCCATAATGATAACGATGGACCTACTGGATCGTGGAAGATATTTGGCATCATTCTTTTGAGTTTATAAAATAAATGGACTTCAAAAATAAATTTCCCCTCTCTCATATTTATCCACTTATTATAAAATAGTGTGGAGTGGTTTTCTTTGTTGGATATTTTCCTATATAAATAATCACTTCATCTTTATCGATTAACTAATATCAATGAATAATCATTGAATAATTATTTTTGTGAAACTCAGTGGTTCGGGGTGGTGGTAGATGAAGGGAATGATTGTAGTTGTACCATGGATGTGTTAGTATGTTGGAAGATGAGATCAGAAATAGTATAAGTGTTGTTTGAGCCTGGGGTACCAACGAATGTATAATATAAATGATTTAGTGGGTTGGATGTAGGATAACTCTCCTTATAATGTAGATAATTTTAGCTTTCATTGTATGAATTTTACTCATTAATATTAGCTAGTATGAATGAATAGTTTTATCGGTGTACAATGATAGCCAGTGAGTGGTAGGGGAGGGAACATATGGAGGTAGAAGTTTCACATTTGGTTATATAGTATTATATAAAATAATCTTCTATAGTTACCCTTGAAACAATATATTTTAGTTCTCTATTAGGATGATTGCATGACTATAGTTTTATTTTCAACAATGAGATCCCTTGTGTAGGGAATTACCAATATTTAACTTTTGGGATTTGATATCAATTTTGATGATGAATATATTCTTCATAGTGGTAGAGGTGACTCAGTAGATTCTAACGACACCAACGACTCTAGAAACATTGATAACTATGGTGATGGAGATGAATCTGGAGTCACTAATGAATTTTAAGACACCAATAAATCTAGTGAATGTCAGTTGTCTCCATTTATCTTTTAAATAATATGGTATTCCGCAATCATTTTCCCCCAATCCACCTATAATGAAAAACCTCGATTCATCATCCCTAATAACTATAGTGAATTTGATGGTAATTAGTATATTTTACCAAAAATATATTTTTTCAAATATGAATCAATGGATGAAGAGGGTCACACGGATTACCTATTTCTTATGAATCTTTTACTATTATTAATCCTAAATCATATACTATATATATCAAGGGAAAATAATTATTTCACATTAAAAAATATAAATAATCCATTGATATAATTCCTTCCTAAATACAGAAACTATTTCATTCATTATTATATGTCTATATTTTTCCATTTCAGAAATTCAAAATGTATTTTTGGATGCGACTGTAGCCCATTTAGATAGAGGAAAATGGTAATATTTTAATATTTTAATGTTGAATTTTCTAATGGAAACTACACAATAGGTTCCACTGAACCCTTCATTAGAAATTAAAATAAAATCTCTATTGAAATATCTAATACATGTTCCACTGGAATATCATTTGCTCATTCCATTACATGTAATTAAATCTGGATCATCTATAAAAAATTAAACTGAAACTTCCAATGTAGATTTAAATTTAAATCTTTTAGGACATACAGTCCCATTCCATTTTAAATTCTATTGGAACATCCATCCATTTTCTTAAATAATTATTTTATTGACACCTTTGTAATATATTTTGGAATAAAAAAATGATTTCATTGTACTATATTTTTGTAGGACTGAGGTTTTAATTGAACTATTATTTCTCCAATGAAACTTCTAATTAGTCTTCCATTGATATTTTTAATGGGGATTCAAATAGAAATTCTAGTGGATGTTCTACTAGAACATCTCATTTTTCATACAGTATATCTTCAACTAGATATTGTGTTGGAACATCCACTCCAGCTCCAGTGGAACGTCCACATGAGCACTAGAACTATATTTAGTACACCCATTTTGAGGATGGGGCCTATTTATATGCATTTTTATGTGTTTAAAGTGAATGGGATGAGTTGGGAAGAGGTTGGGAGTGTTTCGAATGGTTTTGGATCAGTTTGGAGGCTTTTAAAGGGGTGCACGGTTTGAGCATGGTTATTAGAAACCATGTGGGTTCTCCAGGAATCTGTGCCAAGGGGAGACAATATGATTCACACGACCTGCACACGGTTTTCCAAACCGTGCTGACCCTTTCTCCAGAGGCAGTAGCGTGTGCACTATTAGCGCACGGTTTTCCAAACCGTGCGGGCTAACCATCCGACCACTTAAAAATATGTTTATATGTTCCGGGCTCCCTCGGCCTTAACCTATTTCACTCAAGACTCCCCCCACTCGTGTATTACTTAGGATTTTTGGTTCTCATGGGTTTCAAAGGCTCTTCCACTTGGTTTGGAAGGATTTTGAAGAGGTTTCATGGCAATTTGAAGGTGATTGCTCCCAGGTATGTCTCTCCTCTTGTTTCTCTTGTGTTTTCCTCTAGATCTTCTCTTCCCTCTTTCTTGTTTTTCTAGATCTACACGTGTTGTGTGTATATATATGGTTTTGTTCGCCTTTTATGATTATTTTATGTCTTTCTATTTTTAGGGAAGGGGATCTAGAGAGGTTTCGATGGTGCGTTCATCGGATTTGAGGCGTTGTTGTTCGTGGGTCGATTTTGCGATAACCCTAAATGTATGTGGCTTCTCTCTCGACTCCACGTGGATAGAACTGGTGGTTCCGTGTTACAATTAATTGTTGTGATGAAAATTAATAGTTAATTGTTATGAGAAATGTCACGACCCGTCCTCGGGGCCCGTGCCGTGACTACCCCAAGCCCGCCTTCCATAGGCCAGGGGCTGGCGACTAGCACCATGGCATAAAATCCCAGTAAACAGGGAAGGCATTGCCTTTATAAGTAACAACCACACAGAGTCAGCAAGCGGAAAGTAAAGTGCAGAAAAGTAAAGGGGGCCGGAATACAAGCCCAACTGTAAAGTACAACTGAAAAAGAAAAACAGCAACTGAAGAAAAGACGACGGTCTCGTGTCGTCCACTGGCAATCCCACCTGAAGGGTGGGTACAGATAGCCTCCAGGCTCCTCGGGTCCCACGTCCGCTCCGAGCACGTCCCGCCCAGTGGTCCACCTCCAGGTACCGTCCTGCTCCACGCCCCAACCGTGATCAGCGCTGTCCGTCGTCTGCAACCAACACAGCAAGGTGCAGGCATAGCCCGTGCAGGGGTGAGTACAAGCTACTCAGTAAGGACCCCGAGACCCCTGAAGGTCTCCTGAAATCCACAAAGGATGTAGCACAAAAGAAGGATGAAATCACGAAGTAACATCTGACTCGACTTAGGTATATTCCCATACATATACCTAAGTCCCCAATTCTAGCTCTGCTCACGAGCTCAAGAACAACTCAATCCACCAAGGAAAGCAAGACTCAAATCCACAAGGAGAGTAAACAGTAAATCCACATAGGATAGTTCAACACAATCCACAAAGGAGAGTAAACAGTAAATCCACATAGGATAGTTCAACACAATCCACAAAGGAGAGTAAACAGTAAATCCACATAGGATAGTTCAACACAATCCACAAAGGAGAGTAATCAGTAAATCCACATAGGATAGTTCAACACAATCCACAAAGGAGAGTAATCAGTAAATCCACATAGGATAGTTCAACACAATCCACAAAGGAGAGTAACATAAATTCAGCTCAACCAGGATTTTCATTATCGAAACCGTAAATGTTGAAGAGCCCCATCTCTGAAGTGTACAGTGGTCCTGTCACGACTCCGAGGTACTGCTCACTAACCTAAGACTGCTGAAGTACTCCTCCTGTCGAGTACCGCGGGTCTGCTGCCAACTACCGGGCGCTCCGTCCGCTGAGGGTCTGCTGCCAAATACCGGGCGCTCACCCAGATAGCCTACTGAGGTACTCCTCCTGTCGAGTACCGCGGGTTTGCCGCCAACTACCAGGCGCTCCGTCCGCCGTGGGTCTGCTGCCAACTACTGGGCGCTCCGTCCACTGGGCTAGTCGACTCACTCCAAGTCGAGTCGGTCAAGCAGTCGTCAGGTCTCAGTCATCTACACGGTCTCCGTACTCCGCGCGCGCGTCTCCACCGTCGCGGGTCGGTCGCTACAACCAAGCACACACACTCCGTAGAGTATCGCGGGTCCGCCGCTACAACCAAGCGCTCCACCGCCAAGGGTCTGCTGCTGCATCCAAGCGCACCACCACTGTCAAGTACCACAGGTCCGCTGCTACACCCAAGCGCTCCACCGCTCAAGGTAAAAAGAAGATTCAGCTCACACAGGTTCGGTAGCACTCTTCCACGTAGGATCGCTGAGTGCAGTAGTCGACGCAGTCCACTGAGGATCTCTGCACAGTCGTCGCCGCAATCCACGAAGGATCTCTGCTCTGCCGTCGTCGCAGTCCACGGAGGATCTCTGCTCTGCCGTCGTCGCAGTCCACGGAGGATCTTTGCTCTGCCGTCGTCGCAGTCCACGGAGGATCTCTGCTCTGCCATCGTCGCAGTCCACGGAGGATCTCTGCTCTGTCGTCGTCGCAGTCCACGGAGGATCTCTGCTCTGTCGTCGAAGCCACAGCCAGCACTAGGGTTCCCGCACTTAGCGAGCTCGTTTAGGAGGGTCCGCTCCACGAGCCGAGAGGCTGATACATCAACTGACACGTAGTCCGAAGTTGATGTATCCAAAAGTTCCGTATCGACAACAGGATCTCAACGCAACAGACGGCGCGTCAATCGGACGCCCGGTCTGAGAGTTATTGGCATTTTCGTCCCAGGGGCCCGGTTGGTTTTTAGGGCAAAACCAACCCGACCGTACTCCGCCTGTATCCGATCCTCGGGCGGAGTATGCCAAAAGTTCCGTCTCACTTAGAGGAAACTACCACAGCTGACGATACGTCGATCGGACGTCCGTAGCTCAAGTTATGAGTGTTTCCGCTCCGAGGGCCCGGTTGGTTTCGTGTACGAACCAACCCGGCCGAACCCAAAGTTTTCCGAAACCTTGAGTATAATATACCGAAACGACCGTCTCGATCCAAGGATCGCGTAGCCGCTGACGGTTTGTCAAACGGAGGTCCCAGGACCAAGATATGGGCGAAAGACCGAAGAGGGCCCGTAACGGGGGGTTTCGGGCCCGGGGCGACCCGGCCCGAACCCCCCCCCCCCCCCCCCCGGGGTTGGCCGAACCGGGTCGGCCCGACCCGGCCCGACCCGGCTAGGCCGGGTCTGGTCCGGCCTGGGCACGGCCCGACCGACCGGACCGGCCGGCTCGGTCTTCGGCCGAGCGGCCGAAGAGCCGCCGCGGGTGAAACCCGCGGCTTTGGGAGAAACGCGGCCCGCGCGGGCCGCGTGCTGGTGGCCGGACCGCGGACGCGGTCCGGCGGTTCGCCGCCGCCGCGGCTCGGCCGCGGCGGACTCCTCCGGCGGCGCGCCGGGCGCCGCCGCCTCCGGTCGCCGGCGCCGCCGCGCCGCCGTCTCCTTCCGCGGGCCGCCGGAGATGCTCCGGTGGCCCGATTTCTTTCCCGTCTGCGCCGTTGCTCCTCCCGGGGGACGATCTTCACTGCGGAATCAACAAATGGCCCTTGCGTCGTGCTTTTGCCGTCGCCCGCCAAATCCGCACAAAAGGAAGATCGGCGGAGGGTCGCCGGGTCTTGTTCGTTAGACCCGCACCCTCCGCGTTAGTCAAAATCAACGGGAGAAACAAGAAAGAAACCAATCAACAATTTTAAATAAATTTAAAATTGTTTCGTGATCGGTTCCTTATTTTAAAAGAAATAAAATCACGGGGAAGGAAAAATAAAATAATCCAATATCCCTTACCTCGCAGCTGTCGTCGTCGTCGGACGAGAGGTCGTCGCGGAAGAAGGGGATCGTCGCGTCGTCGCGGTATCCGGCGTCGCGTCGCCAATCTCCGGATCAAGAACAAACGGATTTAATTAATTAAATCCGTTGTTATTGAAATTTAAAAAAAAGGAGAAATAAAAGATTCGATTCTCACCTTTGTTGCCGAACGAGGGTCGGCCGCAGTAGAAGAGGCGTCGCCGAAGAATGTCGCGGGTAGATCTCGTCGACGTCGCAAATCTTGGTGTGCGTCGTCGAATTCCGGTCACCGGCGTTCTTCGCGTTCTTCGCGTTCTTCGCGTTCTTCGCGGAGAGGGTGGAAGCTCAGAGGATTTGCACAACGATAGCAATCCTCAAAATAGACAAGTTTGTCTATTTTATTATTTTTCCAACAAACATAAAACGCATAAGTAACGACCCAATTAATTCAAGAAAGAAACAGCCCATTTAATTCACGAAATAAACCGCCCAATTAAATGGTCTGTTAAGAATTAAAGAAAACTCGTCGGTTGACTTTTCAGTTACTTTGACGGGTTTTCGCGGGTGCGTTACTTAGCGAAAGAAACGGCGGGGCTCGTGCAGGCCCTGCCTCACAAATATCCTACCAAGGGGGTAGGATATTTCTGGATAGTATCTTATCCAGTTCAACTCAGTTCAAGCCGCCTTTAAGTGGCTTCAAGTGGCTTCCAAGCAGCTTAAGTGAAATAAAATAAAGTTGTCGCATAAACTTTATTTTATTTCTGACTTAAAGCCGCAAAATTTAAAATCCACGTCTGAGCAAACGCAACTCCGGAAGAGGCGTTTCTAAGCAAATACCGGCGCTGCGATTTCATCGGTGCCCTCAGAATTCGATTCCGGGCACCGGTTCAAAAGATAGAAAACCCCGCTCGTCCGTTCACTGAACGTACCCGAGCCAAACTTTGGAAATTGATTCCGGGCACACCGGGCCTCGGAATCAGGTTCCGTCTGAAGCTGCGCTCTTGTAAAATTCCAAAGAAAATTAAGAAAAAAATTTCCTTGAAATTTGCGGGTCTTTACATTACTCCCACCTCAGGGCTTTACGTCCCCGTAAAGATACATCAAAAACTAGGGGAACAAATGGGGGTACTGAGCACGCATCTGAGCCTCCCGCTCCCAAGTGCTCTCCTGGAGGTTCCCGTGCTGCCATCTGACGCGAACAAGAGGAATCGACCGCCCACGTAGGACCCGCTCCTGTTGATCCTCGATCCCCACTGGGACCTCCGCAAAAGTCGCCCCATCGTCCACGTCCAGCTCCCCAAAGTCGATGATGTGTGTCGGGTCGTGCACGTATCTCCTCAGCTGGGACACGTGGAAGACGTCGTGCACCCGGTGCAACTGAGGTGGTAGAGCCAGGCGATAAGCCACCTCGCCAATCCTGCTAAGAAACTGGAAGGGTCCGATGAAGCGCGGAGATAACTTGCCGCCTCGGCCAAATCTTCGAATACCACGTCGAGGTGAGACCCGCAAGAAGACGTGGTCGCCATCCTCGAACTCCAGTGGCCTCCGCCTCCTGTCAACATATGATTTCTGTCGGCTCTGAGCTGTACTCATCCGCTCCTGGATGACCTGGACCTTCTTTGTCGTGGCCTGGACCATCACAGGTCCCACAAGAGCTGCAAGATTTCTTCTTTGCCGAAAAGAGAAATCTGGTCTCATCCCCTGGATGAACCACATTCTTTGCCTAAAACAGTCAATCCTAACATGGATGATACTAATCCATACCAAGGATGACGTCGTAAGGCCTCGACGCTACTACTAAGAGATTCAACCGTTACTCTCGCCTCCAAGGGTTGAGTCACACTGTCGGCATCAGTGTGTGGTAACTGGGTCTCCTCCAGTAGATGTCTCACAAGTGAGGGTCAAGTCAACAGCCAAAACTGGAATCTCCTAGTAACATCACGAAAGAGGACAGGAACGAAAATATCACAAGGGTATGCGTCTTTTATTATTGCAGCTCATATTACAAGACGCTACACAAAAGCAACAAGGAACCAGAAGTACAAAGGATGTATCCACTAGTTCTGCTCCTGTCCATCAGCTCCCAGGGCTCCATGATCGAAGGCCTCGGCTGCCTAAAGCTGAGCTCTCCCCTGCGGTCGGGGTGGACCTCCTGGTGGTGGTGGTGGTGGAGCCTCAAAGCGTCGTCCACCACCTGCTGCTCGGCCAGCTCCTCTACCTCGTCCATCTCCTCCCTGCAGACCGCCACGGTCGAACCTCTGCCTCTGCCTAGGTGGTTCCTCAACCATCTGCTGCTCCCCTGCATGGCGGGTCGGGCAGTCACGAGCCATGTGACCAATTCCGCCACAGGAGTAGCACTGCCCACTCTCGGCACGCCTGGCTCTGACTCCACCCCGGCATCCCCGCACAACTGAGCCTGAGTCGTGCAGTCGGCCACTGGTAGGTCTGGTCTGCCTGGAACCCTGAGTCATCTGTCGGCTACCTGCTACCGAAGACTCCGCTACGTGCCGCCCTGCGGTGGGTCTCTATGCTGGTGTAGACTCAGCAAGGAAGCTCTCGATCTGAAGGGCCCGCTCTAGTACTCCTGCCTGAGTCGGTATGCTGAGGGAGATCAGTGATGCCCTGATCTCGTGTCTCAAACCCTGCTCGAAGGTCCGGGCCCGGAAGAAGGGGTCCCGTACCATGTCTGTCGAGTACCGAGAAAGGTCGGTGAACCTCGCCGCGTACTGAGCGACCGTCATGCTGCCCTGCCGCAGCTGTAGAAGCTCCTGGATACGCACCGCACGAAGGGTGGCTGGGACGAACTCCGAGCGGAAGAGGCTCTCAAAGTCCGTCCAAAGAAGAGATGCCTCATCGTGCACCTGGAGCATCAAGCTCCACCCTCGTCCTTCCGCCGCCTGCAGGAGGCTCGCCGCGAGAATCACCATGAGATCCGCTGGTGTCCTCACTAGCCTAAAGATCCGTACCACCGCCTCTAGCCAGTCCTCGGCGGCCTGGGGGTCCGCCTCACCGCGAAACCTGGGCGGTCGCTGGCTCTGAAACTCATGCAGTGCCCTGAGGCGACGTGCATCGTCAGCGTCTGGTACTGGTAGCATCGGTGGCTCGGCGGGTAAAGCTACCGCCGGTGCCACTGCTGGCAAAGGGCCCTGCACCGAGGCCTCGTCGCTCGGTGGGTTGCCGTCGCGCCCTACACTCGGAACCCTAGCTGGCTGTCGTCGCGGGGCCATCCTGAAAAGGAGAACAAGAGCACCACAGTCAGAACAGTATACCTGGTGAGCTGGCACAAGTAATCACAAGGAAAACTTGAGACTTTCATGAAGCAGATCAGTATACCCGGTGAGCTGACACAAGTAATCACAAAGAAGACTTGAAACACACACGCAATCAATGTTTTCATGCATTAAGTCGGAAATCAGGAGTCAGGGTCCTGGTGTACGGATACGTCGGTCGCCGCACCAACACTGGGCTCCCTGAACTGATAACCACACTCAATACACTAAACACTATTGCATCACATGGAAAGAAAAGACAATCAGAGTCTGCGGTAGAACCGATCGCCTCTGATACCAATTTGTCACGACCCGTCCTCGGGGCCCGTGCCGTGACTACCCCAAGCCCGCCTTCCATAGGCCAGGGGCTGGCGACTAGCACCAAGGCATAAAATCCCAGTAAACAGGGAAGGCATTGCCTTTATAAGTAACAACCACACAGAGTCAGCAAGCGGAAAGTAAAGTGCAGAAAAGTAAAGAGGTCCGGAATACAAGCCCAACTGTAAAGTACAACTGAAAAAGAAAAACAACAACTGAAGAAAAGACGACGGCCTCATGTCGTCCACTGGCAATCCCACCTGAAGGGTGGGTACAGATAGCCTCTAGGCTCCTCGGGTCCCACGTCCGCTCCGAGCACGTCCCGCCCAGTGGTCCACCTCCAGGTACCGTCCTGCTCCACGCCCCAACCGTGATCAGCGCTGTCCGTCGTCTGCAACCAACACAGCAAGGTGCGGGCATAGCCCGTGCAGGGGTGAGTACAAGCTACTCAGTAAGGACCCCGAGACCCCCAAAGGTCTCCCGAAATCCACAAAGGATGTAGCACAAAAGAAGGATGAAATCACGAAGTAACATCTGACTCGACTTAGGTATATTCCCATACATATACCTAAGTCCCCAATTCTAGCTCTGCTCACGAGCTCAAGAACAACTCAATCCACAATGGAAAGCAAGACTCAAATCCACAAGGATAGTAAACAGTAATCCACATAGGGTAGTTCAACACAATCCACAAAGGAGAGTAAACAGTAAATCCACATAGGATAGTTCAACACAATCCACAAAGGAGAGTAAACAGTAAATCCACATAGGATAGTTCAACACAATCCACAAAGGAGAGTAATCAGTAAATCCACATAGGATAGTTCAACACAATCCACAAAGGAGAGTAATCAGTAAATCCACATAGGATAGTTCAACACAATCCACAAAGGAGAGTAACATAAATTCAGCTCAACCAGGATTTTCATTATCGAAACCGTAAATGTTGAAGAGCCCCATCTCTGAAGTGTACAATGGTCCTGTCACGACTCCGAGGTACTGCTCACTAACCTAAGACTGCTGAAGTACTCCTCCTGTCGAGTACCGCGGGTCTGCTGCCAACTACCGGGCGCTCCGTCCGCTGAGGGTCTGCTGCCAAATACTGGGCGCTCACCCAGATAGCCTACTGAGGTACTCCTCCTGTCGAGTACCGCGGGTTTGCCGCCAACTACCAGGCGCTCCGTCCGCCGTGGGTCTGCTGCCAACTACTGGGCGCTCCGTCCACTGGGCTAGTCGACTCACTCCAAGTCGAGTCGGTCAAGCAGTCGTCAGGTCTCAGTCATCTACACGGTCTCCGTACTCCGCGCGCGCGTCTCCACCGTCGCGGGTCGGTCGCTACAACCAAGCGCACACACTCCGTAGAGTATCGCGGGTCCGCCGCTACAACCAAGCGCTCCACCGCCAAGGGTCTGCTGCTGCATCCAAGCGCACCACCACTGTCAAGTACCACAGGTCCGCCGCTACACCCAAGCGCTCTACCGCTCAAGGTAAAAAGAAGATTCAGCTCACACAGGTTCGGTAGCACTCTTCCACGTAGGATCGCTGAGTGCAGTAGTCGACGCAGTCCACTGAGGATCTCTGCACAGTCGTCGCCGCAATCCACGAAGGATCTCTGCTCTGCCGTCGTCGCAGTCCACGGAGGATCTCTGCTCTGCCGTCGTCGCAGTCCACGGAGGATCTTTGCTCTGCCGTCGTCGCAGTCCACGGAGGATCTCTGCTCTGCCGTCGTCGCAGTCCACGGAGGATCTCTGCTCTGTCGTCGTCGCAGTCCACGGAGGATCTCTGCTCTGTCGTCGAAGCCACAGCCAGCACTAGGGTTCCCGCACTTAGCGAGCTCGTTTAGGAGGGTCCGCTCCACGAGCCGAGAGGCTGATACATCAACTGACACGTAGTCCGAAGTTGATGTATCCAAAAGTTCCGTATCGACAACAGGATCTCAACGCAACAGACGGCGCGTCAATCGGACGCCCGGTCTGAGAGTTATTGGCATTTTCGTCCCAGGGGCCCGGTTGGTTTTTAGGGCAAAACCAACCCGACCGTACTCCGCCTGTATCCGATCCTCGGGCGGAGTATGCCAAAAGTTCCGTCTCACTTAGAGGAAACTACCACAGCTGACGGTACGTCGATCGGACGTCCGTAGCTCAAGTTATGAGCGTTTCCGCTCCGAGGGCCCGGTTGGTTTCGTGTACGAACCAACCCGGTCGAACCCAAAGTTTTCCGAAACCTTGAGTATAATATACCGAAACGACTGTCTCGATCCAAGGATCGCGTAGCCGCTGACGGTTTGTCAAACGGAGGTCCCAGGCCCAAGATATGGGCGAAAGACCGAAGAGGGCCCGTAACGGGGGGTTCCGGGCCCGGGGCGACCCGGCCCGAACCCCCCCTGGGGTTGGCCGAACCGGGTCGGCCCGAACCGGGTCGGCCCGACCCGGCCCGACCCGGCTAGCCCGGGTCCGGTCCGGCCTGGGCACGGCCCGGCCGACCGGACCGGCCGGCTCGGTCTTCGGCCGAGCGGCCGAAGAGCCGCCGCGGGTCAAACCCGCGGCTTTGGGAGAAACGCGGCCCGCGCGGGCTGCGTGCTGGTGGCCGGACCGCGGACGCGGTCCGGCGGTTCGCCGCCGCCGCGGCTCGGTCGCGGCGGACTCCTCCGGCGGCGCGCCGGGCGCCGCCGTCTCCTTCCGCGGGCCGCCGGAGATGCTCCGGTGGCCCGATTTCTTTCCCGTCTGCGCCGTTGCTCCTCCCGGGGGACGATCTTCACTGCGGAATCAACAAATGGCCCTTGCGTCGTGCTTTTGCCGTCGCCCGCCAAATCCGCACAAAAGGAAGATCGGCGGAGGGTCGCCGGGTCTTGTTCGTTAGACCCGCACCCTCCGCGTTAGTCAAAATCAACGGGAGAAACAAGAAAGAAACCAATCAACAATTTTAAATAAATTTAAAATTGTTTCGTGATCGGTTCCTTATTTTAAAAGAAATAAAATCACGGGGAAGGAAAAATAAAATAATCCAATATCCCTTACCTCGCAGCTGTCGTCGTCGTCGGACGAGAGGTCGTCGCGGAAGAAGGGGATCGTCGCGTCGTCGCGGTATCCGGCGTCGCGTCGCCAATCTCCGGATCAAGAACAAACGGATTTAATTAATTAAATCCGTTGTTATTGAAATTTAAAAAAAAGGAGAAATAAAAGATTCGATTCTCACCTTTGTTGCCGAACGAGGGTCGGCCGCAGAAGAAGAGGCGTCGCCGAAGAATGTCGCGGGTAGATCTCTTCGACGTCGCAGATCTTGGTGTGCGTCGTCGAATTCCGATCGCCGGCGTTCTTCGCGTTCTTCGCAATGTTCGCGTTCTTCGCGGAGAGGGTGGAAGCTCAGAGGATTTGCACAACGATAGCAATCCTCAAAATAGACAAGTTTGTCTATTTTATTATTTTGCCAACAAACGTAAAACGCATAAGTAACGACCCAATTAATTCAAGAAAGAAACAGCCCATTTAATTCACGAAATAAACCGCCCAATTAAATGGTCTGTTAAGAATTAAAGAAAACGCGTCGGTTGACTTTTCAGTTACTTTGACGGGTTTTCGCGGGTGCGTTACTTAGCGAAAGAAACGGCGGGGCTCGTGCGGGCCCTGCCTCACAAATATCCTACCAAGGGGGTAGGATATTTCTGGATAGTATCTTATCCAGTTCAACTCAGTTCAAGCCGCCTTTAAGTGGCTTCAAGTGGCTTCCAAGCAGCTTAAGTGAAATAAAATAAAGTTGTCGCATAAACTTTATTTTATTTCTGACTTAAAGCCGCAAAATTTAAAATCCACGTCTGAGCAAACGCAACTCCGGAAGAGGCGTTTCTAAGCAAATACCGGCGCTGCGATTTCATCAGTGCCCTCAGAATTTGATTCCGGGCACCGGTTCAAAAGATAGAAAAACCCGCTCGTCCGTTCACTGAACGTACCCGAGCCAAACTTCGGAAATTGATTCCGGGCACACCGGGCCTCGGAATCAGGTGCCGTCTGAAGCTGCGCTCTTGTAAAATTCCAAAGAAAATTAAGAAAAAAATTTCCTTGAAATTTGCGGGTCTTTACAAGAAATTCGTTAGAAATCCATTTTGGATTTTTTGGGGATATTTGGAAAAAAGGGGGTTTTATAGTGAAATGCTATTTTGTGAATTTTAAATGGAGATTTTTAAATGGGATGCTATGGTTGATTTTGAAAATGATTGAAGGAAATTGTTTTCAATAAAAGGGGTGTTTTAACGAAATGTTGTTTGGAATAGAAAATGGTTTTCAATAAATGGATAACTTATTGAGATAGAATGATATACAATGGAACTTGGTTGTTTGCATGTTGTTCAGAGCTTGGTGGGTTTATGATTGGTTGGCTTGATTGAAATATGGTGTGGAAGTGGGAGGGATGTCTCAATATAAAAAGGGGATGTATGGTGGCCGAAAGAACCACCATATTATTTGGGGTTGGGAAGTACCGTTAATTGTGAATCGGGGAAACGGGTTGGGTGGAAGTCCCACTGTTTTGATTATTTTGGTGTGAATGGGTGAACGGGATGGGAGAAATTCCCACCATTTTGGTTGTTTGTTGTGCATTTCATTGCAAGATGTAATTTTTGTACTAACGTATAAATGGTGGAATGGTTTGTGACTTCTGGTTTTCGCTTTCTCTTGGTTGCTCGGGTTGGAAGTGATGGCTTGTCAAGGGCACTTTTTTCTTATAGAAATTATTGAACTTGTGATTTATTTTATATAAACTATTTTATATAAATGTGATAACAGTTTTATCTAAGTGGCATGTTTAGGGAAGTCATTTGGGGAAAACCTACTAAGGTTTAGTACTCTCCCCATGCATTTCCACATTGGTGTCTTTGCAGATGTTTTGTATTGTGACTTGGGAAAAGATAAGGCATCTCCCACCTTTATTGGTGCATCGTGATGTCTTGGAGGAGCATAGAGATTGGAGCATGGAGTGGAGCTCTGGACGTGTCATGGCTCATAGTGATTTAGTTTTTTAGTTTCCGTTTGTACTCTGATGTTGTTGGACATGTCTAATTGAATTAGTTTGGCATTGTATTGTGGAACAACATTATTGTTTTTTGGAATACGTGTTTGGGTGTTTATTTGACATCCATCATATAGTGGCTTTAGTGGTTTGGTTTTTTCGGATTGGTATTAGGGTAAAATTGTTCCCCAACTTTATCCTGAAGCCCTCGACATTTATTTCCAGCCTTTGGCGTCTTGGGGATGTCTCCTAAGGCCACGTAGCCCTCACTACCTCCTCCATCCAATGTGGTAGGGCGGGGTGTTACAAGTGGTATCAGTTTGTTCGGTCATTTGGAGTTGATTCTTGGATTTGGTGTTGTTATTCGTTGTGGTATACTCCTTGTTTTGGGATGGAAGCAACGCCTAGGAATTTTATAAAATGAAATTTATATCATAAAAGGATGTATCTAACACTTCTTTTGCTAAAATTCAAGTTACCAGGGAGTTGGGTAAATATGTATTTTGGAGAATCTTATATGCACTAGATATCTCATTGTCGTGGGTGTAGCCAATGAGATGAGCATGTCATGCATGGTAGAAATGAATTCCCTCTAGGATGCATATTTCATTGGGGTATAATGATTTATGATGCGATAATAACAGGTAAAATTGTAATCTGAATAAATTGGTATTTTTAAAATTCTTTGGTTTTCAAAATGGTGAAACACGGCACATGTGGAAAAATGTGAACCGTTGGAAAGCCATATTTTGATAGTGTTGTGTAAGGTGATTTTAAATGGGATTTCGTGATGTCTAAGGATGTAAGACTCATGGATGTTTGTTTTCTGTTTATAGAAATGGCACTGGGTAGGCATCGAATAGACCAACCAGAGGAGGCTGCTGAGAATGTGGTAGCACCTGAGCCTCATGTGAACTAGAAGTTAGCACAATGCATAGTGAAAGCATTCCATGATGTGGAAAGTGGGAACAAAGTGGATGAACCAAGGCATATGTATCATGCGGTTCAGTTTCAAAAGCAGAATCCACCCATCTTCAGGGGTGATTCAGAGCCGGAGAGGGTGGATGCATGGTTGAATAGAATGAATATGATCTCCGAGTTCTTGGGAATGGCGGTAAAGATAAAAGTGAAGTTGGCCATGTATATTTTCGATTATCTTTCCCTTAAGAGGTGGTAGTTTGTAGTCCAAGTGGGGACGGACCATGGAATGATGTGGTAAGGGTTTGAGGAATTGTTTAACAAACAATTCTTCCCACATACGTTCAGAATTCAGCGTACGACTGATTTCTTAAGTTTGAAGCAATAGCTTCTATCGGTGACAGAGTATGCAGCTATGTTTATGATCTTAGTTAGGTTTGCACCCGAGGTGGTGTGTAGCATGTAGTTGAAGGAAAGGATCATTGAAGTGGGGTTATGATAAGAAATCCATTCAAAGATTGTGGTGCTGTGTATAGATGATTACATGGAGATGGTGAATAGAGCCTCGGTGGCTGTCCAAGATTTGTTGGGCTCTCCGGGTGGAGGAAGCATGGCGGTACCCCTGGAGAACAGTGGAAAATCTAACGCTGGGTTCAAGAGGAAGTGGGACACTTATTCCCAGTGTTGGAATATGTCATGTAATCCGACGACAGGGTCGGTAAATCTTCCTCTAAAGCCCCAGAGCAGGCAGGGATGTTTTCAGTGTGGTTCTACGAGCCACATCAAGCGTGATTGTGCAGCACAACCTCGACCATGTAGTAATTGTAAGCATATGGGTCATCTGCAGCATTATTGTCGGAATGCTCCAAGGTCAGGTGCGCATGACACTCCTCAGGGATCGTAGACAACATATTCTATGATGGGATGGGGAAAGCTGCATAACCCTCGTCAACAGAGTGAAGTGGGTCATGGTGATTCTTGAAATACCATGATGCCTAAGCAGAGCAATAAAAAGAAGAGTGTGGCAATAAAAAATGTGTATGGAGCTGAGCAGGTTGTGGTGGATGATTAGTCAGGACCATCCATGGTGCAGGGTACTATTATTTTAAATTATACCCTGATGCATGTGTTGTTTTATACTGGTGTTCACACTCTTTTATTGCTTCACGTGTGGTTGATTTGCTGGTTATAAGGGTAGAAATGATGCCCTCGGTTTTGAAACATCAAACTCCTCTGGGTCGAAGAGCGTGTCAATCCTTCATGTGTAGAGAATGTTGTATCGTTGTGGTAGAGGTTGAGATAGTGTGGAATTTCTCAATGCTTGAGATGGCTCGGTATGATGTAATCCTGGGAATGGATTGGCTGGTGACTTTTAAGGCCAACATCGACTGTGATGCGTAGGCAGTGGCTTTTGCGATACACGATGGCATTAGAAATTTCTTTAGTGGAGAGAATCATGAAAAGAAGGGTGCAAGGGTTTGTGGCACCATTAGTGGTGACATTATCGAATCGTTTGGAGGTTTTTTCATTGGAATCGGTAGACGGTGTTGAGACGAGTGTTCTTCCGGGAGTTTTGGATCAGTTCATGGATGTTTTTCCTGAAGAATTCTATATTTTACCTCTTTTAAGGGAATCAGAGTTTATGATTGATCTCATTCTGGGGACCAATCCTATCTCACTTCCATCTTATCAGATGCCACATAATGAATTTCTAGAATTGAAAATACAGTTCTATGAGTTATAAAACAATGGTTTTATCCAGCCTAGCAAGTCTCTGTGGGAAGTGTCAATGTTGTTTGTGAAAAAGGAGGATGGAAGCTTGAGGCTATGTGTTGACTATCGTAGAAATAAGGAAGTTATGATAATGAATAGATATCCACTTCCACAAATTGATGAATTGTTCAACCAGTTTATGGGAGCCCAGTGGTTCTCCAAGCTCAACCTAAGGTTATGATATCATCAATTGCGGGTGCGGAATAATTATATTCTGAAAATACCTTTCAAAAGTAGAAATGTCCATTATAAATTTGTGGTTTTTATCTTTGGTCTAATGAATTCCCCAATAGTGTTTATGGCATTGATGAATTAGACATTTCAGTGATATCTGGATTCATTTGTGGTGGAGGCTGTAGATGATATTCTGGTGTATTCAATGACAAGGGTGGAGAATGATCAGCACTTGGATACAGTGCTGGGGATCTTGAGGGATCATCAGTTGTATTCCAAATTGTCAAAGTGTGTCTTTTTTATAGGAAATTCTTTTTATTGGTCATGTGATTTCTGGAAGGGGTGTTTCATTGAATCTATCAATGATAGAGGCTGCTATCTCATGGCAACTACCAATGAATGTGTTTGAGATACATATTTTTCTTGGTCTAGCTGGTTATTATCAGCATTTTGTTCATGATTTTTCACATTTGTCTTCACCGATGACAGCTTTTACAAGAAATAATGTTCTTTTCCAGTGGAACGAGCAGTGTAAATTGTGTTCTGAAGAGCTAAAGGATCTCCTTACATCAGCACCAATCATGGTTTAGCCAGAACCATGAAAAGGGTACGTGGTGTATTGTGATGCATCATGATCAGGGTTGGGGTGTGTTCTCAAGCATGGGAATAATGTGGTTGCATATGTAGCGCGGTAGTTGAGAGTGCATGATAAGAACTACCCAACTCATGATTCGGAGTTGGCAATAGTGGTCCATCATTTCAATGTGTGGTTTCATTATCTCTTCGGTGAGAAATTCACGGTATATACAGATCATAATAGATGGAAACGAATTTTTTCACAAAAGCGATTTTAACATGAGGTAAAGGAGATGGATGGAATATCTCCAGAAGTTTGATTTTGATTTGATGTACACACCAGATAAGGGAAATTAGGTGGCAGATCCATTAAGTATAAAATCATATGATCAGGTGGTGAAACAGTCATCGGACCGGTGACAGTTGAAGTCGGTTATACCTGTTATGTGGTTGGAATGTGAGGACCATGGCGATAGAGCAGTCTTTTTTCTGGTTTTGTTGATTCCTAACATGGTTGGCCTTGTTAGAGTGGCACATATATCCGATTCGGAGTTCGTGACCTTGGGGTCGAGACTCAATGGTGGGGATACCATTGAGGGTTGGAAACTGAATGGAGATTCAGTTTTATGTTTTAGGAATTAGATGGTTGTACCAGTTTCTTGTCTGGAGTGTCTTCCAAGGGTCTGTCATCATTCCGGGTGTGATGTTCATCCTAGAATTCCGAAATTGTATATATCTCTAAGGGTGTAGTTCTGGTGGGTTGGTATTAAAAGATATGAGGCTGAGTTTGTTTCGAGATGCTTCACTTCTCAGTTGTTCAAGGTAGAGCATCAGAGGCCAGTAGGAATGTTGTAGTCTTTACCAATCCATATTTTTATGTGGGAGCAGAAAGCGATGGATTTTTTCATAGGTCTACCATGAACAGTCAAGAAGCATGATACCATTTTGGTGATAGTTGATCCGCTTACAATGTCGACCCATTTCAGCCCGATTCGTGAATCTCATATGGTGGTGGTTCTGCCCAAAATCTATATCTGGGAGGTGGTAAAGAGGCATGGTGTTCCTGTTTCGATTGTGTCAAATAGAGATCCATGGTTTACATCTCATTTCTAGAAATCCTTGCAGCAAGACCTTGGGACACATTTGACCATGTGTACGGCGTATCACCCTCATACGAATGGTCAATCCCAGAGGACGAAACAAATGTTGGGGTATATGTTACGAGATTGCGTTATGGATTTTGGTGGCTCTTGTTAAGAGAACTTGTCATTGGTTTAGTTCTCATACAATAACAATTATCAGGCATCCATACAGATGGCTCCGTTTGAAACATTTTATGGGTGGTCATGTCGTTCTCCACTATGTTGGGTGTAAGTGGGTGAGTCTTCGATGGTTGGACCGAGCCTTATCCAGGAGACTACGGAGAAGATCAAGTTGATCAGATTTAGAATAAAGATAGCTCAGAATCGTTATAAATCACAAGCGGATCATCGTCTACGGTCGTTGTCATTCGAGGTGAGTGATCATGTGTTCTTGAGGATCTCTCCTAGATTGGGACATCGTCGGTTTGGAAAGTAGGGAATGTTATCCTCAAAGAATATTGGTACTTTTGAGATTCTTGAGCGGGTTGGTGAGGTGGATTATCGTTGTCTTTTCCACCATTGATAGTGCGGTGCACAATTTGTTTCTTGTCTCACAGTTGAAAAAGTATCAGCCGGATCGTGACCATGTGATTCTATGGGATCAGTTGTGCTACAACCGGATGTGTTGTTGGTGAACGTGCCAATGTGGGTTGATGATAGTTCAGGAAAAGTATTTCATGGTAAAATCATTGTTTTAGTTCTTGTTTTTTTGGAATCATGGTCAGATTCAAGAGGAGACGTTTGAGCGGGATAAATAGATGGTCGAGTAGTGGCCCGAGCTCTTTCGGCAAAGGACGTGTTCACTACATTCCGAGGACGGAAAGTCCAATGGTAGGGATAATGTAGTCCCCCTGGTTTGATGTATGTGGCAAGTTTTTATGCTTTTTTATGAGTTTAATGTGCATGTGAGGGCTTGGGAAGTGGTTGGGAGAGTTTGTAATGGTTTTGGATGAGTTTAGAGGCTTTTAAAGGGGTGTATGGTTTGAGAACGGTTTGTAGAAACCGTGTATGTTCTCCAAGAAAGCGTCCAAGGGTAGACAGTAGGCTTCTTACAGCAAATGTACGGTTTTCCAAACCGTGTGAGGAAACTGTGCGGACCCTTACTCCCGAGGTAGTAGCGTGTCCACGGTTAGCGCACAGTTTTCCAAACCGTGCGGGCTAACCCTACGACCACTTAAAAATAGGTTTATATGTTCTGGGCTCCCTCGGGCTTAAGCTATTTCACTCCAAACTCCCTCCCACTCCTGGATCACTCGGGATTTTGGGTTCTTAGGGGTTGGAGAGGCTGTCCCACTCGGGTTGGAAGGATTTTGAAGAGCTTTCTTGGCGGTTTGAAGGTGATTTCTCCCGGGTGTGTCCCTCTTCTTGTTTCTCTTTTGATTTCCTCTAGATCAGTTGTTACATCATTCATGGATTTTGTAGATCTACACTTTTTGTTTGTAGATCTAGGGTTTTTTTTTCCTTGGATGATGATTTTAAGGCATTTGATGTATAGGGTGGTGGATCTAGAGAGTTTTCGTGGGTGCATTCACCAGATATGAGGCGTGGTTGTTCGTGGGTAAATTTCTGGGGAACCCTAAAGGTAGGTGGCTTTTCTCTCGACTCCACTTGGTTTGAACTACTGGTTACTTTTTACAATTAATTGTTGTGCTGAAAATTTACTGTGAATTATTATGCCAAATTGTTTGGAAATATTTTGCGGATGATTTGGGGATATTAGGAAAAGGTGTTTTTATGGTGAAATTCTATTCTTGTGAATTTTAAAATGGATATTTTAACATGGGATGCACTGGTTGATTGTGAAAATTGATTAATGGAAATAGATTTCAATAAAAGGGGTGTTTTATTGAAATTTTGTATTTCATGGAAAATGCTTTTCAATAAATGGATAATTTGTTTAAATATATTGATATTCAATGAAACATGGTTGTTTACATGTTGCTAAGACCTTAATGGGTTTATTCTTGTTTGGATTGATTGAAATGTGGTGTGGAAGTGGGTGGCAAGTCTTACTATAAAAAGGGGATTTATAGTGGTTGGAAGAAACACTATATGAGTAGTGTTCGGGAAGTACCGCTAATTGTGAATATGGTAAACGGGTTAGGAAGAAGTCCCACAATTTTGATTGTTTTGGTGTGAATGGGTGAATGGGATGGGCAGAAGTCCTACAATTTTGGTTTTTTTGTGAATTGCTTTGCAAGTTGGAATTGTAGTGGTAACTTATAAATGGTTGAATGGTTTGTGGCTTGTTGTTTGGCTTTCCCTTGGTTTCTTGGATTGGATGTGATGGCTTGGTAAGGTCACGTTTGGCTAATTGAAATGGTTTCACATGATATTTAATTTATATAAACTGTTTTATATAAAGGTGATAATGGTTTTATCCTAGTGGAAAGTGTAAGGAAGTCATTTGGGAAAAACCTATTGAGTTTTAGTACTCACCACTACTTTGGCATGTTGGTGTCATTGCAGATGTTGTGTATCGTGACTTGGTCAAAGGTAAGGCATCTCCCTCCTTTAGTGGTTCATTGTGATGTCTTAGTGGATCCTGGAGCATGGATCTTGGGGTGGAGCTGTGAAGGTGTCATGTCTCGTGGTGCTTTGGTTGTTTAGTTTCCGCGTGTACTCTAATGTTGGTGGAAATGTCTAGTTTTATTGGTTTGGGGTTGTATTGTGGAACTACTTTGTTGTTTTTGGGAATACATGTTTTGGTGTTTATTTGGCATGTATCATATAGTGGTTGTTAGTGGTTTGGTTTGGTCTGTTTGGTATTAAGGGAAAATCGTTCCCCAACTTGATCTTGAAGCCCTCAACATTAATTGACAGGCTTTGGCATCTTGGGAATGTCGCTTAAGTCCAAGTAGCCCTCACCGCTTCCTCCAGCCAATGAGGTAGGGGTAGGGAGTTACACTAGTAGATAGAGTTCTATAAACTGTTATAGTGTTGGTTATAAAACCCCGAGATTTTATGAAAAATATTCTTTTAATTTCATTAATGTCTTGTGTTGTGTGCTACACCATGATTACCTTGCGCTATACGCAACACTGTATTAGCTTTCAGTATACGCAACACTATTCTTGGATCGTGTTACACACAATTTTGATAATAGTTATTCTACGCAACATTGAGTATATATATATATATATTCAATGTATAAATGAAAAATGGTTGGATCATGTTATATGAAACAGCAACGTATTATTGCACATCACGCAACCCTGACTTGGCGTGCATTACACGCAATCGTGACCTTCCTCGATAGCGTGTGTTGTACGCAATACCGGGTTTTACTAAACAACGATATATTATTATAATATTATTATGAACGAGCCGTTATGAATAGTATTAACTATATTTTGAATCTTATAACATTACTATTCGTCTTACACATTTTTTAAAACATGGTATAAGAACAAAATAAATTTTTCGGTTAAAATAAGTATTTTTCAAAAAATGCAGTTTTGCCGCCTTTTGATGGCGTACCCACTTTAAATCTAGTTTTTTACATGTTTATAAGTTCAATTTTACAAAATATAATTCTTCTTTGGAATCATGAAATAAAAATTTACTTTGGATAAAATTTTCATATTATTATAGTAGCTTTCATATTTTGATGAATAGTAAAAACACGCTATATTTTAATTAAAAACAACTTTTTTCATCGCAATAATTTATATGGTTAAATTATAATATTGAATGGTTTAAAAGTATAAATTGAATATATTTTTACCATTTAATATAATGTATGTCATTAGCATTGATTCTACCTTGAATTCGTAGGATAAATTAATTCAATCTTTTGCAATGTTTTAAAGAAAAACCCGTTTTATTTCGACAACGGGATTAATTTTAATTTAATTTCTGAAACTTTTGTGTATTGAATTTGGAAATATGGATTCCATATTTGGAATCAGTGGATCCAAATTATGTTAATAAGCTACTTTTTATTTTTGGGAATTATGAATAGTAACTACGGTAAATTTTATTTACCATAGTTAAAGGTAAATCCGGTAATTAAGGGTAAATATAATATTATAAAAATTTCCTAACAATTTTCAAAATCCTATTGGATTACTAAAATTAGACCCATATCACCTAAGGGTGGGATTAGATTCATTTAATGGACTTTTTTCAATGAAAATAATTTAATTATTATTAAAACCAAATAATGTGACAACATGTCACTTTCTTAAATCTTATAAGTATAATATTTTTAATTTAGTTAAACAGTTCATGAAGCTTAGAACATGAATATTCTCCAGAAATATAATACAATTATCTACATCATAGGAATTTATTTAGAATTTTTAGGGATTAAATAATTATCATTTATTATGACACAAAGATGATGCAGTAATTGTCTTATTAATGAAATATTGACATAATTGTTGTTATAAATACCCAAATAAATGTAATTTAAGACTTTTTATGAATTAAACTAATTTTATAGGTTAAAATGACATGTTAGTATTGATTTAATTAACAGTTTCCGAACTAATCATTCTTTTATAATTTTCAAAAAAATCAATTATTAAATAGTGTCAAAATTGACATAAAATAGTTTTTAAAACAAAAATTATATTATTAATTGTTATTTTATTCCTAAAAATCTATGGTTAGGCCAAATGACTTAGATAAGGTTATATATATTAATAATAAACAACTTGGGGTTCGTTTGGATTCTTATAGTACGTTTATTAACCTTATAGTATAAGAACACAAGAAGACACGGTAAAAGTAAAATTATTTAACTTAATGTTAAATCTAAATGATAAGGTTAAAATAGGAACCTCAACTTGTCTAAATTCTATTGTATGGGAATATTTTGACCCATCCCCACCTTAGATTCGAAATAAATCAATTTGGAGCTATTTAAAACCGAATTTGACATTATATCTACGCAACATTGAGTATATATATATATATATTCAATGTATAAATAAAATATGTTTGGATTATTTTATAAAAAACAAAGAAGGATTCTTGCACAACACACAACCCTGACTTGTCTTGAATTACACGCAATCGCGACCTTCCTCGATAGCGTGTTTTGTACGCAATACCAGGTTTTACTAAACAACGATATATTATTATAATATTATTATGAACTAGCCATTATAAATAGTATTAACTAAATTTTGAATCTTATAACATTATTATTCGTCTTACACATTTTCTAAAACATGGTATAAGAAAAAAATAAATTTTACCGGTAAAATAAGTATTTTTCAAAAAATGCAGTTTTGCCTCCTTTTGATGGTGCACCCACTTTAAATATAGTTTTTGACATTTTTATAAGTTCAATTTTACAAAATAAAATTCTTCTTTGGAATCATGAAATAAAAATTTACTTTGGATAAATTTTTCATATTATTCTGGTAACTTTCATATTTTGATGAATAGTAAAAACACGCTATATTTTAATTAAAAACTACCTTTTTAATCGCAATAATTTATATGGTTAAATTATAATATTTAATTGTTTTAAAGTATAAATAGAATATATTTTTACCATTTAATATAATGTATATCATTAGCATTGATTCTACCTTGAATTCGTAGGATAAATCAATTCAATCTTTTGCAATGTTTTAAAGAAAAACCCGTTTTCTTTCGACAATAGGATTAATTTTAATTGTATTTCTATTGCTTTTGTGTATTGAATTTGGAAAAATGTATTCCATATTTGGAACCAGTGGATCCAAATTATGTTAATAAGTTACTTTTTATTTTTTTGAATTATGAATAGTAACTACGGTAAATTTTATTTACCATAGTTAAAGATAAATCGTGTAATTAAGGGTAAATATAATATTATAAAATTACCCTAAAACATGTCAAAATCCTATTGTATGACTAAATGTCGACCCATATCACCTAAATGTTGGATTAGATTCATTTAATGGACTATTTTCCATGAAAATAATTTAATTATTTTTAAAACCAAAGAATGTGACAACATGTAACTTTCTTAAATCTTATAAGTATAATAATTTTACATTAGTGATACACTTCATGAAACATCGAACATGAATAGTATCCAGAAATATAATACAATTATCTACATCATAGATATTTATTTATATTTTTGAGGTATTAAATAATTATCATTTATTATGACACAAAGATAATGCAGTAATTGTCTTATTAATGAAATATTGACAAAATTGATGTTATAAATAACCAAATAAATGCCATTTAAGACTTTTTATGAATTAATATAATTTTATAGGTCAATATTACCTGTTATTATTGATTTAATTAACTTTTTTAGAACTAATCATTCTGTTATTATTTTCACAAAAATCAATTATTAAATAGTGTCAAAATTGACATAAAATAGTTTTTAAAACAAATATTATATTATTAATTGTTATTTTATTACTAAAAATATAAGTTTCGGCCACATGACATAGATACGCTTATATATATTAATAATAAACAACTTGGGGTGGTTTGGCTTCTTATAGTATGTTTATTAACCTTATAGTATAAGAACACAAGAAGACACGGTAAAAGTAAAATTATATAACTTAATGTTAAATCTAAATGATAATGTTAAAATAGGAACCTAAACTTATATAAATTCTATTGGGTGAGATAATTTAGACCCATACCCACCTTAGTTTTGAAATAAATCAATTTCGAGCTATTTAAAACCGAATTTGACTTTATTATAAACTAATAGTTTTAGTTATTCCAACGGTACCCCTCTCCTCCCTTATAAAAGGGCACCTCCTCCTCCCTCTTCCTCACACCACTTTGATCCTTCAAGATCGGCCAAACCCTACCCATTTCTCCTCTCCACTTCCCTATAAACATCCTACAGGTTCTGGACTTCTTCAAAGACCTATTTTAGTACCCTAAAAGGAGGTCTCAATGAAGCACTTCAAAGAAGAGGTAATGTCCGTTACCGATTCTTTCATCTTTATTTCTTGTTCCACATCATCTTCTTTAGTTGTTTCATTATGAAGTAATAAAATCAGTATCAATCATATACGTATATGTTATTATAAGTATTAAACAATCCTATTTCACCATCTATCCATCCTACGGAAAAAGATATCACCGCGGGTGCGTACATAAGGAATACCGTCTCCACGCCGGGGTGTAATCTATTTTCCACCAACACCTTACTTGGATGGGTATAATGGTGTCAATAATAACTATATATGACTATTAAAAAGTTATATTTATTCTTAAATATTATACATACTCTCCAATACAATTCCACGATCATGGGAGCGATATCATCACTCGTGCGTACGTACGGAATACCATCTCCACGATGTGATGTGATTCGTTCTACATGATCTTCATTGCATAATGATTATATAAATTAATTTAATGAATTAATATGATATATATTACAATAAAACCATTATGTAAATTAGGTATCTATAACCTAAAGAGAAGAATAAGAATTTATTTGACAAAAACGCATAAGAACAAAAAAGTAATAAACACCCGAATAACAAGTAGTAATGAAATATTTCTAATAATAAGCTATGAATATGACCATATATGATATCATAACAATAATTATGATTCTGGAATAATTCAATAACATTATTTAAATCATTATATAGGAGTTTTGGACACTTACGAAGCAAATCGGACCTAAGGTAAGGGAAAATATCACAATCTCATTTTATCCGAGATTGTTTATACATTGGTATTTACTGGGGTGTATTTTATCATCCAAATCCATGATTTCTATATATGTAATATTATTTACATCCAACTACAATTGTTTAAATCCAATTTTACCCTTCGGTGAGTTTTTAGTAAAAGATAAGAAAGGAATCTTTTGTCGTTTTTCGTATGAGGTACTTTTTGACTTTTCTGTCAAAAGTACGACAAGAATGTTTTTTTAACTTATACGGCATGAATGGATTTTTAAAAAATTATTTCCAAGAAGCTTCCTTTACAAGTTTTCAAGTTTACTTTTAATCAAATTCTATTAGTTTAAAATTGTATGACATGTTAAGAAAAGAATTTTTTTAAGTAGAAAGGATATTTTCCTCAAGAATGGAGTTCAAGTGTTTTATCAAAATTATTTTCCATCTAAGATAATATAGGGTACTGTTTCTAACCCTATTATTACATTGATTTGATTATGTTGTTATAGAATTATTTTTATGAATTCCTTTATCTTATATGAATTGTTTTATGATGTCATTTGTTTAAGAATCCCATTTTCATTACATGGGTTATGCAATGATGTATGATTTCTGATTTTGTGGCACAGATAAGAATGGTATCATTATGAGATGGGTGGGACCTATATATCCCTTCAATGCATTGGGTAATGATTTTATATTGTAGGAGATAGACATGGCTAGAACGGTATGTTATACCGGTTCTGTGAAACAGGAATGAAACGAGGAGTGAACTCGGTTTAGAAATGGACTGTGTCCACTAAGATAGTCTTGGAAATGAGTCTTTACTAATAAGAAATGATTCTATATGATTATGTGTTTATGCCACAATGTTACATGTTTTAGGTTATGATTATTGGGATTACATTTCACTACTATGATTTATCCCATGTTATGAAATTATGATCTCTTTTGCAGGTTATGATTTCCAAAAGATATGTTCTTATTAATATGACGTGATTGATATTTCTTTCGTTTACCCTTACAGAGCATTTGAGCTCACCCTTTTATGTTTTCTTTTCCCCAGGATATAATGAAAGGATTTAGGTTTAAAAAAAAGAAGATCATTATGGGAGATGTTGAAGGTCTTTCACCATGATTAGTAGATTATATTCCGAGTTTCCAAAAACACTAAACTATTACGATCCTTGTGTGTGTATTTTTGTTATGTACTAAGTATTCCGAAAAAGTAATGTAATGTCTATGTACGTCAAGCTTCATGACGGTATAGTTGGTATCCGAGGAAAGGTTTAGTTAACCTTGGGAAACTAGGATGTGAGAACTTTAGTGAGATCCCTATAGATATTTCTAACGTATGTCTAGGCATGTCCCTAAGGATAAGTATTCGTATAGGTTATAGTACTAGAATTACGCTAACGATCATAGAATTAAACCTAAGATGTTAGATATTGAAGGTACTCCCCTTTTATTATGTTGTTTTCCATAGCATGATTTTTGCCTCTCACACTATTCTTTTTGTGTTTTAGACGGTGGCTAGAACCTGAAGGAACCGTGTTGATCAATGTAATGGACAATGCAATGATTGTCCTCCTGAAAAAACAAATTTTATGGGAGATGGAGTACAAAATATTATTTCTATACTTATACAAGAAATGAATCATTCTGGACTTCCAAATGAGCAGAGAATGGAACAACATTCTATTGAGTCCTTCATGATGCAACGCCCACCTTCTTTCAGTCTGTCTTCTGATCCACTTGTTGCTAAACAATGGATCAGTACCACTGAAAAGATATTTTCAGTTCTTCAATGTTCGTAACATGATAATGTCATATTATCAGTATATCATTTGGAAGGTGAATCTGATCAATGGTGGAATCTTATCAAGAATACGAGGCAAAGAGATGAAATTGAGTCCATGGAATGGGACGAGTTCAAGAACATATTTTTCAATAAGTACTTCCCTCGTATTCTTAGAACAAAGATGGAGAAGGAGTTTCTTGAAAAAATGCAAAAGGATGATGAATATGTTGGTATATACGAAGTGAATTTACAAGTCTTGGAAGGTATGCATCTAGATTTATCATCCAACCTAAAAGTAAAGATGATCGATTCTTCAGTGGCTTAAAACCAAATCTTCGAAGGGAATTATCTATAAGAGACTTCAGTAGCTATGAAGAAATTGTGTGTTGTGCTATCATGGTAGAAATGTAAGTTGGTGTTACATATCCATCTCATATTTTTGATAAGAAATTAAAGATGGAGTTCAAGGAGAAATCTCAGAATAATGGTGAAAATAATATGAATGTTTCCTTATGCTCAAAGCGTGGAAAGAAGCATGGTGGAGATTGTCTTAAAGGGACAAGTAAATGGTTGAAATATGGAAAGGAAGGTCATGGTGCTTTTGAATGCCGCAATGATGGGGACAAGATGCCTAATGATTCAAACAAAGGAAGGGATACACAGAATAAACCTACTACACTTCAATGCTTCAAGTGCAAGGAAATGGGGAATTATGCTAATAAATTCCCTAATCCAAGGGTTAGTGATGATCGACATGAGAAACCACTTAAGGAAAAGGAAAAAGGGAAGTCACATGCGATCACCATTGGTGATGTTGAATATGATAACGATGTGGTGTAATGATTAAGTGTTTATGTAATGGGATTCCAAAATAATGTTGTATATAGTATCATGGAATATTGGAATATTTATGTATTGGTCTATTGTGGTTTTCAATAATTTTATGGTACCAGTAACCATGGAAAGTGATTGAGATATTTTTGGCAAAAAAAGATGATATGCGCATAATGAAGGGAAAACTAGAAAATGAAATATTTGACAGTATTCAAGAGCTCATGATTGATATAAGGACTAAGTGATATCATGGTTTAAGGATATAGAATTTTGAGGATTTTGGTATGTGGAAAGTGTTAACTTTTAACTGAATTCATGTTTTCACAAAGGTTCAATGGATATTCATTCTTCAAGAGAATACCTGATTAAGGTATTCACATGTTTGTAATTTGACCAACAAGATATATCTTATGATATATGGGGGATAAATGATGGCATTCACATGATCATTTTCTTTATACTATGAGATTGGACCGAAGTATTTTAGATAAGCCTAAAGATTGGAATGGATTATGTTGGACATAAGTTAGTATGGTTTAAGGATAAAACTTTATTTCGATATTGTTGATGGGATGTTATTGTAATATAGCTTTAGAAAAAGGGAAACCTGCAGGATGGGCGACAACTCATCGCGTCGGACAAGGCTGTGGGAATCGAACCCACAACCCAAGTGCGACTGGCCTATATCGCCTACCACTGGCCTATAGGAAGTCCCTGTTTAGTAGAAACTAGTTTTATTATATTAACCAGTATAATATAAGAAGTTTTTGTCCATTTTGTGTACCATATATGGTTAATCTCATTATAGATGGACTTACATATTTTTTTTGATAACTTTTCTAACCTTTTGTTTGAGACATATGGAATGACCCCTCATTCTATCACATGATCTGCTAACACATCGCGGATGACAAATTAAACATCATTTCTTTAAGAGATGAAGTGGAAATTGTCCAAAGAAAGACTAACGGTGAGACAATACCAAAATAATGAAAGTATTTCTTCTAATTCCAATTTCATCAACTTTAGGGAAATGATTGTGAAAACCAAAATTGTTGTCCTAGTGATCTTATATCTAATAAATCAGATGGTACCTTAGATCGTCACAAATTTATGGCTTTGTGATTGCTGGATTTTCCATAGCCATGTTCTCTACCACTCTCCATCAGAACATGATGGTTATATTTCTTTTCCATATCCATATTTTCACCTATGTGGAAACCCAGTGATTAGTTTATTTGGGTAACCATTTCTTTTCATACTTTTTTTTAAAGATTGGTTTTGGTATTCCTTTTTACGATGTGGGTTTCTATTAAAGAAACTTTTGAATAGTAAACCATGTATAACCCCGACAACTTTCGAGGGAGAAATTCATTTTAAGGGGTGTAGAATGTAACACCCCGAGATTTTATGAAAAATATTCTTTTAATTTCATTAATGTCTTGTGTTGTGTGTTACACCAAGATTACCTTGCGCTATACGCAACACCGTATTAGCTTGCAGTATACGCAACACTATTCTTGGATCGTGGTACACACAATTTTGATAATAGTAGATCTACACAACATTGTATATATATATATATTCAATGTATAAATTAAATATGGTTGGATTATGTTATACGAAACAATGAAGGATTCTTGCACAACACTCAACCATGACTTGGCTTGCATTACATGAAATCACGTCCTTCCTCGATAGCGTGTGGTGAACGCAATACCGGGTTTTACTAAACAACGATATATTATTATAATATTATTATTAACTAGCCGTTATGAATAGTAATATCTAAATTTTGAATCTTATAACATTATTATTCGTCTTACACATTTTCTAAAACATGGAATAAGAAAAAAATAAATTTTTTGGGAAAAATAAGTATTTTAAAAAAATTGCAGTTTTGCCGCCTTTTGATGGAGCACCCACATTAAATCTAGTTTTTGAGATGTTTATAAGTTCAATTTTAGATAATAAAATTCTTCTTTGGAATCATGAAATAAAAATTTACTTTGGATAAATTTTTCATATTATTATGGTAAGTTTCATATTTTGATAAATAGTAAAAACACGCTATATTTTAATTAAAAACAACTTTTTTCATCTCAATAATTTATATGGTTAAATTATAATATTGAATGGTTTTAAAGTATAAATTGAATATATTTTTACCATTTAATATAATTAATGTCATTATCATTGATTCTACCTTGAATTCATAGGATAAATCAATTCAATCTTTTGCAATGTTATAAAGAAAAACCTGTTTTCATTCGACAACGGGATTAATTTTAATTAAATTTCTGCACCTTTTGTGAATTGAATTTGAAAAAATGGATTCCATATTTGGAATAAGTAGATACAAATTATGTTAATAAGCTAATTTTTTATTTTTGGAAGTTATCAATAGTAACTACGGTAAATTTTATTTACCATAGTTAAAGTAAAATATGGTAATTGAGGGTAAATATAATATTATAAAATTACCCTAACACATGTAAAAATCCTATTGGATGACTAAAAGTCGACCCATATCATCTAAGGGTTGGATTAGATTCATTTAATGGACTTTTTTCCATGAAAATAATTTAATTATTATTAAAACCAAAGAATGTGACAACATGTCACTTTCTTAAATATTATAAGTATAATAATTTTAATTTAGTGATACACTTCATGAAACTTCGAACATGAATAGTCTCCAGATATCTAATACAATTATATATATCATAGGAATTTATTTATAATTTTTAGGTATTAAATAATTATCATTTAGTATGACACAATGATGATGTAGTAATTGTCTTATTAATGAAATATTGACATAATTGATATTATAAATACCCAAATAAATGTAATTTAAGACTTTTTATGAATTAAACTAATTTTATAGGTTAATATGACATGTTAGTATTTATGTAATTAACTTTTTTCAAACTAATATTTCTGTTATGATTTTCAAAAAAATCAATTATTAAATAGTGTCAAAATTGACATAAAACAGTGTTCAAAACAAATATTATATTATTAATTGTTATTTTATTCCTAAAAATCTAAGGTTCAGAAAAATGACTTATATAAGGTTATATATATTAATAATAAACAACTTGGGGTTCGTTTGGCTTCTTATAGTATGTTTATTAATCATATAGTATAAGAACACAAGAAGACACGGTAAAAGTAAAATTATTTAACTTCTTGTTAAATCTAAATGATATGTTTAAAATAGGATCCTAAACGTGTCTAAATTCTATTGTATGAGATACATTCGACCCATACCCACCTTATTTTCGAAATAAATCAATTTGGAGCTATTTAAAACCGAATTTGACTTTATAATAAAATAATAGTTTTAGTTATTCCAAAGGTACCCCTCTCCTCCCTTATAAAAGGGCAACTCCTCCTCCCTCTTCCTCACACCACTTTGAGCATTCAAGATCGGCCAAAACCATCCAATTTCTCCACTCCACTTCCCAAGAAACATCCTAGAGAATCTGGTTTTCTTAAAATACCTATTTTAGTACCCTAAAAGGAGGTCTCAAAGAAGCACTACAAAGAAGAGCTAATGTCTGTTACCGATTCATTCATCTTTATTTCTTCTTCCACTTCTTCTTCATTAGTTGTTTAATTATGAAGTAATAACATCAGTATCACTCATATATTTATATTATATTATAAGTATGAAACAACCCTATTTCACCATCTATCCATCCTACGGAAAATGAAATCACCGCGCGTGCGTACGTACGGAATACCATCTCCACGCTGTGGTGTAATTTATTTTCCTCCACCACCTTACATGGATGGGTATAATGGTGTAAATAATGACTATATATGACTATTAAAAAGTGATATTGATTCTGAAATAGTATACATAAACTCCAATACAATTCCATGATCATGGGAATGATATCATCGCTCGTGCGTACGTACGGAATATCGTCTCCACGATATGATGCGGTTCGTTCTACATGATCTTCATTGCATAATGATTATATAAATGAATTGAATGAATGAATATGATATATATTATAATAATACCATTCTTTAAATGAGGTATCTATAACCTAAATATAATAATAAGAATTTATTCGGCAAACACGCATAAGAACAAAAAAGTAATAAACACCCGAATAACAAGTAGAAATGAAATATTACTAATAACAAGATAAGAATATGACCATATATGATATCATAACAATATGTATGATTCTGGAATAATTCAATTACAATATTTAAATCATTATACAGGAGGTTTGGACACTTACAAAACAAATCGGACCTAAAGTAAGGGAAAATATCACAATCTCATTTTATCCGAGATTTTTTATACATTGGAATTTACTGGGGTGTATTTATCATCCTCATCCATGATTCCTCAATATGTAATATTATTTCTATCCACCTATATTTGTTTACATCAAATTTTACCCTTGGTTGAGTTTTTAGTAAAAGATTATAAAGGAATCTTTTGTCGTTTTTCGTACGAGGTACTTTTTGACTTTACCGACAAAAGTACGAGAAGAATGATTTTTTTAACTTATACGACATGAATGGATTTTTAAAACATTATTTCCAAGAAGCTTCCTTTACAGGTTTTCAAGTTTATTTTTAATAAACTTCTTATAGTTTAAAATTGTATGACATGTTAAGAAAGGAAAATGTTTTTTGAAGTAGAAAGGATATTTCTCTCAAGAATGGAGATCAAGTGTTTTATCGAAATTATTTTCCATCTATGATAATATAGGGTTCTGTTTCTAATCCTATTATTACATTGATTTGATTATTTTGTTTTGGAATTATTTTTATGAAATCCTTTATCTTATATGAATTGTTTTATGATGTCATTTATTTAAGAATCCCATTTTTATTACATGGGTTATTCAATGATGTATGATTTATGAATTTGTGGAACACATAAGAATGTTATCATTATGAGATGGGTGGGACCTATATATCCCTCCAATTAATTGGTTAAATATTTTATATCTCATGAGATAGACATGGATGGAACGGTATGTTATACCGGTTCAGTGAAACATGACTGAACCAAGGAGTGAACTCGGTTCAGAAATGGACTTTGACCACTAAGATAGTCTTGGCAATGAGTCTTGACTAATAAGAAATGATTCTCTATGATTATGTGTGTATTCCAAAAAGTTTCATGTTTTATGTTATGATTATTGGGATTATATTTCACTACTATGATTTATCACATGTTATAAAATTATGATCTCTTTTGCAGGTTAAGATTTCCAAAAGATATGTTCTTATGAATATGTAGTGATTGATATTTCTTTTGTTTACCCTTACTGAGCATTTGATCTAACCCTTTTATTTTTTATATTCCGTAGGATATAAAGAGAGGATTTAGGTTTTAAAAAAATAAGATCTTTATGGGATATGTTGAAGATATTTCACCACGATTAGAAGATTATATGTCAAGTTTCCAAAGACACTAAACTATTACGGTCCTTGTGTGTGTGTTTTTATTATGTACTAAGTATTCTACAAAAGTAATGTAATGTCTATGTACATCAAGATTCGGGACTCTACATTGGTTCCACTAGAAATAGCATGTTAGGTTCCATTGGAAAATCCATTGGATGTTGTAGTCATGTTTTTTAAAATTATAATGGAAATATACATATGTTATGATTTAATCCTATACTGTGATTTTTTGATTCAATAGAAAACATGTTTTCTATATTGTAGTTAAATTTTTAGAGGATTAATGATGGAATTTTTATATTCATTACCCCAAGAATTTTTAGTGGAGATTCCACTGAATCATCCACTATAACTTCTAGAGGGTCATCTAGTGAATCTTAATGTCCTATTCTACCTTAAGTTAAGACTAAATCCTATAATACAATTTGTGGAACCCAAAACAGTTATTCATTCTATGTTGAAATGGATTTTTTTATGATTTAGGTGGTATTTTGTTGTTCATTCTCCACAACAACATCCATTGTTGATTCTAGTTTAAATTATAGTGGATATTCCATTGGTACATTCATTAGAATATTTAGTCATATTATAACATAAATTAGGACTGAAACCTATATTTTAAATAATGGAATCATGAAAAATCTGTTTTTCTATATTTCAAAAAAATAATATGTTCTAGGAGTAAATTTTTACGTTCTATCCCCATTTTTAGATCATGTGGAGATTCCACTAAATTTACTATCAGTGATTCAAATTTATATTCCTCTGCCACATCTAGTGTTACTTCGTGTACAATTGTATGTTATATCATTTCCAGATAATTTTTTTCATTCAATTTTTTTTGTATGAATTTTTGGTCAAATATGACATCATTATACATTTTTTAAATGGTAATCCAACCACTTATGATAGATATTTAAAAAAGTTCATTGTGGGACATCAATTTTTGGAATATGATTGTTGATTTTCTCTCTAATAAATTGACAGCATAATATTTAATGAAATCCTTTGTCTTTGATTTCAATATACATGAATGATCTGATTTTTCAAAATGTACATTCTACATTGGTGGCATGTAATGAAAATATTGTTAATGTGATCTCCAACGACATTTTAATGAAAATATGACTGGCATGGAAATGGAAGACTCCTATTCATTCATGCTAACAAAAGAATAATTATATATAGATAGTGATTTTGAAAGGGTGAAATATTATAGACACATAATGAAACAAAAAAATATTTCAAAATCATTAATATGGAATTAAATAGAGGATTACATTAACACAACATGACTCTGATGTCTGTACACATGATATACTATGTTTTTTCCACTAAAGGTTCTTAATTGATTTGGGGATTCATTAATTATGTTGATTTTATTATATAAATGGGAAAAATAATTTGGTATAATGAAATCCACCAAAAATTGCTGAATTATATTAATCAATTTCACATGTTCCAAACAAATATTATAGGGGCTATTGTCTCATTACTTATATGGAATGAAATTTATTTTCCCTTCTATTTTGAATTAGATGATATAGAATTATTATTATTGTATTATTGGTTTTTTGGAAAATGAAGACTATAAAAAGGAAATTTAAAATTCCATAAAATACCTTTCATGAAATCGAGGTTGGACGATTTTGATCATGCTATCTTAGAATCTTATGATTCCATAAACTAAAATTAGTTTGTTAAGACTGATAATTATTTTCTTTATTTTATGATACCCTCTACACATGATTATATGAAATGAAATATCACAAATGGAGAAAAATTAATATGGTTCTAAGGTGACAATATACACCAATGTATTAGGTGGTGCAGAATAGATGCTTATGGATAAAAAAGGTAGAATAAAAGGAATTGACGAAACAGATTCAACATTAAAATGGAAAAATAGAGCCTATAGAATTTAATTTTAGAAATAATTGGAATAAATTATACATTTTATGATATTGACACATGTTAACCACATAAAATAGGAAAATATAATATATGATATCATATCTATATAGGAATTGAGCCCTACTACGATGTTGGTAGACTAAAAAGTAACTTTATCTAAAAATGAGATGTTTTTGGGGATTTAACACCTGAAATAACCTATTAAAGGAATCAAACATATAGTAGCTTGTAGAAATGAATTGAAGGAGTAATGAAAATGTCATGAACCAATTGAAAAAACCACACCACTACCAAATAACAACCAAAAATATGAGGATTAAGATCACCTTGATGAACTTGTTGAATATAAACACCTTTCCCAAATAATAGCCAATATAAATATTATAGACAACATAATATATGAACTAGTTCATTTGATAGAAATATGAAATCATGAACAATAAAATAATAGAATATGGATTTAACACATGTTTATGAAACATGGATAATAAGAATAATGAAAGTCGTAATACATTAAAATTAAATGATGATCTAGTTAAGTTTTAAAAAACAATCATCCTAGCCAGTATTACATTTATAGTTGATTATAAAAGGAAAATTATAATGATAATTTTCATAAAATAATGGGTTATGTAGAGAAAGAAACTCAAAAAAATATAATTTCAATTCCTTGATATGATTTTGAAGTAAGATCCCACCTAATATATTGTCATGACCAAATGGAATTAATACCCTAAATTTAAATTTTTCTTTTATCCCCCAAACAATAAATATTTTCTTACAAAAAGTTATTATTATACTTTAGTGATTATATATGTGAATCAAAAAACTAATTCTATTTAATATCAATTGATGATATTTTGTCTCTTTTCAATACAAAAATTATGAGAAGAAGGGTGATTGTACAAGTTTACCAATATTATTGTAAAATCAATTACTATCAACCCTCCACTGATTTTAAATGATATTAGGATATATGATCACATTATAAAATATTCAAAATAAAATGTTTAATGGGGAATGCATCTATAATATTCCAAAATTAATAAAAAAATATTAGTTGTGTTTTCATAGTTAGAATATTATTTTCTACATTATTTATGATTAAAATGTAATGGTACAGATATAACATAAATTTCAAGATATTTTCAAAGAATATTTTTGTGGAAAAAATAAAATTTGATAGATTTCTGTATAGATAAACTAGATAAATATGCACAATATTTCAATATAAATCCTTTTATACCCATCGACACAAGAAATTTAAAATATACAATTCTTATTATTAAGATGGAGAGAGAAACAATTACCCAGTACCACCTGATATAGCATCGATTAGGGGGGTTGATATAATAACTATCAAAAGGATCCATTATCAATGGTAAAGATTCAATGAATCAGCATGATATCACATTAAAAACTATCCAAATGATAGAATTAAATGTGTTTGATTTTAAAAAAATGAATTAATAATTTATAGAAGAAATAATTATGAAAAAAAAGAATGATTAAAAGGTAAATATTGGTCTAATGGTCATTGTGAAGGATATTTCATAACAGGTTGGCACCACCATAGACAGTCAAATAATTATTTCATATATAATTGGGAAGTTGGAAAAATAAATCCATCACATAAGAAAATTTTATCCCAAGATGAATTTGATGACCTGGGTCTTTATATGAAGAATGATTCCTTTATAACCCCATTAAATGTTTTTTCTGAATAATCGTCTTGAATCATGAGTTTCCTCTTATATTTGTTGATACTAATATTTATATAAACATTCAAAGTTACCTATTTTATGGTTTAGGTGGGAAATTTAAATATAATATGTTTTTAAATCCATGGTTTTGTTAAAATTATCATTTATATTAGTGGTTTTTATTGAACATCAAATGGTATGAAAAAATTAATACAAATATATGAGAAGTGGTTTGAAAACCCAATTTGGATCCATTTATATTCATAATAAAAAACATTTAACAGTTTTTTTAGCATTATTAAAATATATTGTGAACATATTGAGTGTATAAATGGCCAAACATACTGTAGTAGGTGTTTTACAAGTCAAAATAATTTTTGGTTTTATAGAAGTTTTCATATAGTACTAACACATACAAACTGATGATTCATAAAATGGGTTTTCAATATATTAATATTAAAACCATCCAATAAATATGTTAATGGTTGTATTATAAAAAAATCCTATACATGGTGCATAGATATCACAATTCAACTGAAAAAAGAAACTTAGGTCCAATGTATGATCTTATTTTCTCATAATCTCCTCCAATTTTATGGAAGTATACCTCTAAATATAATGTTCCAAAATTATTGAACGGTTTTCTTATAAAATGGATAAAATATAGAAATTATATAAAATAATAATTTTGGAGAATAAAATATATTTAAAATTTTATTTACGGATGAAAAGATAATATATTATTTTCTATGTTCTACAATTCCCTACGTGCAATTAATAATGATATCACATACAACATTACCATTAGAATTAATCTTTTAGAAATGAAATTTAAATTAAAATAAATTCATAATGTCATCATAACATTGAAATTATTCTTATTTTAATTAATTTTTGTATGCCTTTATACTGCCATATTCTAAAATGATTTATATTCTATCACCCATATTTTATTTCTTCCCTTTTAAATGTGGTACTTCATAATATTTCGTCAGAACCATGAAAACAAATAATTATATTCATGGATTTATTATTGTTAATAAAATATTTTGTAAATATAATAAAATTAGAGAAGGCTATGTCTTCTTCTATAACATTATTATAAGAAATGGTAATGAACTTCGCTCCCATTAGTTCTAATTAACATAAATTTTTTCAATATCTTAATTTCTATTACAATTTACATCAACCAAATATCCATCTAAAATAAGAATATTTATCAGTAATCACGTACACCCATCGAAAATATACCTTCTAAGAATTAATCTCAAATAATAATGATAATAAAATTTAAAAATATGACAACAAAAACACTAAAAAAACTAAAAGTTTTTATTATAAAATTGAATAACATCATTGTAAGCTTCATATTATACATTGAATTGATCTTTGCATCCAACCATTGCAATAAAAAAAATAAATTGGACACCAATTTCAATACATGATATTAGAAAATATGTACATTTAATTCGATATTCATGTTGAAATAAATCAAATATCATAGGTGTATATCTAGGAGAAACATGTAACATCAGTGCTTGGTAAGGGTACTGATTGTAAAGATTCATATAAAACATATTATAATTTATATTTGTATGATGAGGTGAATTTTTGTCTAATAATATTTCAAACTACTTGATTAAAATGACAAAATGTAACTTCTTATGAATGTAATATTTATGAAGTCGATTAAGAAATTACATTAAATAGTTTTGTGAATACAGAATATAAAATTATAGTTCAAAAAGAAATTCATCCCCATTTCACATGAATGTATTATTTGAACATGATGATTTCCCATAGAAATATTATTCATTAAAGAAATCACAATCTTTCTCAGAAAGATATGCTGAAATGTATTGGCGCATGCCCTTATTAAATCATAGTATTAAAAATAGATCTATATTTCATCAATTTAACGAATTTTTACTGCCATGTTGTATCAAATTACGCTGACTAAGAAATGTTGAGTTCCTACAAAAACATTACAGATGTATATTTCAATGGTCATATAATGATCATATTATATAGCTTGATGTTGATTTATGTAATGCACCAAATAATTTTTTTATAAAAAACCATGAAAATGAAGTAACAAATTCATCAAATAATAATGTTTCACCTAATTTATTTTCCAAAAGATGATGATAGCCTAAAAAGATGGCTAAGTTCATTTACATGTTATTAGGGATTAATATGGTGTAAAATAAGATATAATTTACAAATAGCTAAAAACATGTCTTCATTTAATGATTATCCCAAAAAACATTAGTAATTGTCTCAGTATGTCAAACTACATAGTACAAAAAATTGATTGATTTTCCTTAATTTGACATTCCATTACTCTTAAATGCAAGATACATAAACATAAAAAAAATTCCATTTCATATTAATTAATATATTTAATTATTGTAATTAACACATGTGTACCCAATAAAATCTCAACCTCCAACAATAGTTTTCACTAAAGAGAATGATTCATTTGGTTTAATACACACTGAAGCATTCACATATAACTAAACTGGAGGTTTTTATATTATATTACATTTGAGAAATCATCATATAAATTGATTTATTAATGTGAAAGTGATTAGTATTCCCTTCAATATATACATTAAATTCCTATTTCCCACAACACCTTAAATTGACCCCCATTGAAGAAAAGAAAACATGTACGTGTCTTAGCTAGAGGAAATTTCATCATGCTATCATATTTTTCAACCTTCATATGACCTTATTTTCTACATGTATAAAGGCATGATATGATGATTAATTTATACATTCTCCTTTTATTGGAGTTTTTATTATAAATTAAACCCATGTACTCCCCCATATTGAACATAAAATCATTGCACCTCCTCAAGTCATTTTTACATCATCCTTAGAATTGATTTAATAGATGATGCATCATCAACATCATCAATATTGGAAGAACCTACAAAATAGAAAATTAAATTCAATAGAAATTAAATAAATGGCCATAAGTAAATTTATTTTAATTTTTAATTTTTTTAAAATATCATCTTAAAATCCTCCTTATGAAATTTTAATGGAACATACAGTGAATGTTCCATTGTGACAAGGAGTCAATGATCATAGAATTATCCTGAAAAATAAAACAATTAATATATTGTGGAAGTTCCAAAATACAAAAAATGTATTTAGTTATAAAAATAATAAAAATAATAATTAAAAATTAATTTAATTGAATATTTATATATATCAAATTTGGACAATGTGTGTTAAATTTGGTGCATAAATTTGTTCGATTTATATAATTTACTAATTAATAAGTCATATAACAGATTAACAGAACATTAAATATAATTTATAAATTTTGGAAATCATATATTCTATAATATAAAAAAATAGAAAAATATTTATTAAATACTAAATTAATCAAAATTTATAAAAAATGAAAATATAAGTTATATTGAATATATTTTTGTACAAATTTTATATAAATAAAATTTAAAAATACATTAAGTTTTCTTATGGATGCTTTAGTGGAACTTCCTGGGAAATTTAATATAGAAGATCCACAATAAAAAACAGCTATAAATTTATAATACTAAAAAATATATTAAAACTAATTAAACATTAATAATATATTTATAAAATATTTAACAAATATTATTACTTTTATCATATAATATTTATAAAGATAAAATAATTTCCTATTTAATATTTTATATAATCTAGGAGTGTAAATTTTGGTGGTCATTTCAGTTTATGTGTTAGAATTTAAATAAATTATATATTTATAAAACTAATTAATATAATCTATAAATTTTAATTTTAAAAAATATATTTATATGATAATAATTTATAAAAATATATATATTAATTTTTTTATAATTTTTAATTAAAATAAAATAATTTACAACTAAAAAATGTATATAATATATAAATTAAATTGTAAATAAATTTTACACATTTAAGAAAATAAATATTTAGAAATATATAAACTAGAAATATATTTACTCAATAAAGAAAAAAATTACAATTATTGCTCCTATAAAATATAATGAATATATTTTTTACAAAAACTATATTATATAAAATTATAAACCCATTATGTTTTACAATAGATGTTCTAGTGGACACTTCACAATAAAATCAAAGTGTATATTTCGAAAAAATATACAATATTAATTAAATCTAATTATTAGTAATTATAAATATATTAAATGGTATTATATAAAAAATATATATAATTTGATACATATTTTTTTTATAAAAATCATATAATTTACCATTAAAAATTGTATAAATAATAATAATATAAATGTAAATAAAATTTATAAATTTATGAAAATTATATAAATAAAAAATAGGATATTGAAAGAGCGCTGTCGTGGGTGCCCTCAAATGATTAGTGTGATTTGGGTACTTAAGTGCAGTAGAGTGGCTGACCAAGGTCGTCTCTCAAAGGAGGAAGTGAATTTAACAACTTATTAGAGGTATTCTAAAAAAATAAAATAAAATAGAATAGAATAAAAACACTACTTTAAAGGATTGGGGTTTGTTGTAGTTTATGAATCTAGAAGATGTTTGCTGGAAGAAGATTGTATAATTTTTTTTGTTTTTAGTTTTGAAATGAATTTCAATTTAAATGACACAACAAGAAGATGTTTTTTTAGAAATCAATTTAAAAAGCGTAATCGATCTAACTCTACCTCTTCACTTTATTATTAATCATTATCATTTAAATTAACATTCACTTAATTATGATCCCTTAATTTGTTAAATCCCGAACCCTACGATAATTAACTTTACCACAAAGATGATGTGAATTTAAACCTAGGCTAACTTTGGAACGTGCAATCGCAGCACCCTGCTTTGATTGATGTTCTAAGATTAGCTTATGATCAGTGGTAAATTAAGGCACATATCCATTCTGGAAATGAGGATGAATTGTGTTTAGGGATTATATTTGAACTCTACAAATTTATCCTGTGTGGTCTTGTATTACCGATTAAGATCGCGCTCTCACAATTTACACAAAATCCCGACCTCGCGTGTTTTTGTGTTAATTGTTCAATTGCTTGCTTAGTTTCTTACAATTTAAAAACACAATTCATGGATCATATTAAGTGAATTACAGTATCTCATTGATTCAAAATAATTAAATGAAGAGGGTAGAAGATAGATCGATTACTAAAAGACTACTCTTCCATGGGTGGCGTAATCATCGTAGAAGCGTGTTGCATGTGCAAAGGATTAAAATGGGTATAACCCAACAACGCTTCTACTCAAGAATTCCAGCCCAATTAGGAAGATTAAGAGAAGAATAAATTTAAACAAAACAGAAGAAAAGAGAAGAAATATAAGAAAAGCAATGAAGTTTATTACACAAATGAAAACATTACAAAATGAAGAAGAGAAGGAGGCTTCGATGAGGGGATCCTTGCTTCAAGAGCTACCCCTCTTAAAATGGTTGGAGAATTTGGGTGAAACAAATTCTCCTCTGCCTCCAATCTCCCAATGCACGTCCCAACCCCTCCAAATGAGAAAAACTCCAATTTATAGAGGGGAGGGGAGGAGAGGTTACAAGTGGATTCAAGTGTGAATGTGGAAATTCGGCCAAATATTTTATGCCAACTTGCACCGCCCATTTGACCACCAAAACGCGTGAATTGGCCGGCCTTCCAGCAGGATGATTTGTGTCACATCATGTCCCCGAGCTTTCCTCAAAATTTGGGCTCTATCCAAGCCAGTATGTAGAGGATATGGCCCAAATACAGAACCTTCTCCATTCTGGCGAGCCCAGCCCAACTTTGACTTCATGGCCCAATTTCAACGACCAAATGAACTCTTTAGCTCTATTTTCCTGACTAAAAGTTGTAGATAATTAAGTTAGGAACACTGTTACAAAATTTAAAATTCAAATAAAAAATATAAAAATATTTATTTTCGAAATACTACAGTGCACTATTAAGGGTAAAACTGGAATTTTTACCAAATTTTGAAATGAATGATCAAATCCCAAATATTTTATAAATAAACATATTTAACACAATGTGAGGAAATTATATCATTTATTATCAATAAAATATTCAATAAAATAGTGTTTTATCAACTCCCCCACACTTACCCTTTTGCACACCTGGGCAAAACCTCATATCAAGTAAACATCAATATCAAATCAAAACCAATTTTAAAACACATATCTTTAAGATCAATCAAATTCACACCAAGAATAAAAAAGATATCATGCCTCATAAAAAACCTTATTTCAAGTTTTCCATTTATATAATTCAATATATTTCCACTTCATTTATCTTCCCATGCACAAAACACTTACCTCGCTTGAATTTTCTCTCATCACTCAAATATCAATTTTTTTGCAATGTCTTTCTCATCCAAACTCATACAAGGGTCACCATAGGATTGATAGATTCTTACATCGCTACCCGATGATAGTCAAGGACATATGATTATCATGAGGACTTTTCAGGGTTGTTCTGTGGCTTTCGGTTGGTAGGATTAAGATGTGAAAAACTCTGAGGCTGAATGAGGAGGGCTTGACTCTTTTAAAGAAAAATTGCATTAATCTAATTTTCACTTAAATATGGTCTTCTCTTCAATCCCCATAGTATCAATTTAGCTCCATCATCATGAAAAGTCATGAAAGGTTTACACCATTCATCATTTCAGCATAAAAAAATGTCAATCTTCTCAAACATGATTTTCTTGAAAGCTCCAGATGGGCACAGATTTCCACCTCAATTAGAAGCTCCAGAAAAGGCACAGCTTCACTTGTCATGAAAGCTCCAGAAAAGGCACAGCTTTCAATATAATGACTTTCTTTAGCAGCAAACACATCTCTTCAGAATTTAATTTTCCACCCAAAGTATCATAGAATGTGGTGGAAAAACCCAAGACAACTTCCCCCACACTTAAGCTCAACTAGATTATGCAATTTCACTTCAAGAGTTGGTTGGATAGGGAAAATTGGCTTGTAATGTGGATTAACCTAATAGGTTGTGCATGGCGTCTAAGGGCTACAAGGATTAAATATTCAAGGTAGGCCATTATAACAAAGGATTCTTTGAAATAAGGGTTTTAATACCAAACAAATGCCTCAATCCTTTAAACACAAGTACCTCAAACCCTCATGTTTTGACAGGAATAGATCAAATTCTGGTTAAATCAAGTATGGTTTGGTTCTCTCAAGAAGTGAGGTGAATGTAAAGAATATGAAAATAATGGTTCATAAGCCTCACAGGAAAGTGATTTCAAATTTAAAGACAGTGAGATGTGGCATGGGATTCAAAATTCGGTGTAATTTCCATGAAATTACTAAATATTTGAACTTGAAAAAAAGTCATTTCAGCATTCATTTAAACGTAGTTTCAAGGGGTAAATTGTTTCACTTATTGATATGGATTTAAAAATGGTTATGAGAATCATTTCAACCCAAAAGTTTCAAAAACACAAAGAAAATTGTAAAATAAACACACAAATTTTGAAAAACACACAATTTTTTTGGTTTTTTTTAACAGGAAAACAATTGAAATTACTAAACTAAAAGGTTCCCTCCCCCACACTTAAAATATTGCATTGTCTTCAATGTGAACCCATGAGATGATATATGCACATGAAATTCAGAATTTTTAAATAGGACAAATAATATAAAAGTGAAAGGGTTAGGAACAGCCTGATGTGATCAAGTGATGATGGGGTCATGCAGTGTGATAAAATCCACTGCATCAGTAGGATGTCCCTCAATGTATCTATTCAAATGTTGCCCATTGACTGTAAAGCTACTTCCAGTTTCCTCTTGTGTGATCTCTACTGCACCATAAGGAAAAACATTAGACACAATATAAGGACCTAACCATCTGGAACACAACTTACCAGGCATCAACTTCAGTCGTGAACTATAAAGAAGGACTTTCTCTCCAACATGAAACTCCCTTTGTTGGATCATTTTGTCATGAACTGCTTTTGATCTTTCCTTGTAGAGCCTTGAGTTCTCATATGATGACAATCCAATCTCCTCATGCTCTTGAATTTGCAACTTCCTTTGAATTCCAGCTTGGGCCAAATCCATGTTACATTTCTTTATAGCCCAATATGCCCGATGCTCGACTTCCACGGGGAGATGACACGCTTTCCCAAAAACAATCCGAAATGGGGACATACCAATGGGGGTCTTGAATGCTGTCCTATAAGCCCACAATGCATCATCCAAGAGCTTTCTCCAATCCTTCCTATTTGGCTGCACGGTTTTCTCCAAGATTTGTTTCAACTCACGATTTGAAACCTCAGCCTGGCCATTTGTTTGGGGGTGGTATGGTGTTGATGTTTTGTGTGTCACCCCATACTTTCGAAGGAGGGAAGCAAAATTCCTATTGCAAAAGTGTGTTCCTTGGTCACTGATGATGGTCTTTGGTACTCCAAAACTGCAAAAAATTTGTGCTTTGACAAAGTCCACAACAACATGAGAATCGTCAGTCCTGGTGGCCTTGGCCTCCACCCATTTACTCACATAATCAACAGCAACCAAAATGTACAAAAATCCAAATGAACTAGGAAAAGGACCCATAAAGTCGATGCCCCATACATCAAAAATCTCACAAAATAGTATGGGTTGTTGGGGCATCTCATGTCTCCTAGAAATGTTCCCAGTGTGTTGGCAACGAGAGCATGACTTACAAAACAAATGGGCATCATGGAACAATCTAGGCCAATATAATCCAGAGTCTAAAACCTTCCGAGCTGTCCGTTGGGGTCCAATGTTTCCACCACATGCAAGTGTATGACAGAAAAGCAAAACAGACTCAAACTCATGATCGGGAACACACCTCCTAATGACTTGGTCACTACTCATGCGCCAGAGGTAAGGATCATCCCACACATAAAACCTGGACTCACTTTTTAATTTTTGGACTTGATGTTTCTTTAAATTTGCAGGGATTTCAGAAGCAGCAAGGTAGTTAACTAAATCAGCATACCAAGGATGCGTACCTGAGATGTTATAGAGATGCTCATCAGGGAATGTGTCCCGAAGTGGTACCTGATCCAAGGTGTCATCCTCTAGTGTGTGAGTAAGCCTACTCATGTGGTCTGCCACCAAATTCTCTGACCCCTTCTTGTCCTTTATCTCAAGGTCAAACTCTTGAAGAAGGAGCATCCAACGGATAAGTCGTGGCTTTGCATCTGGCTTCTTTAGGAGGTACCTCAAAGCTGCATGGTCAGAAAAAACAACTACTTTAGAGCCCAATAAATATGAACGGAATTTATCTAAAGCAAATATGAAAGAAAGAAACTCCTTTTCTGTTGTAGTGTAGTTTGATTGGGCTGAATCTAGTGTCCTCAATGCATAGGCGATCACATGTGAACGCCCCTCCACCCTCTGAGATAAGACAGCTCCAACCGCGAAGTTGGAGGCGTCACACATAAGCTCAAATGGAAGGTCCCACCGAGGGGGCTGTATGATAGGTGGAGTGGTCAGACACTTATTTAGCTCATCAAAGGAAGTCCTACAAGAATCATCAAACACAAAATCAGAATCTTTTTGAAGTAATCGTGACATAGGAAGAGCGATCTTACTAAAATCTTTGATGAAGCGCCGATAAAATCCTGCATGCCCTAGGAAAGATCTAACATCACGCACACATGAAGGATAGGGTAAGGATGAAATAATTTCTACTTTAGATCTATCAACCTCTATCCCATGTTTTGACACCACATGCCCTAAGACAATGCCATGCTCTACCATAAAATGACACTTTTCAAAGTTCAGGACCAGATTCATCTCAATACAACGATTCAACACCTTTCCCAAACTACTTAGACATTCATCAAATGAAGACCCATACACTGTAAAATCATCCATAAATACCTCCATGCAGGTATCAATAAAATCAGAAAAAATACTCACCATACATCTCTGGAAGGTACCTGGGGCGTTGCAAAGTCCAAATGGCATCCTCCGGTAGGCAAATGTGCCAAAGGGACAGGTGAATGTAGTCTTCTCCTGATCCTCTGGAGCTATAGGAACCTGAAAATATCCAGAAAATCCATCCAAGAAGCAATTGTGTGTTTTTCCAGCTAGTCTCTCGAGCATTTGATCAATAAGTGGGAGGGGGAAATGGTCCTTGCGAGTGGTCTGATTTAGTTTTCTATAATCAATACACACACGCCAACTGTTTTTCACCCTCATTGGAACTAAATCATCTTTCTCATTTTTAACAACAGTAAAACCAGTTTTCTTAGGCACAACCTGAATTGGACTTACCCACTGTGAATCTGAAATGGGAAAGATTATACCTGCCTCGAGCAATTTCTCAACTTCCTTTTAAACAACTTCCAGGAGGGTGGGATTGAGTCTCCTTTGTGGTTGTCTCACCGGTTTCGCCCCATCCTCCAAGAGAATCCTATGCATGCAAATGGAGGGGCTAATACCTGATATTTCAGCCAAGGTCCACCCAATCGCCCTGATGTTCTCCCTCAAAATATTCAAAAGCCTTTCTTCATGTTAAAAAGGGAGATTGTTAGCAATGATAACAGGTAATCTCTCACCACACAACAAGTATGAGTATTTCAGATTTGGTGGCAATGGCTTGAGTTCTAATGAAGGAGGGTGTAGTATGGATGGAGACATTGAAGGAACTGAAATATGTGCACAAAGAGCATCAGTATCAGAATAGACATCATCAAAATCATAGAATAAATCATCAAATACATCAGCATACTCAACAACCATTTCATAATCAGAGTGAACATGATCAAAATCAGAATATGAATCCACATCAAAATCAAATTTTAGAGAGTCTTGTTCATTAGAAACAGGTGTGGAAGTTCTCGTAGTCATTAAACCAGAACCATTACTCATAATCTCCCTAAGCATAGGACAATCCAATTACATGATGTTTTTACTTGGTGGTTCAAAATGGGAGATAACAAAAGCAGAATGGTCCTCTAAGGGGTACTTCATGGAATCCATAACATTAAATATCACAACTTCATCTCCAAACTCCATGGAAAGTGTACCCTCATTGACCTTTATGATAGTTTTTGCAGTTTTTAGGAAGGGTCTACCTAAGATAATGGGGGCATGAGAACTTACCTGATCATCCTCCATGTTAAGAACATAGAAATCCACTGGAAAGATCATGTCTCTTACCCGGACATGTACATCCTCAAGGACTCCCGCTGGATATGCCGTAGCTCTATTCGCCAATTGCACCACTACTCTTGTTGGCTTCAACTCACCAACCTGCAATGAAGAGAATACAGAGTGAGGCATCACATTTATTGAAGCTCCTAAATCACAAAGAGCATCAGAGAAGTGCAACTCCCCTATGGTACATGGGATGGTGAATGTCCCGGGATCCTTGCACTTTGTTGGCATTGCTAGAGTTGGTGTAATGAGTGTCGACACATTCCTTCCAAGGTTGATCCTCTCATTTCCCTTGAGCCCTCTTCGATTGGTACAAAGTTATTTTAAGAATTTCGCATACCTTGGAATTTGCTTAATGGCTTCAAGTAGAGGAATGTTGATCTCCACACGCTTGAATGTGTCCAAAACCTCCTTTTGCATTGCTTCTTCAGCCATCTTCTTGGTTTGAACAACCCTGTTTTGAAAAGGAAGGGGTTTAGGAGGAACAACATCAATCTTTTTCTTACCTTTATCTTTCTCCTTGGATTTCTCATCAGTTGGTTTGGAATGCGGCTTCTCTGGAGTTGAGGTGAATCCCGATGGAATGGTTGGTGCAGATGTATCGTTCATTTGCTTCCCACTTCTCAATGTGATGGCACTAACATTCCCTTTTGGATTTGGAGTGGGTTGGGAAGGTAGATTTCCAGAATTCTTACTCACAAGTTCATGGAGGGCGGTAGCAATCTGGCTCATTTGAGTCTTCAACTCCCTCAGCTCCGAACTTTGACTCTTCAGCTCATTCTGTTGATTAAGAACAATTTGTTTCAAGAGATCATCAGTGTTAGAGTCTACCTTGTGTTGGATATTCCCTTGTTTCTGACTCGTTGATGTTTGGGCTTCGAATCTCCTTTGGGGTTGTTGGAAACCCTGCTGGTAAGGCGGAGGCTGCTGGAAGATTGGTTGAAAAGGGGGCCTTTGTTGTTGTCCAGAGCCATACCTCATGTCCGCTAGATCCTTCCACCCTTGGTTTTATGTTGGATCAAACTTCTTTTGGGGATATGGTTGTTGTTTTTGCTGCTGAAATGGTCTCCCAGGGAACACTGCTGCACAATCTTCTGTCTCTTGTAGTTGTGGGCAACAGTCAGTCGGGTGGCTTGTCTCAGTGCAAATACCACAAGGCCTTGAAGGAGGGGGTTGGGATGTCTTTTGAGCCAATGCAATCTGCCTCACCATAGTTGTCAATTCTTCTAACTTAGTATCAATCAAATGACTTTCAAGAGAAGAAGGACTTACTTGATGTTCTCCTTGAACATGTGGTGTACCTCTATCACCGAATTGTTGAGAGTTTTGGGCCATTTTGTTGATCAATGCTCGTGCAGCTACAGGTGTCTTGTCCACCAATGCTCCTCCAGCCGCAGCATCTACCATGCTTATCTCCATAGGTGTGAGTCCTTCATAGAAGTACTGAATGAGTTGCTTCTCACTGATTTGGTGATGTGGGCAGCTTGCACACAGCTTCTTGAATCTCTCCCAATACTCATACATTGACTCCCCTTGGGCTTGCTTGATCCCCGATATCTCCTTTCTAATGGATGTGGTCCTTGATGCTGGAAAAAATCTCTGCATGAAAAGAAGTTTCAAATCGTTCCAACAAGTTACATCTTCGGGTTGTAAATAATACATCCAATCATTCGCAGCTCCATCAAGTGAGAATGGGAATGCTCTTAGTTTGATTTGATCTTCAGAGACATTTCTAGGTTTTAGGGTTGAGCAAACCACATTAAATTCTTTCAAATGTTTATTGGGATCCTCACCAGAGAGGCCATGAAACTTTGGAAGTAAGTGAATTAACCCAGATTTCAGTTCGAAGTCCGATTCGAGATTTGGGTATGCAATACAATTTGGTTGATAGTTAATATCAGGTGTAGCCAATTCTCGAATGGTTCTATTAAGTTCATTTCCATTGTTTCCAGCCATTGGTTCTTGTTTTATGGTTGAATTTGAATTGCTTCCAATTTCAATGTTCTGGTATTGGAGTAATTCTCCAACTGGTTGAATGTTGAAACTTCCCGTAGATTGAGAATGTCTGATTCGTGCCCTAAGGATACGTTCAATATTAGGGTCAAGATCTAAGAGATCTTCGGGATTAGTTCGTGTCATCAATCAATGAAAGATGAAAAGAAGGAATGTGGACCATAGTAAAATAAAAATTAGAAGTTTGAGTTGATGGTCCAAAAAGAAGTAGAAAGAGATAAAATAAGAAGAAGAAAGAAAAAAAATCAGATTGGGTAAAGACGGAAGAAAGAAGAGAGGAAGAGAATTAAAATGTAAAATAAAATAAATACCTCTAATTGGTTGAAATAATTACTTGCCTCCCCGGAAATGGCGCCAATTTGAAAGTGCGCTGTCGTGGGCGCCCTCAAATGATTAGTGTGATTTGGGGTACTTAAGTGCAGCAGAGTGGCTGACCAAGGTCGTCTCTCAAAGGAGGAAGTGAATTTAACAACTTATTAGAGGTATTCTAAAAAAATAAAATAAAATAGAATAGAATAAAAACACTACTTTAAAGTATTGGGGTTTGTTGTAGTTTATGAATCTAGAAGAAGTTTGCTGGAAGAAGATTGTATAATTTTTTTTTGTTTTTAGTTTTGAAATGAATTTCAATTTAAATGACACAACAAGAAGATGTTTTTATTAGAAATCTATTTAAAAAGCATAATCGATCTAACTCTACCTCTTCTCTTTATTATTAATCATTATCATTTAAATTAACATTCACTTAATTATGATCCCTTAATTTGTTAAATCCCGAACCCTACGAGAATTAACTTTACCACAAAGATGATGTGAATTTAAACCTAGGCTAACTTTGGAACGTGCAATCGTAGCACCCTGCTTTGATTGATGTTCTAAGATTAGCTTATGATCAGTGGTAAATTAAGGCACATATCCATTCTGAAATGAGTATGAATTGTGTTTAGGGATTATATTTGAACTCTACAAATTTATCCCGTGTGGTCTTGTATTACCGATTAAGATCGCTCTCTCACAATTTACACAAAATCCCGACCTCGCGTGTTTTTGTGTTAATTGTTCAATTGCTTGCTTAGTTTCTTACAATTTAAAAACACAATTCATGGATCATATTAAGTGAATTACAGTATCTCATTGATTCAAAATAATTAAATGAAGAGGGTATAAGATAGATCGATTACTGAAAGACTACTCTTCCATGGGTGGCGTAATCATCGTAGAAGCATTTTGCATGTGCAAAGGTTTAAAATGGGTATAACCCAATAACGCTTCTACTCAAGAATTCCAGCCCAATTAGGAAGATTAAGAGAAGAAGAAATTTAAACAAAACAGAAGAAATGAGAAGAAATATAAGAAGAGCAATGAAGTTTATTACACAAATGAAAACATTACAAAATGAAGAAGAGAAGGAGGCTTCGATGAGGGGATCCTTGCTTCAAGAGCTACCCCTCTTACAATGATTGGAGAATTTGGGTGAAACAAATTCTCCTATGCCTCCAATCTCCCAATGCACGTCTCAACCCCTCCAAATGAGAAAAACTCCAATTTATAGAGGGGATAGGAGGAGAGGTTACAAGTGGTTTCAAGTGTGAATGTGGAAATTCGGCCAAATATTTTATGCCATCTTGCACCGCCAATTTGACCACCAAAACGCGTGAATTGGCCGGCCTTCCAGCAGGATGATTTGTGTCACATAATGTCCCAGAGATTTCCTCAAAATTTGGGCTCTAGCCAAGCCCGTATGTAGAGGATATGGCCCAAATACGGAACCTTCTCCATTCTGGCGAGCCCAGCCCATCTTTGCTTCATGGCCCAATTTCAACGACCAAATGAACTCTTTAGCTCTAGTGTCCTGAATAAAAGTTGTAGATAATTAAGTTAGAAACACTTGTACAAAATTTCAAATTCTAATAAAAAATATAAAAATATGTATCTTCGAAATACTACAGTGCACTATTAAGGGTAAAACTGGAATTTTTACCAAATTTTCAAATGAATGATCAAATCCCAAATATTTTATAAATAAACATATTTAACACAATGTGAGGAAATTATATCATTTATTATCAATAAAATATTCAATAAAATAGTGTTTTATCAGATATATTGAATAGATTTTTTATAGTGTACACATAAATAAAAATTATAAACCCATATAGTGTTTTAGTGAATGTTTTAATGGGAATTTATGTCGATGTGGAAGTACAAATCAAATACATTGGAAAATTTAATGGGTCTTCCAATTAAAATTCATCGCTTTAGTAAAATTATTCATTCAGTATTTGAAAATATTTATTTAATATCTATCCAAAAATATAACATGTAAAAAAATTATATAATAAAATTTACGACATTTATTTTATTAAATTATAAGCATAAACTGAAAATATCCAAAATTAATTAGGTTGAATTCTACAAAAATAGACAATGGAAAAACAATATGAAAATGACTAGAAAAACAAACACAGTGCCATAGAATTTGAAACAGGACTCTAAAAAAAATTGATGACATTGGACTGTAGTGATACTTTTTAATCTCTCACTATACAACTGAGTGAGAAACTCAATGAACATGACTTGACATGCATCAAAACCATCAACCAATGAAACCTAGTGAAACTAGCCATTGATGACTCCTATGATTCACATTTATCACATCTTATGGAAAATTACATGCAAATCGATTTTCATTTGAGGTTTGTTTCGCATGTTACAATCTAAATGAGATTAAAATTCCCTTTAGTTTCCATTACATCGAAATCGATCCATGAATAAATATGAAGACATGAAAACATAAAAAAATAATTGGAATATCATGTTTTAAATGGAAAAAATACATAATAATATGTTGACATTCCACTGATGGATGTATGGTGGAGTTTAGACAACTCTATTGGTAATTACCAATGATCATAAAAAAACTATTTCAGCTTTTAGACGTTGACCTTGAATTGGTTGTATGAATCTCATATTTTAATTTCAAAATCACTATATAGAATAATATTTTTTACTATACGATGTATTGTTAACATGAAATTAATTTTAAGAGGTATTGTATTATTTTTCGATGTGTATAATGACACTTTATCACAAATTTTATTTTCTGACTTCAGTATAGGTTTTTAAATGAAAACAATATCCATTTAAAGTGTTCTCATATGATTCTAGTGTCAGTTTCTCTAGATCCATATTATTCAAATTAACATTATTTCAAGTATATCAATATTTAAGGTTAACATATTTAAGATGCCTAGTGGTATTCTTTCTATAGATCTACATGCGAATCAATTTACCTTAAAGACTTCATAGGTAAGTTAAAGGTCATAGTATTAAAATTTAGTTAATTATGTGACAATATATCACTACTCTCTTCATGCTTTCAAGTGCATCAAAAATTTTCCATATTAATATTAATTTTTAAATTAGAATTAGTAGTATCGTCATCAAAACCCAAATCATTTATCCATATTTTTTAATAATTAAAAATTTAATTTTTTTTCTTTAGAATGGAAATAAAAATTCAAATGTTTAATATTAATAGATTTTTGTTTCCCATGAGAGCATTTTGTTCAGTCAAGTATATTAAAATTCATATATTCTTTAGAAAATGTCACATAAAGAGTCCCTTCAATGAAATTTATTATAGATTTTTTACTCTTGATAAATGTAATACCTATGATGACAGGGGACTGAGTTTTACCATTATCTTCATCCATTTTCATAATGTAGAAATCGTATGTCAAAAAAAACATAAACACATAATAGAATATATTCTATGTAATTTAGAATATAGGAAACATATTAATTGGAATGATTCAAAGCCACTTTGGTGGGTTTGAGTACTCTAATATACAAAGATGAATAAACTGAGTACGACATAACAATCCATGATGCTCTTTAATCACATAATGAATTTGAAAATTTGATCTCTACTGTTGTTCAAGTAGGAGAAAAGATACATGGATGTTGCGCTTTATGGGGGTTTTATGGTGTTACAGGAACATAAAAATATTTTATCATAGTTTTACCTTTTAATTACCTCAAAATCTCCCCCTTCTGGTGAATGTTTCTTTCCAAAATTTCCTATACCTTAGGATCTTAGGGATAAAATTTAATAGAGAGGTGTATATTTTTTTATTTTTCAACTCTCTTGGGAAAAAGTTTTTTAATATTTATTCATTAGTTTATAGGGATCTGACATCCATAATGTGAATGGAGTTTGGGGTTTATGTGGAACATTTATTTTTTTCTTTGTCTTTATCTATCTTCCATGGGGGTGTTTCAAAAATGATTCAGCTAATTATCTAGGATTTAATTGTTCTTATTTAGTGGGATTTCCAGTTCTAACATCTCCTCCAAAAGGTTATTATTCCCAAATCACCATATCATGGGGAATTCCTAATATATGAATCCATTATGAAGGGATATTAACTAAATATTGAATCATCATCTCATTTTTTGGTGTTTTTCTCTAAAATTTTTAATTCAAAATTTCATTCTCTAGGTCCTCTAATAATGGTACTTGAGCTAAAATTGTATGATATCTTATTGAAGTTTGAGTGAATATTCGATTAAATAGTGATGGATATAAATTTTCTTGAATCCTTTCTCTAAGGATGTTATAAAAAATTTGTGTTTTCCGAGTCTACATTGAGTACATGATTACTCACTTATAACATGGTTGTATCTTGGTTTTTCATATAAATTACTCTTGAGACAATGAAGGAAGAGGGATGATATATAGATCATCCTCCATTATATAGAGAGATGATGATTATATTATCCATTATTAAACTCTAATAAAATCAATATATACATTAGACATAGTCATATATCAATAAGGATTGGTTTTGGTTTAAAATATTTTTTAACATCATGATGGACCTCAAACAAAATATTACACATTATTTAACCCCAGGCAATGTAATAATAATAATATTGTTCTTTCAATTTGTTTTCAATAAAACCATAATAAATATTGTTTTACCATTCTAAAAATTAAAACTTAATAATGAAAATAACATTTTAAACACATCACCCTCCTCCTTGGCTTCAAAATGCAGAAGGACAATACATTGTCTTAAAATACATCCCAATGTTTCCATAGAAATGCAGTAAATCTCAAACTATTCATTAATAAATCGGGGCAGATTTTCCTTTTAATGAATAAAATCCAACGAAACAACCGAAAAATTATTAACAATAAAGGATGTGTGATAAAAATGTAAATAAAATAAATTAATACAACTGATATCAATACCAAACTACAACAAAGTACCATTACATAAGAAAACTAAAATAAATATACACAATGGAGGATAAAATTAACAAAACACAACAATAACCCACAAAAATCAAAATATAGAGCATGATACATTCTTCAAATCCATAACAATGCAAATATATCAATATTCACTACTAGAGAAGTTTGATAATTTACTACTACCCATGTCTCGTTAAATGATATCTATAAAGACAAAAAAAGTACCAAAGAAGGGGTGAGTAATAATATTTAGTATGTTTTCCAAAAAAGACATCCCTACTCATACCAATAGGGTAAAAAATGTTATCAAATTTATATAAAAAATTATATAAATAAATTTAAAATAAACTATCAAAAAACTGAAACTATTTCTATGAAAAAATATTTTTGAAGAAAAAACTGATTTCCATTAAAATCAACCAAGAATATTTTACAAAACACATCACAATAAATTTTTTCATAAACCAATACAATCCACATATCCAAATTTACATTCCCATATAATTGTTCCATACATATGAGTTCTTTATCATCCATACACTAAGTCATCACATAGTATACCATCGCCTTGTGACCTAATAACACACAACCCTTATATAGGGGCGAATCCCTTTTCTCCACATTAGTACTAACCCCTAAATCTAGGTCATGTTAAAATCCGGAACTCACACAACCCAAGTACGAGAAAACTATTTCAATACAACCAATTTGAACCATTTTAATAAAAATATTATTTATTTAAAACCCATTTAGACAAACCATTTCAATACATTTGAATAAACTAATCTTTTTATTAAAATAATTTAAATTAAAACATTTACCAAAAATTCCCATAGAGCCATATTGTGAAATAAATATTTTAAATTCATGAAAGAAAATCATATTAAACATTCACATTCTATAATTCTACATATTCAACAAAAATCCATAAAATACTTAGATCACCAATAGATAGGGTTTCTTCCAAAATTTTCACAAATATTGAACAATCAATTTCAGGAAATTTAACCAATTTCAATCAAAGAAATCAATTTCTAGCAATAGAAATCAAGAGTCAATCCACCTTTCTTAGTAATTATGGTGAAAACAAATAACTACATGAAAAGGACAACAAAACCACGAAAATAACTATAATAAATGAGGACTAATCATGGGAATTGAGCTTCAAGGCACAAAAAACACCTACAATCCTCTCTTGATTTGAACGGTAAATACTCTAAAATATATCAGAGGAAGGAATATATATTTATGGTTGATTTACAGTATAAATGAGGTGTTAAAACAACATCTTGGCCTAGATCCACTTTTTAGGATCTTATTTGTATACCATGTACAAGTTGAGTCATGGTTAGTAAAAACCGAGTGTTAACTATGAATTAGACACTCCCTTAAGGAGATCCTCACATGGTTGGACCCCATGATTTGAAAACCATGTTCTATCAGTGAAAAATCCCACCATCTTAAATTTCCTTATTTCTCTTGGGTGGTCGCCCGGTTTGGAAAAACTGTGCATTTACCCATTCACCTTCCCCTTAACCTTTGTCTCACTATGCACTATTTCCTATAGATGGTTTCATGGTTTCCACAAACCATTATCAACCCATGAACCATTATAAAGGCCCCAAAAACATTCCAAAAGTTTTCAAAACACTCAAAAACATCACACAAACAATTTATTTACCTAAATTAAATAATTGAATGATTACATAATTGAAAAATTAGGTTCTACATTCTCCCTAAAATTGGACATTACATCTCTATGAGGTATAAAACACATTATTTCAGGAAATATTTCGTGCCATTGCTCGATCATTTCCTTCTCCAATTCCTATGTCTCTATTGGAATCTTACCATGTTTCCACAAAACCTACACAAGTCTAATCATTTTTACAAGCATGAATGCATTTTTTCTTTCCACAATCCATGACATGATATAATCCAATAAAGCATTCGGCTCAAGGTCAATGTGATACCATCAAATCTCATAGTCAGTATTAGGCAGATACATTTTCAACAAAGATATATGAAACACATTATGCACATCACAGATCCAAGATGGCAATGTCAACTTCTCCAAAATGTTCTAGTATCTCATGAGGGACAATATAACTACATGGAAACGTTCCTTTAATCCCAAAATTATGATTCTAAAGTCTTGGAAATATCATCATGAGCACATGACCTCTCACCTCAAATGATAATGGCCTTTAATGATGATCCATATATGATTTCTGATTACTTTGAGCCAACTTCATCTATTTCATGATCAATTGAATCTTCTGCAGTTTTTCGTGAACATGGTTTTCCCCAAATAGAGATGTCTCATGTGTTTCAACACAAAATAGGGTTGAAAAACAAGGAAGGTTGTACAATTAATCAAAAGAAACCATTTGTATCCAAATTTTTAAAACTATTATTATACAAGTACTCAATAAATAGTGAACTTACTATGTTCCAAAAAAATCAATTACACTAGCCCCAAACATCTCTTCGAGATTTTTTATCATCATTTTAGATTGGCCCTTTTTCTTAGGATGAATTTATATACTCATAATAAATTGATTCCAAATGAATTTCTATATGTATATCATGAAATAAGACATAATCCTTAGATCCTTAGAAACAAATATCAAAATATGTACACCATGCCTCTATATAACATATTTGGTTTAATTTTTATACAAGTCATCCACTGTATGAGATACAAAAATAAGGATGAAATGGACCAAAATTGTGAGGATATCCACTTTTAAAAATATAAAATTGTGTTACCAAAAAATTCTTGGGAGACCTAATACAAAATCTATTATTTTATTCTATCATTTACAAACATGAATATATTAATTATTCATCATCCATGATGATTGATGATGCTATATTTCTAACTAATAACATGATATGCATAATAAAACCAACTCAGCCACATTCCTTTTTTCACCAACCCCCCAAGACTATGCTATCAATACCTTATAAATATTTTTTATCAGATAATGAAAAATCTATTTTATGGTGGTAAGTGTTAAATGTTATTCGAGACAAGATACAAGTATGACCATCTGATTATAGACCTATAAAATTAACACTCTTCCAATCTATATCCCCTAATAGTCTCCCCACCATTGAGTATTTACCTCATCATAACACATTCATAATCTAATGTCTGTGACTTATTTAACTATCATGACCAAACTAGGAACAAACTAAACTGAAAGGATGACTATAATATCACATTATTCCTCGCATTCCATGTTCATGACTGTTGTTACCGACATTAACTGGCACTGATATATATCCAATTTTTCTAACTGATCATCGGTATTTCTCCATTTTTCATCTTCAACTGAATTTCCTTTACAGAGTTTATAAATCATATTTTAGTCATCCATTTTGAGGTACTCCATCCATATTATTTGTCTCAGATTCAAATCCAATTTTGAGAAAATATTTTTCAAGCTCTAATGATATGTGAAAACTTTAAATATCTAGAAAAATAGGAAATGGTATAATGTTTTCAATGAATATACTACCAAATATAACTCCAAATAATGTGCACGGTTGTTATACTCATGAAACCATAAATGTATTTATGCATAAGAAGCCACATCATCTCCCTGCATGTGAATACATACGAACCCTAATTCCGAATTATCACAATACAAAACATAACTATGTCTTGATTCGGGAAAAATAATGATTGATAGTACTACAAGGTGAACTTTATTCTTTTAAAAATAGTTCAAAAATTCTTTTTCTAATTGGAATGGACCATAATTCAATAGAAAAGTGGTCATCCATGAATCTAATAGTAAAAAACCCCAAACAAAACACTAGTAATAACCAGATAGCATAAAAAAACTGCATGTCTGAATGACATTATTTGGTTGTTTGCAATATAAAATAACCTCATTATATTGTAGATCCATAGAATATAGTCCATTAGAGATTACAAAGACAATTATTTTTAACTATTTATCCCAAAATCACACATTGATAATTTGGAAAAGAAAATATGATCTCTCTTGATTTCCAACATTGTCGCCAAGCATTTCTCTTGTTTAGCCCTCGTCCATGAATACACCAATATTCCATCCACAAGAACCACAAGAAAAAAATCCGGATACCTTTGAAATATCTGATTAATCCATTCCCTAAATACTGATGTTCATTTCATTAGACAAAAAGGAATCACCACATACATATAATGGATGTATCTACCTTTGAATGATTTCCCTGTAATATCTTATTTCTGAACCCGTAATTAGTGATATCCTGATTGCGAGTCAAAATTAGAAAAAAAGATCACCCCATGAATGATAAAATAGTTCATCAACTCATGTAAGTGATTACAGATTATTTATCATAAAAGTTTTATTATTATGATATTATACACAAATCTGAAGAGTTCTAAACTATTTTTTGACAATCAAAATTGGTTTTGGCCAAAGAGATGTGCTTGACCAGATAAACCCTTTTTCCAACTCATTCAATATCAAATACAATTCCCATAATTCTATTGGTTCCATATAGTTTAATAGATGGAAAATAATAGTGGTCCTCAAAATGAAATTAATTGTAATATCCACTTCTCTCATGGGTAGAAACCAGGATAAATTCTCTGAAAAAATATCGGTAAAATAATCAACAATCAATGTAAAACTACTATTCATGATCTATTGCATTGATAAAAAATTTTACACTTAAAATTAGTATGATATTGTTCCAAATAACCCGTCCAATATTCCCATATTAACATCCATTACATTCTGGTCCCCTATAAAGAGATACATGATTCCATCATCATTAGTAAAACTAACCCATTTGGTATAACAGTTTCTGTGATCCTTGAATATTAAAAACTAATACATACCCTTGATTTTTTCATGGACATTCATTTATATAATATAAAAATCTCATCTCATCTCATCTACATTAATATTTATCGATCATTCTCTACACATAATAGATTGAAATTCTCTTTGAATAAGAGTATTTTATAGTTTCAACCATGAATGCATATTCTCAACATTTAATCCCAGAAAATATACAACAGTATAATAAATAAAGTAATGGGATATAGTTATATCAAATAATACATTCATTAGGGTAACATTCAAATGAATTATACCACTCACCATCGATCGTCCTGATTGATCATCCATTACAACTTGACCAACATTATATAATTACATAATTTCTTCACTTTGTTCCTAATTTCTATATCGAGCTATCAATTTCCAAGGATTCATGGTATTAAAAGATACACCATGTATAAATATGTTTTTACAAATGAGATGTATTCTGATTTCCACTTCCCATCGATGCATATAATGCATGCAACACTGAGAAATGTCCCAAAAACCCATACATAGAGTAATGTGATAGTACGGCTGAAGAGGTCCCATTTTTGTTTCAATTGTGGAATTATCTTGGTGATGTTGTAAAATATCAATTGACTTCATTCACTAAACCACTTTAAAACACCACATCACACATTCAAGACGACAAGGAAGATTCATCAAACCAACCATCTGATTCAGACATGTTCCACATACTTGAGAATAGGTACCCCTCATCCTTTTGGTCTAATGGTAAGAGTTCACACATACTCTCATGCAGACACCCCTACATTGTCCACAGGGATTTTTAGCAGTTCTAAATATCATAAAAACTGTATCTAGTAGAAATCCTGACTCAATGGTTAGAAAGTATTGATGGATGTATTGAACCAACAATTGGTTCAACTGTATCTCAGGTGAAACCAAATTCTTAATATCCTCAACCGGTTTGTTTCTATGATGCATAGTGGGTGTCATTTTATATAAACAAAAAAATATTCCATATGTTTCAGTCACTAAAAACTTAAGGCATAATACTTTCAAAATTTTCCACATTACAGATCACAAAATAAATTTCCAAAATTCATTTTTTTCTAAATTCACCGTTTTTTGGAAAAAACTTCCTGGACTTTGAAAATAAAACCATTTTCGAAATACCATAACAATTCCGATTTTCAAAATCTCCCTTTTGAAAAATTTTAAAAAAATATCAGAATTCAAAAATTTTTACACCAAATCAGATATCACCAATCAAAATGAAATATTTTATCCTAGTGGGAATCCATTTCTAAAATTTATATCATGATCATATTATTGGATATACTGATGAAAATGAGATTAAAAATATTATTACTGTATCCAAAACACTTATTTAAAAAAATACATAGAAACGTGATGATATGTATAAAATGTTTCGCTACCTCTTTTTACTCTATACATTCCAAGCCCTAAAAATCCTACATGATTATACCATCCAAAATCCAGGTTTTAAATAGAACAAATTTCAAATCCTAGAATGACAAAAGCGATGAAAACTGATTAGTAATGGATGAAAAAATATCATACGACATGTGAAATCCCTCCTCTCCTCATGGTCATTTTTTGAGGAATAATTTCTACATTTCCATAATAGAAATCACCGAGGTTGAAGAGGCTAGAAATAAATGCCTAGGGCTTCATTAACAAATGGGGGATGATTTTCCCTTTTAAGATAAAACATTCCGACAAAACATTACATTAAAAAATACCACTTCAAGATTCATGATAAAAATGTAAAACAACTCAATGAAATACCATTGTTATAAAAACAAAACTACAACGAAGTACCAAAATAGAAGACATCTAATATCATAATACACAATTGAAGTCAAAACCAAAAAAACTAAATTCAATCCCATATCACTCCAATTCTCCCACATTTTCCATGCTAAAACTCAACAATAAATCATAATTATAAATATTTACAACTTTTAATTGTGCTAATTTACATTTTTATATGTCTTGATAAATGATATATGCAAAATCAATAATGCAAAAATGTAGGGGTGAGTAATGAAACATAGTAGGATTTACCCAAATTAAAGCCCTACTCATGAAACAATGAATGAAAAATATTGCACCATTTTATAAAAATATTTATGAAATAATATTTAAAAAAGGTTTTTCATGAAAAGAACAATTTTTAAGAGAAATAATTTTCCAATCCAAAATAATTTTCCTTCAAAATGAACCAACCATGTTTTCCAAACCACTTAAAAATCCCTTTGGAATAACCTATTCCAATACATTGATCCACACATGAATTTATACATGATAGTTCCACACACATGAGATGTTTCTCATCTATCAACTAAGTCACCACAATGTGGCCAATATTTTTGAGCCTAATGACACATGCCCCTTATCTGGGTTCAAAACCCTTTTTTTCCCAATGTTACACACCACTAATTCAGGGTAACATAAAAATCATGAACTCACAAAAACCTTGTATTCCAAATCCAATTCAAAAAAAAAATTTGAAATAATTTCAATAAAACCATTCTGTTATTGAAAAACATATAAACAAACCATTTCAATTCATTTCAATAAAACTAATCAATATGATTAAAAATATCAATTAAACCATTTAAAAAATCCAGAAAATCCATATTTTAAAATTATCATTTTAAAATGACAAAAACAAATAACAGTTCAATACCATATTAAACATTTCAATAATTTCAAAAAAACCACTTAATAATCAAACCATCACAAAAGTGGCTCTCAATAATGCTTGGCACAAAATTTTCACAATTAGTTTACTGAAATTTAACCAACATGAATCTAGGCCTTCATGTTTTAAGAATATGGGTTGAGAGTGAAACCACCTACTAATGGATTTATCCAAATAATAATGAATGGCATGAAAATAACAATAAAACTAGGTTGAATCATCAAAAAACCACCTTAGACCACTTCCCCTATAATCAAAATGGAAATCTTTAACCATGATAGGAATAAAATACATTATATCTATAATAATCACTCTACATTTAAAAAACTAACAGAGTAAGGAGAGTATATCTAATAAAAACCATGAAAAACTACCATAAATAGGGACAAAATGAGGGAATAGAGCTTGAACACACTATGAAATGCATTTGGATCTCATGTGATTGATTGAGGGAACCATATAAAGCCTTCATAAAAAATGAATATCCAAATATTGTTTAATTTAAGTCTAAAATAATGAATAAAACAAAATCTCGAACAAGATCCTGTTTTTTAGGATCTTGTTTTTAAACCCTACAAAGATAGTCTCACGATTAAGAAAAATAGTGAACTAAACTTGTTCTGGCCTATGCATCATGGATCACCTCACAAGGTTGGAATATACGGTAATATAAACCAAGCCCCAAATGTGAATAGGCCCACCATACAACATTTCATGGTTTTTCATGGGGGTTTTCATGGTTTTGGAAAAATTGGGTGCCAACCTACGCACCTACCCCTTAAACCCCATTTCACTTTGAATGATTTTTGGTAGGATTTTCATGGTTTCCACAAACAATGATTAAACCATGCACTGATAGAAATTCCCCTTAAAATATTTCAAAAGGAGTCCAAACCCTCTCAAAAATCTCTCATACACTTTATATACATAATATACATAAATAATGGGTTATATTGTCGAAACCTGTGATGCTACAATATTAGTCCTCTGGTCCTCATCAACATTCATCATATATCTAACGAAACAAAATTTCATTAAAAAAATAAAATCATATATCAACATTGTTAAATAATTACCCTTTAAAAAATCTATTTAATTTAATAGATCAATATATCAAGAATAAAATTAATCTTTGGATAATTATTTATTCCCATAAATAAATTCATATAAAATTTATTTTGGAACAATGGAAACATTTATTTTGTGACCCTCAAGGCTTCATTCTAAATATCAATAAGATGCCTTTCGTAAAATCTATGTTTACCCACATGTAATGTTATATGAAATGTAGAGGATTAGATTTAATTTTTCAACATCAACAACCATAGTTCAGTGATTTTAATATAATCCATTTGACATTATATCGTTTCAAATATGTTTCTAATATCATTCCTCAACCTATAATCTTGATACAAAATTATTCGACTGTGTGAAATATTCTCATAATGTCACCTCGGTCCAAGAATTTAATAAGATATTTTTATTTTAATCAAATTCATATGAAATTGATATCCTTAAATATATAAGTCAAAAATCCTTAGAAAAAATGTTATTTATTTATATTTAATACATGATTCATCCATCATGCCTAACTTCGCCATTAAATAGTTCATTTATGTTTCACTAAAATTCATCTTACTGATTGAGTCATGCAATTCATTAATAGTGATCATAAATAAAATTGAAAATTAAAAAATCTAATATTTATAAATATCCAATGAAAATAAACATGGATAATTCCTATGGGTGTGTCATTTATCATAATCTCCCATCATAGAGACTACAAATTGCTAACCTTTTGAGACACAGACTCATCTACTATTAATTAGTCACACATAATGGTTAATATACTAGTTACCCATAATATAATTTTATATACCCATTGAATAATTTTTAATAATATCATCATATAATATTAAGTCTCTTAGGAATGACAGATATTACTATGCCCTTTTGATTGTGATATATACTGTTGGATATTATTATATTAATGTCACATAGAACTATGGACTATTTATAATAAGATATTTTAATTAATATTAAATTTATTAAAATGAAATGATATCAAATGTACACACATTTGGTTTTAATACACCAACAATAATAGACTCTCACTAGGACTAGAGCCAACTTGGAAAAACCATATGTTGGCTAGATCATACAAGATGATGATTATTCCAATGAGTTAATGATTTATTCAATGTGTGGATAATGTTTTAGATCATAGATAATATAATTATTATGATTTCACCACTATGATTAAAATTCCATAAGAGATGATATTTATTATTTATGTTTTTAGAGTTTTAATGTGATTTTGGATCATTTTCAATATAAAAACTATAGTATTTTCACAATAGATTATGATAGGGTCCTTACTAATAATCATCAAATAATGTTGTTCGATAATGTTGTGTCTCTACCGTACTTCATTAATAACCTCATATGTATAAATATAATCAAAAAATATTATAGAATGTGTGATGAAAACATGCATGGAAATATTCCAACTAACATCACCTCTAATGAGAATGATGATTTATTCTAACTATGATATTAGATCATCATAATAGAATTTAAATATATCATCTGATTATTATATTCTCATATCCTCAACTTATGAATAAAATACCATTATTTCTCCAATATTAAAGTAGTGTATTGTTGACTTATACTCAATATAAATCATCTAGGTCATCTAGATATCATCCTACCACGCTCAACCCATTAGCAACATTTATACTAGTACATTGCATAACATACACGACTAACCAAATATTTAATCTATTTGGAATCATCTCCATCCTTTGTCATCGTTAATGTGTTTGTGGACACATTTTCCCAGAACGGTCAATTCAATGTAATGCATAGAAAAATACCCTCAGGGATTTTTCCATAATGAATCTTTTAAATATTTTATCATTATATTTACTATGACATACACCAGGTAGTCACATGGATCTATCATGATAGATCATGATCCCAAAATATATTCCACTACCCTTAATTCATTATTGTAATAGAATATCTTCATCTAGTATATGTAAATTTATAATGATGGTATTTTATTTACAGTATGTAATATTTCATTTGAAGAAACTATTAGAAAAATTGACAGAACCCTATTAAATTTTTAGAGTCGTAAGTCTCAGATGTGTTTTTCTAACCATATTATTTTCTAAATTATTCTTACTGAATTCTTTATGACTCAGATTCTTTCATTAATAAATAAAATTATCTCTACATCTTGAAATCTTTGATGGCATACTATGGAGTTTTAAAAACATTAGTTTTTGTCATATTGACATCTATATAGAGATTCTAGCTATTGAATGATTATTTGATATTCATTTAAAACATCTCATACTAATTTTACGAAGTATTATAAAGTGGAATTATGATTGATTTTGTCATAGAAAATGCTGAAAATATATTCTCATTGTTTGTTCTTTTATTCCATTTTTTTTCTTTTGTAACTAGTCATGGATTATAGGTACTGACATGTACATCCATGTCCATTTTCATCATGTATACCCATTTTCAACCAATTTTCGTTATAGAAATTAGTGGTTTTACCAAATCTATAATTTTTTATCATATATAGAATCTGTTTAGAAATTCATTTTATTACAGCGGATAGACCTAATGAAACTTATAACATCCTAGTGGGTTATATGATTCTTATTATCAACTAATAATGTAAAACCTGTAAATTTCATGAAATTTTTTTTCTTAAATTATTTGGGATTTTACGAGTACATATTTTCTGAAGGCACCTGATTCCGATTCCCAGTGTGCCTGGATTCAATTTCCATAGTTTAGCTCGTGTACATTCAGTGAACGAATGAGCAGGTTTTTCAATCTTTTGAACCGATGCACGAAAATGAAATCTGAGGGCACCGATGGAACTGCAGCCCCGATATTTTCTTAAGAGGACCTTTACGGAAAGCGCGTTTGCACAGGAGAAGAATATAATTTTTGGGGTTTAATTAAGAAGAAAATAAAATTGTGTACAATTTTATTTTAACCATGGAAGTTAAACTCTCTCATGGGAAGTTGTTGGTGGGGCCCACAACCACCCAAGTTCCCATTTGTGGTTATGTGGGAGGTGGGTCCCACACAAGCCCCTACCTTTTCACATTCCATAACCCTTATCCCGTTTGAACTCCCATGTTTTATACATGGAAACTGCCCATTAATTTTGCATCTTTTTAATTAAGTAACTCACCCTCAATTCCTCTTTATTTTATGCCAAATAACATAAAATTAATTGATTAAACCTATTCAATTAATTTAACTAAGAGTTTGAATTTTAAATTTTGAATGCCTGGCATGTTATAATAAAATAAGTGTAAGTCTTATTTTATTTGGGGTTGGATGGCCTATTGTGTTAAGACTTCGGAGGAGATCGTTTCTTTTCTCTTGGAAGAACTTTGTCCTCCCGCGAAGAACAACACCATTCGTCAAAGAATGCCAAATCCACGAAGGACAACGACGCACACTCTTTCCTTTTCTCTGTGAATAAAAGGTAAGACGCTGCTTGCTCCTCGGACGCTCTCCGTCGACGTCTCAGGAAAATTTTGCTTTGTTTGTTTATGAGAATTATCGTTCTTTTGGCCGCATGTTATCTACATAACAGGAGGAGTTCGGATCACAAAAACACAGCTGATTCTCCTCCCTGTCTCGTATTGTTAATCGTTGAAGTTTGAGGCGAAGGCGGCGCAGTGACGTTGCACCACGTGGGAACGAAAATGGCCATGGCCGGAGCGGGCCGGGGTGGGGGAGCGTGGTGTCGTCGTGCCGTTCCAGTGAGGTCGAAGGATGTCGTTGCCAGGACCGGGCCGCGTTGGAGGGGCGTAGCGGTTTCAGAGGAGCGGCCGGCTGAGCCGGCCGCCAGCGCCACCTGCAGGTGGGACCCCCTCGGGTCCTGCGGTTACAAAAGGTTGGCCTTCAAGGCTGGCCATTTCAAAATCAAGGGGGGTGGAGCCCCCCCCCCCCCCTCCAACACCCCTTCACACCTCGTGCGACCGAGAGCTGAGCCGATCCACGGATGGCTTCTGAGCCGGGTCGAAGGCCGTGCGGGTTGGGCCGCCTACGCCGGGTCGGGCCAAGCCATCTGGGTCGGGTCGTGCCAGCCGGGCTGGGCCACGCCCAATTGGGCTGGACCCGGACCTGGGTCGGGTTTCCCAGTTCGGGTCGACCCATGGGGTATTGGGTCAGGTCGGTTCGGGCCTAATCCCCCACTTTACGGATAGATTCGTTCAAACGCCCATATCATGGTCTACGGACCTCCGATCGATGGACCGTCAGTTGCGTTGGGATACTTTGATCGTGAAGATCATTAAAGTATATTGAAATCAATATTTCGGTAATGTTTTTGTACGTTCAGGTTGGTTCGAACCTAAAACCAACTGGGCCCTTTGAGCGGAAACACTTATAACTTAAAGACCAGACGTCTGAATGATGTGCTGTCAATTACGTTGAATTACTCATAGTGCGATGGATCTTTTGGATTACTATTCTTGAGGTTTGGATGCAGCTGAAGTACGGTCGGGTTGGTTTTATCTTAGAAATCAACCGGGCCCCTGGGATGAAAAGGTCAATAACACTCAGACTGGGCGTCCGATTGACGCGCCATCTGTCGCGTTAAGTTCATATTGACATGACGGAACATTATGATACCTCAACTCTGGACTTTATGAAATTTGATGTGTCAACCCCTTGGCTCATGGAGCAGACCCTCCTGGAATCGAGCATGCTGTGTGTGGGAACCCTAGAGTTGGCTGCATTTACGATGACGATGGCGACTGTACTTGGATCCTATGTGGGTTCGGCGGCGAGGGCGACTGTACTTGGATCCTGTGTGGGATCGACAGCGATGACGACTATACTTGTATCCTACGTGGGTTTGTTTGTGATGGTTACTATACTTGGATCCTATGTGGGTTTGGCAGCGATGACTTCGGTACTTGGATCCTATGTGGGTTCGACAGAGGAGATGATTCAGAGGCTACATCTAATCATCTCCACCCCTATTCATGAATAGTATACCTAAATGAGTTGAGTCAGGACTTTCAATCATTATCTTTGATATTATTGACTTGAATTTCTATGTGGATTGGGTGGTACATTCCAATGTGGATTGCGTTTTACTTTCCTATGTGGACTGGGTTGAACATGGGTTCGGAAGTAGGAGCCGAACATGAATTAAAGACTTACATATATGTATGGGCATATACCTAAGTAGTGTTGGTTGATACTTCGTATTTGTATATATCCTTTTTGTTTTATCCTTTGTGGATTCTGGGAGGCATTCGGGGGACTTGGGGTCCCTACTGAGTACCGTATACTCACCCCTGCATAGGCTATGCCCGCACAACATTGTGTTGGTTGCAGACGATAGACACCGCTGATAGTGGTTGAGGCCTAAGGAGCGGGACTGTATACGGTGGTGGAATATCAGTCGGGACGTACACAGAGTGGACAGACGGACTCGTGGTGCCGACGAGACTATCTGTACTCACCCTTCAGGTTGGTGTTTCGGAGGACATCTTGGTGGTTGCTGCCCTACTTTTCAGCTATTTTACTTTCTTTTATCAGTTGTACTGTAATTTCAGTTGGGTTTGTATATTGGCCCATTCACATCCCAGCACATACTTTTGTACTCAGTTTACTTATTGTATACTTCATCTTGTGTACTCTATGGTGTTTGTCTTTGAATATAAAGGCAATTCCTTCCCTTTTATCGGGATTTATGCCTTTGGTGCTAGTCGCCAGGCCCTGGACTATGGAAAGCGGGCATGTGGTAGTCACAGAACTAGCCCCAAGGACGGGTCATGACAACTTGGTATCAGAGGATTTGGTTCTACCACATAACTCTAGACTCTGATAATTTATTCTATGTGAAGCAATAGTGTTTTTAGTATTGAGTGTGGTTATCAGTCCAAGTAGTCCAGTGTTGGTGCGGTGACCGAGGTATCCATACACCAGGACCCTGACTTCTAATTTCTAACTCAATGCATGAAAACATTGATTGCATGTGTGTTTAAAATGTTTTATTTGTGATTACATCATGTCAGCTCACCTGGTATACTTTATTAACTGTGGAACACCTGTTTCTTTTTAGGATGGACCCATGACGACAGCCATCTAGGGTTCCGAGCTTTGTGCAAGATGGCAGCCCACCGAGCGACGAGGCTTAGGTGCAGGGCCCCATTACAGTAGAGGCACCGATGGTACGTCTACCCGTCGAGCCACTGATGCAACCAGCCCCAGTAGCTTAGAGTACACGTCACCTGAGTGAACTGCACGAGTTTTAGCGTCAGATACTTCCAAGGTTCCGCAAGGATACAGAACCTCCGGATGTCGAGGATTGGCTGAAGGTTGTTGTTCATGTTTTTAGATTGGTAGGGACACCAGCAGATCTTTTGGCGATCCTTGCAGTGATTATCCTGCACGCGGTAGCAGGTAGATGGTGGAGCCTGATGCTCCAGGTGCACGACGAGGCATCTCTACATTAGACGGACGTTGAGAGCCTCTTCCGCTCAGAGTTCATTCCATCCACCCTCCGTGTGGTGCACATTCAGGAGTTACTATAGCTGCGGCAGGGCAGCATGACAGTAGCATACTACTCGGTGAGATTTTCTGATCTCTCGCACTATTCCATGGACATGGTACGAAACCCATTATTTCGGGTCTGGACCTTTGACCAGGGACTGAGGCATGGGATTAGGGCATCGATGATCTCCATCATTATTCCAATGCAGGAAGGAGCACTGGAGTGAGCCCTTCTTGTAGAGAGCTTTATTGCTGAGCCTACACCAGCAGTGAGAACTACCACAGAGCGGCACGTAGCGGTGTCTTCTACAGCTGGTAGTCGACAGATGCCACAGGGGTCCAAGCAGACCAGAACATCAGGTGTGAGTCCTCAAGATACTGGTTCGGAGGAGGGGGCACACGCAGTAGATCTATTCATACGAGAGGCATACAGTGCTATGCATGTTGCGGGCATGGCCACATGGCTCGTGACTGCCCGACCCGCCATGCAGAGGAGCAGCAGACGGATGAGGAACCACCCCGGCAGAGGCAGAGGTTCGACTATGGAAGTCCACTAGGAGCATGAGGACGAGGTAGAGGAGATGGACGAGCCTCAGGTGGTGGGAGACACTTCGGGGCGCTACCACCAAAGCCACCAGGAGGTCCACCCCGACCATAGGGAGCTGGCGGGTAGAGGCAGGCTCAGCTTCAGGCAGTGGAGGCCTATGATGAAGGCTCACCTGAGATGATTTGAGGTACTATCTGTGTCTACTCCACCCTTGCTGTTGTTCTTATAGACACATGATCAAGTCATTATTTTATTTCTGCTGCCATTGTTCGAAGCTCGGAGATTCCAACGGAGCCGTTGGCTTAATCATTATGGCTAGAGACTCCTGCAGGACCAAACTCGATGATTATGAACAGGTGCCGGTAGTGTGAGTTTACTCTAAGAGGCGAGAGCATTGGCTTGGATCTTCTTGTAGTGGAGTCAAGGCCTTAAGATGTCATCTTGGGCATGGATTTTTTATCTACGGTCCATGCTCAGATCGATTGTATTAGGCACAAGGTGTCGTGTGTCCGCACCGATGGGAGCAGGTTCACCTTCACCGGTGAGAAGGGAGCCTTTGCAGCACAAGATGGACTCACATAGAGGAGAGGACAGCCAATCACTCATCAGTTGGATAGTCTCATCCTAGGATCACTGGATGTGCGATGTTTGGGTTTTCTTGTTGTAGTGGATCAGTATGTGGATTATTTCCTGAGTAAGTTTCAGGAATACCTCGTCACAGAGAGGTAGACTTCAATATTGACTTATACCCCAGGATAGCCCCGATATCCACTACAGCATATCGGATTGCTCCCGCTGAGCTTCGAGATCTATGAGTACAGCTGGAGGACTTGCAAGGCAAGGGATTCATCTGAACCAGTGTTTCACCCTATGATTCCCCGATTTTGTTCGCCAAGAAGGCGTACGGGAGCTTGCAACTATCTGCCGATTACTGTCGCCTAAATCAGATGACTGTAAAGAAAAATTATCCACTCCTGAGGATTTATGACCTCTTCGATCATCTCAAGGGAGAACAGTGGTTCTTGAAGATAGACCTCAGGTCAGGCTATCATCAACTCAGAGTTTGAGATGAGGATGTGTAGAAGATGACTTTCTGGTGCCAGTATGGCCACTATGAGTTCATGGGTATGCCTTTCGGCGTAACCAAAACTCCAGTAGTGTTCATGATTATCATTAATAGGATATTATATCCTTAACTCAATCGATTTTTCATAGTCTTCATCGACGACATATTGATTTACTCGACTACTGAGGAGGAGCACGCCTACCACATGCGGGTTGTACTGGACACACTCTTAGAGAACCAACATTCTGTTAAGCACTCGAAGTGATAGTTCTGGATTCGAGAGATCCACTTATTTGGGAATTTCATCTCTATGGCGGGAGTTTTGGTGGATCCTGCGACGATTGAAGCATTTCTAGCTTGGGATCCACCCAGGAGCGTGACAGAGGTAAGGATTTTCCTAGGTCTGGCTGGGTACAATCTGAGATTTCTGCCAGACTTCTCGAGAGTTGCAGCACCACTATCAGCTTTGATGAAAAAGTGGAAGCCCTTCGTGTGGGAAGATCGATTTCATTAGATCTTGCAGGAGCTGAGACAGAGATTGACCAGTGCACCCATCTTGAGGCTACCAGAGGAGGGAGTAGGGTACGCAGTTTACTGCGATGCATCATTTACTAGACTTGATTGTGTCCTGATGCATGATAGAGTAGTGATCTCCTATGGATCACGATAGTTGAGGTAGCATGAACAAAACTATGAAACCCATGACCTGGAGTAAGTAGAAGTGGTCCTCTCCATGGAGATGTGGCGGCATTATATAATGGGCGAGTTTTTTATAGTCTACTTTGACCACCAGAGTCTCATGTACATCTTCTCGTAGAAGGACCTGAACATTAGACAATGGTGATGGCTCGAGTTCCTCTAGGATGATGACTTTGAGATATTCTATACTCTTGGGAAGGGGTACATAATAGCTGATGCTCTCAGCAGGAGGTCGGGCATTTAGCTACATAGAGAGGCGACAGAGCAGCTAGTCACCATGCAGATATCCTTCGTGGATAGAGATGGGGAAGCCTTTCTACAATTGCTCACAGTCACTCATCCACTTTTTCAGTGGGTCAAAGACGCACAGCATTGAGTGGTTGACTGTGATTCGTGATGTGCACAGATATCCTCAGGACAGGCACCTGATAGATTCTCTATAGGAGTAGACCACATCGTCCTTTTCAGAGGACGTACCATGGTACTATATTCTTTGCAGGAGGAGGTTCTAAGGGAGTTTCATACTTCCCCTTTGGCGGTACATCCATGAGTAGTGAATATGTACTGGGATCTTAGGAGATAACACTGGTGGTCAGGTATGAAGAAGGCTGTGGCAGATTTAATTTCTCGATGCCTCACCAGTCAGCAGGTGAAGGCGGAGCACTAGGTACCAGCAAACTTGGTACAGTACTTGGTGGTCCCGGAGTGGATGTGGGAAGAGATATCTATTGATTTCGTGACTGGGATTCCATGTACTTCAAGAGTACACGACTCCATTTGGGTGATCGTTGACCGACTCACCATGTCGGCCCACTTCTTATCTATCAGAGAGTAGGGCTCAGTGGAGAGCATAGGACGCCTCTACGTTCAAGAGATCGTACAACTTCATGGTGTTCCATCATCTATCATCTCTGATTGAGATTCTTTCATTACTTCCCAGCTTTGAAAGGGGTTGTAGTAGGCATTTGGGATGCAGGTATGCCTGAGCACCGCCATTCACCCTCAGACAAATGGTCAGACAGAGAGGACCATTCAGACTCTCGAGGATATGCTATGTGCATGTTTCCTCAACTTTGGTCACAGCTGGGAGGATCACCTACCCTTGGTGGACTTTTCATACAACAACAGTTACCACTCCACCATCATGATGGCACTATACGAGGCATTGTACCGCCAACCTTGCTGATCACCTCTTTGCTGAACAGACCCAAGGGAGTCAACACTTGTAGGACCAGAGATGGTCCATGCCACAACAGAGAAGGTTCAGATCATCCAGGAGAAGTTGAGGACTTCTCAGAGCCGACAGAAGTCCTATGCTGACAGGAGGTGGAGACCACTATAGTTTGAGGATGGAAACTATGTTTTCTTACGGGTCTCTACTCGATGTGGATTACGAAGATTTGGCCGGGGCGACAAGTTATCTCCGTGCTTCATTGTATCATTCCAGGTTCTCAACAGGATAGGCGAGGTGGCTTATCACATGGATCTTCCACCTCAGTATAACCAGGTGCACGACTTCTTCCATATATCTCAGCTAAAGAGATATGTGCATGACCCAACCCATATCATTGATCACATGGAGCTGGACATCGATGATGGGGAAACATTTGTGGAGGTCCCGGTGGAGATCGAGGATCGATAGGAGCAGGTCCTATGTTGATGGTTGATTCCACTAGTGCACATCAGGTGGTAGCACGGGATCCTCCAGGAGAGCACATGGGAGCGGGAGGCTCAGATGCGTGCACAATACCCTCATTTGTTCCCCTAGTTTGTGATTTATCTTTATGTGGACGTAATTCCCTAATATGGGAGTAATGTAAAGACACGTAATTTTGATGGAACTTTTTTTCTTAAATTCTTTAGGATTTTATGAGTACACATTTTTTGACGGAACCTGATTCGGAGTCCCGGTGTGCCCGGAATCAATTTATGAATATTAGCTCGGGTACGTTCAGTGAACGTACGAGCGGGTTTTTCTATCTTCTGAACCATTCCTCGGAATTGAAATCTAAGGGCACCGTTGGAACCATGGTGCCATTATTTTCTTACGAGGACCTTCACCGAGGGTGCGTTTGCACGGGAGAAGACGTTAATTTTTGGGGATTAAATAAAAAGAAAATAAAATTGTGTACAATTTTATTTTATCAAATGAAGTTAAACTCTCTAATGGGACGTTGTTGGTGGGGCTCACAACCACCCAACTTCCCATGTGTAGTTTTGTGGGAGGTGGGGCCCACACATTCCCCACCTTTTCACAATCCACAACCCTTTGTCCCTTTCGAATCCCATGTTTATTACATGGAAACTCCCCAATAATTTTGTATATTTTTAATTAAGTAACTCACCCATTCTCCCTTTTTATTTCATGCCAACTAACATTAAATTAATGGATTAAACCTATTTAATTAATTTAACTAAGATTTTGAATTTTATGTTTTGAATGAATGGCATGTTATAATAAAATAAGAGTAAGTCTTATTTTATTTGGGGTTGGTTGGCTTGTTGTGTTAAGACTTTGGAGGAGAGCTTTTCTTTTCACTTGGAAGAACTTCTGTAACACCCCGAAATTTTATGAATTTTTTTTTTTAATTTCATTAATGTCTTGTGTTGTACGCTACACCAAAAGGAGCTTGCACAACACACATCCTTGACTTGCCTTGTATTACACACAATCACGACCTTCCACGATAGCGTGTGTAGTACGCAATACCGAGTTTCACTAAACAACGATATGCTATCAAAATATTATTAAAACTAGCCGTTATGAATAGTAATAACCACCTTTTAAAATTTTAGAAATGTTATCTCTCAAAATGGGATTCATTTTTGGATTCGGAGTATCGAATTTAGCCTAAGATGAAATTTTGGTACTTTTCGGATAACTTTCATATTCTGATAAATAGTGAAAATTACTAAATTATAATTAAAAACAATTTTTTTCAATCGAAATAATTAATAGTGATAAATCATTAATTTGAGTGGTTTTAAAGTATATTTAGAATATATTTTTACAATTTAATACAATGTTGGTCATTGGATGTAATTTCACATTTAAACCAGACATAATCAAGTGTCAATCTTTTGATAGATATTGTTTCTTAAAAACACGCTATTTGTTTTAACAGCAGGATTTAATTATAAAATTAATTAATGCAACTTTTATGTTATGAATTTGGTAAAATAGACTTCAATTTTGCATTTGGAATATGAAATATAGATTAGGATGATATTTAGGCATTTTTCTAAAAAACATCAATTTTTGATGAATAGTGAAACTACTAAGTGGTAGTTAAAAAACTGAATTTTTCATAAAAATTAATTTTACCACTTCTGTGAATGGAATTTCAAAAATCTGAGAGACACGGTTGATTTCAGTAAGTAAAATGTGGTTCAATGAGATGAAAATAATTTTTGGTGAATAGTAACTTTTTACTTTTATTTACCACGGTTAAAAGTAAATAGGGTAATTAAGGGTAAGAATGATATTAATATTACCCTAACACATGTCCTAATTCTATTGGACAAGTTTATCTCGACCAAAAACAACCTTAAGTGTAAAATATCATCATTTAGGCCCACTTGGATTATATTAGGACATTTATTATTATTTAATTCAAAGAAGAGTTAAAAAGAGTTAAAATCAATGTTTATTTACTAAAACATTTTTAATATAGGGTTTTACATAAGATAAATTAGATTGTAAATATTCATTAGAAAGATAAAAATATTTCCTACATAATGGTATTTTATTTGTCATTTTTAGACACCAAATAATTTAATTTATTTATGACACAAAGATGATGCAGTAATTATCTTATTAATGAAATATTAACATAATTGATGTTATAAATGCCCAAATAAATGTAATTTGAGACTTTTTATGACTTAAACTAATTTTATAGGTTACTATGACATGTTATTGTTGATTTAAGTGACTTGGTTCGAACTTATAATTCTGTTAAAAATTTCATAAAAATCATGTACCAAATAGTGACAAAATTGACATAAATTAGTTTTTTTTAAAATATGATATTATTAATTGTTATTTAATTCCTAAAAATCTAAGGATCGGCCAAATGTCATAGATAAGTATAGATATATTAATAATAAACATCTTGGGGTTCTTTTGGCTTGATATAGTATTTTTATTAACCATATATTGTAAGAAAACAAAAAGACACGGTAAAAGTTAAATTATTTACCTTAGAGTTAAATCTAATTGATAAGGTTAAAATAATAACCTAAACTTGTCTAAATCCTATTGGATGAGAGTATTTCTACCCATACACACTTTAGCTTAGAAATAATACCATTTGTAACCATTATAAACCGAATTTGACCTTAATATAAAATAATATTTTGAGATATTCCTAAGGTGCCCCTCTCCTCCCTTATAAAAGGGCACCTCCTCCCTCTCCTCGTCACACCAATTTGAGCATTCAAGCTCAGAAAAACCCTGCCAAAATCTCTTCTCCACTTCCCTAGAAACATCATAGAGGTTCTGGTGTTCCTCAAAGACCAATTTTAGTGCCATAAGAGGAGGTCTCAAAGAGGCGCTTCAAAGAAGTGGTAATTTCCGTTACCAATTCTTTCACCTTTATTTCTTTTTCCACTTCTTCTTCTTAGGATGTTTCATTATAAAGTAATAAAACCAGTATCACTCATATAATTATAATTTATTATAATTATGAAACAATCATAATTCACCATCTATCTATCCTACGGAAAACTAAATCACCGCGCGTGCGTACGTACGGAATACCGTCTCCATGCCGTGGTGTAATCTGTTTTTCCACCAACACCTTACATGGATGGGTATTATGGTCTAAATAATAACTACAAATAGTTATTATAACATCATAATGATTCTGATATATTTTATCATCCACTCCACTCCAATTTAATAATTATGGAAATGATATCATCGCTCGTGCGTACGTACAGACTACCGTCTCAACGACGCGATGAGATTCATTCTCCATGTTAACCATTTAAGAATGATTATAAAGTATATATAAGAAATAATAATGAAATATATGACATGGTAAATCTACTGGATTTATGTATATATATATTTCATCTACTTACATCCATTAAAGAGAATAAGGAAAGGAAAACAGCGTTCATGCGTACGTACGGACTACCGTCTCCATAAACTGTGTGTTTCATTTCATTTATCTATCTATTATATATATATATATACTGAATATATATGATATATAAATCATATTTTATATTCTGTAAGTATGTAAATCATGATATAAGTAATAATAATGTCAAGAACAACAAGTCCAAACACCTACGATAAATGAAACAATTTTTCCCAAAACGCTCTTTAATATGGAATTTACAAATGAACGGGTAGTATAAAGTCATAAGTGAACCATATATGATATCATAACAATGAATATGATTCTTTAATAAGTAAATTACATTATTTAAATCATTATACATGAGTTTTGGACACTTACGAAGCAAATCGGACCTAAGGTAAGGGATAATTGTGCAAATCTCATTTTTATCCGAGATTGCTTATTCGTAAGTATTTAATGGAGTTATTGATATCATCCATGTCCATGTTTTATAAAAGTGTATTCATGTATTTTTAACGTCCTTTTTACCCATTTTAACTTTTACACCATGGTATGGAAGGAATATTTCTTTTATTTACCCTAAAAGGTACTTTTTGACTTTTCCGACAAAAGTACGAGAGGAATGTTTTTTTAACTTATACGGCATGAATGGATTTTTAAAACATTATTTCCAAGAGGCTTCCTTTACAAGTTTTCAATTTTATTTTTAATCGACTTCTTTTAGTTTATAATTGTATGACATATTAAGAAAGGAAAAGTGTTTTTGAAGAAGAAAGGATATTTTCCTCAAGAATTCATTTCAAGTGTTTTATCAAAATTATTTTCCATCTAAGATAATATACGGTTATGTTTTTATCCCTATTATAACATTGATTTGATTATGTTGTGATGGAATTATATTTGTGAATTCATTTATCTTATATGAATTGTTTTATGATGTCATGTTGTTTAAGAATCCCATTTTTATTACATGGGTTATGAAATGACGTATGATTTATGATTTTGTGGCACACATAAGAATGGTATCATTATGAGATGGGTGGGACCTATATCTCCCTCCAATGCATTCGGTAAAGATTTTATATCACATGAGATAGACAGGGCTAGAATGGTAGGTTATACCGGTTCAGTGAAACAGGACTGAAACGAGGGTGACTCGGTTCAGAAAGGGACATTATCCACTAAGATATTCTTGGCAATGAGTATTTACTAACAAGAAATGATTCTCTATGATTATGTGTGTATGCCACAAAGTTTCATGTTTTATGTTATGATTATTGTGATTTCATTTCACTACTATGATTTATACCATGTTATGAAATTATGCTCTCTTTTGTAGGTTAAGATTTCCAATGGTTATGTTCTTATGAATATGATGTGATTGATTTTTCTTTTGTTTACCCTTACTGAGAATTTGAGCTCACACTTTTATATCTTATTTCACCCAGGATATAAAGAAATGTTTTAGGTAAAAAAAGGGAAGATCTTTATGGGTGACATTGAAGATCTTTCACCACGATTAGATGATTACGTTCCGAGTTTCCAAAGGCACTAAACTATTACGATCCTTATGTGTGTGTTTTTTGTTATGTACTATGTATTCCGCAAAAGTAATGTAATGTTCATGTACGTCAAGATTCGGGTCTCTACAGTTGGTATCAGAGGAATGGTTTAGTCAACCTTTGGAAACTAGGATGCGAGAACTTTAGTGAGATCCCTAGAGATATTTATAAGGTATGTCTAGGGATGTAACTAAGGATAAGTATACGTATAGGATACAGTCCTAGAACTATGGTAACGATCATAGAATTTAACCTAAGATGTTAGATATTGAGGATACTCCACCTTTACTATATTGTTTTCCCTAGCATGATTTTTACCTCTCACAAGATTCTTTTTGTGTTTTAGTTAATGGAGGGAACCAGAAGGAATTCGGTTAACATTGAATGCCATGGACAAATTGGTGACTATGAGCAAAAAAATTGTGTAATTCCTAGAGAGAAAGATCTTGTGATTATGCCAAATCAGTCATCGCGATATATGATTAACAAGGTGAAATTTAGTGGTATGCCTAATTCATCAAAGAAGAGGAAGATAAACTATTATTCATGTTCACATGTTGAGGAGCATAAAGAAAGGAAGATTGAAATTTATAAAGAAGGGAAGAAGAACCTTGAGGAATACCTCAAATGGAGGGACCGATGTTATCTGTGTGGAGAAAAGGGTCATAGAGTGACAGACTGTTATAGAGTTCAATGTCTTATTTGTGGAGAACATGGGCATTACCCAACTCAATGCCCTGACCTAAAAAGTTACTTCTAAATCAAGGAAGGACTTCTTCCAGGACAATCATTGAAGTGGATGGACTGAAGTGTTTATATATTGGTATTCAGGAATAATGTTGTTTAGGTACTTTTATGATGTATTGAAATATTTATGTATTGGTCTATTGTGGTCTTCATTAATTTTAAGGTACCGGTAACCATGAAAAGTGATTCAAATATTTTGGAAAGTAGATAATATGCCCATAATGAAGGGATAAGGAGAAAATGAAATGTTTGACAGTATTCATGAGCTCATGATTGATATAATGACTAAGTGATATCATGGTTTGAGTATATAGAATTTTGAGGATTTTGGTATGTGGAAAGAGTTAACTTTTAACTGCATTCATGTTTTCACTAAGGTTCAATGGGTATTCAATAGAATACATGATTAAGGACTTTGAATGTTTGGAATGTGACCAACAAGACATATCTTATGATATATGGGGATTAACGACAGTATTAAATCTCTGGTAATCGTTTTCACTATACTATGAGAGTGGACTGTAGTATTATGGATAAGCCTAAAGATTAGAATGGATTATGTTGGACATATGTTAGTATTGTTTAAGGATAGAAGATTTTCGATATTATTGATGGGATGTTATAGTAATGTAGTTTTGGAAAAAGGGCAACCTGCAGGATGAGTGACAACCCATCGCTTCGGACAAGGCTGTGGGAATCGGACCCACAACTGATGTGCGACTGGCCTTTATCGCCTACCACTGGCCTACAAGAAGTCCCTGTTTAGTAGAAACTAGTTTCATTATATTAAGTAGTGTGATATATTAAGTATAAGTCCATTTTAGGAACCATATATGATTAATCTCACTATAGATCGACTTATGTATATAATTTTTTCTATCGTTTTGTTTGAGACAGAGGGAATGACCCGTCATTCTATCACATGATCTGCTAACACTTCACGAATAACAAATTCAACTTAATTTATTTAAGAGATGAAGTGGAAATTGTTCATGGCACGAACAATAGTGAGATTGTACCAAAATAAAGTTAGTATTTATTCTAATTAAAATTTTCAACTTTAGGGAAATGATCTTGAATACCAAAAATGTTGTCCTAGTGCCCTTATATCCGATGAATCAGATGGTACCCTAGATCGTCACAAATTTCTGGCTTTTTAATTGCTGGCTTTTCCATAGCCATGTTCTCAACCACTCTCCATCAGAACATGATGGTTAGATTTCTCTTCCATATCCATATTTTCACATACATGGAAACCCAGTGATTAGTTTAATTGGGTAACCGTTATGTTTTATACTTTTGTTTTTAAAGATTGGTTTTGGTATTCCTTTTTATGATGTGGTTTTCTATTAAAGAAACTTTCGAATAGTAAACCATTTATAACCCCGACGAATTTCGAGGGAAAAATTCATTTTAAGGGGGGTAGAATGTAACACCCCGGAATTTTATGAAAAATATTATTTTTAATTTCATTATTGTCTTGTGTTGTACGCTACACCAAAAGAAGCTTTCACAACACGCATCCCTGACTTTCCTTCCATTACACGCAATCGCGACCTTTTTCGATAGCGTGCGTAGTACGCAATAATGAGTTTCACTAAACATCAATATGCTATTAAAATATTATTAAAACTAGCCGTTATGAATAGTAATAACCACTTTTTGAAATTTTGTAAATTTTATTTTATCAAAATGGACATTATTTTTGGATTCGTAATATCGAAATTAGCGTAGGGTGAAATTTTGGTACTTTTCGGATAACTTTTATTTTCTGATGAATAGTGAAAATTACTAAATTTTAATTAAAAACAACTTTTTTAATCCAAATAATTAATAGTGATAAATTATTAATTTGAGTGGTTTTAAAGTATATTTAGAATATATTTGTACAATTTAATACAATGTTGGTCATTGGATGTGATTTCACATTTACACCAGACATAAACAAGTGTTAATCTTTTGATAGTTATTATCTTTTAAAAACACGCTATTTGTTGTGACAGCGAAAATTAATTATAAAATTAATTAATGAAACATATATGTTGGGAATTTTGTAAAAGAGAAATAATTTTTGAATTCGGAATATCAATTATAGCTTAGGGTGAAATTTTGGCATTTTTATGAAAAACTTCAATTTTTGATGAATAGTGAAACTACTAAGTGGTAGTTAAAAAAATTAATTTTTTCATAAATCATAATTTTACCGCTTTTGTGAATGGAATTTCAAAAAACCGAGAGACACGGTTGATGTCAGTAAGTAAAATGTGGTTCAATGAGATGAAAATAATTTTTGGTGAATAGTAACTTTTTACATTTATTTACCACAGTTAAAAGTAAATAGGGTAATTAAGGGTAAAAATGATATTAATATTACACTAAAACATGTCCTAATCCTATTGGACAAGTTTATCTCGACCAAAAACATCCTTAAGTGTAAACTATTATCATTTAGTCCCACTTGGATTAGATTAGGACATTTATTATTATTTAATTCAAAGAAGAGTTAAAAGAGTTAAAATCAATGCTTATTTACAAAAACATTTTTAATATAGGGTTATACATTATATAATTTAGACTATAAATATTCATTAGAAATATAAAACTATTTCCTACATAATGGTATTTTATTTGTAATTTTTATACTACAAATAATTTAATTTATTTATGAGACAACGATGATGCAGTAATTACCCTTTTAAGAAAATATTAACATAATTGATGTTATAATTGCCCAAATAAATGTAATTTGAGACTTTCTATGACTTAAACTAATTTTATAGGTTACTATGACATGTTATTGTTGATTTAAGTGACTTGGTTCGAACTTATCATTCTGTTAAAAATTTCATAAAAATCATGTACCAAATAGTGACAAAATTGACATAAATTAGTTTTTAAAAAAATATTATATTATTAATTGTTATTTAATTCCTAAAAATCTAAGGTTCGGCAAAATGACTTAGATAAGGATATAAATATTAATAATAAACAACTTGGGGTTCTTTTGGCTTGATATACTATGTTTATTAACCATATATTGTAAGAAAACAAAATGACGCGGTAAAAGTTAAATTATTTAACTTAGAGTTAAATCTAATTGATAAGGTTAAAATAATAACCTAAACATATCTAAATCCAACTGGATTAGAGGATTGCGACCCATACCAACTTTATCTTAGAAATAAGACCATTTGGAACCATTATAAACCGAATTTTACCTTAACATAAAATAATATTTTGAGATATTCCTAAGGTGCCCCTCTCCTCCCTTATAAAAGCGCACCTCCTCCCTCTCCTCCTCACACCAATTTGAGCATTCAAGCTCGGCCAAACCCTGCCAAAATCTCTTCTCCTCTTCCCTAGAAACATCTTATAGGTTCTGGTCTTCCTCAAAGACCAATTTTAGTGCCATAAGAGGAGGACTCAAAGAGGCGCTTCAAAGAAGAGGTAACTTCCGTTACCAATTATTTCACCTTTATTTCTTCTTCCACTTCTTCTTCTTAGGTTGTTTCATTATGAAGTAATAAAATCAGTATCACTCATATACTTATATTTTATTATAAGTATGAAACAATCCTAATTCACCATCTATCCATCCTACGGAAAATGAAATCACCGCGCGTGCGTACGTACGGAATACCGTCTCGACGCCGTGGTGTAATCTGTTTTTCCACCAACACCTTACATGGATGGGTATTATGGTCTAAAGAATAACTATACATAGTTACTATAAAATCATAATGATTCTGATATATTGTATAATCCACTCCAATTAAATTCAATAATTATGGAAATGATATCATCGCCCGTGCGTACGTACGGACTACCGTCTCCACGACATGATGAGATTCATTCTCCATGTTAACCATTTAAGAATGATTATAAAGTATATTTAAGAAATAATAATGAAATATATGACATGGTAAATCTACTGGATTTATGTATATATATATGTCATCTACTTACTTCCATTAAAGACAATAAGGAAAGGAAAACAGCGTTCATGCGTACGTACGGACTACCGTCTCCATTAACGGTGTGTTTCATTTCATTTATCTATCTATTATATATATAAATATATACTGAATATATATGATATATAAATCATATTTTATATTCTAGAAATATTTAAATCATGATATAAGTAATAATAATGTCAAGAAAAACAAGTCCAAACACCTACGATAAATGAACAAATTTTACCCAAAACGCTCTTTAATATTGAATTTACAAAATAACGGGTAATATTAAGTCATAAGTGAACCATATATGATATCAGAACAATGAATATTATTCTTTAAAAAGTAAATTACATTATTTATATCATTATACAGGAGGTTCGGACACTTACGAAGCAAATTGGACCTAAGGTAAGGGATAATTGTGCAAATCTCATTTTTATCCGAGATTGCTTATTCGTAAGTATTTAATGGGGTTATTGATATCATCCATGTCCATTATTTATAAAACTGTATTCATGTTTGTCTAAAGTCCTTTTAGCCCATTTTGACTTTTACACCATGGTATGGAAGGAATCTTTCTTTTATATACCCTAAAAGGTACTTTTTGACTTTTGCGACAAAAGTATGAGAAGAATGTTTTTTTAACTTATACGGCATGAATGGATTTTTAAAACATTATTTCCAAGGGGCTTCCTTTACAAGTTTTCAAGTTTATTTTTAATCAACTTATTTTATTTTATAATTGTATGACATATTAATAAAGGAAAATTGTTTTTGAAGAAGAAAAGATATTTTCCTCAATAATTCATTTCAAGTGTTTTATCAAAATTATTTTCCATCTAAGATAATATAGTGTTATGTTTTTATCCCTATTATTACATTGATTTGATTATGTTGTGATGGAAGTATTTTTGTGAATTCCTTTATCTTATATTAATTGTTTTATGATGTCATGTTGTTTAAGAATCCCATTTTTTATTACATGTGTTATGAAATGATGTATGATTTATGATTTTGTGGAACACATAAGAATGGTATCATTATGAGATGGGTGGGACCTATATCTCCCTCCAATGCATTGGGTAAATATTTTATATCTCATCAGATAGACATGGCTGGAATGGTAGGTTATACTGGTTCAGTGAAACAGGACTGAAACGAGGGTGACTCAGTTCAGAAAGGGACATTGTCCACTAAGATAGTCTTGGCAATGAGTATTGACTAACAAGAAATGATTCTCTATGAATATATGTGTATGACACAAAGTTTCATGTTTTAAGTTATTATTATAGGGATTTCATTTCACTACTATGATTTATCCCATGTTATGAAATTATGCTCTCTTTTGCAGGTTAAGATTTCCAAAAGTTATGTTCTTATGAATATGATGTGATTGATTTTTCTTTTGTTTACCCTTACTGAGCATTTGAGCTCACCCTTTTATGTTTTCTTTTACTCAGGATATAAAAAAAGGTTTTAAGTAAAAAAAGGGAAGATCTTTATGGGAGATATTGAAGATCTTTCACCACGATTAGAAGATTATGTTACAAGTTTCCAAAGGCACTAAACTATTACGATCCTTATGTGTGAGTTTTTTGATATGTACTATGTATTCCGCAAAATAATGTAATGTTCGTGTACGTCAAGATTCGGTTCTCTACAACTTCATACTCCTGCTAAGAACGACACCCTTTGTCGAAGAATTCCAAATCCACGAAGGATGATGACGCGCCATCTTTCCTTTTATCCGTGAAAAAAGGGGAGACACCACATCCTCCTCGGATGCTCCCGGTCGATGTCTCCGAAACCTCATCCCGTGACGCCGTTTTCTGAAATGCCCGTCGCTAAAAACTTTTGTTCAGGTAGGGGTAATGTTGAATTTTAATTAATCAAAATTGTGCATTGTGTTTCTTTGAGAATTCTCATTCCTTTTGCCGCTTATTATCAACATAACAGGAGGAGGTCAGACCACACAAACATGGTATATTTTCATACACTTTTCTTATTGTTTATCATCGAACATTGAGGCGAAGGCGGCACGGTTCCGTTGCACCGCGTGGGAACGAAAAGGGCCACCGCCGGAGCGGGCCGCGACACCATTGCGCCATGCCGGTGAGGCCTAATGAGGTCGCGGCCTAAGGCCGTGATGGTTTTAGAGGAGCGGTCGGCTGAGCCGGCCGCCGTCGCCACTTGGAGGCGGGACCCCCTCAGGTCCTGCGGTTACACAAGGCCGACCGTTTCAAAATCACACCCCCCCACTGCCTGCTTGGTAGAGATCCGAGCTGAGACGAGGGCGGCTTTCGAGCTGAGACGCAGGTCCTGCGGGCTGGGCCACCCGCGTTGGGTCGGGCCGTCTGCGCCGGGTCGGGCCACCCACACTGGTCTGGGCTGCCATTTCTGGGCCACGGGCTGCATGAGCTGGGCCACCAGTGTCGGGTCGGGCCGTCCGCGCTGGGTCGGGCCACACGCGCCAGTCCGGGCTGCCATTTCCTGGCCGGACCGCACCAGCTGAGCTGGGCTGCGCCCAATTAGGCTGGACCCGAAATAGGGTCGGCTCGACCCGGTTCGGGCTGACCTAAGGGGTATTGGGCCGGGTCAGACCAGGCCCAAACCCCCTATTCTCAGACAGATTCATTCAAATGCCCATATCATGGGCTAAAAACCTCAAATCGATGCACCATCAGTTGTGTTGGGATCCTTGGATCAAGATAGTAATTTCGGTATATTACACTCAAGATTTCGGTAAATATTTTGTATAGTAGGGTTGGTTCGAACCCGAAACCAACTGGGCCCTTGGAGCGGAAACACTTATAACATAACGACCGGATGTCCGAATGATGTGCCGTCAATTAAGTTGAATTCATCTTAGTGAGAATGTTCTTTTGGATTACTCTTATTGATGTTTGGACGTAGCTGGAGTACGGTCGGGTTGGTTTTTTCTTAAAAACCAACCCGTCCCCTTGGACGAAAAAGCCAATATCTCTCAGATCGGGCGTCCGATTGACGCGCCGTCTGTAGCGTCGAGTTCCTATTGAAATGACAGAACATTGTGATGCATATACACTAGACTTTGTGACAGTTGATGTATCGACCCCTTGGCTCGTGGAGCGGACCCTCCCAGAATCAAGCGGGCTGTGTGTGGGACCCCTAGAGCTGGCTGCGACTACGAAGATGTTGGCGACTGTACTTGGATCCTACCTGGGTTCAGCAGCGAGGAGGACTATACATGGATCCTCTGTGGGTTCGACAACGATGATGACTATACTTTGATCCTACGTGGGTTTGGCAGCGATGGTTATCGTACTTTGATCCTATGTGGGTTCGGCAGCAACGACTTCTGTACTTGGATCCTTCTTGGGTTCGGTAGAGGATATGATTCAGAGGCTACATCTAATAATCTCCACCCCACATCGTGAATAGTATACCTTTGTAAGATGAGTCTTTACATTAAATCATTAGCATAGATGTGATTGACTTGATTTCCTGTGTGGATTGGGTTGTACGTTCCTATGTGAATTCGGTTGTACGTTCCTGTGTGGACTGGGTTGAACACGGTCTTAGAAGTTGGAGCCGAACTAGAATTGATGACTTAGATATATGTATGGGCATATACCTAAGTAGTGTTGGTTGAAACATTTTATTTTTAACTTTCCTTTCTGTTATATCCATTGTTGATTTTGGGAGGCCTTCGGGTGTCTTAGTATCCCTACTGAGTATCATATACTCACCCTTGCACGGGTTATGCCCGCACTACGTTGTGTTGGTTATAGATGATGGACAGCGCTGATCGTGGTTGAGGCCTGAGGAGCGGGACTCTATACGGTGGTGGACTATCAGGTGGGATGTACATAGAGTGGAAGGTCGGACTCGAGGATCCAACAAGACTATCTGTACTCACCAATCAAGTGTGAGTTCCGGAGAATGTCTTGGTAGTTGCTGCTCTACTTTTCAACTTTTGTAATTTATTTTCCCATTTGTACTATAATATCTGTTGGGTTTGTATACTAGACCATTTACTTTCCATCAATTACTTTTTTACTCAGTTTACTTAGTGTTTAATTCAGATTGTGTACTATGTGGTGTTTTTCATCATATATAAAGTCAATTCCTTCCCTTTTATCAGGATTTACGCCATTGTTTCTCGTCGTCATCCCCTGGCCTATGGAATGTGGGCATGTGGTAGTCACAGAATAGGCCCCAAGGACGGGTCGTGACAAATAATGAGTCACAATCACTGTTGATGATAAATATATATCATTATAGTTCAATAACCTTTATCAAAATCATACGCATTAGATGTATATCTAGAATGAATTGTATAATATAACTTCTTGAATGTGTTGTTATTAAAACTCTTTCACATATTGAGCCATGAAATCATTGATGTATATCATTCTCCCACAATATATTTTGGTGATACGAACCTCCTCAAATAATATGAGTCATTTTTCAATAAACAAACTTATTATCTAAGGGGTTATATACGTAATATCTCCTAGTTTCCTCAGGATATCCTATTATGATAGACATAGTTCCTTTGGGTGTATATTATTCACTCGAAAATTCAATTAAAAAATCATCACATACCCACACACACAGACACACACACACATAAAAATATATATATATATATGGTAAATCATGTTCATTTTGATTCAAAATGTTATATAGAATATCATTTTCATATTTTTGGTGGGAACCATTACAGAATGTATGTTTCTTCTTTAATGTGAATCCCCAAAAATATAAACAAATAAACCCTTGACTCACCATTGATCTCATCATTTCTAATAAGGTGAGGAACTAAATTAAAATTACACAGTTCTATTATGGTTTATAATGAATATTATGTATGTATTGAATCCTAAAATCCTACAAATAATTAATGATTTATTGATTAATATAATATCGCTCATGGTCTGTGCATAGTTTCTTAATCTATTATTGATGATTTTTCTCAAAATTATTCTTATATTCCATAAATATATAAAAACAATAAAACATATAAAACTTTATTCTAACATGTCTATTTAATTTTAAGTCATTACTAATAGTTATAAAGTATGATTACACACCCCAGATATCAATTAGAAATTGTACACTGACATTGGTATGAACCAAATCAATAAGATCTTTTTCCCTTTCACCATTTCTTTTAAATGGCTCATTAATTTTTTTATTGTATATATTTTTGACTTATACCATGTGGATTTAATTAAAAATATTACAAATAACTATCTTGGTGTAATTAGATCCATTTTTCACATTAACGTGACCATCCTTCTGATTTCATAGTTTAGTGTGTCCTGAATAAGGTGAAATATCATCCTTATATATTTCTATTTTTTGTTTTTTGTAATAAAACTCATAAATATCTCTATTAAATTATACCTTACCATATCAAAAAAACATCTTTTCCCAAAAATGATAATAAATCTACTTGAATAAATTATATGCATATAAATTATCATAATGGTAACTAAATTCACATAATAAAAGAAATCGTAACAATAATCTTTTTAGTTAAAAATGTTCGGTGGTAGTCGTCAATTTCTAGAACATGAATTGCTTATCCATTGAATCCTATAAATTTGATTCAAATTAAGATATATTTTAAAATATATTCTCTACCTATATTTCCGTACATATATGAGAACAAAATGAAATATCTAATAACTAATTCATATAAAAAGATAATTTAAAATTATTAACAAACTCAATATAATATTCCACTTTCTTTTCATCCAGGTAGATGTTTTCAATCCATATTCCCTTCATGCAACATATGAATCAGATAATATCATGTTCCTTTAATTTTAACTGGATCCTTATCTTAATTCATGGGAGTTACAAAGAGGATTTAGACATGGATCACGTTTCCTATTATGACATATTTTTCTCCACATATTTACATAATCAATTTACAGTTTTATATCTAATATCAACTTGGAGATGTAAGGTGAGATTATCTCTAAGTGACTTCCATATATTGCTCAAATTGATGTTTAAAAAATGGATTAGATCTAAGGGGGTGATCAAAAATTTATTTCAATGTGTCGTTCTTCTAACTGTATAAAACCAAAAATCTCATGGTTCTTAATTTAGTAAATTATTTTTATTACACGAGGCCTAGGCTTTACAAATTTTATAATTTTCCTAACGAACACTTCATTGTATATCTCAAAAAATTACTATCTTTATCTATTTTAATAGAGATATCAGATATTCTATAGAATAATATTGGTATCCATGTTTTTATGTAACACCATGAGTTCATTATACATGTATTAATGAATTATACATTGAACGTTAGTTTCATCTCTAGTGTTTTTATGATAGAAATGGATAATTTCACTACTCACCTCTTTTATAGGTTGATCATGCATTGAGGATTATAGAACATGTGACTTCTGTTCTTGATGCAGTACAACCCATATTAATCTAAACAATTCATGAATTTTATGGCCTATAAAAAGATAATATTTCAATATAATTGTTCATAGGTATAATGTGATTGATAGTATTTTCCTTATTATATGATAATAAAAGACCATGCTATTTTGTAATATTATCAATACAATATTATGTGAGAATTAATAATATAAATTTCATTAAGTCTCACAATATTTTATCATCTCTCAAAGACCATCAGTATTGAAAATGGAATTACTTTTTTTCATGTAAATTATATTTTAAATGATTCATATTTCCCATCTTATAATATTTAAAGAGGTCATTAAAATTAGAAGAACATATTTAGGTAGTATTTCTCTCTAACATAAAATTCTAAAATTAATAAACAAATTAGTGAATTCCCTATTTAAAAACTATGACTTGAATTTCATCTAAAATTTATGAATATTTTTATTTGATATAAAAACTTCATTAATCTAAATACATATCTTATTGAGTAGATTCAATATCATTATTATGAATTCCGTAAATTTAAATCTTCACCTGGTGAAGGCCAAGCCGACACATTAGCTATGGGTTAATCACAATTCAAATGATGTAGGGAATAATGAAATAATATTATCATGGGGTATATTTTTTATAATATGAAAATATTTATCATTTTTTACATTACATATATTTCTAATATAAAGTAAAATTCTTGTTTGGGTTTTAACATTTCCTGATAGAACATTATCATATAGGGCTTTTATTTCAATTCTATATTGGAATAATACAACATTTATTTACATGATCATAGTTGTTACTCTACAAAATAAATCATTTAAAATCGTGAAATAAAATAAACAAACAAAATATGTTATCATGGATTTATCTAATTGTTGATTTATTTAGTGGAAGATAAATCAACCATTGACACTACTTAAAATTCCTTGTGGTAGTGTTCACATGAGTTGAAACATCCAACCTATGCTCCTTTTTTTTCTTGGATGGTTTCATCCTTCTCTTTCTTGAACCACCTCCACATGCATTCTATTTATCTTCTAATAAAATATATTTCATGACACACAAAATTAATGGTTAGGGAAACAAAAATATTTTTTAAATGATTTATATAAAATGACCATAGATATAAAGAACCTACAAAATACAAGATAATGGGATGGCATGTCAGCCATCATATATAATTTGATAATGTACAATTAAAAAAAATATTTAAATTAATGAAAACCTAAACAATTATAGACCTATTCAAATCACATCATCAGCCATACAAATAGAATGACTATGAATTTAATGAAAAATATCTTTCATTCATTTCATTTTTTTCTTCGATACAAAAAAAAGATCAAAAAATATGATTAATTTATTTTAACTAAATAATTAAATCATTTTTTTCAAATTCCATCAAATCATCTTGAAATTACCATATGTAGTGATTTTTAATAAAATAAATTATTTTATTTTATTTTTACCATAATAATATGGAATAAAATTTTTTTCATGGACTCAACACTATGAGTACCTATTTGAACTACTCTGTAAATTTATAATTGTATTCAATGAAATCAAATAGAATATTATCAAATTGTAATGTACATTGATTTCAGATATTTTACTTCCACAATAATATCATAAGGAATACATGAATATTTCATTGTATATAAAGTTTAATTTGATGTTGTATTTGTATAAAATTACCTTACATTAATTATAGTTTCAAATATTATGTGGAATTAGATAGTCAATGGATGAGATAAAAAAATAACAAAAAATGTATTGTCAATTTATCGACTCAAGGATCTCAGGTCCATTAGGTTTAAATGAATAATTAATTCATGTAATAATATCAATGGAAATAGTAAATGTAAACATCAAGTTAAATAATACCAAATGAAATGTCATTTTCACTATCAGATATCCATAGTACGGGCCTAAGGACTCTACATATACTTATTGAAGAAATTTTTGAATTAAACTAGGTTTTGAAAGAATATAATCCATGTACTTCAAGTTACATGGATTCTTTCTTGTACACATCATGCATTAAATACACAGGTTACATGATTCGAATTGATGTCATGTTTTCCCCTTTGAAGCACTAGGACTATATGTTGTTTTGTAAATCTACACAGTGTGCACTCAAGAAAGGATGTTTTCAACCCATTTGGTCAACATGTGGTGTAATTATTGAAAGTAACATATATTAATTACATAATGATTCAGAGTCCACTAGATTATCCTGGTGAAATGAACAAGGATACCCAAAATGTGAAACATATGTTCATATTGTATGAAATAGTAGTATCCTCATAGATTTCATAGAAGAACAAGATGGGTACTTTAGATTTTATCTTCATTATTTTTTAAATGATATTGGTTTTGTGAGAGTGATATAATGATCATGAAGAATTGATTTTTATAATGGGTCAGGTGCTAATAAACACATGCAATGAATTTTTAATTCTAAATGTTTATGATCAACCATAAAATAATTAATTATTCATTTCAATTTGACCACTTTGATACCACATGATGTTTTTAAGAATAGTGGAAGAGAATATCAGGGAAGGTCCTTAGTTAGAAATTGTCTTTCTCAGAAGATATTTCTTATATTGTTCTAGAGGTATACATCATGGCCAATGAATTTTTTATAACTAAAATTAACAAATAATGTCCTCCTAATATTGACCCGAACATTTTCAAGTAAAATTTAAAATTAATTTAATGTTATATAAATAAAGAAAACCACAATCATGATATCTTTCATCAGTGAATATTTTTATAACCTAAAACCCCATTTAGTCATCTAAAATTTTTCAATTCAGATTAATGTGTCCAATACTCCTATTAGGGATCCACACAAGCAATTAAAACATTTGAACAATGTCAATGGTGGGAAGGTTTCTAATATGTAAAATTGATCGTCTTATAGTGTCCATATTGATCACTGTGATGATTCTATAGATCATAATGAATCACCCTTTCACTCCCATTCTATACATGATGAATTAGGAATTTTGATGTCTAGATAATTATTTGATATTGAGATGGAGATATAAATTTTTTTTCACAATATTTCTCTAATTTTACCAAGATCAATAAAATAAACATAGTCACCAATTTATAGAGATAGATTTATCATTAAAATATTATTTAATATAATAAAATGCCTAAAATAATTAATGAATATTTTTTGTATACCATTCTATATAACAAAGAAAATATTTTTATTTTCTCATGGTGTGTGTAGAATGGCTCCAGGATAAATATTATTCTACCATTTCAAATATCCATATTTCTCATTTCACAAAATGATGTTCTACCAGTCCTCCCCAGAATTCATCCAAAACATGAATAAATATTTCATCATTCAATTAATAAAAATTTCATATCAATGTATTTATTTAATTACCATACGGAAAAATATATATTTAATTTATGTGATCAATCAGTAATTAATAATCATATTTCGTAGAGTTGATAGAAATTTTTCACAATAATAAATTTTAAATAAGATTTAATTCAGATCAATTGAAAAATATAGTGTTTCACCACAGAGGATTTTTTTTTTCTGAATTAATGTGTCCTTCCTAATGTACAGTATTATAGTCATGCAAGTGGTCCAGGTTCCCAATAGATTAAATTTAATTTCACAACGTCGACAACCACATATGAGTGATCACTATTTATTATAATCTTATATTAGGATATATCACTATGAATGATTCTAAATTTACTAACCATGTTGGCACATAATGGTGCCACAAATTTGTAGGCCACATGACCTTAGGAATTCCTCCCATTAAGCCATATTTTTCTAGCTTGTAGTCCGGGCCTAATATGTAAAATATGGGGCCTATACCCTCTCTATCAAAGAAATAAAAAAATTGAAATAAATATTAATAATAACTAATTTTAAACAATAATAAATAATCAATAGTTAATAACTAATAGATAAAATCCACACATGTATAAATTAAAATCTGAAAAAAATCACCATAAATAAAAGCAGTACAAATGTAATGTCGTAAATGTGTCATGTATCAATTAAAAACCTTAAATTATGTTACACTGACAACGTCCATGGGGGTCCCAACATCATATAATGTTTTCTTAATCATACTCTATCCTAAATCCATACTCATCCATCTAATAAAAGTATGTTTCCCATATCATATCTAAAAAATATTATGTTATTTGAGGTAAGAATTAGACAGCCTTAATTCAGTGTGATTACAACTCAGTAGGCCACCACCAATTACATCTTAAGAAATATCCAGTGTATATTATTATATGCAGTTTTATAAATAATAATTTATAAATGAAAAATAAATCATGATTCATAGTTAATATTATTTAATTGAACACACATGCCATCGAGTTCTTGGTTACACCTAAACCAATCATACCTTATTCATCATGTGTGGGAGTATATCCATATAAAAAGGGATATCACATTTAATTCATTCATGGGATTTCATTATTAATTTAATTTCAATTTCATCTGTTACAATCGATTGTCATGTCTAGGTACCAAAATTTCTTCAATTTGTAACATAGGTCAAATTTTTATATCTTGGTGGCCTAGAGTATTATTTAGTCACCCCATGGGTATTTATAGAATCATTCATTATCTCATAACTCATTATTATCATGAATCTATCAAAATCCAAGAGAATCAGTTTGGAACCTCTTGGGTATTTTTAGAATCATTCCCTGACCCACTCACCCGTGATCAACCACATATATCACAATATATAAGTCCAGGATAAACACCATTAACCTTTTTATAAATAATTCACATCATGGTGTTCTATTCCATTTATCAATCACAGACCCAGTTATTTACATTAATCACATGTAATGAAATAATAAATTCACCATTACTCCATTTTTTAACATTTTATCTTACCATTTATTAACCCTAAAACATTATGAAAATCCACTTTTTAATTCCCATCATGTACATGATAAATGTCATAATTTAATTTCAATAACCAATTATTTTTTTTAAAATTTAAATTCACCATTTCAATGGTATTGGATCATGCCAATGGTTTCTCTCAAATCTTGCCTCATAATATTTAATAGGTCCAATGATATTCCTAATTGGTATCCCAATTTCACTGAATTAAATATATCTGTTTAGTAAAAATTAAAATAAAAAACATAGAATCGGTATAAATTTTTTTCAAAAATGTGATCATAATCATGTCTAAGGGAATTATCAATAAAACAACCAACATTAACTTTTTTGAATAATTCTCTCTAATATGTAATCGTAATTTCAATCCATATTGATTGAATCCAAAATGTTGAAGGAGATATAGAATCAATGACTAGGATCAGTATCCGACGAAAAATGATCAACAAAAAATGAGATCTATACAATAAAAAATTTAGGATATCATCCTTCTAAAATGGTAAAGAGATATGGGATAGACAAAAATCTAAACCATGAAAAAATAATAATCCATTAATGGTTTGATTTTATCAAATAGATCATTTACTCAGACTATAAGATTTTTGAGGAGATTTTAAATCCTCTCGAGAGACTCCAAGACCAATGGAATTGTTGATAGATTGAGCAAGGGTGAATGAGGATAAACATTGGGTTTTGGGAATTTTTAATCTGATTTTTGGGGTATTAGAATTCCAAATGCGTGGTTTATTAGGTTGGGTTCATGATTTGAAAAAGCATGCACCATATCCACGCCATCTTACTTTTGTGGTGTGTGGTTACTCGTAGATAGGTGCATGGTTGGGAAAAATGTGGGACATCCATTAAACCCCATATTATCTTCGGTTGCATGGATTGAGTAGGGTTTTCATATAGTTTGTTCTTACTAGGAAACACATCCTATGGATCCAAAAATGTGTTGACTCTTTGATGGGTAAAACCACTTGGTTTCCCTTAACTATACACTGACTGGGAACAACACCATGGGTTTCTAAATGAATCGAATTTGAATAGAAAAAACCAAGAGAGAAACCCCACCTATGTATGTTCAATAAGGGTTAAAAAAATACCTAAAAATGAGATCAAACCATCTATAAAATTTTTGGGATCTTACAATATCACAACCATATAATAGATCATCCATGATTTGTACTACCAAAAATAAATAAGCCTCTAATGTAACGGATCCATTATATTTTTTTGCCTCTACCAATATTCCTACTCAACATAGCCTTTCATCCATAGCACTTGTTAAAATGGTATAGACTTTCCATAAATCACATTCCCATTATGACTCAAATAATGAATCTAATGCCCATCATAGAATCCCTCAAACTCAATATCAACATCATCAACATCGATCACATGAGAAGGTTTGGGATGATACCATTTAATATTTGACACATGAAAATGATCATTCATAGTACTATACCTTTATGGATTACTCAATAGATATACCTCCAGTCTGATCCTCTCCACAATCTCCAAAGGTACGACAAACCTGGTGGCCTAAATTCCATACATATGTATTTGATGGTGACCCAAACTAGATGAAACTCTAAGGAGAACATCGTCTCTTAGTATAATATAAATTTGTCAATTATGATAATCGGTATAGTGATTCTTAATAGTCAGATCAATATCATTATGATTCTACATAAAGTATACAAATTTCTGCGTCTCCTATACAACACATAGTCCCAATAACTGTTACTCACTATCCTCCATCCAACATAGAGGTTATCTACATGTCCTATCAAAGAGATCATTATATACAACCATATGATTTATATCATGATAACAATTGTTGTAGGAAAACACAATGAGTAATGAGTGATTTTACAAAGATCCACTAAAATAATGTACACAAGACAAAAACAATCCCTCCAGAACATTAATTGCAAGTTTTCATTTCCCATTTCTTTGTTTGTGAACTTCCATATTCTAAAACACAAGGGTCCCATGATATTTCAGTATATCATTATAGAATGTTTTATGTAAAACATGACACATGATCTAAAACTCTTCTTTGTAACACCTTGTGAAAATAGATTGTATCTAAACATGCATCTAATTGAATAGTTCCATTTTAATAGTATCTCGTATTTGAATGAAATGATGTACTTTGGTTATTTGATACACAATCAACCATATAGAATCATTCTTCCAAGGAGTCCTTAGAAGACGCAATATAATGACTATGGTAATGCCATCGCATTTCTATTTTGGAATGATAAGTTCCAGTAACAACCAACTAGGTTCGAAATTCTCATCCTTCACCTTCATATAGGTGTATCATCATGTACCAAACCCTGCAATATTACATTATATACCAAACCACCAATACTACCAGTGTAGGCCATGATAAATTTTTTTCAGACCAGGATACTCCCAAAAATTCAGGGCCTTATACTCAAAAATCATCTCCTTATGCGTACATGTAGGTACAAAAATAAAAAACATGAAATAGATGTTATAATATTTTTTTATAGTCCATTCCAGAGGTGTTTTCCCATCCTAAAGGGTATCACTCAAGGAAAAGTAATCCAAATAATCATTTTAACTCTCCCAGATCAGACACATATATGTGAAATTAACTGATAAGAACATGAGGTTCATATTCTCATGGCCCTCTTAAACCTCAATGTGAATCTCAGCGAGTATGGCCATCATCTTATAATTAGAATTGGACTAGTGAATTTTTTGGGTGTGTGACTTCCAAATGAAATCATCAGTAACAACATTTAGCATCCCGTGGTACATCCTAACTATAATTAAAATGACTATATATACTCATAAAATCTATACAACCATAGTTTCTAATCATATTTAGAAAAGATAAATTACAATCTTTTGTGGTCGGCATACATAATAGACATTACACCCAAAAATTAATACCACCAACACTTGAAGACAAAAACCACTAAATCCAACTCATGATAATCCATAGAATCATTAAATTCATGTGTCCACAACATTCTGATCCATATGCCATGACTAGATAGCTATATATCAACACAACCACATGTCTAATGCTGGACGCATCAAAAAACATAGTATACATCTCAGCTGACATGTGTAGGATCAAAATTGATTTGGAATTCAAATAAATATTCAGCTGTAGGATAGAAATATAATATTCCCCTATCGATTCTAAATTGACCCCTTTAATAGTTAAGAACAATAGTGGTGATTTCAAATGGGATAAATAAGGTATTTACCTCCAATAATATCTGGTCAATCCTAGAAAACATCTAATATTATAAAATATTTTGTTATACATCTAAGAAACAACATCCTTAACATTATTAGGGTATCCTAACACACCTAACATATTGATTTCATGTCCCTAGAAATGTATCATTTCAATCCAAAAGTGACACTCTGAAATCATGGAACATAGATGATGTTCTCTCAGTGTACACAAAATGATTTCTATATGTTAGGGATTATCATCATGATTTGTGATGTAAACCATAATTTCATCGATAAAAAAATCACAAAATATCCATGTGTGGGGTGAAATATTCAATTTATCAAGTGAATAATCATAGGAAGAGTGTTTTTATATTCAATCATCATCATTGAAAAGTCATATAGTCAATACATTATTCTGAATGATGTTTATGTTATATGTGAAGGTCTTACTCTCAAATGATGATAACCTGATCTCAATTTAGTCTTGGAGATTACACAATAAGCCCTCAACTAGTTAATCATTTTATTGGTAAACAAAATATGTTATTGTTTCTTATCTTATATCTGGTTTAATATTTATTAATTAAAAAAAATATCTTTTCAGCCTTTATAAATTAATAAACTCAAGAACCCATAGTGGTGTACTCGAATCGAAAAATCTCTTATCCATCAATTTCTGCATTTGACCCTTATGATATTGAATCAAATTTATTTATCTTTTGTTATGTGGGATAAAAATTGGTATATCTCCCATCATAAGTTCAATATTAATATCGACATATCTCTCAGGTTTCAACCTTAAAAATTTCCTAGGAAACACATCCTGAATCTTTTCCACCATGGTCAAGAATACACAATGTTTCACACCCCCATAATCTAAAAAAAGACTCACAAGATACGTGGTGAGATCCCCTAGTTGCTGGTGAAGTCGCCATATACATCCAACCAATATATCACATTATCCATATTAGAGATAAGCATTTACCTCAGGAGATGTAAATTATTTTCCCTTAAGTTAAAAATCAATGTGCACTATGTACGATACCATCTAGTCCATACAAAGAATCAATTCAAGACCTAAAAAGACCAGTATGAAGTGATACCAAAGGAAACCATACAAAGTAACCTTGATAGAACACACATTTCATAAATATATTTCCCGTTATTATATTACTAATGTTGTGTCGACCATTATAACCACACTAAAAATCGTTAATGTCATACTGAAACCATTCATATGATGGGTAGATATAATTGAATGAGAGGCCCATGTATATAAAAATGAACTATCAACAATAAAATAAAAATAATAGTACCTATAATTACATATAGTTCAGTATCTGTACACATAAGTGTCGGCTAAACAACATGAAACTATCACATCCCACTCCATTGTTCTGTATTCCGAGTGCACTATGTTTCACTACTATTCTTATATAGAAAATCTTTCTATGAATAACCACATCCACCACCTTCACCATCATAGCTAGTTGTACATGATCAATATTCACTATCTATCTGTAGGGATTTCATGAAGAAACACTTTAGATGCCCCATGTCACGAACTAAAACTAGTCGCCGCCAAAACCGGCACCCGTACCGACCTGTGGAAAGTATCTAAGGGCGTTCCCAATCCCCAAGGTCTGGAACAATTACATGGGTATCAAAAAAAGAAAATTGGGAATGATTTACTCGAGTTTGTATACTTAAAACAACAAATGAATCCAAGAAATCAAATATGGATTTTTCAAACCAAAACATCATTTACTAAAATTCAGATCTAAATTAACCAATTTTAAACAATGTTTGGAGACCATTGAAAAGGAAAAATATCATTAAATTGAAGCCCAAGAACCTCCACATGGAAAGTGGCACCACCCTCATGTCAACTCCATGACACTGCATCATGATGGACTGCTAAAATCCCAAACCAATGGAATACAACCTGTACCCAAACCTATGACACCAAATAAGAAAGTCTACTTAAACCCAAAGGTGTAAGTATGGTGTGAGACAAATCCATGTATGATACCACCACTAAGAGATTCCATATGATAAAAAATTAAATACGAAAAGCATGCAAGTTTTCAAAAACATGAAAAGATAGTTACAATTTCTAAAAGATGCAACTTTGAATGACAACAGTTTTCAAGTGGGATATTTTAAAGGATTAAGACTTTTAAAATAAACACCAAAGATACTGAATTTTCCATCCAAATGTACCATATGCCGATGGTAAGAATAAAGTAATGAATGAGCATAAGAAATAGGAAATAACCCCTAGGCACTAGCTAGCTGTGGGTCCCAGGTACCTCATATCTCGGTGAGAGTAACCATCACAAATATACATTCTCATGCACGACCCACTAGTAGGGAACATAACTACATCCTAGTGGTCCCCAATTATCATCATCATAGTTTAGTTAGAGCTGAAAGCATCAATCATGATAGGTTAAACTGAGGCCAAACTCCAAAGATTCACTAGCATACTAGTACACGTCCACCCACCTAGATACCCATGTTATTCCATTGTGCTCAAACAAGTTCAAAAAGTCAATTAATATACATTGAACAGGAAAATATCATTTACACATCACACATTCACCCAACATACCATATGTATACCACACAAGTAACAAATTTTAATTTTTCATTCAAAATTATTTTGGAATCGGACACACACCAAATTAACCCACAACACATTTCACATTTCTTCAACACTTCCACAAAACCATTAAACATTTTCATAAATCATATATATGATATTGAAACTCATAAAAAATCCCACACAAATGGCACATAACACTCCTTTCATAAAAAAATTTCAATTTTTCACATCAGACTCAGACAAAACAGTCTATATCACATTCACATCACTGTAACACCTCAATTTCTCCTTCAAACAATTTAATAAATTATAAACAAGATGATACATATGAAATAACCTCCTTTTCAAAAATTAAATTTACCTTTTAAAAATATACTCCTACCAAAATTTTTTGCTGATATAGTTTCACCACATACACAACTCAATAAACCATTCAAAACTTTCATAAAACAATTATAAGGAGTGTACCCAAGCTTTGCACAGAAAACCCATTTCCAAAACCACTTTTTAAGACGAAAGCTCACCAAGCCCCAACCAAAAAAGAATTCCCAGCCCAATAAAAATGTAATAATCTACAGTCAAATGTTATATAATCACCTTGAACAATATCACAAAAGATACCCATGAGAACACACAAATCCATAAAACACATTCAAGGAGTATAACAAGGTTATACACAAAAACCCCCTTCAAAGACCCCCATCCGTTTTAGGACCACCTGAAACTAAATCATTTCCCAACCAAAATTGGAAGCCCCTTTCAACAAATAATAAATCACTTCAACATTTTACAATACTACCACAAGAGATAACACATGAAATACATTCGAAAAAATACACACTTCAAACAAAAATGTAACATTAATACCAAATGCATTACTATTGCTACAAAAAATGGATTTAACATAATTAACCGAATATTATGAACATTAAAAATTATTTAATCAAACAAACTAACTCATCATTAAATGGTTACCCACATAATCACCTACTGAAATTGTCGAATCCCTCAAAACATGGTGTGAAACATCATCTGCACCAACCTGGCACCACAAGGATGATCAATTCTACCCTAGACCACAAAGTTTCACAAAAAAGACTCATGGTTAATCCCTAGATACAATACCTAGGTTCTGGACACTTTGGAACATCAATAAAGTGGGTTTAAACCCTAAGAAAAGAGGAGAAATCAAATAGAAAAATACTTACTTGCAGAAATATTGAAGTGATCGCCCTAAATCCACCAAAATATGAATCTCCATGTACCCAAAACAGGTATGGAGGTTAAAATGAGTCACATTAGGAAATTTTGGGACTGAAATGGTGGAAAAATGATGAAAATTGAAGGACCTATGAAAGATTCATTTTACATCGTCAAATCCGGACGATTTGAGAAATAATATGAAATATCGCCCTCATTAATGGTTCACCTGAGTTCCGAAATTTTAAAAACGATAATGGGGGTGATCATAGGGATATTGGATTTGATAGGGAGGTAGAATCATGGGAGCACAGTAAAAAATTAATGAGATATGGAAAATTAAAAAAATAATTTAAAGCAGGAAATGGGCTTACGGGAAGGCCCATTACCTTAATCAAAAACTCAAATCCATCATGATTTTGGATTTATATGTGGTCCAAATGGATATTGTGATTTTAATATATCATGGAATTCCAATTGGGAAGTGGAATGGGTATAAAATAGTAAAATTTTATGGAGTTCTAGAAGATATGAAATTTGTTTTTAAATCTGGAATTGGGCTCACGGTTTGGCCCATATTCTCAAAACCCACCATTTTGATCAAAATGAGCGGTAAACCCACAAAACAAATCAGGAAAGGAAATTTAATGAATACTGAATTTAATAAAAGGACAAGTGTGTGACACCCCATTCATACAAACACTCAAGACTCTACCATGGATGTGGACATTGGTTGTGATTGGGAACCAACCTACCACTCTAATAGTGGTAAAATATAATACAGCTTTGGGAAACTGATCATTCACCTTTATTACTATATTTTACAATGATCTAGATGATGTTCTCATAGTGATGAATCATAACTTTAAATGTTCTACCTCCTAGTAATCTCGAAAAAAACATATACTCTACTAGAAGCCTCCAACAGTTTCCCCTATAAAATTTGTACCTAATTTAATTCCTTAGACAAATCCCTCAACCATATGTTTTTCACCACAAATATAATATTATATTTAAGTCTATAATGAATATATAATTACATAATTTCTCATCTCATATCAACTCTATGAAAATGTGTGATATAACAGTTATGTGAATGACATATTCTAACATTATAATTCATCCTTTTGTTACCTATATATATTACGCCTCCCACTACTACACGAGTGTCATTGGGTAAAAGTGTTCCATGAATTTATATTGCATTTCCATCCATTCCATTCTCTCCATCTCCTCATACTCTTCCTAAATATCACACCAATGATTCACTAATCATCAAAACGTATCAATAGATAACTAAATCCACTTCTCATTAGGAACCTCTAAATGGTCAGGAATTGATTGGATGGACTCTATCCCGAACACAACGGCCATAGGTATAGTCTCTTTGATGAATGGTAACAGGTGTTGAAACTGATATTCCTAGGTAAAATTAAACTTAATCGACACAAAACACCCATAGTATCACTAGGTAAAATTTATAGGGAGAGATAATTTCTCAGGGATATTCTTTCCCACTTCATCACCTGAACCTGTTTGGGGTCTCATCTCACTAATGGGGGTACATTCCTTAAAATTTATTCATAAATTCTTAGAAATAAATTTCATCATGGAGGCATGTCTCTATATCTAAAAACGTGTCTTATGAATAAATTAATCATTATTAACACTTTATCACAGTTGGTATTCACATAATTCCATAAAAAGGTGTCCCTCACACACCACCCATGGTAAAAAATGAGTCACTATCACTACCAATAATCATCACTAACCTTGTCAATGGCTAATAGAGGGTAAACACTTTCATTTTTAATAACATTACATTAGAAATAAATTTTTACTATTTAATGTTAAAACATTTTTAATATTTATAATAATAAATTCTTTATTAAGAAAAAATAAATTAAAAAATTACTTCATTGATGAAAAAATTGATTTTAAATAACCCAATGATAAAATAATTTTTCATGAATGCCTGAAATTATGGATATCACATAAAATCATGACATACTAGAATGATGAATTTATCAAAAACTCTGATGATATATGAGGAAGTAAGGGAAAAAAAATTCAACAAATAATAACATCACATTAAAAGTCCATTTTCTAATGTGAAATAACATTTAATAATTACTACACACATCAATAAATAAATTCCCAACCATGGTCACTTGGGGTTTCCCCCAAAAATTGGATAGCTACTCACATAAACAAGCTCATGACTATTTCCTAAATCAAACCAGTATCATGTCTATAATTTCCAAATATTAATAATACTGGAAAGAAAATAAGAATCTATTCATATGAAATTGTGAGATAATTTCCTTAGAGCCACAAAATAGTGACCCATGCTAGTTATCCACATGACATAAAGCATGACCCCCCATATTCTAGAGGCATCAAACATGAAGTCAGTCTCTGATTTGTAATTCAGGGACACTATACCCTCTTTATCAAAGTGGCATAATATTAAAAATACATATAAATAATAACCAAGAAAATGTAACATTCAGAAATGAATAAACTATAACCAATAAACCCAACATCAAATGAATAAATCCAAAATATGTAAAATTATCACAACCAGTGAAGTAGTTATATAATGACAAATATGTTTATGATCCAAATGAAAACACAAAATATAGACACATTAGAACATCCCAAGCATTTCTTAACATCATGTCTGGTTCCCTCATCCATGATATATCATAAATTTTGACGTACCCATCTATTATAAGGCCCTTTCCATTATCCTATCCTAGAAACATGAATACTATTTATGTATTCATTACACGGATCAAGAAGGGTGTCATTACAACTATTTAGGCCACCTCATCTAGTGGATAAAGAAATATCTAGTATAAAAATGTTTTTTAGTTTTTATAAAGAAAAAATAATAAATAAATAAAACATAAAACAATATTCAAATTAATTATTATTTAATTAACCTATCACAAACCAACCCAATTCATCCTCAAATTGGTCTCCCAAGCCAGTCCATAACATGAATCAAAGGTAATTACAAATCACCATTGGATGGAAACTAGTATTGGGAATCATTAGAGTAAACAATGGAACAATTTCACTAAAAAATACATAAATGAAGGAAATAATAAAAATAAAAATATAAGATCTCAAATTTACAAATTATCCAAACTGAACATCATTTACACAGAGATGAAAATTCAATAACGGAACAATAAAAACCAATCGGAACTAGCTGACAACAATATCTCTATATGACCCTGAGGGTCACTCTCGAACACCCATATCGACTATCTCCAATAGAGATCAAAACCTATATAAATTCTAAACTAAAAGATAAATAACGAATGAACTATAGGTGTAAGTGTTTATAATCTGTATGAATTACAGAACATATTTATTATTAATTTAATTCTACTAAAATAAAATAAACAACAACATATGGTTTTAATTAAAAAAAATAAATATAATATTTTCAACAGAGTATAAATTTATTAAATAAAAAACCATCAAAAAATTTCATCCCAAATACAGGTTCTTTTTAAGAATGGAACATTAACATTTTCATGGTGAAATTCATGACTTCATTTCAAAATATTCATAAGAGAGTATACCACGTTTTACCATTAAATTTTTTTCCAAAAACCATTAAATTACAACCCATTGCCTTCTAGAAAATCAAACCAATCATAATATCACTACAATAGTCAGATGATGAAGGGAATGGAATATAGGAACTCATGAGTATTGAATCAACAATTCATATCAATCAATCACATTAGAAAACTCTGTCACAATAGTAATGGATGAAATATAGGAGCTCATGAATAATCTAGAACAAAATATTCATATTAATCATCCCCTAAAATCACACCTCACTTGATGAAATCAATAACGCCCACATACTTGACCACACCCTTCTCTATTAAGATTGGGGAAAACTATCCCATATTAGTAAAACTCAATATATCCTCATGATATGCTACACTAGTTGGAGAATATTCTTAAGATGGTTCTTAAATAGTTAATAAAAAATTATATCAAAACTCTAGTTACCCAAGTTAATATGTAATGAAGGTGATCCAAACGATCAACATAGAGCATAAAATAATATGAAAACATATATAATAAAAATTCACATTACAATAATCACCCTAGTCACTCTAAGGATCCATTTAATTCCATAAAGATATATATCAATGTAGATAACACCAAGCATCTTCCATTTTTCTTTATGTAAATGGGTAATAAGGATTCCACAATGATTATTTCACACTAATTCAAACAAATGGATCATGAAGATGCTATTTTGAGGATATCCCGTCCATTTAATATAAGAAAACTTAAATATTCAAAGTGAGTTTTTAGGACAAGAATTTTCACCAAATTTACAATGTTCAAAAGAGCCATCATATAACCCTTTTCAAGGAACCAAAACCACATCTCCAAAAAGATATAAAACACCATTTTATATAAATATCTATTGATAATAAATTCCATTTAAACCCATTCTCCATATTTTCAAACAGATGCCACATTTAAAAAAATTTACAAATGGGAAAAACATGACCAACACATGAAAACCCATTTTCAAAATCCAAATATATAATAATATTCAACTAAAAACCAAATAGAAAACCCATTAATGAATCTCATACAATTATTTCATATAGAAATAAAAATATAGATATCAAAAAAATTATTCACATAACACAAATTATTTACTACATCCAACCTATAATTTAAATGAACACATCGTGTGCATCATATAACCAAACCATTTCATTTATCACAAAGTGATGAAAAAATGACCACTTTTTTAAAAAAAATCAAAATGTCTAACATCATGATTCATCGTATATTGATGGTAAAGAAATTTATAAATCCAATAATTCTATCATTAATAATGATGTCGAAAAACGGATTCCTGCCTTAATCTCATGGCGCTTCAAAATACACACACCAATAACCACTCAACAAAGGATCCATGAGCCATGAGAAACCTATTGAATCCATAAACACACAAAAACCCAAAACATATCATAGGAAAAAACATATAATTGCATGACCATAAGAGAAAAATCTATAAAGGGAAAATATAAGTAGATAGGATGAAGGGAAATTTGGGAGGATTTTTCCTTGAGAAATCACCCTTAAAACATGAATAAATCAGTAGATCTACACCATGGGACGAAGGATGATGCTTGAAGAACCAATGATGGCCATCCTTAAGATTTTAAAAACATAGTAAAGGAATAAATGTGAAGATTTTGGTTAAAATCCTCAGTGGGAAATGGATTCATTTCACATTTTTAATAAAATTTCTAGGTCACATAGTCCAGGGGCATGATTTGTCAAACGATGCGCTAATAATGTGTTGGAAACTAGAAATGGAGCCACTCAACACGTTTTGGCCACACGATTTGGTAGACCATGCTCCATGCATAGCTATTGGTTCTTTACAAATACATATTCTCCCTGTATGCATCCCAAATAGTTGGAAAATCCTTGTGAAACACATGCGTAATGACCTAGACACCAACTCATAGCCACGTGGTTACCTAGGCTAGGCTGCATTGTTTCTTATAACTATGAACCAACCATTCCCTCCCTATATAAAAGATAAATTTCTATAATTTTCATCCAAAACCCACAGGATAATGATGAAATAATCCCAGGATCAAAATTATCCAACGTATCATATTAAATTTATAAATCGTCACACCTATATCTCAAGATAGAATAATAAATCCAAAAATGAAATGAAGCAAATGTTGCAAAGAAAAATATGTATATGAAAAAACACATAAACCTCCAATTTCATGGTGATTCTCTAACCAATAATATCTTATTTGGGATGTTCTTGAGTCTGAATCATATACCATGGGATATCACATTTTATTCCTGCATATAATATCATTATTCATTTAATTTCAACATCATCATATTACTTGGAGCATCATATCTAGGTAAAATCATCTCAGTTATATTGACCATTGGTTCAATGGAAATAAAATGGGGGCCTAGAGATTATGATTGGAGCCCCATACGTATTGGGATCATTCATACCAATCGCCCAAATCATTGTTCACTTCCAAGTATCAGGGGCCATTAGAATCAGAACAATAGTTCATAGGAATTTACATAATAAGTCCCTAACCAACAAGTCATTGATCAATCACATATATTATATTATATAAATCCATGTTCAATATCATTATCCTTCTGGTAAATCATTCATATCATGGTTCCCCATTTTTTTATCAATCACAACCATGGATCATTATAATAATCACATGGAAGAACATAAACCATTCACTAGGAATCTAATTTTAAACATTTAATTATACCATCCATTAATACATCAAGGCTAAGACAACCACCACTATAATTAAAATTATAAACATGAATTATGTTTTTAAATCATTTATAATACCCCATTATTGCCTTTTTCACATTTCAAAAATCATCCTTTCAATGGTATTCTTACACCATTAGGATACCATAAAATTTTTTCTCATAATATCTAATAGGTCCAATAGGTAAAATGAAGATATCCATTATTTCGTAGAACTAAATTCACTATTAAATTTTAATGCAACTGAAAAACATGGAAATTCCTCCTCACAATTACATAAACATGAAAATAATCAATACGATGTGAATTATAAATTAAACCACTGAGCTCAATATCATTGACCAATACTCATCAAATTTTAAACCTCGATTCTATGAAGAACAATGGAATTCAAAAAAGTGAATGAGAGATTTAATAAAAACATAGGATAAAAATCTAATAGACAGAGATCCATAAAAACTAGATATATGACATTTTAAATGGATTAAATAAACCCCCTAAAATGGTTTAGAAATACTGGAGAGATATGTATCTAAATGAGGATGATATCACAATCTGAAAAGGGTTCAATTACATCCATCTAATATTAAATTAAAAATAGAAGGTGTTCAACCATCCTTAAAATCCACTCTAGAGCACCCAAGACCAAGGGAATTTGTGTTATCTTTATCAGGGAAATTGGGAATAATATCGTATGGTTGGAGAATAATAATTTAATTTTTATGGGAATAAAGCATAGAATGGTTTATTTTCTACATGTGCCACATACATTAGAATCCCATGAACCGTAAATATGTGACCCTACTAATGGAGTTCAATGTAACAGCTCGGTCGGTGCATGCTTTCGTAAACATTACACCGACTGTGAAAACCCCCACTGTCTTGGGGAGCATAGTTTGGGGAGGGTAGCTGAATAGTTTGGTCAAACAACATGCCATATCCTATGGATAAATAAGGGGTGCACAATTTTCATAGTAAAACCGCACAATTTCCACTAACCATGTGCTAACACTGAACATACCCACTAGATTCCAAATCCCTCCAAATTTACCAGAAATACCAAAAATTATATCCCGACCAATTTCTAATAAAATATAGGGTAAAATAGATCCTGAAAATGAGATGATGACATCTCTAGAATGGTATGGATTTCATAGCATCACACAAGTATCATCAACCCATTTTTTATTATGCCTTTCATTAACTATATAAAATTTACTCACTGTTAGACTGTGGTAATATAATTTAATGGGATAATTATTTTTCAAAAAAATGGTTATGATATAAACATCAATAGATATATATGTATGGTACATAACCTAACATTAATTATTCAATAATATCATTTCATTTAGGAAGCACCCAACACATCTTTCTTTGCCAAGAACCTGTTTTTCACGTATTAAATCCATACATATATGTGTTTGAGGTATGAAATATTTTCATAATAATATTAAATTATAATGAACTAAAACCATTCTACATAAAAATTATATATAATGGAACACATATCAAAAAAAATTAATGGTTGTAATGTTCTCGTAATCGTCCATCTTTGAGACTGCCAAGTCAGACCTTGATAAGAAAAAGTCTCATATAATTTTGAGTTTTTTCACATGATGGAAATTATGTTATATAAAAAATCATATTATATTATCTAAAAATTGATCAAGGTATTAGATTATCATCATGCGATTTAATGGTTTTCTTCATAACCGGGAATATTTATGCCATTTCTAATGTGATCGATACTCTAGGGCTATAGTTTATTATTGTCATGTAGAATTATGAATGATATATAATAAGATATTTTAATTTATATTTCCCAATTTTAATTTACATGAAATATAAATTACACATAATTGGTTCTAGGACACCAACTCCAACATCATGTGAATAATTTAAAAATAAAATAAAAGGAATTTTTTTATAATGATCATAAGAACACGAATATATAACGACCTTGGGTACAACATAGTGAATGTTATTCAAACACGAATGGAGATTTGAAATCGTGAAATATATAAAAAATTTCAAGTAATGTAAACTCAATTTTATAAATAATGATTCACCCAGAATAAATATAATTGGATATATTTCATTGACAATGAAAAATTGAAATATGCAATCACTTAATTTTTTTGACAGACTGAAACACAAATTGTTGAGTATCTCAAAACATTATAATATTGGAAAAATAGTTTTTTTAGAATAGATGGATTTTTTTTCAAATTATTGATGATTGGAATGCTATAACTAGAGGAAAATGAACTAATTGAAATCAATGTTAGTTTGGAGATACACATGGTTTATGTTATCTGATAACAATTGGGGATAATCAATTACATAAGAATAGTATAGGAAATATTATAAATTGAAATGTAGTGAATCCAAAAAAAATGATGTATTAATAATGTTCTAAATATTATAAAATGAATCTCCAACTATTTTTTCTTCTTAAAATGTAAATTTCCAAACTCAGTATGCAAGAGACAGAGATACATTGGACTAATCCCATATACATTATTCATGTAAACATATGTTCACCCATTAGAATGTTATCATCAAATGGAGGAAAGTAAATTATTTTTTTATTAATTATTTTAATCATATTGAATTTATTATTCTTTTGAAGCATAAATTAGAAGCACCAAAAAAAATTAGGAGTGTAATGAAAAGTGATGAATAATAATCTTGATATTATGTAAATAAAAATAAAACACATAATGGCATTGAATAAAAAATGAAATTTTAAGGTTCATATTGAGAAGTATATAATTCATCGTTAATGTAGTGCAACCTAAAATCTATACAGAAATATAGATTTTGAAATTAATTAATTAATTTTGGTTGTCATATTTATCACTATGATTATTTCAAATTATAATTATTGATTCATTTCAAGAAAAATTGTTGGAGAAATATTTCACATTAAGAATAATTTTTAACATAATTTAAATTCATATACAACACAATATGATATATATTACATGGATAAATCATAGTATAAATATAGTAGGGTGTTTCGTTCCCTTTCACAATCAAAATCAATGGGTCGAAACATATATGGATTTATCAAAGAGGTGTTGATTGTATCTTCCTTGGATCCCAACATAATGGTTAAAAATATATGAGTTATAAAAATAAATTGATAATATTTTTGATTCTTTATATGTGAAATATAATAAAAATTATGACATAAATTATTCATAGTCACTATAGATATCATAGGAATTGAAGATAATGTGGTTGTTATTCAACAACATAGAAATGGTTATGATCAAATTGAAGATAAATAATTCATAAAATTATGTGATATTGACTCATTAAATTCACATGACGAAGTATAATTTCATTCATCTTATCCAAGGATGAGAAAATAAGAGGAGGTATAAATTGCCATTGGAATTTAAGGAAAATATGTTAAGAGCAGAAGAACATTATGAATTGTTTCACACAATTCTTTGTTTTCATTTTATGATCCAATAGATGATTAATAATATTTAATGACTCAAGATTGGATTAAAACATTATTGAAGAAATAGACCAATTTAAGAGAATTAAGACATGATAACTTGTATATATACCTGAAAAAATGGGATTGGAATAATGTGGGGTTTCTAAAAAAAGATAATTGTGACTGGTTATCTAAGAGGAAACAATTGAATAACGGTTTGTAAATTCTAATAAGAATTTAAACGTATTTATTTTGATGATGCAGTTTATCCAATAGAAATAATTAAAACCATTACAATCCTTTTTTCTATTAAAAAAATAACCAATTATAGATGGATGTGAAGTTGAATTTTCTTAATGGATAACTGGATGAATAAGTTTATATTAATAAATCAAATTAATTTTTTCAAGCTGAACAAAAAATCCAGATTGTTATATTGAAGAGTGATTTTAATGTAAAGAAATATGCCTCAGTATCAAGGAATTATAAATAGGATACTTTCCTCAAGACTTTGTGTTTTAGAAAAGAAATATTTTACAACAACCTCTAACAAAAATTAAATGAAGAGGGTTCCCTAATTGTAATTTATTATTTTTATTATATCATATTAATAGGTAATTATGATGAAATGTGTGAAATGGTTACTAAAATGGAGGAAAATATTATAGAAATTTTTATTCATGGAAATATGGAATATTTTCTAGTATTACAAATCTCTTGGAAAAATAGTTCATTTTCATATCTCAAGAGATGTAGGATAAGTTTCTCAATAAATATTATGAATAATATATTTGATGCATGTTTCCAATCCCATGTTAGTATGAAAAATATTATCAAAATATTGGAATGGAAATGTTTTTGGTATTAAATAATTTATAATATTTATGAAAATAATTTTATATCAGATGAATTGAAGAACAGATATAGTGTATATAATTACACTTTTTGTCATGTATCATATTTCTCAAAATGATACTCGTATTGTGGACGTAAAAATAATTGTCATATATATTAATAGAAAAAGTGGTTTTAGATTATAATATGGAAATCCATAAATATTGATCTACTTAGTAACATATATTAATATTTCAAAGGTTGTTCCCATTAAATAAGATCTTCTTCTATTATAGTTTTATTTTTTGATGAAAAATATGTGGGTAAGCATAAAATCAATGAAAATTTCAAGACTCATAGAACTATGAAATGTAATTATGTAGATTTCTCTCAATTTGTAGAATTGTTAGTATTGATAAAGAATAAACTAGATGATTTATTAGTTAATGTGAATCTCCCTTTCACTTTGGATGGGTTAATCAATGTGATATAAATCTTATTATGGATCCATTGAAACAGTCCATATAAATGAACATCGAAATTAAATATCACTTCATGAAATAATGTTTTAGTTTGTTCCAATAATACATAAATTCTTAGATATTTTCACTATAACATTATTGAATAAATCAGTTCAGAATATTAGGTTTTTTATGGGATCCTAACATCAATATAATCATTTCAAAATTATGTTATATTTCACGCTTATCTCACATATTCAATAAATATACTTTCATAAGGGGTTAGATAATATATAACATAATTATTTCCATTTATATGTCATTAAAAAATGAAGGTAGAGAATATTTTTAGGAGGTGTTTCTAAAAGTGTAATGTAGTGTTTTCCACATGTGTGGATTATTTTAATATTATTTTTGTGTGTCTCTAGGAATTATTTCATACATGTTTCTGTTAAGAAGATTTCTAAATGCAAAATGATGGAACCAATTGTAAATAAATAAATTATTTACATCATTTAATATTGGTTCATTAATTATTGTTTCTTAAAATGAATTATTTGATGTGGGATTATTATTGTTAGTTTATTATCCACATCACGTGATTAAATGTTTCATTTATGCATATTAATTAGATGAATATAAATCCAAATGGATATATTTTTTACTCCAAGAACCATTGAGGTGTTCTCTTATGGAGAAAATGTTTATGAATAAATAACTTTTTAATAATATTAATATTTTTTTTCAATTCATAAATCCCATAAAAATGGTTTTTATAATGAGTTGAATCAATATATTCCTATAAAATAAGGTGATCTGACTCAGTTTAAAACACCAGGAAAACAAACTAAGGTCTAAAAAACAATATTTTCTAAAAAAATTTAGTCTTTATTTATTTTCAATGTACAACATTCCATCAGTACATGAATGGTTATTTATGTCTCTTGTTTAATGTTATTAAAGGAAGATGTTGGTGTAATATGGAGAAGATTATCATGTCATACATAGGTTTCCTAAAAATTATATTAGAGTGATATTAGTAAAAAATAGGGTTGGACAATGTTGTTTTAGATAGATTCCTCTAGATAAAGATTATGAGTTGTGGGATCCAATTTTGGTTTCCGGTCATATTGATAAAGTAGACAATTATAATGGTTCTTCGTAATAATTTGTTTCTAATTAATTTTTATTGGGAAAATGTCTCTAAAATAATCAATTTGATTGATCCATTGTATGTTATAATAAAAAGGTATCCAGATAAATGAACAATGTCAATACCACCTGATAACAAATTGTTATGATTCAATCAATGTAACATCATAGAATTTGCACTTTTGTATCCGGTTCTGTAGACACATACTTTACAAATGTGACTAATTTCATTTCCTCGATAAAATAGACCATCAAAAGGGAATATTGGATCACATACATGGACAATGAAATTTTATCATTACAGTTTTATAGAGTTAAGAAAAACCCCTGCATATCTTTTAAAAATAGTCAACTATCCCATAAAAATATAAATTATCACCCGAAATATCTTCATGTCTCGAACCCTTATATGAAATAGACATCTTATGATCATTACTCATAACATGAAGAAATTGAATGATAATAAATGGTGTTCTCAAATGTTTAATATGGGTAACCATATGCAATATCACTAATAACCTAAGCATAACATCATCATAAGTGCATAAGCATAGAAACATAAAAATTGAGTATTTTACGCTGCATATCAAAAATCATAATCATGGGTCATGAAATAATCATTTAAATTCATAAAACATGAATCATAAAATAATGAAATAACATAACATTGACATAAGAAATTATTTTGATGAATACATAAAAACTTCTAAGTTTTTTAACATGTAAAAATAGAAAAAAGGTCCTTCATTATCCTAAGGATGTGAAATAATTCCTTCACATAAACATATGAACATTAAACCTGGTACACACATAATAATATAGTCATGAAATCCTGGCCCTCTCATGAAATTGTGAAATTAAACTCAGGTTATTGCCTAATGTATTTACCATACGAGTTATTCAACATTACCCAATGCATTATAGGGATGGATTGGTATAAGGGAACGACCCAAGAAGCATAGAGTCGGTGCCAAAAACATGGTTTTTAATTTTTTTTAATAACAATTTTTGGATAAAATTACACATAACATCTCACAATAGAGGATCTTCTCAGTCCTGTTTTTAGAAAGCCAGATAAAATTTATACTTTTCATCAAAACTAAGAGAGATGAATATTTTAATGCATCCCCCACAGAGAATAAATCAATGGTTATAAATATAATAATAATATACAAATAAATTAAATACATAGGGTGCATAGAAGAATTCCCAGTAAGGGGTTTTAAAACAAATTATTTAACATCATTTTTAGAAACATTTCATTTGACATATTTATACATCTATTAAACATATTCTTAAAGGAAAAAAAACATTTATTGTGTCACATAATTAAAATTTTTCAATGTTTACTTGAATTAATTTTTAGAGAAATATCATAAACAATAATTTATATTTTTATTTAGAAGGAATAGATAAATCACATTTCAGTGTTCACATACTTGTACAAAAATTAGTTGAATTTTTCACCCAATTCCAAACATGATCCAACTAATTTAATGGTGACAAGAATGTGTGGATATAAACATTATCATGTGAAATAATAATTTTTTAAAATTGAAAATTTAATAATATCATATTCTACCTAACACATAATGTGGAATTTATGAAGTTCCATACATAATACTTACAACAATATGAATTTTCTGAAAATAGTTTCTACACTTCTTTTATAAATAATTTGCTTTGTACATTCATCATTATGCCCTGTGAATTTATTACCAATATCATATGTAAAAGATTCATTACCAGGGATATTCAAATAGTTGAAATATCACATGTTTGTTTAAATAAAACTCAAAAAATGAGGGAATGTATAATACAGGACAATCATAACATTATGTTGAGGCCTCATGCCAAAATCATACATAATCATTTTGTCAAGGCCTAATGTCATGGCCTAGTATGTCTCATGAGACCTACCGATGCATCGAGAGGCTATAGTGGGCCTCACCCATCACATAATTAGTCTTATGCATACCAAATATGTCTAATATGTCTTTAAATTAAAGTGTCCCATACTACATTGATTTATTAAATTATGTATTTTTTCATAGTGTCACATAAAACATTGAATAATTAAATTTTCAATCCATATGTTTTCATAAGTGATTACTTTCATTTTTCAATTACTGTCTATATTTATAAATATTGTGAAGCACACATCAAATCGAATCATTAATCTAAAAACACTATTGGTTTTCACTTATACTTTATGTTATGGCTATATCAAATTTAGCAATTACATGGGTGAACAAATAGATATATATTTTTACTTGTGATGACGACTAGTGCACATAAAATAATATATTGATTGGTTTGTGAAGTAAAATAATAACTATTAAATTAAAATCCCTTAATTCATGGAAATAAAAAATTTATATTCTAAAATACAATAAAAAGATAATGTATAAGGATAGGGATCAGCTTTCAAAATATTTTCTTAATCGTTAAATGAAATAATTATTTGTCTTATTAAGATTAAAAATTATATCCATATATATCTGTAAATAATTATAAATATATTTTTTAGATTATAAACTGAAAATACACTCTTAGTAAACTTGTTTACAAGAATTACATGTATAAAACATCAAGTATTTACTTATAAAAATCACTTTAATCCACAAAATTGATCTTGATTTTAATATTATATAAAACCGTGAATACACAAATTGTATTCAAGGGATATTCATAACCAGAGAAGGGTTTGATAAGTCCTTACAAGTATCATACACTTCAAAAAAATTATTTAATCACTAATATCAATTACATAATAACCTAACATAGATTATAATTACAATCTATATTGATATACATATATTTTTATATACTAAAGGGTATTTATGGGTTTTCGGATAGCATTCAATATTATAGATCAACCCATATGTGAATTAAATGAATAAATAACATAATTTAATTAAAAACATTCATAATTCCTGAAATATAAAAAATAATAGGCTTGGAATATTTATATAAATGTATATACCCATATATGTATATATGGGTAAATAAAAACAAAAAACTAAATAATCCCCTACATGACTCCAAAGTGATGATGGAATGAGAAGAAGTCGAATAAGAGTTAGGAGAAGGAAAACCCATAGGGTTAAGATTCAAAATATATTTATAGAAATGTATTATATAAACTATTTATATATTTTTTAATACACCACAATCAATCATAAAATATAAATAAAGAGGCCAAAATAAAACTGATCTAAATATTTAGACATAAACATAAAACGTAATCAATGTATATCTTAAATAGATTAGTTGTATGATAATATATATGTCTGAGTGTGTATGTGTGTGTTTAATGTGGAACATGAACAATACACCAAAGGGGTTTTCATTAAACTAAAGCACCAATGGTTGACATGTGGAATGATGAAATGGGATGGGTCCATGCGGAGAAATGGATATAATTAATGGAGGAGAAAGAATAAGTGGATGATGGAGGTGGCAATGATTATGGGTGGGACACAAGGAAGAAAAAAAGGAGGAGAAGAAGGGAAACAAAATGGATAGTTCTGATTGGGCATGTGTTGATTAGGCGACTGTGATGATTTTTGAATATTAAAAAAATTTGGACAGTCAGTATTATAATGTGGCATTGATCACATTGTAATAGAGAAACTATGAGATTTAAAAGGTATATAAGGACAAGATAAAACACATTTGGATAATATGACTGATGAAAATCAAGGAAAAATAGAGCAGCGGTGGAGTTTGAGGGCTAGAAAAGATCAGGAAATTGAGATCATGTGCGACAAGATTGAACTGGTGAGATTTATTTCCAGTAAAAATTATCATCCCACATCGATACCTATGCAGTTTCATGACTAACTTATCTCACTCGACGTATTGGCCATATAAAAAAAACACAAGAACACACCATGGGGTCCTTACACATGGGACCCCCACCTGCGGGCCTTGGCCCACCCTTACTCACACCAGGGCGCGACATGCCTCACCCCCTACGTGTGATTGACCAGGACCTACACACAAGCCCGAGTGTGACTCATCATGCATTATGTATGAACTCATCCTAGATTAGGGTACCATACTGAGATTCCCACTGACCTTTTGGGCTTGGCCTTTAAGGCTGCCCATATATGTATGGGTACTCACAAAATATTTTTATTAAAAAACTTCATTATATACAATAACATAAAGAATATATATATTTCTATTTCAAAACCTGAACATATTTTTTAATTTCCTTATTTATATTCTTTTTTATGGTTAAAATAATAAAAATAACATTGTTTTCATATGGTTGTGTATATTTTGTGTTTAAAAAAAATTATAATTTCAACATCAAAATACAACCTTAATTAAAAACCATGTCATCACTTTTATAAATTTATGTCCATTTTAATATAAACGTCATGGTTATTGTATTTTCTTTTAATCCAAAAAAATTTACTTTAATTAAAACTATGCAATTACATATCCATGGATATTACATTAAAAATTTTAAATCATTTTAAATTCTAAAAATACTTTTATACATAGAACACTAACAATAATCTAAATACATAACAGGTATAAAATTTTATAACTATAACAAAAATCAATAGTCACATAAATACCACAAAAGATATGAAAAACAATATTTTTCATAATGTCCTAGAAAATTCATTTTAGGGTGTTCCAAAATTCAAATCCCATTTTCGATTTTGAGAATGGTTCTCTACACACACTTGATTCTTAGTAAGGTTTCCATTGTAATTCAAGTAATTTTTTTCATTCTGAAAGACATGAAGGATATTCATTACATTCTAGGTCAGTGTTTTTTGTTTGGTGGTCTCCCAGTAATCATAATAGTCCTTGTAGAAGGTATTATATGTTATTTATGGTCTTTTTGATTTATTTCGATCTAATGTTTCAGTGTTTCTATTTATTACTATATGCTTTATTTTTATTCTACAAGAATATTTTTTTGATGGAACCCATATTAAACAATAAATAATAATAATAATAAATAAAAAAATATTATTAATAAAAATATAAATATATAAGGGATGTCACAATTGGTCCCACTCATCACATCACAAAATCCATCAATACGTGTCCCACAATATTATAATTCATTTATCATCACAAAACTCCTGAGAAAAACATTTCATCATAATTCATGGAAATGAAGTGAAACTCATAAACATCATGATATCAAAGTCATAAAACATCCCGATAATGAATATGAAATGTATCCTTAAATCATTTTCCTTGTAAATCATATGTAATATAAAATAATGTTACCATAGATGGGAAATTATTTTAAAGATTAGGTTAAATAATTCTAGAGAAAAATAAGCTTTCTATTTTTTTAAATAATTATTTAATTAAAAAATGCAATAAATTATAAATGAAAACAATTTTTTGAGACGAAACATGTAAAACTAAAAACGATTTCATAAGATATTAAGGCGTTATGAAATTATGTAATTCCATTCATTCCATATAACCTAAAAACATTCATTTTGAATATTTTTGTTAAAATTGTCACAAAGAGCATTGCTTACAAAACAAAAGAAAATCATTTCAAATAATTTTAAAAAATATAAAAAATATGAAAAAATGACCGTAAAAATTCTTATGAAATTAGAAAATAACATTTTAAAAACAATTTTTATAAAACATTTACATAGATGATAAATTTTTCCCAACATAGGCTTAATCATAGAAAGTCTTCAACAAAGATGAGATTGTGAAATAAACCCTCACAAATATTGTAATATTCAACGTAAAATTAATTAGATGAATAAATTCTGTGTATTAGCATAAAATCTAGATAAAAAAGTATAAATAAAAACATATAATAACAAAAAATAATTTATCACATAATAGTATCATTTTCTAATCATATAACTAGTATTTTAACCCAATAAATGAAAACTGAGTTATGAATTACATTACTTGAAGTTTTTTATTTCATTGTATGTCATCAAAACTCCTATATAAAAAATATTTGTTTTTTATAAATTAATTTAACAAATTTATCTATATAATACATTGTATTATTTAATTTTAAGATATTATTTCCCATTTAATAATTACTGTTTATTAAAATCATAGTTCCTGGGTGAATATTTCATTGTTTTCCAAACATGGATCGGTTCCATTGTCTTGTTTCTTATAAAAATATTTTGGTATTATCATTTACAGATTAATAATTTGGGTAAATAGATATATATAATAATTTCATACATATTTATATTCATTCATATAAATTATAATATTAATTATACCATTCTGTAAGATGTTAGGCAATACGTAGACAATAATGTTGTTTTCATTTTCTGATTTATATATTAAAATAAAGGTAAATAATATATTATATTTCATGAATAATTATTATTTCATATCGAACATATATATTCATTAAAACTGTCAAAATACACATCCATATATTATGGTTATGAAAATTTAATGTTATCTCTATGTGGAGACGGAATGACGTATGTATCTATGGGTAAGAAACTATTTCACATATTATTTTAGGGGAAAGATGGTATATAATTATTTTTTCATAATCATAATAACATATTATAATAAAGTGTATATTGAATTTAATGTTTTTGAATAAAAATAATAGGTATATTTGAGGTAAGTATAAGTAATAAAATCAAATTGATCGGTTTGAGAAATTAAATCTTTTTCGACACTACTCATTTAGATCTACTCAAAAAGTCCCATGAATGGTATTTTGGGAGTAAAACACATTTATAATGATACTATGGATTTTTATAAGATACTTTAGTAGGGGATGGTTGAGATATAATGAATACTATTGAATAAATTAAGTAATAGTAGAGGTTTCCTATTATAGTTGAGGTTAGGTGTACTTTTGAAACTTCTGAATAGATTAAATTATAATAAAGTTATATTATAACAAAATATAACCAAATAGAAATTTAAAAGATTCTATGATAACCCAAGGATGTAATATCATCAACCAATATATTTTTTAAATGTTATGGTTTTAATTTAGCCATTATTATTTTTATTAATCCTCACTTAACCCACCTTTATTTTAACTATGCTATAAATTTTTATTATTAATATATAATAGCCTTCACATATATGGTGTCAATTTTCCATAAATCACCACATTATTAATTTTTTCACCTTATCATAAAGAATTTTTACTATTTAAATATTTTTTTATCTTCAAAAAATTTAATAATATAGTAATTGTTTTTAAATTATCATTAATCTATATTTTCAAACAACTCATTTACATGTATTTAAAATATATCTAGAAAAATGAGAAAATAAAATTTATTTCATTACCAACTCCATTAGATGTAATATGGGTTTATAAAAATGAATTAACTTAATGAATCATTCATATTATACAATAATAAATATTTTATCGATATTTTCTTCTTTTAATATTAATTTAATAATTACTCTCTTTGAATTTCACAAGAAATTAAGGTAAATATATCTTATATAAAGAAATTATATAATGAAACAAATTAAATTTACATTAAAATAATATTTTGTTCGTTTATATCATTATTTTGTCTATATGTCGACACATAAATGATATTAAATACCAAGTGGGAGACATTTGGTAACTATTTTGATTTAAATAATATATAAACCATTTTCAGGGAAATATTTCAATTAAACCACTAAAATTAGAGCTATGGTGATAAGGGTATAAAATTATTCACAAAATAATTTTTTTGGACATATTTATTTCATATTTATACGCTTATCTATTGGTTTTATCCATAATTTAAACCCTTCAACTCTTACCTTGAAAAAATTAATGTTTACACTTTTAGGGTTTGTATAGTTATTTTAAAATCAATAAAATACATATAATTTTATCATTAAGTATATTTTAATCATTATGAAATTCATTTGGATGATTTATTACTTTTTTTGATTTTTATATCATTTAAATATATTTTACTATTAAATTATCATAATGTCGATTTTAATGACTATTCAATAAGTTTAATTTGATAATACAAATATAAAAAATATATTTTGAACCAACTATTTCATTATATACATAAAATTTAAAGGTATTCTATAAAATTTGCGTCGAAATTAATTTTCTCAAATTATATGAATTTAAATAAATTTAATATCATATATTTGATATCTCGATTAATAAAATTGTTTTTGAATTAGTGTTGCATTGGAATTAATGTTAATTATTTTCTCAATAAAAATATAAATTAAATTACCAGGATGTAGACATATATTTTATATTTATGATATATATTTATAGCCAATGATATATTCATTATAAAACTAAACTAAAAATGTTATTGTTTTTAAATACATGTGTATGACATATTTTTCATTTCTTTATGTAAAATTATATTAGTTAATTAATATTATCCATCTTGATTACAATGGTTATAATTTATAAACTATGATTATTATGGTACAATCTATCACATAAAATAAAATTTTTTATTCATGTTTTAGAGTCATTATCTTGCCCAGATCATTTTATTTTGGCACTTATTTATATGATTTACCCTTGACTACGGTAAAAAAAACTACCAAGGTTAGTATTCAAGTTTACCAAAAATAAATGATGTATATTTTATAAATTTTGACTTTATAAGTACAAATATTGAATCTTTTTTCAAATTTCAAAATACAGTTGTTGTAGAATTTAATTTAACTATACAAATTGAACGTAAAACATTTTGTGGAAAAAATTTAATTCTTAAATTTAAAATTATTTTATACTAAATTAAATTAAAAAACAACTTAAAAGAAAATATTTAGAATATTATTAATAAATTATTTCAAAATAATGTTTTAAATTAATGAAAAAATAATTTTTCCTTATAAATACTACAATAATATAAAATAATTCCGTATTTTTTACTATTCTTCGATAAATCAAAATTTTCATAAAATCATCAAAATTTGACTACAAGAGAATTTTGATATGGTTATTTAAAATTTATTTTCTTTTTTTAAAAAAATTGTTTAAAATATTTATAGATAAATATTATTATTATTTTAAATAAAAATAAATTAAAATTATTTTTGATGAAAATTATCTTCTGTTGAATAAAATGACTTTACTAAAAATATAGTAATTATTTGAAAATAATTAAATAATAAATTATCAAGGACTATGGCTAGTATAGATTTTATAAATCTTATTATACTATACATTCTCTCCAATATAGCGGCTAGGTTATAATGGTCACATAATAATATATCGTTGTTCTTTTATGGTCGATGCTGCATATCTCACACACTATTGAACATAGTCCTTCCATCCTAAATCCCTATATATTATATTTTCCAATATTTAATAAATTTCTCTATCACAAGTTTAATATTTTTTTAGTATCCAAGGGTTTGAATTTTCACAACACCTTTTGTTTAAATCCCATTTTATAAAAAGGATTACTAAAACATGCTTTTGAAAAGAGAGAAATGATAGTTGAGAGGTCACCTAAGATAACACAAACTTGGATTCTATATATGAAAACATTTACATGTAAGATAAATATGTCTATCATCTTCTGAGGTTGAATAATAATGATCATGTTCATTATAATGTTAACCATCACGAAACTGTAAATATGTGATGTGTTAAAAGTCCACTGATTTTACTTTAACAAATGTAAATATATAAATTTTAATTAATATATTATTTTCCTAAATGTGAGTCTTTAAATTTCCATTTTTAAAATTAACATAAAGAAACTTAACTCATTAAAGAGTAGAGCTTCATCCGTTAATTAATTCTAGCCAAAAAATCCTATTTTGCTCCAAATGATGTGTATTCAAGATGAATATTTTAGAACTGAAGAAATATAATTAAAATATAATGAATCACATAGCCCAAAAAAGACTAAATTTATAGATATCCTATGATAAAAAATAAAACAAAAATAAAATCGTTTGTGTAAAATAATATAATTTTCTAAAAATAAAAAGAATGAACTACAAAAAAAATTTAATAACGAAAATACAATAGTAATTCCCAATGTTGAACAAGTACCAATTAAAAAAATAAATAACAAAAAATTTCATATAAATTAAATAAAATTAATATTTATTCCCAAAAATCATAGGATTTTATCATACAGTCTTCTAAGTTAAATTTTGATATTTATCCGGAAATAACATTTGTTACTCAAAATATCTCACAGAAAAAATTGGTTTCCCTAATAGTAATCATGATATACTAACCATATTCATAACTCACCTAAATCACTATAAATACATAATAAAATCATATATTCTTAAAATATTTAATTCAAACTTTATACCTCAAATAAAATAACACAATGTTATATTTACATTAATCACATAGGGATCCCAAATAAGTGAACATGTTTCGAAATAATATTAATCACATAAAAGAAAATAATTTTTTAATCCTATTTGGATCTTTATGTTTTATATTATGAACCAAATTTGAACATAACATTTATTTTTTAGATTTTTTTACTAAAAATAAAATAATAGAATAAATAATACATCATGTAGGACAATGTTAGGAATGAACCTTTATCACAATTCATTCGTGTGTTCAATATCTGAGGCATTTTCAAATGTGACAGGTTATCTCCCAACATCTGGGTTGTTCTTTTTGTTTGTGAATCCTTATAAAATCCAATAAAATGAGAAAAATCCTAAAAATATCCTTAATATGTTCAAAAATTAATAAATGATTTTAACCTCAAATGTTATCTAACACATTTTATTTTTTATCCTAAAATACAATAACCCTTAATTACCTAAATAATTAGTTGTCTCTATTTATAATGTTAGTCACCTTAAAAATTCATATCTTAAAACCTCAAAAGTGGTTTCTATGACACTGAATGTATTTTCTTATATACCATTTAGATATGTTATAACTCTTAAGATAAATTCTATTGAATACATTAAAATATCCAATGTTATCTATATCCTACTCTAATAAAAATGCAACAACCAAGAATCCCAAATTAAAGATATATTGAAAAATACATAATCATTGCAAATGTGAAATAATTTTTTACATTAATACTGATAACATAAAAATAAAATATTGGATCACATAAATATCCAAGGACCTTTTCGGATTAGTGTGTTAGAGAATATTGAAAAACTCTTACATATCATAGAAAAATTAATGGTTGAACCATAAAAAATATATAATTTCACATAATTCCTTTATTCCTAGAACTCTTTGAATAAATATCCTACCCAAAATCATTCTTAGTAACCTAAGGAAATGTAAATGTAAGGAAGAGTGATCTCAAATGCTTAGTAAGGGTAACCATAGGAGATACATAAGTTTGTGTAATTATAACATTATAATAATGGTATAAGAACATAAACCTAACATGTTATAATTATAAAATTCATAAAAAATTCACAATATGAAGTCATGAAATAAATCTTATACAATCAGAAGTCATGAAACATAATGAATTAAATAACATGATACATGAGAACATAACATTGAGATTTGACATAAATTTTTTCCATATACAAAAATATGTAACTTTATGAAAATGTATAAATATAACATGGTTCACTAATTAATTTATGGACATGAAATCATTCCCCCTTTTAAATATATAGACATCAAACCTCGTCCACAAATAATCATGTGGACATTAAAACTATGTCAATGTTTAAAATTTAAAACATGAAATAAGGTTCATCCATAAAAATTTTAACCCCGTGAGTTATTCTTCATTATCAAATGAATTTGATAAAGATATAGGTTCCATCCATCTCATAATTAAATTAAAACTTATGTGTGCTATTGTATAATAATATATTCATCATAAGAAAACTCATGAGAAATCATTTTATCACAACTCATTGAAAAGGAACCAAATTTATAAACATCATGCTATCATAAAAATAAATCATTTAGAGAAAGAATTAGGATGGTATCCATGAAAAATTTCCATACTTGAAAATCAGTAACATAAAATATTTCTATATTAAATGAAATATTATTTTTACAGATCACATGAAATAATTGTTTTGGGAAAATTTCATTTCTATTTTATTAAAAAAAATTTATTTTGGAAAAATCACTGAATTATAATGAAAGAAATTTTATTTAAATGGAAACTGAGGAACCTATAACAGTTTCCTCAATACCTTAAGGAATGATTATGGTGGATAATACCATTCATTATTTATATGTTGAAACGCATTTGATCCATATTTTTTGGAAAAGGACACAAAGTGACTTATATAAAAAAACACAAGAATAATATTTTCTATCCATTTTTTGAAGTTGAAAATATGTGTAAAAGTGACCTTAATCGTTTATATAAAAATAATAAGAACATTTATCAATTTTTTATATAAAACATGGTCATGGATGATAAATATTTCCCAATGAAGGCTTATACATAAACAATCTCCAATAATAATGAGATTGTAAAATTATCCATAAAAAATATCATATTATTAAAGTGAACATTAATCTAATTAATTGATTAAGTGTATTAGATATAAATATACATTAAAATTTTAAATATTATATATAAAATCAAAATTCATTTCTCACATACTTGTATCATGATGTAATCAATTAAATAGTAATTTATTTCTAGCATTTTTTAGTTCGGTAGACTATGTCCTTATAATTTAATCAATGTATAGTAACTTCCAAATTATTAATAATGGTATAAAAATCAAATATCAAAATTATATACACTTTTATATTCCTTCATAAAAAGTCTGAAATTAATTACACCATTCATTGAGATAGCAGGTCGTACGTACACATGAATGATGTTTTCATGTTTATATTTATAGATTAAATGAATGAAAAATAATAATTAATATTTTTTAGAATAATTTATAAATAAAATAAATCATATATAGTCCTTAAACCCATCATAATACCCATCCCTATATGACGCTGATGAAAAATGAATTGTATCAGAATGTGGAGACTGTATGTCATGTGTACGCATGGGAGATACATTCACTTCTTATATTCCTATAAAGAGGCTGTATAATGTTTCAATAATCATAATAACATTTAAATAATTTTTTTGTAATTAATAAATTGTATTATGATAAAATTTATGATTCGAATAGGTAATGAGGAGTAGAAGAATAAAGTGATTGGTTAGAGCGATTACCGCTTCTTTGAAACCTCTCCTTACGATCTCATCTATTAGGCTCTACAGATTTTATTTTTAGAAAGATTTGACCTATATAATGTCATGGTAAATGTTTATAAGATATATTTTCATGGATGGTAAATATAGAATTGTAAAAAATTTATGAAATGAAGTGACCGATGATGTGCCCTTTTATAATTGAGGCTAGTGTAACTTTTAAAATCACTAAAAAGATTAAATTAAAATTAAATAATTTCCAATACAATTACAAATATATCATAATGGAAACAGATAAAATATAGCATAAGGTTGTAATATCATAATCCAATTTATTTTAGAAGCTTTTTTGTATTATATATTACCTTATCAATTTGATTAAACCATAGTTAACCCATTTTAATTTTATCTATAGTAGAAATGATTAATATTAAATTATTGTAATTTCAAAATGTTCTGATTCAATTGTATATTAATAGTCACTTTATGAGTTTTAGAACATATAATTATCATTTTTCTTATAAATATTTTATTTCATAAATAATTTAATAATATATTATTTTGATAAATTATAATTAATTTAAATTTTGATATAATTCACTTTCATTGAATCATAATTCATATAAAAAAAGGGGAAGTTGGATTATTATTATTTAAAAAACTCTATAATATGTCATATATGTCTATAAAATACATTCACTATGATATATTATTAAAATTATAGAGAAATTAAAATTTTTAATGAATTTTATGTTATTTTTATGTAAATTAAATTATTTATGTTTCAAAATTTGACCAGAATTTAATGAAATTATATAATTTAACAAAATTAAAAAAATTATATAATCAATAAAAATAAATTTAGATCAATATATAAATTTTGGTTCATTCATATCTTCATTTTGAATCTATATGGACTCATAAAATATTTCAAATACAATGAGAGTGATATTCTGTAACTATCCATGATTTAAATAAAATATAAATCTTTTTCAGGGAAAAATTCACATTAAACCACACCACTTATTCAATAAGGTAATACGGGTATAATAATATTCATTTAACTATTTTTTACAAGTTTAGTTCCTGTTTATACCCTTATCAATCTGTTTTAACCATTATTTAATCACTATAACTCTTAACTTGATAATATATATTTTTTCAATAATTGAGTATTAATATAGTTATCATAAAATGAAAATAGGTAATAAATGGGATAATTAATGACATTTTTATCCTTATCACAATATATTTTTTAAATTTAAAAATTTTACCAATTTATATCATTTAATTGAATATTGTTATTAATAAATAATGATAACTTCATTTTTATGGACTATTCTCAACATTCAAAAAAATAATATGAATGAATGAAGTTTAATTAGAAAATAATTCATAATATCCCAGAAATTTAACTTTCATTTAGTAAATTCATCTATCACATATATTATCTCGAAATATATTCCTTTTAATATTTTTAATATCATTTATTTGACGTGACCATTAATAAAATTATTCTTGCATCAACATTCTATAAGAAATAAGCTGACCAGTTATTTACTAAAAACTAAAATGAAATTAACAATATGTAACTAAATTTTCAATATTTAATTTTTACTTTTAAAAATAAATAAATCTCTTGGATAACCCTATATGAAAAATGTTATACTTATTAAAAATATGATGATAACGTATTTTATTTTTCAATAAATAAAAATTTCAAAATTAATAATCACATCCCATTGACCTTAGATGGTTATAATTTATACCAATGGGTTATTATGGCTAAAACTAACTATTCTAATAAAAATATGGATAATGTATGGGTCATTTTAACATCCTTATTATTTTTATTTTTACCCTTAATTACCGGATTTACGCGTTACCATGATAACAAAAATTACAAAGGGTATTGTTCATGTTGTCAAAAAAGGGAAATATTGGATAAATATAAAACTTCTGAATCAAAACATGGCATCTATTTTTCAAAATTCTGAATATAGAATTTTAATAATTTAATTAAATGTAATAATATCTATGAATAATATTTTTCTGAAAAAATTAAATTTTAATATATAATTTTTGTTCAAAATGGTAGTTTAATAAATTAAATTTATTAAACCATATTTTGAATATTATGGTAAAATTTTAAATAATAAAGATTTGAAAGAAATTAAATAAAATTTAAATGTAAATACTTGAAAAATATAAAAAAATGCAGTATGTTTCACTATTCATTTAAAATCAGAATTTTCATCAAAATGTAAACATTTTACTAAAGGGAAATTTTTGTTATGATGATTTAAAAAATAAAGTTAATATTAAAATTTAGATTTTATAAAATCACCATAATTTAATTATATTGTTTTTACATAAATATAAATTAAATACACTTATGAAGAACAAATTGTTTTCATGAATAAAATAACTTTATTAGAAACACAATAATTATTTATAATTAATTAATTAATATAGTATAAATGATTAAGTCCATTATGTATTATATAAATACATTAATACAATTAATTTCCACCAATTTTGTGTAAATTATATATTAGTCACATTATAATATTTGGTTGTTCATTTAAGATAATTTTTCTGTATCTCATTCACTATCAAACATAGTATTTCCTAACAAACATTAAAACATTATAATATAAATGAGTATTACCAGAAAAATATTTTCCTATGATGTTTTATTATAGTCATATTTATAGACATTATTATTTTTTTTAAGTGGTATATTTTGATAATTTTGAACTATATTTTAAATGATTTAATAATAAAGAAGGATGAACCAGGATTTGATCATGTATTTCTAGATGTTTCGCCTATTTTTTTGACATCATGTTTTATGGAAATTTCATATCTATTGACAGTATTGACGGTGGTCAACTAAAGTAATTTTTAAAATGTCATATTTTTTAGTGTGAATATTAACATTTATGTTCTCCCTTTAACATTATTATTGGATAATATTTTACTATATAAATTGATTAAAATGTATTATATATGTTTTTATTTTTGTAGTAGTTACTTCTGGGTTTATTTCTGAAATTTTTGGTAAATTATATGAGATCATTAGAATGATTCTTTTTTGAAGCATAATTTTAAATGATTTTATATTTTGGATTAAGGTCCTAGAAGGATGGTTATGATGTATTATACCTATAATATTAATGGAATTATGTTTCGTACAATTAAACCTGAATAATGAATTAAAAATTGTGTTTAATATACTCTTGAAGAGGTTTTATGTTATAAAAATGTGGATGAAAATATATAATTATTCTGTCATGGTAAATTTTTAGTTATAATATTTAAATAATTCTATGTTAACATAAATGTGTGTATAATGAATGATTCATTACATTTTACATTTGTCTACTTCACTTTCATGATCCATACTAGAGAGTATAATATCAAGATACATATATCATACCTTCATATGAAAGGATGATTAATTTTATTGATAATGAAGTATATAACTATCAGAGTGTTTTTATTAAATTAAATTAAAAATACATGTATGTTATGGGAAATGAATTTCAATTGGTACTATGTTCCAGTGAACATCATATATAAAAAAATACCTAATAGTTTTCCCTTGACAATATGGAAATGATATAACATGTATGAGGGGGTAAATTTTAAATTACTCTTCACAATGGCGGTTAATTACAACTAGGACAATGAAAATGAATATATTTTATAAATGTAAATTATTAATTAAACCTTATCACAATATCATATCTATAATAATTATATTTTTATAGTTCTATTTTTGTTTTTTTTGTTTTTGTAATTCATTAAATTGTTTTTAAAAAATTGTTTATATTTTATGACATTTGAAATGAGATAAATTTGGAAAAAAATTCTGATGATAACCAATCAAAATCTTAGAGCAAACCACCTTAACCAGTACCTGTAATAGATATGAATGATTCTATTATACCAATGAGTTTTAGCAATCCACTATCTTTCTTAGATGTTGTTGGTATCTCTTCATCGGATGCATCACTAGTGATTGATTTGTTGGTCACTCCAATATCATGGTGTATTATTTTGATACCATAACTGGTATGTATGTTATTCTAGAAAAAATATATAATTTTATTTAATATATAATTAAATTAATTTCTAGATTAAGAAAAAATTTGAATATATGGAAATATTAATATATCTGATTGTTGGATTTAAAATTCATCTAAATTATTATTCAATTGGATAATATTATGGTTCTAAATTTTGATTTAGTTGGAATACAATGGTAAATTATTTAGAAGATTTATTGTGAGTTATTGAGACTTCCAATTAATTATAAATACTACAGACACAACTCAGAGCTTGGATTAATTTTTTTAACAACCTAATAATGGAAATAATATTTTATTATTGAATTTTATATAATTTTGAAACATAGAATAAATTTTTCAATATAATTATAAACTGTTATGATTCTTATTTGTAGATATTTTTTCATTTTTTTTCCCTAATATCATTTACCAGTCATGAAATATAAAATAATTAGGTTGCAAATATTGAAATTTTTAGTGAATATAATTGGATGATCTTAATGAAAATTATATTAATTCTCAATATCTTTATGTGATTTTTCATTAAGAGGTGTGTTGTATGAAGTAAAAATCATGTTTATATTAAAACGGATATATGAAATGAGTAATTTTCATATCCTATACTATATTAATTAAGTAAAAATAATTAAATTTTCTTTTTCTGGTTTTTTTTTACTTTTTCAAAGGAATATCTAAAAAATGGAAAGAATCAAGAAAAGTAATCCACTAAAAATATCACCAATCATATAGATTTTCCAAAAATGGAAATACTTGTTATATATCAATCATTATGACTTAATACACCCTGATGTGACATGAAATAATAGGGAAACTATCATTGAATTATTTAATGTTTTTAAGAGGAGATGAAAAACAAAACTGAAATTCCTTCTTCTTAATATTACATAATAAGTATTTTTTACGATATCATAATCTTTATAAACATACATTGTGGTTTCAAAACCCTAAAGAAAGAATTACAATAGAAATAAATCATTGTAAAATTACCTTATACTGATTTTTTATATTCATAAACTAAAAACACATATTTAGGAGTGTAATTTTTCATCGTATGTCCATTAATGTATTTTTTAAATTGTAAAAAATACCAGAAATGGCCAGAACCATATTAAATCACCTCTATTTTCAATTAAATCATATGGAATCTATCACTGTATAAATTGTGATTTTTTTAGAATAAGTATATTCTATCCAATGTCATGTGTGGTCTAAATTATTTAATTAGTATATTTTAATGATATGAATTTTTTATTAATGTGTATCATAGGGTTCTAGAAAATAAAAAAAACCCACAAAAAAGAATTAATTAAGATGAAAAATACCACGGACTAATTTCATAAATATACAAACAGTTGGTAGAAGTGAGTATACCAATATATATGGTCAATTGAGTCCTTTATAAAAATTTATGTTTAATAAAATTTAACAAAACTCTACCAAAAAAAAACATATTTTCCAAATAAATAAATATATTATATTAATATAATTTTGATCATTTAAAATATTTTTAAATTTTTATTATTTCTCAGTTAAAAAATATTATTGGTTACATAAAATATTGATATGAAATTACTCAATCATTTACATATTTAAACACTATTTTTGATTTAATATCAATGTAAATGATTTATTTGAAGATTAAAACCATATACAGTTTAAATCATTGAAGAAAATAAAAAAGAAGAATCAAACAACATTAAAAAATATGGGGTTTAGTCTCAATCTAATACTAAATCCACTCTATATTAAAATCAACCACTACCATGAATATTACATAACTATAATCTGATTCGTAAAATGAATCTGGTAAGGAATTTGAAGCATAAATGGAATATAGATCAAAATCCGCTTCCACAATTATAAGTAAGAAGAAATCAAACACATTTCACAAAACGAACTCCTCCATATACAATTTCAGGTAAGAATGTGAATAAAGATATATAATGTAAATTATTCTATATTTCTAGAAAAAATTTCTATGTGTTTTGTGAAATTGAGAAAATAACACACTAAACAAAAAATAAATGAAATCTATATAATGATCCAACAATATGATATCGAAAAATTGAAGATCCTTTGTTTAAAACACACTAGATGCTTGAGTGTCCTCATATGGGGATTAATTTGGATCTCATGTGGATTCATTAAATGTGACAGTAAGATAGAGCTGTACAAAACTATCTCTTTCTCTCTTTTCTAGAAATATTGATCTCAAATGAGTTTCACAAATATATATATTAGTGTGTTTAATAATGCAGTGTGTATGATCTAGTGTGAGGATGCATACAGTGTTCAAAAATTGATGGACATATAGTTTAAGTATAAATTTTTCATGAGGGAGTCTTCTAAGAATATAAATCACTACATGATGGAGATTAATTTTTTTTATTAATAATTCATATCATTTGGATCCACATTCCAGTCTATGAATGCATCATCAATGTGAACTATCATTTCTTATCAGGACTCAAAATTTACATCCATTTTCAGGAAGAGATTTCATTGGGTTCTGGGTACATTGGTGCTTCTAAGAACCATAAACCACCCTTAGAATGATGTCCAATCAAATCTAACAATACTTGTGCATGAGGATATGATGTGATAATGAATCTTTAATTTTGGGGAATCATTGGAGAGGAAGATACCCATTGTTGAGTTCACATTCAAAAACAAATATCATGCAAAAATACAGATGAAACATTATTTGGATTTATATGTTAGGTTATGATGATCACCCCTATTCCAGTTCAGGGTTGTTTAGAAAGATTTATTGTGACTATGTCTCATTCTAGATACATCTATGTCTGTTCAATTGATTTAAAAAGATATTTATACTACATAATAGTGACTCTAATATTACATTGATCACTGTTGATGACCTTTAGTGATTTAGTTAGTTGCTCAGGTGTCTCTATGAGTTTCACTGAGGTTCATTCATAGATAAATAAGTGTGTAGGGTAATCATTCACTACCACATGTTAGTTCGTCGAAGATTCCAGTGGGATTCTTGATAGTAGACTATTGGTTATTGTTACGTCATAGTTACCATTCCATACCCAACATATTCCATGTATCATAGCTTCACCATTATCATTCAGACCTGTCTCATGATTTTGTTCCCAAGGATTGTGATTTACTTTAATATACATCCTTTAAGGAGAATCCAATTAATATTGTTGATAGGATAATTAAGTTTCCCTATGGAAGTTTATTTCCTATTGTACAATTTTTATGGAAAATAAATCTACTTACTATATGATACATGGGAGTGGGAGGTGTACATACATTCTCAGCGGCCAGACTTGTTCTCAGGAAAATCATAACAACCATTCGGAGGGAAATATTGTGATGAATTTCATTATGGGCCAATATGGTAATTACCATTGTTTTCATATGAGATAAAAATTACTTCTTTTTCAGATTTAATGTTTTCATGTGGCCCAATGTTATTACCATTTGAGTTTGTAGGTGGATCGATGGTTTTTGGGGCCTATTCACTGCACAAAACTCATGTTTTGTGGAGAAATGGCTTAGGGAACAGTTAGTTAATACCATTCTAGGTAAAAGGAATGTTATGAAAAAAAATTTCTCAAAATGGGTGAGGAGGTGGAGGAGTATGAACAATTAGGCTATACTGTGTGACATGAGGTGCATAGTTGAGTGGGAATTTCACAAATTTTGAATATGGGGTTTTCCACGGTTTTTACATGGTTACAAAAAATATTCAGCATAATTGTTTCAGTGCCTTTCAACTATATCTATCCATGGATTTTTTGGAACATGTTTTATGAAATCATGATCTCAATCCATTCATACCTATTAATTACAGTTATTCTATAATTTCAAATAAAATAATATTCTATTGTAAACCGAAAATATTATTTTAATATTATGCACCATTAGGGGACATTTTGATAGCTCCCTAAAAAGAATATTGTTAGATTTGATACTGTACCTCAAATTTATATCTAATTCAAGGGAACAATGTCTCATTGGAACTACATCGGTGAGTACTCATTTCATTTTTGGTCGTTCTTCAATATTCTTTCGATCAATGATGTTATTTTGGTGCAAGATGATTTCCCTTTAATTTAAGTTCTTTTTCTATTCTTTAATTTTCTCCAAATATTAGTTAAATAATTAGTTCATACTAGGTTTTCACTCTTCTACCAAGATATGTTAGGTGTTCTATAATTTTTTAGAGATTTTCGGCGCTTTAATGATCTAGCTACAACAGTTCCACCCACCAAACTTTTCGGAGTTTCCCTAAAACTAAAATGATAAATTTAATTAAGTGAATTTAAACTTATTATAGTTCCACTTTAGGTTGTTTAAACTATATTAGTGGTTTTTTTCCCAACCCAATTCCACCCATGGGCTTCTCCTTTGGAATTTACCTTCTTAATTATTTTTTAAACCATCCATGTGATGTTTTATCAAGGAGCCCAAGATAATGGAATATGATTTTAATTTAATAAAGTATTACTTTATTTTATATGACCTGTATTTCCTACTATGCATGTGTAGACCTCAAGAATTATATATCTATAAAAAAATTGAACTACATATTGGTTTATATGTAAATTGTCGTAAGAGTGGGTATACTCTTTGGTTTCCTTTATTAACAAATGTGTTTAACAATTTGGTATAATCTCTATTTTTGTTTTGATGTAAGTGGTTATATGAGTGGATAGAATCATGTTGTTTAAAATTACAAATGTTATAAAAGGATTTATGGTATAAAATGTGGAATGAATTAATAAATACCATGTACAATGTTTGTTGGATCTTGAATGTGTTAGTGGACCCCTCAGATTGAGTGTTCTATTTGGTTTATGATTTAATGGGATGCCTAGGTCCTTTCTATCACTAGGATCTAGATTTCTTGGACTCCCATAGGAATGTTTTCATAGAAATGATCCTTCGACTCAGACCATTGCTTAACCGAGTTTCCATCAAGATGATCAAAGGACTCAATAAGGATACCTAGGTCTTCTAAATGATGGATTCAGACCTTCTTGATCTAAAACATCAATTCTATTATACGGTCAAGGGTAATGTGATGTGTGAGTATACATCTGCATTGTGCTTGATTTGGATTTTATCATTCTACAGAAAGGATGTGGTGAATTTATGTCGATGGATTTGTGGAGATGCCACATATGTTTCTTTTGGTTTCTATTATAGCTACCTATATAGTATATTTCCACTTTTTTGTTACGGACACGTGAGAGGATAGTCAGTATCACTTTTTTGTAGTGGAAATACCTTTGGAACTTTATATTTCATTCCCTATTACCTTATTTACTTGCACAGTTCATATCTTTTCATATTGCATAGCATAAATTATATAGATCGTTAGTTGGTTACCTACAAGGATATCAAGTCAAACCCTGTTAGGGAAGCCATTGGGTACCTAAAAATAATATATGGATGGTTGAATAGATATTAGATGCACGTATAGATTGATGGTTGATTTTGAACCATTCTTAGGAGCAATGGAAAACGAGATGGAGATGAGGCTAGTGATTCTATTCATAGATAACAATTTTTGGTATTTTGGTATTCTGGATACATTTATTTTATTGTACTATTTTATACCTTTTTTACTACTTTGTAACGACATGTGTCATCGTCATTATTTATTATATACTTCAGGTTCAATTGTTATGTATTCATAAATTTTTCAATTATCGGTCATTTATGCTACATCTAATATTGAATGTTAATACTATTCAAATATGATACACTATGGTAATGATAGAATTGTCTCCTCACATACCTACTCAATCCCACACATATAGTCCATTGTTTAAAGCATTTTGGGAGATTTTATTGATGCCTTGTGACTAACTTGGCTCAGGGTACTCTTGAGTTATGTCTAGGTCTGGGATGATACACAAATATTTCCTTGAAAGCATTCTACAACCATTTTATAACAAAAAAAATGAAGTATATCCCCATTCTATTATTTTTCATGTAAAAGAATTCTGATTGAATTTCCCTTCAAATTAAAAAAACAATCCCATTATATTAGAGAATCATATATTTCATTACATCTGACTAGAAATTGATGCATTACATATTTTTTATTCCAATAAATAATAGTTCTGAAATTTGTGGAAAATAATATAGAAAAATATTCATTTGAACACCACACTATAATGGGTTTGGATACAATAGACCATTCACACGCTATTCTTTGGTTTTTGGATCCAGTTTAATGATGGGTATAATGAACTATTTTAAATGAGTTGGTTACAATGTCTCATGTATCTAAAATGATATTTAGTGGTTCATAATATCATTTTAAAATATAATGTTAGGTTAAGAGTCATTGTGATACCAAAGATGAAACATAAAGGTACAGATAGTGGGAATGATGTATAAGAGGTGAATTTATGTTGATATTATTATCGATATTATAAAATCACGGTCACCATGATAGATGGGGGTATAGAATAAATGATATAAACATGTTGGTAATTTCACCATCTACACCTAACAATAGCTTCACATAAAACATCATGGAAGAAAAATCACAATAGTGTATAAAGGATATATTACAACACTCTTATGTATCAATTTAAAAAATAGCCACATGATTCTATGGATGCCAAAATGACGGTGGTCATACACTATGATAGTTATGAATTTTAATTTTGATTGGGAACAAAACTATATCGAAATAAATAACGATCTATGTTGGTAAAAATATAGTAGAGTTAAAGGAAGATGGATAATATATGGTTTAGGTTTACATTTTTTTCATTATCCCATCTTCCATGCCATCATGGATCCTATATTTTCTTTTAATCAACCATTAATAAAACCCTGTTTTTTATGTCAATAGAAAAAATTTAAATTCTATTGTTCCAATCATTATTTTTTATATTCAATGAATACCTTTATTGATTTATATGATTGTGAATTAATTGATTTTCTCAATTATTTATTATTTTATTGTTTTTTGTTGACTAGATAACTATTTATTAATATATATTGAAAATATTTTTATTGAATATTTATATGGTATATATTTTCTATTTTTCACCATTGAAAAAAAAAATTATACTGTATGGAAATTTTATGGTTTATTCTTTCAAAAAAAGTCAATATTTATTAATCTAGTTATCTATTTCATATCATGGAATATTTATATTCATATATCAAACCATATCATTATCATTGTATTGGAAAAAATATAAATAATAGAAAATTGTTGTTTGTGAAAAAACTCACATTTTTTTAAAAATATAATTTCTTTATTTTTAACAAATCAATTATTTTTTTTATTAAAATTCCTTACATGAACTAGATAAACAAAAATAAGTTCAGCTCAATGAAATATTCTCATGGAGTAGTTGAAAAAACTATAAATGAATAGAAATTATTGTATTTTCATTAGTTATTTTGACATAATCAAGTTAAACATACAAGGTTATTTAACTTTTATGAACATATACCAATGATTTAAATATTTTACATGTACCTTAAAAAATTGAATTTTATGTAAAATAATAATGTTTATATATGATATTAAAAAGGTATTATTCAATATTCAATAAATGGTTAACTATTTCTCAACTATTATTATAATTAAATAGTCTTTTCAAAACAACTTAGCAAAATAATATTTTTCATATTACAATTGAACATAAACTAAAAACTCATGTAGAGTCATCCTTGAGGAAACAGAGACCCATAAACCTAGATCTAGTGCTAAAAAATGTATTCTCCATATGCCCATTTTGATACTAACTAATGTGACCAAAAAATAATCATCCTTCATAATAGTGTTGATTAAAATTAACGATCCATGTAAATACACATTAAATTTTATGTTTATAATTTTAAACACATAAGAAAACCCCATAACTAAAAAAATACATATTTTTCCCATCGGATGGTAAATTTTACAATTTTATTCAAATTATCATATTATATAATAAGCCTTCAAGATTTTAAAAAAAATTCTCCACACATGATATTCAATCAAACATTTCATATTTTATATTCTACTTTATAACATTTGGAAATGAAAATGAAAAAAGGAGGAGATTTATTGCAATTTAAAAAGTTTCCTACATTAAAATATATCATATCATATATAAGTAATGAATAATATGGTAGAAATAAAAGATAATAAAATAATTTGATATATATAATCACATGATCATGAAAAATTTACATGGGTAACATAAAAATATAAATGGAAAATAGTAACTAATTTCCTAGTAAAGGAATATATAATGATTGACATATTAAATATAACATCAATGAATTGTTCAATGGTATATTAAATAAATGTCAATACATACACCAAATACCCATGAAATATTTTTTCATGATACATATCAATTGGTTGTAGGACTATTTTGGGAATCTTTTATCACTTAATAATTCCAATGAATTCAAAATATTAAAATATTTAATTAAGAATACATAATAAACATGACATATTAATCAAAATAATTTTCTAAAAAAAACTAGAATACTATATTTCAATACCATCCATAATAAAGAATCAACCAATAATTGAAATCAACAATCCTCATTATTGGAAAAAACAACCACTTCTATTACTATTATTTCCTTAGTAAATAAATCATCTACCTTCATTGGTAAACATCCACAATATAAATTATAAAAAATATATTTTTTTACAAGATATAGGGTAGTGGGTGGGAGTAATATAAATAATGGAAATGATATATAATGAATTAATGATAACACAAAGCATGAAAATATAGTAAAATATGATATTAAATGAGATATGATAATTGATTGAGATCATCTTTATAAGGAAAAAATTGCATTAGGAATAAATCATTTTGAGTAGAAAATGATGCATAAAAATTATTTAATAAGTGGTAAAATAATACTAACACATAATAAGAAAATAATGTTTTGAATGGGTGGAATGTTTTATTTATAATTAGAGTGGAAATTTATTATAAAACATTATAAATTACACTCATTAATCATATGTATCATAGTCTCAAAAACCAGGATAAAAAAAGTTCAAATACTTTTCGTTACGCATTAAGGAGAAAATGATATTATTCAAACTAATTTTCAATAATAAAATCCCTTACATGAAAATATGGTTTTGTAATAAATTATTGAGATGAATATAGAAATATAAATATGAGAAATAAAAAAAAATTCAAATATTAATGAAAGAATTAAAATTTGTCTTGGTGAAAAATAGAAAAAAACGAAAATAGGATTTTCATTATACAGACATTGAATCATTTAAATTACTACTAGTAACGATGAATAAAAATAGATGATGGTGAATTAGGTCGGTCTGTAAATGTCAAAAAATATATTCTTTTCAAACTTTTTAAAATTAGAGTATAAAGTGATCTATATGTAAAAATTTAAAATTATTCTGTTTTTGAATCATTGTTAAAGTTTAATATCATTAAAAAATTAAATTATCAATAATTTGAGTATTGAGAAGAAAATAATAGAGTGAATATACATAATATGGATATGAAAAATAAATATTCATGATCATAAAGGATAAATAAGATTTTTATTTCTAATAAACATTACTTCTATAGTTTTGAGTACTAAAGAGCGGGAAATGAATTAATACTTGAATGCCCACAAAATAATTAGATTGGAATAATATATATGGAAGTTAATAAGGAAATATTAAATAATTCACTGATATCAAAAAATATTTTTATCCTACCATGATAATTAATCCCAAAAGGTTTGGGTTTTATTTAATTGTGTTGAATGAATTATGGATAACATATATATGTTCCACATTATATTGGAGTGTGAAAATAGAAGGAATGAGAGGAACCATCATTCATACAATAGAATATTGTTAACATCATGTGAGTTCAGCAAAGCTTATAGATTTCAGGTAATCAAATATGAGGGGGGAAGACCCCCAATACCATAACAATGTAGTGTTTCTGATAGGATTAACACAACCATCGTGAAGAAAGTTATATGTATGATGAGTTTGGATATGTTTTATATGATATGGTGGGGATAAAAATTTTCTATTTCATGTTTCCACAACAATATATCAATATACACCACATGAAATTATAAATGAAAAATATGATATGGTCTATTATACAACCCTATTAGTTTTATTTATTAGAATTTATTTTTTCATAATTTTCATATATATCTAAATATATCTATAAAAAATTATACGACTTTCACATTGTGAATCACTATCGACTATGGTTATTATCCGGTAAGATAAATAGTTTTTGATCAAAAAGATAATATGTTTATCAGAGGAAAAGATAGCATGGAACATTTAAACGAAATGATTGAGGTCATCCAAAATCCTATAATTCCTCAAAGAAAAAACCATTTTTGATTGAATGCATCATTTTATACCTATACTAGTACCACAAATCACTAAATAAGATATCATTTTAGAAAACTCATTAATTGTAAAACATGTATATGTATTGTAGGATACAGAAAATAGAGAGACTCAACCCTATCAACAAGAAGTTTAATAACAATTAGGATCTATGTTTTGGTGCACCTCTGACAACACCGATGTCACTACTAGGTTTCATTATAATATATATTACATAATTTTGGTTTAACTAAAATATTTAAACACTTTTTTAATTAAAAAAATATATTTATTATTTCATTGTTCATGACTTGTGCCTAGTCCCGACATAATTTGGGGAACCATGAAGATAACATTTATATGGTAAATGCATTATGAGAATTGTTTTGTTCATTGTGTGTTTAATTTACATAGATATCATGTTTACCATTAAATGGGATCCTTCTTGGTATATTTTATTAATCCATGGTTTGGTTTGTATGGTAAATGAACTGTTTATTTTATACTATTTGAGTTTTAGTGGGAACCATGAATAACTATTGGTGTATAAGGGAGATAGAACATATATTAGACTTGAATAGTAAAAACTATGAAATAGTAATATGATTGTGATGTAGTTTTTTTCATTTATATTTTATATGACTAAGAACTATACAACTTATTCGAACATCCTCCTTAGGCTTATGCATAACTACTTTTTTGAATAAAATTATGATCATAGCATGACATATAAGATATTTGGGGATGTTATGAAATGTTTCGAGTAATGATTAGAAATACTAGGATTTTGTTAATGTGTAGAGAAGAAAGGATAATGAGTTCTGTTCTTCTAAATGAGGGACAAGACACATGTTTATTTTTTCAAATGAATAAAATATATTAATGTTTAATTCATCCCATGTGGATCCAAACTGATTTATTTTGTTACTGTTGATGAACATGGGTTAAAAGTTTACAATAAAATAGAATTTTAAAAAGTTTTTCTATTATTTAAACCCTCATCATCTTAGCTTTAACACTTTTAACCTATGATATTATTTGTCATGAAAATTTAATTTTTACGCATGTAACAATTAATAATGATAAAAAATGATGGTATACTCATTTTTAAATTATTAAATAATCAGTCATATTTTGTGTTAAATTTTATAAAATTCAATTCATTTAGTGGCATAAATTAATATATGAAATTAATCATTTAATACACAATGAATAATTATTTTTTTCAAAATTTCATTTTTATGTATAAAATATTTTTATAAGAAAAGTAGGTATTATATTGATCCCAATGAATATAATTCTATATTTACTAATACAATGGATCCATGATAATTGTTTATTCAATTTTAAGATATGGTACTTCATAAATATTTTAATGTAAAAGATACATGTCTATAAAATAGATTTTTATCACCATTCACTAAAAAATTAATCCACGATGAAAAATATGAAGAATATAAAATTAACTGATGAAATAAAAAAAATATTTTATATAAAAAATTATATAAATATATGTTGATTGAAAATGAAAATTAAATATAACATGAAAAATGACACATGCATTTTTTTTGGTTTACTATAAAAGTCTAGTTCAATGTCATTATTACCAACATTGTGTTTGTGCACTAAAATTAATAAGAACACTTCATTTTCATTATTATATGTCACTCCTACCAATTCAAAATACATAACACAAAAAATTCTAAATATAAGAACTTTTTAATTGATACTATATGCGACAAGCATCGGCATGTTTAGAAGAAAATTTAACACCCTAAAATTTTATGATATAACAATTTTAAATAAAATAAATTTATTCTAATGTCATAATTACATAGAAAATTAATGTATATTGTGTTACATAGATCATTTTTTATATTACATTACATGAAACACTAGTTTTCTATTATGTTACACGTAATACCAAATTTAAATGAAACAAGGAATAATATTAAAATATTAACATTAAATGAAATAGTTATCATCTATCTATTATAATGGAATATATTAAATGGATTTAATAACTTATAAACACATATATTTCATACACATTGAATAGTAATCCACTAATTATTAAGAAAATATTAATTTTTTTAAAGGAAAAAAATGTTTTATGAAAAAATATAATTTTCCTCAATGATGTATTAGTCATGCTTTTTTCACACATTTAAAAATTAATTTTATATATTTTAATACCAAAATTTTATCATGGTGGATTATTTGGATATTTATTAGAGGTTTCATGATTTTATAATTATATAAAAATATTGCTCATTAATTGAAAATGTATTTTCCTTTAAATAAATATTAATGTAAAATTGTTTTTATATTTGTTTAAATTTTAAATTAGATAAAACGAATATCAATTAATTTGAATTATTTTATTTAAATTATTTTTATATTTAGCATATATCTCAAAACATTGCAAACCATTGAATATTTTCTCATTAAAGGCCTGCTTTCTCATCAAATTTTCTTGACTAATTTTAAAATAAAAAATTTCAATTATGTGAATTTAATTTGTAAAAATTTACTCCATATTTGAAAAATAAATAACATATTTTTTATAATAATTCAAACTCGTTTTTTATAAATTATGAATAGTGAAAGGTGTAAAAACTATTTACAGGAGTTAAAGTTATAATGGATGTATATGGAGTTAAAATAAGAATAAATGTTTTAAAAAGGACATACAACTTCTAAAATAACAATTGGTTGGGAATATATCCATCTAAACTATTATAGTATCCATAGAGGACAATTTTCTGATTTTTTTCGTGGTAAAAAATGTTGTTATGAGGGAGTATTTTCAATAATAATAACATTTGTGCCACTCAACTAACTTATAAAAGATCACCCCATCTCCTAAATTTTCACTCAATAAATCCTATTTTTGGCCAATAAATTACAAGAAAACATAAAAACAACTATCCCCTCATCAAATAATCTTATTTAGGGAAAAATCTATCTACTAAGGCTTTACAACTAATCAAAGGGTGATACCTAAAGAAGATACAATGTTCCTCAATGAGCATCATTATTTTATTTTATTCTCCACCTCCTTAAAATATTTTTCAACCATGATGATGTAATATAATACATGTCTTCCATATAGTATCATTTTTTTTAATAATGGTACTACAAAAAACAATATTTAATTTCATCATGTGGTTTATGAAATCATCGTTTATGTGTACTGTGGGCTTCTACCTCATAAACTAATGTCGTTATTTCTTCTACTAAAAACATTAATGCTTAGGTATGGTTATGTATATAATCAATAAATATGATATTTATTAAATATTTATACATATAGATTCATTATATCATATATGTATTTTTACCTTCTATTCCAAAGGAGAAGATAATGTTTCCTTTGTGTACGATGGACTGCTGATCCCTCAAGCTAGGTGATTTATCGTTCACTAACTCCTCACATGGAAGGTTATATGGATAAATTTATGGTATATATGCCGTACAAAAAAATAATTGTTATATAAAATAAAAATTTATCATTTAGTGGAAATAATATATAATATTTCTCTTACCTTTTCACTCACATAACAATGTTAACATCATCTGTGTATGTGTGGACTACCACATTCACAAAATGATGTGACTCTCTTTTAAAAGCACCACACATGGATGATGTATATTAGTAGATAAAATAGTATATATTTTATTAATGTATTTATTTAATTAAAATATTTTACATACCATTTTTCCACAATGATCATGGAAAATTGGAAACTTTATAAATGGTTACATATAGCCTAACATCTCCAGGATAAAAACCTACATTGTTTTTCATTACAATATTCCATGACTAATTTAAAATGTAAATTTTTTGTAAATATTTGACAATTATTTCTATATTATTATTATTCTGATTATAAAACTATTTATTTTGTGAATTAACTATATCTTTAATGAAAAAACACACATTATAAAATAAGGAAGTAGAGACATGAAAATGGAAATAATGAAATATTATGAATGTGAGATAAAATATTATACTAGAGTCATATATGATTTCATGAATATTATTGTAGTTCTATTTTTAGTTCAAAATTATTTTAAAACCACTATATATTATTTCCAATAAAGTTAAATTAAAATGAATTTTTTTAAAGGGATTTCCTCACACAATTTGTATTCATTGGGTTAATCATCAACATCGTTGATTATGTAATTTTAAAATTATGTGTATAACAACTTTTTATTACCTTATATTGTATTTATTAATAGTTTATATGTATTTATAGTTGAATAAAATAATATATTCATAAAAAAGTTCCTTCTTCAACATTAATATCATTATAAGGGTTTATTTCACAGTCTCATTCTAATTTAGATTGTTTTTTTATTTTAGTTAAGGTAATTATTTAGAAATTTCATAATAATCCAATTTATTTATAATCTCTATTTGATATTATTGATATTTTATGTATTAATACAACTATTCCACTCTTTGTTACTTATATTAATTAAGAAAATATTTTATGGAAAATAATCTATATTTATCTCTTCAGTTAGAAATTGTTTTTATTTCTAAAACAATGATTTCTATAATGGTTTCCATATTTTTAACCATTTATTATTATTTATTAAACGATATATTATACATTTTTACTATTTTGTAAATTTTTCAAAATACATCTTATGATGTTTTAAAACAAATTCTGTTCAACTCTTATAATAATTGTAAAAGTAATATTCTTCTCATTTTACAAATATGAAACATCTCTAACAATTTTATAGTATAAGTGGATTTTACATAATAACATGTATGATATAAAAAAAAATTTGCACCATCATGGTAAAAATATTAATTATTTCATTTCAGGTATGAAAGGGTCAATTTAATTAACTTTTCTAAAGTGGGTTTTGAAATGTTTTATGTTATAAATAAATTTTAATTTAATAATCATATGGATATATTACTTACGACTGATTTATATATCATTTTAGGTTATTTGTATTAAAGAATTTTAAAAAACCATTAATTTAACTCCAATTAGTATATATTTAATTTATTCCACCTCAATTATTCCTCTAGATGGTTTATGATCATTTTGACTAAGGATGGCATTGTCATTCAATTCATTGATTCAATATACAGTCATTAAAATACCCTTCAATTATTAACATTATAGTGTATGTTGAAACTCCCTATAATGTAAATATTTTTTATTGCTAATGTGTTAATTTCTAAATCTATATACCATTACTAAAAATGGCGTTTAACATTGAATTTAATTTAAATTAATGGTCAAATATTTATAAACCTATATCTTTTACACAATGCAAATATTTTTCTTATACATGTTATTATTCATTAATTTAATAAATTATTCAATATATGATGAATTATTTGGATATTAAATACAATGTATGAATTCATTTATATAAAGCCACAAAATACATCATTATGTCTCATGATACAAAATCAATTGGCCAAACACTATGATTTTGTACACAGTAGTTTTAAACTATCTTGAGAATGGTCTTGAAATTAATGATTTAGTTAGCAAAAATATATCATTTTGTACCGAGTTATTTTTAACTATCTCAAGAAAGGAATTTATGGAAGATATTTCATTCTCTCCGATTTCATGGAATCTAATAATTTTAAAATTCGTTTATAAAAACATTAGTTATTAATTTTTTTTAGTTATTTATCATTCAATAGCATTTATTAATTAAATACTATTTCCTTAATGTTATTTAAATGACATGTGTGTTTAGTTATTTACATTTATATATTGGTAATACATTATTTTATCATGATAGTAATGTTATCTAAATTTAATGTGTGTTAATTTATTTTCCATTTCATGTTGATTATTATAATTGAATCAAGATAGATTTAGTTGTACTTAACCCTCCATGAGCATTTTATCTTTCACTTATTTAGATTCCATTTCTAATAAAAAATGATGTTCACTATGATTATCATGAAAGGATATAATAGGGGGAATAATGTTATTCAAAAAAATATGTTTTTAGTTTTTGTATTCAAATTTAATTACGAAATCTGGTAGGTATAAAGATTACCAATACTAATTAAATATATTTTCCTTCAAGATAAAATGAAATGTTTTTTATATCAATTTAATAAACCAAAAATTGGATCAATGTTACTAGAGTTCATATTGATACTATTGGTATTAGAATATGTTTAGTAAAAACATTAGGAACTATATTTTTGAAAAACATAGTTCATGGAACATAACTCTATGATATAATTTGATGATATCTATATAAGAACCTTATAAGGGTTTGGGAAGGTAGATATATTTTGGTTTTTACTATAAACACATCCATGTATGGATACTACTAGTTGGTGTAGTTCTGTAATAGATGTACCTAGATATAGTTACTCCAAAATGGATATATTAGGCTTAACCTAATCATCACCTGGTGTATAAAATAGACCATTTTATGCATCAATACTGAAACACCTGGGGTATTTTATAAAATTTAATCAAATTTTATTCAAAATCATTATGAGGGATTTGAAAATAAATATATACCTAAGGAAACAATGTTTATTTTTATGAGATGAGCTGTGTATATCTTTTTCACTTTATGATGACTATTTCACTAGTTTTTTTATCATACATTTTTCTTAAATATGATATGATCTATATATTATATTATATAATTTTGAAACTATTCCATGTAGGAGGAATGAAAAAAAATTAATGCATATAATCTAAATAATAGAAATTACTATTTATTTGATGGTGTTATGCAAATACTTTCAAAGGAAATGTTATCCCAAATATTCTCATCATATGAATCCATAATATCATGTGATAACAAGACATATAAATAATTATCTATGTATTATTGATTAAGATGTGGGAATGTGATAAATAGGATGTTTTGGAAAATGGTAGACAAAGGGAAGAAGGGAAAGAAGGGTTTTATCTACATGTGATAATTGTGGAAAGAAATAAATTGGTACCTTATTGAATGGAATGAAAGATTCTTACATGTATGGAGTGAAATTCCACAATGAATGTTAATATATAGGATTGAAAAAACAATCCAATGTATAAAATTTCAATATAAATGATATGAGACACTACACAAATCAATGTATCAAGATTAAAAGTAATATACCTTCAGTGAAGCTAATCAATCATACTCAAGCTTATTCATTTACCATAAACAAAGTGGAATTTTTAATGTACTTGTGTTTGTAATGTATAGTTGTATCATTTCACTGTTTTATCATGGATATACAAGATAAAATGATTATTAAATATTTCAATATTCTAATGTAGTAAATTGTCAATAAGGATTCGAATGTTTATATTGAATAGTACTGATGACCAATAATAATGATTCAGTGGAATTTTGAACTTCATGGAAAACAAATGATTGAGGACCCTTACTAATGTTTATATAATGATGTTTTGATGATGAGAAAATTTATATGGACAAAGTAAAATTTATAGTGTTGACAACCTGGAAATGAATAATGATTTCGTGAAAAAAAATTTACGCTTCGATTGATGGAATTTATAACATTTTTCGATTTGGGGAATATATCCAATAATCTATGTTTTATCTAAGGAATAACGAAGCATCCAATTTTTCAATAGGATTTTATTTTAATTCTTGTTATTACTATGTTTTAATAGGTTGAATGATTATGGTATTCACACATTTGGTATGTGGTGATTAAGAGATAATATATATTGTTTTAGGGATTATGGATAAGTTATTTTTTAGAAATTCGTAGACCTTATTTATAATGTTGTGGAACATAATATTTTAGAAGGTTCATAAGGTAAACCACTTGTGAATTTCATTAAGATGAACTTTGGATTCGTTTTTTAGAGATTATTATATTTCTTCACCATATATAGATTCATCTATATTCCATGTTTTGTCTTAATGGTTTTCTATTTGTAAAAATACTTAGACATATATAGAAAGATGTTACACTCTTATTTGGATCTTATAACCTGATAAAATTAATTTTATTGCTTCATACATAAAAAACTATAATGTGATATTAATTTCTTATTGTTAGGTTTGAATTGAAAATTAATCGAAGTAGAAGATAATGATGAAATTTTTTTATGAAATTGAAATGTATCAAGATATAATATTTCCATATATCCATTGATAGTAATTGAACCCCTAAAATTTTGGAATAGGATATGGAAACAAAAAAGGTACCTTGTTATATTCATATTTGTTGAGTCAAATAGTCTATTAAATTATAAAAATTTTATGGTTTTAAGGAACCTAACACTCCATTAATAATTCACATGCCTATGATCATTGGCCTCAATAAATCTTTATAATTATTTACACATTTCTCACATGTCCATATCTTCACTTGAAACAAATAAAACCCTACATAGAATATTTTTTATTTGTTATTCGATATGAACATTATACTCCTTGTCCTATCTTATTAAAATGATATTTCATTGTCTCTTTTTCTAATGTGGATTTCAGAAAAATAATTTTATGACATCAAACCCTTGACTATGAAAATATTGTTTAAATTTTATAAAACCTATTTATTTTATGTTGGGGGAATTTGACACCCCATAATTCTATAATAATAATATTGTATTGGATATCATACAAAACATCCAACACACGACTTATAAGAAAATATAACACCCTGTAACTTTAGAAAAGATTTATTTTTATGTAAATTAAATCTCATCATTAGATCATATTTCAAAGAATAGTTATTTTATCTAGATTTATTTCAAAATAATTGATTACATTTAATTACCCGTAACATTGAGTATTTTTATAATTACAGTATCATCGATTTTTAACGAGAAATGAAATATTATAAAAATAATTTTATTTAATGTGATTTTTATCACCTAGAGCATAGAATAGTAAGTATGAATAGATATTACAAACTTATGAAAATAAATTGTTTTCAAATTATTATTAGTGGCCTCTTGATTAGTAAAAAATTAATCATCATTAAATTCAAGTAAATGTTTTATGAAAAATTATATATTTTTAACGGATTAGTCTCACATTGTATATATACTTTAAAATTAATTTTCACCACTTATTGAAATTTTAAATTAAAAAAATTAATTAATTTTTGAAATAATAATTCCAAAATTATTCGACAACACATTTTTTTTATTTTTTTGAGATGTTTCATTTTTTGATGAATAGTGAAAAAATAAATTATAATTTGAAACTAAATTTTCATTAGAATAATTAATGATGATAAATTAAATTTTTATTTATTAATAAATTATTATTATTTATTTATTATACCAATAAATCAGAATTATGTCTTGTGCATATTTGATTATTTTATATGGATATAAAAAATTTTCAATCATTTGAAAATTTTACCTTTAAAAGCCTACTTTTTATCACATAAGTGAGATGAATTTTAAATAATAACACTACAAATATATGAATTGAATTTTATAAAATGTTTTAAATATATTTAATAATCATTATTTAAATATTACCATAATTTCAATTTAATTTTTTATTTATATTAATAATGAAATTGGTAATAAAAATTACACCAGTTAATGTAAAAATGAATTTTTCTTGTGTAAAATAATTAATATTATGGAAATTAATAACATAAAAATAGGTACAATATCTATATTATTGTAATTATCTAGAATATATATACTATTTTATAAAATTTAACATTTTGGTAACTTAATTAATAATATAAACATGGCTCTGATTGAATATTTTCACAAAATTACAAATATGCCACTCACCTCAATTATAAAAGGCCACCTCTCTCTTATTTTCATCCTAGATTCAAAAAAAAATTGGTTTAGAAAACAAAATACCCAAGTACATTCTCAAATCATATCCTTTAATATTATAAGAATATTTTTTCCTAAATATCCAACTTAGGAAGTCTTTGGTACGAACCGAAGGATGATACTTGGAGAAGAGCTCATTCTCTTCAAAAATCGTCGTAATTTTATTTATTTCTCCACAACATTAAATACATAATAAAATATAATGATAATATAAATTATATTTATTCAATATTATTTAATGTTTTAATATATTTTAATGACCTAAAACCATATCCACTTCAATCAAATTCGTTACAGAATCATAATTCATGTGTAAAGTAGACTAACTCCTCGTGATTTGATATCATTCGATCTTCTAATACAAACATCCCGGATGGTTATGATGATGAATAAATATTATATATATATATATATATGTAATTTATAAAATATTTATTACTCTTTGGTAATTATATCTAATATATATATATATATTCTTTTTTATAGGAGAGATATGATAACATCATTCATGAGTATGGTGGACAATGTCCTCATGATGTGATGTGATTCTCCTGGTACAAACACCTCCCAATGGATGGAGATAAGCATAAATGTAATAATTAAATGTTGTATACATGACATTCTTATGATATGAATTACTTATTTATCATTATTAGAATATCATATATCAATTTATTCTTACATTTTTACTCACATAATGATTATAACATCATCCGTGACCTTGTGGACAACCACCTTCATAAAGAGATGTGACTCTCATTCCAATAACACACCCCATTGATGATATTTATATAAGTACATAATATGGTATATATTATAATATTATCATTATTTAAGGAAAATATATTACATACTTTTTTTCTACAATGATTATTTAATAATTGAAATATTACTCACATGTATGTACTTATCACTAACTCCAAGATCACAACATACTTCATTATCCATAACAATCATTCATGAATGTTTTTATTAAATTTTATTATACTAAAAAATGAAAATTATATCATTATTATTGTTTTTTATATCATTAAACTATGCAATATGTGTATTAACATATAATTTTTTGAGAAAACATGAATTAAAAACAATGTAATTAAAAACCCGAAAATATGAAAATAATGAATGATTATGAATGGGTTATAAGATGTTATATATGGAAAATATATAGTATTATAAATATTTATATGGATCCAGATTATGTCGATAACATGTTTAGAAACACTATACAAGTGGTTATTTAATATTCAATCAAAATGAAGTGTGCGGTAAGGAATTTCATAACTCAATTTCTTTTCATTGAATTAATCTTATAATTCATTGATTATGTCATTATAAGATTATGTGTATAATAAATTTTATTTACTTTATAATGAATTTCAAAAAAATTATGTTTATTTATAGTATAAACACATAATCAATTCATATAATAATTCTCATTTCAATTTAATGATCATTCTAAGTGTTTATTTCACAATGTCATTCTAATCGACATTGTTTATTCATGAATATTAGTTGAGGGAAATTATTTTACCATATCCTAACCAACAAATTAAATTTTAATCTACTATATTTATTTATGATATTTTCAAGTGATAGAAAAATTATTCATCTTCTTGGAACATTGATTAATTGAGAAAATGTTTTAATAAAATATTACCTCATTTCGCTCTACATCTAGAAATTTGTTTACATCATAAAATATTTTTTCTAAAAATGTTTTAGAATATATTTATTTCATTTTATGAATAATTTATTATTTTTATGTTACCAATTATTAATTTATTTTAAAGGAATTTTATTTCATTTCCTAAACAATTACTCATTTTCTTTCACCAAAAATGTAAAATGGTTCTTCTGATATTTTTGCGAACAAGGCATATTCATGACCTTTTTATTGAAAAAATGTATACTATTTTTAACTTGAAGGACGTATAGGGAATTTACTATCATTATTGCTATCATTTTATATAGTATTTCATTTCATGTTTAGGAGTGTCTTATTAATGAAAATGTTTTTGAAATATATTTTTAAATAGAAGGATATTCAAAATGAATTTTTATTTTAAAATAGAAATTTTCTAAATGAAATTGATATTTTCCTCGAGAATGGTGGTAATGTTTTTTATGGTGCTTCAATTCATCAATTAAAACCTAAAAATATTCTTACTCTAATAGTTATATAGTATTTTGATACCATCCTTAATCTTCCTCTAGACAGTTTATAATAATTCACAACAAGGAAACTATTGACATTATCTACAATGAATCATTTTTCAAGTTATTAACATTCTATTAAATTATTTAATATCTCATTGACGTTAATTTTTTTGAAAAAATAAATATTATTTATTGTATATACCAAAAGTTAGTGAATAATAATTCATTTATACATACGTTGTTTTAAATTGAGAGTAATTTGATTAAATTTGGGAATATAGTAAATTATGTATAATTTATTCCTAAATATATTTTTTTGATAGGGAACATCTTTAAAAAATTAAATCCCTTATTCAAATTATAGTGAATTATTTCGACATAAAAGTCATGGGTGGGTAAAATTTTTATAATGAATCCCATTGCATCAAAAGTTATCATGAGAGACTACTTGGTGGAATCACCCTATGAGATTGTACGCATTATTTTTAAATTGTCTTGTAATAGATTTAGAATGTATAAATATAGTTGTCCCAACAATATGGGTTTATACCCTATAATTTAAAACTATCTTGTTAATGTTGGTGATGGTTGAGGTATCCTGATTCCTATGATCATGGTTACCAATATTTAAGCAGTAACATCATAGTCAATTTAGTTATTATCTTCCATGAGATATTTACCATGATGTTTTCTATAGATGCATCTCATTTTGAGTTTGTTGAAGATATGGATTTTTTTTATTTATTTACCATTCCATAATGAACATTCCTGATGCATTCATGGATTTATGTTATTTAAAATTCATGTGTGTTTAGTTATTTACCTTTTTATATTGATTATTCATATTTCCTATGTGATATTTTAGTTATTTAAATGGAATGTCTGTTCATATATTTACCATTCCATGTTCAGTTTTCCTATTTATCATTATAAATTAATTGGTAATTATTCAATAATAAGTATCTGATCTTATACTTAATTTTTCTATTCCATGTAATTCATGAAGTGTACTATGATGGACATTTAGGGATATTATAAAGGAAATAATGAAATTCTCAAAAAAAATTGTGATTTGTATATAAAAATTTAACCCATGAATCATGATTGAATGATGTCTACCAAAAAACTGAAACTATTTGGTCCTCTAGGATGTGATTCCTTGTATATCACGATAATATAATAAAGCAATCATTGGATATGGGTTTGTTGAGTCTTGGTTAGTACACACTTCTCATTGTGTTAGTACATTCCACTCCCTCCAAGGGTCACTATCAATTCATTTAGGGCATGTCACTCTATCCATTGATAATTTCCTTACAATAGTTTTGGGAAGATTAGTTAGCTTGAGAGGATAAAATCACTCACAACATCCCTTTTCAGACATTTCTTCAAAGAAAATCAATGATTTAGTCAAAATAAAAGAATAATTCCACATTTTTTATACAGATATATCATTTTGATAAATAGTTTCCCTTGAATTTTCATTTTCATATGCAAATTTCCATTGTGAATATAACTAATGGAATAATCATTCCATAAGGGGTAATATAAACTCTATTCATCATCTAATGAATAATTATGGATTCCCCTTCTTCACATTACATTAGTGAAGTCACATACTTTTTCTTTGGAAAATATTTCACCGGATTCCATGGATTCTTATTTCTATAATAATTATGAATCTCCCTTCCAGTATAACAATATATTGGTTTGAATTTTTACTATAAAAACAGAGCCCTTGAATATTACGTTTTTTGTGGGGAAAAACCTTATTACTATCAAATTAAAATGTTTCAATGGTATTATCTCTCTCTCTATCTATCTCTCTCTTGTATCTGTAAAATTAAAATGGTGTAGAGTCTCCTTCTTCAATCGAGGGATTTTTATTTGATACAAAATCAATTCATTTATATAGTCACTATCACATTCGTATTATCTACCATTTTTTATGTCACAAAGGAATATTAAATTCTCATTGTTTTTTGGTTATTTTCCATCACCACAACCACTTGGGATATTTTCATGTAGTTAAAATATTAGTACCAGATAATATCACCAATTTTATAACATTTATTTTCATAAAATATTTATTATTGAATATACACAAATATAAAATTAAGAGTCATAAATTTACATTAAATCATCTATAAGTCTCGACCTAGATTCTATTATATTAGAATGATATTAATTCTATTGAAAACTTCCCTTGGTAACATATTAATCCACTAGTTTGAAATTCCATAGCTATAAATATAGAAAAACATAATTTCATAACATTATGATTATGGTATTAATAATTTAATTAACTATGGCCCATATTAATAAGAACATCCATTTATGAAAAATTTCACACTATCATGAATTTCTTAATAGTTAAGGAAACATTAAAATGAACTCTTTTATTTATGCCCACATACAACGCTATTTCTAATACCGAAATGGGGCATCCATCCAACCCTTATGACATACTACATATTCTATTGTTTATAAATATATAAATATTTATTACAAACCATTACACTTTCATATCTTATTCTCCACAATGTGAACATATACAATATGTTATAATACAAAATATATGTTCCAGATGATATTTTTTCTCAATGGTGAAATATTCATTATTTTTTATATTAGAAATTTCATTACAGTGAATTCATTTGATTATAATAATTTATAAAAATACTTTATAATGCAACCCTTGAAAAAAGGGAATGTGAAAAATAATGTTATCTGAAATTCAAATGTTTAGGCAATAATATATTCTTCACCAAAAACTTTTATTTTAAACCTTACATGGGATATGGTAAAACATTTATCCCATTATATGTGTTTTAGTTTACAATTACAATAATATTAGAAGAACTAATCATCCGATAAGAAGGTCTCCCAAATACCCTAACCCAAAATAGAATTTTGAACAAATTCATTCTATATTTTCATAGGTAATAATACACAATTACTATAATTATTTCACAAATAGATAGTGTTTCTAAGATACCATTATTCATATTCACATGTTTTATCCTTGTGTGGGAAATTGAATACCTGATCTTCCTTTATAAATTGGTCACTCTACCCATATGTAAGAATCCATCTAAAATTATACTAAAAAAATTTATTAGTTTCCTTTACCAATTGGGCATGATACCCTTACACAACTGTATATATGATTTGATTACAATTCAATGTACTCTCATTTTCTATTATATTAAATCATACATTTTTATTCCTAATCTTATTTTAAAAAAATCCACTTTAAACTCCTTGGTGTTTATAAATATTTCACATTTATTTAGTTGAAAATATCTTCTTGATAATATTACCTAAAAATATATCATTTGGTCTAATTAAAAATTTCTATTTTTTATTCATCCACTTTTTTTTAAATAAATTAATTGGGGTTTCCCCTTTTACTTATACCCCTTTAGACATCTGATTCCCATTGAAAAATCTATATTGATTCACTAATATTCCCAATATGTAAATATTTTATTTACATCCAACCTAAAGATAAAAAACCTTCATTATGAATTTCCAAATATTGAATCCATAATTTATCATGTTTTTGAATTCTTTTTTAAAAAAATAGTTGAATATATTTCAAAATAAATATAGTGATAAATATCACCACCATGACATGTTATAAAATTCTATTATCCTTAAAATCATAGGATCATTTTAGGAAATATGTGTCTTAGATAACACATAAAAGAGTGTCCATGTTCCTCAATTGATAAAATAATTTTATTGAATAATTCTCATTTAGTTTTTTCAAAACATCATATTATCCAAAATCATATAACACTATTATAATTTAAACATTACAATAGATAAATCAAATTAGATTTCATTTTTTTCATATGTTATTAAACTTATATTATACAAAAATATAATTCCACATTCTATATACGTTCTCTTGGATGATCCTTCAATATTTCGCTTAAGAAATTCACTATATTCTTCATAGTCTATAAAACCTTATAGTTCAGGAAATGACTAACAGACTTTAACAAATATATTTCCTTCATTAATAAACATCATGACTATTCTTTGACACCCAAATATATCATTTTTATGTTTTTCCCCAATCCATCATAGATAACAACATATTCCTATTTGAAATTATTTTCATTATCTACGGTCGTGTTGATTAGATCATTTTGTCCATGAAATTTTGAAAAACAGAAATAAATCAAAACTTATAAAAGATGGAAATATATCAATTAGAATACTCATGATTTATCCTTGATGTGTAAATTTCCATTTATCATTTATTTGTGGATTGATTCACCAAAAAACAAGGATTATATGTCCTTTTTCAGAACATCCATATCATAGACCAATATATGGATTCAAATCCATCCTCATGATTCAAATTTCATAAATATCATTCCTTTAATTATCAAATTCACTATGAAAAATCAAATTTTTCTTAATACCTGAGGCTTAGAGAACATACAGAACCTGATAGGCCTCAACCATCACATTATACCTTGAATTTCAATATAAAATTCAGATCTACATCATTTGATGTGATTTTTAAAAATCATACAAGATATATTGTGTCCCCCTACTTCCTATACCTATTGAAAATGATAAATTAATTATAGAATATGGATAGATGTGTACACAGACAATATCCATATTTTGGATGGTGTTGAATAAAAATGGAGAACCATTATTTCCATTGGATTTCACTTTACAATCGGTCTTCATATATTAAGTTTATATTATGGATTCTAACCACATTTTATAATAATTTACATAGTTAATTTTCATAAAATATGTTTTATTAGGTATATTTACCAGAAATCACTTCTTTCCCAACAATAAAAATATTTTTTGTTCTCAAAAAAATTTCGATACTTTCACTATCCCTTAAGTCATTATCAAGATACTCCATAATGTACATTATATGGTTTTCCACTTCTTCATAGTCCTTATTGATTTCATAATTCTGTGATCAATTTTCATTATACTATATTAATTTATTATCACTAGAGGGTGTCTGATGTTTGGAGATATTTTTAGATCTTTTCTCCCCATAAATCTCATTAATGAAATCATCTCTATATAATCATTGTAATATACTTCTCAATGTAATTGTTTCCACATCCAATAATCCTAAAATATTCCACCTTTACATTGTTATAGTGGTAATAATTATAATGATATTATGCACACATACATTACTTTTTATGGTGTCTAGTTATTTTAGTTTTCTACCTTCTTCGACACATTTGGTATACACTATTTCATTAAAACAAATTTTGTTGGTGTGTCAATGCATACTGCAATGTAAAAATTATTACCATCTCTTCCTTGAGTCCTCATTTAGTTATTTTTAAATCTTATAGGGTCCATTTTAACTCAATTGTTAGTACCATTACAACATCCTCATTTAATGGGAATATTCGTTGATCTATTCTTCTCAATCCATTATGGTGATCCATAATGAAGCCCTACTTTATCCCTAAGGTTTGATCATTGTGACATGTGAAACATCTATGATTTAGTATAAGAATGAATGATTATTATTATTTTTATCATCACCTATTAAATGGTTTTGAAATAACATATTTAAATAATTATTGAGATTAGCATTACCCTTGAAATATAAATGGATCATGGAAGACAGAAATTGTTCTATTAACCACATGATCTTATTTCTCCATGATTCATTTAGAGAAATAAATTCTACATTTAGATTCATCCCACAAGACATATCATATTCTATATTCTATTTATTATTTTCTAAATGATTCTTCATTTTTTAATTCATTTTAGAAATTGTGTTTTCAATGAATTTATACTCTTAATACATAATTCTAATATAATTATCCTTCGTTTTAATATTACAAGGTTCTTAATGTAAAGACCCGTAAATTCCAAGGAAATTTTTTTCTTAATTTTCTTTGGAATTTTACAAGAACGCGGTTTCTGACGACAACTGATTCCGCGGCCCGGTGTGCCCGGATCATTTTCCGAAGTTTGGATCAGGTACGATCAGTGAACGGACGTGCGGGTTTTTCTAAATTTTGAACCGGTGCCCGGAATCGAATTCTGAGGGTACCGATGAAATCGCAGCGCCGATATTCTCTTCGAAACGCCTCTTCCGGAGTTAAGTTTTCTCAGGTGTGGTTTTTAATTTTTGGGCTTAAAGTTAAGATATAAAATAATTTTACGACAACTTTATTTTACTTGACTTAAGCCACATGGAAGCCACTTGAAGCCACTTAAAAGCGGCTTAAACTAAGTTGAACCGGATATGGTACTATCCAGAAATATCCTACTCTCTTGGTAGGATATTTGTGAGGTGGGGACCGCACGAGCCCCGCCGTTTCTTTCCGCTAAGTAACGCACCCGTGAAAACCCGTCATTATGAAATTCAACTGACGCGTTTTCGTAAATTCATAACAGACCATTTAATTGGGCGGTTTATTTCGTAAATTAAATGAGTTGTTTCTTTCGTTGAATTAATTCTACGAATTAATGGTTCGTTTCTTATCTTTTGAAATTCAAATGTTTAGTTATGTAAATAATAGAAGGCTTAAGCTTATTTTATTTTGGGTTGGTCTCCTTTGCCACCTTGATAGATTTTGAGAAGCTCTCCCCATCTTCTTCAACCTTGACGAAGAACACGAAGAACACTTAAGCTCCGACGAAGAACGTCGCTTCTCTTCTTCGTAGCCGGTGTGTTATCAAAGATCGATGACACCGCTTCTTCGATCTTCTTCCCGTGTCAATGAAAGGAGACTCCATTTCCTCCTCGGACTATCTCCGTCAGCTTACGAAGCTTCTCCAGCGACGTACCTCTTCGGATGCACCTCGACGTCAATGGAAATGGCGTTCGATTTCCGTGACGCCCGACCTCCGCGACGCTAGTCTTCCGCAGCTTGATTGGCGTGCTCCGCACTTGAATCCGAGGTAGGGGATTGTTGATATTTTATTTATTTATTTTCCATTCTTGATTCTAGAATTTCAAACTTCGAGGATAAAGGATTAAATGTTATTGTCTAACGAGAGGGGGGCCCGGACCGCACCAACACGGCCGAACCCCCCACCTATGTTCATAATTGTTTCCTAGCAGATGGAACGGGATGGCGTGGTGTCGTCGCACCACGCAGGAATCGCACGACAATTATTGCGTGATGCCGTGGAAAGAAATTCAAGAACGTGACGCCGTCGCGTCGCGTCGATGAAAGTCAAAGGCGTCGCGGCCGGAGCGGGGCCGCGGCGGAGGGAAGCGATGTCGTCGCATCGCGCCGGACGGCATAGGCCGCGGCCGGTTCCGGGCCACAGCGGAGCAAGATGACCGGCAGCCGGCACCGGGCCGCCGGTGTCGGCGAAGGAAGGACCGGCCGTCGCCGGTCCTTGCTGGTGAAATCGGCCGGCCAGTGTGGGCTGGCCGGACAGTGGAGACAGGGGGAATTAATTTCCCCGGCCGGGTCTCAATAGCGGCCCCAATTAAGGGGTCGCGGTTCTCAAGGGGGGGGGGTCTTTGCCCCCCGCACGCGGCACCCGAACGGCGCCCAGTTCGCGCCGTCGTGCCGGTCCGCGCCGCCGCGCCGCCGGCCGGGCTGGGTTTTCCGAGCCGGGCCGGGTCGTCGGGCCGGGTCGCCGCCCGGGGCGGGTCGACCCGGTTCGGCCGACCCAGGGGGGGTCGGCCTGGGTTGGCCCGGGCCCAGACCCCCCAGTTTCGGACCACTTTCGCTCAAATGCCCGTATCTTGGGCTACAGGCCTCCAAATGACTCGTCGTCAGTGGAAACACGATCCTTGGATCGAGACGGCCGTTTAGGTATACTATACTCAAGGTGCACCTTCCTTTTCAGGAGCCTACGTGGTTAAAACTTCATAGTTAAGCATGCTTGGCCTAGAGTAGTGATCAGGATGGGTGGCCTCCTGGGAAGTTTCCCAGGGTGGGTGTGAGACGAAAAAGACAATAACTCTCAGACCGGGCGTCTGATTGACGCTCCGTCTGTTGCGTTGAGTTCCTGTTGATGATACAGAACTTTTGGCATCCTTCGCCGAGATTTGGATGCAGTTGGATAGTGTCCAGGTTGGATCGCACCGAAATCCAACTGGGCCCCTGGAACGGAAAAGCTGATACCTTTCTGACAGAACGTTCGTTTGACGAACTGTCAGCGGTGTTGGTGTTCTCGTTGAGAAACGGTCCCTATGAGTATACCCTATGAGTGTTCGGGGTATAGTTGGGTTACGGCCGGATTGGTTCGCACACGAAACCAACCGGGCCCCTGGGACGAAAAGGCTATTAACTCACAGACCGGGTGTCTGATTGACGCGCCGTCTGTTGCGTTGAGACCCCTATGACGAGGTGGTCCTTTGAGATACATCTTTGCGGGACTTTGTGATACTTGGAGTATCGACTAGTAGCTCGTGGAGTGGAACCTCCCGTAGACGAGCGTGCGGAGTTCGGAGACCGTGTAGCCGGCTGAGGCCTGACGACTGCTTGACCGACTCGATATGGAGTGAGTCGACTAGCCCAGTGGACGGAGCGCCCGATATTTGGCGACAGACCCACGATGGATGGAGTGCCCGTTAGTTGGCCGCAAACCCGCGGTACTCGACATGAGGAGTATCTCTGTAGGCTATTAGTAGGAGCGCTCGGTATTTGGAGACAGACCCTCAGTGGACGGAGCGCCCGGTAGTTGGCCGCAAACCCGCAGTACTCGACAGGAGGAGTACCTCAGCAGTCTTAGGTTAGTGAGCAGTACCTCGGAGTCGTGACAGGACCATTGTACACTCCACAGACAGAGCTCTTCAGCAGTTATGGTTTCGACAATGAAAATCCAAGTTTGAGCTGAGACTTTTGACCTTTGTGTTTACCTCATGATTGAGATGGGTCACTTGATAACTGAGGTATATGTATGGGCATATACCTGAGTAGTGGTTATCTGTTGATTTCACAATCCTTGTGTTTTCTCATGATTGAGATGGGTTACTTGATAACTTAGGTATATGTATGGGCATATAACTAAGTAGAGGTTTTCTGTTGAGATCTTCTTTTGGTTATCCTTGTTGGTTTAGTGATATCTTGAGGGTCTCAGGGTCCCTACTGAGTATCGTTATACTCACCCCTGCACGGGCTATGCCCGCACCTCATTGTGTTGGTTGCAGACGACGGGCAGTGCTGACAGAGGCCGAGTGTTCGATGACGAGTCGGTACCTAGAGGTGGACTACACGACGAGTTGATACTCGGAGGTGGACTGCATGACGATTCAGTACCCGGAGGTGGACTACACGACGAGATGACTCACAGAGGAGGTTGACGGACGAGAGCGTGGAGGAGGCTATCTGTACCTACCCTTCAGGTAGGACCCGAGGAGGACGACCCAGGAGCTGCTTCCCTCTTCCAGCTATTTGACTTTTTGCTGTTGTATCTTGTCCAGTTGTAGTTGTACTTTCTTTTGGGTTTTTATTCTGGCCCATTTACTTTTCATCCTTTCTTTTGTACTTAGTTTTTTGTTTCTGCTTGTACTCTATGGTGGTTGTTTTCTTTTATAAAGGCAATGCCTTCCCAGTTATCGGAATTTTACGCCTTTGATACCAATTTCTCACGACCCGTCCTCGGGGCCCGTGTCGTGACTACCCCAAGCCCGCCTTCCATAGGGCATGGAAGGCGGGCTTGGGGTAGTCAGGACACGGGCCCCGAGGATGGGTCGTGACACTTAACACTTCACTCCCTTTATATTTTAAAATTAATTTGGGATTACCCAATTTTAATATTTATCAACTTTGAGTTATTCCAACATCTTTATGTCAACCTTAATTATTCTCCTAAAATGTAATTTATTTCCATGAGGTTCAATTAAAATTTCCAAAAACCTTTTTTCGGCCTCTCCTAATTGTTACCACATTTTCCTACCCTTTATTTTAAATGTCAATAAATTTATTTTCATCATTATGACTAAAAATTTTACCCATCAATTACTAGTCCTCTTGTTAGGATAAATGTGAATGTTCTAGTATTACCCTCCTTGGAACTACCTCGTGATCGGTGGTCACAATATTTATTTATTGATTATGTACATGACTTATACATGAAGTTTCATTATTTGAGTGAATGGATTCAGAATCATATTTATTTATATAATATTATATACATTATTAGACTAATACTACCAAATCTCATTCATTCAAATAATATATAAAATTGGATGGATTCAACATTGTTTTTTCATATTGTTTTTTTTGAATATCCAAGACACTATATAATATAGAAACAAATTAAAACATAAAATTTAATAAATAGATGAAAAAATAGGGTTAAAATCCAATAATGTAACTTTACATTTGATAGGAATTTTTAGGATTGAGGGGATATTATAAACCAGAATATGGGGGTGTGGGGAATAAATAAATAAATAATTTTCAATATCTTCTTAACAAGTGTATATAAATCATTTAATTATATCCCTCACCTTGATTTTCTCATGTTGATATGAATACCTTTTACATGAAAATCCATTATATATAAATTTTCCTATTTTTTATCCTTATCAACAATATCTATTGATTATATATGAGATATGAAGAAAATAGGAACAGTAAAACATTGGTTTTTATTGGTTCACTATGAAGGGCTAGTTCAGGGAGAATGATATAGAAAATTTGTTTGTTCAATAAAATTAGTAATCCAATATATTATTAATTTTAGTTTTTTTCTCCTAAAAATGATCACTACCTATTAATTTATGATATTTCTCTCCTTCTAGTCGTCACTTCATTTTGGTTTGGGCTAGGTCACTATTTTCAAGGTGCACATCCTTATAATGTTTTGCAGATAGTTTCGTTATCTCCCACGGAAAACATCTCTCACAACATCCATTTCAATCACTACATCAATTGGAAAACAAGACATTATCATGGTCTAAGAGAAATTTCCCCATGTTTATGTTGATTCACTAGTTTTTAGATGATTTCCTTTGAAACTATAGTTTATCTTTCACAAGTGCTTTTGGATTATCACCTACAGAATCTTTTTTCCTTGAGAGGTAATGTAATCCAACTTCATTATATCCAATAGAATTATGGAATCACCTTATTTACTAAAGAATTGTTAATTTATCTCTTTCTTCATTCATAAATAATTCATTATATTCCATGGTTTCTTCATTATAACATATTTCTAGAACTCCATTCTAGAATATTACTATAATAGATGTTGATGGATGCAGCAACACCTACCATGAACATAAATTATTTTTCATGAAAACAAACCGACTTAAATAATTCTTATAATTCAATTGAATTGCCTCTCTTTATCTTTTGTGTATATTTCAAATGTTTAATTCTCTTATTCTTCTATCGAGAGATCTTTTATGTGATACTAGATATTTTATTTTATATACACATTTTCAATTCTGTCATTACAAAAATATTAACAATATAAAATGACTACACAATTCTCCATGAGTCTTAGGAAATATTACATGACCATAAAAATGTGATATTTTCATATCTATGAAATATTATAGTTTCATAATATCGCGAATATATAAACTGTGTATTTCATAGAATATGTAAAACTGGATGTGTAGTATTGTAATATTAACTTATATAAATGTCACTGAAATAATAAATGAGTCTTGGGATAATTATTATCTTATAGGAAGTATGTTAGTTTTCATTATAACTACATTAGGGAATTTCTGCATCTTCCATTAAAAAATTTTAAATCATTAATTTGGAAAATTGTATTTTCCCAGTATCAGGATCACAATCATTAATTTTTAATTCATAATAACTAGTGGTAAAAAACCATTATCATTTGTGGTTACCCCTGTATTTTTTAATGGACACTAAAAATCATGAATTTTTTAATTTTTTGGTACTCCAATGAAATATTAACATTTATTCATGAATGGTTGTTATGATGTAGCTAATTCCTCCACAGTGTTTCAAAAAAAAACCCCAGAGGCATATACTTCTTCCACGGTGAATAACAATCTAACTCTTCATAACGACAAACTATGATTTCATTTATTCTTCTCTATTACATAGAAATATATCCAATCATATAATAATATATATAATATCCACTTACCATTATTGTGTAAATATTCAATCCACATTGAAACAAAACAATAACCTATGATGTGGTAGTTTATTTACAGTGCATCCATCAAAATATGATCATTTTAAACATTTTCCCACATGAAACAATTGGAACTACAACATGTGAAAATCGTAACATGTAAACTTGACACATATGTGTTGTGGTATGTTTTTGGAACGACAATGTTTTCTTCCTACCATTTTATGTGTTTTGGAACTCAGTTATAACTTTACACCAGAATGAGTGTACCCTTACACTGGTAATGGATGATCTAATGATCCCTTATGAAGGTTATTTGGATAAACTTATATATCCTCATTGCCTGACCAAAACCCTTATGTCAACACAAATTTCCTTTACTATGATACCAATACATTGTTACCCTTTGTTATTGATTCCTAAATACTCTTATGCATCCTCATACAATATACCCTTATTTGGTTAATGGAATATATGACCTTCATTAATGTATTGGTAATGCTAAACTTATAAATGTTTGAACAACCATAAAAAATATTTCATATAATACCAATAGTTATACTCAACCTTCATTAAAATTTAATATCTGTGCATGTGAGCCATTCATATGTCATGAATAACCAAATAGAATTACATGGTGTGTTGGATAGCCATAAACAAGACACATGGTTATTTAGATAAAATACTTGTTAACAAATACAAAAAATATTTAAAAAAACTACTCCAAACTCATTGGGGTTCATCAAATTTGATAAAATATATTTAAATATCCTAACAAAAAATGAAATGAAAACCTTTTTTGAAGAAATTTTTTTTGAAGCCTTAAATGACTTTCTTGAAAAATGAGAACTTATTTACTTTGAATTAATCAGTACATTTTCATTATATTAATCAATATTAATAATTTATATAATTTATTTATTCATATTCATAATATTACTTTTATGGAAATTTTATAATGTTATATTAAAACATATTTCATATATATTTATGGTTTCATTTAAATGTATCTATAAAATACATCATGTTCATTCAGAATGAAAATATATATGTCAAACTCCAGGTTTTTAAATTCTAACACCCATAAAAAAATTTAAACATGAATTTTTGTCACTTTGATTCAAACAACTTGGGATAATTCAATCACATCACATATTTAGGTACCCACATAGATTCCTCAAATTTATTGTTTTTCTAAAAAAAACACTAACATGATTACTGTTCATGTTCATTGAATCATTTTCTCATTAATGCATAATTTCCACTATTTTTCCCCATATATGATATAATACTATATTGGTATAACATCTTACATCATTACAAGTGAAATATTGGGTAGGTTCTATCTTGTGAGATATATATGGAACACAATCATAACTTGGGAGATATTTTTTGGAAGCTCCTAGTGATAAGAATCATCATGATATGATAAATAACAACTAATGGGATAATATATCTTGGTTTTATCTTTCCATTGTATCAATATCTTTGAAACTTTTCCCAAGGATATATTCTTAAGAATAAATTACATAAAAATGAATCTTCACATATCATCAACTATTATTAAAATATATTTTATAATGACAATTACCTACCCTGGTGTTTTTAATGGATATATCATTATCTAACATTTCATCAAAAATATCATGTGGAAACATCTTTGATCCTCTATGTTCATCCATCACGTTGGAGTTCCACTCTTTCTTCCATTGAGTGTTTCGTATGTATACATTTGATTTATTGTGTGCATGGTATTTGTGTATGAAAATACATATATATAAAGAGCTGATCCCAATAACATTTATAATACATAGAATAGTTGCTCATTATATCTCCAAGGTTTTGAATGGTTATATCTGATTTACAATATATAAGAGGATAATATGAGATGTTAATGTTCAATTTTGTATTCAATGTCATCTAAAGACTACTCTAGATCATTGAAGAACACCTCATAACCTGATCATATACAATAGAATGAGGTTCAACAATAAATATTACAACATACCAAATTTTTTTCTTCTAATATTGATCAATAGATTAATAATTTTATTTTATAATGAAATGTTCAAATTTTATATGACAATTTACTACAACCCAAATTAAATTATTCACATTATATGAATTTGGGTGTATATTGATGAATTACAATAAGATGTTTTCCCATGTCCGTTCCATTTTGGGAAATAATAGTGAAATACATTTATCATTTTTTTTCTTGGCCATAACATTCAAACCTACCATGCATTAAGATACATACTATTCAATAATAAATTTCATATTTTACAACTTGAAATTTTCTATCATATATTTATACATCTGTGAATATTAAAAATAAATATATAATAATGACCTATTAGATTATTACAATAGTTATTTCATTAGATGTAGAATTGAAGTGAAATTTAATAAATTATTGAAATATATAATTCTATCAGAAACATCTTTTAACTCAAGAACATTCATGACCTCATTCTACAGTTCCACCTTTTACATTCTTACCTCATCAGTACTCACATAATTGGATATAAATACATTGATCTATGTAATATAATATCATAATTAATTAAATATTACTTCAAGATCAATATTTCTCACATCAATAAAAAAATTATCTCATTAAATAATCTTCTTGGACATACATGAATAGTATTTCTGACATAGAGCATCAACAATATTTTTTCCCATCCCATGGTGTAAGTGTATTGAGTAGAAATATTTTTTTAATAAATTAAAAAATTATCCATTGATGAATTTATAATTCATTTTATGTACTTCAGGATTCCATTTTCCATATGTATATATTTCAACTTTCTCCATTAAAATAATGGATCCATATTTTCAATGTAAAAAAACACAACTCCAAGATGAGAATCATGATATATGTAATTTTTATAATTAACTTTTATTATATGTGAGGACTATGATATCTCTATGACATTGTACATGATGATTCATCCCATCTTCTTCTTTTATGCATCACAATTGATCAAATACCCTTCCACATTGTAGGGTAGTGTGAGAATAGGTTTTATTTTCAACTTTATTTTTAGCTCCATGTACTTTTCCCCTCATTCATCAATCCAATGTGTCTTGGATTCCTTATGTGTCAACTTGTTTTAAGAATAAAAAACATGTGATCAATTATTAATCATTTGACAATAATATCTATCGAATTAAAAAATCTCTGGATCAAATTTATAGTGGTTTTTATGGTAAATAGGTTAATAACATATATATATTATAGATATATCGTTATTTCCTCATAGAAAATTATATTAACCTTGAAGGGAACCATAGCTAGAAAAAATTCACATTTAGTAAACCGTGGAATCAAATTTTTCTTCCCTATGGACTTCAATACAGACATCAAATGATCTTTATGCTCTTTCTTTCCATATGAATATATACTACTTTTTTCTATAAGTACTACTAAAAATTGATCCACGATAAATCTAAATAATATATTCATTAGATATATCACAATGGATGGATCATTGTTAATTATATATTTAATTACTATAAATTCATAAGTACCTATACATTTATGGATGTGTTTCATTCGATGATCATATATCTTATTCATTAATTAAATGATATCAAAAAATTACGGTTCATCCCTAAAAAGTATTGAAGTCAATGTAGTTTATCAACAAAGTCATAAATACATGGAAAGGGGTTCTTTTTTCTTGATATTGTTCTTAATAATATTTAGATAATAAATTAAAAAATTTATTTATATATCATTATTCTAAACAAAAATAGGTGCACCATTTGGTGAAGAATAAGGGATCAAGAATCCCTTATCAACAATATCCGGGAATTATTGATTTAATTGTTCTATCATAATAAAGTAAATTGTATATGGTGTATTTGAAATTGAAATACATTAAATTATGAGTTCTATTGAAAACTAAACATTATATTTTAGGGGGGGAATAGGAAAGCTGTCTAGAAATACATTATAATAATTAAAAAACTAGAATATTAAAAATATTGAGTTTCTACCCAACCATTTGAGACAAATATCCCATACATATATGTTGTTTTACCCAAGTAATGAAATTTATTCATAACATATTGTCATGTTAATTCCCCCATTGTTTGAAGATAATAGATTGAATCAAAATATCAAATGTGACTTCCCTTCAATAGAAATTGATAAGGTATTTATATATTGTATGATGATCCATTTACAAAATAACATCAAATTAAACTAAAGGGAGAATAAAAAATATTTATAGGAAGAACATTACAATAAACATCAATTTTATTGGATATATACACTTAATGTGCGACTATTGTTATTATAGGAATGTTTACTTCCAAATCAATATATAAACTTTAAAGTGGTGATGTGACACTGGTTGAATATTATTCTTATATTAATGAGTGTGTATAGATGGAATGAAATAACACTTTTTCATTCTATAGTGGGAGTAATGTTAATATTTAAACATGTTATTCTCATTACCCACTTCATTTTTCATAGCAAATGAGTTCCATTATCCTTTTTCATAGAGGTTTTTCGAGGCCTACCGTCAGTATTAGCTCTTGGATTATGGAAATGATTCAAACAATTTCCAATTATCCCGAATTTGAAACATTAAACCTATTGTGTAATTCATTATTCTAATTGCATAATTTTATGACCTTTTTATCACCCATCAATAATAAATTTTAAATAAAAATCCTTTCCTCAATTTATTAATTTCCTAGTTTATTTGAAAAATGTCAATGAGTTCATTCCCAATATTTTTGGGCATTTTTTTGTTTAAATTCCATTACCCCATGGGATTTAATATTTGGGATTCCATAATACTACATATTTTTCATCATATCAATAAACAAAAATTGGAGATCTCGGTATATTCTTCAACTTTAAATGATCATTAAATGATTTATTTATTCTTACCAAATATTTTTAGGGATTATTCCTTTTGAATAATTTGTTTACAGTCGTTAAAGATTCAGAAATTAATCTCACCTGGTCGATTATAAATCTAGAATCATTATTTGAAATTCATATACTTTTTTATACATAAAAATGGATTCCTAATCTTACTATTTCATCTCAAATAATTCCCTTACATCTTCATATGAAGAGTTCAATGAATGTAATTATTATGATATGACCTATTAATCTATTTTTAATCTATGTAATTTATATATTCTTCTTTCATCATGTTCTTGATACCAATAAAATATTTATTATATTCACCAATCATGTTATAGGAATGTATGAAAACATTATCAATATATAGTCACAAAATAATAAAAAATTCATTTTCATCACATTTATCTATTAATATAATACATGTGTATCAGAATGCCCACATATGGAGGGTGTAGGTTGTCATATAAAATACATGATAACATGTTTCTCCTAAATTTCTCAATTCATGATGATAAAATGTTTTACATTATTTCATATAGACAGTAATATTTGACAGATTACAGCCAAATGATATTGAATCCAATATAAAAATCCATTTGGATTTTCACAAGGACGGTTATTTCATAGCATGTCACATACGTTGTGTCATGAACAATCCATGGTCAACCATGAACCAGTCACCTGAGCCATGCAATGGCATGTATCTAAGGGTGTTCTTGATCCCCACAGGCTGGAAATTAGTGTTTGGTATCTAAATTTAATAGGTAAGACTGATTTTGAAAATAAATGAAGTAAAAATAAATAAACAAAAACTAAACATTCAAAATGAAAACTAACCGCATTGGAAAATAAAGTTGTACATACCTTCATGTTACCCTATGGATAACTACTGAACTCAAACCAACATCGCACTATAGAGACTGAATATAAGCAAGGAAAAACACCTAAATCTAAACATTCTAAAACTATATGTGTGAGTATTAAAACTCATTTGGCGTGCATGAAAAATTACTTCCCATATGCATTTAATATATATAAAATATTCATCAATTTCATGTTTGAAATAAAATTTATAAAACTATTAATTAAACAATTACTTCTTAAAACAAATCCCACACCATTTCTAATTTTCTATTGAAACCCATATTCCATTTTTGAGAAGCATGAATTGTCATCATAAAATAGGTGTTGATTACACTAAAAATGAAGAAAGTGTATATCATTTTCAAAACCTTTTTCCATAAGCATTTGAAAAAACATTATCACCTATAGAAATAAGGTACACTATGAATGGAAACTAGATCGAAAAACATACAATGTGAGAGATGGAGAAACCACACAAGAGAAACCAATCAGTATATGAATGACAATCGTCATCCGATAAATAATAAGTACCAAAAGAAATGGGAGAACCAAGGAGATCATGAATAACTTAGAACATACTAAACATGAGACTCATCCATAAAGAATTAGCTAACTCATGACATCATAACTCCCAAACGCCCGATCATCGCCCTACCTGGCCTGACCGAGGATCCCAATCCGATAGCAATAATCCCATGTACCACAAAATATGGGCCACTAGATAGTGAATTATATAAACAACTACACCAATCATTCACAAAAAATTCTCTAGATATGCTAGGTTCTCATGTGAAGATGTATAATAAAAAGGGTGAGCCAACTGATGTCAACCGAGCATCAAATCACATAAAAATATAAATATATATATATACAGACAACCTGCATATCACAAGTCACCCAAAGAATATGTTCCTCAACTTTCAACCATTTGATCACAATGGAGTCCTATATAGCAGACCTCTCATAATATAAATTCTAAACAATGCAAGGGGACCATATCCAATGAGAGTTTTCTTGAGATAACCAGTTTTACAGAAGTGCCCACCATGCCTCAAATGATTGTCGCAAGCCATCCCATTTCATAAATAATCACTCAAACACCACTATAAAAAATAGGAATGTACCTGGAAAACCATTTATGAATCCTAAAAAACCATTTGAATCATAGAATACATTTATAAAGAGAAAAGGTATTTTAATAAATAATTGATGTGAAAAATCAACCCAACTATTTAATAAAATACATCAAAAGAAATTAACCACTTCAATTCACGATAGAAAATTATAAAATCAATTTTATATCAATATGTAATATGAAATCTCATTGGGTGAACAAGAACTAAATGAATCATTAATGTAACGGTCTACGCATAGGGAATCCTACCTTAATCATGCCGCTTTTGGATTAAGACCACTCGAACTGACCCTTCTCTCTTACACGCACACGAATTTATACATACATATATATATATTCCCCTACCTGAATTTCACATATTCCAAACACTATATGAGAATATGTACAAAGAGGGCATATATATATATATTCCTTATCCTATGCATATACATGAAGGCATTCTTGACACCCACATGTTGAAACCACAATGAAGAGTTCAATGTACAACACCACAACTACAAAACCATAAAACCATTAAAGACAATAATTAAGATGGTGAGAAACCAAAAAAATAATAAAATCCTTTGATCAGATGGAGGTATCAAACCATAACTTCCTATACTACCTCTCATTCGATGGAGGTTGATGTAATCCATAACAATATATCCTAGGGGACAATTCACACAATCCTAAACCACTAGAAAGCACAAAACTAGAATTAAACTCTCACCTAGGGTTTTATATAATTAATTACGAAAAATTCAATAATTTAATAAATAAAAGGAACCCAAAAGGAACAATAATATGATACCAATAGCTTTCACATCAATCAATTGATCATAAAACTCATATTCGACAAGAGGGTTCATTAAGGGAAGATCAGTATCACATAAAAAATGCCAATCGAGACCTCACTCATATTATATATATTTGTATACACATTTTAAAACATTTATACATTTTGAGGTAATTCTAAAGTAAATAATACACACCCTCAAGCATTTCAAATTTAGTCAGGAGTACGCCATTTTCATTTTATAAAAAGAAAACAACCCTTTTTGACGATGAATCCCCTTTAAACAAATAATATTCCCACTCAAAAAACCATTTTTCCTAATTCTTAGTAATCAAGATTATTTGACAAGGAAAAAATTCAGTGAAATTTTTATCAAACATAAAGAAGTCATAAAACCCAATTTTAAAATCATGTTCCATTATGCAGTGCAATCCACCATTCCATCAACAAAAAAACCCCACCCAAGCTTCCAAAACATTACAAAACCACCCTACACACACATTGATATCATTATTTGAAAACCAAAACAGGGCCCAAGGCCACCCATTTACATCAAACCATAATTAAGAGGCCAACTAGGCATTGTTACCAAGAATAGATCAATCCCCCTTTTCAAGACCTAATTTGAATAAAATTGAATGACACTATTTTAAAATCATTTTAGGTCACACATCAATTTGAAAACCAATTATATTTAAAAGATGGTTTTCACCAAAGAAAATCCCAACCAGCAGAGACCAATTTCCACACATTAAATCCAATATAAAAACCTAAATTCAATTCATGGAATTACTAGATAAATTAAATGTTACAATTTAAATCATAAAACAGGGACTCATAAAATAAACCATTTTTTCAAAGTCCGCGGACTAAAAAGGGTTCAAACCAAAGAAATTATACCAAATATATTTATACATTCATCCAAGGCAAATAAATCAGAAGAATAATATAATTATAGGGTTCATCTAACTATGATACCCCATAATAAGACCATATAGATAGAGAGATGAAGGAGAGAAAACTCACTGCGGAGGGATTGACCAACAAATATGTGAGGAGACGCGGGAACCAGAGTGAAGAAGAGGTGGTACACTAGAGTCCTTAAGATATTGGGAATTAGGCATGAGGGTTAGCCGATGGGAGGTGTGCTATCGGTGGGGTAGCCGACTGAGAAGAGGGGTGGTTGCCTACAGCAATGGAGAAGGAAGGGGTAGGAAGAGTCCAGATGGAACGATATATAGGTAATGGAGGCCGAGAGGGAAATGAGTGGTGGAGGCGATGTGCATCCTATTGAGGTGGGTTCACGGGGGGTGGGGTGCCACTCTCACTTAGTGTTTTTCAAGAAAAATTAAAAATTATACATATAATAATAATTATTATTATTATTATTATATAATCATAATAATAATTATAATTATACTAATTAAGAAAAAAAATTATTTTGATCATTTATTTTTTTTAAATATTAACTACGTTAGTAACAATATAAAAAAATTAATAATTTTCATAATAAAAATAATAATATTTCATTTTAAATAATAAAAACATTAATAATAATTTACTCATAAAAATATTAAGAACAATATAAACAACCATTTAATAATAAAAATATAAATAAAAATAATAAAATATCCAATGATAATAATATCTAAAAAATATTAATTTTATTATTATTATTACGGTGAAAATATTAAACCCATCTTATTTTCATAAAATTTTATTTAATTTAAACATTAGATAACTACTTGTAAACATGGGCTGACCATGCGGTTCCCTCCAACCATGTAGTGCCCACACATCGGTCCAAAACACATTAAAATTGTTAAATGTCAAAAACATTAGAATAGTGATTAACCCGCACCTTGGGAATGATAACCGAATCCATGAAATAATAATATAATTTTTTTAATAGTTTTTGGAGTAAAAATTTTACCCACCAAAAATCATTATCCCCTAGAAAGATAGAAAGACAAAAATTGACACAATTGAGTCCATGCAAAAACAAAACCAATAAAAATTGAGAGCCTTGGGGTCACCTTTCCCAAAACACATCACACTCAACCAATTCAAGAAAAACCACCACCCGTGACTGAGTGGATAACATGGGAGGGTTCTTCCCACCACAAGGATTCACTAACACAGAATCCTTGAAACCTAAACACACCACTCCCTAGGGGGTAACATGGGAACTCAAAAACAGAACTCATTCACTATCCCCATGTGGAATAAATAAAAACCATTAGACATAGATGTAAATATTTCTAAGAAACCACCCATCGTCACGAGGATTAGATGTCAACTCAACACTTCCCATCAACTTTACAGAACCAGACATCCCTATAACTAATGAAGCAATAAGAAAACTATATTTTAGAATGGGTCTATTTAATCATGGGTCCAACACCCTTCAAGGATAATGAACAACTTGAAATCCACACTAGGTGATGATAAGGACATCTGGAGTGAGGTAGAAAGATCTAGTCACTCCACCACAATAATTTTGAGCCTATAATGATGACAAAAATTGAAAAAGTAATGTTTGGATATTTCAATATCAAAGAAGAAAACATGATACAGACTGAGGTTCCACACCCCCTCAGGAAACTCCTGACTTTGTGTGAGCCTCAACCCATGAATTTTGGTTGGGACCCTAATGTATGAAGCATATCCTGCCTCACAGGTAAGCATTTACATCCTCAGGTCCTCATCTCCATCTTCCTATTGATGATTGAAAGTACCAATATGGTGGTATGTTTTCAATGGGATTATACCTAATGAAATAAAATGCCCAAACTAGTTATATTGATGGCATACAAATGATCATTCTGACAAATTAAGAGCCAGAACTGATGAATCTACCCTCATAAGGATAGGTTCTTCTAGCAGCCACTCCTCATCATATAGGGAACCCTTAAGATTGATGACCACTGCCAACTACACCACATCATCAAACAATAATGATTCATCCCATATTTACTTTTCTAGACCTAGACCCTCAAATAAATATAAGACAGTATGAACATTAACACCCTCGAGAGTTTCTCGCAACCCAAAGACAGACACTATCCCCATGAACCATACAAAAACCTCTCATGGACATCGATTACATTGATAAAAATGATAGTTCTTTAAATAATCTGGAATGAGTAATAGCACATTAATATATTTTAGACACATTCTGGGCGGTTAATTTAGAGCAACATAGAAAAGAAAATGAAAACCGGTATCAAGATAAAACTCAATCCAAAGAAACACCTCGAGCTCAAAAGACTGACTCAAAACCCAAAAAAACTCATGCACAACCAAAAAAATCCTTTCAAAAATACCATTTAATTTAAATTTTCTAAATTGGAACATTTTCCAGCAACACATTTTAATCCAAATTCCATTCCCAAAATTTCGTTTTCCTTTTTATAACCACCATTACCCTTTAAATTTTAATCCTTACCTAGGGTATCTTATGAGATATCACATGTGACTTCATCTAATACTGCTTAGATCATCCATGTAAAAGTTCCACCACACACTCTCCATACATACCAATGCACATTTGACCCTCAATAAATAATTAAAATTTCCAAACATCTCTTTTAATTGTCAAATCAAGACATATTACAAATTTTCCAAATTGAATCACATTATATTTAGAAAACTACATTACCATTTTCAAAAAATTTAAAAGAAACTTTTTTTCTATATGTAAAAAAAATAAATTTGTAACACACACTCACATAAACTGAAATATAAATGAAACAGAACCTAAAACAAACTAGATGAATGAGAAATTACGACCCATGCCTAACTTGGTTACATAGTGAGGTGACTTTCCCTAAGTAAGGCATAACACTAAGGATTCATTTGATACTCAAATCCTGGACTACCCTTGTTGACTCAAGGATCAGTGTAAGCAAGAGTTCATGACACACTTCTTGCACCTACCTCTCATGTCCTGATAGTCATATTCTCTATCTAACAGAAACTCCAACTTTAATGAACCTCTTGTGATACCATTTTTTAATGATCCATCCTAGTTCAACCCTGAACCGGTCACCCAAGCTGGCTGAGGAAATGGTCGGAAGGGTGTTCCTGATCCCCACGAGCTGGAAACTTGTGTTGGAAAACCTCATTAAATAAGAAGGAATGATTTAACCCATAAATTAATGACAAATAAATAAAATGTATCTGAACAATGAAAATAAAAACTAATAGCGTGAGAAAACAAAGTAGTACTTAACTCAACGTGACACTATGGGTCACCACCAACCTCAAACCAATGTCTCACTATGGTGATTGAATCCATGCAAGGCACAACACTCGAAACTAAAATCAATGATAAAACTATTTGTTTGATTATTAATACATTGTATTCATGCTCAAAAAAATCTATTTCAATATGCATTTCCTTTAAAAAGATCGATCGATTTAATGTTTTAAATAAAATGTATAAAACATGTTTGTGACACAATTTTTTTCTAAAACAAATCATGGTCTATTTCCCATTTTCAAAATATACATTTTAAGAAGCAAGCATTAGCCTTTTAAAAGAGGTGGTGAATACAAAAAAAACGAAGGAGGTTTAAAAAATTTCAAATCCTTTTTCAATAAACACATGAAACAAATATATCACCTAAAGCAAGAAGATACACTACACAAGGATACAATATCAACAAACATACAATGAGACCAATGGATCAACCACATAATAGAAACAAATAAGCATGTGAATCCCAATCATCAGTCGTAGAATACTAAGCACCGAACATCATGGGTGAACATAAGAGTTTAATAATAATCTAGAATGTACTATACATGTGACTATTTAGGAAGGCATTCCCTAACTGATGATGATGTAATGCCCAAATTCCCAAACGTCGCCCTATCTGCCCAGACCAAGGGGTCCAATCCCAAAGGAATAAACCCATGTACCACCTCATACGGGCCACTATCTAGTGCATAATATTAACTACTGCAACAATCGTTCAAAAAAAATTCACTCACTATGGTATGTTCCCATTTCAACATGTATAACCAAAAGGGTGATCCAACTGATGTCATTCAAGCATCAAATCACATAGAATTATATATATATATAAACACACAATATGTATAACCCGAGTAACCCGAAGGAATGTGTCCCTCACCTTTCAAACATTTGATCACAATGGAGTCTTACACAGCATACCTCCCATAACATACAACTCCACTAATGTAATGGGACCTCATCCAGTGAGTGTTTTTGTAACACCTTGATATTTTATGAGAAGTATTTTTTTTAATTTATTTGATTTATTGTGTTGCATGATACCCCAAGATTATCTTGCATTATACGCAACACCGAATTAGCTTGCATTATAGGAACCACTAATCTTAGATCGTGTTACACACAATTTCAAGTTTGTTTGATAGTAGTTATTCTACGCAACATTGACTATAGATATATATTCAATGTATTAATGAAATATGGTTGGATTTTGTTATATGAAACAACAAAGGAGTCGTGCACTACACGCAACCCGGACTTGGCTTGCATTACACACAATTACGACCTTCCTCGATAGCGTGTGTTGTACGAAATAACGGGTTTTACTAAACAACAATATATTATTAAAATTTTATTATGAACTAGACGTTATGAATAGTATTAACTAAAATTTGAATTTTTATTCATCTAACACATTTTCTAGAACATGTTATAAGAAACAAATAAATGTTTTGGGAAAAATAATTATTTTTAAAAAAAATGCAGTTTTGACGCCTTTTGATGGCGCACCAAATTTAAATCTAGTTTTTGAAATGTTTATAAGTTCAATTTTTTAAACTAAAATTCTTCTATGGAATCATGATTAAAAAATTTACTTTGGATAAATTTTTCATATTATTCTGATAACTTTCATATTTTAATGAATAGTAAAAACACGCTATATTTTAATTAAAAACAACTTTTTTCATCGTAATAATTTATTTGATTAAATTATAATATTGAATGGTTTTAAAATATAAATAGAATATATTTTTACAATTTAATATTATTTATGTCATTAACATTGATTTTACATTGAATTCGTATGTTGAATCAATTCAATCTTTTGAAATGTTTTAAAAAAAACCTCCTTTTCTTTTGACAACATGGTTTATTTTAATTTAATTTCTTCAACTTCTGTGTATTTAATATGGAAAAATGGATTCCATATTTTTAATCAGTGGGTAGAAATTATATTAATAGACTGCTTTTCATTTTTGGGTATTATGAATAGTAACTACGGTAAATTTTATTTACCATAGTTACTGGTAAATCGGGTAATTAAAGGTAATTATAAGATTATAAAATTACCATAACACCTGCCAAAATCATATTGTATGACTAAAAGTAGACTCATATCACCTAAGTGTCGGATTAGATTCATTTAATGGACTTTTTTACATGAAAATAATTTAATTATTATTAAAACCAATGAATGTGACAACATGTCCCTTTCTTAAATCTTATAAGTATAATTCTTTTAATATTGTGATAAACATAATGAAACATCGAAAATTAATAGTCTCCAGAAATATAATACAATTATATAAATCATATGAATCTATTTAGAATTTTTAGGGAATAAACAAGTATCATTAATTAGGACACAATAGTGATGTTGAAATTATTTTATTAATTAAAATGTCAAATAAATGGTATTAAAAATATTAAAATAAATTTTATATGAACAATTTAATATTCTCCAATAATTTTCTAGATACAAATTACATTTTATTAATCTATTAAATCTTCTAGTTCGAACATATCTTCTTTATATATTTTATTTAAATACAATTATATGAATAGTTTCAAAATTGAAACTATTGTTATTTTATAAAAATAACATATTATTAAATTGTTTAAAAATCACAAAAATATTTATAAAATTTAAATTGAAATTAATATAGTCGAAAATGTCATAATGTATCAAATTATGGAAAATTAACAACACATAAGTGATTATTTATAACTATTTAAAATTTAGAATTTTATTACCACAAATAAACATAAATAGATTAAAGGTGGATAAATCAAAATGATAAGGATTAAAATAAGATCAAAACATGTCTAAATTTTATTGGTTGATGAGATTACAACCCTATATCATCTAAGATTCTAATTTAGTCATTTTTTGAGGTTTTTATGCGGGGTTTGAATTTATATTAAACTAATATTTTTGAGGATTCTAAAGGTGCCCCTCTCCTCCCTCATAAAAGGGCACCTCCTCCATATCTTCCTCACACCATTTTGAGCCTTTAATCTCGTCCAACCTCGGCCCATTTTACTTCCCCCCTTCCCTATAAACTTTATAGAGGTGCTGGTCATCTCAAAAGACCAACCCTAGTGCCCAAAGAAGTTGTTTAAAGGAGGTGCGTCGAAAAAGAGGTAATCTCTTCTACCGATTATTTCAACCTTATTTCTTCTTCAACGTATTCTTCTTTAGTTTTTTCAATATAAATTTTAACATAAGTATCACTAATATACTTATATGTTATTATAAATATAAAACAACCCCATTTCACCTTCTATCCATCCTACGGAAAACGAAATCATTGTGCGTGCGTACGTACGGAATACCGTCTCCACGCCGTGGTGTAATCTATTTTTCCAACACCACCTTACATGGATAGGTATAATGGTGTAAAGAATAACTATACATAGTTATTATAACATCATACTTATTCTGATATATTGTATCATCCACTCCAATTCAATTCAATAATTAGGGTAACGATATCATCGCTTGTGCGTACGTACGGACTACCGTCTCCACGACGCGATGAGATTCATTCTCATTGATTAATTATTCATTAATGATTATAAAGTATATAAAATAAGTAATCATGAAATATATGACATAATTATGATACTGTATTTATGTATATATATATATATTTATGTCATCCAATTAATTCCTTTCAATTCAATGAGAAATGAAAACAACGTTCATGCGTACGTACGGCCTACCGTCACCATGAACAGTGTATTTATTTACATTTATCGATCTATTATACATATTTATATTCTGAATATATAATATATATAAATCATGTTTTATATTTTGTAATTAATTTATCATGATCTATGTAATCATATGAATAATTACAAGTCAAAACACGGATGACAAATGAAACGATTTTACCCAAAACGCTTTTTAACATGGAATTTACAAAAGAACATGTAATATAAAGTCATAAGTGAACCATATATGATATCATAACAATGAATATGATTCTTTACTTATTCAATGACATTATTTAAATAATTATACAGGAGGTTCAGATACGTACGAATCATATCAGAGCTAAGGAAAGGGATAACTATTCCAATCTTGTTCTTATCCGAGATTGTTATTTGTAAGTATTTACTGGGGTTATTGTTTTCATCCATTCCCATGTTTTCTAAATAAAGTTTACATTTATTTTTAAATTCCTTTTTACCCATTTTTTGGAATTTACCACATGTTATGAATGGAATATTACTTTTTTTACCACACGAGGAACTTTTTGACTTTTCCGACAAAAGTACAAGAAGAATGTTATATTTAACTTATACGGCGTGGACAGATTTTTACTATTTCATAATGCCTAATTTTCATGAAGCATACTCTACAAGAATTTATTTGTATTTTCATCAAAATATTTTTCATTTAAAATTGAATGTAATTTTATGAAAACAAAATTATTTTGAAGAAGAACGGATATTTTCCTCATGAATTCATTTCAAGTGTTTTATAAAAATAATTTTCCATCTAAGATGAAATTATTTTATATGTGTATGATTCAACTATAATGACTTTATGATTTACATGGTTCCACATTTCTTATGATTAAATATCCATTTGTTTTATATGGATTATGTGATGAATGGATGATGTTTATGAAACCCAATTTATTCTTTGGGTTATGATGAATGATTTATGTTTATTTTGTGTCACAAGTAATAATGATTTAAATATGAGATTAGTGAGACCTATATCTCCCTCCAATGCATTGGGTAAAGATTTATATCTCATGAGATAGACATGGCTGGAACGAAAAGTTAAATTGGTTCAGTAATACAGGACTGGAACGAGTAGTGAACTCGATTCAGGAAGGGACTTTGTCCACTAAGATGGTCTTGGCAGTAATGCCTTGGCTACTATGGAAATAATATCAAGTGCTTAATGTATTTCCACAATTATATGTTTTATTCCCATGATAATTTATCATGATTAATGTTTCTTCATGATCTATACATTACGTACTTCCATGTTTTATGTCATTGCTCAAGATTTTGATGTTTAGATTTTATGCTCATGTTTTTTTACATTCAAATGTCTAAGGATAGTTTTATATTCTCTATGCATACCCTTACTGATAATTCGAGCTCAACCGTTATATGTTTTCTCTTCCCCATGATTTAAAGAAAGATTTTAGGTAAGAAAACAAAGGGTAAGATCATTAATGGAGATGTTGAAGATCTTTCACCACGATTAGAAGATAATATTCCGAGTTTCCAAAGACACTAAACTATTAGGATCCTTGTGTGTCTATTTTTATTATGTATTAAGTATTCCTAAAATGTAATGTAATTTCCATTTATGTTAGGCATCGGGTCTCTACAAATGGTATCAGAGGAAAGGTTTAGTAAACCTTTTGAAACTAGGATGCGAAAAACATTAGTGAAATCGCTAGAAATATTTCTAAGGTATGTCTAGGGATGTCCCTATGGTTAAGTATACGTATAGGTTAGAGTCCTAGAAATTATGTTTCCATTCATGAATAACCTAGAGTGTACCTAAGATGTCATGGATTAAATAATATTTTGATAATTTAGACATCCCATAAGTGACTTTTTATGATTATGTGGTTCCGCGTTAATTTAAATATTTCTTACACAATGGTTTATGGTCTTAGTCAATAGAGGGAACGAGAAGGAATTCGATTAAAATTGATTATAATAGAAAAATTGGTGAATATGATCAACAAGATTATTTAATTCCTGGAGAGAAAGATATCGTGATTATGCCGAATCAGTCATCTAGATATATGATTAATAAGGTGAACATTAGTTGTATTCCTAAGTCATCAAATAAGAGGAAGATGGAATTTTATGCATGTTTGCATAGTGAGGATCATAGACAACGGAATATTGAGATTTCTACAGAAGGGATGAAGAACCTTGAAGAATACCTCAAATGGAGGGGAAGATGTTATCTGTGTGGAGAAAAGGTTCATAGAGTGACAGACTATTTTGGAGTCCAATGTATTATCTGCAGTGTACATGTGCATTACCCAACTCAATTCCCTGACCTAAGAAGTTACTTCTAAATCAAGTAAGGACTTATTCAATGACAATCATTGAAGAGGATGTATTGAAGTGTTTTGTATTGGTATTCAAGAATAATTTTGTTGAGGTACTTTTATGGTATATTGGAATATCTATGTATTGGTCCATTTTGGTTTTCAAAAAGAATATAGCATCGGTAACCATGAAAAGTTATTGAAATATTTTTGGAAAGCAGATGATAGGCATAATAAAGAGAAAATGAAATGTTTGATAGTATTCATGAGCCCATGACTAATATAAGGAAAAAGTGATACCATGGTTTGAGTATATCAAAATTTTGGGATTTTGGTATGTGGAAAGAGATAACTTTTGACAACACTCATGTTTTTACTAAGGTTAAATGGGTATTCATTTTTCAAGAGAATACATGATTAAGACCTTCGAATGTTTGTAATGTGACCAACAAGATATATCTTATGATATATGGGGATCAACAATGGTATTAACATGCTTGTAATATGAACTCTCTGGTAGTTGTTTTCACTATAATATGAGATTGGACTACAGTATTTTGGATAAGCCTAAAGATTGAAATATATTATTTTGGACATAAGTTAGTATTGTTTAAGACTAGAACGCATTCAATATTATTGATGGAATGTTATAATAATGTATTTTTGGAAAAAAGGACAACCTGCAGGACGGGCGACGACCTGTCGCGTCGGACAAGGCTGTGGGAATCGAAGCCACAACTGAAGTGCGACAAGCCTTTATCGCATACCACTGGCCTATAGAAAGACCCTGGTTAGTAGAAATTAGTTTTATATTATTAATCAGTATGATAGATGAAGAATAAGTCCATTTTTTGAATCATATATGATTAACAACACCATAGATAGACTTATGTATATTTGATATCATTTTCTAACATTTTTTTGAAATAGATGGAATGACTCGTCATTCTATCACATGATATGCAAACTCTTCATGAATGAAAAATTCAACGTCATTTCATTATGAGATGAACTAGAAATTGTTCAAGGCCCGAACAACGGTGAGATTGTACCAAAATCAAGTATGTATTTCTTTTGATTTGAAAATTCTTCAACATTAGAGAAATGATCCTGAAAACCAAAAAATTTTTCATAGTTCCCTTATATCGGATGAATCAGATGGTACATTATATCATCACAAATCTATGGCTTTGTGATTGTTGGCTTTTTCATAGCCATGTTCTCTACCACTCTCCATTAGAACTTGATGTTTAGATATCTCTTCCACATCCATATTTTCACCTATGTTCTCCCATGAGGAAACCCAATGATGAGTAAATTTGGGTTACCGGTATGTTTCATACAACACTTTTTTAAATTATGTTTTAGTATGTGGGTTTCTATTAAAGAAACTTTCAAGTAGTCACCCATTTATAACCCTGACATATTTTGAGGGAAAAAATCATTTTAAGGGGGGGTAGAATGTAACACCCTGAGATTTTATGAGAAGTATTCTTTTTAATTTATTTGATGTATTTTGTTGTATGATACCCCAAGATTATATTGTGTTATACACAACACCTTATTAGCTTGCAGTATATGCAACACTAATTTTGGATCCTATTACACACAATTTCAACTTGTTTTGATAGTAGTTATTCTATACAACATTTAGTATATATATATATTAAATTAATTAATGAAATCTGGTTGGATTGTTTTATACCAAACAACAAAGGAGTCGTGCACTACACGCATCCCTGACTTGGCTTGCATTACACGCAATCACGACCTTCCTCGATAGCATGTGTTGTACGCAATACCGAGTTTTACTAAACAACGATATATTATTATAATATTTTTATGAAATAGCTGTTATGAATAGTATTTACTGAATTTTTAATTTTTAATCATCTTACAAATTTTATAGAGCATGTTATAAGAACAAAATAAATTTTTCGGGTAAAATAAGTATTTTTCAAAAAAAATACAGTTTTGTCGCCTTTTGATGGCGTGCCCACTTTAAATCTAGTTTTTGACATTTTTATAAGTTCAATTTGACAAAATAAAATTCTTATTTTTAATCAGGATATAAAAATTTACTTTGGATAAGTTTTTCATATTATTCTAATAACTTTCATATTTAAATGAATAGTAAAAACACGCTATATTTTAATTAAAAACAACTTTTTTCATCGTAATAATTTATTTGGTAAAATTATAATATTTAATGGTTTTAAAGTATAAATAGAATATATTTTTACCATTTAATATTATGTGTGTCATTAACATTGATTTTACATTGAATTCGTAGATTAAAATCAATTCAATCTTTTGCAATGTTTTAAAAAGAAACCCATTTTTTCGACAACGAGATTAATTTTAATTTAATTTCTAAAACTTATGTGTAATGAATTTGGAAAAATGGATTCCATATTTGTAATCAGTGGGTCCAAATTATATTAATAGACTAGTTTTTATTTTTGGGCTTTATGAATAGTTACTACGGTAAATTTAATTTACCATAGTTAAAGGTAAATCTGGTAATTAAGGGTAAGTATAAGATTATAAAATAACCTAACACCTGCCAAAATACTATTGGATGACTCAAAGTCGACTCATATCACCTAAGTGTCAGATTATATTCATTTAATGGACTTTTTTCCCTGAATATAATTAAATTATTATTAAAACCAAAGAAAGTGACAACATGTCACTTTTCTTAAATATTATAAGTATAATAATTTTAATTTAGTGATAAACATAATGAAACATAGAAAATAAATAGTCTACATAAATCTAATTCAATTATCTACATCTTATGAATTTATTTATAATTTTTAGGGATTAAATAATTATCATTATTATGACACAATAGTGATGTTGAAATTATTTTATTAATTAAAATATTAAATAAATGGTTTCAAAAATATTAAAATAAATATTATATGAACCATTTAATTTGATACACTAATTTCAGAGATACATATTACATGTTATGAATCATTATAGCTTTTAGTTTGAACATATCTTCTGTATATTGTTTATTTAAAATCAAATAAATGAATAGTGTCAAAATTGACACTATTGTTATTTTATAAAAATAACATATTATTAAATTGTTTAAAAATCAAAAAAATATTTAAAAATTTTAAATTGAAATTTATATACTCTAAAATGTCATAAAGTATCCAATTATGGAAAATTAGCAACACATAAGTGATTATTTATAAACATAAAAAATTTAGAATTTTATTACCACAAATAAACTAAAATAGATTAAATAAGGATAAATCAAAATTATAAGGTTTAAAATAAGATAAAAACATGTATAAATTTTATTGGTTGATTATATTACAACCTTATCTCATCTAATCTTCGAATTGAGTAATTTTTTAGGTTTTTATGTGGGGTTTGAATTTATATTCAACTAATATTTTTGAGGATTCCTATGGTGCCCCTCTCCTCCCTTATAAAAGGGCACCTCCACCCTTTCTTCCTCACACCATTTTGAGCCTTGAAGAATGGCCAAACTCTACCCATTTCACTTCCCCACTTCCCTAGAAACCTTATATAGGTACTAGTCTTCTCAAAAGACCAACCCTAGTCCCCTATGAAGAAGTTTAAAAGGAGGTGCGTTGAAGAAGACATAATCTCTTTTACAGATCATTTCAACCTTATTTCTTCTTCAACTTCTTCTTCTTTAGTTGTTTCATTATAAAGTAATAAAATCAGTATTAATAATATACTGATATGTTATTATAAATATGAAACAACCCAATTTCACATTCTATCCATCCTACGGAAAAGGAAATCACCGCGCGTGCGTACGTACGGAATACCGTCTCTACATCGTGGTGTAATCTGCTTTTCCCACACCACCTTACTTGGATGGGTATAATGGTGTAAAGAATAACTATACATATTTATTATAAAATCATACCGATTTTGATATATTGTATCATCCACTCCAATTAAATTCAAGAATTATCGGAACGATATCATCACTCGTGCGTACGTACGGACTACCGTCTCCCCGACACGATGAGATTCATTCTCAATGATTAACCATTCATGAATGATTATAAAGTATATATAATAAGTAATAATGAAATATATTAAAAAATAATGATAATGTATTTTTATATATATATATTTATTTCAGCCAATTAATTCCATTCAATTCAATAAGTAAATGAAAACAACGTTCATGCGTACATACGGCCTACCGTCTCCATGAACGGTGTATTTCTTTACATTTATCAATCTATTATATATATGTATATTCTGAATATATATTATATATAAATAATGTTTCATATTCTGGAATTATGTAATCATGCTCTATGTAATCATATGAATAATTAAATGTCAAAATAGGGACGACAAATGGAACGATTTTACCCAAAACGCTCTTTAACATGGAATTTACAAAAAAACAGGTAATATAATGTCATAAGTGAACAATATATGATATCATAACAATGAATATGATTCTGTAATAAGTCAATGACATTGTTTAAATAATCATACATGATGTTCTGATACATACGAAGCATATCAGACCTAAGGTAAGGGATAACTATTCCAATCTCATTCATATCTGAGATTATTATTCGTATGTATTTACTGGGGTTATTGTTATCATCCATTCCCATGTTTTCTAAAAATGTTTTCATGTATTTTTAAAGTCCTTTTTCCCATTTTTGTACTTTTCCACATTTTATGAATGGAATATTACTTTGGTTTATCACATGGGGAACTTTTTGACTTTTCTGAAAAAAGTACGAGAAGAATGTTATTTTTATCTTATATGGCATGAACGGATGTTTACGATTTCATAACGCCTCATTTTCATGAACTTACTCTACAAGATTTTATAACTATTTTCATTAATTTTTTTTTTTAAAAATTTCATGTAATTTTGTGAAAATAAAATGATTTTGATGAATAAAGGATATTTTCCTCAAGAATTCATTTCAAGTGTTTCATAAAAATTCTTTTCCATCTAAGATGATAGTATATCATATGTGTATGTTTCAAGTATAATGCCTCTATGATTTACATGGTTTCAATTTTCTTATGATGAAATATCAATTTTTTTATATGGATTAGGTGATGGTTGGATGATGTTTATGAAACCCATTTTATTCTTTGGGGTATGATGAATGATTTATGTTTATTTTGCAGCACAAGTAAGAATAATTTCAATATGAGATTGGTGGGACCTATATCTCCCACTAATGCATTGGGTAATGATTTATATATAATTAGATAGACATGTAAAGAACGGGAAGTTAAAACGGTTCAGTAATACAGGACTGGAATGAGGAGTGAACTCGATTTAGAAAGGGACACTGTCCACTAATATGGTCTTTTCACTAATGGCTTGGCTACTATGGAAATCATATCATGTGCTTAATAGTTTTCCACAATTACATGTTTTATTCCCATGATAATTTATCATTATTAAAGTTTCTTCATTATCTATGCCTTATGTACTTCCATGTTTTATGTCATTTTTGAAGATTTTGATGTTTTGATTTTATGCTCATGTTTTTTTAAATTAAAATGTCAAAGAATTGTTTTATGTTACCTATGCTTACCCTTACTGGGCATTTAAGCTCACCCTTTATATTTTTCTATTCCCTAGGATTTAAAGAAAGGTTTTATGTAAGAAAACAATGGTTAAGATCATTAATGGAGATGTTGAAGATCTTTCCCACAATTAGAAGATAATATTCCGAGTTTGCAAAGACAATAAACTATTATGATCCTTGTGTGTGTGTTTTTGTTATGTATTAAGTATTATTCAAATGTAATGTAATGTCCATATACGTCAGGCTTTGGGTCGCTATAAATTTCTTATGATATCCTATTTTACAAAAGTTCCCACCGGGCCACCAATGATTTTAGAAGGCCAAACCATTTCTGAAATAATCACATGCACACCACTTTGAAAACCAAGAACACAATTGGAAACCCATTTAATAGAACCCAAATCACCATTCGAAATCCTAAATACATTTATAAAGCCAAATGGTGCATTTGAAGAAACCATTTATGTGAAAACTAATCCCAACTATTTAATTCAATACATCAAATGAAACCAATCATATCAATTCAAGACATAAAATTTTACTAAAAATTCTATTTCAATAATTAATATAAAATATCGGTGTCGAAAAAAATAAACGATTCTTAAATTTAAAGGTCAATGAATAGGAGAGAAAAACTAAAACATGCCTCTTTTTGATGATGACCACTCAAGATAACCCATCGTGCTTACATGCACATGAATTTATACACACAAACACATATATATATATATATATATATATATATATATATATGCCCCTATCTCTATTTCACATATTCCCCAAATTGTGAGGGAATATATTCAAAGAGGGAATATATATATATATATATATATGCCTTACCCTATGCTTATACATATAGACAATCTTGAAACATAGATCTCAAAACCACAATGTAGAGTTCAACACACTACACCACAAATACCAAATATTAATACAAATAAAGACCCTAATTAAGATTGTGTGAGACCAAAAATAGCATAATATTCATACAATGAATGGATACGATGAACCAAAACAACCCAAACCACCTCACCTTCTGTGTTGGTTGATTTAATCCACATAAATAGGTCCTTGGGGACCATTTCCACACCCCTAAACGACAAGAAACCACAAAACCCAAATCAAATGCTAACCTAGGGTTTCAACTAATCTATAAATAAATCATTCTATCATATAAAAAATAAATGGAACTCAAAAATAAAAATAATAAGAGACCAATAAAAAATGAATCAATCACATGATCATAAACCTCTTATACAATAAGAAGGTTCAATATGGGAAAATCCATATCACATCATAATTTCCAATCAGGCCTTCTGTCATATTAAAAATATTTTTCAACTCATTTTAAAAAAAATTACATTTATATAAAATTCCAATGAAAATCATACACACCCTCAACCAAAAATAATTAAGTCATGTGGAATCTATTTTCAATTTATAAAACAATAACACACCATTAAGACAAGGAAATCACTTTAAACACAGAATAATCCTTATCTAAATCCCATTTGGCCTCAAGCTAAATAATCAAGGGTATGTGACAATTAAAAGATTAACATTATTTTTTATTATTCCTAATGAATTCCTAAAACCCCATTTCTAAATAATTTTCCATTACACAAATAAATCCCCCATTACATTCAAGGAAAACCCCACCAATGTTTCCAAAACATTGCAAAACAACAATATAGACACATGGGTCTCATTCATTGAAAACCCAAGTAATGCCCATGGACACCCATTTTGATCAAACCACGCTTAATGATTCCAACCGCACATATTTATAAGGGATATACCACTCTCCCACTTCATTCCCGCATTAGAATAAATTTTTAAGAACCCGTTTTAAAATAATTTCATGTGACACATCAATTTAATACCTAGTTTTCTTTAAAAAACAATTTCTCCCAATGAAAACCCAACCAGACAAGAATCCTTGCCCCAAATTTAAACCATTTAAAAGACTAAAATTAATTTCATGGAAGGACTAGAACAATTAAATTTTCCAATTTAAATATAAACCAAGGAATTATGAAACTAACCATTTATGCCAAGGACAAGGACTAAAATTGGTTCAAAAAACACAAGGCAGTAACAAATATTTATTCTTTAATAAAAGGAATATAAATCACAGTAATGTTAGTATTATAGTGTTCGAACAACTAAGAAACCCTACAAGGTAACATAATAAATCGAGTGTGAAAGGAGAAGAAAATCATCGCAGATGGATTCAACCAAGAAGACAATATGAGTTGAGTTCACCTAGTGGAAGGAGATGTGTTACGCTAGAGGACTTCTGCTGGAGGGGTGGTAATGTGTGATCCTAAGAGAAAGGGATGTGCACTTCCAGTGTAAGAGTCATGTAGGGAGATGGGTGGTTGGTTGGTTTGATGGAGAGGGAAGTGGCAGGGGAGGACTACTGGCACGACAGAGTGGGAAGAAAGGCTGGGTGGCCGGCTCGTGCAATGTAGATGGAATGGAGTGGGGTAGGTGTTGTATTTTTCATAGAGGAGGGATCAAGGGGGGCATGAACCGAATTTGGGTATCCCAAAAAAATTTAAAATATTCAAATATTAATAATAATAATTATTATTATTACATTATAATAATTATAAAAATAATAATAATTTTGTTCACTTCATTATTTTCAAATATTTACTACGTTAATAATAACATAACATTAATATTTTTCATAACAATATTAATAATAACTCATTTTAAATGATCACAAAATTAGTAATTATTTACTCGTAATTTAATAAGAACACATTCCACAACAATTTAATAATAAAAATACTAATGAAAATAATAACACTTTCTATAATAATAATAATAATAATAATAATAATAATAATATGTACACAATTATAATATTGTTATTATTATAGTGCAAACATTTCACCCATTTTATTTTTTAAAAAATTTTATTATTTTAATCATTGAATAACTGCACGGGAATGTGATGACATAAAGTTTTTAAATGGAAATTACCTTTATATAATTATGTAAAAAAATCACATGAAAACACAACATAATGAACTACTATGTAATAATTTACCTTTAAAAATAATATTGTCCCTTCTGTGATTGAAATTTTGCAAATCTGACATTCACAGTTGTGTTCAAGATGATTTTGTGTAGTCTAATAAAACAAAATTAATTATTGGTGAATAATAACCTACCATTATTAATAGTAACATAACCTTCTAAATAGTGATATAGCATAATTAATATTAACATTACCTATGATAGTATAAAAATAATATTCACGTGAATGTATGATGTAACTATATTTTAGAATAATTAAATGAATGGTTTAAAACTGTTTTTAGTAATAAAACATGATTTTATTTAAATATTAAATTAATCATATATATAGAATTAATTTTGAAAAATTGATGTTATTTTTGGATTCTACACGTCAAAAAATGGTTGGGGTAAATTTTTGGTATTTTTCTGAACGACTTGTATTTTGATGAATAGTGAAATACCGTAATTTACAAAAATAAGCTAAATAAGCTAATTATAGAGTCATATGTGATGTTCATATTATGTAAGACCAATTTTTTTGGATCACATGAGAAAATTACAAATCTTGGACATGTAATAATCACTATTACTTATCTTGTGAAGAAATAAAAAACTAATGAATTTTATATTAAAGAAAACCCCTATCCACTCCACTATAAAATCAACCCTTCACACCCTCATTTACTCACACCTCTCAAGATCAAAGCCTTCTATAAACTCTTCCCAATCATCTTTGATATCCCCTCTCCCATGTCCAAGATCTGATTTCTTCATCAAACGATCAAGCCTAGCATCCTTAAGGAGGAACTCAAGAGGAGTATTTAAGAGGTAATTTCTCCCCCTCTTTTCCTTTAATTTCATTTCAAGTTTAATTTCATTTCATGATCTCTCCCAAACTATGTTCATTTAAATGGTATTTTAACTCCATTATTATAAATATACTGTAATTTTGTTATGATAATGGGATATTATATCATTCAACCCATGTTTTCTCTTCCTTTTATTAAGAAGAATGTTGTTCGTGATGTGTTAATTTATCACCTTCCAAATGACATGTTTTCTTCTTCCATTTCTACCTTCATATCTTGTCATGAAACCATTTTTATTGTTTAACCAGAATATGTTATATGTATTATGTCCTATATAGAGTTCTGTAAATAACTTATGGCCATTTCACTCTGTGATAAATTAAAAAAAGTTCGTTGTGATCGTAATACCGCCCAAAATAAACCAAACAATCATCATTCAATTCTTATATAATGATTATTCCATATGGATATAATATGATTCATTATAAGACCATTAAAAATCCTTTAATATCATTAATAACATGTAAAATTAGTTATGTATGTTTACACATGTTCTACCCGAACTTTAATTTAAGAATACAAGTGAACCACTCAAGAAATCCATAAAAACAAACATTCCAGAATAATGAATTTAAAATCTATACCTCATACAAAGGCACCTAAAATCTCTTAATGAAACCATAATTAAAAATATTAATGTAAAAATGGTTCTGGATTCCTAATTAATGAATATAATGTCATTATACAGGACATTAAAGAGAACGAAGCATTCAGATACAAGGTAAGGGAAAATATCGAACCCAATTTTCTTCCTTAGGATTATCCCTCCTTCACACAATTTTTTTGATATGGTCACTCCTTAAATATAATATGTTTGTCATTTTCTTAACTTTTTTGGGATATAAATTTTTTCTAAATAAGTTTATGTCAATCCAAATGTTTTTCAAAAGAACTCTTCTTTTAAGAACTCAACTTTTACCTCTCCTCATGGTCGATGGTTCTTGTATCAAATATGTTTTTCCCACTTTCTTTTGGGAACCCAAAGAATAGTAATGTATTTTAATGAGATGAAAACCATTCTATATCATGGGTTAGTTGTGTTCATTATTGATATATGTTCTATTTGGAATTCATGATAATGAAAATATTATGAGGTGACGGGTGCACCCGGAATTATATAGTGCAATATGAATGTTTCAATGTGACAGGTGCACCCAGAATTATACACCGCTCCAATGAATTGGGTAAAGTGATAAATCTAATAAGTAAATGTGAAATGATGTGTGAAAAATATTCTATCTTGGTTCACAAGTATGTGTGGTAGTTAACCACTAAGACATGATGTTTCATTTTTATGCATTCCCACATTTCATGTCTTTCATTTGTGCTCCCCTCATTTTCATGATCATTTCCCATATTATGATTATGCTCACCCCATGCGATAATGTTATTATTTATCCTCTTATTGGGATTCTAGATCACCCCTTTTTTTGTATATCCTCACGTGGCTACATGTACTAAGGAGAGGACAAGTGCCAATAAGAAGCTAGAGATACAGAAATTAAATAAATGCTTATGCTTGATGTTGTATTTATTATGTATGGTCTTAGTTTTTCCACGACACTAAACCTTTGGATCATCTATGTGTAATACTATTATGTTGTTTATTTTATAATGATGTAATATTAATGTTAGAAAAGGTTTGGTTTCTATATTTGGTATCAGAGGGAAGGATTGGTTAATATGGGAATTAGGATTAGTGAACCCTAGAAAAAATCTATAGCATGAGACAAATTAAAAGTATGCACAAAAAAATATTTTAATAGTGATCCCATATGTTATGATTTTGGTATAAATTGTTTAAATGAATAATTTATTCCAGATTTTATTATTTATGTTTTGTTCTATCTTTTTCTATTTTCGAAAATAGTTGGAACTAGGATAAAACATTCAAACAACTCATGCAAAGGCCAATGCAACGATTTCCTGAATGACATCCACAATGATTTGGGAGGTTGAGTACAAATAATCATGGAGATTCATACGCAATTATCTTATGTTAGGAAAAATAATCATTATAATGAGGAACATCCTCCTTCACTAAAGAGGGAGAAACTTGCTATTGAATGTTTTATACGGCAACAACCACCGACGTTTAGTGGATCATCTGATCCACTAGTTGTAGAAGATTTGGTCAACACCATGTAGATGATCATTTTTGTTCTTCTCTGCTCTAATATAGGAAGGTGACCCTAGCCGTTTATCATCTAAATGGAGAAGATGATCAATGGTGGGATTTGATTAAGAACACCAAGCCAAGGAAATAAATTGAAGAAATTGAATGGGAAGACTTTATGATAATGTTTCATAATAAGTACTTCCCACAAACTATTCACATGATGATGGAAAGAGAATTCATATAGCTCAAGAAAGAAGAAGGAGAATCTGTCACAACCGATGAAGCGAATTTCAAAAGTCCTGAAAGGTACTCTTCGGGTTTTGTTATCAACAACGATATAAAAATTTATAGATTCATTAGTGGGTTAAAACCACACCATTGAAAGGCTATTGAAATTAGAGACTTTGGGAGTTATGAAGAAGTTTATTAGTGTGCACTCAATGTGGAGAAAGAGTTTGTAGAATGGTACCATGGCTATGGTGATAAGAAATGAAAGATGTATTTTCAAGCTAGAGGATCTAATGAAAAAAGTGGGATGAAAAATCAATGACCCACATGCCCAAAAATGTGGGATGTTGTACCATGGTAAATGCCTCAATGTTATGGGGAAATACATTATATTTTGGAAATAAGGACACCATGCTCAAGAGTATCGAAAAGATGCGAAAAGGAAGGAGAATGTAGCTGATGAATGGAGAGAAGCACTCATGGTTCAATGCTACAATTGTATGTAGCTAGGGATCTATGAAAACTAGTGCACTAAACCTCGATTTCTTGAGTATAATCAGCTTCAGCAACCACACATGCCAATGGAACAAGGGAAGGCCTATTCCATCACTACTGTGGAGGTGGAGGATGATAATGAAGTCATACAAGGTACAGTTCCTATTAACTCAAGAATGGAAAATTTATTATTTGATTCTGGTTCTATGCATTCCTTTATATCTCGCAAGTTTGCTAGAACTATAGAATCTATTCCCCAAAACCATGAAGTATAGATATCTGAAAAAACACCAAGTGGTGTAATCTTTTCAACCCTAGTATTTTTCTCTTCTCCTATTGGTGTATGTGGGTTGATTCTACTGGAAAATCTTGTAATGCTTCCCATGGAGGAATTTGACGCTATAATGGGAATGAATTGGCTCTCGTTATATAGATCATATATCCACAATCGGGAAAATGAAATATCATTTCATATTCCTAACCATCCCATGCTCCTCTAAAAATGAAAGGAAGATCATGAATCTCCATTGAAAAATCCTTCAATGGTGTGGTTGATGATTCCGTATGAAGAAGCATACCTCTCCCAAATTGACGAGTTTAAGGAAATTGACAACCTTGAGGAAAATCCTATCGTGATGGAATAAAATGATGTATTTCCCGAAGACCTACCAGGAATTCACCCAGATCGTGAGGTTCAGTTATCAATAGAACTAATTACAGGAGCTACTCTTATCTCGATGTTTCCCTATAGTATGGCTCCAATCGAAATGGAGGAGTTAAAGAAGCATCTGCAAGAGCATATGGGCAAAGGCTTCATACACCCTAGTGCATCACCTTGGGGTGCACCAGTGCTCTTTGTAAAGAAGAAGGATGGGACAATGTGCATATTTTTATATTATATGGAACTCTACAAGATCAATATAAAGAACAAGTATCCTCTCACAAGTACTGTGGAATAGTTCGACCAGTTAAGAGGTTCTAAATACTTCTAAAAGGTGGAGCTTTGTTCTAGATATCATCAGGTAATGTTGAAGAAGGAAGATATTCATAAGACTACCTTACGATCAAGTTATGGGCACTATGAGTTTTTTTGTGATTCCATTTGGACATACTAATTCCCCTAAAATCATCATGTATTTGATGAATATAGTCTTTTGACATTACCTAGACAAATTTGTGGTAGTTTTATTAATGATATTCTCGTCTACTCTAAGATTAAGGAGGAACATGAATAAAATCTAATACTTCTGTTGGCGACATTAAGAAAGGATAAGTTATATTCCAATTTCAGAAAGTGTGACTTTTTGATGAATCAAGTCACATTCTTGGGACATGTGATCATAAGTGAGGTAATTTCTATGGATCCTTCATAGAAAAAGGCGATTGAGGAATGGACCAGACCCTCTAGTGTCCTTGAAATTTTTAGTTTTCATTGATTAGTTGGGTGCTATAGACATTTTTTGAGAAACTTATCCTGATTTTCAAGCCCGCTAACTATGATAACAATGAAACTGGTAAAGAATGTATAGATGGAATAATGTGAGGGAAGCTTCATGGAGCTAAAGAGAAGGATGATCAATGAACCTTAACTTACACAACCAAAAAGTGGAGAATGATTTGTGATATATAATGATTCATCAAAGAAAGGAATGGGTTGTGTACTCAAGAAAAATGACAATGTGATAGATTATGCCTCACATTCGTTGAAGCTCCATGAGCAGAACTACCCAACACAAGATCTAGAGCTGGCAGCAATGATTTTGGCCTTCAAAATTTGGCGGTACTACCTTTATGGTGATAAGTGTCATATATACACTGACCGCAAGAGCCTAAAGTATATATACACACAAAATGATCTCAACATGCATCAAATGAGACTGTGAGAGCTAATCAAGGATTACGATTTCTCTACTCACTATCATCCTAGAAAGAGGATGAATGTTAGCTGATGCTCTAACGAGAAAAGAACCTGATACTCTATCCATGTTACGAATTGAGAAAGAACCTATCTTCATAGATATTCAAGGGATGGATTTGGTAATCATAAGGTCAGGAGATACATCCTACCTTTCCCAAATGATTTCGTAACCATCAATCCATGAAATGATTAAGGAAGAACAATGAGATGTTGTGGAGATACAAAATATGGTGAATGCAGTAAAGCAATTGAAGATTCAAGAGTTCCTTATCGACGATGTTGGTTTTATATGGTTTTTAATGTGGCTTTGTGTTCCTTCATCAACAAAGATAAATAAGGATCTATTGGAAAATGCACATTGTTCAACATTCTCTATCCATCCTGGGAGTACCAAGATGTACCGTGATCTCTAGGAAGACTTCTGGTGGGATAAAATGAAGATAGAGATTGCGGAATATATATCATGGTGCTTGGTATGACAGTAAGTTAAATCTGAGTGTCAAAAGTCCAAAGGTATGATGCAGCCATTGCCTATTCCCATCTATAAATGGGAAAATATTACTATGGACTTTGTCATGGGTCTCCAAAATAAGTCAAATGGAAATAATGCGATATGGGTTGTGGTTGACCAACTTACCAAGTCTGCCCATTTTATCGGTATTTGGGAAGATCTATCTCATGAACAACTTGCAGAGATATATGTGAAGGAATTGGTGAGAAAACATGGTGTTCCACTCTCAATTGTCTCTAACTATGATCTAATATTCACATTTAAATTCTGGAGGAGCCGTCAACATGCATTGAGTACTGAATTAAATTTTAGCACGGCCTATCACCCCCAAACAGATGGCCAATCTGAATGGACTATTTAAACACTTGAAGATATTCTAAGAGCCTACTATATTTAATTCCAAGGTGGTTGGGATCAGCCTCTCACATTGGTTGAGTTTTCATATAATAATAGCTTCCACTCGAGTATTCAGATGGCTCCATATGAAGCTCTATATGGAAAGCGGTGTAGAACTCCAGCCTGTTGGGATGAAGATGGAGAAAGAAAGCTATATGGTCATGATCGGGTTCAAGAGATGACCGAGAATGTTAAAGACATCCAGAAACACATCAATTCTACTCAAATATAGAAAAAGATCTATGCTAACAACCATCAAAGGGACTTGTAGTTCGACGTTACAGATAATGTCTTCCTTCAAAAATCTACATGGAAGAGAGACATGCGATTCGAGAAGAAAGGGAAGTTAATCCCAAGGTATATTGGCCCCGTTGAGATCCTTGACCAAAAAAGATCATTGGCCTATCATCTTTCACTTCCACCGAATATGGATCAAGTTTATGGTGTTTTACATGTATCACTGCTGAGGAAGTACATACCAGACCCATCACATGTACTAAACTCAGAGGTGGTACAGCTGAAATATGATCTCTCCTCTTAGGATCATCTAGTAAAGATTCTGGATTGGAGAGATAAGGTTCTACGCAACAAGACAAACCATCTTGTAAAATTATTGAGGAGGAACCATAAGTTTTAGGAAGCAACTTGTGAACTAGAAGAGGCAATAAAGGAGAAACACCCTCTCTTTTTTGTGTAAAGTGGAATTTCGGGAGCGATATTTCATTAGGGGGGAAGAATGTAATGACCCAACTTTTTTCAATAGAACATACCTTATTATAATTATGTCATAAAATCACATGAAAACCCAACACAATTAACTACTAAGTTTTAAGTGACCTTCAAAAATAAGATTGTCACTTTTGTGTTTGGAATTTTGAAGATCTGACATACACAGCTGTGTTCAAGATGATTTTTTGTAGTCCAATAAAACAAAAATAATTTTTAGTGCATATGAACCTAACCTTATGAATATTACCATACCCTTATGAATATTGATATACACTAATTAATATAAACCTTACATATGATATTATAAAAATAATATTCATGTGAATGTATGATGTAACTATATCTTATAAAAAATAAATGAATGTTTTCAAATTGTTTTTTAGAAATAAACCATGATTTTAATTAAATATGAAATTAATAATATTTAGAAAGTTATTTTTGAAAAGTGGAAATCATTAATGTATTTTACACGTCGAATAATGGTTGGTGTAAATTTTTGGTATTTTTCTAAAATACATGAATTTTGATGAATAGTGAAATACCGTAATTTACAAAAATATGAGAAATAAGATAATTATAGAGTCATTTGTGATGTTTAGATTATGTAATACCACTATGTTATAGAACACATTATAAAATTACTATTCTTGTTCATGGAATACTCACTATTCCTTCTCTTTTGAAGAAATAATAAACTAATGAATTTTATATTTAGAAAACCCCTCTCCCCAACATAATAAAATCCACCATTCACACCCTCATTTACTCACACCTCTCAAGCTCCAAGACATCTCTAAACTCTTCCCAAAAATCATCCCTAGCCCCTCTCCCATGTTCAATAGCTACTGGTCTTATCATAAGACCATGCCATGCTTCCTAATGAAGGATCGCGAGAGGTGGATTTAAGAGGTAATTTCTCTCCCTCTTATCCTTTAATTTAATTTCAAGTTCAAGTTAATTTCATGATATCTCCCCACATATATTTATCCAAATGGTATTGTAACTCCATTATTATACATGTAATAGAATTTTAGTATGTTAATGGGATATTATATCATTCAACCCCTTTTCCATCTTCCTTTTATTAAACAGAACGTTGTTCGTGAGGTGTAAATTTATCCCCTACAATAACGACATGTTTTCTTCATCAATTTCTACCTTCATATCATTTAATGAAACCATTTTTAATGTTTAAAAAGAATATTATATATTTATTATGTCCTATTTAATGTTCTGGAAATAAATACTAGCCATATTACTATGTGATAAATTAAAACAAGTTTGTTGTGATCGAAAAACTGCCCAAATTAACCCAGAAAACCATCATTCAATTCTTATCTAATGATTCTTCCACATGGATATAATATGATTAATTTTAATACCATTAAAACTCCTTTAATATAATTTATAACATGTAATATCTATTCTGGATTTTTACCCATGCTCTACCCGAACTTCAATTTTAGAATACAAGTGAACCACTCAAGAAAAGCATAAAAACAAACATTCCCGAATAATGTTTGTAAACTCTAAAAATCATCCAAAGGAACATAATATCACATAATGAAACCATAATGAACCATATTAATGTAAAAAAGGTTCTAGATTCTAAATTAATTAATACAATGTAATTAAACTTGACATTAAAGTGATGGAAGTATTCTGATACAAGGTAAGGGAAAATATCGAACCCAATTTTCTTCCATCGGGTTATCCCTCTTTCACTCCATTTTTTTGATATGGTCACTAATTAAAGATCATTTTTTCATAATTTTATTAATTTTTCGGTGATATACATGTTTTCTAAGGATGTTTATGTGAATACAAATTTTTTCCAAAATAACTCGTCTTTTACGAACTCATCTTTTACCTCTCATTCACGGTTGACGGTTCTTGTATCAAATATGTTGCTCCCTCTTTCTTTTGGAAACCCAAAGCTTATGAATTCTATCTTATGAGATGAAACCCATTACGTCTCATGATTTAGTTATATTCATTATTGATATATGTTCAATGTGGCATACATGATAATGATAATATTATGATGTGACAGGTGGGCCCAGAAATATATCGCGCAATATGAATGTTTCAATTTGACGGGTGCGCCCAGAATTATATAGCGCTCCAATGATTTGGGTAAAGTGATGAATCTAATGAGTAAATGTAAAATGATGTGTGAATAAGATTCTTGATTAGTTCACAAGTATGTGTGGTATTTAACCACTTAGACATGATGTTTCATTTTTATGCATTGCCACATTTCAAGTCTTTAATTAATGCTCCTCTCATATTCATGAACCTTTTCCCATGATATGATTTTGCTCACCCCAGTCTATATTGTTCTTATCTGTCCTCATACTGGGCTTCTAGATCACCACTTTTAATGTATATCCTCATGTGGCTATATGTACTAAGGAGAGGACAAGTTCCAATAAGAAGCTAGAGATGATGAAATTAAATAAATGACTATGCTTGATGTTGTATTTGTTATGTATGGTACTAGTTTTCCAAAGACACTAATCCTTTCGATGCTCTATGTGTAATAATATTATGTTTTTTATCTTTATAATAATTTAATAGTAATGTACGAAAATTTTGGGTTTCTCTAGGGCTCCTCGGTAGACCACATGGTCACCACCAACCATGTGGTGCTCTTACACCAGTCTGAAACCAATCAAAAATATTAAACATAAAATATTTTAGAACATCTCTCAATCATCACCTGGTTGAGGCTAACTGAAGCCAAGAAATTATAAAATAAATAATTTAAAAGGGTCGGGGTGTGAAATTTTTTTATCCAGATTCATTATAGTTTTAGAAATTTACTACAGCCATTAAAATATAACAAGAGTATTCTAATATTAAAAAATGATTATGAAATCATAATAAAAATATTCTTAATATATCAGAATATTTGAAAAATTCTTATCAATCTATGAAACGTTTGTTTCATCTAATAACACTTTTGGTTAACCAATGTTTTTTCATCTATCCTCATATTTCACAAAACCGACTGTCCAAACACCACTAAACACTAATCTAATACGAAATGTAAAGAACCAGTCTTAACGTACACAAATATATCATCCTTTTTATGAAAAAAAATATAAATCACAATTAAACGTACCCAAAAATGGTAAAAATTTTATGTAGTTAGATACCGGTTAAATGAAATTCTTATTTATATTGAATCATTTTCATATCTTACATCAGTAGTTATATTTTTTACTCATATTTACCCATCTTACATTGTACAATTTTTCATAAACTAGGGAAAATTATTACATAATATGGTGTGATATCATATGATCTTGAAGGATAAAAAATGGGAGATATCAATCATAAGTGGTCATAATATGATAAAAAAAGTTAGATAAAAAATAATATTTCCTATAAAAAATCATATAAACTCTAAAATCATTTCAATACTAAAAACATGATTCAAAAAATTTTGAGTGTAATAATCATTCATAAAGAGTCACAACATAGGGAATAAACATCTTACGTATAGTGATTCATAATCCAATGAATATAGGTATTAACAATCATGATCATCCATAATCTTATGATCATCTCTATAAGAGATCATACCCATGAATACCATTGTGAATATAGGAATTTTAAATATTTTCCATGAATATTCATGTTATCATAGAATTTTATTTCATAATAACACATCAAAATTTGGAATCATTTATTCAAAAAATTGTCTAACATATACTATCTTCTTATGATATATTAATATAATATTAAAAAATAAATTCTCGTTTAATAATTTAATAACTCATCACATAATCATATTCCATTAATATTCATTTAATAATTTCTTTACAATATTTATCATTTAGTTATAAATAATTATAATAAAATGAAAATCAGTGTCAATATTATTTCACCAAAATATTCATTAATAATCATGAGAAATTCTAATGAATTTGTCAATGGATCAATACCCATGTGAATAATAATTGACATCAACAGTTTTAATAACATATGGAAATACATGAAAAATATGATTGGTATATTTTATTAAGAAATTCCCATTTTCAATTTGTGATAAAATATTTAAAATATAAAAATTTCATGAATGTTATGAAAACCATTTTTTTTAAAATAACCATGTAATTTTTTAATGTAACCTCAATAAATATAGTATTCATTATGGTTTGAAAGCTCATTCATGTAGTATACATTAAAATATTGATCATATTCATGCTATTTATAAAAAATACCCCATTCATAAAATTACAAGAATATTCTCTTAAATTATTCTTATAGAAAGTAAAATATGTATATAAATGAATTAAACAAATAATTTTACAATATTAAGAATATTATTTGAATCCTTTTTAGAAAAATATGAACAGAGGGGAATGATATGTTGTATCAAGAATGAAATAAATTCAATTTTTCTTAAAAAAAATTCCTAAATATTTTAAGCACCGAAAAGAGAGAAAATGGTACTCTCCATTGATAATTCCTTGAATTACTAGTGGAGATTAAAATAAATGGGTTTTAATGGATACAATTTATTTAATTTAATTGACTATAAATATACCATAATCCACCCTAAAATGAAATTAAATAGTATTATAATTTCAATACATAATGTATTGTATTCCATTATACACATCTAAATCTCAGGAATAAGAAAATAAAGATTTACTATACATATATATATTCTAGAACCATATTCTCGTGAATTTATATTATAATTCCTTTATAAATATTAAAAAAACTTTTATTATAATTTACATTATTATAATGAATGTTCAGGTGAAAACAAAACCATTTTCCATGCATGTTTTGGTTTGATGATTATAGTACTTGAAAAATGGGCAGGGTTTCATCATATATAAAATAATAATCACTAAATAAATATCATATATATTAATTAAATAAATAAAAATAATTAGTCATATGAATTATTGATGAGAAAATAATCACATAGTTTCATGGAGGCGATTATCCACACATATGTACCTTTGACCTTATCATTTTCTTACTGATGGAAAGGTAATAAGAAGAAAATTTATTATAATATTATTTGAATAATTATTTTAAAAAGTTTTAAAATAATAATTTAAAAAATCAAAATAAGGAAACATGAATTATATTGATTTAAAATCATATAGATCACTTCACATCGAGTTAGACTAAATGTACATGAAAAAAATGATTTCATATTCTATTTGATAGATAAAGATATTAATAAAACAATTAAATAAAAATATCAAAATATATAAATAATTATAATATTTCTCTAATAATTATAGTTTGGATTAAATTGATTTAGTGGAATTAGAAAATTGAATAAAAATGATAGATATCAGTAATGAACTATACCTCTTCTTTGGAAAACGTCATTATGTTTACACCTAATAACTTAAAAGGATTGAATTTCTATCAAAAAATTACCTCTAAGACATGAGAAGTGATTTTAGAAATGTAATTTAACCGGGTTTTTAGGAGATAATAGGATATTTATTTTTTTATAAGATATGATATATAGTTTCTTTTTATAAGTGATGTAGAGGACACACATGGAATGTTTCACAATATTAAAATATTTTAATGTATTATTTAAGAAAATGGATATAAATTGACTCATCCTCAAATAAGATTTGAGATAGTATACAAATATCATAATAAAATGCTATTTTTACATGATTCAAGGTCATTTATGCTCTTAACATTTTTGTTTTAATAATTTGTTCTATTTTTAACCTTTTACCAAAGTTACTGAAATCTTTCTTAATATTATATTCATAATTAAAAACATGAAAGTGGCCACATCAAAAAAATTACATGGCGATTAAAAATAATATTTAAAATTTATAAAATTCTATTTCATAATTTTTTTTAAATTATTACTAAAAAACCTGCAAAAATTGAAGAAAACATGTTTTCTATGAACATGAGTTTTTTATGAAAAAAAAATTCTTTTAACCAAAAATATTCATAAAGACGATTAAAATGAAAATATTTTGATTATCTTTAATAAATATTATATAATGAAATTTTAAAAGCAATTCAAAAAAATATAATGTGTTTTAAAATCATGAATGGAGAAAATAGTTTTCTATAAAATATGTATTTTTTGCAATTCACATGAAGAACTGTCATTTTATAAAACATCAAAATTTTCTCCTAAAAATAATTTTTTTTATTATAAATTAAAAAATTATATTTTTTTATATATTGTAATTTTCTAATTTTTTATAAATTAAATATATTATTACAAATTTCACGAAAACACATTTTCTAAGAGACATATTTTTGAAATATAGAATGTTTTTTTTGAGAATTAAGAACACATTGATTATAAATTTTTTAGTAAATATGAATTATAGAAATAAATAATTTGTATTTTTAAAAATGTAGTTATAAATATTTATTACTCTAATTTAATAGAAATTTTATAATAGTATAAAATATAATTGTGAATTTGGGGATGGGGTTTCATGTTAACCAATATATTAAATTCCTAATGTTTATTTCAATGTAAAAATATATTTTTAAAATATTATTGTTTTAACAAAATTCCATTTATTTTGAAATCATTGTAGGAATAAACGAGAAAAAAACCCATATTTTTATTAGTTGTATATAGAATATAAAAAGACAATAAATATAATGCCTTTTAGTGAATTTGGAAAGAGAAATTAGTCAATTACACTAAAAGGGATTGAGAATTGGAACAGAACAAGAATGATTGGTAGATTGTATTTATTGGGAAATATCATTTAGAAAAATTATCAATTAATTCAAAAAGATAATAAGAATCACTATGATGGAATGGGAGAGATATAGAAGTGTTTTGAAAATATTTTAAAATGTAATAAAACTTTTATGATAGAGTGAACATTGTAGAATCGTATAATTTTTATGATCATAGAACATGTATGTTCTGAGTTATTGAGACGGTGGGTTGGAAAATCCTCACAATGAGTAAATATATACATTCCAGGTTCATCAGGGATATTTTAGAATCAAATTGCAGCCACTAAAGTTATAATGGACTAATACGATACAAATTATAACATAATAAATGTACATTTTATTAATTTATTTCACAAGCACTAGATATTCGGTAGCATCCCCCAGGTAGTTGTTGGACATGCTTCTATAATAAAATTCCCAAATATCCCACGGTTTGTGTTGTGATCTTCCAACATATGGTCGTTGGACATTGTCTCTTGGGTGGATCTATCTTTCACCACCAATAGGCTTGTGCCTCTTCACTCGGTATCTAGTAGATCTCCATAAAAACCTATCATATGTCTTCTTTTCACCAGCTGACTAGAGATCTACTTTTGAATTCTAGTGCCATGTCAAGTACCTCAATGTCTAATTTTTCCTTATAAACATAATTGAGTTCCCTTTATTACAAATATATCATTATTCTATGATTTAAAAATATGTTAATAGAAATCATGATCTGTTAGCAATATCTCATCAACATCCTCCCAGTAAAAAAGAATTGTTTATTTTATTCATAATCTTCATCACATGGAATCATTAATAAAATTAATAACTAACACTCTAATGAAATAATTATACACTTTAAAGTGTGACTATGATAATTAAAATCTAATAACATGATAATAAAAATATAACATATCATCATAATGATAAAAATAACATGAAAAATTTAAAAAAGATATAACATTGTATTTTTTATAAGAGGATTTCATCACCATTATAAAATAATTAAATTTCACCCTTATACCACAGTAAAATTACATCCCTATATTAAAGATTTCATCCCATTTTATATTTTCAAAAATGAAATCATTAGATTCGATTGAAATGATATGAAAAAAATTGTTTAATAAAATTTAAAACAATGTTTATCATCATTAATGATATTTTAAGTGATTCGTAATCACATTGTGAAAAATAGAATTTATTTTTGAAAACCAAAAAATGATAAAATTTATTTTTAATAAAGATAAAGATAAAATTAAAAGATAGATAATTTAATTGTAACTTAAATAATTAAAAAAATCATAAAATATAAAATACATTCCATTATTAACGTTTTTAAGGATTATTATCATTAAAAATAGTTAATTCCTCATTATTATAAAACCAGGTGTGATGTAATTGCCGATTACTCATGCCTAAGATAAAGATCTGTTTATAAAACCTACCATCCCTTTATGAGGTAATACACTCAATTTGAATCAATGTGAGAACCACATTGAAATTTTTATATCCAGACATGAATGTTTTTCATTGAGTATTATAATCACATAAATTCACCAACATTAGGGAATGTTTGAAAAATATTTATTCTCATGGATTAAAAAAATTTATTTTCAAAACATTATTGAATAATATTTTAAATTAAAACTTTTTAAAAAAATTATATTTCTTCCTAAATATAATATATAATAATAAATGCATATCCGTACAAAATACACCTTTGATAATGTAAATATGATCATGTGGATGGAGTTTAAGGAAGATATCAAAATCTTGAAGGTTTCTAGAGAAAAATTAAAGAATGGTATCACCTTTTTTGCTGATATATCATAGAGTGGGGTATCTTTGAAAAATATCCTTAGTGTGAGAATTTTTTATAGGATTTGTTTAGTGTTATTAATCTAACTAATTTTGTATCAAATTATTTTTAAATGATCATTTATAAGACCATATTATAAGATAGTACGTTTTTGACCTACCAGGATTTCATGAAATGTATATTTTTCATTTGACTATTCTATCACATGAGTCACTAAATTTATTTTATGTTATATGTAACAATGAGTTTATCTTTTGATACACTCAACAACAACATTATTTAATGGCTTTCATTAGAAAAAATACAGAGATTTTCGGAATACCAATATATTATTTATTTTTTTATTTCTATTTACCGTTATCAGCTAGACATTGGAATGGAGGGTATATAAGGGAATATCAAAATTATTAATATTAATGGATTAAAAATTTATAAAATTATTTCATTGTTTATAAATTAAAAATCAATATGAATAACAAAAAATTAAATATATAAAATGTTTTTGTGAAAAATAATTTTTATACACAGAATGTTGTTTGATCATAATAAATAAATAGATTATCTATTAGTGAATTATATTAACAAAACTAATATATTACATTTTCAATAAATATTTTGTACATTTATCCAATAGTTTTTATAGGAAAAATATATGAAAAAAATATAATTTCAGAATTAAAAATTGATTTTTTATGAAAAGATGCTTACCAAGTTTTAAAAATTTATTAAAAAATTAAAATTTTCACACTAGTAAGATATATTTGTGAAACAAAAATTCATTTTTTAAGTTATAAAATCAAAATTATATTTAAAATAATTTTTTCAATTTTTTGACAAATGTAATTGTTTTTAGTAAATAGTGAAAATATTGGTTTTTATTATGTATTTTATTTTCTATTAAAGCATCAATAAACTAGAAATTGATTTAATATGGTTTTAAAGGTTAAATTCGTTGATATATATATAAATAAAATATAGTTCCTTTGAATCATTTTAGTATATAATATTGATATGAATGCCTTTTAAAATTTTGAAAATTCACTTGTTATAAAACAATTTCTCGTAACATCTATGAGGTTAATTAATAATGTCCATTTTATAAATCAGTAAATTTAAATTTTATAAAATGGATTCTATATATTTTAAAATAATAAATTCTATTTTATGATAGGTTAAATTTTTTGGGGATAATGATTAATAAAAACAATTATAATTGATTTCTGTGATGATGGGAAGACCTTGTTTTTTGGGGGTTAAAAATAAATTTTAATACCTATCAATGATAATAAATTTATTTAAAAAAACACAATATGGAAAAATATAAACCTTATAACTAGAATGATAGATATATTTTTTTATTTTGTCCTTGGTAAATGAAACAAGATTCGATGAAATTCTTTGATTTTAAGAAATTACAAGTGTTCCACTCAACTCACTTATAAAAGCCCACCCCATATCATCCCATATTCCCATTTTCAAACAAATTAGTTAGTAAAATACTTACCCAATTGAAAATATACACTTCACTTAATTCATCCTATAAGATTTTTGGGTCATAATTCCAACAAATAATGTATTTTGATGCAAAGAAAAAGAATTTTTCTGAAGGAAGGTGACATCCTTCGATCATCATTTTTATTTTATTTTTTCTTACCTATTATTATGATCATATATTATATTTAGCATTATAAATATATTTAGATTTTTCTTATTTTGAGGTAATTAACTATATTGATATCATATTCCTTCAAATATGAAACTAACTCATCGATCATGTATGCGACGTACTACAAACTCGCGAATTGATGTAGTTTTTTTCCATACCATCTTCTAATGGATTTTTAGAATATTGATTTTATAGTATATAATATATATATGTATATATAATTATTATACATATATAATTATGATATAATGTATAAAAGTTTACATTCCATTCTATGAGGGATATGATAACGTCACTTCTATATACAGCGGACTACGGCCTTGCGATGCAATATAATTCTCTATTCACATAGGCCTTACATGGGAAATGTTAATGATAATGTCAATGTAAATATCTGATATATAGTTAATGAATATAGTAAAAAAATATATTACCAAATCTATCTTCTAATGTTACATCTCTAGGGAAATCATTAATTTCACTCTTGTGTACTGTGGACTATGGCATCACGAACAAATGTTTTATATTTATCATTTTTCTTTTTCTTGGTTGGTATCGAGGATATATTAAATGTATATAATATATATATATATATATGATATATATGATATATATGAAACCATAATTATAATTTAAGTGGATATATTATAGACCATTCGTAAGATCCGTTAGTTGAGAAAATGGAAGGAAAATTCTTCCATGCCTATGACCTACTATCTCCATTAATTATGTAGTTTATTATAAAAATATAACATTGAGATATCACTATAAATACATATATAACAAATATATATGATATATAAATCCAGATTAACATTATGGAATTTTCTTAACCATGATCATTGAAAATGGATTGAGAATACAAAACAAAAACCGATAGGGAAAATGAAATAGTTATCACCAAAAATATTACCAAGGATTTTTTAATAAATGTGTAATTACACATCATATATGGTATGAAAAATATTATTATTTTTATATTAATTATGTATAATGAACATATATTTTACATAAAATGTATTTGAACATTCCTGATGGATGTCAAGAATTATTTTCAGTGGATAACAAGTTTCACATTTATTTCTGATAGAGTTATTCCATATTCCCCACCTATTTATTTTTTTTGGTGTTTATAATTATCCTATGACATGATATATAATTATTTTAACGAAAATAAATAAAATTAAGATTCTAATTTTTTTCATCCATTCATGATACAAACTTTCTAAAAACATACCCAAATAATAATTGATTTTGTCTCAATATTCCTTGTTTGGGACATATGTTATGTTATAAACCTATTTTCATTCAGGAGGTGTTTATAAATCCCCTTTAAACTGTTATTTAATTAACTTATGTATTTTTCTGATATTTATAATATTCTTTTTATGTGATTATTTAATCGCGATTAGTAATCAAAAGTAACCAATGTTTTAATTGTTTTATGTTACAATCTCATTATTTACAATGATTGTTTTTTATGATGGAATTATATGACGCATTTCCCTAGAATATCATGATTTTTCCTCATCAGATGTATATAATTATATTTTCATGTTACAGTACCATTTTTCATCTATTATATTCTTAAAATTACTATGATTTTTTTTTTGAAAATATGACATTATTTATCCCATTTATCGAAAATCCATTTTCCTCTTAAAATTGTTTTATAAAAATAATTTCTAAATGAAATGAAAAAATATAAATATATTTATATTAAGTTATTTTTATGCATGCCTTATTTTTTTAATTCCATATTTTTATTATTTTAAAAATAAGTCCATTTTGTCTTTATCAAATAACTTGAAAATAATCCTTTTTTAAACAAGATCAATAAGGACAGTATTAAAAAATTTCATGAACTCCACAATATTTCATGATTAAAATATAATTTTTAAATATTTGTGGAATAAATATGTATCCTATGTATTCTTGAAATTTATTATAATTTATATAAATTATTTCATTGCGAGAAGCATAATGAAAAAAATTATGTTTTCAAATGTGTTTTATGATGAATTGTTTTTTTCCTCAAGAACTATTTTAATTTTTTTTCAATTATTATTTTATATGTTTTATTATTTATTTTTAGGTAGAAATATGTTGAATATTTATATTTTTTTCCAATGTTTTTTGAATGTGGATGGAGTATTTTTCTCAATGAATGTTTTTAAATAATCATTAAATCATATTCTCAATGAAATTTTTTAAAAACATTAAATGTATTAAAATATTGATTTCCAATTTTAAAAGGTTATTTTCCTAAATAATTTTTCTTATAGATCATTCATGAATCATTTTATTTCTATTAGGACATCCATTAGTTTTAATATTTTTTTACAGTGGCGATCTAAGTATATCATCCTTATTCATTATGTATAGGGTTTATGTTCATTATTATGAGGATAGAAAATCATGAAACTCATTCCATTACAATAGGTGCTTAAATGATGAAATAGTGGGATGATTATGAAATATGTCACTTTTACTTAGTATATGTTTAAATGAAATGATTATAAAACCCTCTATTTTATGGGTTATCCTATTCTGAATTTTTTATAATCTTATGACAATATTATGTATGATTTAATCATGTAATGATTAGGACATTTATGTACCAACAATAAATTGGGAAAATATTTATATCTAATGTATTATAAATGAATGGAATGGGAAAATAAACTAGTTAAATAATATAAATTGTAGACTATGATGGTCTTGGGAGTGATCCATGACTACTATGACGGTTTGGGGAGTAAACGCATTCCACTATGTTATCCAAGGATTTTAATCCTAACTACTATAGAAATAATTTTATATACGTAATTGTTTTGATAAATTCCATGTATCACGCTTATGTAATGATAACATAGACTATGATAATTAATTGCAGTATTAAACATTTATTATTTACTACCAATGTTTATTCCATGAAAAAATATTACGATCCTTGATTAGAAGGGTAAAATTTTGAAAAGATGCGATCATGTGGTCGTAAATATATACCCATGATATTCATATTTGATAATTGATATATTCTTCTATATGCATAACCTTACTAGGAATATGTGATAACCCATTTCTTATTCTTTCATTCCCTATTAATCTTGGATGTTTATGAATATTGATTAATAGGGACATTTTATAAAGAATAATGTAATTGTAAAAGAAAATACCTTTTGGAATTATATGTTTTTAAATGTATGAGATATTCTAGTATTTATCTAGTGTACTAATACAACTACATTTTTTAGTCCTTCTGGATTTGAACCATTGTATCTAGTCCCAATATATTAAAGTAACCACTAGATCCGGGTTACTACCATCGAGACTGTTTTAATTTGAAAGGAAGGAAATATAGTAGATACCTTTTGGAACTTGATTTAGGAAAAAATATATTAAATAACAAAATCCTATGATTTATTATGAATATACTATTATATGAACATCCTAATGTTTTGGTAGTGAATGGATTATGTATTGTTTCTGAGAAATGCATCCATGTTTATATACTACATGTTGATATAGTTCAGTAATATATGTACACATGGTAATAAATTCAATAAAGAAATATCAAGATTGACATAATAATTACATAGTATATGATTAGGGGACTTAATGAGCACCTGGTTTGACCCTCACTATGGTATATAAATTAGTATATTCACATTTTACATATAATGTAAAATGATGGATTTTAATATATGGTAATCACAAATTACCAAGGTTAATCCTACTGTCTCGTAGATTAAAAATAATATTTCATTATTCAGACATCATATATATTATTTCTCTCTATTATATGGGTATCCATAATGAATAATGTTTCTCAAAACTTGCCTTTTTGTTTTAGTCATTAGTCGAAACCAGTAGGAATCAAGATAGCAATGAATTTAATTGAAAATTATTTGATTATAGGAATCCAAATTGGATGATGACTACATATAAGGATATTATGATTATGCCTAATTATATATCATGATATAAGATTTACTATGGGATCATTACAGATATTCCTAACACATGAAATAAGAGGAAATTTTAATTATTTGAATGTTCATGTGGTTATAAACATTAAATAAATAATATATGATTTTTTATATTTCAAGAATGTTGGAAGAATCAGCTAAATGAATATCTAAAATTAAGGTGAATTTGTTTTATAAGTGTATAATAATGTTACAGATTGATGAATTTACTAGGATTTCAATGTCTTTTGTGTGGGAAACATGGTTATTATCTATGTCAATTATCTAATTCACTTGTCATCTTCTTGACCAAGGAAATACCAATGTGAGTTGAATCATAAATGTGGAAGGATAGAGGTTTTATATGTTGGGATTCATGAATTATGGTTATAAAAATCATGACATGTATAAGGATTATTCCACATTAGTTTTCCCATAAGGATTTCCAATAATATATGTAATGGTATTATATACCTAGAAATGTAATTTTATTGAAAGGTATTATTTTTTAGAAAACATGTGATTGAGTAAAATATAATCCTTACAATGTTATATATACTTTTGTTTTAATAATAATTTATGATTAAATTATTTTTTTAAATGAATAATATAAAATGAAATCATAAGAGGTTTAAAACTATTTTGATGAATATTTTTATTCATCGGAATATTCACAATATATTGGTGAACATTAAATGTAACACCCTATTATTTTGTGATATATATTTTTAAAATTAATTAAATCCATTCAATATTTATAATTTCAGAAAAAAAAATTAAATTCTGTTAAAAGGATGAAATATGTATATTTTTAGGTAGATGTACTACAATGTTTGTCTTATGCACACACAATACTGAGTTTAGCTTCTATTACAAGAAACACCGAGACTAAATGAAATATGAAATACTATTAAAATATTATTATAATAGTTATCACATATACATTGGATTTGATTGAATAAATTAGGTAAAATAAATTCTTAAAATATATGGTATAGACATGTATACATAATGATTTATTTAGTGACTAGTTAATTAGAAAAGAAAATAGAAACCTTTTGGAAATAATGGATATAATTTCATGAAAATCTATTTTCATAAACATTAATAGACATTAATAAAAAAATTAAATGATATAATTTTGGTGGATAGATTGATTGAAATGTATATATTACTTATTAAATCAAAATTTTAAAATTATTCTATTGTTTTTTCATTATAATAAATAAGAATAAAACTGATTTTAATCTAAAACCCTTATTTATTTTTAAAAATAGTTATGTTTCATAACGAAAAATAATATTTATATAAATTTTTTAAGATTTATAAATTAAATTTGATAAAATAAACTTATTTTTTGAATTCATAAAGTCAAAATTATCTTCGGTTTTATTTTTCGGAATTTTCAAAAATGTTTTATTTTTTGATGAATATTAATAAATAATGAAACAAAATGGAAATAAAAATTATCAATTAAATAAGTTATACTAATAAATAATATTTTTATTTAATATTAAATAAAAAATATTTTAATTTTATATCTATTAATAAATTCTAATACATTGGAATCCGTTTTTATTGAATCTTTATATAATAAAATTTTAAAAATTTGAGCATTTTCCCTTTAAAAACTATCTTTTTAGTCTTTTCTATTGGATTATTTTTAAATCAAAATTTTCCTCATTTTTGAATTGAGATTAAAACAATAGAATCCATATTAGGAACTATAAAAATATAGAATTTTTATTATGGTAAACTTATTTTTTACCAAAAAGGATTTTAGAAATGACAAATTAATTACCAAAGTTAAGGTAAAAATGGGTTTACCATGGGTTGAACTAACAGGATTAAGATAAAAATCACTAATAATAATTTCAAAAAAAATGTATAGAAATATTTCAACAATTAAACCTATTAGGATTGTGAATTTTCCTTTTTGGACACTTTTGGAATATGAAAAATTTGGGAGCATTAAATTATTTCATAAATTTATTAGTGGGTCCTCTCGCTAACTTATAAAAGGCCACCCCTCTCTTCTATTCCTCCGAACATTATTCTTTTTTTAAGGAAATAACTTCTAATATAAAATAAAAAATTCCATAAAATTATTTTATAATCCCTTTTTATGTGTAAATCCAACCGACGATGTTTTTTGTGTAATCCAACATTATATTCTTTAAGAAGAGGGAACATTCATCGAAGAGAATTTTTATTTTATTTTATTTTTTAAATTAAATAAATTATTATTATACCTTTATGATATAATAAAATCATTATCTTCTAAATAATGATATTTTTTTATGTTTCTGATAAGGACTACAATGATACACACTACCATAAAATGTGTTACAAAATCATATTTTCTGTGTGGGGGGGGGGCAATAGCCTCGTAAACTAATGTCACCAGTTTTTCCATTTCCATAAATCATGAATAGTTTGAAAGTTAAATTTATAGTTTATATGTGATTTTTATTATATTTATTAAGTCATTATACTAATAGAATTATTATATCACACAACCATTCATGATTTCTATTTTATGGTAATGTGTTAACTTATTTCATGTGTATGGTGGACTACTGCATCACGAAGCGATGCGATTTTTTCATGCATTACATGGAATGTACAACGATGATTTTAATAAAATTCTGTGATATATATGTCATAACAAAATAGTTTAATTATATATATATATAATTTACTTTAAATTTATTAAATAAAACAATAGAATGGAAACAATGTTCTTATATTCATATGACCTACCATATCCCAGAATTATGTATTTCATTTCCTACCACTATATATTTTTTATTACTCTAAATACAGATATATTGAATACATATTATTTTTTTATCATGTATTACATTTATGATATGATGAATCCATAACCAATGTTTGATGACAGCAAAATAAAATGTGAAAACATATAAGATAAAGGAAGCTGTTATTACCTGAAATGTAACATTAACATGGAATTTTTAATAAGAAGAAAAAAATTCCATAAAATATAATATATGGTATTATTTTTATGTATTTATTATTTTTCAAAATAATCAAACTAAAATTTAATTTATTATATAGGATGGTTGATGGATTATGATGGAATTTAAGTCATCTGGTAAGGTTATTTCAAGTCTCACATCTATATTTGATAGACTTATTCCATATTAACCACTCATTTACATTATGTGGTGATAATATAATAAACTATGAAATTATATATAATTAAAAATTAAAAAAATCATGAAAAATAATTTTTCTATTTTTTTTCACATGTATAATGATTCAAATCATACTCAACCTGTAATGAATTTTTGTCTCAATTTTCCTTCATTGAGACATATGTTATTTTATAAGCCAATATTATTTTATGAGGTATATATATATCTCAATATAAATGAGATATCATTAATTTCTTGATCCTCATTATATTTTTTGTTCCATTGTATGTTATTTCTTCACGGGGCTTAAGAATCAAGGTTACTATGGATCGATGATTTTATTTGACAATCTTTTTTCTTATCTGGGTTGTTTATGATTATGTTTCTAATGATAAAATATTTGGATCCATCTCCCATGAAACATGTGAATTATTATATCCTTTAGTTAGGTTATGAAAATATATGCTTTCTATTCACAATACTGTCTTTATAAACTCAATATATCATAAATTAATTTTTTTAAGAAAAAACATCTTTTATCTCAAAAACCCTAGTTCTAATATAAACATGGTTTAAAAAAATTCAATAATTATATTATCATTTATTTAAATTGATTTATTAAATAAATTTTTATACGTGTTTTAGATTTTATTAAACTATTTAAAAATAATCCTTATTTAACTTTCAAAAATATTTCATGTTTGGATATTAATAAAAATGTGAAAAGAACAATTGTTTCTTAAAATGCATGAAATGAACAGGTATTCCCAATATTATTACTAAATAATTATTTCAAGATTCTTATAAAAATATTCAATTTTTATTTCAATGATGTTTTTTTCCATAATATATGGTGAATTTGTAAGATTTTAAATATATGGTTTCTAAAGGAAATGATTTTTAAAATGATAAATATTTTTAAAAATGACATTTAAATTTTAATGGATATTTTCATCAATATTTTTGAAATTATTTTCAGATTATCCTTCTATATTTTTTTAAATTAAATATTTAAATAAATGATTTAAAAAATTATTATTTAAAAAAAATCAAATAAAATTTATATTCATTTTGAAATGTCCCAAGTGATCAATAAAAATTATTTTCTATCTAAGATGACATCTCTTGATGTTATTTATTCCATACAAGGGATATAATCCAATGATACCATTATTTTTCTTTCAATAAATATTATTTATCTATAATAGGATGGTGTTAATGAAACCTATTTCATTTCCCACTAATAATATTATGTTATAATTTTTATCAAACCTCCTTTTCTTTTAATGGGTTATGAAATATTGAAATTATGAAATTATTATGATTACTATCACTTATCTATAGTTTCTGATATGATTATTTGTTTATGAAACCCATTTCATTTCATAGGATATGATATGATGATTTTTTATTGTATTTGTGCACACATTTGTAATCATTTCATTATGTTATAGTGGTTATGATGTAATCAGTGAAGATTGTAATGTTATAAAAATTAATTAGTGGGACCTATATCTCCCTCCAATTTGGTATGTAAATATTCATATCTTATTAGATAGAAAGGAATATATGTGGAGTAAACATGGTTCAACAAGAGAGGGTTGGACCATGGAGGGAGCCTGGTTCAATATGACTCGACTAGAATGGGTAGTAAGCTCATGTCTGGAATTCTAGGATATAATGGGGAGTGAACATAGTTCAGTAATGGATTTTTTCTAATTTTATGTTCTAAGATGTGCACCTTGACTATTATGATTGTTTGGGGAGCAAACTCATTCAAATATGATATCCTTAGTAGTGGGAATTTTTTATTATGGAAATGACTTTATATACCCTTGTGTATGGAGAAAATCTATCACTTAGGGTTATTAAATAATATTAAGGCTCTTGTTAAATATTAAATTGTGAATCAAGTCTTACTAAAATCCAATATTTATTCGATGAATGATTTTTATGACCTTTTAAATTCATGGTATGGTCTTTAAATTTTATGTTCTCATTCTCATACCATTTTTTATTTTAGTTTTCTAATATCCCTTGTTTAACCATAATGAGTATCTTTTCGCACCATCTATTATATTTCCCTTCCCCGTATTATGAATAATGGTTTTAGGTAGGTTATTTTAATTAAGAGTAACAAATGTAATGATATTTGTGGGAAAAATTATAGATTATTTATCATATTAGAATATTGTGTTATATATTCCCCCTTTAGTAAAAAAATTTAGTATTAAGGAATTGGTTTGTATAATTTAGTGAATATTCACCCAAAAATATGAAATATCCATTTATTAAAATCTTGGGTCTCTATAGGTTGCTTCATAGGAAAGGTTTTGTAATCCTTTGGAAACCAGGATCGGAAAACATTACTCAGATTCCTAAAGATATTTTATGTTTATATATTGGGATCTCTCTAAGGATAAATCATTTGATGAGTCAAATTATTGGAAAATGTACTAAAATTTTGGTACATGATAGGAAAATATACATTTAATATATTAAATCCATGTTTATATAATACAAGTTGATGTAGATCTCGAATAGATAACTTAGGGGTAACAACCATAAAAAACTATATTGATCAAGACTTTATCAGGAACTGGTGCACGTCAACGAGCCTTTTGACACACCTTGTTTGAAACTCCATAGAGATAGAATTTAAAAATTGAAAAAAATTACATAAACCATCATTAATGGTTTAAATAGATGATTACTAGGAATAACATAGGGTATTCATATGGTGTAAGATAATTAAAAGTAAGGATCATGATTCAGTAATCCAATATGAGATATGTCCTGAATATATGGTTTTCCAATAGGATTATTGTTTATCACCCTATTATATATGGGATTAATATGTTGTGGTAAATATTATTAACTACGTTAAAATTTAATGTGACGGGAAATTTAATGATGAGAAGACAAATGGTATGATAAATCAAGTGAAGAATATTTTAAATATTCTATATCAGTTATCATAGAGCATGATTAAAAACGTACAACATAACCAATTCTTGTACAAACCAAATATAATAATAAAGTAATTCACTGGGAGTTTAGGTAGTGGAGATCATCAACGAAAAATGATTTGGTTTCCATTGGTTCTAGAATGAGGGAAGAAACAACAAAGTGGATGTATTAGAGGAACACTATGTTCTCTTGAGTGTGGAATAGAAAGAGAGAAAGTATGTAACTAAAATAGGAAAATGAATTGTTCAGTTAACAAAATGGGTTATAATAAAATTATACCTATTTTATCATGAATTGTTCAATATTTCAAAAATATTAAATTATATGGGAAATGTTTTCAAATGAAACTACATTCTCATATATCTCTCCTCTTTGCAACATACATCACTTTTCCAGGTTCTCCCCTCCCTCTGGATAGATCTATACATGCAGTCAAAAAAGTTTTCTCATAAAATAACTCTCTCAACAGGGTATCTTCTTCATGTTTCACCTCCCTCAACCATCTCAATTTTCCCACCATGGATTCCTCTGTGGTTCCTCCCCATGTTCTATCACATGTTTTGTATGATTCTGGTCCCGCTCTTCAATATCACTCCAATGAAGGATCTATGTTTTCATCTCTACCCACCTCAACCTCTCTAGGACAACACATTCCAATTCTCTTATCACTACCCAATCTGGTGTGATGGAAACACATAGGTTTTGATCTAAATGGTTTGAAGATTATGGGTTTTATCTACATCTCTTCTGCTTTGAATTTAGGCTTTCACACCCAGTGTCATATTTTTTATGATTTTTTGGTTTCACCCCCAGTTCCATCAGTGATTACTTTTAGGTTTTATTTTCCTTGATTCATTATCGAAAGTCTCTTATCGGTGATTCTTGTGTGAATTTGGATCTGATTTTTCATTCAGATATCTAAAATTGGTGTATGGTTTTGATGATTTTTCGATGATAGTAACATTTCTTGGTTTATTATTTTCGTGTTTACGGGATTCCTGTTCTATGAAGGCCTCAATCAATCTCTAGTGTGCAGTGTTTTCATGGCTTCAACGAATGTATTTATATGAAGGCATGGACTACCAGGTATGCTCATGATGGAGAGAATTGATGTAGTTGAGACACGGTCAGGTCCTTCCCGGTGATGGGAATGGTTCGATGATTAGGGTGACTATTGTATTTGGTGTGTAGCTCGAGGATTCCCTCAGCCCACGATTATTTTAATGTTTATTGAAACATAAATGGTTTTTATAATTTCAATTTTTCTCGGTACTATGATGTTATCCCCTATATTATTTTCTTTTTTTTTGTATAAAACTTTGAAATGGTGGATGTTGTGCGGTTCCCCCTAAGTTAAAAGTGATCTTTTTATTCAAAAACTAAAAAAAGTGATTTTTAGGTGTATCAAATGTTGAATTTATTGTAACTAATAAAATCAATATACTAATGGGAAATCTCATGATAGGAAATAGAAATGTAGAATGATTAATGATTATATTTCTAATGATGAAGGGGAACCAAATAAAATATAAATGGAATGATGTATTGAGTAATGAGATGATTAATATTATTAGATTGATTGAGATGTAAGTGGTATTAATGAATCGTTTATGTATTCTAAATCAAAAATTAGTTATATGAATCATGAAATAATTAAGGGTTTCAGAGTGAATGTTTTTTATAACGATTTTGAATGATTTTGTTGAATTATGGTCTAAAAGTGATATCAATAAAAGGATGGGATTAAAGTAAGATAACCCTTAATATGATATTGATGTTATAATATTTATGTTGTGATAAATAAAATATTAATATCGATAAATAATATTAAATGGTACTGATTACCTTGTATCAAATTAAGGATTTTTAAACAAATAGATTTATTCTCTCACTGAAAGTGTTTACATCATTTTTGGATTTTATGAATTTATCAAATAATCTATGTTTTATGTAAGTAATGAAAAATAATGTGTGCTTATAATAAATTTGAATTGTATTTGGGATTATTATCTTGTTTTTAGTAAATACATGATGAAGGTACTCCAATGTTCGGTATGTGATAATAAAGTGACACATTATAATAAATGGGTGATCAATCTTAAGATTATTTTGTGAAATTTAGTGAACTATTTTCATAAATTTTTATTTATAATATTTTCTAATGTTTATAATGATAAACGTTTATAGAATTAATTATGTTGAAATTTTGATTTGGTTTTAGAGATTACATCACCATATAAATATATGTGCATATTGGAAAATCTATTCTTTCAATTTTTAAATGATAACTAATGATAGGAGGAATGTATTATCATTCTATTTATGGATTATATTATATTCTATTTCTTAATGAATAACATATTAACTATAATTTATTGAATAAATGGATGAAATTTATATTTATCAAGGAATATAAGGAGTTTGATATGGTGTTTATGAAATGGAATGAAATCATGTACATATATCTTCTAGAAAATATTATTTAACCTAAGAGAAAAGATCATGAAATAAATTTCGTTATGTAATCCTCAATTTTATGATAATAGTGACCTTTTTAAAAAAAATATAGTTTATGTATTTTTTGTCATTAAATGTATTTAGATAACCCTCTTTCTTATGATCTCTAATCTCTATCACTCTATATTATTCTTTATTCCTTTCTTCTATGTCAAAACCAGCACATCCCACAGACATTCTTCTTTCTAAAAACATTGTTATGAGTTACATTAGGTAAAATTTATGTTTCTATATTTACTGTAAAGACCCAAACATTGATGTACATATAAATTTCATTACTTTTTTGGAATACTTAATACATGACATAAAAATACTCTCAAAGACCATATTAGTTTAGTGTTTTTGGAAACTCAGAACATAATCCTCTAATCATGGTGAAAGATCCTCCACATATCCCATAATGATCTTCCCCTTTTGATTTCTTACCTAAAACCTTTCTTTATATCCTATGGCAAATAAAACATAAAAAGGTTGAGCTCAAATGCTTATTAAGGGTAAAAATAGAGAACTTAAAAACAATCCACAAACATTTGAACATAAAAACATTAACATAAAACATAAAAATCTTGAGAAATGACATAAATCATAGTAGTACAAATGGCATAGATCATAAAGGAACATTAATTATGATAAAATGGAATGGGAAAAACATATAATTATGTCAAACCATTAATCATATGTTATGATTTCTATAGTAGCCAAGGCATTGCTGCCAAGACCATAATATTGGACGAAGTCTATTACTGAACTGGGTTAACTTGATGTTCCAACCCAGTATTACTAACCCGGATTCACTTTCCATTACATCCATGTCTATATCATGAGATTTAAATCATTACACAATGCATTGGAGGGAGATATATGTCCCACCGATCTCATAAAGAAATCATTTTTACGTGTGCCACAACATAAACATAAATCATTCATCACAACCCAATGAATAAAATGGATTTCATAAACATCATCCCATCATAACAGAATCCATATAAATCAAATGGATATCAATTCATCAAAATTAAAGTGATACCATGTAAATCATAGAGTAATTTTACTTGTAACATACACATATGAAATAATGTAATCTTATATGGAAAGTTGTTTTGATAAAACACCTGAAATGTATTCTTGAGAAAAATATCCTTTCTTCTTCAAGATCATTTTCTTTTCACAAAATTCCATGAAATATTTAAAGAAAAGGAATTTGTTGAAATTAATCATGAAATATTGTAGAGTATTCTTCATAAAAATTAGACATTATGAAACCGTAAGAATCAGTTCATGTTGTATAAGTTAAAAAACATTCCCCTTGTACTTTGAACAGAAAAGTCAAAAAGTACCACGTATTATAACCAAAATAAATATTTAATCCATAACACAATGTATAAGTCATATATGGGTAGACATGAACATAAAAATACATGGAATAATATTAAACACTTTATGAACAACATATTTATGGACATGGTTGAAAAATATAACCCCAGTAAATACTTACGTATAAGAAATCCCGAATAAAATTGATATTGCAAAATTATCCCTTACCATTTATAATAGGTGTAATTATACATGTCATAAATTATAAATGCATATGTAAATATCATATCCTTCATAATAAATATCATAAAACATTAATGAGAGGAATAAACAACATACAAAATAAATAGTTGGTGATTAATGCATATGTCTCAGAGAAATAAAAGTGAGACAAAATAATCCCTTACATTATGTACAATTTCTTCTGTATGTGTCTAAGACTCTTGTATAGTTGGTTTGAACATATTATTAACTTTTAATAAAACCATAATAACATTTATTATTTAAAATATTATTAACTTACATCTTTATATTAAACGTTCATTTGTAAATTACATTTTAAACAAGCATTTTGGGTAAAATCGTTTTATTTATCGTCCGTGTATTGACTTGTAATTATTTATATGATTACATAGATCATGATTACTTACTTTCAGAATGTAAAAAATTATTTATATATAATATATTTTCAGAATATACATATATATATAATAGATTGATAAATGGAAAGAATACACCTTTCATAGAGATGGAAGGTCGTACGTACGCATAAATGCTGTTTTCATTTACATATTAAATTGAATGGATGTAAGTAAATAAAATATACATAAATCCAGTATCATTAATATGTCATATATTTTATGATTATTTATTATATATACTTTATAATCATTGTTTAATGGATACCATGGAGAATGAATCTCATCGCGGCGTGGAGACAGTAATCCGTACGTGCGCACGAGCGATGATATCGTTCCCATAATTATTGAATGGAATTAGAGTGGATAATATAATATCTCATAATTGGTATCATGTTATAATAACCATATATAGTTATTATTTACACAATTATACCCATCCAAGTAAGGTCTTCGTGGAAGAAAATATTACACCACGACGTGGAGACGTTATTCAATACGTATGCACGCGCGGTGATTTCGTTTTCCGTAGGATGTATGGAAGGTGAAATAGGGTTGTTTCCTATTTATAATAAAAAATCAATAAATTAGTTATACTAAATTTATTACTTTACAATGAAACAACTAAATAACAAGATGTAGAAGAATAATTAAACTTGAATGAATCTATAGAAGAGATTACCTCTTCTTCGACGCTCCTCCTCTTAACCTACTCTTAGGGCACTAGAGTGCGTCATGGAAGAAGACTATGACCTCTAGTATGTTTCTATTGAAATGGAGAAGTGAAATGGACATGGGGTGGCCTAGATATAAGGCTCAAAATGATGTGAAGAGGAGAGGGATGGGGTTCTCTTTTATAAGAGAAGAGAGGAGAACTTTTGGAGAGCTCAAAAATATTAATTAATAATAAAATAAAACCCCGTATAAAAACATCCTAAGTGACTAAAATTAGTATATGAGGTAATATAGGGTTGTAATATCATCATAAAATCAATTTTAGAAATGTTGGAAATTTTTTTTAAACCTTATCAATTCGATTTATCCTTATTTAATTTATTTAATCTTATTTATTGTAATAATATTCTAAACTATAAATTGTAATAAATACATACTTATATGTGGTCAATTTCACATAATTGGATAATTCATATCCTTTTTTACCATTTAATTTGAAAATTGTAATTTTTAAAAAAAAAATTTGCTATTTTTAAATAATTTAATAAAAAAATTTTTTATAAAACACCAATAGTGTAAATTCTGACACTATTCATTTATTTGAATTTAAATAAAATACACATAGAGAATATATTATAAAAATATTTAATAGGTTCCTAACATTTCTTATTAATCATGAATAATCGTGGAGAATGTTAATTAGTTCATATAATATTTATTTTAATATTTTTAAAACCATTTATTTGATATTTATCTTAATAAAATAATTATTACAACATTTTTTATAAGTATTTAATATAATTACTTTTCAAAAAAAAATTAAAAAAATATTTCAATGATGAATATAAATATAATACAATTCAAAATATTACTTTTAGTCGAATTTTACTTCTAAAACACCCTACTTTTAAAATGGTATATTTATTAAATTATGAAGGTGACAACTTTGACATCATTTAAAATATAAAACTATAAATGTCATAATCTCTTTTATAAAGCTCCAAATTGTCAAAATTTAGACGTTTGTTTGCTTATGGTTCATATGTACACTACCTGTTAGTTTTTGTCCGGTTTTTGGGCTTTTATGGGTATTATTAGTCTAATAAAAACTATATTTTTTATTTTGCACTAAATAAATAATTTTTTCATCGTGAAAGTATAATCTATTAAGGTAATTATATAATCCCAAAAATTACAAATAAATTACCATGAAAAAAACAATTTAGCTTTAAAATTAGTATTTATAACTGAATTTTGATTCTGGATAACCTTATATTAAAAACTTTTATTTTTTAATGTTTGAGTGATACATATTTCACTTTCATTTAAATAAAATAAATTAAAGGTCTTAATCACATACAAGTGGTTTATAATAGATACCATTTCTGCCCAATTATATTTTAGGAAGAAATATAATCATCCAATTAAATTAATACAAGTGTTAGGGTAATTTTATATTATTATGTTTACCCTCAATTACCTAATTTACCTTTAACTATGGTAAATAAAATTTAACGTAGTTGTTATTCATAATGCACAAAAAAATTATTCTATTAACATAATTTGGACCTACTGATTCAAAATATTGAATCCATTTTTCCAAATTGAAAACACAGAATTTTTAGTCATTAATTTAAAATTAATCCCATTGACGAAAAAAACTGGTTTTTGTTTGAAACATCGCAAAAGATTCTATCTATTTTACTTTCAAATTCAATGTAAAATAAATGATAATGACATACATTATATTAAATGGTAATAATATATTCTATTTATAATTTAAAACAATTTACTATTATTATTTATCTATAAAAATTATCTCGATTAAAAACTTAGTTTTTAAGTATAATTTAGCGTGTTTTTTCTATTCATCAAAATAATAACATTTTCAGAAAAATATCCAAACTATATCCAATGTAAATTTTTATATCTTAATTAAAAATAATAAGTTTATATTTTATAATTGAGATTATAAACTTGTCAAAAATTATATTTAAAATGGGTGCGCCATCAAAAGGCGGAAAAACTGCATTTTTTGAAAAATACTTCTTTTCTCTAAAACATTGATTTTGTTCTCATACCTCTTTCAATAAAATTTGTAAGATGAATTATAATGTTATAAAATTAGAAATTATGTTAATAATATTCATATTGGGAATTTCATAATAATATTATAATAATAAATCATTGTTTAGTAAACCATGGTATTGCGTTCAACACACGCTATTGAAGATGGTCGCTCTTGCATGCAACACAAGCCATGAATAGGGTTTGCGTATACTACAAGATAATATAGTGTTACATATAGCGCAATATAATCTTGTTGTAGAATAGAAAACAAGAAATCAAAGAAATTAAAAACAATATTTCACTTAAAATCTCGAGGTGTTACATTCTACCCCCTTAAAATGAATTTCATCTTCGAAATTCATCGGGGTTATAAATGGTTTGCTACTTGAAAGTTTATTTCATAGAAACCCACATCATAAAAAGGAATAATAAAACAAAATTTTAAAAAGGAAAGATAGAAACATAATGGATACCCAAAGCTACTCATCACTGGGTTTCCACATAAGAAAATATAGGAGAAAATATGGATATGGAAGAGAAATCTATGAATCAACTTCTGATGAAGAGTGGTAGAGTACATGGATATAAAAAGCCAAAAATCCCAAAACCATTAATTTTTAATGATATAAGGTAATATTTGATTCATCATATATTATAGTACTAGGACAACATCTTTGGTTTTCAAGTCCATTTCCATAAAGTTGACGTATTTTTTTCATAAGGAGAAATTCTTACTTGATTTCAGTATAATGTCATTTTTGGTCATTCCATGAACAATTTCAACTTAATCTCTTATTTAAATAAATTAAGATTAGTTTTTCATTCTTGAAGTGTTATTGGATCATGAGATATAATGATATGTCATTCCATCTGTCTCTATCACCAAAAGGTTAACACAAGTTATTAAATATACATAACTCCAACTATGCTCAGATTGATCATATATGGTTCCTAAAGTTGACTTATACTTCATCTATCATTCCGCATAATAAAATAAAATTATTTTATATGAAAAAGTTACTTCTTTTAGGCTAGTGGTAGGAGATAAAGGTCTATAGAACTTCAATTGTGGGTTCGATTCCCGCATCCTTGTCCGACGCGATGGGTTGTCGCCATTCCTACGAGTTGTCCTTTTTCTAAAACTCCACTATTTTAACATTCCAGAAATAATATCGAAAAAAGGTTCTATCTTTAAAAAATATTATCTTATTTCCAACATAATACATTTAAAATCATTGGGCTTATCCAAAATACTTATATCCAAGCTCATAGTATAAAGAAAATGATTACTATAAATGTCATAATCCAAGCATGTGAATACCATCATTTATCCCCCATATATCATAAGATATATCTTGTTGTCACCTTCCAAACATGTGAATACCATAATCATGTCTTTTATAGGAAAATGAATATCCATTGAACATTTGTAAAAACTTGAATTCTGTCAAAAGTTAACTCATTCCACATACAAAATTCCCAAAATTTCTATATACTCAAACCATCAATAACATTGTCCTTATATCAGTCATGAACTCATTAATACTATCAAACATTTAGTTTTCCCTTTATCCATTTCTTATGCTCATATAATCCTTTTTCCAAAAATATTTCAATCTCTTTCCTTGGTTATCGGTACCATAGAATTATTAAAAACCAATACATAGATATTCCAAATTTCCATGATACTATAAATGAGATTCCATGATACTATTTTGAAATCCCATTACATAAACAGTTAATCATTACACAACATCATTATCATACTCAACATTCCAAATAGAGATCGCATGTGACTTCCCTTGGTCATTTTCATTATGAAGTTGCTCACATCGATCATCATTAACCCTTGGATTAGGGCTTTGATTAGTATAATTCTCTATTTCCTTGCACTTGGAGCATTGAAGTGTCGGTTGAGCATTCTCTGTAATCTTTTCTCTATTCACTTCATTAGAATCCTTTCTCCCATTACTTATACCCTCACCTGCTTGATGACCTACTTTTCCACACTTGAAACATTTTCTAGTACCTTTTAGACAATCTCTACTATTCTTATTTCAACACTTTTAGAATAAAGAAAAATTTACCTTCTTTTCACTATTGTTCTATGATTTTTCCTTTAACTCCATCTTTACATTCTTGTCAAAACCATGAGATGGATACGTAACAACAAATTCTAGTTCTACCTTGATAGCAAAATGCAATATTTCTTATTAGCTACTGTAGTCACTTATAGTTAGTGACCTTCGAATAATTGGTTTTAAGCCACTGATGAATCGATCAACTTTACTTTCAGGTTGGATGATAAATCCTGATGCATACATTTCAAGCCTTGTATAATTTGATTTGTATGAACAAATAGATTCATCATCATTTTTTTATGCTTAAGTAACACTTTTTCCATTGTTTTTTGAAGAATAAGAGGGAATTACAAATTGAAAAATAAGTTCTTGAACCCATCCCATTCCATTGATTAAATATCATCTTGCGGCCTCGTATTCTTAGTTAGAGTCCACCACTGGTATGCTTCACCTTTTAAATGGTAAATAACCAGGATTAATTTTTCATGTTCTGAACAATGAAGTATGGAAAATATCTTTTCAATGGAACAGAACCATTATTTATAAATAGGTTGATCTGAAGACCCACTGAAAGAAGTTGGATGTTGCCTCATGAAGGACTCAATAGAACATTGTTCCCTTCTTTTCTCATTTGGATGTCCAGAATGATTCATAGCTCGTGTAACTATAGAAATAATATTTTTCACTCCATCTCCCATAACATTAGTTAGTTCAAGTGGAAAATCATTTCTTTGACCATTACATTGATCAACATGGTTCCTTCAGGTTCCATCCATTGTCTAAAACCCAAAAATAATAGTGGGAGAAGCGAAAATCATGCTAGGAAAACTATATTATAAAGGCTGAGTACCTTTAATATATAACATCTTAGGTTTAATTGTAAGATTGTTACTTTAGTTATAGGACTATAACCTATATATATACTTAACCTTAAGGACATCCCTAGGCATACAATAGTAATATTTATTGGGATCTCACTAATGTTTTTGCATCCTAGTTTCCAAAATTTGACTAAACCTTTGCTTTGATATCAATTGTAGAGACCCAAAGCTTGACATACATAGTCATTTCATTACTTTTTCGGAATACATAAAACATGACAAAAACAGATGCCCACATACTATATTAGTTTAGTGTATTTGGAAACATGGAACATAATCTTCTATTCATGGTGAAAGAAATTCAACATCTCCCATAAAGATCATACCCTTTGGTTTTTTTACCTAAAACCATTCTTTATATCCTGGGGAAATGAACACATAAAAATGGTGAGATAAAATTCTCCGTAAGGGTAAACATGGATAACGTAAAAACAATCCATAAACATTTGACCACAAAAACCTGAACATCAAACATCAAAATCCTGAGAAATGACATAAATCTTCACAGTACATAAGGAAAAGATCATAAATGAAATTAATCTTAACAAAATGGAACTGGAATAAAACATCTAATTGTGTAAAACCATTAATAACAAGTTATTATTTCAATAGTATCCAATTCATTGCTTCCAAGACCATCATAGCGGACAATGTCCATTACTAAACCAGGTTTACATGTCGTTCCAGCACTATTATACTATTCTGGATTCACTAGTCACTTCAGACATGTCTATCTCAGGAGATATAAATATATTCCCAATGCATTGGAGGGAGATATAGGTCCAACCCATCTCATAATTAAATAACTCTTACATTTTCCACAACATAAACATAAATCATTCATCATAACCCAAGGAATAAAATGGGTTTCATAAACATCATCTCATCATAACAGAATCCATATAAAACAAATGGATATAATTTCATCATAAGAAAAGTGAAAACATGTAAATCATTGAGAAATTATACTTGAAACACTCACATATAAAATAATGTCATCTTACAGGGAAGCTCGTTTTGATAAAACACTTGAAATGTATTCTTGAGGAAAATGTAAATTCTTCTTCAAAATAATTTTCTTTTCACAAAATTCCATGCAATTCTTAAAGAAAAGAATTTTGTTGAAAATAGTCATGAAATATTGTAAATTAAGCTTCATGAACATTAGGGGTTATGAAACCGTAAAAACCAGTTCATTATGTATATGTTAAAAATCATTCTCCTTGTACTTTTAATAGAAAAGTAGAAAAGTACCACGTTTGGTAAACAAAATAATGATTCCTTCCATAACAAAAAGTTTCTGTCAAAGAGGGTAAACATGACTTTAAACATACATGGATGAATTTTTAAACACTTTATGGAAATCATTTTAATATACATGGATGAAAAATATAACCCCAGTAAATACTTATGTATAATTAGTCCCATATAAAATTGATATTGCAAAATTATCCCTTACCATTTATAATTAGTGGAATTATACGTGTCATAAAATAAAGAAAATTTCATCAATGTTTAAATATCTTATCCTTCATAATAAAAATCATAAAAAATTTATGGGAAGTTTAAACAACATACAAAAGAAATTGTTGCTGATTAAGGCATATCTCTCCCAAAAATAAAAGTGAGATGTAATAATCTCATACTTTATGTCTGATTTATTCTGTATGTATCTAAGACTCTTGTATAGTGGGTTTAAACATATTATTAACTTTTAATAGAAATATAATAATATATATCATATCATATATGATTCACTTATTACTTTATATTACTCGTTCATTTGTCAATTCCATTTTAAAGCAGCATATTGGGTAAAATCATTTCATTTATCGTCTTTGTTTCGACTTGAAATTATTCATATGATTACATAGATCCTGATTACATACTTCTAGAATGTATAGAATCATTTATATTTAATATATATTTAGAATATACATATATATAACAGATCGATAAATGGAAAGAATACACCGTTCAAGGAGATGGTGGGTTGTACGTATGCATGAACGTTGTTTTCGTTTCCTTATTAAATTGAATGGAAGTAAGTAAATAAGATATAAATAAAACCAGTATCACTAATATGTAATATAATTCATTATTATTTATTATATATACTTTAAAATCATTATTTAATGGTTAACAAGGATAATGAATTTCATCGCGTCGTGGAGACAGTAATCCTTATGTATGCACGTGCGATGATATTGTTCCCATAATTATTGAATGGAATTACAGTGGATGATATAATACCACAGAATTAGTATCATTTTATAATAACCATATATAGTTATCCTTTACACCATTATAACCATCAATGTAAGGTGGTGGTGGAAAAACAGATTTCACAACGGCGTGGAGTGGTATTCCGTACGTACACACTTGTGGTTATTTAGTTTTCCTGTAGGATGGTTAGAAGGTGAAATAGGTTTTTTAATATTTATAATAACATATAAATATATTATTTATATTGAAGTTATTACTTTATAATGAAACAACTGAAGAAGAAGAAGAAGTTTAAGAATAAAGAAACTTGAATAAATCGGAAGAAGAGATTACATCTTCTTCGATGCGCCACATCTTAACCTCCTCTTAAGGCACGAAAGATGGTCTTGGGAGAAGACCAAGACCACTAGTAGGTTTATAGGAAACTGGAGAAGTGAAATGGTCATGTTTGGGTCGAGCCTGAAGGCTCAAAATGGTGTAAAGTGGAGAGGGATGAGGTTCCCTTTTATATGAGAAGAGAGGGGAACTTTTGGAAACCTCAAAAATATTAATTAATAATAAAATAAAACCCCACATAAAAACATTCAAAGTGACAAAAATTCGGATATGATGTAATATAGGGTTGTAATCTCATCAACCAATCATATTTAGACTTGTTGGGAATTTATTTTAATGGTTATCAATTTGATTTATCCTTATTTAATTTATTTAAACATATTTGTGGTAATAATATTATAAATTTTAAATTGTTATAAATATATACTTATATGTGGTATATTTCAAATAATTGGATACATTATAACCTTTTCGACTCTATAATTTTCAATTTGTAATATTTTGAAATATTTTTGTGATTTTTAAATAATTTAATAATATGTTAGTTTTATAAAATACCAATAGTGTAAAATTTAACACTATTCATTTATTTAAATTTAAATAAAATACACAAAGAGAATAAATTTGATCCAAAATTTTTAATAGCTTCATAACATGTCATATTAATATATAATATTCGTGGATCATGTTAATTAATTCATATAAATTTTATTTTATTATTTTTAGAGCCATTTATTTGATATTTATCTTTATAAAATAATTTATACAACATTATTGTATAATAATTTAATATATATACTTTTGAATAAAAATTAAGAATAAAACAATATGATTAATATAAATATAATATATGTCAAAATATTACTTTTATCAAATTCATCTTCTAAAACACCCATCATTTAAAATCATATTTTTATTAAATTATGAAGGTGAGAACATTGACATCATTTAAAATAAAAAAACTATACATGTCAAAATCACATTTTATAAAGCTATAAATGGTCAAAAATTCAACTTTGGTTGCTTATGGTTCATATTTACATGACCAATATGTCTTTTTCACGGTTTTGGGCCTTTTATGGGTATTAATATCTAATAAAAACAATATTATTTATTTTTCACAAAATAAATAATTTCTGCATTATTAATGTATAATATATTAATGTAATCATAGATTTCTTAAAAATTACAAATAAATTTCCATGATAAAGAACAAAATTTGTCTTTCAAATTAGTATTTATAACTGAATTTATATTCTGTATAACCTTATATTAAAAATAATTTAATTATTAATGTTTGAGTGAGAAATATTTCACTTTCATTTAAATAAACTAAATTAAAGGTCTTATTCACATACAAGTTGTTTCTAATAGATTCCATTTCATCCCCAGTATATTTTAGGTTGAAATATAATCATCCAATTATATTAAGATAGGTTTTAGGGTAATGTTATAATATTATTTTTACTCTTAATTAACTAATTTACTTTTAATTATGTTAAATAAAATTTAACGTAGTTAATATTCATAATCCCCAGAAATAAAAATTAGCCTTTTAACATAATTTAGACCTACTAATTTCAAATATGGAATCCATTTTTCAAAATTCATAACATAGAAGTTGCAGTAATTAATTTAAAACTAATCCTCTTGTCGAAAAAAATGAGTTTTTGTTTAAAACATGGGAAAAGGTTGAATTGATTTAAACTACGAATTCAATTTAAAATCATTGTTAATGACATAAATTATATTAAATGGTAGAAATATATTCTATTTATACTTTAAAACAATTTACTATTATAATTTAACCATATAAATTATCTCAATGAAAAATCCATTTTAAGTAAAATTTATCGTGTTTTTACTATTCATAATAATAATAACGTTTTCGGAAAAATAACTAAACTTTATCCAATGTAAATTTTTATATCCTTATTAAAAAGAAGAATTTTATTTTTTAAAATTGAACTTATAAACTGGTCAAAATATTATTTAAAATGGGTGTTCCATCAAATGGTGGAAAAACTGCATTTTTCAAAAAATACCAATTTTATCCAAAAAATTGATATTGTTCTCATACCTCATTCTAAAAAATGTGTAAGATGAATTATAATGTTATAAAATTAAAAATTCAGTTAATAATATTTATATTTTCCAGTTCATAATAATATTATTACAATACATCATTGTTTAGTAAAACTCGGTATTGCGTACAACACACTCTATTTAGGAAGGTCTCTCTTGCATGAAACACAAGCCAAGAATAGTGTTTGTGTATACTAAAAGCTAATATGGTGTTTCATATTTCTCAATATAATATTTGTGTAGTGTATAACAGAAGACATCAACGAAATTAATAAAAAAATCTCATAAAATCTAGGGTTGTTACATTTTAATTTTTAAGGAATGTATTATGATACATTAGTATTATGTTTGTTTCTATGAATAATTTTTAAAATGATAAACCTGCGATGGCTAATAATAATTTTGATGGACAAAATCATTATATGTGGAGTATAATTTAAACAAAAAATATTTTCTGAAACTTATTTTTTTGAATTAATTTATTCCATTCAATATTTTTTTTCATAGAACACATAACTTATCTTCTTTTTAATAAATTATTGGTCTTAGTATGTGGTAAATTAAAAATAAAATTTTTCTTATGTTAGACATAATATCAAAATTATCTCCCATTACATGCGACATCAACATGTAACAAAACACGGGACACTATTAAAATATTTTGATAAAACTTATCACCTAGCCATTTGAATGGATGGTATAAATAGAATGAGCTAAATAATTAAAATATATGATTTAAAAATGTATAACAAAATTTTTATTTTTTGACTAATTAAATATAAATTAAAAAACCATTTACAAATAAAAAATACAATTATTTAATAGATATTTTTATCCACAAAAACACTTTCTACCATAATAAATTAACTAAATAAATTCTAGTTATTGATTTTAATTAAATTAATGTATTATATATTCCATAAATGTTTTTTCATTCATCTTATTTTTTTCTAGAAAAGAAATAATAATAAATCGAATTCTATGATTAAGCATATTTTTATTCTAAAATACTAATTTCTTGAATTTTGTTCAATTATTGAATCATTATACATAAAAACCATAGAGGTATTATTATATAAAATATTTTTTTCTTAATTAAAAATTTAATAATTATCATAGGGTGATCTTTTGGGTTTTCCTGAAATGACTCATTTTTAATGAATACTAAAAATCCTAAATTTTATTTATAAACAACATTTTCGATTAAATATTTTGTAATTTTAAATTATATGTTCATTTGGTTTTAAAATGAAATTAGTTCAATTAAAAAATTATTATTATTATTTAATTCTTAAAAATCAATTTGATATAACTTTTGGACATAAAAAATTCTCGAACATTTGATTATATTCACTTTAAAAAAACAATTTCTTATCAAGTTTTTAGGGTTAAATTAAAATTAAAATTTTCCATTTTCTAATATAAATTTTTTTTATTGGTTTCCATATTATAAATAAGTATAATGTATAGTTTCAAAAAATATAAATTTAATTTATTACCTTATTTATTATTAAAAAAATATAAAATAAAAATCAGTATTAATGTAATTATTGGATTACCATGGAGTTAAAAAAAGATAATAGTAAAAATCTTCTATAAAATTTTCTAAATACAATTTTCTGGAAATATCTCGTCTATTTAACAATTAAAGTTCTACAATGGTCTACTTTTTATCCTTTTTTACATATAAAATTTTGGAGAACTCAATTATTTAAAAAAACAAGTTTGTCATCTCCCCCACTTATAAAAATCCACCCCATATCCAATATTATTCTCACATTAAAACATATATTGTTTGGAAAATAGCTGAAAAAAAATTCCCAAATTTTATCCTATAATAAAATTATACTTTTATTGGTTGTAAAGGAATCGTAAGAATTATTTTGGACAAACATAAGGAGGATTCCCAAAAAAGAGGTAATGTTTTTTTAATGAGAATTATTATTTTATTTCCATGTCCACCTAATTAAATTATTATAATACCATATTAATATTAAAACAATATTATATAACCTATAAATAAATATTTTTATGTTATTATTATGTTCTAAAACCACACACTCCTCTATCGAATAGATTTTGGAATCATCATTACTGTGAGCAGTGGACTACAGCCTCATGAATAGATATCGTTTTTCAATTACCACCTATCAATATAGATTTTAATGATAGATATATTGTTTATATATTTTATTTATTATATATAGGATGTTTTTAATATTCTATAATTTTATATCACATATATATTTGTGATTTTTACTTTGTGGGAATACGATAATGTCATTCATGTGTACACAGACTACTGTCTCACGAAGTGATGTGAATTGTCACACCTTACATGGAATACATTAATTAATTATTAATAATAATATTTCATATATATGACATTAAAATTATACTTTAATGATTATATAAATATATATATTTTGTTTTCATTCTTACAAAATGAAAAGAAAATTGAATCAATGTTCATGCATACGTATGATGTATCGTCTCCCAAAATAATGTATTTAATTTCATATCAGAAAATATTATATATTACACTAAATATATATATGCTCAATATATATTATATTTTTAACTTTATTTTCATTTGGAGAATATTAAATTATTATGTAATTATGATGTCTCCAAAAGTGAAAACATATAAGTGAATTAAAACATTTATTACCCAAAAAGTAACATTGACATGGAATTGTTATTAAACGGGTAATAATAGGTAATAAGAATATCATATATAGTATAATATATATAATTATGATTATAAAATATAAGTATAATATTATTATATCCATTATAAATGAGGTTTGAAGGTGTACGATGAAATTAAAGACATAATGTAAAGGGATTTCTCGTATCACTTTCATTTTTAAGAGACATATGAGATATTCATCACTTGTTTCATTGGTGTGGTACATGTACCTAATAATGAAATGATATATCATGAATCTACAAAGTTTTATGATAACTACTATTTCTGTTACTGTTATTTTTTATAGAGACCCAATAGTCTCATAGATATACATTAAATCATTTTTTCAGAATATTTACTACATTACACAGACACGATTCCTATGACCTCATTAGTGTATTGCCTTTGAAAACATAAAAAGATAAATAATTTTCCATTGGTGAGAGAAATTATCTCTTATTAGGTTCTTTATTACTAGAACTCTTCTTCATCATGTCATACATAATACCGATCTTCATAACCTATTGAAAGGAAACATAGGAATTCCTAAGCACAAATTCTGATTTAGGGTAAAAAGGGAGACATGACAGAATAATCATATGCATATGGGTATGATAACAATATCATAACATTATAATATCAGACCCTACATATCATATATCAGAATCGGGATTCATTAAAAAAATATTGGCAGTTCATAAGATACAAATCATAAGAGAAACAAGAGAAAAAGACATGAATGGATTACATAAGAAAGAGATATAGAATTACGGTATAAACATGAACATATTAAAATATTTACATAGTTGTCTAGGATTACTACCATGGATATCTTAGTGTAATGGGTTCACTCCCAATACTATTTTTTTAGTCAAGGATTACTCCCAAGATCATCTTAATAGAAACAAATCATCTATCGAACTAGGAACACTCCCAATTCCTTCCATGTCTATATCATTTGATATATATCATTAATCAATGCATTAGAGTGATTCGTAGGTCCCCCTATTTATATAATAAAATTATATAAATGGGTTCTATATGATAATAAAACATTTTTCTTATTATTACCCATAAAATGAGAAGGGTTTCACAAACATTATATTAAATGGGTATGATAAATATTTCATCAAGTCATTTCATGTGGAAAAGAGACATGATTCATATCCATTTCTGCAAATAATAAGAAATTATAGGATGTAGTTTTTATATGATTTATATCAATGTATGACTTGTAGAAGGAAAAAATGTTTCATAAAAAACATCTCATTTTAAACATAAATTGTTTAATTAAATTAAAATAATTGTGTACTTTGATAAAATCCCCATCAATGAATAATCTCTAAAAAGTTCCTCCATCTCATATAGAGTAGGACATTGGATGATCACAAGGATTATTTCCTATATAAAATAATAATTCATTGAAAATCACTTTTAATGACATAATATATTTTAAAATTCCGTTTCTTTTAAAATTAGTTCTAAAACATGTGATGTATGATTTCAAAATCATTTAAAACATTTCTTGAGGAAAACATCCCTTCAAATTTTAAAACATATTTTTAAATCATAATATATTTTGAAATAATTTTTCATTGAAAATATCATAAAAATTTTATAATGTATTCATTAAAATCATTGAAATTATTTTCATTGAACATAAACATTAAAACATAAAAATTATTTTTGAAAATAATTTTAAATCATTTTAAACACAATTGTTTTTAAATAATTTTTTGAAACTATTATTAAATTTATTTAAATTAATCATTAACAAATGAAGTGTTCATGGTAGTGGTTAATTCCATTCATGATGTATATGTATATATATAAGTTGTGATTAACATTATTGTTAGGAGTCAAGAGAGCCATCATTGTAAAATGATTAATAGATTCCATTTAAAACCATTTGATAAAAAAGAAAAAACATGGTAATATTTTTATAAAAAAAATAGGATAACAGAAAATCATATACAAAAAATATTTTTTTAATATTTTGGGTTGAAAAAAATAGGTTTCCAACATATGAGGGAAATGAAGTCACATTAACATAAAAAAATTATATTTACTATAATAAGTTCCAAGGTGTAAAAAAGTGGTACCATTAAATAAATATATATTGAATAATAGTAGGAGAGGAATAGTAATGATAATTTTTGAGAGGTGGATAATATTATTTCACTAAAGGAATCCAGATTATAAACAATCCTAATAAACTATGATATAGTAATAAAATACTCCTACCACATTGGTAACATTGAATGAAAAACCCCACGAGAAAATAACATATAATGAAACATAAAATATAATGAGTATGAAAATATTTTCTTTATTAAATATCATAGGGGATTTATATACACCTCTTAAAATAATATAGGTTTATAAGATAATATACATCTCAAATAATGAAAAATGACGAAAAAGTCACATTACGTCTTTCATAAAGGTTTAAATATAACCCCATGAAAGGGATTCCCTAGAATGGATGTATAAATAAAAATTGGGTATAATAATCCCTATGTATAATAATGTTTATTTTAGACACCATATATAATAAATTGGTTGGGATTGTATCATCTGTCTCACTAATGTAAATAGTGAGACATTAATCTTTACCTTGTGATTTTACTATCAATGTAGTCATTAAAAAAATTCAATGAAAAAATATTTTTTTATAATAAATAAAAAAATAACCATATTCACATATATAATACCATATATGATTTTATTTTTCCATTTTATTACCTATTTATCCACAATTCCTTGTTAATGTTACGTTCTGAATAATGATCACATTGATTTTCATACAATTCATGACTTGTTATTCCTAGTCCTATTAAATAAAAAATGACTTCACAGTATATATAATGATAAAAATGATATAAATATAATATATTGGTTAATTATATAATTATATAAAATAATATAGAAATGATAGAAGTAAGAAATGAAATACACTGTTCGTGGTTATGGTAGTTCGTATATATGCAAGAAGGTTGTTTACCTATCATTATCGAAAGGAATGAAAATTATATGATGTATTATCATTTAAAAATAAATTTTTTGTCATATATATATATATTTATTATTATATTATATTTAATTCATTCCATGTAAAGTGTGAATAAATCCCATTTATTCATGATGTTGTAGTCGACCGTACACATGAACGATAATATCATATTCACTCAAATGGAAAGCATGAATTTATGTGTGGTAAAAATATTATAGAATAATAATAAAATAAAATAATATTAAAAATATAATATATAAAATATAAATACATCAATTCTCACAACATTAAATGTCTGTAATGGAAGAATGACTGACATCAGTTTACGGGGCCATAGTTTGTCATACACACGACTAATGATCGTGTATCCCATTATATGGATGTGTGTGAATATTTATAGGATAAAAATAACATAATAAAATATATTTATAATAAATATACGTAATATATTATATAATCCTAAAATAATGTAAAATAAATTGATTTTAGGATGAATTAAATAAAAAATATAGGTTGATAAATGATACCACTTCATTGAGTATCTACTTTTGGATGGAACCAATCAACATACATTGTTAGATTACAACCAATATTGAGCTCCATGAATTAAAGAATGGATGTTTGGAAGATATATGGATAGGTATATGTAACATCATAGAAATTATAATGATAGATTTATTAAAAATAAATAAATGGGTTAGTATATAGTTAAAGAAATCTAATAATATTTTTATTCTGGTTTTCATTAAATACAATAATGTAATTAGTGTGTTTTAGTTAATTTTATTATTAGTTATGTATATCACTTATATTTAACTATACATAATATTTATAGTTTCGAAATTTATTTGAAGTGTTATTTAACATTTTTAATAAGTAGATTTCAAAATATACATATAGATATTGACTATGATAATTATTTTAATAAATATAACTTATTTTTTCATTGAATATATATATATATATATATAATTATATTAATAAGAAAATAGTTATAAATACATTGGAAATTATGAATTAATATTAGATTCATAAAAATATTACTATTACAAATATGAAATTATAACTTTGTGATATTAATGATAAACATAAAATAATTTACATATATAATGATATTATTTATAAATTATGTTTATACACATGATATTATTTATATAAATAATGATATTAATAAATTTAAAAATTATAAAACCAATATAGTTTCAGATTAAGTCTATTATGGTTCGAACGAGGTCATGTAGTAGGCGGTGTGTCGTTCATTAGAAAAATGGGGATATCAGGTCTGGGGTCACACTTGACCTATATAATAGGGAGACGATGCCACTTAAAATTTGGGTCCACCATGAGCGATTAGATTATTGTAGTGTGTACTGGTGAAGTTCTGCTATGATTTATGATTTCGGGGTCAATTCACCATTGAGGCTTCAACCAAGAAGCTATGTCATCGAATGGGTGTGGTCTAAGTGTTGATGTGGAATTTATGAACATAGTGTGTCATCATTTGGTATTTTAGTTTTCCCCGATATTCTATGAATATGGAAATATTTCTGTAGTCTTTGGATCTATGATGCAAAGGTATCATTTTTCAATTATTTGGATGTCCAATCTTGGTTATGTAATGATTTTAACCTCTATTCCATAATTTATTGCTTAAAAATACCGTATTCATCTTTGACATGGTGGTCTGATGCATACTATCATCTTCAGATTTGTGGTTTTCAATTTAACAAATTTCCAAAACATGTAAATATATTTTAAATGGTTTTTTGAATTGATTTCACCAGTTATCCATCTATATTCTATTTTCTCTTGAATCTATCAACAATTTTATGATTTCATAATTGAATTAATATATTTTAAAATCTTTCTTTCACCAAAAGAAATATGAATTATGAAAATAAATTGAATAACCATTTTTCTTCTCTACTATCTCCTTTTCTGAGTTCTACATAGCCTATTTCACCCATGTATCAGTAGTGTGAAGTGTTCATAATTTTAATGTTCGTTGTTCATTTTTTTCAAGCTGATAGATGTTCTAATGGTTTGATTCTGAAGCAAGGGAAATTAATTTTTCAAAATGTGTATTTATTGGAATGTTTATATTCTCTATGGGTATATTAAATAAATTTTGGAATTTTTATTTATGGTTTTGCATCAATTTTGTAAGGGGTCATCTTATAAATTATGCCATTATATTATAATTAAATAATTTATGTTTAGAAAATCTCGCTTTTCATTTAAAAATGTGTCTTATATTTTCTGGAACTACGAGTTCAGTTTCTTTTAAGTAAAATATTCCCTTATAATTGTGTTATATTTTAAGGAATCATATTATCATGTTTTTATGTAGCGAAGTAATTTTTTAATTTTATTTTTTAAACTTCAATTCATGAATTTATAATTTTTCTTATATTAATTCATTATATATATATATATATGAATCTAAAATTATATGATTTATACATAAGTGACTCAAAAATTTATATTTATTTAAAATAAATTCCTGAAATATATATAAAAATATGTGTATGTTATATCATGATATTGTTCATCATACATAAATAAAAATACACAAATATATATATATATATATATATATGGGTAAAAATTTTCAAACAATGTAACTGATAACTTCAGAGTGATGTAAGTTGGTGCAATATATACATATATATTATACAAGTTATGTTATACATATATACACATAAATTAATCTTGAAAATGTGTTTATTATTTATATGTATGTAATGATAAATGTTAACCATCATTTTATCACTATGTTTAAAAAATGTGCATATCATGTCATCAATTTATATTTATATTAATGATTTCGTGTATGTATACTATCATTGCCCCGAATTTATGCTTAACATTGACATACAATGCATACATAATAAAAAAATATTTTGAAATTTAATTTTATGGTTTAATTTTAGGATTATTAAGAACATGGACTTGTTCAAGAATTAAAATGTTTTTTTTTTGAAATGTTCAACTATAATTATATGTGTGAAACATAATTATTTATTATGATAAACAAATTTCATGTTTATCAAATGTATTACTTCAAATATTGTTTCATATCATAGAATATATATGAAAAGTCATATGGTATGAGTTTTGGTTGTAATAGAACACACAAGTGATATGGAATGATTTTTCATATAAATATGTATGTACATACTTATATGTATATAAGTGTGACTGTGTATTTAAATGTAGTAAAATGTCTCCAAATTTAAAAACTCTAGTGGATGTATTTATAAGTAAAAAAACCATAAAATATTTTTAGAAAATATGGTACTTGAACATTATAAATATGTAAGGTTATTAGGTAGTGAACACATCATTACAAAAGTTAATAGTCCTAAACAACCTTAAATGAATCAACTGACCTCATAGTAGTGTTTTCTTTCAAAATATTGTATATTATTTTAGGAAAACATGATATAATTTTTAAAATATATTGAAAGATACATATTTTCTAAAGGGATTTAGTATTTCAGAACTATATGTATTTTTAAATAATTACTACACAATCATATTTCTAAATTTATATTCTCAGAATTATTTCTAGAAGAATATTTTTTTAAATATTTATCAATGATTTTTAAAAACCTTACTTTTCATAATATAATCTCACCAATTTATTTAAATTTATTTTCACTATATCACTTGATTTTCCAGTGGTGTTTGATTTGATCATGGGTTTGTGCTTGCAGTTTCTTTCGATTCGATTTTTTATATTCATGTACTGCTACGATAAAGTGAAAGGCCTGTCTATTCTCTAGAACCTAGATAGGTAAATGTCCTCAATTTTTTAATTGGTTGTGTAATTCTTCAGGTTATTTTTTAAAAAAAACTACACATAATTAATAAGGTTTGAACCCAAGTTATGGGTTCTGGTCATTATAATTTGTATTAGATGAATGGTCAAGAAAACTTTGGAGATTAGTTGTTTTGAGTCTAGAATTTTAGCACTCTTTGTGTTTCTTATTTCTGAAGTTGAAAATTCAGAATTTTTTTGTTTGGTGAAATGAATTGTGATGATGCAATTATTTAGAGTAGGCCATAATATAACCGCCCATTACTTATAATGCCCAACATATAAATAAAATATTTTATAAAATGAATTATTATATAATTAATACAACCTAATAATAATTTTAGGATGTTTTTCAATAAAAATAATAACTCAAGAGTGATGCAAGAATGGGAGAGACCTTCCCCAAAGACCCATGTGATCATTCTTCCCTAGAACATCCTAGAAGATTAAACCTTTATTCGTATGTCTCGTCACAACATATTTCTCGACATAATCTGACCTCCTAAAAGGGATCCAAGGTGCTCGATGAGGATGCTTTGAAGGGTTTTTTGAATTTCTCTGGTTTCACTGGAGGGTCGTTTGCTATGCTTGTGAATTGATCTTTGAAAAGAATTATCAGGAAAGGTTCGACTATGAATGTCTCGGCTTCGGACGATGCAATATCAGATAGGCACTATCTATGTACGTTTTCCATCATCGCTCTTGTTTTACTGTTGAAAGGATTGAAACCCTGGAAAATTGCAGTTTTGATTAATAGACATGCATCTATTTCGAGATTTGATGATTTTAAATTCTTTTCTCTTGGGTGTGGTTTATTTCACATTCTATTTCCCTCGGCTGATCTTATTGGAAAAGCATGTTGTTCACATTCGCTCAACCTTAGGCTAGGTACTTTGAGAGTTTATTATTGGAAGATAAATTTCAATTTGGATAATTTTAGGGATACTTGCGCACAAGTTTGGGATAGAATTCATGGACAGAATTGGGTTTTCTGGCATCCGGAAATTCATTATGATATTGCATCGGTGATTGGAATTCCAATTAAGATGGATAATGCCATTGAAAATGTATGTTTTGTGCATCATGCGCATGTACTTGTTGAAGTAGATTTATGTGCTACACGTATTGATAAGGAGATCTTGTCAACCCCACAAAATGAAATTCCTCTTAAGATCAAATTTGAAAAAAACCCCATGTTTTTTACTCTTGCAGAATTATTGGTCACTCAAAATATATGTATAGAGCTGAAATATTTTGTACCCATTGTCACTTTAGATGACATGATGTGAAATATTGTAGGAAGAAAGGAAATCAGAAGAATGATCAAACCATTTAGAATGAAACTCAAAATGAGGTGAATGATAAAGGTGGCCCTGCTACTGTTCTCACTTCCCGTGTTTCAAAGGCCTTTACTAGGGAAGGGACCTCCATGCCAAAAGAAACTCATATTGTGAATTATGTGGATAATGTATCCCCTTCTGTTGGAACCTTTTTGCCTTCGGAAGATGAATTTGGTAATGTTGTATCTAATCAAATGAATGTAAAGAGTCTGTCATCTTTTGATGATTTAGCAGATGAACCCCATCTTGCTACCAGAGTGATGTAATTTAAGGATGCCCTTTTCAAAGGCATTAATGATGAATATAGTGATGTGGAATCAGAAGATTCACAAGCTTCCATGGAACTTGAAGCACAGGAAAATGAAGATATTGTGTTCTGGGAAGAGAAAAAAACAATTTCTTCAAACAATAAATGAAAATTGAATATGGTTGTTGGCTCTTCTGGGAAAACCAATGATAATAGGATGCTCTCCTCGATACTAGGAAATGATCTTGTTTTGTGGAAATCTCCTTCTGCAGTGTTTTTTTCTCCATCTTCTATGGTTTCTAAACTTCCAACCACTCATGTAAACACCGCCAAACATGTTTTTTCTCCTTTCTCATGTGTTATTGAGGGTCCAATACATTTGTAAAATAAATCGGAAAATGTGCAGGCTGTATGTAGCCAGTCAGATACTGGTAAAATTATCCATCCTGCAGGTGCTACGATATCAACTACTTCTTATAAGATTGAGAGGCTTGATTCATGAATGCCCGATATGATTAGCGGGACATCCGGCCTGGAAAATTCTCATGTTACATCTCTTTTGCAGGTCCCTTCCTCTACTAAAAGTAGACAACACAAGGATGAAATTCCTCCCCCCCTCGGGTCTGATCAGTGAGAAAAAGACTGAGTTTGTGGTTACACAGGCTAGTGATCATATTTCAAAAATAATGGTATATGGTGGTCCATGTACTGAGACCCCCATTATGGACAATAAAAAAACTTATGTTCCTTCTCCGAACACAGACATGGTTCTACATGGGGAAAAAAGCACAAATCCAATGGTAAGTACTCATAATTCATTTGGGTTGATTTCTTGAGGTAGTAGTGATGAGGATGGTTAATTGGATATTCAGGCTTTGGATGTGGATGAACCGCCTGATGTTGTTTATAATGGGCTTCCAGATGATGTAGGTGTTCCTCAGATACTTGTCCAAACTAGGAGAAGAGGTCGACACCAGCGTGGACATGGTGGAGGTTCCCTGCACCACAGCGAGCGTACTCATTCACTAGCTGATTGATTTCTTTTTATTTTGGGTTGGACTTTTGTTGCTCTATTGTACTCTTTTTTTAAATTCAATAAAGGGGTTGCTAGCCTCACCTTTTATAAAAAAAATAACTAAAAATAATTTTTTTAATAAAATGGATTATTATATATTTATAATAATTTTAATTAGTTGAACTTATAAATTATCATTTTCAAATTTATATTACATTTTGTATAATATTTTCATTGGGTATATTTGTAAATATACATATATATTTGGACTGTGTTAATTATATTATTAAATATAACTAATTTATTTTTTAAAATGATATATATATATATATATATATACATAAAAAAATAATCATTATTTTTAAAATTATGAATCAAGGTTAGATTCATAGAATTATTAGTATTATAAACAAGAAAATATAAATTATTAATGTAAACATTAAAATTAAAAAAATATAAATTTATTACAATAATATATATATAATATATTTATACATATGATAATATTTATATAAATATAGTGATTAAAAAATTAAAAAAATAGAGATTTGAATTTGGCATATTAGGGTTCGAGTGGGGTCTACCAGCAAGGGGTGTGTCGTTCTTTTGGATGTTGGAGAAATCATGTATGTGGCCGCGCTTGGCCTTAGGAAGAGGGAGAGGTGTCCACTTCGAAGTTAGGGCCACCGTGAGGGATATGATATGGGCAGGGTGGATTTGTCAGGATCTAATGGGATTAATGATTCCATGGTTGATCCACCATGGAATCTTCAACTGAGGAGGTTTTCCATAGATCTGTTGTTATCTGAGCACCGATGATGATTTCCAAAGGCAATATTTCATCATTTCAATTTTAGTTTTTCCGGATTGACATTGTGGTAGAAAAACATTATATAGTATTTGGACCAATGATTGAAAGTTATAATTTGCATATTTTTGATTTTCAAATCATGGTTTAGCAATGATTTGGACCTCCTTTCCATATTTTATTGGTCGAAAATAACATGATCATCTTTCACATGGTGGTACGATGCAGACTATCTTTTTCTAGTTTTTGGTTCTTTATTCAACCAATTTCCATATCTAATGGAATTTTAAATTGAGGGTTTGAATATATTTTGTTGATTTTCCCTTTTTATGTCATTTGATAATGAATATGTAAACATTTTTATGATTTCATAAATGAATTGATATATTTTAAATTCATGATTTCACTACAAGCTCTAAGGATTATGCCTATAAATGGAATACCCATTGGGGACCTCTACTATCTCCATTTCTGAATTATACTCTTCCAATTACACACATGTCTTAGGAGTGTGATGATTTTGAAATTTTTATGTTCATTGTACCGATACATTCAATATTAAGGATGTGTTGCTAGTTATAGTTTGAAGAGAAATTATTTTTCCTCAAAGATTTTTTATTTTAAAATTTATCTTCGGTAAATGTTTGTTAAATAAATTTATGAATTTTTATTCATGTTTTTTCATAAATTAGGCATTGAAACATCTTATATATTATTTATTTTCATTCTAATTATCTAATTTATATTTTGAAAATAAATTTCATCATAAAAAATTGCATTCTAAATTTTCTGTTACAAGGATTTTAGATTCATTTAAAAATTTAATTAACTTATTTTTGTGCTTTTTGTGAAATTATATTACCATATTTTGATGTTTGGAAGTAATTGATTACTTTTTTTAAACATTAAATTCAGGAATTTATAATTTTTTTAGATGATTTTGAAATATATATATTTATCTCATATTGCATGTTTTTTACATAAGTGTCCCCAAAATTTATGTTATTATAACATAAATTATTTACATATATATATATAAATATATGTATTAAATCTCAGGATTTTTTTTTCATACATAAATATCTACACACACACACACATATATATATATATATCAGTAATAATTTTCATAATCTGCGTCTAATTTCATCAAATTGTTGTAAGTTGTTGAATTATATACATATATATTATACATGTTATTTAACATATAAATATGTATGTACATAAATGATGTTTGAAATAGGTGTATTATATATATGTATAAATAATGAAATGTTTACCATCATTTTATCCTTATTTTTTAAAAAACATATATATCATGTAATAATGATATATAATTTTTAATGATGTCACATAAGCATTCTATCATTTCCATGAATTTAGGAATAACATCAACATTCCTTACATAAGTAACAGAGCCATGATTTAAAATTAAATTTTAATGTTTACTTATGAGATTATTATGCACATGAATTTCATCAAGAAAAAAATTGTATTATTTAATATGTTTAATAATAGTTCTACGTGTAATACATAATTATTAAATAAGATCCAATAATTGTATTTATGTTAATCTTATTACTAGATAGATAGTTTGATTTCATAGACTGTACATGAAAACGCTAATTTTAGGAGTTTTTTTTAACTATCTTTGTAAGTGATATATAATGAATATTCATATAAGTATGTATGAACATAATTATACGTATATATTTTTGAATTGTTATTAAAATTAAATGACATGTTTTCTAAATTAAAAACTCATGTTAATGTATTTATTAAGTAATGCATGCTTAAAATGTTTTCTAAAAATATAGAAACTGAATGTTGTTAATATGGAAGGTTATTTGGAAGACAAACAATCCTTCAACTAGTGTGTTGGCCCAGACATCCTTCATTGACTCATGTGACCTCATAATAGTCATTATTTTTCAAAATAATTCGTATTTTTTCTAGAAAAACAAGGGATTATATTCAAATAGTTTTTGAACAAAAGAATTATATAAATTGATTTAGTATTTTTGGGTCGTATATATTTTCAAATATTGTCTACACTAGAATATTTCTAAACGTAAAATCTTGAAACTATTTATACAATAATATTTTTAAAGGATTTGTTGAAGGGGTTTAAACACATTACTAGGAATAATCAATTCTCACCCCTATAAATTATTTTCCCCGGATCTTTAGAATTTCTGGTGGTCTTCACTTCGATGATGGGTTAGGACTTGTAAAACTCTGATAATAGTGTGTGGAGTTTCTATTTTAGAGAACCTAGACAGGTGAGAGATCCAGATTGAGTTATATGTTTTTTTGTTCTTTAGTTTATTTTTATAAAAAACTACACAACTTTTAAATGACATGAAATTGGGTTTCGGTTTTGGGTCATTATAATTGGTATCAGAGGAACCATCTAGACAACCATGGAGATTAGATGTCATATAGTTTAAAATTTTAGTTTTCCTAGTATTTCTTAATTCTAAAAACATAACCTCTAAATACATTTTAGTATGACGAAAAAATTATATGGATGTGATTCTATTGAGGGTCGAATATTTTAACATGCCATAAATTATTAAATTTCTTTTACTATTAAATTATTTTAATAAATGGATTAATATATAATTAAAACAAACTAGTATTATTTTTAAGCCGATTTTGTTAAATATAAAAACTGAAATTACGTGTTTTAATTAATTTGATTATATGAATATTATTATACATATTATTATATATACTTATTATTTAAACTTTTCAAATTTATATTAATGGCTATTTAATAATTTTAATGAGTATATGTGTTAATATATATATATATATATTGACTAAGATAATTATCTTAACAAATATAACAAATTTGGTTTTGTAAATGATATAAATATATAAGATTTTAAATTAAAATCTTATGTGTGAAACAAAATTATTTATTATGATAAAAAATAGTAAGTATGTCAATGGTGTTACTAGAAATAATGTTCAAATGCATTGAATACATATGCAAAGGCTTATGGTAAGAGTTTTGGTTATAACCGAAGTTGAATGTGATATAAAATGAAAGTTCATATAATTTTTTATGTACATACTAATAATTATATAAGATTGAATTTGTACTTAAATGAAGTTATATTTTATCAAAATGAAAAACTCCAGGGAATGTATTTATAAGTAAAGCAATATTATATTATTTTAAAAAAAATTACATCTAAATGTTGTAATTATAGAAGGATATTGGGGACTAAACCCAGCCTTCAATAATTTGGTAGTCCTAGAAATAATTCCAAAATTCAAGTGATCTTAGAATAGTTAATAAAATCTTGTGTATTTCTTTCAGAAAAATAGATGATTATATTTAATAAATACTCAATTGAAGATATATTATAAAGAGATATATTATTTTTGAGCTATATTTATTTTCAAAAAATGTATACACAAGAATATTTTTTAATGAAACTTCTGAAAATTATTTTCATAATGTTAATTTTAATGTATTTATAGAATTTTTTTAAAACCCTTAATGCGCATAATAAACACAATCCTCTTGATTTAAATTATTTTTCACAGGATCGTTGGAATTTTTAGTGGAATTCTTTTCAGTCGCAGGTTAGCACATGCAGTGTCATTCTATTTGTTTTATTTTATTCATGTACATATTTGATAAACGTGTAATGTGTGTCTATCTCTACAACCTAGAACGATAAAGGTCATAATTGTGTAATATTGTTTGGTAATTTTCCATTTATTTTTATTAAAAAAATACAATGCCTTTAGATTGGATGATCCCTAGTTTTTGGTTCAGATCATTATTAATGGTATTACAGGACCAGTCTAAAAAGTTTTAAATATTAGATGTTTTCATGTCCATAAGTATAGTCGTCCTAATGTTTCATAATTCTGATGAAGAATATTCATATTTCTTTTTGGTCCGCAAAAACGAATTGTGATGAAGCAATTACTTTGAGGCGGGAATAATGTCACATCCTAGAAAATCTATTTTTTAGTTTATTATAAAACTATTTTTATAAACGGATTAATATATAATTAAAAAAACTAATAATATTTACAAGATGATTTCATTATAAATAATAAATGAAATTAAGTGTTTTAAATAATTTTATAACAAGACAATTATAATAATTATAATTAAAAATACTTATTATTTATATTTTTTAAATTTATTTTATTGGTTATATTTTAATTTGAATGAGTATATTTCTAAATATACATATATTTTTGGATTATGATCATTATCATAATAAATAAAAATAATTTGTTTTTCGAAATGATATATATATATATATATATATAATTATATACATATGAAAATATTAATCATTAGTTTTTAAATTATGTATTATGATTAGATTCATAGTATTATTTTAATTATAAATAATAAATTAAAACTTTTTAATGTTAAAGTTAAATGTAAAATAATATATATATATATATTATAATAATATTTTTAAATTATCATTATATATGTGATAATAATTATATAAATAATGTTATGAGTAAAATTGAATAAAATAAAAAGAGAGTGTTTTGTATTAGGGCTATTATTTTTTGAGTGGGGTCAAGCTGTAGGGGGTGTACTATTCTTTTGGAATGTGGGGAAATCAGGTAAGCAGTCACATTCAGACTTCAGAAGAGGGAGCTGAGGCCGCTTTGATGATAGGGCCACCATGGGGAAATCGATCTTATTAGGGTGTAGTGGTGAGGTTTTCCATCAATTAATGATTCTGGGGTCGATCAACCAATGAATCTTCGACTGAGGTGTTCCTCCACCGATAGGGTGTGTTCTATGCACCAGTGAGGATTTATGAAGGTAGTGTGTCGTCTTGAAGGTTTTAGTTTTTATGGATCCTATTCAATGTAGTAAATCATTATATAGTCTTATGGTATATGAAAGATAGGTATCCTTTTTATATTTTGGTTGTCCAATCATTCTTTATAAATTATTTATACTCTTTCCATTATTTTATTAGTCAAAAATACAATGTAAATCTTTTACATGAAGGTGTGATGAATATTGACTTCTTTAGGTTTGTGGTTGTCTATTCAAATGATTTCAATATACTATAATGGAAATTTAAATGGTTTTTTGAATTGCATTCACTGACTATCTATGTGTATGATATTTTAATTTGACTATGACAACATTTCTTGTTTTTATAAATGTATTGATATATTTTAGACTCAAACTATCCTGGAAAGCTCTACAAATTAAGTCATTAAGTGGGAGACCCATTCTGATTCTATATTTTATCATTTTCTGAGTTTTACAGTACCTATTTCACACATATCTTATTAGTATGATGAACTTGTCATTTTTTTGTTTTTGTTCTTGGGTGTTCAAAATGAAAGATGCGATGCTTGTTCGATTTTGATGTAATTGAAATTATTTAACATCAAATTATTATTATCTGATGATTTATGTTTTTTAATGGTGTATTAAATTTGTTTTTTAATTTTATTATTAATTATAATCAAATTTTCTAGGGGCCATCTTTTAAATTATTTATGGATTTATAATTATCTAATTTAAGTTTATAAAATCTTTTTTTCATTTAAAATTTGTTTTAAATTTGTTGAAACTAAGGGTAATGTTTTTTTAAAAAAAAATTTACTTATAATTTTTTATCTTTTTTAATGAATTATAGTACCATGTTTTCATGATCTAAAGTAATTGATTAGTTTTATTTTAAAACCATAAATTCATGAATTTATAATTGTGTTATATGATTTTATTATATATTTATTTATTTATTTCTCTCAACGTTAATTTTCTATACATATGTGAATCCTAAATTCATATTTATAGAACTAAAATTCATGACATATATATATATATATATATGTGAAATCTCAAGCTCATTTCCATTGTATATATATATACGTACATATATATATATATATATATATATTCATATGAATTTTCACACTCTATGACTAATTGCAACAATGTGAGGTAATTGGTATAAATATATGCATATATATTATATATGTCATGTAATATATATATATATATTCACAGAAATGAATTCTAAAAATGGGTGTAATATATATATTTATATAAGGATAAATGTTTACCATCAATTTATCACTGTGTTTAAAAAGTGCACATAGAATATCATCATGTTTTATTACGACTACTGTAGTATCACCTACATACTATCAAGGCCAGTTATTCATGTCTAACATTGAAAAACCTTGTATTTGTAATAAAAGAAAGATTTCAAATTAAATTTAATGGTTTAATTCTGGTAATTTTTAGCTCATTTATTGGTTCTAGAAAATAAATGTTTGATTTAATATTATTTTAAAAAAAATTGTGGATGAAGGCTCTTTTTATTATTTAAATCAAATACCTCTTTAGATTGGGTAAAGGGAGACCCATTACATAGCCCAAAGTCCCAAGGCCCAGTGTCCATAATAGTAGGTTGGAGTTTTGGTTGTAACTGAACTCACAAGTGATATAAAATTATTGTTCATATAAATATGTATGTACATACATATGACTTTATAAGTGGGAATGTGTATTTAAATGTAGTGACATGTTTTAAAAATTTAAAACTCTAGGGAAATTATTTATATGTAATAAAATAATAATTTTTTTTAGAAAACTTGGCACCGTAATGTTATAATTATGGAAGGTCATTACGATGTGAACCCATCCCTTAACAAGTGGATATTCTTACTCATGCCTTCAATGATTTAAGTGGTCTCAGAATAGTGTTTTGTTTTTTATAATATTGATTATTGTTTCCAAAAAAATATTATATTTTTTTACGAAAATTTCGAATGCAAGTATTTTCATAAGTGATTTCATATTTTTGAGCCATATGTATTTTAAAATAATTTCTACACAACCATATTTCTAAATTTATTTTCATTAAACTATTTTAAATATAATATTATAAAAATGATATGTTGAAAGTTTTTAAACCCCTCACTTTCCAAAACAATCGTCACCCCTTTCTTTAAATTATCTTCCATAAGATTAGTACATTTTTTGTGGCGTTCACATCGATCACAGGTTAGCACATACACTGTATTTATGTGAATTTTATTTTATTCAAGTATTTCTCTGATAAAATTTTATGGTGTTTCTAATCTCCCAAACCTAGACTGGTGAAGTTCCTCGATTTTGTAATATGTTGTATAATTGTTCGATTTACATTATTTGAAAAATAACACAACATGTATATGGTTTGAACATGGGTTTTCGAGTTTGTTAATTATATATTGGTTGATCCAAATGGAATTAGATATTAAAATACATGAGGGGGTGATTTCTCTTTTATTATGGAGGAAGAGTGGAATTCATGTAATATCAAAAGGTAGACACTATTGTCATGTATCCCATGATTAATGTACCTCAAATAATGATAAAAAATATATAATATAGGTTTTATATCTTATATATGGCCATTAAATTAGTTTTGGAAGAGTTAGGCTAATTTTTAAAGCTTATTTTTTAAATATAAATTTTAAATAATCTAGTTTTCACCTTAATCACTGAAATTGAATTTAATTTCTCTAAATAATTAAATTGGTGAAAAATTATGGTCACATCATTATACATTGTAATTTATCCAAATTCCAAATAAATAATCAATTTTACAAAATTATAATCAATGAAGAGTTAGAAATTAATTTACAATTAATCTTCCTAACAGGATGAGATGATGTTGTTTTGAAGTGAAAATTTTCAAATGCTTGAAATTTTTAATATTTAATTATAAGTAGAAATTGATTCTAATGAATTTTCATGGATTTAATTATTTATATATTTATCCATTAGACATCCTAAAAAATCAAAATATAATTTTACATTATAAAAATTTAGAGTAAAATCAAGATTCCAATTAAAATTCAGCATGTTTCACTATTGATCCAAAAAATTAATATTTCATTAAAATCACAAAACATCAAGATATTGAAATTTAGTAATTAATATTGTGGAATATAAATTTATTTAATCATTTACAATTTTTAAAATTTTTTGTAATTACTTTCATTATTATTCATAGAAGGGCATAAAAAGAAGCTCTTTTGGGAAAATAGTATTTTCCAAACCTAATGATTTTATAAAAAAAATATATATTTCATTAAAATTTTGTTTTATTTATTTAAATAAATTATAAATTATATTTACAATTTTTATTTCTATTAAAATTTTAATATTTTATTTATATGCTATAACAGTATTTTTTATGTAATTATTATAGGAAAATGTTGTTTCGTAGAAACTCACTGTTGAGTGTAAAACAAACTAAGATGATGTTAGACATAACACCCACATAAAAGGGAGTATCAAATAATGAAATTCTGACATAGTTATGATTGATAAAAAATATGACAAAAAAATTAACTTATTATAAAAAAGTTATACCAAAACTCAGGGTGTTACATTCTACCTATGAAACATAAATATTCCCATTGAAATTATTTACAATATTAGAAAAATGAGGATTCATTAGCCTCATAATAGACTCATGTTCCCTCATAGCTTCCTAAAACTTGTTATTTTTCTAAAAATATTACTAATTATATGAGTGGACTTCATTATTAAAATATTTTCTATATGACCTAGAATTTCATATGGTTATTCCTCATAAAAAAATTCATGATTTAAAAGTTTATCCTCAATGTTCTATATGTGTGTAGAGTTAGGTATTTTCTTCCAATAAATAGGTACTTCGAAAACAATAATGGACTTGAGATTGGTTTTGGGGATGTCTCGTGTGATAGGATACCATGTTTATACGATCAATAATTTCATACGGATGGACATACAATGAGTTTAGTTTCCCTATCAACCTGAATATCACAACAATACTCACTAGAGAAATTTTTAGATTCACCAAATCGCGAAAATAAAATTCTAGGAAATGATTTGGTTATAATTATAAATTTTCTTTCATATCCAAGAAACAATGATTTGTTACTGAATTGATCTAACCTAATCAACCATTTCTTCAACGATCTCAGTAACTAATACCTTTTATTATCTAACATCATTCTATCACATTAGATATCTACATTTCATCTCATATACGTATTTATAAGGAACCATCTGAATTCTTGATAGATAGTTATTTTTTAATGAAAACTCAACTTCATGTAGGTTTCAATCCCAAAAACCATCGAAATCAAGTGGAGATATTCTTAACATATCAAATTGTGTTTGAATTTTTCGTTTAGATCGCCCACTCATTTGAGAAATATAAGATGTGTTAAAACTCAATTATGTATCATTGGATTGTAGAAGACATTCTAGAATAATGAGGTGAACATCATATCAACATTAGATATAATGGAGTGTTAATCCATTCAGAATAACAACTTTCTTATTATATATCCTAGAAATCTAATCCATGGAGAATTTTTGATTGATAAAGATGATGTGTCTAGAAATAGTATGGATTTAAACTAACAACCATATATAATTATACACTTTAATAGTTTTGTGGAGTCCAATGATAAAATCCATTGTGATTTTCTCCCATTTCCATTCTATTATTGGTAATGGATTTAGAATCCCCTTATAATTTTTCCTTTTAGCTTAAAATTTGCTTGCATACCAAGACTCAACATACAAACTATATAATATCTATCTTCATGATTTATCACCACATGTATTCATTGAAATATCCATAAATAAATTTACATCCCTAATGAATAGGTAATAAATAACTATGAGCTTCCAATAATAACTCCTTCTTAAAATCAGGTATTGAATGAATACATACATGGTTCATAAACAATACCATTCCATCATAATCGAGGTTAAACTCAATAATATTTCAATCCTTAATTTGATGCTCTATATATTCCACCTTTTCCTCATTTATATTCCCTTGGATACATTTCTAGACATTTAATTCACAAAGAAAATAGTTTAATCCCCCTTGTTTACATTCTTGTGGTGGTAATGTACTGATCATTCATAATCCATAATCAGTTATAACCATCTTCTAATTCACATGTTCATCTTCATCTTTGAAAATATAAAATTGATCCTTTTATTATTGATATATATATATATATATATATATTACACATTCTCTATTTAGATAATTCCTCCACATCATTATTGAAAAAATTACCATAGCTAACACTGAATCATTTTTTGTGTAACGTTTTCTCGAATCATCAATTGTTTCCCGACATACCATCTAACCGTGTTATTCTTCATAAGAACAAATCCCAGTCCCTCATTATATTCATAACTATAATTATAAATCCATCTCCATTATAGGAAAATTTAATAACATCTAATATGTCTAACCATATGATCAGTTCCTTGAATTTTTCATCATATTCATATTTCCAAAGGAACTTGCATCCCTTTGAAGTTAACATGGTCATTGTATTATATATAAATGATAAATTATCCACAAAACATTAATAATATCCATCTAATATAGGAAAACTATGGATTTCAGTCACCTGGGATGGTCTGGGCCAATATTCATTAGCCACTTTCATGATCAAATTTACTAATATACCCTCTCCTAAAGTTGTATTACCAAAAACATGATATCTTTTGAATCCAAAATTTACACTCTTTAATTTTTTCATTGAGTTTCTACATTATTAGGGTCTTTAGTAAAATTCTCATATTATAATGACGAAAATCCTTTCTATTTGAGTTGATAAGATTATCATATATGAATACTACCACAAACTAATAATGTTAATATTTAAAGAAAATATTAATCAAATAAACTATGATTTTAGGGGAATTAGAATGAACCTGAAGGAATCACTATATATTAATTATGTCAAAAAACTTTATGGAATGTTATCTTGGGTATATCATCTTTCATAACCCTCAATTTATAATATCCCAAACAAAATTCAATCCTTGAAAATCATTGGACTCTACACATTTGCTCAAAAAAAATCATCAATATGGGGAAGACGAAACATGTACATAATCATGATCTTATTCAAATACTCATAATAAATTCATTGTTTCATTGATCCATAATTTTTCTCAAAACACGAATTGTTGAACCCCATCCTGACACACATTCCCAAATTAATCCCATTTCATGATTTTCTTACTGTTACTTCATCAATTCATCTTACTAAATTGGGGCCATTCTATTTGGAATATTTGAAATTGGGGTGCTACCTGGTTTGAGTTATATTGAAAAATAAAAATCATTTTTTGATTGAAGACGAGACAATTAATCTAGAATGATGTTAACAAAATCATGTACAATAGGAATATTATCAATGTCATGTCTCTCCCAACACATTTGATATAAACCACATGTCTAAATGGGTGTTATAACCCATTCACTCGATGTAATCGGCATAAGAATTTCTTAAATATCGTGACATTTATATAATATCATATGTTGGTTTGGAATATCAAACATAATTTCCCATACCTAATAATTGATGTTGGATTTTTATATTGAAAAATAATCCATACCTAATATGATATGAAATACAACCAAAGGAAGAAAGAATATATCTATAGGAATTGGATTCCTATAAACATCAACCATAGAGGTGTAATATACTTGATAATAAATCATCAAAAAATTAGGGGATTCATTGATAATTACACTTATAATTATATAGGTAATATATTAATATACTTTTAAAATCTATATATATTAAAATGTGGGTATATACAAACTCCAATAAGACATTGTTTGATTAAGATTGGATAGTAAGTGTACCTTTAGCCAAATTTTTATAACCTCCTATCTGAAATAGTGATCACATTAGATTTCCATTTGACACTAACATAAGAGCCTTCTGGTGTCAATCATTAACATTAACCCTTGGGATTTGTAATTAGTTCGTTTAATGTACATTATCCTTACACATGAATCGTTGAATTGGGGGGTCATTCTTTCTGGATTTCTCGTTATTTGCATAGTTAGAAATATATTTCCCATCACATCAATAATAAATTTCTCAATGGACCACCATACCACATTTTAAAAATATTATTATACCCCTTAGTAAAATTGCCTCCACGATTCATCCCACACTAAGAGAATAAAAGAAAACTCATCTTCTTCTCCCAGGGGTTCTTGTATATTTCATTAAACTATATCGTTTTTTTCATTTCAAAACCATTTAATTGATAGATAGACCCAAAATCCATTTAATCTGTCATAGAACAACACAAAATATAATCATATATAGTAAATTCTTTTTTGTACAATTCATTTTGTATACATGGTTTTTAGATACTGAATAATCTGTCTAATATATTTTTAAGTTGGATGATAACACTAACAGCGTACCTTAAAATACCTGTTTAATTAGCATCATAGGAAAAATGGATTCATCATACCATAGATATAACTCAAATAACTCATTATCCTAAATCATACTAAGAACACAGGGAATTAACATAATATGTAAAAAGTAATTGAACTCATCATAATCCATTGATTTAATATCTTCTTATTTCCTCATATTATAGATTAAATTCCATCACTAGTTCTCTTCACATTATAAAATAAGAAAATCATAAAATAATATTTTATATACTAAACACAATATAATGGGAAATATATTTTTATTGGTACTGGTCATTTTTTATCAATAATTTGATTAGAAGACCCACATGAAGATGGTGGACGTCTCCTGAAGAAGGAATCAACAAAACAGTGTTCTGTTCTTTATTCATTAGGTATTTCAGAACGATTCATATCCTGAAAAATAGTTTTCATCATAAAAATAAGGATTATTAAATAAACCATAAAATTTGTATTCTCATGATGAAAATCATTTCAATCCCGAACAATCATATCATGGAAATTGTTCCTTTGGGTTCCAGCCATTGAAAAAACCCAAAAAAATAGTATCAGAAACCATTAGCATAGTGGGAAATCTTATTATCATGGAAATGAAATATGATATGTTAGGATTATATCACAGTATTTGTATCATTAGGTTGATATTACATATTTCAAATCCAAATTCTATTTAAATACTTCATGATGAATCATACAGAGTTTGGGAATTCCCAAAGAATATCTCCCTGGAGCATCAATCTTGATGTGTAGAAAGTCCCATTATAGTGTACCATTTCCTAATAGAGTCTAGTCCAATACAGTATATTAGGGGTTATTTATCCTGGGTACAATTTTTTGATATCCACATCCTTTTCTATTATTCAGATAGAGATGTGTTGCAAGGATTACATTCACTATATCATTTTCTATCATTATTGTACATTTTCTTATACTTGGACTCATCATTATATGTATCCATAAAGACATGTCCTTAGGGATATCACTATGGTTTTTTAATCGCAGTTTCACATGTATATCTAAACATTCACTCTGATTCCAACTATAATGAATCATGCTTCTCATTCATATATATTACATTATTTATTTTATAATATTTAATAAATCACACAAACCAATTCCCAAAGACCATATTTATTTATTCCCTTCTGAAAAATTGAAATATAAAAACATGTCCAAAAGTGAGAAAATAATATCCCTCTTGGTTCCACACTTCTAGAACCCATCTGAGACACATTATTTATAATAAATATCTTCATTTCCTGGGAAAGGAAACATAATAATGTGTGATATGAAATTCTCAATATTCCTAATCAAGGGTGATATATCAGAATAATCATAAGTATAAGGTTATAAGAAAAGTATAATAACATTAGAGTATCATAAAATTCATATCCTACATCTTAATCAAGAGTCTTGGCATAATTATTGGCATTTTATAACACAGGAATCATAAGGGGACAAAGAGAATGATCCAAGATATCATACCATAGTAATAAGATATGGAATTGTGGAATACACATAAACATACTAAATGGCGTCCATTGTATTTAGGGCATACTTACAATGAAATAGTTGTGAAATGGGTTCTCTCCCTAAACAATATTTGTTGAAAAGGGTCACTCCCAATTCAATCTTTTGCAGATAAAGACTTTTACTAAACCCGTTTCACTACCAACTGCAAACTTGTTTGTATCATGAGATAAATTACTAATGAATATATTAAAGGGAAATATAGGTCCCCCAAACCAGATAATGAATTCATACATATGTCTTTCATGATATAATAAAACATTCATCATATAGTTTCCTTCAAAAGAGATGGGTTTTATAAAAATTATATAATAACATATGAGTTGAAATAGTACTTATAATAGTATCACCATATAAAAAACTACGGAAAAGAGATAGGTTTCGAAAATATTCCATCATAGAATAAATTATGAAAGGAATATGGTTTCAAAATCATTTTATCATGGTAAAAGCCATGAAACAGAAACAATTCTCATAAAAATATTTCTCATTAATAATATAAAATTTCAATGAAATAATAAGAATTCCCTCCTGTATCCCATCCATAGAAAATCATATACTATATCAAAGGATCGAATTTGAGAAAGAGAATTATTTGAAAATATAACCTGGACCATTTTTTATAAAAAATAAACATTCTTTGAAAATAAATTTTTAATACATTATGTATTTTCAAAACCATTTTCTATTTTAACCACATTGAAAAATTAATAAGATTGATTAAAAATTCATTAAAACCATTTCTTGAGGAAAATATCCTCTCTGATTTTAAAAATAATTTTAAAATTCACATAACCTTTTGAAAACATTTTTATTTTAAAATATATTTGAAATCATATAAAAGAATCTTTGATATCCTCGAAATAATTTTCATTTAAATTTACCATTAAAATTTATAAAGAAGTTTTAAAATTCAATTAAAACAATATATATATATTATTTTTGAAATAATGTTCTTTACGAATGTTCTTTAAAACATATAACGTAAGCTTCAACAAATGGAGTGGTCATAATAGCTGAGAATTATATACATGTTATATATATTAAAACATGGTTCCTTTCATATTAATGGTATTAGTCAAATGTGAATTCAATGGAAAATGATAACAAGATTAATTTTGAATCCATTTTGTAAAAAAATAATTTATATGTGAAAGGGTTCATTAAAAATCATATTATAATAGAATAAAATTTTTTAAACACGTTTCTAGAAAACATATGTTCTAGAACAAAATAGATTTCCGACCGATGAGGGAAATACATTTAGATTTACTAAAAAATAATTTATTAATTATCAAAAGTACCTATGAGTGTAAAAATGGTACCATTACCTGAATATATAATGAATAAACATAGTAAAATAAAATCCATGATAATTCATGTTAGTAGGATCGTAATATTTCATTAATTTATTCATAATAATAATCAATAGTTATAAACATTGAAATTGTAGCAACATACTCCCACCACTTTGGTAACAAAGAATCATAATCACCATGAAGTAATAACATAATATAAAACTTAAAATATCACAAGTATGAAAAATTCATGTTATTACATGTATATTGGGCTATATATATATATCATGCAAGAATATAGGGGCATAACAGTACATACACCTCAATAATGGAAATTTGAGACATAGTCCCTTTACCACTTTTGGAAATTTTTTATCCATAACCCCATTAATGATATATCCTCAAATAGATGTGTAAATTACAAATTATTTCAGTATAATAATAATTAATTTAATCTTGGATATTCTTATACACCATCTATAATACAGATGTGGGGAATATATTTTGTGTCGCACAAAAGTTTAATATGACATTTAAATCCCTTATATTATGTCTAGACTCTCAGTGTACTCATTAAAAACTAATATATAATATATATAATTTAACTATAAATACCTAAAATAAAAACATTAATTTATATAATAAAAAATATTATTAACTTATGAGCTTTTATTACACATTTATTAACAGTCCCATATTAATGTTATGTTTCCAGTATTAACTGTTATGTTTTTCAAACATGGTTTGACTTTTTATTATTGGTCCTATTACATAGATCGTGATTTCATAATCTATAAAATGAGAATGATGATATAAATATCAAATATATATATATATATATATATTAATTATATATCTTTATATATTAGTCTACAAATGATATTTGTAGGAACTCAAATTCACTAATCACGGAAATTTTAGGTTTTATGTAAACATGAACATTGATTTTATTTTCTTTTTGTATTGAAACAAATATAAATGATATATTATCATTAAAAAAATTGATATCATATATATATCTTCTATTTATTAATAATAACATCTAAAATAAATTTCATGAAAATATTGAGCAAATCACATCACTTCGCAGAATGTAATCTGTCATACACATGAATGATGATATCGTATTCCCAAAAAATGGAAAGAATGAAGATATATGTGATATAAAAATTAAATAGTAAAAATAAAAATAATAAAAATAATAAATATCATATATAGACACTATATATATATCATTATTACCAACCATAATAGGCAGTAATGGAATAACAAATGACATCAGTTTGTGAGGCGGTAGTCTGACGTACACAGAACCAATATTCGAATATTCCATTTGACGGATGTGTGTGGATTTTTAGATTTTAACCATAACATTATATCGTATACAAATATTTTTTATATTTATGCTATTTTATAGTCAATATATATTAAAAAAATAATGTCTTGTGGAAGGAATAAAACAAAAAAGTTCTTTGATGAATGTTGACTCAATCATTAGGTATCTAGTTTTGGATTCCGTAAGAGGACTTCCTTAGATTTCATAATGAACAATTTCATGACACTATTATTATGATAGGAAATTTTTTATGATATTTTTCATAGCATTGGCAAAGACAAAGGTCTTTATATGTGTGAAGAAGTTGGGGGCAGGTGGAGTTCCATTTTATGGTGGAGGAGGGGTGACATTCTTTTCAAATACCATAGGTAAACAATATTGAAGCGCCGTATGACATCATGTGAATTAAATAATAAAAATAATTATATTAAAGTTGGTTTATGGTAAAAATATAACCATAATATGGATTTGGAAAATTGTAGGTTCATTTTCATTCATTATGTTTTATGTTTAACCACTAAATTATCTGGTTTTTAACTTAATTTTTATAATTTAATTTAATTCCATTAACTAATTACATTGGAAAAAAATTTATTATGTAATTATTACACAATATATATTATTCTAATTCCAATTATAGAATTTATTTTTCCAAATTATAATTACACAAACGAATATAAAATTAATCTAAGAGATGGGATGAGACACGAGTTTTTGAAAATGAAAACGTTCAAAGATTGAACTGTTTTTATAAAAAATTACATTATGAAATTTGATAAAACGACCAAAATTATATTATTTCATATAATGGAACTAATTTTACATTAAAAAAAATTAAAATATAATTTATCTCTATAAATAATTGATATTTAAATACATTTTTCAATTCATGTTTATTGTTTTTTACAACACTTCCCAAAATGAAATATTACAAAAAATCCAAAAAATTCAACCTAAGATAATTTTGACATTATCAATTAAAAAATTATTTTTTAAGTGTATGAAATTAAATTTCAAACAGTATCAGAAATAATTTTTATTCTTGTTCATAGATGAACAAAATAAGAAAATTTTTTGGAAAATATTATTTTAAAACATATTTATTCGACCAAAATTTATATATTTAATAATAAATATATTTTATTTATATAAAAAAATTATAAAAAATATTCTGATATTACATATAACTATTTATAATAATACTTTTAATGACTTGTTTGTGACTATCTTGTTCAAATAATTTAATTGTGAAATGTTGTTTTGAAGAAACTCGGTATTGTGTGTAACACAAGATAAGATGATTTTTTAAGTAGCAGAGGCATAAATTGGAGTATATTATAAAAATATTTCATCTTTGTGTATCATTAAATATAATCCAATGAATATGTTTATTTTATTTGAAAATTGGTTCATCAAAATTTGGGGTGCTATATTCTCCCCTGCCTTTCAATGAATTTATCAATAGAAATTTTCAATATGACTCAAAAAATAATGATTCAACTTCCTCAACATATCCTCAAATTACTAAATTTATTCCAAAATCATGTGGATTTTTCCACATAACTTTTAACATTTTATTGGTAATATTTCATAGAACTATCATAGTACGATCTGAAATTTCAACATGTTATTCCACATAAGAATGATATTTATACAGAAGTATAACATATTAGTTCATTATATTTGAATGGTTACACACAAAATTCTTCTAGATATATACATGGAACACATCATATAATTGATAGAGGCTTGGTGGAATCACATATCGATAGGATAAAATCCTAATATGATCAGGAATTTCAAAGGAGTTGATATAAATAAGTCATAGTTTCCCATTCTTCATGAACCTCATAACCATCATCCATGGGGTTATTCATTGAAAAAAAATTATCACAGACTATAAATTATAGATCACAATGATGGTGAACAACATAAATTATCATCCAAATCTAATCTACATTGATATTCTGATTAATTAATCTTTCATCTGTCTTATTTTTTCAGTTATCTAAAGTCCCAATAGCTTTCTTTCTACAACTTCATTCCAGCATCTTGGAGCACTACATTTTATAACATAGAGGGATTCATAATGACTCATGTGAATTAATTATTTAAAGAAATTATTGTATGAAAAAAATAGAGGAAGGTTCCCATCCCAACAACCTTAATTATCTAGAGAATATGATTACAAAATTTCCATTAGGGATTAAATTTTCTTTCAGACTGAAAATCATTTTATGATGATAAGATTTTATAAGCTAAATTCTTTACAAAGGGCTTGATGAAATTTTTTCTATAACATTGAAGTCAAACGAATACCCTGATCAGACTAAATTTATGGTTGTAATCTATGCATACATACAAATTATTTAATGTATATTATGGAAATACGATCTAGAGAGATTTATTGTATGACTGAAATGCTGGTTTCTGACATAGTATGGTGATTTACTACCACACACATATAATTATATTTTTAGTGGTTTTTGGAATTCCAATTAAATAATAAATAGTGATGTTCTCCCATTTTCATTTTAAGTTGGTAATTTATTGTACATCACCTTATGCTTTTGTATTTCAACCTTAACCTACTAGCATAATAGCCAGAGAGATACCAAATGTTTGATATCTCTCTTCATGACATCTGACCAAAATTATTCATTCAAATCTATATACATCTTCATACATCCATTATAAAAAGGGATTGGAGAAATATGAGATCCCCCTAATAACTCTTTCGTCAAATCTGGTACAGATAGAATGCTTACATGATTCCAGATCCTTTTCATTCCATCATGATCAATGTTAAACTAAAAAACATTTATAAAATTCATTTTCATTTATACACCTTCCTCATATGCCTCTATAATAATTAATGAGATAAATGGATGGATATTCTATTATGAAAGATAATACTATTACACATCCTTTATGGATTCTAGATTAATCGTTTTCGTATATATAAAAACATGATCTTTTGTTATTTTAATCATAGATAATGTATAATATTCTATTCAAATAACAACATTAGCCACCATGATCACATTCCCTGGGTGGTAATATATTGATAAGTCATATTCCAAAATCAACACAAACAATTTTATCTAGTTTATTTTAAACTCCTTTTTTTGAGAATATATGCTTCAAAATATTATAATAATTATATATGTCACACTTTTTATCATAAAGATAATTCCTCTTTATTATTGGTGTTAAAATTAACACATAAAACTCAAAATCATGATTATTTGTATTTTATTCAGGAATCATCAATTTTCATATGGCATAATCATTATCCATGTTATTCTACATAATAAAGCATCCCAATCAATTTATGAATGTATCACTAAAGATTAAAAACCAATCTCTTCTATAGGGTAATGTAAGAACAAGTGCAGTCACTAACCTTCTCTTTAGTACCCTAATGTATTTTTAATTGTCATACATCCATATGATCTTTGATGTCATCCATGTTGACTTGGTCAGAGTAATATATAGTCTGGATGAATTCTCCACAAACCATCGATATCGTACAACTTTACAAATAAAAATAAAAAAGAGCATCATTATAGATGTTCAATCTCTACATTCAATAGCCACGTTCAGCAATTGATCTACAGATATACCATCAATTGATATTATATCACACATAAATGAATCCATTTTTAACACAAAGTAACATATTCTAATTTTTTCATACAATTTCTCCTTCCTTATGGACATTAGTAAAATTCTTGAGTTTTCTTCATTTTCTTACTTGATCATTGATCAGATTATAATCTCATCAATAAGTCATACCAAAAAAAGATATATGTAATCTCTAAATACTCGATTCATCAAATCCATAAATATAGAAGGGTATTAATAAAACTAAAATGAATAACTATATACTCATAGTGTACATACATTTTACAAAATGTTTTCTTAGGTTTATCCTCCTTCTTAACCCTGAAATGATGATGTCTATGATGATGGTAAATAAAGGTAAGGTATTTACTTCCACACAATTGATCAAAAAATTCATCAATATAGGGAATAATATACATGTTCTTGGTTGTGATTTTATTTGACTCTCGATAATCAATTAAGAGTCGCATTGATTAACCATTTTATCATAAGAAGAATGGTTTGTCCCCAATTTGACACTTTTGGATGAATGAATCCCATATTATATTCATCTCGGGGTTAATTATTCAATTCCTACAATTCAATTATGGCTATTATATAAGGATTCTATGAAATTTTTGTCTTATTGGGTAAGAGTTATATTTATAACTCAACATCAAATTTTGGGGTAAGAATAAGAACTTATTCAAGAAAGGGATCAAAATATTACAAGAAAATTGGAACCTTATTGATTTTGAGTCTCACCCCAAAAATTTGAGATAAATATCCCATTGGAATTGAAATTATGTCCCATACACTGGATGTAATATCTAAATGAAGCTCATACTTATCACCACACTCATGGATGATCATAGATTAGTTGGGAACATTAAAAATATCTTCCGTTTATTGAGAATTTAGGCAGCCTATATGAATTGAATTAAATATATTCCTAATATGACATACAATTTATCTAAAGGAAGAATGAAAAGATTTTTGGGAAGCACATTCCCACAAACATCATCCATAGAGGGATCGTAGACATGAGATGCGATCATCGTGAAATTAGGGGTTTTCACTACCATGTATAAATGTATTCATTTCGAGGGAATTACAATACCCTTAAACAATTCATTAAATATGAAATATAGTGTAGAGACAGAATCAACATAAGACAATAGTAATTCCTAATTGAATAGTATGTGTAGCTTTCACCAGATCATTTCCACACCCCTCATCAAAAGGTGTGATTGTATAATATTTACCCTTTCTTCCCATCTGTAGAGGTATTTGATGAAAATCATCATCATTAACCCTCTGGATTGGGAACTAGTGATCATAATTCACATTATCCTTATACATGATGCACTAATATGGGGGAGGTATATTCTATGCAGTTTTCTCTCTAATCAAATTTTTAGTGACCTTTTTTCCATTACTTCAGCAATCAATCACCTGATGGACTTCCTTGAAAAATTGGAAACATTAATTATACCACTTAAGACAAATTTCAAAATGATTGTTCCTACACTAGGACCATAATTTAAAGATTTTATTCTTCTATCCATGGTATTTATATTTTATTTTGAATTGTATCTTTCATTTCTTGTCAAAATCATTAGATTTATACATAACTCCATCCTTAATTTCCTCCATGATAGAGAAACACAAAATATATTCACAACTATTGATGTATCTTCTTGATGAAACAGTTTAGAGGCATGGTTTTAATACACTAATGAATAAGTCAAAATTATGTTTAAGATGGATGATAATAATATAAGAATACCTCATAAGACGCATTAAATTTGAATTTTAGGTAACAACATATTCATCATCCATTTTCTTTAACTCATGAAAAAACATTATACATCATCACATGAATAACATGATGATATTACATACAAAATAATAATTTACTGTAGTCATCCCATTCCATGGATTCTATTTCAGATTCTTTCTCTGTATTCTTGATTAGATCCCAACATTGGTCTTATTTAGCTTCTAAACAATAAAATGCCAAAATGAATTCTTATTGTTTAAAAATAGAAAAAAATATCGTTTTATCGCTACCGTTTAATTGTTTAGTAACTTGGGGATCAAATGATCCACTAAGAGAATGTGGTTGTTTATTCATGATGGACTCAATAGAATGTTTTCCACTAAATTTCTCTTTTATAAGTTCACCTAGATTCACATCTTGTGAAAGATGTGTGATCACCAAAATGTGGTCTTTTTTCCATATCCAGTAAAATTTTGATGGTTAGGTGGATTATGATTGCATTTTCCATAACACATAGCATTGAAAACGTTCTTTAGGTTATACCCATTGACTAAAATGAAAACTAATAGTGTAATAAGAATTAATCATTGTGGGAAACCATATAGTCATGTAAATTACATATAGGATGTGTAAATAATGAAACCTTCAATGAAACCTTAAGTTTACCATAGATCATTAATTATTAAATTATTTTTAAATCATTCCAAATTATTGATGAAGTGTTTGTTTATTCCAAAAGCATATGCGATGGGTGTGTCAGACCTAGTGTACAATATGGCTTGTTTTCATGAAAAAAATTCTCAATCGTTACTAGCATAATACAGAGTATTCGTGGCTTTTAACATAATTAAATCTATTATAGATCTATATCCACTTATAATATCCAGAAACTATAATATTTTTAGAAAATTGCTCGTTTTATCCATTGCAAAATAATACAGAACATTCTCTAATACATTGAATCATCCTAAGATATATCATTATGGAAATTTACTTTGGAATATCACTATGGATTGTAATACAAGGCTAAAAAGGATAAATAAACCTTCACCTTAATAACAAATATAATTTCTAAGTCTACTCATTCATAGATATTACATCATTTTTTGGAATATCTAATACATAACAAAACATTTTAACCAAGTATTGTGTTAGTTTAGTGCCTTCAGTGACATTGAAACATAAACATTAGTCAGTATATTTGAAAAATTATCTCCAACAAGGTTCTCCATGAGTTACACCATTCTTGAACTCGTCATTAATAATAATAAACTTCATAACATGGGTAATGGAAACTTTAGGAAAGATGATCTATGATTTTCATAAATGGTAATAAAGGGTGATATGCAGGCTAACGATGAGGATAATGGTTTGAGAACGTAGTAATAACATTATAACATCATACTAGACATATCAATGATCTAAATCAAGAGTCATGGAATAAATATCAGTAGTTCATAAGACAAGAATCATAAGGAAATAAAAATCATAATCCCTAAAAGGATATCATAAGAGTGAGACGTTAACTCATTCCAGACACATAAAAATATTAAAAATATTACATAAATGTGTGTTCCACCAGATAATAAAACATTTATCATATAATCACCCATAAAAGACATGTTTTTTATAAACATCATATCATAACCCATTAAATGACCCCAATATTATAAAAATTTCATAATATCATATCCTCAGTAAAAGATATAGTTATCATAAAAAATTCACCACATAATAACCCATGAATGGATGTGGGTATAATAATAATTTTACCATGTTATAAATCGGGGAATTGAAACGGGTTTCATAAAAAACTATTCACCATAAGAATAAACAATTTAATGAAATTATATGAATTGTTTCCTTGGATCATAACCCCAAAAAATAAAAACATATATCAAATTAGTTAAACATTGATGGAGATGGATTTTCGAACATCCCATTGAGAATTTACTATGGAAAATAAATCGTCTTTAAAAATTAAATTTTAATATAAAAATCATTTTCAAAATAATTATTTTTCAAAATCACATTGTAAAAATATGAGGTAATTTTTTTTTAGGAAAATATCCTTTAAATTTTGAAATATTATTTTTAAATCATAAATCATTCATTTAAATACATTATTTTAAAATAACATTCCAAATTGGAAGAGGAATATTTGAAATAATTGAAATCATATTATTTGATATTAACCATTAAAATCTAATAAAATAGATTGGAAAATCCTATAAAGAAAATTTAAATTTTTTTTGGGAAATTATAAACCATGAAATTAATATTTAAAAATAATATAAAAACATTATAAAATGGAAGATTCATGATGGTGGAGAATTAAATTCATGATATATATTTATCAACAAGGTTCCCATCACATTGTTACCAAAAGACAAATGATCCTTGAATGTAAAATTACAAGAATATTTTGGTTGAAAACATTTTGTAAAAAGGTCAAACAAGGGTAAATGTGTATTTAAAAATTATAGGATAATAGTGAAAAAAATTAAAAAATTTCTAGAAAAAAATATTTGTATGGAAAATCATTTCAGACTAAAGATATAAATCAAGTCAAATTTACTTTAAAATATTTCTTTAATTATTTTATTTACCAAATATTTGAAAAAATGGTTTCATAATTGAGAATAACATGAATAACCGTGGTATAATAAATTTATAAATAATTATTGAAACATGTATCATATGATTTCATCATTTACAAGAATAATCATAATCAATCGTGATAAATGATGAGATTGTATCAATAGCCCCTTACCACTTGGGTAACACGGGATCAAAATAACCATGAAGAAATAACATTAAATTAATCATAATGTATAATTATATTTAACAAAATAATGAAATTTTTTTTGTTATAGGGGCTTTATACACACCTCATTAAATAAAATATGTGAACAACTTAATGTACATCTCAATGAAGGAAAATTGAGAATAAAATACATGTACCGTTTTGGTGACATTTTAACCATAACCACATTAAACAGTGATCGTAAAATGATTTTGTTAATATAAAAAAATTTAATCCGTAGGATAATAATATACATACAAGGTAATTTTATACTCTACATAGAAGAAATAGGATCTGAAAAAAAAGTTTTTCATAAAAGTATAAATTGAGACGTAAGTCCATTACCTTAAGTATTGACAGTTGTTCAACACATCGAATCCCTGTTATATTAAATATATGTTTATTATATATTTATAATAGAACAATATTAATATATATAATACCATGTATGATTTTTTGGGACCATTTATTACCTTTTTATTAATAATTTCATGTTAATGTTACGTTTTGGGTATTAACTGCATTTTTTTCCAAACATGTTTTGACTTATTATAAATAATCCCCTTATATATATATCGTCAATTAATAAAATACATAATTATAAAAATGATATCAATATAATATATATTTTAATTATATAAATATTTTTAATTATCTATAAAATATAGAGATATGAAATTAAATACACCGTTCAGTGAGACAGTAGATCGTACGCACACATGAATTTTTTTTTTCATTTTTTGGAAATAAAGATATGTATATGATATATTTTCATTAAAGAATTATTTTTTGTCTCATATATATATATATATTAAAAAATTATTAATACCATATTTAATATATTCCATGTCAATTGTGAAGGAATTACATCACTTCATGATGCGGTAGTCCGCCATACAGACAAACTACGTTATTATTTAACAAAGATATTGTAATCATGATGGTATGTGTGATATAGAAATTAAAAATTAGTAATAAAATCGTAAAAATAAAAATATCATATATAAAATATAAATATATCATTAATCACATCTATAAATTGTTTTACTAGAAGAATGAATGAATAAATTTTATTAGGTGGTTGTTTTTTGTACATACGAACAATGATTACATATCACGTTCGATGGATGAATTTAAAGATTATGTTTGTACCATTAAAATAATTACATATGTTTATATTTAATATACCAAGGATATTATATAATAATATATATAAATAAATTAACTGTTTTGAGGAAGAACTTCCATAAAAATGTTCATTGATGAACATTACCTCTTTTTCCGGTATCTCCTTTTGGATTTAACCAATTGACTTACTTTGTGGGATTTATACACAATTTGAGGAATATATGATGAAAGGAGTTAAGTTAGGAGACATTTTGATTGGTATTGTCCAGGTATTGTCCAATAATAATGTCTTGTGATATGTGAATATATGAGGGGAGGGGTGACTAACCTTTTATGGAGGAGGGGAGATGGATTTCTAGTAACTACTAAATGGAAAATAAAATTGGGAGGTATCCCTTAAATCATGTGTCTCGAGTAATCAAATAAATTTTATAAAATAGGTTCTATTGAGATAATATTGATAATTAGTGTGTTGTTTTACACTATTATGGAAAATTGTACACCTTCTGATATATTTTTGAGGCCAAAATATTCTATTTTTTTACTATAATAATTGTAATTAATTGTAATTTCATTCAATAATTACATTGGTCAAAAATTTGGACAAAATTAATTAAAATTTTAAATTATTTTTTTTTAAAAAAACTTTCCATTTTTCTAAATTTTACCCATATAAGTTGGTGTAATTAATTTATAATGAATCCCACGAACGAGATGAGAAAACCATTTTTTAATGTGAAAACGTTAAAAATATTGAAATGTTTTTATATCCAGTTTCAATTTTAAATTGGTTCTAAATACCTAACATGGATTAATTTATGTATAAATGAAGTTACTATACATTAAAACAAATTAAAATATAATTTAACTATATAAATAATTTATAAAAATGGTTAGTTTTTATTAAACATCATTACATATTACTATTAATCATGAAATGAATTGTTTTTAAAAAAACCAATCAATTCACCATAATCCAATTTTGACAATCTTAATTCAAACATGGTTTCATTTTAATTATTGATATTTCAAATAATTTCAAAAATTAATTTTATTAATGATCCTAGAAGGACATAAAAAATATTTTTGAATAATATATTTTTAGAAACCTAATAATTTGACCTAAAATTCTAAATTTCAATAACTACAAGTTTTTTATCTAAAACAATTGTAAATAATATTGAAAAAATTATTTATTAAAATTAATATTAAAAATATAAAAATAAATTTTATAAACATATATTTTAAATAATTATAACAATAAAATGTTCATTCATAGAATCTCAGTGTTCTGTATAATTCAACTTAAGCTATCATTGTCTGTATAGACAGTTTAACATGGTATAGAATATAAAAAAATATTAAAATAGTGTACCATAAATCACTATCAAAAAATAAAATTAATTTATTAAAAAAATGTTTATAAAAACATAGGTTATTACATTCTGTTATGGGGATTATGATTCCAAATTTACTCAAGTAATGAAGGATTTGGGTCTCTATTTTCATTCTATGAGACATAAGGTTTGTTATATACCAATATTATTTCATGAGGCGTATATACATACCCGTTTACATTTAATATCACAAATTTATATATTTTCATTATATTTTTTGATTAATAATATGATATTCCATCATGGGGATTGTGAATAACGTATACCAATATAGTATGATTTTATAATACAATCTCATTGAATATCAAGATCATTTATTTTTGTGTTTTTTATGATAAAATATATTTATCCATATCTCCAAAGTAAGATGAATTTTATTCAACTATAGTTATTTTATGAGAATACATGTCTTCACATCACTTTACTCTCTATATATAATCATATGCTCAAAAGAGAGTGATTTCAATAAAAATTGTATTTTTGGGCGAACCGACTTTTTCATAAAGTAATAAATTTTTTTAAAAAATTATTCATTTTTTTACATTTCATTAAATATATTTATTATAGTCATTTTTATTCTATTATTAAATTGTAGAAAAACTTTTAAAATGAAATTTCATGTCAATTAATAATACAATATATTTTTGGATTTTACAGAAAATGTGAAAAGAATAATTATTTTTTATCATACACGACATAAATAGTAATTGCAAACATCATGATAGAAAAATGATTAAAATATAACCTTACATTTTTTTAAATTTCTTTTCAAATTATATTATTTCCTTAATATTGATGATATTTTTAGATTTTATGTAAATTAATTGAAAGGGAAATAATTTTCAAAATGTTTTCTATCATTAAGAGTTATTTACAAGATATAAAATTTATATTCACAAAGAAATATACAAATTAATTTTTAAAAATTCATTCTTAATTTTTAAAAGTGAATTAAAAATAAAATTACTAACAAAATGATTTATTTTTAAAAAAGGTATTTTTCAAATAAATATTATTTTTCTCGGGAAATATTGTTAATTATTGGTCACAATTATTTACATCAATGATGAAATCTATTTATTCTTCCAAAACGTTATATGTGATATTATATAAGGATTAATTTATATTTATATCCCTAAAAGGATTAATTTATGAAACTTTTTTATTCCCCCAAGAGTATGACCATGTTGACACTCTTATGAAAGCCGCTTCTTTTTCCCTAATTAATGATATAAAAATGGGTGTTATGATTATAAAACATGTCTCTTTTCAATATGATATGACATGATTAAATTTTTATAAAACTCATTTAATTTCATGGGTTAGGATATGATGAATTTTTTAAGATAAATTGGGCCACAAATGTGTTATTTTCATTATGTGATTATTGTTATGTTATAACTAATGATTGTGGTTACGTTATTAACAAATACAGTTGGACCTATATATCCCTCCCATCAATCGGGTAAATATTGGTAGCTTATGATATAGACATTACTGAAACGTCGAGTAAACCCGATACATAATGGAAGGCCTGTAATGCGGAGTTAACATTTCTATGTATGATAGGGATAGAAATGCATGTTAAATGAAATTTTTATGACATGGATAAGATGGGGAGTGAACCAGGATCAATGATACATGACTAGAACGTGGAGATAACTCAATTTAGTAAGACCCATTGTCCACTGTGATTCACGTTGGTGTCAATATTGACTACTATAATAGTTTTTGAATATATTAATTCTAATTTTATAACCTTAGTAATAATCCTTGAAAATAATGGAAATTATTTTTTATATGTATGTGTTTTCCAAAAATCTAAGTATTGTACCTATATTATTCTATCATGGATCAGGTTCATGATGAAAATTTGATTCATGTCTTATGGACACCAATATATGATCCACGACAGATGAATATGATCTCTGATATGCATTTTATGGTTTTCAAATTTAATATTCATGTTCTCATAACATTATATTCTCATTAGGAATACATATCTCTATCGTTTACCCTTCAAGATAATATGATATCACCCTTTATTATGTTTCATTTCCCCAATTGATAGAGATGTTTTATATGTGTTCTATGAGTATAAATACTAATAAATAGGATGAAAATTATTGGAAACATCGACGATCATTTACCAAATTAGAATATTATGTTACATGCTTCCAAAGGAACTAAACTATTACATTCTTCAGACATTTTTTTCCATGTTTTTAATAGTCAACTTAAAAGATGTAGTATTTGTTTATGAGAATATTTTATCTCTATATTTGGATTCAAAATAAAGGTTTTGTAAAATTTTGAAAAATAGGACATGGAATCTTTAGTGAGGTTACTAGGAATTTTTTTAATGATATTTTTATGGATGACTCTATGTAAATGTTTAATGATGAATCATTTTTTATGAAAATGTCTTATAATTTTGGTAAAGGATAGAGAGAGGTTTTGTTGAAGCAATTACTTGTTTTCTTTGTAATAATATTGTATTTTTCCATTGTGTAGATGTAGCCGGGGGTGAAAACCCTGAAGGCACACTCTTGAGGTAGACTCAATTGGGAACTTTTTCTTTAAAACAGGCCTTTCACTTCAACTAGTTTGATAGTCCTAGGGGTATATTAGTTTTAAATTCACAAACACTCAATGAAGCATCATTAAAGATACTAGTAGATGATTACAATCAATGAAATAGGATAAGGTTGTGATATAATAAATTTAAAAGAATGTGTGTTGATTTCGACATCAAATATGTTATTTTACCTGAAAATGTTGTTTTACATGTTGATTATTGATTTTCAAAATATGTGTTTTTGTTTTTGTTATTGGAGGGAACTAGATGGAATGAGTTTTACATTTAATGTGTTGGGTAGTTTTATAATGAGAATACCATTGTTTTGATGACTAGATGAAAGGATATTGTGATTACATCAAATTATTTCCTAGATTGCATGATAAAAAAATGTACCTTATCCAAGTCTCAGACTCACCAAAGAATAGATTGAATGTTTTTGATAAGTTTTTGGGTAGTGGAGACCATGTAGGAAAGAATATTCAGTTTCCCTTTTGTATTGAATGTGTGAACTAACACCCTAGTGGATGTCTAACGGGAAAGAGAACATGTTAAGACAATGGAAAAGAACGAAAAAACTAAAGTTACTGTAACAAGAAAATTTAAAGTCTGGTTAACACAAAGATGAGAATAATGGTCATCTTAAGGTATCACTAATTGTTGAATAATTTAAATATATAATGTATTGTAATATTGAATATCATTTTCATAAAGGGAATGTTCATGAAAGGAATCAATAAGGGTTTTTGGGTAATGGTTATATTTCTTATGATGAAAATAAACCAATGAAAAATGAAAAGAAAAAACTATAAAGGAACAAGATGAAAAAAACATAGTCAATGGTTTGAGAAGGTCATGGGATGAATGATGTATTTATGTATTGGACATAAAATATTAGGTTTTGAAAATAATTAAATATAATAGTATTTCTTGGTATAAGTTTTTCATTATGCATTTGAAATACTATAATGAATGATGGAGTATAAAACTCATTTAATTTAAAGGTAAAATTTAATGTAATATAAACCTTAATGTGTTCATGATGTTCAAATTATGTTGTTGTGATAAAGATATTATGGATATGGATAAATTAAAGTATATGCTTATGATTACCTTGGAACTAATTAACGATTTTTTTGAAAATAGATTTATGCTACAATTTTTTGACATTATCTCATTTACTGATTTAAGGAATATATCAATTAATCTATGTCTTTATATGTAATGAGGAAGATAGTATATTTCTAAAAGTGGTTTTTGGTAATTTAGTTTAATAACACGTTTTATGAGAATTCATAATAAAGTCATTCCAATGTTTGTAATGTGATAATCAATAACTACTTTATGATATATTGTGGGAATATTTTATAATTCCATTGAAAAATTTAGTGACCTTTTTATGTTTTAGTCTTAAATATTTTCTAATATCAATAATTTAAAATCTTTATGGCTTGGTTTATGTTGAGATATTGATGTGGTATTTGGGATTACCTTAATATATGATAATTTATGTATATTGCACAATATGTGAAAACCATTTTTATGATAACTAATTATATGTGGAATGTTTTATCATTATATTTATTGATATTATGTTCCATTAGTAATTTAGGAATAAAAAATAACCTTAACTTCTTGGAGTAAGATATATAGTGGGAATTGATCAACGGACAACCAAAGGGAGAGTTTTTGTTTATAAACTGGAATGAAATCATGTATGTATATCTTATTGTGAAAATTATTTATCATTAGAAAAATGTAATTAAAATTAAATTATGTCTTGTTATCATAATTTTTCAGAATTTTGGGGACCTTTTTCACACCTAATTGGTTGTTGGTTTTTTGGTCATTAACATTTTATAGATCATAAACTTTTCTGTTGTCATTGATCATTGTTACTCTCTGTATTTATTTACGCATTTTTTCATGTCCAAGTCATCACATTCCATCTAATATATCAGATTTTGAATCCTAGTTTGGAGTTATATTAGTTATCCTTTATGCTTCCAATATTCACATCATATGTAAAGTTTTATTATTAATTATTAAGATGTGATCTTCTATGATTTTATTTTTACATGTGAAACCATTGATGACCGAGGAAAATTTCGATGGAAAAATTCATTTTAAGTGTAGTAGAATATAACAGCCCATGAATTTGGGAAATCTTTTTTTAATTAATTTAATCCATTCAATGTCATTAATTTCACTAAACCCTTAATTTATAATGTGTTTCTAGAAATAATTTTGTTTATTTTTCATTAAATACAACAATTTGTTTGGACTATGCTACACAAAGTATTGAATTTTTCATTAATTTCACATAACACTATGTTTAAACAAAACATGAAATAGTATTAATATATTAATAGTGTAGTTATCACCTATCCATTGGAATGGAGAATATGAATTGGATTAAATAAATTATTAAATCCTATGGGTTTCACATGTATACATAATGAAATATTTGGTGAGCAATTAATTATTAAATAAAATTAAAACCTTTTGGAGATAATGTAAATAATTGTCTGAAAAAACAATTTTCGTATAATAAACAAATTTTACACCAATAAATTAATGAAATTAATTTCGGTAAATTATATTATTGAAATTTATTTATTTATTATTTAATAATTTTCTTAAGATCCATATTTTGTTCTTTCTAGACCAGAAATAACTATAAATTCAATTGTACCACAAAACATGTATGTTTTCTAAAAATATTTTTTATTTAATTTGGAACACTTATATTAAAATTTATATTTTAAACAATTAGAAATATAATATTATAAAATGGGCATAATTTTTAATTCATCATTTAAAAATTATTTTAAGGTTATTTTTATGAGTTTATTTTAAAACATTTGTTTGTTTGATGAATTGAGAAAAATACATAATTTAAATTAAGAACTACCTTTTCATTGAAATCATATGTAATGTTAAATAATATAATTAATTGTTCTTAAATTAAAATTATTTAAATTTTTAATCTATTAATTAAATTTAGTTCAATGGAATCAATTTGATATTGAACATTAACATAAAAAAATCAATATTTTCGAGATTTTATCCTTAATAACCCATATTCTCATCAACATTGTGAGATTATTATTAAATAAAATTTTAAAAATTCATTGAATTGAATTTTTAAAAATGGATTTTGTATTTGAAATCAGAATAATTTATAATATAAAATTACTTGAGCATAATATTTTGAAAAATTAATAGTGGAAACAGTAAAAATAAATTAAAACGATTAAGGTAGAAATTGGTTTACCTAGGGTTAAAATAAAAATACATGAGCAAAAATAAACTATATATTTTTATAAAAACTATTTTAAGGATATATTTTTAAATATAAACCACTTGTTTTAGGTAATTGATTAATTTTTGTCCTTATGGAATTTGGGAATCTTGGGAGCACTGGATTCTTCTCAAAAATATCGTGTGTGTCCTCTCTTCTACTTATAAAAGCCTACCCCATATCATAGCCATTACCTTCTTAAAAAAACTTTGGTTTTTATAATATCATCTATATTTACATCCCAACTTCCCTGATATCATCATATAATCCTTAAGATCGTAATAAATCCAATCTATTAATTATCTTTGGCAATCTTAATGGAGATAACCGACATAGTGGTATCATTCATCAATGGACATTTTTATCATATTTTTTTCTTGACATCATTAAATTATTATTATACCATGAATATATAATAACATATGTATCATACATAATATTATATATATTTATGTTTTTTTTGCAACATACAAACACACATAATTCCATCACATGGGTTCTGAAATCATCATTCGTGTGTACGTCGAACTACCACCTCGCAAATTAATGTCATTAATTTTTCAATTGCCACATTTAAATTGTGATTTTAATGACATAATATAGTATATATTTTATATTTATTATTTATATAATTTTATTATTCATAATAAATTATTATATATATCACATACCATTATGATTTCAAATTTTTCGGAATACGATTGCGTCATTCGTGTGTACAACGAACTACCACCTTGAGAAGTGATGTGTTTTGTTGGCACTTTACATAGAGTTTATTAATGATTAAATTAATAAAAAATGTGAGAAATATAAAATAAAAATTATATTTTCCTAATAATATATATTTACATATATATATATATTATTTACTTCCAATTCTTTTAATAAGACCCGAAAATTGAAGCGACGTCCATGCGTATGTACGACCTACTATCTCGATTAATTGTGTATTTTTTCCTATCACTAAATATTTTTGATTAATATAATAAAATATTTGATGAAAATATATAATATATTTAGCATGGTTTACATTTTGGATAATTGAAACCCTGATTTTAGTAAGAAGACTGAAAAATAATAAGTCCAAACATATATAAAAAACAAAGTGGGTATTACTCCAAACGAAACATTAACATGAAATTGTTAATAAAGTGGAAATAAAATGACCTACTAAAATAATATATTTTATTATCTGTATATATATATATATGATTATGTAATATATTTATAACAAAATTTTATTTATTAAATAGTAGGGTTGAATAATTACAAAGAATGTTAATACTTATGGTAACGGTATTTATAGTATCTCTTGTATTATTTTCTCGGAGACTTTTTCAACATTCACCATTCATTTAAGTTTTGTGGAATATATAATTATATATGAAATAATATATTATAAATTTACAGTATTTAATTAATGATAATGTTTATATTTAAATTGTTCATTCTAGGTTATTACGTTTTAAAAATTACTAAGGTTGAAAATTTTATTTATCTAAATTATCCATATTCAAGATATATAGTGTGTTCTTGACATATAATCATTCATGAGAAATTTATAAATCCCCATTTACATGTAATATAATGAATTTATTTATCCAAATGATATATTTTTAATTTTATGTCATTACTCCATCTGAAATACATATCAATTTTAATAATGTGGTTTGATTTTACGTTACAATCTCATTTCATATATGGATTTATAATGATTATGTTTTTAACGATAAAATATATTTATACATCTTTCAAGAAACTAATGAATTTTATTATCCAAAATTTATTTCATTATAATACATTTTTTTGCATCACATTCCTCCATTGATATAATCAATAGTTTTGAAAATAATTTGTTTTTTAAGAATGATCATATTTTTGATCAAAAATATTTTTTCTTACAAACCCGGGTTTTTTATAAATGTCAAAATATGTTTGTAAAAATTATTTAAAATTAATTATTAATTAATTTTGCCTTATTTTTATTTTTTAGTTTTTTTTTCAATGAATGCTTTGGTTATTTTTAAAAACAATTCCAAATTATTTTTGACTAACACTATGAAAATTTTATTGGTTTCTTAATATTAATGACATGAAAAACATTTCCTACTATTCTAACTGAAAAATATTTTATATATTCCCTTAAAAATTTACAATTTTCATTTCAAATAAATATTTTCCTTAATATTTTGTAAATTCATTTAATTTAAATTAATATTTTCAAAAGGAAAATATTTTGATCATATATTTTTTGTAAATTTATTTTTCAATGTGGAAAGGATATTTTCCTCAAGAAATGTTTCTACAAATTTTTAAATATTCCATTATATTATTTTATTTTATCTTCAACAAAAATTATTTCTAATTTTTTTTAAATTATATTTTTTAAATAAAGGATATTTTCATAATGAAATGTTCAAAATTATCGATGAAAATCATGTTCCATCTAAGAGGACATACATTCTTTATAACTTTGACTTACTTGGGATATGAACCTGGGATACAATTCATATTATTTCTTTGAATTGTTTATGTATACTATAACATGTATTTATGAAACTCATTTCATTTTCCATGGGTAAAAACAAGTTATAATTATTCTGAAACTCACTTTTTTTTCATTGGTTATTGTATGAAATAATGATGAAATGATTATGAAACCCATGTTTTCAAAAATACAAAACTTTTATGAATCCAATTTCATTTAATGGGAAAATTTATGATTGTTTTATTAAATTTTCCCACAGGTATGTATGGTTTTAATAATTTGATGGTGGTTATGTTATAATAAAAGATGATGGTTATTTTATGACCAAATATAGGTGAGACAAATATATCACTCCAATGTAATTTATAAATATATAAAGCATGTGATATAGATAGTAACAGAACATGGGGTGAATAAAGTTCCATAATATTATAGTGGAATGGAAAGTGAACATGGTTATATAATACATCGATAGAATGGGGTGTGAAAATAGTTTAGTATGACACCAGTGGAATAGGGAGTGAACCATTTGCAATATGATAGGACTAGAACAAGGATTGAACATGGTTCAGTATGGGAATTTTTCCACTATGATGGTCTTGGGATTAAAAATTGACCACTATAACGGTTTGGAGAGTTAACCCATTGCAATATAACAGTGTTGGTAGTAAGCATTGAATATTATAGAAATTATTTTCTATGATTATGTTCATATCGTAAATATATGTCTTTTTCAATTATTGTCATCTCAAAAATAATGTTTTTGATTTATTAATAACTCATGATTTTTTAAAATTCCAATATTTATTCAAGGACTAAATTTTATGACCTTTCATATGCATGTTAAGGTTTTTAAAAGTTATGTCCCTCTTCTGGCACCCATATATTCTTGACATTCTTACATTTCTCCCATATTAACTCTTATAGAGATTCTTATCTCATTATTTCTATTTTTTCCTCGCACTCGGTTATATAGAATTGTTCATTGTAATATATGTCTAGAATTTTTAGTAAATAGGAAGATATTTATGGTAAACCGTGAAGATCATTCACTATATTAGAATATTGTGTTCTTTGTTTTCAATGGAAATAATATATTATGGTCCCCATGCATGCGTTTGTAAATTATATTGAATATAAATTTAAAAATATATAATATTACTCTATGATAATCTTATGTATCTATGTTATCAAAATGTTATTGTTCATGAAAAAAAAATATATAGGGTGAGTGAAAACCCATCACATCTGGTAAGGTTGCAAATTAAGCCCACAACCGAAGGACTGTAAATAGGAATCCCATACCACTAAATTACAAGATATCCAAAATAAGAAAATTAAGTGATTAATTATATTCATTTAGTTGATTTATAATTTTGGGGATAAAAAGACTTTATATTTAAGAAAAAATTATTAATTATAAAAAAAATTATTCTATTTTTGGAGTTGTATGTTGAAGGGTATGTGATACCCATAATGTTTAAGAGTTTACTTTAATATTGAGGTTATTAAGGTGATTTGTTAGATAGGGTTATTAATTTAAATAATGAGGATTATGTTAATGTTGGAGGAATTTATTTGTTTAATAAGTTTTTATAGTAATTCTAGTTGTTACCATTGTGTCCTGATAATAAAATATCTGAGAATTCGCACATTTGGTATATGATATTAATAGTTAATTTATTGTAATTAATGTTCATTTTATTTTTAAAACATTGTGACTTTATTTTTAAATAATTCATTTTTTTCATTATATATAAAGATATGGTAAGAGTTTTTTATCTTTTTCATGGATTCTGTAATCCCTTAAAATTTTCTTTCAGTTGTTTATTATGGAAATAAATAATAATAAATTCTCATAGAATAGGTGAAGGGATGTGATTGTGATTGAAATTATTTATAGTATTTAATTATACTTATCAAGTATGTTTATTTACCAGTTTTATTTATTTGGTTAGAGAAGGAATCCAGAAATATTTGGAAAAGGTTCTTGATGTATAAATTGAGTACTTTTACTAAAATTTATAATGAATTGGTAGTCTCTTAACCCATAATATATTTAGGGTTTCTGAGTTCATTAAATGTATCTTAATAATTTCCTCTATCTCTCACAATTAGTCTATAGGAGTCAGTTTTCCATTCTTTGACCGTATTTTAATTTCCCATTGATGTTTTCTATATGTGGGAACATAGTTATCTTCCACTTCAAATGACCTTTAGGTCTCCAACATTCACTTTTTAAGGGAGATTTTATTTAACTTTTACATTTTCGGTTTCTATAAAAAAATCTCTTATGGTAAAATGTTTATGATTTAGACAAATATAAAGGGAGAAATTCATTTTTATTGGTTTAGAATGTGTCATTCCAAGATTTTAGGAATTATAAGTATTTTTTATATATATAGCTACACTAAATAAAATTATTTTCAGAAATTATACACAAAACCAAATTTATCTTATGTTACGTGAAAAAAGGAGTCAATTTTGATAGCTTTTATTACATACAAGACCATGTTTTACCAAACCACAATATAATATTATTATTATTACTTATTGTCATAAATATCACCTCGATATTGTAATAGTGTGTATGAATATGATCTAATAAATTACCAAAAACTAATTGTATACAAATTCATAAAATGAATTCAATTGTTCTCCATTAGTAAGAAATAAAAATAAAACCCATTTAAATATAAATGATTTTTATTTATGAAAAACAATTTTCCTGAACATATTAACTTTTTATATTAAAAAAATAAATTAATCTAAAATAATTAATTATATTAAAAAAATTATATAATTTATATTCAATAAAGAGTTTTTATATTCATAAACTAATTTTTTATAGTTATAATACTAGAATAAATTTAATTTTACGCATAAACATATAATTCCATTGTAAAAAAGGAGTATTGTTTCATTGTATAAAGATAATTGAAAATTAATTATTCTTACTCTTAGAAAATTTTCATGAGAAAATAAAATTTATTTTAAAATCAAAAAATCAAAATTATAATACATTGAATTTTTTATAATTCTGAAAGAAGATAATTATTTCCAGTAAATAGTGAATAATATATTTTTTTGTTATGATTCATCATTTCATTTAATATTTTTTTAATTTTTTTAAATATGGTATTAAAATTATAACTAGTTCAAATAAAAAAAATATATATTAATAAAATATATTTCATTAGAATCATTTTTTATATTTAATTTTGAAAAAAACATTGAATTTTATCCACGTTTTCTGTTTGAAAACTTGCTTCATCATTACATATAAAAGATTAATTTTGAATTAAACTTTTCCAATTATATGACTCAGATTTAAAAAAGTAGATTAAATAAAAATAAACAATAATGATAATTTATATTATATAATATGTTACAGTTAATTTTTTAATATAAAGAGTAGTTTCAACAGTTAAAATTAATTACTATGATAAATATAATGATGTGTTTACTGGGGGGTTAAACATAAAAGTTAAGGTATAAACGTGACCCAAACATATAAAAACCCAATTTTATATATATGATTCGACCATATACATTCTAGAATTAATATTGGTCGATTATGGGATATTTTTTACAAAACCTATGTGGTGAATACTCTATATTAAAATAATTACTAGTGTGCCACTCACCTAAGTTATGAAAGGCCAACCTCTCTCCTCTGGTCTTCACACTTTAAAATACATTTAGTTTGAAAAATATTTACCCATATCACTTATAAAATTAAATTATATAATCAAAAAGTATTTTTTTCTAAAATCCAACCAATAGATAGATTTTTTGAAAACCAAATGATATTGTCCAAAGGAAGTTAAAGTCCTCCAACAAGAAATTTTATTTTATTTCATTCTAAACCGAAAAAAATTTATATTTTACAATTATCATATAATAACCACATTATATAAAATATTATATTATATTATTATGTTATTGTAGTGACCTATATCCATCTCATAGTTCCTATAATGGTAAATGAAATCATCGATCGTGTGTACGGTGGATTTCTACCCCACGAACTAACATAGTTAATTTTATATCACCTATTCTGATGGATTGCTATAATGATGACTTTAATGTATATATATATATATATGATATTTATAATATTATTAAATTTATGTATTTAAGGAATCACACTTAAATTTTTTCATTCTTTTCCATGAGGGATAAATAACATAGCTTGGGTGTACGAGATACTACTACCTTCTAAAGCGATGTGAATAATTATTGACAGAATAATTACATACGAGGGATAAAGAAATATTTAATGAAACTATATGATATATACGAGATAAAAATTTAAAATTGATACCACATATAAATTATTACTTTCCCATTCGACGGGAAATAATAACATTGCTTGTGTGTAAAATGGACTTCTACCTCGTGAAATTATAGGATGAGTTTTTCATTTCTTTTTTACTTGGGTGGTTATAAGGATATGTATATTTTATATATATGATATCATAATTATTCTATAAATGGGATATATTATTCACTATTCTTACATTCCATCCATCGAGGAAATAGAAACAATGTACATGTGTTCATACAACAAAACCTTTGCATGATCGGTGTTATTATTTTAGATCTATTAAATTAATGTATTAATATAAATATATATATATTGAAAATTCATGTAATTATGCCATGGTTTGTATTCTAGAAATCAGGTAAACATGATCAATGAAAATACACCAATAATAAAAAACAAAAACATATATGAACAACAAATTTATTTTACCTAAAATGCAATTTTAACAAAGAATTATTAATAAATGAGAATAGAGTTATCATATACTCTATGGTACAGTTAATTATGTTTATTTAATAAATTTATAATATTCATATATTTATCATACATATGTTCTGAACATAAATGAATGTCAATTTGACTTAATGTATGGGGATTTCTAGTATTACTTTTATTTTAGAGAGAATAATGAAATATTCAACAATTGTTTCTTTTATGTGGTTCATATAGTACCTATATGACATGATATCTCATTAATATACTTAATTTAATGTTAATTTTCTTTCTATTGATGTTATTAATTCACATGTCTCACTATTCAAAAGATACTCAAATAGTAAGGAATTTTTGTGTCAATTCAGCTTCTATCAGATATATATTATATTACACACCATCATTATTTTATTTGCTTTATATTCATATAATTTTAGATTTAATATTATGAATGTAATTTATTTATTTATACTTAAAATCATCCTTATATTTTATTCATATTTGAGGCTTATGATTCAAAATTTAACAAATTTTTAAGGGATGGAGGTTACAATCTCAATGTTTATCAGGATTAATTTAGTTGATGAAATTTTAGGATAAATTTCAAAAAAACAATTGTTAATTTTACTCTCCTCTATCTATTCATGATCTTTTCAAGTAATTATATAATTTCTATAATATTTTTTTATTTAATTATTTAGAAATTGTTTTTATGAAAATATGACTTTGTTTCTATCATTGGTGGGAAATCCATTTTCTTTCAAAACAATGTATTCTAAAAAAATTTCAAAAGTATTATAATAATATCTACACCATTTTAAATAAAATATATTTTCACATTTAATTTATAGTTTAAAAAATGTTGTTCATATAATATTATTTTTCATCTCTAAACAATGCCTATTTGACATTTATATAAAAGTTGAAAAAATTTATTTTTAACATGCATCACAGGATTATTATTTCAAACATTCATAATTGATAATTGATTTCAAGAATCCTATATATTTTTTTAATGTACCATTCAAAGAATTTTTTCTTATTAGTATTTAAAAAAAAATTATAAATTAAATAAATTATTTCAATTTGTATAATATTTCGATTATTTTATGTTTTCAAAAGTTTTTTTCATAGAAAGGTTATTTTCTTCAATGAATGTTTTAAATGATTTTCAATCCATCCCTTATAATATTTAAAAAATATTTTTAAATAAAAGTATATTCATTTTTTTTAGTTTTTCAATAAAAAAATTTAATGTAGATGGGTTACTTTCCTTAAGAATACATTTTAAAATATCATTCAAGAATTTTTCAAATAAAAGGATCTATAGATGTGTTATGTCATAATAATGATTTTCAGTGTAAAAATTTTATATTCCAAATTAAATCATCTAAGAGATTATTCCAAAATCATTTTCCATGTGTGTCAAAATCTTTTTTTGTTACAAAATATATTTTCAGGAAACAATCTTAAGATACATTCCTTATTCGTTCTCTAAATTTGTTCACTTCATTATTATGGATAAAGATTTTAAAGAAACTAGTTTCTTTCGCATGATTTATGCAATTAGGAAATTGTGAAATATTTATGAAACCTGTGCCTTTTATATATGTTATGATATGATGAAATGTTTATGAAATCCATTTTTATGGCTTATGATATGACTAATGTTTTATAATATTATGGGACACATATGAATGATTTCATCATGTGACGGGTGACACCTATGTATCCATCCAATTAAATTGGTATATATTATATCTCAGGATATAGAAAAAAAAATATAATGGGTGTGAACTAGGTTTAGTTAGGGAATTTTTTCCCATTTATGGTCTTGGGTGTGAACCTTTAGTACTATGATGGAATGTGGAGAGAACCCATTCCACTATGATGGACATGGATGTGATACTTGAATACTCTTTGATTGATTTGATATGATTATGTGTTTTCCACAATTCTATGTCCTATTCCCATGTTATGATATCATGGAAATTGATCATTGATTTATTAATGATTCATGTGTTATGAACTCCCAATACATTTTCCATGAATCAAGATTATGATATTTTATATAAAGTGTATGATTTTAAAATTTCATTATCATGTCATTATAACAATATACTCATTGTATTCTTTTGTGTCCATTTATAGCTTCTTCAATATTCATACTCATGATTGGGAGTAGATATCACCTTATTAATTTGTTTATTTTCCCTATAAATTGAGTATTTTTATTATGATTTATATGTAGGGATACACTGTGAGGAAAAATATTATTCTCAATGAAAACAATTTTTTATGTTTTCATATTTGTTTCACATTCACATTTGTATCTTGTTTACCAATACTGCTAAACAATTCAGTATATTGGGATAATATACCTTTTATATACTTCTAATGTAATAATGTAAATGTTATCTTCTATCTACATGAGACGAGTCCTTGAAAATGTCCCATTTATATGATTTGAACACAAAAAATCACGATGACTATAAAATCCACATTCTATATAAAAATAGAATCAATTTTCATCTTCTTACTACTTCCTAAGAAATATTATTTTCTTAGTAGGAGGAAACTCCCACAAGTACTTTTCCTATATATCTTGAATCATCTAGAATAAGCACCTCTAATGTATGTAAATTAAAAATTACTTCCACTATGATAAAATAACACAAGGTCTTTAGTAAATATCAAATATCTAAAAAATATTTTGAGAGAAATCAAATGTGATTCCTTTGGATTTTAGTAAAAACAAGTATAATGCAGAATACTAAACATAATATCTAGAATGATAAAAATAAGAAAAATAATAATTCAAATAATAATTCTATAAATCGCGTTATAAAGCAGTTTAATTTTATATTATATTGTTATATTACCTAGAGTAGTCATTGGTTTACTAATTTCCTTAGAGTAATCCATGCTAGAATATTTTAATTGATCATTTTAATATTTACATTTGGTTAGAAATTTTCATTTGTAAATTTGAAACATTTGAAACCCAAGAAAAATATGAGTTCATACATAAAAAATCACTAATATTCATTATTCAATAATATTAAAATTATTAAAAATTGATTCCATAGATGATAAAAAAACATCATAAATATAAATTTTAATAATTAATAAATAATTTGAATGAAATTTATAATAAATAGTGGAATGAACATTTCCCATTTTATAAAAAATAAGTCAAAATATATCAACCGTTTATACGAATCTTGTAGATATTTATTTAAATCCTAATGAGATTTGGTTAATATGAAAATAGAATTTAAAAATTGATGATTTTCAAACCACTATGGTTCAATCAAAAATTATTATTCATAAATAAATAACTTAGTAAACCACTTTTGACTTCAATTTTTTAATGTCTGAAATTAAAGTGATAGAAAAATGAAAAAAAGATTCTAATTGATTTTAACTAAGTAAGGGGTGAGATTTATTTTACAATAATCAATACATTATTGTTGATTATATCCTTTATTATAAAAAATTACTTGTTTCAGATGATATTTCATTGGTCACTATGTTTTCTTTAAAAAATCCACTCAGTTCCCTTAATTGAATTATTATTAGGTCACTTGACATGTTTCAAACTGAAGATCCATTCAAATTAGTTAGACTCATTTCATATGGAATGTATAAAATTAAATTCATTAATATCATAATCAAGGGTTTGTAGATTAAAGTGGTTGGGGAAAACATGGTTTTCAACATCACATAAGAATAACCTTCTAGTACGATTACCAAATTTCAATTCAATGATAATATTTTCAAGTGGAGGGTCATTGTATTAAACACATTAAATGAATACAGGTAAATATGGGGGTTCATTTAAATGTTAAATTATATTAGAATATTGAGTTTTAGGTAAGGTGAATTTAGATTGGTCAACATCATCATTAATTTTAGAATGTTTTTTATGATTCATTTCATTAAATTTGATATGAAAAAAATATTATAATGTATTGGTCCCATAATTAAATACTCACTAGGATTCACCTGAGGTTGAGTTCCCATTAAAGATAAATTCATCATATTTTTCATAAAAATATCATTAATTATTCCTCAGGTTAATGATAAGGCACTTAAAATTGAAGACATTAATGTATATAACATTATTAATATTGACTTTCCATTTTTAATAAATTTGATTTATTGGTATGGGACTTACAAGAACATGGTAATGCATATAGCAATTGGAATTTTCAATAATGATCGAGAATATTTGATATGGGTTAAACTAACATAAGATAGTCATAGAAATTTCAAATAAAGATATATTTTTCATTCTACAACCTAATTTTTGTTGTGGTATTCTAGGAGTGGAGTAAAAATTATCAGATCCTTGTGAAAGTTAATTTTCATAAATTTCACTGTTATAAAATTATACACAAGGATTCTTATAAGGGATAAGAAATTATATCATTATTAATTTGTGATTTTAATATAAAATTTTATAATAGTTTACAATCCATGTATTAATGAGCTATGAAGTGGTCCAATGTATATCAATAATAATAATTATTAATAAAAATGATTGTGTAATATCTAACTCAAATAATTGAAAAAGATATGGTCCAAAAAGACCAAAGTGAACATGATCAAGAGATTTAGTGTAGAATAATGATTTTATATATTTGATCGAAGATTGGTGCTTCATGTCAAGATCACATGGTTTAGAAACTACCTTGTATTTTAAAAATAATTTTTAAAAATAACATATTGGACTGTTATAGTTGATCATGAAAAGTTTGTATGTGTTTTAATGACCAATGAGAAGATTCTAATGTCTGGATAAAATTTATTTATTACATGAACACTTAAAATTTTGACTTGAAAGTGATTTTAAATCTGTAATATGATCATTTTGAAAATGAGCTGATGTCAATAAAATTAATGCTTCTATATTAAAAAACAAACAAAAAATCTATAAAAAAATATAAAACCACCATCAATGATTTGGATAATACCTAGTAAATTGTGGTTCATGAACTAAATCACTAAAACATATTGATTTAGTATATATTTGGAAAAATTTGTCACAAAAATACAATTGTTTTTAATTTTTTAGTGCTCTCAAAATTAATCATAACAACCATCGATGTTTTAAATATGATCGAATTAAGTATGATAATCACACATGTAACTTGAGAATCCACTATTGATATAACAATTTGACATTAGGGTTTTTTCCTGATAGAATTGTTAAAAAATATGAAGAATCATATTTTTTGGTAAACATGATTCAGTTCATCTTATATTAGCCAATAAAGTAATAATAATCCAAACATTAAATGAAAAATATTACCCATGAAAAATTTGAGAACAGTGGTGAATGAATTTTTGGTCTCCCACACCGATCCTTTTTATAGAAAAACTTCTAAAATAAAAAGTCCAAATTTCATGAAATAAAAAATATATTTTTGGAAGTTCTAATTTCAATATTGTACATTTTGTAGTTTTTTTAAAATAATATTTTGAAAAAAATATTCTAGTTTTACATTTAAATACACCATTAGAGTGAAAATCATATTAGGATATTTATCATTTTGGGTGAATTAATTAAATGTTTTTTCAAGATCATTAATTTTAGATTCCAAATCCCTAATATTTTATTGTTCTTTTATTTTTTAAACTAGATTAACCATAAGATTTATGAGATCGTCTTTTGTAAAAATAACATGAATAAATATGTTATCAAGATACTTAAATTATTTATTATGTTCACAAAACCCAATTTTATAATTATCTCTCTAATAAATTAGATATTTAAAACATAAATAATTGGTTTCATACGTATAAAAGAAATCATTATAACATGTAGAATTTTCATCATTACATACCTTGTCATCAACCATGAGACACATAGCACATTAATTTCATGTTTCAGATAATGGAACTGAATTCACTCTAGCACTCAAAGTTAAAACCAATATTGATTTACCACTTCTCTTATTTTCCATATATATTATATTGTTCAAGGTATATTTTGGCTTGATGTCTATCATATTTTTTTAACTGAATTTTTTAACATATATTTCTTCCACTACATCATTGAAGAAGTGAAATGACATTTCTATTTTCTTATCAATTATCATCTTCTTTGAAAAATTAAAAATGCTAGTGTCATATCCAAAGATTCATCAATTATTCCCTTAAATATTTTCATTAAAATAATTATCCTCTTTCACTTCCATTTTAGATTTCCCTTTGATAGACATCTCAAATTTTAGGATTGAATTGGTGAGCTCCTCAACTATAATTTTCTTAATGAAATTCAATTCTTGGATTCATATTCCAATCAGTTCATAATTTCTTATAAAGTCTGAAATAATTTTCTTGAAAAATTAAGTTGAATAGAGAGTATCACTAAGAGCCTCTATATAGATACAAATATAAATAAACCTTTTAAAATGTTTTATAATTTATTTATTTTGTTGTATAGAAAAACTCTCAGTAAATTTTCAAAACCGTTCATATCTAGTATTAATAGATTTTCTTGTTCTACAATGAGTATCAATTAAGAGTATAAATATTCTATGAGTCCTATTTCATAGATATATTTTATTAAATTTATTTTTTTATAATACAGAATGTAATGAAATAAGTTCGGTACAATTTAATTCTGAAGAAGATATATCATATGGTGTTCAAATCTCTTCATTTTAGGTAGTTTGAGCATAAGCATGAATTTTTTTAAATGATGGGGTCGAAACCTCATTTTTTGTTAATTTAAAGCAATGAAATCTTTTAATTGGTTAGTGGGAGAACCATTTCATAGCCTGAAGGCCCTGTGGTCCTGTAGCCCCATTACATTTCCCATAGGCCCAAATTTCTGGCCCAAAATCCATTTTGTGAATAGTAACAAGCCTGCTACAGTACCGACAGCTGCTATAGTGCCTTGCCACCACAACAGTGTCCTTCCAATACTACAGTCCCCGTTGATCTCCAAAACATCCACTTTTATAGTACCGTAACAGTACATCTATAGTACCATGTACCCAATGGGTATTGAACCCCCATTTTTTATATTGGATTATGGAGTTCTTAGAACTAAACCAAAGGGAAAATGAATCAAAGAGTGTAATTTTGGAACCCCATCAGTATTAAAATCCATTTTAGAAAGGATTTTTTCTCGAAAAATTGTTAAATAATTTGAAAACACATTAATATTTAAATGAATGACATCCAATAAAGAAAATTTAATTTTTTTAAAACAATTCCATATAGTTCTTATACTAAATTTATGTACGAGTATGATAACATAAATGATGAAGGAGTGAATATGGTTTTTTCAAATAATTATATGAATTAAGGTTTAAATGACTGGTTGTTTTATGAAATTCATTGAATTATTTATCAGAGTACCATAAATGTGACCAATTAATAAAAGTAAATTAATATTTACCAAAAAAATTGAATAAAATTATATGATTCTAAAGAATAAACAAATAATATAAATATAATAAAATATCAAAAAAATATGAATACTAGAAATAAATGGGTTTTACTAATAAATGTATGAATGTATAACAACAAATATAACTAAAATGTAATGGTGGATTCCATAAAATAATTTAAAAAATTGATAAATGAGTGTTGCTAATGATCATTGATGAACCCCTATTTCTCTTACCCCAATTTCAATATTAAATATTGTAGTAGTCCATTTTATTTAATGGTACACAAGATACAGAAACTCCCTAACTATTTAATTTGTTTATTAAAATAAATTAACATTTAATACAACCTATCATTTTAATTCGGGTACCATGAAAGACAAAAAAAATATTTAATTCATTTACTTTTAGTGGTTCTGTAAAATAACCATAATACATAAGATTAAAATTAATAGAGTTTCAAAAGACCATATAGATGAAATAAATAGAGAACTATTAGAAGAAAAATCATTTAGGAATAGACTAGATACTCTAAAATATATAAGTAGAAGCCTAAGGAGGAGAATGAGGGTCATGTATAAGTGTGATTAAATTATTTACCTATCTAATAGAACATATTTTATTGATTCCACAGTAAATAATGAGAGAAATTTGATATTTGTGTAAATTTGGAATAGTGAATCATCGAGAATTTTAGCATTCCAGACCCAACGGTCAAGGAACAACCTATATGTCTTTATAGAATTTCCTAGAATAAATATATTGTCAAGGATCTCTCTAGGTAAAAATTCCAGAAATATTTTACCAGAATAAATGTATATTTGATTGGCATGTCTCAACACTACCAGAAAGCATGTAGCCTCTATCAGGTACCTGATCGGGTTGGCAGTACATTCCATATTTTCATAGATTCTACTGGTAATCTAGTGATATTCTGCAAGATAGATTAAGGGGATTTTATCAATGGGTGCCAACGTACATCACCATTGGCAGGCCATTGGATCTCCACTAGATAGATGGTGTAGCATTGGTAGGAACTCTCCTTTAGTCCACTCGGCATCGACTGGAAGGTGAATCATAAAATCCTTTAATCTGTATTTTTTTCATTTAACCATCATTTAATTTCACTGAATTTATATTCCATATGTTTTAATGTTTTATAAATAGGTTTAAATCCATCATTATCCTTCAGAAATATTTCATAATTATCCTTCCAATAATCTTGGTCATATTATTTTATTCATAAATTTCAACATAATGAATCATTTAAAAAACAATTCTGAATAGTCAAGTAAAATTAATAGAGACATTAACGCGTGTTTAAGGTCATTAAAATATATAAAGGTGATATTTTTAATAGATATATCATTTTTATTGTGATGAAATTTCATATGTTCGATGAATAAAATGACAATTTAAATGTGAAAAAGTAGGAATATATTCCTTACCTATTCTATTTTGGTTTCATCATCATAAATTTTATAGTTTTTAATTATATTTTAATGATGCCTAAAGTAGTTTGGGTGTCAAAAATCCTTAGTATGAACCTTAATTTAATTGTATCCCACTTCCAAAATATATGACTTCAATGATATATCGATCTCAATTCACATGAACCATCAATGTTCATTGAGATCATTGTAGGTCATTGGCTAAAACCCATCTAAGATAGTATATTGGAAATTTCTTATTAAATCCTCATTTCAACATCATTTCATGTAATACGGGAATTTTTTATTTTTATTAGAGGATTGAACATCATGATTTTTAATCCTTTATTTATCAATCTCCAATCATATGAAAGTAAAAACCTATCATAGATTTCTATTCATTATGATTTTTTAGGAAAATGTAATTACTCCATATCTCCCATAACCAAACATTAAAATGAGGTTTAGTTATTACATGTTGTGATTAATTCTAGTGAAATATTTTCATTCACCTCATAATATCTAGGGATATTGTACGACCTCAAATATCTACATGAAAATATTCTTAATTATCTGAATTTACTTGAGATATTCAAACCCACTAGAAAAAAATGTATTCCCATCCCCAAACCAAGCATTAACATGTTAATGTATACTGACTTTTCTTCCTTTCTAATTACAGACACAATCCCATTAAATTATTAAAGAAAAAAGTTTGTGTTATCTATTTGCATATTTCTGTCTTTATAGGTTTTATATTCAAATAAATTGGAGTGGAGACATGTGGGGATATATCAAATGTAAACATCCAATTGAATACAACACTGGAATTGGTTTTTATCATAAAGACTATTTACTAGCTATTGTCTATTCTATGCATCATGAGCATTAATCAGTATAGTTATAGATTTAAAATGATGTTGTATTCATATTCCATATATCCATGTCAATACTTAGTGGTTCTATGGACGAATATAAAATATTATGGAATGATGGGATTTATATATATAGAGATGATGAAACATAAATGTGGGTAAAAGGGAATATTTTACAGAGTTATGGGAAAAATCATGATATAATTTTGGTTATTATATAATTCTTTCCCCGTAATAGGAAGTGGTATAGAATAAAAAAAATATGCAAATGAAGTAAATTTCTACTCATATATTTTATATCATAGACCTTTATCATTATATACAAACACCCTAGAAATGGTGTATAAAATTTCTATTAGAATGCTCTTGTATATTTATTTCATAATTGGTCTTGAAATACTCTAGATTTATGAAGGGATATGGTCATATAAAATGGTAGTAATGATTTTTTTAGAATTAGTATCTATGTTGTATTATAACTAAAACGTATCCACTTGTGAGGAATATATAAAAATTAAAGTAATATGGATATGCTTAAATCCCGTTTTTCTATTTTTTTCATCAACCCAACATCCATGAGATATTTGACTCTATATTTTCATTTTTTCCAATTTCAATGGAATCCAATATTACCTTATGTTATTAATACAATTTTATTTTAATATTTCATTACATTGTTTCAATCTTGATTATATATTTTCAATGATAAATATTTTTCATTTACATTGTTGTTATTTAATAATTTCATTAAAAATTTCACTTAAATCTTATTTATTCATGAAATATCTATTTCATTATAAGAATTAAAAATATTTTTTTTATATATTCTATATTTTATATTCGTATTAATATAATATATTTTTATATTGTGTGAAAGGATTATATTATATATTTTTCAGAATAATTCTTTATATACTTTCTATGTTTTCCATTTCCAATGATAGACAATTGATAATCGAAAAAACATACTGTAACATGATCACTAACATCATGATAATGTAAAATGTGTAATACATATTTTTTCAACTATAAATGAAAAACTAGTATTTCATATAAAAATATAATTCTTTTTCTAACACCATATTTATTATTTTTTCATTAAACATTTCATATGAAATAAATCAAATTAAAACACCTCTAAATAATTAATTTATGATATAGTAAAGTTTGAATGGATAGAAATAAATATTATTTATTTATTTCTCTCTGATTGTCCAAAAATTACAGGATTATTACTATATTATTAACATTTTCATGTTATTTCCCAATTGTACATATAAAATAAAGATAATTGAGTTTCAACTAATATTATTTGGTGAGTGTCTATATAATGTTCCCAATTCATTATTTAATATTGACTTAATGGTTCAAAAATTACTTTTCAATTATTATGGATATATAATATATTTAAAATAAACAATATAAATAATATTATCCTATTATAACTAACCACATGAAGAAAATTCTAATGGAGTCTCCCCTAAGACAACTTGTACTATTACTATATGAATAAAGCCAAAAAACTTATTTATTGCATATTTTCAATGAATTAAACTGTTGAAACCCAGACATAATCTTCTATATTTAAATTTTTTTTTTTAAAAAAAATTCAATTACATACCGACGTGCTTTTATGAATAGTGTTCTAGCGAGATAGTAAAAACCATTAACTAAAAACAGATGTTTTTTTAAATATATTTTTTCTAATATTCTTAAATATTCATTTTCTATAAAAATAAATCATCATATTACACAATATTCTACACAAATTATATTAAATTAATCATATCAATTTTTATATTCTTATTTATAACTTGGGGAAACGGAAACAAAAAGAATTGTGAGTTCATACTCTTATTAATAGGATGCGTACAATATAAACTATTGAAAAATAAATGAATCATAAATAATGTGAAAAAATTAATTAATAATTAATAATTTAAATATAAATACGTACAGGGGCATGAAATATTTCGATAGGTAAAACAAAACTATAAATAGACCAAAATAACTAATGTTTTTGTAAACAATTATATAATTTTATTCATCATAATCATATCATTATTATATTATTAAATATATCTTACATAATTTTGCATCAATAAATGAAATACACAGTATAGTTGTCTCATGATCCCTAACAATTTATCGAGTGACTATTATGGGCCTCCCATATCTCTAAATATTTCTAATTCTATTAATATATTAAAATTATTTATAACAAATACATTGTAAAAATGAAATAGTAATCAATACCAATTCTTAAAGAAAAAATATTTCATGAAAAATTTCCATACATTTCAAATTATATAATTAGTTTATGGTATAATTCCACAATGATATTAACATAACTAACAAACATTGGGATTATTAATATTTCATTATTCAATAAATGATCTATATGCCATAGTAAACACCAATGTGTCATTTATAAAAATTATGTTTTTTACACCATCTAGAGTTATGGGTATACGACTATGTAATTAACAGAAAATATTTCAAATACATCTCTATTTATATAGTACAAGAGAGTGAAGGAAATCATATATTCACATGAGATATAGAGACTGATTGATAATTTATTTATAAAGAAGTGATCCAAATGAGTATAAATCCACATAGAAATTATATATAAGCTATAATCCAATCAGGGATAAAATAATTCGATTAATTAAGAAAAAAACATTGTATATTATTTGTATGATTTTCAACAAAGAAATAGAGATGATATTTGAATAGAAACATGGAAATTCCTTTAATAGAAATTTTTTATTTTAGTTTCAAAATTGAAGGTCAAATTCATTTCTTAATTTTTTTTGGAGACATCAAAGGGGAATATAAAATAATTATTTTTAAAACAATATTCAATCTTGTAATCATGATAAAGTAAATATTCTTACATATCATAATGTGGATAAATTAAAAATAATAAATTAAATTAAATTAAATATATTTTCAACAAATATAACAAAATAGTATACATTTTTATTGAAAGAAAATAAAAAATTATTAAATAATGATAATTGGATTTTTTTTAAAAACATGGATTCATGTAAAATAATAATAATAAATAATATATAATTTAAAATTAGAAAACGAGGTTGAGGATTAAAAGTATTAAATAGTTCCTTTAAGGATTTTATAAAGAGAGTGAAAAGTGATCAATTTAGAAAATATTAATGATATCCCATTTTATAACATTTTAATATAATTAGAGATCCTTCAAATATAATATTAACAAAAATTAGAGTATAGATAAAAATATTATGGAATAATTATAAATAATATAAATATGGCAGAGAAATATTCTTGAATAATATAGAATGAATATGTTTTTATGTCATTATAAACATCCATTCAATAGTTTTGACTGATAAAGAGGGGGAATAGAATTAATCCCTGAAAGCCCATAAATTTACAAGAGTATAATAACATAGATAGATTTTAAGGGGGATATTTCTTATATTTATCTATGATATAAAAACTATTTTATATCATTGGTTGAAAATCGTTCTTGAGTTATCTATAAATTACATTAATGTAACACCCCAAGATTTCATAGTATGTTATTTCTTCAAAATAATTCAATAACTTGCACTACACGCAACACCGAGTTCAATCACACCTTGACTTACAAAAAAAATCCATTAAAAGATGTCATGAATAGTTTTAACTAAATTTTAAACTTTATATAATCGTTATAATTTTAGAATCCATATTATGAGTTTCTTAGTCATAATGCAAGAACAGATTCATTTTCAGTATTGCACTTTTATCAACTTTTAATAGTGAAAAAATTTTAAATACAATATTTTAAACTTTTTGACTAAATGGAGACATCAAAATTTTTTTAATGAAACATCCCAAACTTCCACGGTATGCTTTCCTTTGAATAAAACAGTAGTGTGTGTTGTACGCAACTTCGAGTTTTGACACACACCACAACCGATCAAACTAGCCGTTATGAATAGTAAGACCTAATTTTTAAAATTATATATATTTTATATTTCAAAATGGACATCATTTTTGGATTCGTAATGTCTAATTTAGCCTAAGGTGAAATTTTGGTACTTTTCAGATAACTTTCATATTTTGATGAATAGTGAAAATTACTAAATTTTAATTAAAAACAACTTTTTTAATCAAAATAATTAATAGTGATATATTATGAGTTTTATTAGTTTTAAAGTATATTTAGAATATATTTTTACCATTTAATATAATCTTGGTCATTGGACATAATTTTACAATTAAACCAAACATAAATAAGTGTTAATCTTGTGATAGTTATTATCTTTTAAAAACACGCTTTTTGTTTTGACAGCGGGAATTAATTTTAAATTAATTTCTGCCACTTATGTGTTTTGAATTTAGGAAAATGGATTCCATATTTGGAATCAGGATTTTCAAATTTTGTAAATAGGTGACTTTTATTTTTAGGCATTTTGAATAATTACTGCGGTAAATATTTTATTTACCATGGTTAAGGGTAAATCCGGTAAATAAGGGTTAAACAATAATATTATAATAATACTAAATTACCCTAAAACGTGTCTTAACCCTATTTTTTGATACATGGTCGACCATGGGAATCATTGGGTCGATTTTGGGACCCCATGGATCCACTTGTAAGTGATAATGACACTTTATTTTAATTAAGTTAAAATGAATACAAAAATGAAAGAAGCATATATCTTTTAGAAAAACAATTTTTACATAGGGTTATATATGTTGGATTTTCGATAATAAATATTCATTAGAAATATATAAATATTTAATACATAATGATATTTTATTTATAATTTTTAGACATTAAATAATTTATTTTATTTATGACACAATGATGATGCAGTAATTACTATAATAGTGACAAAATAAAATAATTGATATTATAAATACCCAATTAAATATAATATGAAACTTTTAATGAATTAAACTAATTTTCTAGGATAATATGATATATTAGGATTGATTTAATTGACATTTTTCGAAGTAATCAATCTGTTATGAGTTTCACAAAAATCAACTATTGAATAGTGTCAAAATTGACATAAAAGAGTTCTTAAAACCAATATTATATTATTAATTGATATTAAATTCCTAAAAATCTATTGTTCGTCCAAGAGACTAATATCATGATAGATTCATCATTAATGGACCTCTTGGGGGTCGCTTGGATGTATATAGTAATTTTATTAACCATATTATATAAAAATACAAAGAGACATTGTAAAAGGGAAACTAATTAACTTAGAGTTAATACATAAAGATAAGGTTAATATAAGTACCCAAACCTGTCTAAATTCTATTGGTTGAGTTGTTTTCGACCCATTCCCACCTTAACCTTTGAATAGTCAACTTTGGAGCCATTGGAAACCTAATATGAATTTATTATAAACTAATATCTCTAGCTTTTCCAAAGGTGCCCCTCACCCCTCTTATAAAAGGGCACTCCTCCTTCTCATTTCATCACAACTTCAAAGCCCTTTGGATCGGCCAAACCCTGCCCAAATACTATCTCAACTTCCCTCACTACAACCTAGAGGCCTTAGTTTGATCATAATGCCAACCTAAGGATCTCTATTGATCAAATCAAAAGGAAGAACCCGATGAAGAGGCAATGTTTTCACCACCCCTTTTTAAGTTCCTTTCTTCTTCCACTTCCTCTTTCTTTTTTATTACCATTATAAAATAATAACTCCAGTATCATATATAAACTGTGATGTTAATATAAATATTGTACAACCATATTCAGTATTCTATCCATCCTTTGAATAACATGTCACCATACGTGCGTACGTACGACTTACCGTCTCCACGTCGTGGTGTAATTGTTATTCAATATATTATTATTTGGATGGGTATAATAATGATGTGTAACACATTTAAATAAAAAATATAACATGATAATGATTCTGTATATATGATATAAAATCAAATTATATATTATTTTAATATCAAAAGAATGATATTGTCGCTCGTGCGTATGTACGGACTACCGTCTCCACGAACGCGATGAGATTCATTGTCCATCATATCCATTCAAGTATAATTATAATTTGATGATTTAAAAATAGTATCTAAGGACTTGATATCATTCTGGATATGAATAATATACATCCCATTAATAACGAATATGGCTCACATAACAAAGAATATAAAGTAAAATGAACCCGTTAACACCCGAAATAACAATAATTCTAAGATATTATTAACAAATCAATGTTAAAAGATCATATATGATATCATATTAAAGTAAATGATTCTTGTATTATTCAATAACAATTATTTCACCACTATACAGGAGGTAAACCTACCATCGACCAAGGAAAAAGTACAAGTAAGGGATTTTCTTATCTCACTTTCAATTCCGTGAGATTTCCATTTTTCGCCACTAAATTACTGAAAGTGGTGTATTGTGTACTGCCATTTGATATGTATTAATGATTATATTTTTATTCATGTTATTCTGTAAATCATTTGGTGGTTATTAACTTTTGGCCATACGACTCAGTTGATTAACGTGGTAAGGGATTTTCTTATCTCACTTTTAATTCCGTGAGAATTCCATTGATCACCACTTAATTATTGCATGTGGTGTATGTGTACTACCCATGATTGTATTCATTGTGTTATATACTTTTATTTATGGGTATTTACATCATCATGGTATGATACTTCTTTCATGGGTGTATGTTTCTTAAGTTACCTAATCAATAAGGGAATTTGAGATTTCAATTTCCACTCATTTGGCTTTACGCATATTTCATTGATTATATTACCCCAAGATTATGTGTGGAATCACTATTCATTTGATTATGTCATAATTTCCACTCCCCTTCCTGTGGATATAAGTTTGATACACATAATCACTCCATTGATAATTCTCAAGTCATTGATATGAATTTGATAAGAACTCATTCTCCATTTGTTGAGTTAAACATCCAATTCGTTGGTATTGTTTTTACAAGAATATGTGTGAATATACTTTGACTAATTTACACTGAATATCCAATCATATTTAGTGTATTTATATTTGTCACACATAATTATGTCTTTGATTTATCCTTAACATAAGGATACAACCTTTATGAGAGATTTAATCTCAATTTACATTCCATTGAGACTTCTTTGATGATATACACCAAATCACTTTTATATGTTGTATATAATGTACTTTTACATAGTATATCATGAATTCCTTTATTCTCATGATATTACAATGTTTTTATTACCTCAATTATTTGTATTCAAGTGTCTCTCTTTTGGTTAGAAACTCTACCCAAAATACCATTTTAAAATGTTTTAAAGAATTATTCTTCTAAATCATGCTCATTAATGTCCGTATTTTAAAAATAGTTTTAAGGATTTATTTATATGGACAATAAAGTTTTAAAATCAAAACTCCTTTTAAATGTTTCAAAGTGGTATGGGACACTTTGATTCAAAAATCTATTTTAAATGGATTCTTGACAAATATTGTGACTTTTAAATGATTTCAAGAAAAGGGGGATATTTCTCTCAAATTGTTTTGATGATTATTTTCATCTATGTCAACATCCTTCATTATTCTTGATTGAGGTTAATGTGATACAATACAATCTTCCATATTGTATCGAATGAGTTATGTTTGACTGTGGATGTGTTATTTTTATACCATTCATGGTTTGTGGTAGAAGTATTGACATTTCGTATGCTAGTTTTAATACAAATGTTTATGTTATGTTTAAACCTTTTCATATGGGAATGCATTGGACTTAATATGTGACGGGTGGAGCCCGCTATAGCTCCTCGATGCATCGGTAGGTCTCATGAGATAAACTAGTGTCTTGGCACAAGGCCTTGGCAAAATCTTATTTGTAGTCTTGGCACGAGGCCTTGGCTATGTGGTTATGATAGTCTGGCATTATGCATTCCATCATTATGAAAGTGGTTATTGATATTGCATGTGATCATTCGACTAGTAGAATATCCATGTGAGTAAGTAAATGGCGTTATTTCATTTTACCTTTTCCATTTTATGCTGAAGTTCAAGTTTAAAAGGCTTTTGTTTTAGTTATAAATTTCCTTAAGTGTTTATGATTATTTATGAAAGCTTCTGCTATAATGTTATCCTTACTGAGCATCCGAGCTCACCCCTTTAAATTTTTTATTTTTCCCAAGATTATGAAGAAGTAATTTATGAATGACCTGCAGGGATAGTATGAGGGGATATGAAGACATGATTTTTTTTTGATGTAATGTAAAAAAATTATGGATGTATCTAGTTATTCCAAGGCTACTAAACTAATCGTTCTTTCGAGACTTGATCTTTCTTGTGATCATGCCAATGTTATGTAATAATTCACTGACTCTAGGTAATTAGGGTCGGGGCGTTACAGTTGGTATTAGAGGAAGTTTAGTACAAACCTTGGTAGCTAGATTTAGATAAACTCTTATTAGAGCACGTAGACCTAAGATGAACTTTGAGGATTAGTATAAAAGAACTTCCTAGAATTTTGGTATTGTGGAGATTTTGTGAGTTTTCCGAGCAATACATCCCTGTCTGGATACGAGCAGGTAGAGGCGGCTCTGGCATAGATGTACCTAGGGGTAAAACCCGAAAACACCGCTTTGAGCTCGACTCGAACGGGAACTGGTGCACGACAACGGGCCTTGCTGCACTCTTGGTTACGACACCCCCGGGGGATATTCTTAGGATAATTTACATTTTCTTTACAAACGGATTTAAGTAATATATACATAAGATGAGAGTAAATGACCTTGTTTAATCCTAATATGTTTCAAATTGAGAATATGGTGACATTTTAATCTCTAAATGATTTTACGACTACTATTACTCACACAATGCTTTCTGGTTTTAGTCAATGGCTCGATTCCAAGGAAGTCATAGTGACTTTGAGAATGATGTACAAGGTGGGAACGGTGGTGGAAATGAGCAACAAAATTGAATGTTGATAGGCGTAAAAGATATCATCTTTATGCCAAATCAGTTTTCCAAAAATATGATCAACAACATATATATTAACCAACTCCCAGACTCAACAAGGAAGAGAAAGGTGATAAATGATAAGATCTCCAGCAATGGAGACCATGGAGAAAAGAAACCTCAATTTTCATCATGCATGAAATATGGAATGAGACACCCTGGAAAGTGTCTCAATGGGACAACAAAATGGTTTACATGCGGGAAGGAAACACATAAAGTGAAGAATTGCCGAAGAAAAATGAAGAGTACTATGGAAGAAGACAAAAATGATCCCAAGAGTCCATTTACAGTCATTTGCCGTAAATGTAGGGGATCTGGCCATTACCCGAGTGAATGTCCTATTCTATAGAATATTTTCTTGGTCAAAGAAGAAGATATGTGGAAATAAATGGTTGGAGAAAAATTTAAAAAGTATTACCACTCCTTGTTGATGGGTTTACATTGGAATAATTTTCTCTTGTATTTGTAACCCCGCAGTTTTCCATGTGAGAATGATATTTGAGGATGAATTGTCTCTTCTCTTGTGGATATAGGTATAAATAACCATTTGGTTTTATATGATCATTGGTGTTTGAGAAAATGATAAGTTATTATAATTTGGGATGAAAATGCAAAGTATGATATAACATTTGTGGTTAAATTATGATATTTTGAGGAATTTATCTCATTTTGGTAATATTATAAAATATAGTTTTTGAAAAATGACAACACGTAGACCGTGTGACAACCCGTCGCATCGGACAAAGCTGTGGGAATCGAACCCACAACCAATGTGCGATTCGGATTTATCGCCTACCACTGGACTACGTGAAGTCCCTGGTTAATGTGACTATTTTTTTTGTTAAATTATTTTATTGATCAATAATAATATGATTTGGGTTCTTATGTCTTATCAAATGAATACCCTTGGTATAGGAAAATGATTTGGTGATTAAGTGATAAATGTTATTTTGGAAGATGTTCGCTTTGTTGGGAACACTATATGCCCAAGGAAAATAGAATACAATGGGGTTTCATTTGTAGAGTAATGGTGGATTTTTATCTACGTTTTTATTGTTGATTTATAGTGATTTGGGTTATTTATGGAAATGATTAACCTATAACAGAGAATATGTGATGATGATTACTTTTAAGTATGTGACTTTAAGAGTATTTGATGTCATTTGGAGATACAATGTAACATGGGAGACCACATAATCAAATTATTCTATGTTTTGGGTTTCAATATTAGTTTGGATTATATTAAAGGATTTTAAGGAAAATTGGTTATTGAATGGTTTCTATTTATCTTTAGGGTATTGTTGGTTTAATTTTAGAAATTAAGATTAGGACAAATTTATCTCAATGAATATCTTTTTTGGGGATCATTAGATCATTCACTAACCATTTTGGTTTTGATTAATCTTAAAAGACAATGTAAATATATGGTTTATCCTGCATGGATCATGTGATTCTATAGAAGTTTATTCTAGCTCTTCCAGTGTGACCAAGTCTTCTTGAATACTTATCGTCTAAAAAAATTGAGTTAGTGGTGGAAATTTATTAAGGAATGAAGATATACTTAAAATGTAAGTATATCTCATAATGTTCTTAGTCAATATCATAAATGAATTCCTCTTCCTTATGTAATTTAATTTTAAAAAAAATGTTGTCCTAGATGGTACCTTAAATCATCACTAATTTATGGCTTTGGGATTGTTGGCCTTTTCATAGACATGTTCTCTACCACTCTCCATCAGATAATTTATGGTTAGATTTCTCTTCCATATCCATATTTTCCTAAATGGAACCCTAGTATGTGTTATTTTCGATAATCTTCATACTTTCCACTCTTTATTTTAAATAGAGGCCTCATTAATTCATTTTTCGATGTGGGATTTCAACTAAGATATTTTGAAACGTCAAAAATGTGTTATCCCAATACCCTATGTTTTGTTGGACCGATGGTATTTCTAATCATCATAGATTGATGAGTTTAAGGACCTCAATTTTGTGATTGATGACCTCAATCACTACCTATAAATATTTATGTTTTTCTTCCAATTATATGTCTCTAATTACCACCAATGTTCTCCTAATCGAGATCATAATTCGATGGTGACCCTTTCATTTCTCTTTTCCCCATATTAAAACTAAATTTTAGTAACCCAATTTCCGATGTGGGTTTTCCCACAAATATATTTTCTATTTTCAACATTTTATTTTCGAAGAACAATTTCAAATTGCGAGAACGCAATTTATTGAAGGAGGGGAGAATGTAACACCACAAGATTTCATAGTATGTTATTTCTTCAAAATAATTCAATAACATGCACTACACGAAACACCGAGTTCAATCACACCTTGACATACAAAAAAAATCCATTAAAAGGGGTCATGAATAGTATTAACTAAATTTTAAACTTTATATAATCCTTATAATTTTAGAATCCATATTTTGAGTTTCTTAGTCATAATGCAAGAACAGATTCATTTTCAGTATTTCACTTTTATCAACTTTTAATAGTGAAAACTTTTTAAATACAATATTTTAAACTTTTTGACTAAATGGAGACATCAAAAGTTTTTTAATGAAACATCCCAAGCTTCCACGATATGCTTTCCTTTGAATAAAACAGTAGCATGTGTTGTACGCAACTTCGAGTTTTAACACACACCACAACCGATCAAACTAGCCGTTATGAATAGTAATACCTACTTTTTAAAATTATATATATTTTATATTTCAAAATGGACCTCATTTTTGGATTCGGAATATCTAATTTAGCCTAAGTTGAAATTTTGGTACTTTTCAGATAACTTTCATATTTTGATGAATAGTGAAAATTACTAAATTTTAATTAAAAACAACTTTTTTAATCAAAATAATTAATAGTGATATATTATGAATTTTAGTAGTTTTAAAGTATATTTTGAATATATTTTTACCATTTAATATAATGTTGGTCATTGGACATAATTTTACAATTAAACCAAACATAAATAAGTGTCAATCTTTTGATAGTTATTATCTTTTAAAAACACGTTTTTTGTTTTGACAACGGGAATTAATTTTAAATTAATTTCTTCCACTTATGTGTTTTGAATTTAGGAAAATGGATTCCATATTTGGAATCAGGATGTTCAAATTGTGTAAATAGGTAACTTTTATTTTTAGACATTTTGAATAATTACTGCGGTAATATTTTATTTACCATGGTTAAGGGTAAATCCGGTAAATAAGGGTTAAAAAATAATATTATAATAATAATAAATTACCCTAAAACGTGTCTTAACCCTATTTTTTGATACATGGTCGACCATGGGCATCTTTGGGTCTATTTTGGGACCCCATGGATCCACTTTTAAGTGATAATGACACTTTATTTTAATTAAGTTAAAATGAATACAAAAATGACACAAGCATATATCTTTTAGCAAAACAATTTTTACATAGGGTTATATATGTTGGATTTTCGATTATAAATATTAATTATAAAGCTAAAAAGCTTTCCTAAATAATGATATTTTATTTATAATTTTTAGACATTAAATAATTTATTTTATTTATGACACAATGATGATGCAGTAATTACTATAATAGTGAAAAATTAAAATAATTGATATTATAAATACCCAAATAAATATAATATGAAACTTTTAATGAATTAAACTAATTTTATAGGATAATATGATATATTAGAATTGATTTAATTGGCTTTTTTCGAAGTAATCAATCTGTTATGAGTTTCACAAAAATCAACTATTGAATCGTGTCAAAATTGACATAAAATAGTTCTTAAAACCAATATTATATTATTAATTCATATTAAATTCTTAAAAATATAAGGTTTGGCCAAGAGACTTATATCATGATATATTCATCATTAATGGACCACTTGGGGGTCTCTTGGATGTATATAGTAATTTTATTAACCATATTATATAAAAATACAAAAAGACATTGTAAAAGAGAAACTAATTAACTTAGAGTTAATACTTAAAGATAAGGTTAATATAAGTACCCAAACCTGTCTAAATTCTATTGGTTGAGTTGTTTTAGACCCATCCCCACCTTAACATTTGAATAGTAAACATTGGAGCCATTGTAAACCGAATATGAATTTATTATAAACTAATATCTCTAGCTTTTCCAAAGGTGCCCCTCACCCCTCTTATAAAAGGGCACTCCTCCTTATCATTTCTTCACACCATCAAAGCCCTTTGGTTCGGCCAAACCCTGCCCAAATACTATCTAAAATTCCCTCACTACAACCTAGAGGCCTTAGTTTGATCAGAAAGCCAACCTATTGAGCCCTTTTGATCAAATCAAAAGGAAGAACCCGATGAAGAGGTAATGTTTTCACCACCCCTTTTTTAGTTCCTTTCTTCTTCCACTTACTCTTTCTTTGTTAATACCATTATAAAATAATAACTCCAGTATCATATATATACTGTGATGTTATTATAAATATGGTACAACCATATTCAGTATTCTATCCATCCTTTGAATCACATGTCACCATACGTGCGTACGTACGGCTTACCGTCTCCACGTCGTGGTGTAATTGTTATTCAATATATTATTATTTGGATGGGTATAATAATGATGTGTAACTCATTTAAATAATAAATATAACATGATAATGATTCTGTATATATGATATAAAATCCAATTATATATTATTTTAATATCAAAAGTATGATATTGTCGCTCGTGTGTATGTACGGACTACCGTCTCCACGAACGCGATGAGATTCATTGTCCATCATATCCATTCAAGTATAATTATAATTTGATGATTTAAAAATAGTATCTAAGGACTTGATATCATTCTGGATATGAATAATATACATCCCATTAATAAAGAATATGGATCACATAACAAAGAATATAAAGTAAAATGAACCCGTTAACACCCGAAATAACGATAATTCTAAGATATTATTAACAAATCAATGTTAAAAGATCATATATGATATCATATTAAACTAAATGATTCTTGTATTATTAAATAACAATTATTTCACCACTATACAGGAGGTAAACCTACTATCGACCAAGGAAAAAGTACAAGTAAGGGATTTTCTTATCTCACATTCAATTCCGTGAGATTTCCATTTTCGCCACTAAATTATTGAAAGTGGTGTATTGTGTACTGCCATTTGATATATATTAATGATTATATTTATATTCATTTTATTCTGTAAATAATTTGGTGGTTATTAACTTTTGGCCATACGACTCAGTTGATTAACGTGGTATGAGATTTTCTTATCTCACTTTTAATTCAGTGAGAATTCCATTGATCACCACTTAATTATTGCATGTGGTGTTGTGTACTACCCATGATTGTATTCATTGTGTTATATACTTTTATTTATGGGTATTTACATCATCATGGTATGATACTTCTTTCATAGGTGTATGTTTCTTAAGTTACCTAATCAATAAGGGAATTTGAGATTTCAATTTCCACTCATTTGGCTTTACGCATATTTCATTGATTATATTACCCCAAGATTATGTGTGGAATCACTATTCATTTATTATGTCATAATTTACACTCCCCTTCCTATGGATATAAGTTTGATACACATAATCACTACATTGATAATTCTCAAGTCATTGATATGAATTTGATAAGAACTCATTCACCATTTGTTGAGTTAAACATCCAATTCGTTGGTATTGTTTTTACAAGAATATGTGTGAATATCCTTTGATTGATTTACACTGAATATCCAATCATATTTAGTTTATTTATATTTGTCACACATAATTATGTCTTTGATTTATCCTTAACCTAAGGATACAACCTTTATGAGAGATTTCATCTCAATTTACATTTCATTGAGACTTCTTTGATGATATACACCAAATCACTTTTATATGGTGTATATAATGTACTTTGACATAGTATATCATGAATTCCTTTATTCTCATGATATTACAATGTTTTGATTACCTCAATTATTTGTATTCAAGTTTCTCTCTTTTGGTTAGAAACTCTAACCAAAATACCATTTTAAATTGTTTTATAGAATTATTCTTCTAAATCATGCTCATTAATGTCCGTATTTTAAAAATAGTTTTAAGGATTTATTTATATGGACATTAAAGTTTTAAAATAAAAACTCCTTTTAAAAGTTTCAAAGTGGTATGGGACACTTTGATTCAAAAATCTATTTTAAATGGATTCTTGACAAATATTGGGACTTTTAATTGATTTCAAGAAAAGGGGGATATTTCTCTCAAATTGTTTTGATGATTATTTTCATCTATGTCAACATCCTCCATTATTCTTGATTGAGGTTAATGTGATACAATAAAATCTTCCATATTGTATCGAATGAGTTACCTTTGACTGTGGATGTGTTATTTTTATACCATTCATGGTTTGTGGTAGAAGTATTGACATTTCGTATTCTAGTTTTAATACGAATGTTTATGTTATATTTAAACCATTTCATATGGGAATGCATTGGACTTAATATGTGACGGGTGGAGCCCGCTATAGCTCCTCGATGCACCGGTAGGTCTCATGAGACAAACTAGTGTCTTGGGACAAGGCCTTGGCAAAATCTTATTTGTAGTCTTGGCACGAGGCCTTGGCTATGTGGTTATGATAGTCTGGCATTATGCATTCCATCATTATGAAAGTGGTTATTGATATTGCATCTGATCATTCGACTAGTAGAATATCCATGTGAGTAAGTCAATGGCATTATTTCATTTTACCTTTGCCATTTTATGCTGAAGTTCAAGTTTAAAAGGCTTTTGTTTTAGTTATAAATTGCCTTAAGTGTTTATAATTATTTATGAAAGCTTCTGCTATAATGTTATCCTTTCTGAGCATCCGAGCTCACCCCTTTAAATGTTTTATTTTTCCCAGGATTATGAAGAAGTAATTTATGAATGACCTGTAGGGATATTATGAGGGGATATGAAGACAAGATGTTTTTTTTATGATGTAATGAAAAAAATTTATGGATGTATCTAGTTATTCCAAGGCTACTAAACTAATCGGTCTTTCGTGACTTGATCTTTCTAGTGATCATGCCAATGTTATGTAATAATGCACCGACTCTAGGTAATTAGGGTCGGGGCGTTACAATTAAGATGTACCACTTCATAGTGGTGTGTTGAACAAGAAGTAAACTAAATTTAAAAAATTCAAAAATTAGATTAATGTACACATATAGTGATTTTGATTCCAATTACAGGATTTAGGGTATCCATTATGAGAGGAAGGACCTATGAATCAACTAACACGGTTGTAGTTGGTTTCCTATAACATATTTTGTGTACGTTAAATTTCATGTATATTCAATGAACTGAATATTAATTAAATTATATTATTTCATATTTTTTTATTCATTGTTATAATACTATAATGTAAAATTTCCCATAATATCTATCATAATTAAAAGGGAATATAATTTCCAAAATAGGATAAGAATCTTAAAATGAATTAATGATTTTGTAAAATATATTTATAAAGTTAGTGAATATTTTATGATCGGCCACATAATATATTGACTTTTCGGTGAGATTAATAATAATGAAATCATACATTATCTCATAAATTTCTCACCAGGTAGTATCCAAGATGAAAATTTATGAGAAAAAACCCACCAGTACGAATTCCACAATATTATGTGTAATTCTATATTATTCTCTACCGACATGTACAATTTTATATACAAACTAATCATTTAATTAATACATGTTGTGACTCACACAATTAGATTTATTTCCATAAATAATGAAGACAATAGTTTCTAGAGATTTTTGTTAAGTTATTTATGTCATGAATAAAATGTTATTAATGAAAATTTCAATGGAGTATTTTTTCCCTTCCATGTTTATTGATGTTTAAACCGCAACCCTTATAACTCTCACATTATATTCTATGTTCATGGTGTAATTAATAATTTATACCATATATTCATTGAATGACACATAAGTCCTATAGGTTGATGACCTATGTGTGAAACATGATTGATGAGATATCATGAAAAATTGATTATATTATATAGTGAACACTCATGTGTGAATTTCATCATTTCAACATTATATTCTTCATCATGGGTACCCTTGTCTCATTTTTTACACTAATATTGGACATTAGGAAAGTTCACCAAATAAAAATGTGAAATAATCTTATTTTGTCACAAACTATGTGTTTCCATTGATTTCAATTAAATTATATTAAAATTTAATTATTTGGATAAATATTATTTCCTAGGATTACTATAACACCCCAAGTAAATAAAGAATATGAAATTTTCACATTTATCCATATTTGTGAAAAAAATATTAATAAAACTTTAATGGGGTCTCTATGCTCGATGGAGTACCCAATACGCAACAACGAGTTTCTTGGGTATCTTATGTTGCACTCTAATAATAAAATAATATTATTTTAAATTTTAGTTAATGCCTAGTCGTTGTAATGGAGGGAATGAACAGAACTAACTACAAAATTATTATATATGTTTTCCAAATATTTTTACTTTTTACAATAAATGTTAGAGGATTAAAAATGAAAATGAATCCAATTTTAAACGTAAACATTCTAATATTCTATAAAAGGTCGATTAACCGCCTTTTGATGACGAACCTATTTTAAATCCACTTTTTGACAATTTTATGTGTTATATTTGAAAAAATAAAATTCTTCTTTAGAATCGGGACATCAAAATTTACTTTGTGTAAATTTTTGGTATTTTTCCGATAAAGTTCATTTTTTAATGAATAGTGAAAATGTTGTATTTTAATTCAAAACCTCTTTTTAATCTAATTTATTTATATGATTATATTATATTTTGAATTTGTTTTAAAGTTAAATTAGAATATATTTTTACCATTTAATCCAATAGTGTTCGTTGGAATTAATTTCATCTTGAAATTGGACTTAAACTAGTGTGAATCTTTTGATACTTATAGTTTCATAAAAACACGCTATTTTCTCTGCCAGCGGGAATTAATTATTAAATTAATTAATGTAACTTATATGTTTTGAATTTTTTAAAATAGACATCATTTTTAAATTTGTAATATCAAATATAGATTAGGGTGAATTTTTGGAATTTTTCTGGAAAACTTCAATTTTTGATGAATAGTGAAACCACTAAGTGGTACATAAAAAACTGATTTTTTGGTTTAAATTAAATTTTACCACCTCTGTGTTTTGAATTTCAAAAATCTGACATACATGGTTGTCATTAAGAAGTAAAATTTGGTTTGATGATATTAAAAAAAATTGGTGAATAGTAACTTTTATGTTTTAATCGCGATGAGAGATAATTAGTGTAGTTTAAGGTAAAAATAATATTTTAATAATATGAAATAACATAGACACATGTACTACCCTAATTTGATAATTCATGGGAGACCACGAAAATCCATGGGTCAACTTGGGGACCCCATGGAGCCACTTTGATTGGAAAATGACATTAATACCTTTTTATTTAATGTTAAAATTAAAATATCACAAACATGTGTTGTTTTACTAAAACAATTTTTATATGGGGTTATACATGACATATTTTTGACTATAAATATTAATTAGAAATATAAACATATTTCCTACATCATTATAGTTTTTTTATAATTTTTAGATATTAAATAAATTAATTTATTTATGACACCGTGATGATGTATTGATTACCTCATAAATGAACGATTTAAATAAAATGATAAGTTAGGGTGAAATCTAAGTCTTAAACTTGTCAAAAACCTATTTTATGGGTTTATTTTGAAACAGTATCACATTATCCTCGAAATATATCCTTTTGGGACCTTTTAAATCCGAAAATCATTTTATAATAAAGTAATATTTTATAACTTTCCAAGAGTACCCCTCCTCTCCTCTTATAAAAGGCCCCCACCTCTACCACCTTACACACACCTCTCAAGCCTTTGGTTTGGCCAACCCCTTCCCATTTCATCTCTCAACATCCCTCTATTAATCATTGAAGCCTCACTTTGGGCATAATCTTTTCCAAGGATGCCTTTGTGCTCAAATCAAAGAGAGTTACCTGATTTAAAGGTAATGTCTTCCCTTGTGTTCTTTTGTTTTATTTTTCTTCTCCAAACCCCTAAACTATTTTTATTAATTTTTGTAATAAAAACAGTATATTAAATATACTAAGATGTTTTTATAAGAATGATTCGATCTACACTTTCACACACCTCTGTCTAATGGTTAAAGAACACACTATTTCTGTAGATGGAGAATTACTGCCTCTTGAAACGATGATTGTTCAATATTATTTTCACACCATCATTGGTGGCCATTAAGATGTCACTGTATTTATATATGATATATAATATTTTTATGTTTTCCTTAAGCTTCTGTATTTTTCATTTATGGCATACCTTTATGGTTTCCTTTATGGGTAAACACGATATCTTCATTTTAGGAAGTGCATACTACCACCCCCTCAAAGTGATTTGATTAGTTAATGCCATATGTGGGGCTTATAAAGTATGGAATTAATGGTATTACATATTATATAATACTGGAATTATGATATACCTTTATATCATTATTATTTAATTCCATTGAATACAAAAAAAATAAATGAAAGTAGTGTTCATGCGTACGTATGGATTGTCGTCTCCATGAACGGTACATTTCATTTCATAACTCCAAATGTTATGTACTATTATAAATACATATATATAATAGATATATATGTAATATATTACATATAAATGATGTATATAATTCTGTAATTATAATATATATATCAGTCTTTTTTTTTAATTCCATTAATATGACAAAAAATGAATGTAGTGTTCATGAGTACGTACGGCCTACCGTCTCCATGAACGGTGCTTTTAATTTTTTATCTCCAAATGATATGGAATAGTATAAAATGAATATATACTGGAAATATATGATATTTAAAACATCAATACTATTCTGGATATGATATACCTATAACTACATGGAAAATGCTTTTCCAACAAATTCGATTTTTACTCATGTACCGAACATCGACAAAAACGTCTGATATGAACTCACTTTATTAACCAATTATTATAAAATTATAATATGTTATATTAACTGAATAATAATCTTTAATGTAGGTCCTTAATAAATTATAAATTGACCAAATTTTATTATTCAGGAGATTAAAGAATGATCGAGTCATGTCGGACACGAGGTAAGGGATCCTACCCCTCTCTTTCTATTTAAGTACACTCTTTTATGTCATTCCTTTTAAGCTCATATTTCTTATGATTGGGATGTTATGTTATATTACTCCTACTGTAATTTTAATGTTCATATGATTAGAGACCATATTTTCTCTCATCAATCCACTTTGGAAGTTTTGAGTGGCGCCGTTAGGCTGCCGAATTTTCGTAAAAGATCTAACCTCTCTCATTCTTTTTAAGTACTCTGCTTTATGTAACTTCATTTATGCTCATCATTGTTATGATGGGGTATGTTATTTTATATTCCACTTTCTGTACATTTATTTTAATATGATTAGAGGCCCTATTGGATCTCATCAATCCATTTTTGGAAGTTTTAAGTGGCGTCGTTAGGCTGCCCAGTTTTCGTAAGGGATTTTTCATTTCACTTTTAGTCCTGTGAGATTTATGCTACATTTTCCACCATTTCCTTTGATTGGTGTATGTAAATACCATTATTATACACTTGGTGTAATATAATTTCATTTATGGGTATTTACATATTCATTGTATGACCCTTCATCAATGGGGTGTACGTTTCGATAGTTACCCAAGTCGGTAAGGGAACCTTTCACCCTCCTCTTTTTAAAAGACTTCTTTTGTTATGGTGTTAATCCACATAATATTATGTTGGGAAATGTTATTATATATCCTTAATTATGTAAATTTCATGTCCATGTGATTAGATACCATTTTATGTCTCATCAACTCATTTTCTGAATTTTAATGTGACGCCGTTAGGCTGTCGGATTTCTGTAAGGGATCTTCTTAACATACTTTCAATTATTTGGGTTAAACCTCTACTTCATGATTTTATTATGCCAATATTATGTGTTTAATATATAAGTTGTAATTTCCACAAACCTTTGTGTGGATATACTATTTCTACACACAATCTTCTTATTGATAAATTATTACGAACTTGTGTGGGAAATCATAACTCAATATCATTTCATTGAGTTAAATATCAATGTCATTGGTTTTTTTCCAAGATGATGTATGAATTTTCTCTGATAGTTTAACACATAATATCCAATTATATTGGGTGTATTTATATTTTTCACACATAATTATGAGATTTATTTATCCTTAATTTGAGGATACCTTCTTTATAAGGGATTTCATCTCATTTTACAATTCTATTGGGAATTCATTGTTGTTATGCACCAACTCACTCTTATATGTTGTATGTACTGTCCTTTGGAATAATATATCATGAATCTCTTCATCCTCATGATATTATAATGATATGATTAAATTTAATTCCTCAATTATTGTATTCAAGTGTCTCTAATTGTGGTAAAAACCCTTTAACTAAAATATCTATTTAAATGTTTTGTTGATTTGTTCTTATTAATATCCATGTTTTCAAAATGGTTTTAAGGATTTATTTATATGGATATTAATGGTTTAAAATTTTAAAAGCTTCAAGGTGGTATGAGACTCTTTGATTCAAACATCTCTTTATTAAATGTTTTATATGGTTTTGAAAATGTTTTATTTTGAATGGATTCATTATTTCAATATATGAAAATGTTATATTGTTATTACAATATGGGAATGGTATATTTACATTGTGCTTAAGTTATGTTATTTGATTATGTTATGGTTCATTGGAATTTTTTATGAATACGGGTGGTTCCGTGATAAAATAAGGGCGGGTGAGCCCGATATAGCTCTCCAATGCATTGGGTAACGCGAAGGGGTTAAATATTAAGATTTCTCTGAAGAGGTTTATGGAATATGTTGTGATGGGTATTCCAAATGTAACCAAGAGAGTTACTCCCAACGTAATAATTTTATGAATTCCTCAAGTTACCTTTATGCATTACGATTTCTATGATTTATTCATGATTTGATGAGGCATGTTAAAATACTTATGTTTTATGAGTAAAGAATGGTTTCATACATGGAATAATGTTTTCTTTTCATACTTTTATATAACTTACTGAGCTTTTTATGCTCATCCCAAGTTTTTGAAATGTTTTTCATAGGTCAAGGGAAAGGTGCATGATATGATTATAGTGTCAAGGAAGTGTCATGAAAGGGTCCATGTTTTATTTTAAATATGTTTCCGTTGATGGGAAAAAACGAATATTGTCTTTTGTGTAACCACTTTGTTTAAATGTGGAATATAATTCATGATTTATGATCTAATTCTATAAAACTCTAAACCTGAAAAGATCCTCAAATTTAATTATTCTTTTAATTAAATATTAAGTAATGTTTAAGGCTGGGGCCTTATAGTTGGTATCCGAGGTCAGTTTAGATAACTTTAGAGGTTAGGTTATTCTCTAGGCGTAAGTGACATTACCCTAATGGTTAGGATTTCAGAAAGAGTCCTAGTTTTAGATAAAGTGAATGAGTAAGTATATCATAGTGTTTATCTTCCTCATTAGTACATGATGGTTTTCTTGATATAATCACACTGACATTTCTGTTTTTAGTGAATGGATGGATCTAGCCGGCATCAATGTTACAATAGGTTTAAAGGAAACTGTGGTGGTTCTCTGATTATGAGACTGGATGAAATGGGGGATTCAATGAGGAAACTCGTGGTTATTCTAAACCAACTATCAAGGAGTCATGATCAACCATTTGTACCTTGGTATGTTCTGTAATTCATCTTGTATGAGATGACCAATTGATGTGGAAGTTTAGGTAATAATTATAAAGGTAACCATTAGGGTTTATATGATCCTTACTTTTGAGGTAATTATGGGTTATTATATATTATGATGGAAAATGAAAGGCATGAGATAAAATTGATGTTAAAATATGTTATGATTATTTTTGAAGATTTTATCTCATTTTGGGGAATGTTTTAAGAATTATAAATTTTTGGAAAAAGGACAACACACAGACCGTGTGACAACCCATCACGGCGGACAAAGCTATGGGAATCGAACCCATAACCAAAGTGTGATTGGTATTTATCACCTACCATTAGACTAAGTGAAGCCCCTGGTTAGTTTGACTAATTCTTTTTTAGTTAGATGATTTTAGGAATCAAGAGTAAGTTTACTTTGGGTTATCTATGGAAATGATTATCCTATCATCGATGATATGTGATTAGGTTAATTACTTTTTAATATGAGAATTTATGAGCAAGTGATGTTATTTCGATATAAAAGTTAATTTGTACCTTGGAAGACAATGTGATTAAATCCTTCAAATATTTGGGTTTTAATCTTAATTTGGTTTACTTTGAATAATTTTATGGACAATTGTTTATCGAATGTTCTTCGTCGAACTTTGGGTTTTTTTGGGACAAATTTTAGAGATTTAGAATATATTTTCATTTTATAAAGGATTATACTTTTGTGGATTATCTGATCTCATACTAAAAATTTTGGTTTTGGATTTTGTCTAATGACATGGGAAATACATAGTTATATTTTGTGGCTTAGGTGATTCTCAAGAAGTTGATTATAGGTCTCTTAATGTGAACAAGTCTTCCTAAATACTCGTCTTTTGGAGAAAATATGAGTTTGATTAAGGAATCTAGTAAAAGTTGAAAGTCTATGTTACAATTAAGTATGTTTCATTATGATTTATTTAAGATCTAAAACAAATTCCTCAATAAAGAATAACTTAAAACAAAAATATTTTCTGTTAACTTTTCCTATTGGGGAATCAAATACCATTTAACCGATCACAAGTTTGTGATCTTCTTATGGTTAAATTTCTCATAGAAATGTTTACTATAACTGTCCCTAAGAACACAACCCTTTGTTTTTCCTCTATATCCATGTTTTCCTACATGGAATCCTAGTATGGGTTAACTCGGGTGACCTTTGTACTTATCTTTCTTTATTTTAAAGTGATTGTTTTACTGACTCTTATTCCGTTGTGGGATTTTCAATGAAGTTTCCAAGCCAAATTTTAAAATTGCGAGGACGCAATTCCCAAAAAGGGGGAAGGATGTAACACCCCAGGTAAATAAAGAATATGACATTTTCACATTTATCCATATTTGGGAATAAAATATTAATAAAACTTTAAAGGGGACACTATGCTCGATGGCGTACCCAATACGCAACAACAAGTTTCTCGGGAATCTTATGTTGCACTTTAATAAAAAAAATATTATTTTAAATTGTAGTCAACGCCTAGCCGTTTTAATGGAGGGAATGAACAGAACTAACTAAAAATTTATTATATATGTTTGTCAAATATTTTTACTTTTTACAATAAATGTTAGAGGATTAAAAATGAAAATGAATCCAATTTTAAGCTTAAACATTCTAATATTCTTTAAAAGGTCGATTAACCGCCTTTTGATAAAGAACCTATTTTAAATCCACTCTTTGAAAATTTTATGTGTTATATTTGATAAAATAAAATTCTTCTTTAGAATCGGGACATCAAAATTTACTTTGTGTCTGTTTTTGGTATTTTTCCGATAAAGTTCATTATTTAATGAATAGTGAAAAATGTTGTATTTTAATTCAAATCCTCTTTTTAATCTAATTAATATAACTGATTAGATTATCATTTAAATTGGTTTTAAAGTGAAATTAGAATATATATTGACCATTTAATCCAATAGTGTTCATTGGAATTAATTTCATCTTGAAATTAGACTTAAACTAGTGTCAATCTTTTGATACTTATTGTTCCATAAAAACACGTTATTTTCTCTGACAGTGGGAATTAATTATTAAATTTATTGATATAACTTATATGTTTTTAATTTTGTTAAATATACATCATTTTTGAATTCTTAATATCATATATAGCTTTGGATGAATTTTGGTATTTTTCGGGAAAACTACAATTTTTGATGAATAGTGAAACCACTAAGTGGTACTTAAAAACTGATTTATTCTTTTAAATTAAATTTTACCACCTCAGTGCTTTGAATTTTAAAAATCCGACATACATGGTTGTCATTAAGAAGTAAAATTTGGTTTAATGGGATTAAAATATTTTTTTTGTGAATAGTAACTTTTAGGTTTTATTCGCGATTAGAGGTAATTAGTGTAGTTTAAGGTAAAAATAATGTTTTAATAATATGAAATAACCTAGACACATGTCCTACCCTCATTGGATGAGTCATGGCCGACCCAGAAAATCCATCGGTCAACTTGGGGACCCCATTGAGCCACATTGGTCAGAAAATGATATTAATACCTTTTTATTTAAAGTTAAAATTAAAATGTCACAAACATGTGTTGTTTTACTAAAACAATTTTCATATGGGTTTATATAAGAAAATTTTTTGACTATAAATATTTATTAGAAATATAATAATATTTTCTACATCATGAAATTTTTTTTATAATTTTTATATATTATATAAATTAATTTATTTATGACACCGTGATGATGCAGTGATTACCTCATAAATGAACGATTTAAATAAAATTAGAAGATAGGGTGAAATCTAAGTCATAAACCTGTCACAAACCTATTATATGGGTCTATTGTGAAATATAATCACCTTATCCTAGAAATATATCCTTTTGGGACCTTTTAAATCCGAAAATCATTTTATAAAAAAGTAATATTTTATAACTTTCCAAGAGTGCCCCTCCTCTCCTCATATAAAGGGCCCCCACCTCTACCACCTTAAACACTACTCTCAAGCCTTTGGCTCGGACAAACCCTGCCCGTTTCATCTCTCCACATCCCTATATTAAACATTGAAGCCTCACTTTGGTCATAATCCTTTCCAATGAAGCCTTTGAGCTCAAATCAAAGAGAGTTACCTGATTTAAAGGTAATGACTTCCCTTGTGTTCTTTTATTTTATTTTTCTTCTCCAAACCCCTAAACTATTTTTATTTCTTTTTTTTATGAAACAACACTAGTATCTTATATATAATAAATTGTTGTTATAATAAGGATCTGAGCTACACTTTCACACACCTCCGTCTAATGGTTAAATAACATACTATTTTTGTGGATGGCGAATTACTGCCTCATGAAACGATGATTATTCAATATTAATTTAACTCCATCAATGGGGGAAATTAAGATGTCACTATATTTATATATGATATATAATATTTTTATGTTTTCCTTAATATTATTTGTTTTTCATTTATGTTATACCTTTATGGTTTCCATTATGGGTAAACGTGATATCTTCATTTTAGGAAGTGTGGACTACTGCACCCTCAAAGTGATTTGATTCGTTAATGCCATATGTGGGATTTATAAAGGATGTAATTAATGGTATTACATATGATATCCTACTGTATTTATAATATACCTTTATATCATTATTATTTAATTACATTGAATACAAAAAAAAGAAATGAAAGTAGTGTTCATGCGTGCATATGGCTTACCGTCTCCATGAACGGTACATTTCATTTCTTAACTCCAAATGTTATGTACTATTATAAGTACATATATAGAATGGATATATATGTAATATATTACATATAAATTATGTATATAATTATTGTATTATAATATATATCTCTCTCTCATTTTGTTTTAATTCCATTAATATGACAAAAAATGAAAGTAGCGTTCATGAGTACGTATGGCCTACCGTCTCCATGAACCTTTCTTTTACATTTTTATCTCCAAATGATATGGAATAGTATAAAATATATATATACTGGATATATATGATATTTAAAACATCAATACTATTCTGGATATGATGTATCTATAACTACATGGAAAATTCTTTTCCAACAAGTTCAATTTTTACTCATGTACCGAACATCGACCAAAATGTCTGATATGAACTCACTTTATTAAATAATTTTTATAACATTATAATATGTGATATTAACTGAATAATAATAATTAAATAAGGTCCTTATGAAATTATAAATTGGACAAATTTTATTATTCAGGATATTAATGAATGATCGAGTCATGTCGGACACGAGGTGTGGGATCCTACCCCTCTCTTTCTTTTTAAGTACACTCTTTTATGTCATTACTTTTAAGCTCATCATTATTTTGATTGTGATGTTCTTTTATATTTATCGTACTTTAATTTTTATGTTCATATGATTAGAGACCCTATTTTCTCTCATCAATCCATTTTGGAAGTTTTGAGTGGCGCCGTTAGGCTGCCGAATTTCCGTAAGAGATCTAACCTCTCTCTTTCTTTTTAAGTACTCTACTTTGTGTCACTTCTTCTAATCTCTTATTTGTTATGATTGGTGATTTTATTTTATATTACTATTGAGTTACATTTTATATTAATATGATGAGAGACCCTATTTGATCTCATCAATCCATTTTTGGAAGTTTTAAGCGGCGTCGTTAGGCTGCCGAGTTTTCGGAAGGAATTTTTCATCTCACTTTTAGTCCAGTGAGATTTATGATACATTTTCCACCATTTACATTGAGTGGTGTTTGTAATTACAATTATTATACTCTTTTTGTAATATAATTTCATTTATGGGTATTTACATATTCATTGTATGACCCTTCGTCAATGGGGTTTACTTTTCGAATGTTACCCAAGTCGGTAAGCGAACCTTTCACCCTCCTCTTTTTAAAAGACTTCTTTTGTTATGTCATTTAATTCACATACTATTATGTATGGATATGTTCTTATATATCCTTATTTATGTAAATTTTATGTCCAAGTGATGAGATACCATTTTCTCTCTCATCAACTCATTTTCTCAATTTTAAAGTGACGACGTTAGGCTGTCGGATTTCTGTAAGGGAACTTCTTAAACCACTTTCAATTATTTGGGTTAAACATATACTTCATTCTTTTATTATGAAAAGATTATGTGTGTAATATCTATGTTGTAATTTCCACAATCCTTTATTTGGATATACCATTTCTACACAAAATCATCTCATTCATAAATTCTTACGAACTTGTATGGTAAATCATAACTGAATCTCATTTCATTGAGTTACATACCTATGTAATTGGTTTTTTTCCATGATAATGTGTGAATGTCATCTGATAGTTTCACACTTAATATCCACTTATATTGTTTGTATTTATATTTTTCACACATAATTATGAGATTTATTTATCCTTAATTTAAGGATACCTTCTTTATAAGGGATCTCATCTCATTTTACAATTCTATTGGGACTTCATTGTTGTTATGCTCCAATTCACTATTATATGCTATATATACCGTCCTTTGGAATAATATATAATGAATCCCTTTATTCTCATGATATTATAATTTTCTGATTAAATGTAATTCCTCAATAATTTTATTCAAGTGTCTTTAATTTTGGTAAAACCCCTTTAAATAAAATATTGCTTTAAATGTTTTAATGATTTTTTCTTATTAATATCCATGTTTTCAAAATGGTTTTCAGGATTTATTTATATGGATATTAATGGTTTAAAATGTTAAAAGCTTCAAGGTGGTATGGGAAACTTTGATTAAAAAATCTCTTTATTAAATGTTTTAAATGGTTTTGAAAATGGTTTTTTTGAATGGATTCATTATTTCAATATCTGAAAATGTTATATTGTTATTACAATATGGGAATGTTATCTTTACTTTGTGCTTAAGTTATTTTATATGATTATGTTATGGTTCTTGGGCATTGTTTATGAATACGGGTGGTTCTGTGATAATCTATGGGCAGGTTACCCCGATATAGCTCTCCAATGCATTGGGTAACGCGAAGGGGTTAAACGTTAAGGTTTCTCCGAAGGGATTTAGGGAATATACTGTGATGGTTATTCCAAACGTAACCAAGAGGGTTACTCCCTACGTAAGAATGTTATAAATGCCTAAAGTTACCTTTATGCATTATGATTTCTATGATTTATTAATTATTTTATGAGGTATGTTAAAATTCTTATGTTTTATGCGTAATGTATGATTTCATACATGGACTAATGTTTTCTTTTAATACTTTTATATCCCTTACAGATCTTTTTATGCTCATCCCAAGTTTTTGAAATGTTTTTCACAGGTCATGGGAAAGGTGCATGATATGATGATAGTGTCAAGTAAGTGTCAAGAAGGAATCCATATTTTATTTTAAATATGTTTCCATTGATGGTAAAAAATGAATACTATCTTTTATGTAACCACATTGTTTAAATGTTGAATGTAATTCATGATTTATGGTCTAATTATCTTAAACTATAAACATGAAAATATCCTCAATGTGAATTATTCATTTAATTCAATATTATGTAAGGTTTAAGGCTGGGGTCTTATAATTATAGATAATTTTAATTCCATATTAAATGTTCACAAAAATTAAGTAGATAACTAATGTCATTGTAAATTTTAAATTAAGTGCATAGATAAATTTTTTGATTTAATTAATATATATACCTAAATATATTTTTGTCATAGAATAAGTTTTAGGGAAGAAAAATTAGGCCAAAATACTCTCTTGAGATATATTTTATTTTAAAATATTATAATCTAATTTTTATCAATACAGTATTTAGCACACACCATGAGAGACAATTATATTATTATTATCTAATAGAATTATATTATTTATGATTTGCTATATTATTTATGGTTTCTTTCATAATTAAATATTATTTTAATTATATCCATTCCTCATTAAATATATGATTATTTATATTATTTTAATATTGATTGAAAAATAGAATTTTTATGCCCAATGAAACCCAAGATTCTCTCTAAATACACAAGGATTATATAGAGATCCCCTTCCTCTTTTATCTCAATATTGAGAGTGAAATTAAGATTATTAAAACAAGAATGAATCATCACAATGATCAATATGAGCACCACATGATTATCTATTTTCCATTCAATCAACCAACAATCAATCGACATTGTTTGGAGATCGTAAGATCACTTGTGGAAACACCCTAAATTTTAAAGAATGACCATTATATTTATTAGTATATATGACCTGAAACACCAGTCATAGAAAAGAATATAATGCCCTAAAATGTTATTATTTATTTAAAATTTTAAAAATTCTATTCGATAACTTTTAATTCATTGAACACTTTGTCATATTGTTTTATACGAAACAACAACTTCATTCTATAGTTTGTGTTACATGCAAGATCGAGTTTTACTGAACAATAATAATTTACTAAAATATTATTATTTATTATTATAAGATATAACCTAGAAATTAAATTGGAAACTATAAATAGAACTAACAAACTTAATTAAATATATTATTTGATTTTTAATTTAATTGTTTAATTGAAATGAATCTCCAAACCAATTGAAAATATATGAACTCTTTTTTTATTAAGAAAAGGTGTTTTATAATAATGAATTAAATTAATTATTATTAGTGAATGATATATATGAAATAATTATATTATATATTCAAGAAAATATTTTTTATATTCATCTAATTTATTATATAGTTATAAGATAAATATAAATGTTGTTTTACGCATAAAAATTGTAATTCTCTAAAAATTCAATTCTTCCACATTTTAATGCATCCCATATTCTGGAAACAAAATTTGAGACTTTTAATAAATTTATAAGTCAATATAAACTTTATTTTTGAATTATTAAATTTAATGTGATCCTATGGTGAATTTTTTGTATTTTTCTAACAAGTTTCATTTTTTGAAGAATAAGTGAAATACTGAATTTTAATTGAAAATATGCTCTACATATAAATAATTTATAAGGATAAATTATATTTTAATTTTTTTTATGGTCACATTAAATATAATATAAATCAATTAATACAATTAATGTAATTGGAATTTATTTCCCAATGAAATTTGATTAAAAACATTTCAATCATTTGAACAATTTTACTTTAAAAACATATATTATCATCATGTCTGTATGACTAAATTCAAATTAATTTATGCTAGTTATATGTTAATAATTTTTAAAAATGGATTAAATATTTTGAATCCTAATAATTTATTATTTATATATAGTCAAATAAATTTTTTACCAAAAATATTCATTAATGTAATAAAAATTAGTAACATTATTTTAGATAATAATTAGAATAACAATGGACTAAACAATAGACCTAGAATCCACAATAACCTAGAAACATGTCTAAATATCATTTTTAGGAAATTTTCGACTATTTTTTATTGAATTGGGTTCATTATTCGAGTACATTGTGAATGGGAGACCTCTCAATATTGTTTTCCTTTTTATATTTAAAAGAATGTAAATCCTCCTGCACTATAAAATATCACTCACCCCTTAACATATCCACACCTCTCAACCACTTTTAATCATCTAAAATTTTTCAAAATAATAAAAAGAAATCACTACCCTCATTCTAGATGTCTCAGTTTGGGTATGATGAAAACCTATAATGTAATTTGGTATAAACCAAATAGTGTTTCCTGAATAAGATGCAATGTTCTCCAATGAACTCTTTTGTTTCATTTACTTCTATACCCATTGAATTATTTTTAAATATTTTATATATAATAAAATATATAACATAAATATAATTATATATTGGATTATCATATTTATACCTAAATTTTAAAACACATATATCAAATGGGATACACAATCATCATTCTTTTCTACAACAGACTACCACTTCGTGAACCAATATTATTCGTTTTTTCCATTAACACATTTCATGGTTTAAAATAATGATGGATTTAATGTTTATATATGTTATATATGATATTTATAATTTCATTTTTGTATTTAATTATAATATAATAGTTAACTCCTTGTGTTCAAATTTGTTGAAATACATTAACATCGTTTGTGGGCGTGTGGACTACTGCCTCCTCATGGAAATGTGATTCGTCCGGATGTCATGTTTAATGTATTAAGGATTGGTTTAATAAAAATATATTATTTACATGAAACTAATATTTTATTTTATTTATAATATATATATATATCAGGGGCTTTTCATTCTATTAATAGTAATATAAAATTTAAACAATATTTGTGTTTATGTACGGCCTATCATCTCGATAAATGGTGCATTTATTTTATATCTCTATATTTTATGGATTAACATATATTAATATATAATTAATATATATTAAATTGATAAATTTTTTTACATACCTAATATTATGAAATCGTGATTTAATTTATATGAACATAAAATAACATGTCTAAACATACTCAAACAACAAGGCAACTAACACCCAAAATGATGAAAATGATATATGATTATCAATGAATAGATTATAATAAATTATAATTGGAATATATATAATAATATATAATCATTGAAATTTACATTGTTCTGTTTTATGTTAATGAAATTAATAAAAAAAATTATATCAAAGGTTAGATACCATTAAACAAACATGGAGCATAAGGTAAGGGATTTCCACTTCACATTTTATAACTGTGAGATAAATGTCATATTGACCACTTAATTATATTGCATTGTGTATCTACATCCCATAATTATTTTTATGTGATGATTTAATTTATTTTATTTACATCAATATGTTTCATAAAATGATTACTAACAGGGGGTTTCAATTTCAATTTTACCAAACAAATATGGGATTATTGTCCCTGTTTTTCATTCATAGAGATGTTAGTTTTGTTATACACCTATATTATTTTTATGAGTTGTATATAAAATCAATAATACATGATATATCGGGACAATACATATTCTCATTATACTATAAATTTTAGTTAATGATATCTCTTCATGTGTATTATGACAAAAAACTTTCAAAAACGTATGGGCCACATCGAATGTTTAATGATATTTTCATCAAGAATGTTTTTAATGATATTTTATTTATTTAATCTTGGAACGAACATATCAATACTCCAATGGGTATACATCATTTTGATAAGATAATTATTTTTACTCATGAAGAAATATGATCATTTTGACCATGCTTTATATTAATAATACATTCATTGAAAGAATTTAGTAGTCATTAACACCCCCTTTAATTGTTCACTTTCCAGTGACCATTTGACATTAAATATACATTTATTTTATCATTGATATGATCACTTCCTAAACTATATTCCATTTTTACAAATACTAATTCAATAATGATTATTTGATTAACTAGGGAAATATTGATAAATGTGTATCTTATACTCAATATTTATATTTGATAAGAAAAAATGTTTATGAGTTTAATCAATTTTTTTATATTATATGAATCCTATTTTCTCTCAGTTGTGGATGGGTCTTATAATTTATAACCCACTACATTCATCCAAAGTTTCTCAATATACAAATAACATTAAAAAATTAAATGGGTTTCTACGTGTAGTTTTAAATCATCTTCTAAATGGTCTTGATGATAAAGGTTTTCATGTGCCTCAGACATTACATCAAATAATGTAACATTTACATAATTGAGTATAATTTTGTTACAATTTTTGCATTAGATTATTTCATTGACATTATAAATGAATTATTTTCAGTCTAATTTATTAATTAAATGACATGTGTTTTAGTTATTTATATTTCCATGTTGATTATGAATTATCTAGTTCTGTAAATGTTATGTGTTCTAAGTTATTTTCCTTTCTATATTGATTACTATTATTAAATCAATATTTTTTCCACTATACTTATCCCTAACTAATAATTTGAGCTCACTATTATTTGTTTTCCTTTCCCAATGATATGAATATTAATTATTGGAATGTGTTTTAATGATTTTGTTTATTTTCCTTTATTATATATTTTATTTTATTTTATTTTCCCATTGTAAAATTTGTTTCATTTATGTAATTTGGGTTTCAAAATCTTCTAAACTAATCAGTCTTTTGGGATTTTATTCCCTGTAATCATACCTATGTAATAAATTAATCCATTGTCTTTGGGATTCTAGGGTTAGGGAATAATAATTTTTATTAGAGTAAGTATAGTATAAACATTGGAAACTATATTTAAGAAAATATATATTATAGACCATAAACCTATGGTATACATTTAGAATAATAATAGAAGAACACACATAAATTATAGTTTGGTAGATATTATCTGGGTATTCATTACTACACATCCCAAACTAGATACAATAAGTGGACATGGTTCTTTTTAAAATGTAACTAGGGGTAACACCTCCAAATAGGAGCATCAGACATTACTCAAGAATAACCACGTACATGAAAAATATCCTTACTTCACAACTACTTTGAAACTTTTAGGGGATATACATATGATAATTCATATTTTCATTATAAATCATTGTGAATGAGTTGAATGTAAATATACCCCGAAGTAAAAAAAATATTGTGATATGAGATAAAAAATAAATAATTTATCTAATGCGATAAACCATATATATATTTACATAATGTTCATTATTTTATGAGCTAATACAATATATGTTATTTTTTAGAATTGGAACATGGAATGAATAAGTGTATCAATACTCAGGAAAAATTTAGATGTTTCTACACTGATAAATATGATATAACTAGTATTAGAACTAAAAATATTAGGGAAATATTAGGGCATCTTAATAATGTTATAAAACATAACCTTTCTGAAATGTAAAAAAACATTACACGTTGATGTTCTCTTATGTTGGATCACATTATACGATAGAATCCCCAATCCATTTGTGGAATAATTCATCCAATTATAGCTATGTAATGTATTAATTCTCTAGAGATGCTTTTTATGGCCTTGGGATGAAACTAAAATAAAAAAGGTTATATTAGAAGTGTATTTTATCAATGGAGGATCTCATTAATAATTTTCATCATTTGAGAATACTAGAGATTAGGGATAAATAGAGCTTATGGTATAGAAAACCATTTAGGATGCATTATTCGATAAATATTTCCCTCATGAGAAATAAGATAATAGGAACAAATATTTCCATTGGTTAATTAGAAATTGGGGATAAACGGTTTTATAGTATGACTCTACCATTATATGGTTCCCTAATAATTCTAGGAATTTCATATGCAACAAATAATTCATGATTGACAACTTCACTGATGTGATTATTCTAAGTATCTAGTGTAATATGGTGTATAAAAAATTTTCATTATATTATGAAATAGTTTTATGATATTTTAAAATTGATAAATAATCTATCAGTTATTATGGAATAAAGGGGAAGAATGATATGAAATTAATGTAATTGAAAAATTTTGATAAAGGGAAGAAGGGAATGATGGTTTCTCCTACATCTTATATCTCTGGAAGGAATGAACATGTGAAATTCATGAAATGATTCACATTTTTTATATGTATATCAAAAATGGTCAGTAGGAAAAGGAATGAAAAGGGAAGAATGAAATTGTTCATATTTAATGATACAGTGGAATGTAGATGGGTAAATATTCAAATTAATTCCCCAATAATCAAGGGAATATACCTCATAATAAGCTTAGAGATCACGATAACGAATATGTATTGACACAAATGAAGTGGAATGATTAATGTTATTATGTATTTCTATCTATTAAATATATTATAAATTCATTTTATTTATGATTTTCATATAACATGTTTTCTTATGTTTATAAGTATTATAATGAAATTCTTCTTAATTAACTATTCAAGACCATATGTTGAAAGGTAATTAAAAAAATTATTCATCATCATGATAATATTTTTTTAATATAATTCATTGAGAGAAAGATAGCCATAATTTTTAAGGATAATGAAATGGTAATGTTTAATAACATGGTCAATGATATTGATAATGTAAAAAGGATACAATTATATACCATATAAATGATTCTACGTATTTGTATCACAATTTTTTTGGAATTATTGAACATTTATGAAATGGATTATGTTGAATTATGGATAAATTTTCAGATATAATTTTATCCCATCAGTATATGATGAATCATTTTCTAATAGATTCTGTAAAAAAAATTAATGTCACAATCAAAGATAATATTGTGTTTATAGAAACATATATTAACGTATATTCCTATATATTGAAAGAATTTCACAATACTATGAAATCTTTCATGGAAAAAAATTATTGTCTTGTTGTAATAATTTTTTTATGATATCAATAACAATTACCCACATCTATGGTTTATGGATTTTTGGTTAATAAAATTATAATTATGATTTTCCCTATCACCCTTAGTATAAAATGATAGTTATATTTCTTTTCCATGTCTACGATTTCACTAGTGTTCTTATATTTGAAGACTAGTTTTCTGGATATAACAACCTTGATATTTATTACACACATATACATGATTTAATTCATAAAAACCATCACATGATACAACATAGAAGATCCAGAGGTCTAGATTCATTGGGTTTCTTGGAACATTATATAACAGCTTAAAACATAAATCACAACATCTTTATATAAAACATACTTTACATGACCACTACATTTCTTCGTACATATAAATGCATAGGATAACTAGAGAACTTGAATAAGAAAATGGTGACATATAAAGGCCAGCAAGGGAGGAAAAAAGGAATAACAAGAAGAATACAATACATATTAGGAAATAGGCATATCAATGGAGAAATAGAGAAACACAAACCTAAAATAATGATATAACATGAATAACATAACATGGAAATGTGGAAACAACATTTAACACTATTACACGAGGCAAGCCCCATTGCATTTGGAAAATGAGTAAACACTCATTGAAATTGAATTATAATGAGTAAACACTCACTTGACTTGACATATAATGATACTAATCATTACCCAAAGCATTGAAGTGCTATCTGGGGGCACCCTTCTTAATCATTTAATTTCATGCATAAGAGTTCCACTTAGATCATTTAACATGGATTCATAAAATATAATCACTAATTTAATGATAATGTAATGTGTAATAAATACATTAATCTTTATAATAAATATGTCAAATAGCATAAAAGTGAATACCCTTGATTTAGAAATGGGAATGGCATTCACTACAGAAAGACTTTGGCTTGGAAAATCGTGGTGCAATTTCAGAAGCATAACATAGTGACATAAGAATTCATAAAAATGGTTAATGAGAGTTAATGTGGTGTCACATAGTATTTACATGAAATGTACTATAATGGGGTAATATATATACATGTCCTAGAAAAACTAATGGAAATTCGATTTATAATAAAAATAAATTTCATTGAATGTGAATGAGAAGAGAGAAATTCTTTACTAAATATCTTCATGGTAATGGTTTAAAATTGAAGTTATTAATAAGATACAAAGAGGTCTCCCATTATTAAAACATATTTACAGATTTATGGGGGTGGTGAGAAATCATAACCCAACATTTATAATTGAAAATAAAAAGGGAATAAAAATATTAAAAAACATGGATAAAATGAGAATGGATGGAATCCCATAGAAATTTCGGCCTAGTAACGGCTTAGGTAAGGGTAAAAATTAGGGTGGATAAATAATAGCTCATAAAAAGAAGATAAAATTTAAACTAATAGAATGATTATAAAATAATTTAATTTTAACCATTTGAAATTAGAAGAACTACTTTCAAATAAGATGATTGAATTTGAAAGGAGGAGATGAATCCCATACTTGGAAGTGTGATCCCCAAGGCTTGGGAGAGGCTTGAGAGAGACTTCTTGGGAGCATAGGTCACCATGGGATGATTCTAGAGAGAGGTGTTCTAGGTTATATCTAGATCCTATTGATTTTAGTAAAGAGGATATGGGAGATTGGGTGGGTTTATATATGAAAGGTGTGGGAATTCATTATTATTGAATACTTGGACCCTACACCTTAAACTAATCAAACCAATAAACCATCCCATGGTTTTCTCCCTTGTTTTTTTCCACAGAGGAGTGTGAAAAAATATTTTATAAGGCTAATGGCCTAAATTATTAAGATATTGTGGTTGGTTATATGATGGTGAGTCACACTCTCAAGAAAAACATTTTAAAAAGATAAAATGTTTTATAATTCTTAGACGGTACACTAATTATTTTTAAAACAAATAAAATAAACCTAAAATCAAATTATTTTAATGGTAAATAATATATTCTCCGAATGTATCATTTATAATTTCAATTTATTTCTCAAATAAATATAACTTCATTACTCACTAATAAATATATTATTTCTCCCTCAATATATATTCTCTCAAATAACTAGTGTTGAACTAAATGCGATTAGGCATCCTTGAATAATTATTAATCCACAATCTAGAATAATATTAATTCAACTTGTTAAATAAATATTTAACTATGATACATTGACACACATAGTGTGTGACCCTCTAGACCTCATTCTTAGTGGCATTAGGCGGAGCCTGCCAAAAGTCTAATGTTATCATTTTGCATAATGCCAAGGAACCCATAGAGAAGGAATTTAATGCCGAAATGGCGTTTCCCCTCCTACGAATTCTTACCGCATAATGTAATCCCTTTGTCTCGATATCTCGAATCACGCAGGTTGCAAGATAGTTCCATCAACTCACATGCTCGAATATTCATTCATTGAATTTCCATAATTGAAAATTATCATTCCACACTATGGCCATGGATTTATTTAGTCTATAACAATTCCATTATAGGGACTAAGATATATACTTTCGTTATTGAACGTAAGGGAAAAATCCTTTCTCGCATTTTCTATTAATGCAGTAATACTCGTGACGCACCCATCATATCATACCTCACTGTGAATAGTGTTTCATAATAGTTTTTGTCATTACATCTATGTGAATGAGTTTTAATTCCCATTAATAATAATATTAATGTCTAACTACCGATACGCAGTTCTGGAGATAGGAACATCAAATGACATTATGAAATATGGATTTCCTACTGGCAGGTCACGTTTTCATAATATCCTCCTGGATATTACCTTGGGAGCACATCATGACAAGGTGCCTTAAAGTTTTATGAGTCCTCACCCCTAATGACATGTATTATTTGTGTCCCTCAAATAACATCATTCATCCATAGAACATATATTCAAGAACAGTGTTATGGAACATCCATATTCTAATCATCGTAGGGATCCACTATAACGTTTTAGTACACGAGGAATCTTTAAGATATTATCCTAATCATTGTCATGAACAAGAACAATCAAGATGTGATAAGTTATTATTAATGAATAACGTTCTATGTATTTGGTTCTAGGCCACCAACTAAAATAGTAGTGATGAAAAAATCACTCCCTTGCTTCCATGGATGTTATTATTTGCCTACGAAAACCCTTGTTTTAGGGAACTAAATTGAAAGGTGCCTTTGATCTTTTTAGTTGACGAAATGAACAAATATTTGAGGGTCAAACTCAGTGTTCCTCTCCCATATTGCAACCACAGGTTCTTCTTGCTGATATTTAGCATCCAAGTTCCCTTATCTTCAACATATTATGAATTTCCTCATCCCTTTTAGGAAATTTTTGGGGGGATTCATTCCACACTATTGAAATGTGGGATGCTACATTTTCATTTAACCATTGTAATTATCCATCAGACCACTATAATTGGATTCCACCTTACTCTTATTACCCCCATTATACTCCTTAGATTCGACACTATCTATTTTGACTTTAAGGTCACATCAGACAATAACCTCATAGATCTCGAAGTCACGGATCTCTAGGTCTTTCTGTAGGCTAGGTTTTATCCCAGCAATGAAAAGTTCAATCTTGCATTCTGGGGTAATGAAAAAGCATAAGGCATATCTTTCAAGCCCTATGATTTTTTCCTCATACACGTCGATGGATTCTTTATCTATTTGATTGAGGGTAAGGAATTCCTTTTCCATCTAATGTCAGAGGGTGTGTGGAAAATATTTATTGGAAAAATTTTCCCCGAAATCCTTCCCTTCCATCACCTTGATCTCTTCCTTAGTCATGGTATTTTTTTATTAATATCCACCATTGATTAGATTCACCTTCCATATTATATGTATCCATGAGAATCGTCTGTTGTATGGAACATTGGATGATGGAGAAGATCTTCTCAAAGGAGTTAATCCATTGTTCAGCGATTGAGGGATCACATGATCCATTAAAAGTGGGAGGCCTTTGTCTCATGAAGCTCCTGACTGCGAAATTTTTCTTCATAAGGGAGTTAAACATTACTCTTGAATTACTCTACAATTTAGTGCTTCGGTTACCTGACATAGAATCGGGACAACGTTCTTGATTCTCGCTCCCATCATATTGGTCATCTCATTAAAACATTTATCACATTGATCTCCGCATCTGTTGTTAGCACAAGTCATCATATTACTAGCCACTGGCTTGAATAAAAATAAATTTATTGTTAAAACAAAAAGGGTAATCCAAAGTTAAAAATGAATTACAAATAAATTACATTAAATTCCTTAACTTATGAATTTATAGGCTTCAATCTATGTTATCTATGATCAAATTACCATCACATATTCTTATGGGCATTTTTTATTTCCATAATAATGGTTTATACTATGATTTTGAATTTATTAAAGCATATACCTAGGTTTTTTGTAACCACGGGTGTAGAATGGCCTATGGTCGTGTACCAGGATACCCTAGGTCATGCCCGAAAATCCTTTTCGGATTTTTCACACTTAGGTACAAATATGCTAAGGCCGCATATACCTACTCATATCCAGAAAAGGATTTATTTTCTTGATAAGTGCCTTACTCAATAATCACCAGTATTTAGTGATGTTTTTATTTCACTTAGTCTTATCCCTAATGATTTACTATGGTTTTCTAGTCCTAATAAAAAAATAACTAAACCTATCCTCTCATACCAAATTTAAAAAACCTGATCATTATTAAACACATAAACATGATTTATTACATAAAACTATCACTTGAAAAAACATATAATATCAATATGTCTAGTTTATTTTGTAGTGATGAACATTAAATAAGAACATTGAACATAAAAGACCACATATTTATTGAAAACTTTTTTACATGACCGTTACATTATTTCGAAAATAGAATTTCATGTGATAACCTGAGGACATGTATAAGAAAAGGGTGGTATATAAATCCTATTAAGGGAGTAAACAAGGAATAACATGAAGAAGACAATACATTTTAAGAAATATTCATATCAATAGATAATAATAGAAATATAAACATAAAGGCATGATCTAACAAGATTAACATAACATTGAAATATGGAAACACAATTTCTCATGATTGCATGAGCCAATACCATTTAACATGGAGCATGATTAAACCCTCATTTAACATCAATTTAAATTTTTAAACCCTTATTTCTCTTAATTTCTCATGATAAAAATCTTTACACAATGCATTGGAGTGTTATCAGGGCGCATCATTCTTAATCATTTCATTTCATTCATAAGTGTTCCACTTGGATCATATAACATAGATTCAAAAAACTTCATAATTTATTCCATGATAATGTAATGTGGAAAACATACATATAACACTATAATAAATAATTAAATGTGCATAAAGGTGAATACCCATGATAGAGAAATTTGAATGGTATTAACTATATAATGACTTTGGCATGGAAAATCATGGAGCAATTTGGAAGCATAACAACGTGACATAAGAATTCATAAAAATTGTTGTAGATAGGGAGATGGGTGTCTCATAATATTTACAGGAAAGGGAAAGATATTTGTTCATATAGATACATTTACAAACAAATTTAATGGAAATTAGATTCATAGTACAAAACAATTGCATGAATGTGAATGAGAAGAGAGAAATTCCTTACGGAAATATGGCATGGTAACGGGTGCACATGGAAGGTGTTAATGGGTGAGAATGGGGTCTCCCATCATTGAAATATAAGTAGAGAATTATGGGAGAGGTTAGAAATCATACCCCCAACATTTACAATAGAAAATAAAAGGACATTACAATATTAGGAAACATGTATAAAATGAGAAAGGAAGGAACCCCTTACGAAATTTCCGCATAGTAACGGCTTTGATAGGGGTCAAAATGATGGAGAATAAATAATAACTCATAAAAATAACATAAAATTGACTGTAATAGAAGTATTATAAAATAATTAAATCATAAAAAATATAAATTACACGAACTACTTTCAAATAAGATGCTTGAATTTGAAAGGAAGATATGAATCCCTTACATGGATGTGTGATCCCAATGTCTTGCGAGAGGCTTGATAGAGTCCTCATGGGAGATTGGGGCACCATGGGACGATTATAAAGAGATAATTTCAGGTATTAGTCTAGCTCCAAAGGATTTTAGTGAATATGAAGTGAGAAATGGGTTGGGTTTATATAGGAAAGGAGAAGAAATTCATTATTATTTTAGGATTTGGATCCTACACCATAAACTAAACAAATCCACAGACCATACAAAAGTTCATTCCAATGGTTTTTTCCAAAGGGGAGTTGAAAACAATATTTTATAAGTAAAATTTTACAACATCACAAAATAATATGGATTTTTACGGGGAGGTGAGTCACACTCTCAAGGAAATGATTTTAACAATATAAAATGATTTTTTCATATTTGAGGGTCCACTAAGGCTTCATAAAAGAAATCAAATAAACCAAAAAACACATTATTTTATTTTTTAAAAATATTTTGTCTGAAAAATTCATTTATAGTTTTTTATTAAATCACTATTGGGACATTAAGATGTTATAAAACACTTTATATGTTATATAGTATTTAATATTTTCCTTAAAAATCGGTTATCTCCGAAAATTCTAAAAAAATAACCATTGTAAAATTTCAATGTCCTAATTATGAAACTAATATTCATTTTATCCAAATAATGTTCTAAATATGTGATTTTTTACATTTAAAATAAAATCCAAGATGTATCGAAAATTCATTGGTTTTGATAAAAACAGCTTTCGAACCGTAACAAAAATTACTATTGTATTCATAAAAATCATAAAATCATATATATTTAATAAAAATTAATTTAATAAAAACTATATTTTATTAAAATAATATTTAATTCAAAAATACATTAATTTATCAAAATAAATTTCTTACTCGAATATTAACTAAAAATAATATTTATGCTTCAAAAATTATGTACAAAGTAACAATAATAAAAAGAATTAATATTATTTATATAAAAATAATGTACATAGTAATAGTACTAGGGACTTTTTACAAAACCCTTGAAACACCAGAATAAGACCACAGGGTACTGTGCACAATGGTGACATACTCTTGGGATGGAAAGGATAATATCGCTCAAGTGGTAATCTTTATCAACATTCACTTTTCCAACAGTGGGTTGCTCTCAATATTAACGTATTCAAGCACGTCTTGGGCTTCGTCAAGAGCGATGCCCAATGATGCCACCAGTTTTATGAGCTTTGAAAAATGGGCTTCTTATGCTGAAATTCTATAGGATGACCACATCGCTTCCTTTTTCTGAGTACATTGGATTTTTTGAAGGCCTATATTTATATTAATCATGTGATCATTGTTGAAAAAATATATTAGAAATAGTAACAATTCATAATGGTATTTTTAAATACAAAAAAACCATGGAAGCTCATATGGTTTATATGATCATTCTACATATTAATACATTTAATTGTATCAAGAGGGATTTTCATTAACAAATTATTGGGTCATTAAAATTAAGACCATAAAATTAACATTTAATTATTATTATTAATATATGTTATTAAACCTATTTATGATGTTGGTTTTTCAATAATATTTCTTTAAAATAAAAAACCCTCTATTACCTAGAATACTTTTCAATTGTGAGGATGCAATTTAATTAAGGTGGGGGAATGTATCACCTAATTAATCTAATGTATGAACACTATATTTAAATGCATGTATGACACACAACAACAATAAAAGAAAGGTATATAATTTTTTGATACGTTATGATATTTTTTATATATTAAATAATATTGTTATATAGATTTGTATTCCTGAAACACTACGTTATCTTACATTGCATGAAAGGACGACATTGTTCCATAGTTTTTATTAAATACTAGACAATGTTTTACAGAAAAAAATATATAATTAAAATAATATAATTTAGCATAGTTAGAGATAGCATATCTATTAAATTTGTTTTTAAGAATATGATCAACTATCTTATGGAAAAATATTGTTTATTTCATTGGTTTTTAATTAAATATAAACTAATATAAAAAAAATAAAAAATTAGGATATGTGTTTCTAATGAACTAAATGTGTTTTGACAAAATGAATTAAATTAATTAAAATAAGTGAAATATATCAGTAAAATATATAATTTTATCAAATAAAATAATGTTGATAATCATATTGTATATTTAATAGGCATAATATAATAATAAACTAATTTCTATGATTAAAAATTGTATTTCTCTCAACCTAAAATTTTGAAACCATTTAATGTAGTAATTATTTTAATTATAAATTTTAAAAATATTATAAATTTTATATTACAAAGTAAAATTAATTTTTTATATTGAAACATCAAAATTATCCACGGGGGATTTTTTGGTTTTTTCTAAGATGTTACATTTTTAATGAATAATGTATAATAATAAATAATAATTGAAAATTGAATTTTATATCTAAATATAATATAAAGTTAAATTATATTTTAATTTTTTAAAGTCAAATTAGATCAATTGTATATATTTTAATATAATTCCGTCCCCTGGAATCATTTTCCCATATATATTGGATATAAAAATATTTCAAATTTTTGATGCATTTTAACCCAAAAACCTGTCTTTGCATCACATCTACGGGATTAAATATAATTAATTCATGAAACATATGTGATTAAAATATAGAGTAATTTATTAAATGTTTTTAATAAGAATAATATAAAATTAAATTTAGAGTAAACTTATTTTTATACAGAAAATATTTTTTAATGTAATTAAATTCATTTACAGGGATTAAGAGAAAGAATTGCTTAACAACGGACTAAACATTAATCATAACGGGAAAAATGTCCTTAAAAAGTAAAAAAAACTCATTGGATGGAAATATTTCGAAAATATACTCCATCTTATAAAATTGGTATCACTATTGGAGTAAAATGATGTAAGTGATACTTCTTAATATTATTTACTCCTATACATTTACAAGAATGCCACTCCTCAAGTATAAATGGCAACTGATCACCAGATTTACGTAAAAATCTCAAAACCATTGAATCATCCAAAATTTTCCCAAATAATACCCTAAAATCCTTCACATCTACAAAAAATATAAAAATTGGTTAGAAATATAACTAATAATGTCTCTTGGTATAAACCGAAAGGAATTCCCCAAATAAGAGGTAACATTCATCAACGAACACTTTTTTCATTTCCTTCTCCACCCATTAAATTATTTTATATTATTATTTAAAAAAATCATAATATTAAATTAAATTACAATATTATATGATAATATTTCAACAAACAATCTCACTTGCATTCATAAAATGGGATATGAATTCATCGTTCGTGTTTTCGACATATCATTGCCTCGCGAAACGATGTTATTTTTTCTTCCATTACCACCTTTCAGGGATAAAAATGATGATGGATTTATAGTTAATGTATTATATATATATGATATTTATAATATATTTTTTCTTATTTATTTACTATATAACAAAAAACTCAATGTATTGCATTATGTATAAATTCGATAAAATCTTTTTTGATGTATGGACTACTGCCTCCTCAAAGTGATTTGATTTGTTCAAATGTTACATAGATTGTGTTTATAATGGGTTTAATAAATACAGTAGATGAATATTAAATAAAAATTATATTTTAATTATTATATAAATATATATATCATTTAATTTTCATACTTTTTATATGACAAGAAAATGAAAACAATGTTCATGTGTGACTACGACCTACTATCTCCATGAATGGTGAATTTTTAATTTCGATCTCCATATTTTATATGTTAATATAAATACATATATAATGAATATATATGATATATAATTCATATCTTCAATTTTATAGAGTATTATATCGTTATCTAATTAATCGGATCAAAAAATAACAAGTCATACAAACTCGAGAAAATGGGAAATTAACACCTAAATCGATGAAAATGATAAAAGATAATAGATTAAAGGGTGAAAAAAATTTATAAAAGAAACATATATGATATAATAGATATTAATATGGTTATATGATGTTTTAATAAAATCATAGATACCATTATATAATAGGTAATAGAGTGTTCAAAAAAAGGGAGTTTAAGGAATGGGATTTCCATATCACTTTTTAGATATGTGAGAGAAATGTCATATTCACCGCATGCTTATAATAGATACAGTTTATACTAACCATTTTGAAATATTATATCATGAATTATTTAACCTTCAATGTATTTAATAGTTTCATTTAATGATTATTTCCCATGGGGTTATGAGTTAAATTTTACCTATGTGGTAATGGATTTTTTCCACAATTTTCCTTCTTTGAAAAGTTTGTTATTTTATGCACCTATAATAATTTATGAGTTCAATATAAAACTACATAAACATGATATATAATGAATATACTAAATATCCTAATGATATATGTTTAATTTAATCTTATTCTTTTAGGGGGATTATAATTCAAACACTCCAAAGTGGTATGGGAGAGGTTGAATGTTTAAAGTTATTTTACTCAAGAAGGTTTCTAATAATATTTTATTTATTCCATCATTGAAAAACCACTTATTATTACTAAAATTTGATCAGTTAATAAAAATACCATCCTTATTATCCCTATAAATAGAATATGATCATTTATACCATGTAAAGGGTAGTCATTCACTCACTTGAATAATTTTTTTCATGGACATCCCCTAGAGTTATTCACTTTCAGTGAACATTTGAAGTTAAATATCCATATAATTTATCATGGATATGTTTATTTACTCAAATATTTTCCATTTTTATGTATGATTCATTATTTCAATGTTATTTTATTAACATATAAAATATTGATAAATCTGAATCATTTACTCGATACATATATTTGATAAGGAAAATTTCTTTTGAGTATAATTGATTATTGAATATACGATGAATGATTTTGATTGGAAGTGATGGCTGGGGACCAGATTTTACATTTTCCATCGATGCACTCACATTTTTCATGTGAAAAATCATTTTTCCCAAATTAAATTAGTTTCCACTTATAGTTTTAAACCATCTTCTGAATTTTCTTGATGGTATTGGTTTTCATGTTTCTCCTACATGAAATCAAATAATTAAGTATTTACTTCATATTAATTCAGTTATTATCATTTAACCAGGACAAAATTTCTTTAACATTATATATATAAGCATTTTATTCACAGTTTTTTGATTAAATGAAATTTGTTTTGGTTATTTGCCTTTTAATATCGATTATTCTGTATCCAGTAATGTAAATGTAATGAGTGCTTTTTTATTTACCTATCAATATCTATTATTCATATTGATTCATTATCTATATAATTATACTTATCCAAGAAAGATAATCTTACCTCACCCTTATTTTTTTCCTTTCACCATGATACGATATTGAATTATTGGATTGATTTTCCTAGATTCCGTTTATTAGTCATCATTTTGTATTGTGTTTTATATTATTTTCCCAACGTAAAATGGGTTTCATTTATATAATTTGGTATTCCAAAACAACTAAACTAAACAGTCCATTGGGCTTTGATTATTTATAATCATGATAATGTAATAAATTATTCACTAGATCCATGATTTTGGGTTTGGGTTGTTACACTTGTGCACCACTTCTTGGGGGATCGGACACATGGATCCTATAAATTATACATCATTAGAAAAAAAATTAGATTCTGGATTACCAAAAATATCATTAATGACAAATTTCATGATAGTGGTATTTTTCATTAAATATAAATAAAGAAATTAAAAAATAATGTGAAATTGTTTTCACTAACAACAAGAGATTAAATTTTCTATTTTCATTGAATAATATCATTAGTCGTGACATTGAAATATAGTATACTATGGGGTTTTTTCTATAAAATATGATAATTTTATACTTGGGATAGACCGTCATATGTGCTTCTACTTCTCCTAGAACCATCATGTTATATCAGAGTGGGTCACCTTAAAATTTATATTTATATATTTTATTTGTTATCAATATAAATTTAAACATCATATTTTATTTCATGTTCAATTAACTATTTATATTATGATGATATATCTTTTTCCCCTCTTTGTTTGTCAGTCATACAACTAAGATAATTTAAAAATTAATGCAAAACAAAATTGAAAACCCCTTTAGGAGGTTCCAAGATCTCCATACAGATAATGTAATGTTTCCCAGATTCTACTACATTATTACATGACTTGTACCATTATTCGTTACACTAGGACACCATTGTGGAAACTTAGTCATCATTTATCAAATAGAGTTTTCATGCATTAAATGTACCACATGTTGACCATCCAGGGTGGCACACATAGTTTCCGGAATTTAAACATGTATATCACCAAAATGTAGTCTAGGGAACACGTTTTTCAATAGAAAATCATTGGATCAATATATGTCACATATTCAATATATCAGGTGTAATTAGTACATGATGTCTAGATATTGGTTACCAAGAAACATGTCGTACACAATGGTTATTCTTTCTACATGTCATATACATCAAAAATTGTTGTGAGGAGTACATGTTGATTGTGTGTACTGCTAATATCTAGAAAAGAAAGGTACGCATAATGTGTCTAGAATTCACAAGACATTTCTAACATCTGTCTTGTGACATCCCACCTCATATCATTGGCTTCAGATGGTATAGGAGCAATACATGGCCTTAATCGACATCCCCATGGTGCCAAATGTTGGAAATTAAAATTATGTGTTTCAACACAAGTGGTGGATAATTTTCCCTTTTGAAAATAAAAAATAACCAAACACACCAAAACAATATACTACTAAAAGATTCATTATAACAGTGCTAGAAAACACATGGAAATACAATTTATATAAAAATAAAACTAAAACAATGTACCATAGTAGAATAAAAAAATATCAATGTACACATTGGATGAAAAAAAAATTCAACCCAATGAGTCAAATAAAAAAACTCTAAATCCCGTAACATGATTCGTGCTCCAACACTAAAATATAGGTCATCTATCACTATAAATCACTAGGGAAATGTTATATAATAAATTTTCACATGTCTTACTAAATAATATCTACATATTCATAAAAATTATTAATTTGGGCTGAGTAATGAAACATAATAGGCTTTCCCCAATTGAAATCCCTACTAGTTTCACTAGGATAGAACACATTGCCACATTTATCTAAAATAATATAGATTATATTATTTAAAACAGCTTGTATTAGAATATAAAAAAATTCCATTATAAAATTTTGTTTCTCAAAACTAACCAATTTTTGTGGTAAGAAACCAAACAATACCTTATAATCTTATCATAAGTTCCATTTTTACATAATCCATTTTATTCCACTTATCCACACATCCAAACATGCATGAAAACTACACATCCCTATACTCACGAGTTATGAGTCATCCTTTCACTATGACATTAGATAATGATCCATTTACGGGGTAAAGTATGGATTCTTATATATCCCACTAATTATGGAGTGACTTTCTACCATTGTTCGTCCCAAACTCACATGAACACACAAAACCAACATTCCAAAAACCAATTCCAATTCAATAGTGTAAACCATTTCAATAAAACTGTAATTTTATTGAAAATATTTCAATCAAATCATTTCATGAAAACCAATTTTTTTTGGAAATTACATTTCTATGTAAAAAAACTGATCAATAAATTTAGAATCATCATTTTAATACCATGTTACCAATTTAACATTCCACAAAATGCCCAATTTCTACATTTCTATAAACCATTCACCAAATTGTACTTCCATGATGAAATTAAAAAAACAATTCATAACCAATATCCATCAAAAGTGTGAATTTGAAATCAATGCATATTTTTCTATCTAGAGGTGTCAAGAGTGAAGCCACATACCTCAATGATTTTTTATAATAATGAATAATGGCCAACAAATTCCCCAAATCCCGATTTATTATCCAAAACCCAAAATTTGATTTTTTCCCCTATAATTGAAAAATCCAAATCTAATAATTATTATCATAAACCACATTATATATATCTGAGATGGACTAGATATATGAAATTGAGAGAGAGGGAGAAGTAGATCTAAGAAAATCCCAAACTCCACCATAAACGAAGACTTACTGTAAGAATAAACATTAAACCCACCAAAAAAAGATCGTGATCATTTTTTATTTGATGGGGGAAGCCTCTGAAGCAATTTGGAGGAATGAATCTCAAGTTAAATCCAATTTCTAGAAAAAGGGTTAAAATTTATTCATTATACAGATCCACTTTTTAATAATTTTTTAAACCGTTCACGGTTATTCTCATGGTTTAGCGAACTTTGTGATAACCATGAGCTAACCTTTTCCTCAAGGTATAACATTCATAGTAGGCTCACACTGTTAGAAAAATCGTGTGCCAACCATGAAAAAACACATTGTCAAAAAATTCATACTTTCTCCAAGGAAACTGCACTGTTTATAAAAATAATCATTTTTACCATTCAAATTCCCTTTTTATCATATCTCAATATGAAATTTTTTCTTATAGATATTTTAGGGTTTCCACAAATTGTTCTCAAATTGGGAATCTATATACAAGCATTGAAAACATTCAATAATTATTCCAAAACCTCATGAATTTCACCTAAAAACATTATATTCATAAAAATAATAAATGAAAGGTTTATCACATGAAAATATGGGGCACTAAAATCTTCTTACCCTTAGCCATTCCATCCAAATATTGTTGAAAATCACATATCTCACAAAAATTTTCATTCCATTGGTCATCCATTTCATTCTTATGTTCCCAAGTATCATCTTGAATATGACCATATTCCCACAAAACCCACATTAAACTAATGTTATTTCCATGAAAGAATTTATCTTACTAATTGACAATCTTCAAAAGGATATGTATCAATGAATCATCAAAATATAGTTTAACATGATACCATCAAATCACAAGGTTATGATCAGGCTAATGATTTTTACACAAAGATACTCAAAACACAATATGCACTGCACAAAACCATTTTTGTAATTCCAAGTGATATGAAACCCCTCTAACCCACACAATTATCTTCAAATAGACTATGTATCTAAGAGATAACATTTTCATAAATTCCAAAACAACAATTTTTAACCCTTGGAGAGATCCATATGAAACCATGATCACTCAACTCGAACAATTACATATCTTGAAAATGATCTGCATTCGATTTTGGATGACTCTAGTCCATATCCTTTAATTCCAAATCAACTGAATCTTCACTTTTTTAACTTGAAAAAGGATCATCTGAACCATTTAATTATCACATGTTTCCTCCCATCAACGTTTATAATAACAAGTATTCCCAATCAATGATTCCAAAGGAGTCATATGTATCGAGTATTGAAAAAAGTCATTAGGTAAATCCTCAAACATAACATTCATTTCACAGGGCCCACCAAATCCATTACTAAATCTTGCACCATTACTTCCAACATTTTTTTGTCCTTTCAGTTTTCATAACCTTCTATGGATGACACACCATGTTCATGGTCAATTGATTACCAAGTGTTATCTATCTATATTTCCATAAACGAGATATAAACCTTAGGTCATTATCTGACACAATAGAAACCGGTATACCATGTCTCTTTACAATATTTAAAATATTGATTTTTTATAATTCCTCAACTGAATGAGATTCAAAAATAGGAATGAAATGTGATTAATCTATGAGCCAATCCAATATCAACCTGATAGCATCATGTTTTTGAACTATTCCAGGGCGACCCGTTAGAAAATAAATAGCTATGTCATCCCATTTCAAGACAAGAATATGAAATTAAAATGACATACCTATCAGTCACTATTGTTATAGTTTAACCTAAATAAAATTTAAAGAAGTCAGAAAAACTCATTCAAATTACTTTTCATACCAACCAACCAAAATTGTGCTTTCAATTACTTATACATATTCATTATTCTCGGACTAACAACCCATAATGAAAGGGGGTAAGGATGAAGAATGTATTCTTAAAAATCCTTTAATATGACCATCTGATTTTTGAATGATAACATTATTCTCCCAACAAGTATCCATCCATCAATTGGCTCCCCACCCTTGTGTTTTAAACTAGTGGAATATAATTTTGAAATATAATTTTATGCCTGTTTTACAATTTTCATGAAATCAGGAACCAATAAAACTAGAATGAAATCTGCAACATCACCTTAGTATTCAAATTCCATGTTCATGCATGTTATCACTAATATCAACTTCCACTGAGGTGAATCCTCTTTCTCCAACTGAGTATGGGACTTTCTTCTTAAGTCATCTTCTACCGTATTTGTAACATCGCGATCCCTAAAGCCTGGAGCTAGTGAATTATTTTAATAAATTTCCATGAGTACAAGGTATCATGTCTCTATGTACTAATTACTTTATTAATCTTGAAATATAGATTATATAATTAATTTTACATTACAATTTATAACATAAAATACAACATAGATAATCCATTGATAATTCTATTATACCCTTAGTATATTCCCTCATATCAGTCATAAAACAATTCTTAGAATCCTGGGAAAATAAAACATATAAATGGGAGACCTTAGATGCAATGTATGGGTAAAAAATTTAGAAGAATCTATTAGCATTCAAGGTAAGATGTAGAATGAAAAACAAAAACCATCTAAACATAAATGTGAACATAATATGGAAAAATTAAATCAATCATTACTATATAAACATGCACATGGATATTCTAATAGTATAATAATAACATGTAATAACTAATTTCATAACTGGGGAATGCATAATTATAAACACATAAACTACTACGAAAATGCCTTGTTCAAAGACCATTCACAAATATTCTATCACAGCATTGTGCCAAGACACTAGTTTGTCTCATTAGACCTACCGATGCATCGAGGAGCAGTATAGGGCCTCGCCCGTCACGTTCTTTGTCCAATTCTATCCTTATATGTTAAGGGTCATAAATAACATAATAATTCGTATTAAAACTATAAAACAAAATGTCAATAAATTAACCATAAACTATGAATGGTATAGAAATATCACATCAATAGTAAAACATATCTTAAATAATTCAATACTATATGGAATATTGTATTATAATAAATCAACCACAATCAATAATAATATCCAGAAAAGGATATCAACATAGTTCAAAATGATCAGTAAATCAATTTGGGAGAAATATCCCTTTTTAGTGAAATCATTTAAACCACACTGAGTTTATAGAGGAAGTCATTTAGAAGAGATATTTGAATCAAATTGTTACATACAACTTTGATACTTTTTAATGGAATTAAAATTTTAAAACAATCAAATCTATATAAATAAATCAATAAAATCATTTTGAAAACATGGACATTAATTAAATAGATTTAGAAAAAATAAATATTTTAAACATTTAAAATGGTGATATATTTAAATTTATCGTCCATAAAACCTTAAAAATCATTCTAAAAACATTTTTATGACATATCAACTTGTATGTTAAATATTTCACAGTAAATACATACACATAAACAATCTTGGATAATAATGAGATTGAGGAATTTGCCATTAACTTATATCTGATTCTCTCTGTACGTGTCTGAAAATATAGTATATTGTTTTCAAACAAATTATTAACTTATATCATATGCATAATAATATTTATTATATTATATATGATTATTTTATTACATTATATTTCCAGTTTATTGATAATTCCAATTTAATTCAACGTTTTAGGTAATATTGCATTGTTTATCCTACATTTTATTCATGATCATATTACTTAGATCATGATATTATTACATGAAGTTTATATAATATTATTAATATATCATATATATTAATTATATAAATATATATAATATATAGATATATAAAACGGAATTCACTATTCAAGGAGACTGTAGGTCGTTCATACGCATTAACGATGTTTCTGCTTTCTTATAGTATTGAATGAAAGTAAGTGAATAAAATATATTTAAATACATATATATATATATATATATCATGTAGAATTATTATTTCATTTTTCTAATAATTATGAATAACATATTTTTTAAAATAATTATTGGATGATTAAAGTGGAGAGTGAATATCACAATTTTGTGGAGACGGTAGGCTGTATGTAAGCTCGAGCAACAATATCCTTATTTTAATGATTAAATTATATGGAACTGGATGTTATAATAATTATATATAATCATAATCATGTAATATTAAGTATTTATTTATTTTATACTCATCATTATACCTATACAAATAATGTAATATGGAATAACAAATTACGCCACGACATAAGGATGGAATGTTGTACGTATGCACACATGATGATATTATAATTCGTAGGATAGAAAAAATGCTGAATATAATTGTCCCATTATTATATAAATATATAAATATATTTATGATACTTTATTTAATACATTGGTATGGATACAATATAACAAGAAGAATTAGAAGAAGAAAAGATCTTTTAAAGATGTGATAAAACGGTTAACTCTTCTTCGAGTGTCTTTTTTTATTTGACCAAATGGGCTCCATAGGATGGCTCTATGCCAGAATTTATATTTCTATGATGAATTTGTGGAGGTTGGGAGGAGAAATGTGTAGGTTATTACCGACCAAAAAGGCTTTAGAGGTGTGATTTAAAGAGAATGGGACATGCCCTTTTATATGAGAGGTTAGGGGTATTTATATAAAAATCATGAAATATTTATTTATTATAAAACAATTTTCGGATTATAATAGAAAAAAATTTATTTATTTTTATTATATGATGTGTATGGGTATACATACTCTCATCCAATAGTTTTTAGACATGTTTAGTTCATAAAATTAACCATATCTTTTAGATTTAATCCTTTGTAAAATAAGGTAACTCTTACCATTTCCTCTTGTATTTCTATACATCCTGGTCAATATAATACTATAAAATTACAATATACCCTATAGTGTTTCATTTATGAAATATTTTTCACTATAAAATTTATTTATCTGAACATTACTTTTCTAGAATTTTTATATAATTTAATAAAATAGAATTTCTTTTAAAAACTCATTTATGTGAATTTCAATATTTAGTAATTGCTTTTCTCAAATCATAAGAACTTCATTTCTTCGAAAAAAATCCATCAAATAGTCCCTAATATGTTAATATCATTCAAAAATTAATTTTTGACATCTAGATGTTCAAAATAAATTTATTTTAATAATTATAAATTCATTTTTTTACTATTTCAATAATGATGTAATCATCTCATCATTATTACGTCATAAATAAATATATTTATCTAATGTATAAAAATTATAAAAAATATAACTTCATGTAGAAAATAATATTAAATTTATAATTACTATTTATTGACATAGAGATATGTTATATTGCCCTATAATAAAATCGATTTAGTAAAAGATATCTATTTATTTTATAATTATTTTTACTTTAAATTAATTATTATAACATGTCATTATCATACCCAAGTGGTCTCATGGGGACCTAAAATCGTACTATGGTTGTCCCTGGTTAGGTATTTCTCATAAAAAATGATTATTACACGTTTTATTGTAGTTGGGTATTGTTATAATATTATTTTTTACCCTTATTTTCTGGATTTCCCCTTTTACCACGGTAAATAAAAATAATTACTTATGATACTACTCATAATGTAAAAAAATAAAAGGTATATATTTAAAAAAATTGGACCTTATTTTTGAAAACATGGAACCAATTTTTCCATATTCAAATAATATATTATGTAGAAATTAATTTAAAATTAATTCTTGTTAAAAAAACTAGAAAGCGAGTTTTTATGATGTAAGAACTTTCATTGGATTCACATGTGTTTAAGCCCTATGTATGTGTGAAATTTACTTAAAATCAACTAAATAATATTAAAAATTAAAAACATAATCTAATTATACATTAAAAACACTCTAATGTATAATTTAAAACTATAAATTATTTTGATTAAAATTTTGTTTTCAATTAGAATTTAGTATTTTCTACTATTCATCCAGAAATGAATGTTATCAAAAAAGTAATAAAATTAATTCAAATAAAACATTTATATAAACATTTTAAAGAAGAATTTAATTTAATCAAATTGAAAATATAAAATTGAAAAATAATTGATTTGAAAGGGGGTTTCCATTAAAAGGTTGAAAACTACATTTTAAAAAAAATTAATATTCTATCTAAAAAATTGAATTTTTCCTCAAATTAGGTCTATAAAATAGATAATATGAATGTTAAACATTATATGGTATATATAAAATGTGATTTATTTTATTCATAACCTCTTTTTAAATTACTATTTTGATAGGTTGTGGTTTTCTTGAACTCGGTGTTGTGTGCATCGCATGCTATTGAATTATTTAAAAATGAATCGTATTGTGGAAGCGTGGGGTGTAACATTATCCCCTCCATCAATAAATATCATCCTATTAATTTAATCTCGAGTTTGAAGAATAGGGGTTTCATATTTAAAAATATTATCGATGAAATCTAACATCCCAAAATGTATTAATGAGGCCTCTATTTTAAAATAATGGTAAGTAGGAAGGTTACCAAAATTAACACATTATAGGGTTATATATAGGAAAGCATGGATATGGAAGAGAAAACTAACCATATAATTCCTATGGAGAGTGAGAAAGAATATTATTAAGATAAATTTAACAACATGAAACCTATAAATCTCTAAGGATCCAAGGGACCATTTGATCCATCTGAAAAGAAAGTACTAGTAAAACATATTTGGTGTTCAAGATCCTTTCCCTAAAGTTGAATAACATGAGACTAATTTATTACTTGATTTCAATAGAATATCATAATTTTTCATTACTTGAAAATGTTCCACTTCTTCTCTTATTCAATGAATCGATGTTTAATTTATCATTTCTAAAGTGTTGTATGAACATGGTATCCTTAAATAGAATGATAGGTCATGCAATCTGTCTCAAAAAAAGTTAGTATGAGTTATCACATATGAATAAGTACACCTATAGTGAGATAAGATATTAACCAAAAAACGTCACCTATACTATAACTTTTAATATCCATAAACGGATAACATTACAATCCATTCAAAAACTAACAATATACAAATTTAGAATGATGTTAACCAAAAGGGCTTAGATTTTATCTCACATATCTCATATGGTAGTTCATGGTTGTTAGAATCCAAACATGTGAACACCATAATCATTTATTATCTTTATTCATGGTAACAACCTAAATTATCATGTATACTTATTATAAACATGCATGTTTCCTTTTTCCAAAACATTGTGGAATATTCATTAAGTCCCAAAAATTTGTAAACTTCATTCATGACTGCATAACCCTCTTGTAAAAAAAATCCAAAATCACTTCTCAAGAAACTATCATCCTCCAATTTAATTATTTAAATCCAACATATCACTATTCAAACATTATTATCTTATCATAAGGAATATATTATGGGTTATCATTACCTTAATAATATGTTCTCTAAATATAATATTACCCTTAAATCAATTTTTTTTCCATTATAACTATTTATAATATTCTTGAAACTCTTTAGTGAAAAAGATAAATTGTATGCTCCTTTTATAATTCACTAATTCATAATTCAATTATCTAAATACAAAAATAAATCAATCCTTTCAATTTAATGCTTGGCATGGAATAGGTTATTCCTAGATTTATTGGTAGATTATTATGTTTTGGTATCGATTAGGGTAATTCCCAGGATTTAAATAGATGATACATTGAAATCCATAAAAATTGGTCACTCTATGACCTTTTTCTCACATAGACAACGTCTTCCTCTCTATATGAGTTATTCTTCATGGTTCTTGTTCCCTTCTTCTTTACATGTAGGAATTCAAATCTTCATTCCACTATGCTTATAAAATCTGAACATTAACAAACATTCATCTTCCATATACAAAATGTGTAAGTAATGTCATCAATGATCACATTGGAAATCATATGTCATGATACGATATTCAACATAATCACAATATATTTATCTCCAGTCATATCCATTTTTGTTACTTAAAATCACCACCATCAAACTCAATTTTAATCCAATTCCTGATGGATTCCTCAATTTTATAAGACCATGAAGCACAGGGTGAGAAACACATCTAACTGATGAAAACCAAATAATAAAGGGAAGGTTCATTCAAATTATAACATCTTCAGTTTAATCATATGTTATATGTGATCATTACAAAAATTATAGGGGTTCTTAATTTTATCATCAATGTTTATCATAGGTTAATGATTCCTAATATTTGTTTTTTAAATAAATTCCAATGTTATTTTGTATTATTTCTTTGATAACAATTGTTATGCCACAACCCCAAAATCCCAAAACCGGTCTATTATTTTTATATACTGGCATGATTATAAGGAATCATGTCCCGAAAGACCGATCTCTTTAGTATTCATGAAAAATAGATTAAAAACATGGACATTACATTATAATTTCTATCATAAAATACATCATTTATAATCCATTGAGAAAACCAGTATTCCCCTAGTATAATACATTATATCAATCATTATAAACTTAATGGAATCCTGGGAAAATAAAACATTAAAAGAGGTTATCTCAGATGCACAGTAAAGGTAAATAATTCAATGGAAGATATAATCATTTAAGGAAATATGTATAATAAAAACAGAAGTATTTTAAAAATAAAAACGAACATAATATGAAAAAAAATCCTAAATTACCATATAATCATGCACATGGATATTTTAATAGTCAAACAATCAAATGTAATAACTAATTTCATAATGAGGGATTTCATAATTCTAGAAATATAACTATAATGTCAAGGCCTTATCCTAAGACCATTCACAAATATTCTGTCAAGGCCTTGTGAAACAACACTAGTTTGTCTCATGAAACCCACTAATGCATTGAGGGTCTATATCAGGCCCCACCTTTTACTTACTAAGTCCAATGCATTAATCATATTAAATTTTGAGACATAACATAATAATTTGTGTTAAAACTATCATATAAAATTCCAATACATTCTCTAGAATCTATAAATGGTATAGAAATAGAACATCCAAAGTCAAAAAAATCATAACTCATTCAATAAAAATGGATGATTTTATTATAAATAATCAACCCAAATCAATAATAATATCTAGTAATGGATGTTGACATAGTTGAAAATTATATGTAAATATCTTTGATAGAAATAACCCTTTTTCATGAAATCATATAAAGGTCAGAAAATTTAAAATGGACACATTTAGAAGAGATTTATGGATCAAATTTTCTCATAAAACATTGAAACCTTTGAAATGAATTAACATTTTCAAACAATCGGGTCTAAATAAATAAATCATTTGAATAATTTTGAAAAAGTGGACATTAATTAAATAGATTTAGAAAAAATAAAATCAATAAAACACTTAAAATGATGATCTAGATAAAGTGACCCTTCAATAAAACATTAAAATATTCTTTTTTAAAACCTTTATATGAAACATCATCATGGATGAAAAATATTTCCTAGTAAATACTTACACATAAACAATCTCATATAATAATAAGATTGAGGAATAAAACCTTTCCTTAGAACCAATACTCTATATACGTGTCTGAAACACCTATATATTGCTTTAAAATTTATTATTAACATATATCATAATCATAATAATATTTATGAAATCCTGTATTATTATTTTATGACTTTATATTACCCATTTATAATTAATAACAAGTTAATGCAACATTTCATGTAATATTTATTTTTTTATCATATCAGTTATTCTTGACCATATTACATTGATAAGTATTTTATAAATTTCATATTGTATGATATAATTCATATGTCATATATATTCATAATATAAATATTTATAATAAATAGATATATAAAATGGAAAACACCATATCTGGAGATGGTTGGTCGTACTTACACTGACCATTGATTCCCTTTTTTATCGTATGAATGGAATTAAGTGAATGAAAAATATTTACATACATAAATATGTCCTTAAAATATAATTATTAGGTCAAATATTTTATAATTATGAATAATATAAGTTTTTATAATCATTATTGTATGGTTAAAGTGGAGAATGAATCTCATTGTGTTGTGGAGACTGTAGGTAGTAAGTACGCATAGGAGATGATTTCATTCCTTTAATTACTAGATTATATAGAACTATATGGTATATTAATGATAAAGAATCATAATCCTATCATATTAATTATTTATCTCATTTATACCCATCATTATACCTATCCAAATAATGTAATTTGGAATAACTAATTACGACATGGCGTGGAGACAGTAAGTCGTTCTTATGCATGCATAGTGATATTATTATCCATTTGATAGATAAAATGGTGAATATAATTGTTACATGATATTATCAATATCTCAATATATATTTGATACTGGATTTATTACATTTATATGGAAATAATATATAAATAATAATTATAATAAGAAAAGAACTGTGGAAGAAGGGGTGAAATTATTACCTCTTCCTCAGGTGTTTCCTTTTAATTTGAACAAAAACAGATCCATATGATGTCTCTCTTCCCTAATTTATGATTCTAGGATAAATTTAGGGATTTTTAGAGGGTAAAAGGTCTGTTTTTGTCCAAACCAAATGTCATTAGAGTTGTGAGTAAAAGATGAAGTGTGGTTCCCTTTTATAAGATATGTCAGGGGAACATTAGGAAAATTCATAAATATTAATTTATTATAAAAATAATTTATGTTTTTAATACCTCTAAACTGATTTGTTTCAATTATATGATGGTTATTGGTCTATATCCACTAAATAAACAAGTTTTAGAGATGTTTATGTCATAAAATTTACCTTATCTTATATATTTAACCCTTTGTAAAATAATTTATCAATTACCATGACCTCTCGTACGTTTATACTACATGGTAACTATCATTATAAAAAAATTCCTAGATAACCTAAAGTGGATAAGATATGAAATTTTAATAACTATACAATTTATTTGGAGGAATTTTAGATTTTTAGATTTTCTATATCATTTAAAAAATAGTATTGGTTTTAAAAACACATTTATGTCAATTTTGACACTATTTAGTAATAGATTTTTTTAAACTCATATCAATTTGATTCCTTAAAATAAAATGAATTAAATCATCCCTAATATGTCAATTTCATACATATTATACTTTTTCAAAATAAAGATGTTCATATTATATTTATTTTAATATTTATAAATTCATTTATTTAAATATTTCATTACTCAGGTAATCATTAAATACAAATTTTCTATGAAATAAATATATTTAATTAATGTTAAAAATTAAAAATAAAATACCATGAAGTAAATAATTTTTAAATTGTCATAATAACTATTTATATACATTTATATAAGTTATATAACCATATATTAAAATAGATTTAGTAAAATATATATATTTATTTTATCATTATATTTATTTTAAATTATTTCTTATAACATGTCGTTATCACGCCCAGGTGGTCCCATGGGGACCATAAATCATTTTAGGGATTCTCATGGTCATACATATCTCATAAAATAGGATTAGTACATGTGTTATGGAAGTTTAATTTTATTATAATATTATTTTTTACCCTTATTTACCTGATTTTCCCTTTAACAATAGAAAAAAAAATTAATTACTGCTGTTACAATTCATAATATCAAAAAAAGGTAACTATTTAAATAATTTTTATCTTATGATTCCAAATATGGAATAAATTTTTTAAAATTCAAATCAAAGATTTGGATGAGATTAATTTTATATTATTTCATTTTTCTAATACTAGAAAGCGAATTTTAATGAATAAATAAATATCAAAAGATTGAAATGTGTTTATTTACAATTTAAATCTAAAATTACATCCAATGAACTAAATTAAATTAAATGATAAAAATATATTCTAATTATAAAATAAAACCACAAAAATTTATTATATAACACTATTGATTATTATGATTAAAAATGTTGTTTTCAATTAAAATTTAGTATGTTTCACTATTCATTAAAATATGAAACTTTTCAAAAATGTGTCAAAAATTTAGTAAAACAATATTTTTATTTCCCACTTATAAATATGAATATAATTTCATCTAATTTAATATATAAAAGTGACAAATATTGGATTTTAAAAGGGTTGTCTTTTAAAAGGCGTAGAAACTGCCTTTTTTTAAAAATACTTATTTTATCTAAAAAATTGAATTTTTCCTCATATTATGTCTATGAAACAAAACATATGAGTGTTAAAATTATATGGGATATATAAAATTAAAATTTTTGTTAATAATATTCATAATAACTTTTTAACAGAATGTTTGATGGGTCAAGGTGTGCTTGAACTCAATGATGTGTTCATCCCAAGCTATTGAATTATTAAAAAATTAATTATACCATGGATGATTGGGGTGTTACATTATTTACCTTACCCCCTGAATACATCAATAAAAAATAAAAAAAATTTAAATATTTCATCCATATTATTTGTCTCAGGTTAAAATACTATTGAGAGATAATATTTTTCATGCTCTTATGATCCATAATCATTGTAAATTTATCAACCAAGAGAAAACGAAGCTAATTCTTCAACGAATGGGAAATTGTAGCTGACAAAAAAAATTTGGGGTATATATTCTTCATAAATTTTAAATATCGTGACACATAAATATCAAAATGATCTCCATGGATGATAAATCATCCAAAGCATAATCTTGAATCATCACAATACACCATGTACCCTTGTCCTGATTCAAGATATATCAAGAGAGGTGATGGTGTAAGGTGAAATTTATACTCTTTAGAATAATTATGAAATTATTCATTTCATTTGAAAGGAAAATTATTATTTGGAAAAAATATAAAAGTAAAAACTATTCATGATAATCACAAAAAATGAATTGGAAATTACCAGCTAGGCCACAGAAACTACATATCCCAATGACATTAATTGGTGGTTTTATGATATAGCAGCCTCAATATTTTATAGATCCATAGAATACCCTCTTACAGAGATTACATGTCCATGAAATCTTATCTCTTTTATCCAAAAATAAATCATTGATAATTTGACATACAGAATATAATCTCCCAAGATTCCCAAAATTATCTCCAAGTGTTTCCCATGTTTGTCATGTGTCAATCAATACACTAATATTTCATCCATAAACACCACCAAAAATAAATCTAGATAGATATAAAATATACAATTCATCAATTCCATAAATAATTATAGTTAATTCATAATACCAAAAGGCATCATAATTTATTCAAAATGGTCTTATCGGCTTATGAAAGGTGTATTCCAAATTTCATCCTTTAGAACTCTCAATTAGTGATATCCTAAGAACAGGTCAATCTTAGAGAACAATTTAGATCATCCCAATTGATTGAACAGAACCTAAAATCGTTGAACTATGTATTTTTTTCATTATCAAAACACAGTTTATCTTATGATAATCCACAAAAATACTCAGTGTTCCACATTCCATTTTTTAAAATAAAGTCGGTGCTGCCCTGGAGATGTGCTCAATCGAATGAAAGGTTTTCTTTACAACAGTTCCAACTTCTCTATCAGTTACCACAACTATGTTTTATTCATATAATAATATGTAATGAAATTATTAATGGTTACTAGATGTAGATAAATCATAATATATAATTCTCTTGTTGGTGGAAAGACAAAAAAATCTTTAGAAACACTTATGGAAATTGATCATCTACTGCTGGAAAACTGCAATTATAAATCTCTTACATCGATTACAATGTCAATGATGCCAACTAATATGATATTTTTGACACATTTGGAGCCAAAATGCCTATTTCACAATCCTTTACGTTGTGGTCTCCTCTAAATAGTTATGAACTACTTCCTCAGTTATAAAACTGACCCGTCGGGTATAACAATCTACGTGATCCTTGAAAATTATCAACCAATCCATTCATAGGATTACCTCAAAAGCATCAATATAGAGCATAGAGAAATTCGATATCAACTTATCTCCATTATATTCTATAGAACATGCTTTACAGAAAAAGTATTCACATTCTCTTTGACCCAAAATAGTTTGAATTATTAAGATCATATGAATCGTATCAACATTTAAACATTGAAAATCAATAACATAATAAGAAATAAATTAATTGGATACACCCATATCAAAAAAAAATCATGACAAATTGTAGAAATCAAAAGAATCATACCACTCATGGACGATGGTCAAGATTGATCATCTGTAATAACATGATCATTTCTATATAATTTTGTGCTCTTGATTTTTTTTTTGTTTCCTATTGATATTTCCCTTGTTGATGAGTCATTGTATTCATAGAATCCCTATGTATATCTCTATTTTTCATTTGAGTGCTATTCTTCTACCCTCACCTAGTCGAAGATTATGACGTCAATGACAGATGATAAGTGTTCTGAACACCTCGCCTTGGAGGACTGTGACAATAGTGCCCAAGATGCCCCATATGATTACAATTATGGAATTCTCTATCTGGTTTCATACACTATTGCTTCATGTGGTTGAATATACAACATTGGAAACATCAAGGATATTTTTTTGGGTATATAGTGATGATTCTCCAAACCAACCATTTGATTCTGATTTATACATCCTACATAGAATATAAGGACGTAACATTATACAATAAATAATGTTGAAAATAAATTTATAATTCACTTCATTCCATTACTAATGATTTTTTTTATATTTTTAGAATATTATGAAATAATCTATAAATATCACCCCATAATCATACACAATGGTTCCTACAAAAATAATATCCATTTCTTCCTTACTACAATATTTTTATCAATAACATTAATTATTTTCTTGAAAATTTTTCACAACAATAAACTTGGTTTATCCTTTTACCTTACCTATCTTTAAACCCTACAAAAATAATTTTAAAAATGGTTCAATTCCGAAAACATTAGTAAGGTTTATAACATGAAGGATAGAAATCATTAGAATATGAATACATATAAAAATATGAAATCATTTCCACAAATACATACTTCTCACTTAATAGGTATCATATAGTTTCTTTGTGAAAACATGATATTTACATAAAACATAGAAAACATAAATAATAACATAATGGTTAATTGGTTAATTTCTTAATTAGTATTATAAACCCCACAACTACAATATGATTCTTACCCCTCATGGATACCTTACAATATAACCCTCACAACTAATTTAATTTGGTTAACTATAGAGAGAAAATAAACACTAGTTAATCAATTTTTGGATTTCTTGATATCAAATAGTATTTAGAGGCTATACATATTGTAACACCACGAGCATAGTTACCTAGTGTAGGTGCATTATTACATAACATTGGGATGATGACAAGGAAATCATATCTCGAAGACCAATCAGTTTAGTATTATTGGAAACATTATTCATACATATGTTCAACTTTACAGCGTGAAGAGAATTACAACACAAATATATTTCATTAGAAGCATCCAAGCGTCCAAGATTATGCCAGCAGGTCACTCATAACTAACTTCTTCATATCCTGGGAAAATGAAACATAATAAAGGGGTGAGCTCAAACTCTCGGTAAGGGTATGTAATACAACAGAAAATGACATAAATATTATGCTTGGTCAATAATTGAAAACACATTCCTTTACCAATAATAAAAATGAATACTTTTATGGCAAGAATTTGAGTTGAGAAATTAATTCCATAATAAAACATAATCATGGGTATTCTACTAGTCGAATGACCACATGAACCATCAATATTATTTTCATTATGAGGGAATGTATAATGTCGAACAATCTGAAACATTTCATCAAGGCCTCAGCCAAGATGTCTAAAAATGATTAAAGGCTCGGCCAAAACCATATATCAAATTGGGAAAGGGGCATGACCAATTCCACATCTACATGCCTCATGAGACCTACTGATTCATTGAGTTTCTATAGCGGGCTCCACCCGTCACTTATTAAGTCCAATACATTCCTCATATGAGAAGGTTAAAATATAACATAAGCATTCATGTAAAAACTAGCATACGAAATGTCAATACTTAACCATAAACCATGAATGGTATAGAAATAGCACATCCACAGTAAAACATATCCCAAAACTATTAATACAATATGGAAGTTTTTTATCATAATAAATCAATTACAAATAATCTTAAAATCCATCCAAGGATGTTCACATAGATGAAATAAGAACCCTTTTTTAGAGAAATATCTCTTTCTATATTGAAATAATTTAAGAGCAAGAAAAATTTAAAAAAATTACTTTTTAAAATATTATTATATGATTTAAAGGGAAGATATTATGATTTTATAATGGGGGAAAAATATCCACACTTACCGTATAAGTTAAAAAAACATCCTTTCCTTAATTCTGTCAAAAAGGTTAAAAAGGACCTTGTTTGGAAAATGATTAAAAGATTACTTTATAAACATCTAATAAAAAGTAAAAAAAGGGTAGAAATTACTTTAACCCATAGTATGTAAAATAGTAAGAATGATATAAAATACATTTTTAAGAAACATGGATGTGGATGATAAAGAGGTCTTAGTAGATAATTACGTATAAACAACCTCAGATAATGAAGAGATTGTGATGTATACCAGTACCTTGATCATTTCCTTGGTCGAGGGTAGGTTAACCTAATGTATTGTGCTGAAATAATTTTTATTAAATTATACAAGAATCATATACATTAAAATGAAATCATATAAGATCTTTTAACATTTATTGTTAATAATATCTTTGTATTATCATCATTTTGGGTGTTAACTTTCATGTTTTCTTTTTTATGTTTTGTTACATAAGCCATGTTTGTAAGGGATAGGTTGTATATTATTCATATACACAATGATATCAAGTTATTAAACATTATTTTTAATCATCAAATGAGAATTAGTCTTGAATGGATACAATGGAGAATGAATCCCATCGCGTTCGTGGAGACAGTAGTCCGTACGTATGCACGAGAGACAATATCCTTCTGTTGATATTAAAATAATATATAATTGGATGTTATATCATGCATACAGAATCATTTTCATATTTTATTTCTTATTTACATAAATTACACATCATTATCATACCCATTCAAATAATAATGTTTTGAATAACAATTACACCACGACATGGGGACGGTAAGTCATACGTACTCACGTATTGTGACATGTCATTCAAAGGATGGAAATATTACTAAATATGGTTGTACCATATTTATAATAACATCGCATAATATAGAAGATACTGTAGTTATAATTTTATAATGATAATAACAATGAAATAAGAAGATGAAAAAGAAAGGAACTTGAAAGAGGGTGGGGAAAACATTACCTCTTCTTCGGGTTCTTCCTTTTGATTTGATCAAAAGGGCTCTGTTGGTTGGATTTATGATCAAACTAAGGCCTCTAGGTTGAATTTATGGATTTTTGGAGGATATTTGGGAAGATTTTGTTCGAGAAAAAGGGCTTTCAAGGTGTGAAATATAGTAAAGGGAGAGTGCCCTTTTATAGGAGGGGTGAGGGGCACCATAGGAAAAAATTAAAATATTATTTTATAATAAATTCATTTTAGGTTTCTAATGGCACCAAACTGATTTATTTCAAATATAAGGTGGTTATGGGCCGAAAAAAACTCAACCAATAGGTTTTATACAGTTTTGGGTCACTTTATTAACCTTATCTTTTAGTTTTAAATCTTAGTTAATTACTTTGACATTTACCATGTCTCTTTGTATTTTTATATTATATGGTTACTAAACATAATATATAAATCCAAGAGACCCCCAAATGATCCATTAATGATAAAAATATCATGATATATGTCATTTGTAATAACATTAGATTTTTAGGAATTTAATATGAATTAATGATATAATATTTGTTTTAAAAACTCCATTATTTCAATTTTGACAATATTAAATAATTGATTTTTGTTTAATCATAAAAACATTATTAATTCGAAATAAATTCATTTGAGAAATAATGAAATGTCATATTAACCAATTAAATTCGTGTATGTCATCAAAACTTTCAAATTATATTTATTTTAACATTTATAATACCACATATTTGATCCTTTTATTAATTTAAAAATTACAACATCATTATTGTGTAATAAATAAATTTAATTATTCAATGTCTAAAAATTATATATAAAATACCATTTTGTAAGAAATAGTTTTATCTTTCTAATGAATATTTATACTCGAAAATATAACATATATAACCCTACGTAAAAATGGTTTTTCTAAAAGATATATTCTTGTGTCATTTTTGTATTTACTTTAACATAATTAATATAAAGTGTCACTATCACTTACAAGGAGATATATGGGGTCTCAAAATCGTACCAAAGATTTCCATGGTCCGACATGTATCAACCAATAGGTTTATGACTCGTTTTTGGGTAATTTAATATTATTATAATATTATTTTTTACACTTATTTACTGGATTTACCCTTTAACCATGGTAAATAAAATATTTAATGAAGTAATTATTCAAAATGTATAAAAATAAGAGTTACCTATTTACACAATTTGTACATCCTGATTACAAATATGCAATCCATTTTTACATATTCAAAACACATAAGTGGTAGATATTAATTTAAAATTAATTCCCCCTGTCAAAACAAAAAGCGTGTATTTATGAAATAATAACTATCAAAAGACTGACACTTGTTTATGATCGGTTTAAATGTGAAATTATTTCCAATGAACAAAATTGTATTAAATGGTAAAAATATATTCTAAATATACTTTAAAACAACTCAAATTCATAATTTATCACTATTAATTATATCGATTAAAAAGTTGTTTTTATTAAAATATAATAATTTTCACTATTCATCAAAATATGAATGTTATCAGAAAAGTACCAAAAATTCACCCCTAATATAATTTTGATATTATTAATCCAAAATTGATGTCCATTTTGAATTATAAAATTTATAAAATTTAAAAATTTGGGGATTCCTATTCATAAAGGCTATTTTGATGGGTTTTGGTGTCTGCTAGAACTCAAAATTGCTTACAACACATGCTACTGTATTATTCAAAGAGTAGAGTACCATGGAAGCATGGGGTCTTAAATTCTCCCCTACGTAAATAAATTTCACCCTCACAATTTTAAAAAAAATTTTCAAAAAATAAAAGTTTGAAAATAGAAAATACCTTTAAGAAAAATGACATGCGAAATTAGGTTAATAAAATGTAGTTTTAATAAGTGTAAAAGTGAAATAAAAGTTTCACCACCAAATTATGATCTAGATTACGAGAACATTTGTGGAAATAAGAGACACATAATTGGAGGAAAAATTTAAATATTTATAGGTAGTGATTCAGGTCATCAGTCACAAACAATTGTTGAATTTAGGGCCTCAAAGCCATCAATCTTTGATGATTTAAAATATCATCGGTTCAAACAAATATAATGTATTAGGATAACACCTTTTTGGTTTTAATATCCCTTACCTAATTTTTACGAAATAATTTCTTTATAGAATAATATATATATATATATATATATATATACTTGAGAAGTAGAGTTTCATCCTTCAACTAATTCCTACCATAAACTCGTTTTTCACTCCAAAAGATAATAGAACTCAAATATATTATATTTATCCTAATCGTATAAGGATCCAAACATTAATTTATAATTCATCTATCATAACATTAAAAAAAATACATTATAAAATCCAATAACTTCACATAGTCCAGTGGTAGGTGATAAATCCCAATAACACTATGGTTGTGGGTTTGATTCCTGCAGCTTTGTCCGACGTGACAGGTTGTCACACGGTATGTGTGTTGTCTTTTTTATAAATATCAAAAAATAATCTCAAACTATAATTACCCAAAATACTTCTGTCCAAGTCCAAAATTTATAACGAAGTAAAACACAATGAAGATCCTTTTGCCGCGTAATAACATGTGAACACCTTCATAATGTATTCTTTTAAAATACTGCAATATCCTGAATTACCATAAAACATTATTGATTACATTCATGCTCCTTTATTTCTAATAGAATACTGGATATACTCCTTTTATCCAAAAAAATTGAAAACTCCCTCATTAATGGGATATATAAATCATTAATCAGTTCCAAGTTAGTCAAGAATATCCAATTTACTTTATTTAAATCAGCCATCTCTTATTCCAAAATCACTACCTCATTATCGGGACCATATTAAGGATTAACTTTCCGTCAACCATGTATTTTATAGAAAGTGTAGCTAACTGTTAAGTCACATTTCATAGAACCATATAATATCATGTCCTCTATAAAATAGTAATACAGTACAATCCTTATATATATCAAAATATTATTATAACCAGAATACAGTTCTTGAATCCAAAAACACAAATACAATAATTATTTAACTTCAACTGTAGTAACATAATAAGCTTGGACATGCTCTCATGGCCTCTTTTGAGGTAATATTCCTTGGTTATTAGGAAATTCATTTTCATAATGCCCCATTTCTCTAAAATTTTATCATTCAATGTTGACAACAACTTTCATTCCCGTGTAATCATGAGCTTGGTGTCCTTTATCACCACACTTGTAACAGACTCCCATTCCATTTAGGAAAGTACCGGGGTGTTTCTTCCCACAATTATCACATAATGGAAAATCTTATTTCCCCTTTTTCCCATTACCTGTCTCTTGCTCCACCATTCTCTTCTTCTTTTTCTTTACATTATTATCATAAGATTTAGAGATTTCCATTTCTGTCTTGATTGCAAATGAGAAAATATCTTTGTATGACGAGAAGGATTGTGATACCAAATCTCTACGAATAAATTGTTTTAACCCATAAATGAAACAATAAATCATAATTCATGGGTTACATATATAATATGATGTATGCCTCGCTAACCTTGTAAAGTTAGCCTCATACATTGTGACATTCTCATCCTCCTTCTGTCTGAGACTCAGAAATTTCCTTTCCATATCAGCTCGATAGTCATGAGGAAAGTATTTTTCTATGAAAATCCCTTTAAACTCCCTCCATTAAATATTTGATACTTCCTCATCATCCTTTTTTATTTGAATCAATAACCACCATTGATCAACATCTCTAGTAAGGCGGTAAACTGCCATAACAAATTTTTCCAATTCTCTACTCCCCAAAGCGTGGAATATTTTCTATATAGAATTTATCCACTTCTCAACTACTAATGTATTTTTACTCACATTGAATTTTGGTGGTTGTTTCCTCATGAAGCAATCAAACATTGATCCTCCACGCTGTGGATCTGGGTGATCCATACTGCTAAGGTTATTATTCATAACCTGAGTGAGTTATCCCAGTATGGTGATAAGCTGATTAGCACCAAATGTATCACCAGCTCCATTATAATTTTCTTGAGTATGAGGGAAATCCTTACATGTATTACGTGCGTTGATATGATTTCAATTCCTTCCACTAGGTTCCATTTCTAAACAATGGCATAAACTCGACTAGTTTATGAATCAAAATAAATAATTCCATAGATGTAAAGTTCCTAATATAAATTGAATAGTTTATGGATATAATCCATAATTATAAAAATGTTCTCATTGAGGAAGTATATACTCATAAACCCTTCATAATGGTTCGTAATGAAAATGAGTATTTTCCTAAGAATATCCCTCAGGAGTGTCATAAACAAGAGTGTAGCAAGGCCCATTGTCATCCTCTAGTTCCCGTTCGAGTCTAGCTCAATGCGGTCTTTTCGGGTTTACCCCTAGGTACATTTGTGCTAGATCTGTCTCTACCTACTCATATCCAGACATATATGTATTTCTCGTAAAACTCATAAAATCTATACAATACCAAAATTCTAGGAAGTTCTTCTATACTAATCCTAAAAGACCATCTTAGGTCTATGTGATCTAATCAGAGTTTATCTAAATCTACCTTCCACGGTTTGTACTAAACTTTCTCTGATACCAATTGTAACGCCCCCACCCTAGTTACCCTGAGTCAGTGCATTATTACATAACATTGGCATGATCACAAGGAAGTCATGTCTTGAAAGACAGTTCAGTTTAGTATTATTGGAAACAAGATTCATACATATGTTCAACTTTACAGCTTGAAGAGAAATACAACACAAATATATTTCATTAGAAGCATCTAAGCCTCCTAGATTATGGCTGCAGGTCACTCATAACTAACTTCTTCATATCTTGGGAAAATAAAACATAAGAAAGGGGTGAGATCAAACGCTCAGTAAGGGTAAGTAAAACAGCGGAAAATGACATAAATATTAAGCTTGATGAATAATTGAAATCACGTGCCTTTTCCAATAATAAACATGAATACTTCTATGGAAATAATATGAGATGAGTAAATAATGTTGTAATGAAACATAATCATGGGTATTCTACTAGTCGAATGACCAGAATCACCATCAATATTATTTCCATAATGAGGGAATGTATAATGTCAGACAATCTGAAACATTTTGTCAAGGCCTCGTCCAAGACGTCAAAAAATATTAAGGCCATGGACAAAACCACATATCAAGTTGGGAAAGGGCCTAAGAACATTCTACTTCTAGTTGTCTCATGAAACCTACATATTCATTGAGGAGCTATATCAGGCTCCACCCATCACTTACTAAGTCCAATACATTCCTCATATGAAAAGGTTGAAATATAACATAAACATTCGTATTAAAACTAGCATACGAAATTTAAATACATTAACCATAAACCACGAAAGGTATATAAATAGCACATCCATAGTCAAACATATCACAAAACCTTCAATACAATATGGATGTTTTGTATCATAATAAATCAACTTCAAATAAACATAAAATCCATCAAAGGATGTTGAATAGAAGAAATCCAAACCCTTTTTAGAGAAATATCTCTTTCTATTTTGAAATAATTTAAGAGCCACATAATTGTAAAGAAAACATTTGTTTTCAAAATATTATTATATGCTTGTAAGGGATGCTTCGATGATTTTATAACGGTGTAAAATAGATGCACCTTCCGTATAAGTTAATAAACATTCTTACCTTAGTTCTGTCAAAAAGGTAAAAAAGGACCTTGTTTGGAAAACGATGAAAATATTCCATTATAAACTTCTTATAAAAATTCAACCAAGGAAATAAATGAAATTAACCCATAGTATGTAAAATAGTATGAATGATTTGAAATACATTTTTAAGAAACATGGATGTTTATGATAAAAAGGTCCTCGTAGATAATTAGGTATAAACATCCCCGGATAATGAAGAGATTGGAAAGTAGACCCTTACCTTGTACTTTTCCTTGGTTGAGTTTATGTTGACCTCCTGTATAATGGTGAAATATTTTTTATTAAATTATACAAGAATCATATAAATTAATATGATATCATATATGATCTTTTAACATTTCTTGTTAATAATATCATAGTATTATCGTCTTTCAGGTTTTAACTTACTCGTTTTCTTTTAAATGTTTGGTTACATAAGTCGTGAAAGTTATGGATAGGTTGTATGATTTTCATATCCAGAATGATATCAAGTCCTTAAACATTATTTCTAATCATCAAATAAGAATTAGTATTGAATGGATAAGATAGGGAATGAATCTCATTGTGTTTGTGGAGACGGTAGTCTTTACGTACGGACGAGCGATAAAATCATTCTTTTGATATTAAAATACAATATAATGGAATGGTATATCATATATACAGAATCCTTATCATGGTATATTTATTATTTACATAAATTACACATCATTATCATACCCATCCAAATAATAATGTTTTGAATAACAATTACACCATGGCGTGGAGACTATAACACCCCAAGATTTCATAGTATGTTATTTCTTTAATGTAATGCAATTACATGCACTACACACAACAATGATTTCAAGCGCATCACGACTTACCAATCAAGCTGTTCAAAAGCAGTTAGGAATAGTATTAACTGAATTTTGAACATTATATAATCCTTATAATTTTAGAATCCATATTAGGATTTTCTTATACATAATGTAATAATAAATTCGTTTTTTCAGATAAAAGAATTATTTTTCAAAAAATGCAATTTTATAGCCTTATAATAGAGATCATTTTTAAAATAAAATATTTGACACTTTTATATATTCCATTTGACAGAATAAACATCTTATTTAGAATCTTGACATAAAAATTTAGTTTCAATGAATTTTTGATGTCTTTCTGATAACTTTCATATTTGGGTGAATAGTGAAAAATACTAAATTTTAACTAAAAACCACTTTTTTATCAAAGTAATTTATAGTGTTAAATTATAAATAATACTTGTTTTAAATTAAATTTAGATTATATTTTTACCATTTAATTAAATATTATTCATTGGGAGTAATTTCACTTTGAAATTGCACATAAACAATTGTCAATCTTTTGATAGTTATTATTTCTTAAAAACCTGTTTTTTATTTTGACAACGAGAATTATTTTTATATTAATTAATGTAACATATATGTTTTGAATTTGGTAAAATATAAATCAATTTTTGATTCTGAATACCAATATTTTATTAGTGTTAATTTTTTGAATTTTTCACAAAACATTCAATTTTTTATGAACTGTGAAAAACACTAACTTATTGGTTAAAACCGACTTTTTATTTAAATAATTATTTATTTTATTTAAAATTTATTTTAGTTAAAAATAGATATAAAATAACAATATATGTTCAATGTAATTCATTGGAGTCAATTTATATTAATTTAGTACTTAAAAAATTTTATTGAACTTTTTACTGTCTTTTACCCACCTCCAAGGAGCTTTTGAAAATTTTAATAAAACTTAATTTTACCGCTTCTATGAGTGGAATTTAAAAAATCAGAAAAACACTGTAACATCCCAGGTAAATAATGAATAAAACATTTTCATATTTATTAATATTTTCTAATTAAATATTAATTTTACTTTAAAGGGGTTGCTATGTTCGATAGTGTACTAATACGCAACAAAGAGTTTCTTTGAAATCTTACGTTGCACACTAGTAATAAAATAATATTATTTTAAATGGTAGTTAACACTTAGCCGTTATATTGGTTGGAATGAATATAAATAACTATAATATGATTATATATGTTTTTTAATTGTTTTTACATTTATCCAATAAAAGATAAAGGCTTAAAATAAGAAAAGAATTCAATTTTAGGCATAGATACTCTAATATTCACTAAAGGTCCACTTATTACCTTTTGATGGAGAACCTTCATTTAATATAGTTTTGGTCACTCTTATACATTCTATTGGACCAAATAAAATTTTTCATTAGGATCGGGACATCAAAATTTACTTTGTGTAAATTTTTGGTATTTTTCCGATAAAGTTCATTTTTTAATTAATAGTGAAAAATGTTGTATTTTAATTCAAAACCCCTTTTTAATATAATTTATTTATATTATTAGATTATTATTTGAATTGTTTTTAAAGTGAAATTAGAATATATTTTTATCATTTAATCCAATATTGGTTGTTGGAATTAATTTCACTTTGAAATCGGACATAAACAAATGTTAATCATTTGATACTTATTGTTCCATAAAACACGCTATTTGTACTAATAGTGGGAATTAATTATTAAATTAATTAATGAAACATATATGTTTTGAATTTTTTAAATTAGACATCATTTTTGAATTAGGAATATCAAATATATATTAGGGTAAATTTTTGGTATTTTTTTGAAAAACTTCAATTTTTGATGAATAGTGAAACCACTAAGTGGCAGTTAAAAAAACCGATTTTTCGTTTAAATGAAATTGCGCCACCTCTATGGTTTTAATTTATAAAATCCGACATACATGTTTGTCATTAATATGTAAAATGTGGTTCAATGGGATTAAAATAAGATTTAGGTGAATAGTAACTTTTATGTTTTTAATCACGATTAGAGGTAATTATTGTTGTTTAAGGTAAAAATAATGTTTTAATATTATGAAATAACCTAGAAACATGTCCTACCCTCATTTTATGTGTCATGGCAGACCAAGAAAATCCATGGGTCAACTTGGGGACCCCATGGAGCCACTTTGGTAGGAAAATGACATTACAAACTTTTTATTTAAAGATAAAATAAAAATGCCACAAACATGAGTTGTTTTACTAAAATAATTTTTAAATGGGGTTATACAAGTCAAAATTTTTACAATAAATATTCATTATAAATCTATAAAGATTTACTAAATCATGATATTTTTTCTATAATTTTTAGACATTAAATAAATTAAATTATTTATGACACCATGATGATGCAGCGATTACCTCATTATTTAATGATATAAATTAAATGAAAATATAATGTAAACTCTAAGAACTACACTTGTCAAAAACCTATTTGATGGGTATATTTATAACCCTTATCACTTTATCCTAAAATTATATTAATTTGGGACCTTTTAAATCCGAAAATCATTTTCAAATAAAGTATCATTTCTTTACCTTCCAAGAGTTCCCCTCCTCTCCTCTTATAAAAGGCCCCCACCTCTACCTCCTTACCCACAATTCCAAATCCTTTGGCTCAGCAAACCCCTGACCATTTTTTCTCTCCACATACCTCTCTTACTCCTTGAATCCTCACATTGGGCAGAAGTCTTCCCAAGTAATCATTTGATCTCAAATCAAAAAGAGTTTCCCATTTCAAAGGTAGTGTTTTCTATTGTGTTATTTTGTTTTATTTTGCTTCTCCAAACCCCTAAACTCTTTTTATTTATTTATTTTGTAAAAAACCCAGTATCTTAAATATACTATGAGGTTTTTATAAGAAGTATTCTAGCTATACTTACACACACATTCATCTAATGGTTAATGAACATACTATTTCTGTGGATGACGAATTTCTGCCTCTCGAAACGATGATTGTTCAACACTCATATAACACCTTGAAAGGTGGCCATTAAGATGTCAATATATTTATATATGATATATATTATGTTCATGTTTTCCTTATGCTTCTGTATTTTTCATTTGTGTTACACCTTTATGGCTTCCATTATGGGTATAAGTGATATCTTCATTTTAGGAAATGCGGACTGCTGCCCCCTCAAATTGATTTGATTCGTTAATGCCATATGTGGGATGTAAAAAGGATGGATTTAAAGTTATTATATATTATGTTTTAATGGTATTATAATATAACTTAATATAATTATTATTTCATTCCATTAATGTATGAGATATAAATGAAAGTAGCGTTCATGCGTACATACGGCTTACCGTCTCCATGAATGGTGCATTTCATTTCTTATCCCCAAATGTAATGTACTACTATAAGTACATATACATAATGGATATATATGATTTATGTTAAATATAAATGATTAATATAATCCTGGAATTAAAATATACATAACTCTTATTTAGTTTTAATTTCATTAATATGAAATAGAAATGAAAGTAGCATTCATGCGTACGTACGGATTACTGTCTCCATGAACGGTGCATTTCATTTATTACCTCTAAATGATTATGTAATATTATAAATACATGTATATTCTGAATATATATGATATATATGATATCCAAATCATGAATATCATTCTGGATATAATGAACATTTGACCACATGAACAACATGTAATTGTAAGAAGTCCACCTTTGACTTAATAACCAAATATCGACAAAACAATCATTATTAACTTAAATGATTACATAATGTTTATAACATGGTAATAAGTGATATAAAAGTAATAATGAACTTGAAAAAGGTTCTCAAAAAAGTAGAAATTAACTCAAGTTTATTATTCAGGACGTTAATGAACGATCAAGTCAAGTCGGACCTGAGGTAAGGGACTTCGTCTCAATCTCCTTTCATTGAGGCATATTTCATTTTATACACAACTTTCTTTTATACGTTGTATAAACCACTTTGACTTTTACTTTTATACAAAAGGAATCTTTTTCTACAAAGCATTTTACAAAATGACAAAAAGGAATGTTTCTTTTAACGTATGCGGTGACAATGACCTTTTCCGCCGCCACGAGTATTATATGGTCTTTGGATTCCTCAATAAGCCGTAATGTATTTAAAATGAAATAAATACAATATACACTTGTATTTATTTTGGTATTGAAAATGGTTTTTATAATGGATTTTTTATGTCAATATATTTATGTGATATATTGTGATCCAAGTGTGGAAATGTTTTCTTTCCATTATATTTTTTTTATGTCTTATGATTTTATAATGGTACATAAACATTTGACGGGTGGTTACATGATAAACCATATGATAGGTGGTGCCATGAATACTAAGATGGGTAGTTACGTTATAACCTCTAATGCATTGGGTATGGAAGTTGGCCGTATGGCTATTCCATTAAGTGATATGTGTGGAAGTCGACCGTATGGTTATTCCATTTAAGTATGTTTATGTCCCAAGTTACCTGTATATGTTATGTGATCATTATATGGGTTTTATGATAATATTTGGGTACAAAAGGGTAAGTAATGATCTTTTATTCATTGAAGTGTTTTTACTACTTCACAAAGGTGAGAAGTCTTACTTTGATAAAGTATAAATGGTTTACTAGTTTTTTTGAAAAACTAATAGTTTTCATTCATTGTGTAACCCTTAATGAGCTTTTTATGATCACCCCATGTTTTTTGAAATGTTTTTCACAGGACTTAATGTGGAATAGGGTCGAGGATGGGATCAAGGGAAATTCATGCTATATCAAACATGGAAGTAGACATGTTTGCTTTTAAGAGTTTTAATTTTATGGAAACGTAGTAGAAGTTTCTAATTTGTAATCTTTTGAGATGTAATAGTTATGTCCTAATTCTCTAAAACTCTAAACTATGAAAAGATCCTAAATGTGAATTATTCATTTAATTCAATATTAAGTATGGTTTAAGTTTGGGGCCTTATAGTTGGTATCAGAGGTTGGTTTAGACATCTTTAGGAGTTAGAAAATTGTTAAATTATAAATTAATTTATGGTATGATTGAAATGATATAGCATTTAAAGATTACCATGTTGCTTCGCTCTAAGATATTAGTGTGTTAAGAATTGGTTTTCATAGAGGAAACAGAACAAATTTTCTAGGAAGGCATATAGAGGGAAATTACCTTTCAAATCAGTATCCTGAGATGGTCAGAACCAGAACTAAACAGTTTGTTGCAGTGATGGCTCTGTTGACTCAGGTGAAAAATGTTGGTTGTTTTTATTGATGATATTTTGGTGTTTTCTAAAAGTAAATAGGAGCATAAAAGTCATTTAAGTGTTAACTTTCATACCATAAAATAAAAAAAACTGTATGGAAAATTTTTCAAGTGTGAGTTTTGGTTACAACAAATTTCGTTCCTTGGTCACATTGTTTCAAAAAATTGCATCACTGTTGATCCTACTAAAAAAAAGTTGATGAAGAATGGCCAAGACCCACAAATGTAACTGAGATCCGTAGTTTTCTTTGATTGGCAGGTTACTACCAAAGGTTTGTTGAAAATTTTTCACGGTTATCTAGTCCAATGACTATGCTAACACAGAAGGGTGTTATGTTTATCTGGACAAAATAATGTGATGATTGTTTTCAGGAGTTGAAAATAAGATCGGTGAATTCTCCAGTTTTGGCACTTCCTTCCAGGAATGGTGAGTTTGTTATCTACAGTGATGCTTCATTGAAAGGATATGGTTTCGTTTTAATGAAGAATGATCATGTAATTTCTTATGCTTCACGTCAATTGAAAAATTATGAGGTAAATTACCCTAAACCTGATTTGGAAGTTGCTGCTGTTGTTTTCTCTTTAAAAATTTGGAGGCATTATTTGTATGGAGTAAAGTGTGAAATATATACTGATCACAAAAGTTTAAAGTATATATTCACTGAGAAATAATTGAACATGAGACAGAGGAGATGGCTAGAATTAATCAAGGATTATGATTGAAAATTTATTACCATCCTGGAAAAGCAAATAAAGTGGATGATGATTTCAGTCAAAAAAGTAATTATTCATTAAAAATGTTGTGTTTGGAACGTGATCATTTGGTTAAGGATTTGATGAGCTTTGGAATTGAAGTTGTTTGTGCAGGAATTCCTTATGTTTTGTTTCAGGTATCAGTGTCATCTTCTCTATCAGACAGAATCAAGCAAGCACAAAAGCAAGACAGTGAGTTGCAGAAAAAGGTAGAGCTGGTTCAGAAGGGTAAGTTTCCTGAATTTAACATTGATAATGATTTTGTTTTGAGGTTTGGGAAGAGATTATGTGTTCCTGGTGATTCACAGTTGAAGAATGAGTTGTTATGTGAGACTCATAGTTCCCCGTTTTCAGTTCATCCTGGCAGTACTAAGATGTACAGAGATCTGCGGGAGTATTACTGGTGGGATGGAATGAAAAGAGATATTGCTGATTTTACTATGAATTGTTTGACATGCCAGCATGTTAAAGATGAGTAGAAGTTACTGAAAGGGATACTTTAGCCATTACCAGTGATAGAGTGGAAATGGGAAAATATATCCATGGACTTTGTTGTGGGATTACCGAGGACATCTCGAGATAATAATGCAGTCTGGGTTATTGTTGATCGATTGACTAAATCTACTCATTTCCTTCCTATTCGAGATACATTCTCTCTAGATAAACTCTCTCGATTGTATATTAAATAGATAGTCAGGTTGCATGGAGTTCCCCACTCTATTGTATCTTATCATGATCCCTGGTTTACTTCTAACTTTTGGAAAACCCTTCAGAAGTCTTTGGGTACTGAATTAAATTTTAGTACAGCTTTTCATTCGCAATCAGATGGGCAGTCAGAACGAACAATTCAGACCTTGGAGGATATGCTACGATCTTGCTGTATGGATTATCATGGAATTTGGGACCAACATCTTTATTTGGTTGACTTTTCGTATAATAACAGTTTTCATTCGAGTATACAGGTGGCACCATTTGAGACATTATATGGGAAGTGGTGTCAAACTCCAGCTTTTTCGGATGAATTGGGTGAAAGGAAGCTGATGGGACCAGAATTGGTAGAAGAGATGACAGAAAAAGTTCAGTTGATTCAGAAACACATGAGAACAACTCAGAGCAGGCAGAAGAGTTATGCGGATAACCAGAGGAAGGATCTATCTTTCAAGGTAGGTGATCATGTTTTTGTCAATGTTTCACCATGGAAAAGTGTAATGAGATTTGGTAAAAAAGGAAAGCTAAGTCCAAGGTTCATTGGACCGTATGAAATTCTGGAGAGAGTTGGGTCAGTTGCATACTGAGTGGTTTTAACTCCATGTTTATCTCAAGTACATAATGTTTTTCATGTTTTGATGTTGAAAAAGTATATGCCAGATCCATCTCATGTTTTGAACCCAGAGGTAGTTCTGTTGGAAGAGAATCTCTCTTATGAAGAACAACCAGTCCAGATTCTTGACCAAAGAGAGCAAGTGTTGTGTAATAAGGTAATTCACCATGTAAAGTTTTTGTGTAAAAACCATATGGCTGAAGAGGCAACATGGGAATCTGAAAACGCTATGCGGGATAAATACCCCCACTTATTTTGATAAGTGAATAAAATTGCGAGGACGCAATTCCCAAAAGGGGGGAAGGATGTAACATCCCAGGTAAATAATGAATAAAAATTTTTCATATTTATTAATATTTTTGAATTAAATATTAATTTTACTTTAAAGGGGTTTCTATATTCGATAGTGTACCCGATACACAACAAAGAGTTTCTTTGAAATCTTACGTTTTACACTAGTAATAAAATAATATTATTTTAAATTTTAGTTAACACGTAGCCGTTATGTTGGCAAGAATGAATAGAAATAACTAAAATATGATTATATATGTTTTTTAATTGTTTTTAAATTTATCCAATAAAAGATAAAGGCTTAAAATAAGAAAAGAATTCAATTTTAGGCATAGATACTCTAATATTCACTAAAGGTCCACTTATCGCATTTTGATGGAGAACCTTCATTAAATATATATTTGGTCAACCTTATATATTCTATTGGACCAAATAAAATTTTTCTTTAGAATCGGGACATCAAAATTTACTTTGTGTAAATTTTTGGTATTTTTCAATTAATGTTCATTTTTTAATGAATAGTGAAAAATGTTGTATTTTAATTCAAAACCACTTTTTAATCGAATTTTTTTTTATTATTAGATTATCATTTCAATTGGTTTTAAAGTGAAATTAGAATATATTTTTATAATTTAATCCAATAGTGGACGTTGAAATTAATTTCACTTTGAAATCGGACTTAAACTAGTATCAATCTTTTGATACTTATTGTTTCATAAAAACACGCTATTTGTTTTGACAGCGGGAATTAATTATTAAATTAATTAATGAAACTTATATGTTTTGAATTTTTTAAAATAGACATCATTTTTCAATTCATAATATCAAATATATCTTAGGGTAAATGTTTGGTATTTTTCTGAAAAACTTCAATTTTTGATGAATAGTGAAACCACTAAGTGGCAGTTAAAAAAACTGATTTTTTGTTTAAATTAAATTTTACCACCTCTTTGGTTTTAATTTCAAAATTTTCACATACATGGTTTTCATTAAGAAGTAAAATTTGGTTCAATGGTATTAAAATAGTTTTTTGGTGAATAGTAACTTTTAAGTTTTTAATCGCGATTAGAGGTAATTAGGGTGGTTTAAGGTAAAAATAAGGTTTTAATTTTATGAAATGACCGAGAAACATGTCCTACACTCATTGGATGTGTCATGGCCGACCAATAAAATACATGGGTCAACTTGGGGACCCCTTGGATCCACTTTGGTAGGAAAATGACATTAAAAACTTTTTATTTAATGTTAAAATAAAAATTTCACAAACATGAGTTGTTTTACTAAAACAATTTTTAAATGGGGTTATACAAGTCATCTTTTTGACTATAAATATTCATTAGAAATCTAAAAATATTTAATACATCATGATATTTGTTTTATTATTTTTATACATTAAATATATTAAATTATTTATGACACCATGATGATGCAGCGATTACCTCATTATTTAACGATTTAAATAAAATGAAAATAAAATGTAAAATATAAGAACTGCATTTGTCAAAAACCAATTGGATGTGTAAATTTAGAACCCTTATCACCTAAAAATCTAATTATATCAATGTGGGACCTTTTAAATCTGAAACTCATTTTAAAATAAAGTAACATTTCTTTACTTTCCAAGAGTGCCCCTTCTCTCCTCTTATAAAAGGCCCCCACCTCTACCTCCATAACCACACTTACAAAGCCTTTGTCTTGGAAACAACCTGACCATTTTGTCTCTCCACATCCCTATATTACTCCTTGAATCCTCAATTTGGGCAGAAGGCTTCCCAAGGAAGCGTTTGAGCTCAAATCAAAAGAGTTACCTGTTTCAAAGGCAGTGCTTTCTCTTGTGTTCTTTTGTTTTATTTTGCTTCTACAACCCCCTAAAATCTTTTTATTTATTTCTTTTTTAAAAACACCAGTATCCTATATATACTAGGATGTTGTTATAATAAGGATTAGTGCTACAATTACACACACCTTCATCTAATGGTTAATGAACATACTGTTTCTGTGGATGGAGAATTTCTACCACTCGAAACGATGATTGTTCAACACTCATATAACACCTTTAAAGGTGGCCATTAAGATGTCACTATATTTATATATGATATATATTATGTTTATGTTTTCCTTATGCTTCTGTATTTTTCATTTGTGGTATACCTTTATGGATTCCATTATGGGTATACGCGATATCTTCATTTTAGGAAGTGCGGACTACCGCCCCCTCAAAGTGATTTGATTCGTTAATGCCATTTGTGGGACGTATAAAGGATGGATTTAAAGTTATTATATATGATTTCATAATTTAATTATAATATACCTTTATATCATTATTATTTAATTCCATTAAAGTATGAGATTGAAATGAAAGTAGAGTTCATGCGTACGTACGGCTTACCGTCTCCATGAACGGTGCATTTCATTTCTTATCCCCAAATGTAATATACTATTATAAGTACATATAAATAATGGATATATTTGATGTATGATACATCTAAATGATTAATATAATTCTGTAATTAAAATATACATAACTCTTATTGAGTTTTAATTCCATTAATATGACACAGAAATGAATGTAGCGTTAATGCGTACATACGGCTTACCGTCTCCATGAACGGTGCATTTCATTTCATACCAATAAATGATTATGTAATATTATAAATAAATGTATATTCTGGATATATATTATATATATGATATCCAAATCATTAATATCATTCAGGATATAATGAACATTTGACCACACGAACAACATGTAATTGTAAGAAGTCCACTTTCGACTAAAGAACCAAATATCGACAAAACAAACAATATTAACATAAATGATTACATAATCTTTATAACATGGTAATAAGTGATATAAAAGTAATAATGAACATGAAAAATGTTGTTAAAAAAGTATAAATTAAATCAAGTTTATTATTCAGGACGTTAAAGAATGACCGAGTCAAGTCGGACCCGAGGTAAGGGACTTTATCTCAATCTCCTTTCATTGAGGAATATTTTGTTTTATTCACAACATTCTTTTACAAAGTGTATAAACCCCTTTGAATTTTACTTTTATCTAAAAGGAATCTTTTTCTACGAAGCGATTTACTAAACGACAAAAAGTAATGTTTCTTTTAACGTACACGGTGACAACGACCTTTTCCGCCGCCGCGAGTATTATTTGTTTTTTAGCTTCCTCAACAAGTTGAAATGTCTTTAAAATGAAATATATACCATATAATCTTTTATGTATTTTTGTATCGAAAATGTTTTTTATAATGGATTTGTTATGTCAATATATTTATGTGATATATTTTGATCAAAGTGTGGAAATGTTTTCTTTCCATTATATTTGTTTTATGTCTTATGATTTTATAATGGAACTTGGACATTTGACAGGTGGTTACGTGATAAACCATATGATGGGTGGTGTCGTGAATACTAGGATGGGTGGTTACGATATATCCTCCAATGCATTGGGTATGGAAGTTGGCCGTATGGCTATTCCATTAAGTGTTATGCGTGGAAGTCGACAGTATGGTTATTCCATTTAAGTATGTTTATGTCCCAAGTTACCTTTATATGTTATGTGATCTATATATGGGTTTTATGGTAATCTTTGGGTTATAAAAGGGTAAGTAATTATTTTTTATTCATTGAAGAGTTTTTACTTCTTTATAAAGGTGAAAAGTATTACTTTGATAAAGTATACATGGTTTACTTGTTATTTTGAGAAACTAACAGTTTTCATTCATTGTGTATCCCTTACTGAGCTTTTTATGCTCACCCCATGTTTTTTGAAATGTTTTTCATAGGAAATAATGTGGAATAGGGTCAAGTATGGGATCAAGGGAAAGTCATGCTATCTAAAACATGGAACTAGACATGTTTCCGTTTATGAGTTTTTATTTTATGGAAACTTAGTCGAAGTTTCTACTTTGTAATATTTTGAGATGTAATAGTTATGTCCTAATTATCTAAAACTCTAAAACGTGAAAAGATCCTCAATTTGAATTATTCATTTAATTCAATATTAAGTAAGGTTTAATGATGGGGCCTTATAGTTGGTATCAGAGGTCGGTTTAGAAAACTTTAGTAGTTAGAAAATTGTAAAATTATAAATTAATTTATGGTATGATTCAAATGATATAGCATTTAAATATTACTATGTTGCTTCGCTCTAATATATTTCTGTGTTAAGAATGGTTTTTCATAGAGGAAAAAAATAGATTTTCTGGGAAGGGATACAGAGGGAAATGACCTTTCAAATCAGTATCCTGAGATGGTCAGAATTAGAACTAAACAGTTTGTTGCAGTGATGGCTCAGTTGACTCCGGTGAAAAATGTATGCTGTTTTTATTGATGATATTTTGGTGTTTTATAAAATTAAAGAGGAGCATGAAAGTCATTTAAGGGCTATCTTTCAAACCATAAATGAAAAGAAACTGTATGGAGAATTTAGCAAGTGTGAGTTTGGGTTACAACAAATTTCATTCCTTGGTCACATTGTTTCAAAAAATGGCATAACTGTTGATCCTGCTAAAACAAAAGTTGTTGAAGAATAGCCAAGACCCACAAATGAAACCGAGATCTTTAGTTTTCTTCGATTGGCAGGTTACTACCGAAGGTTTGTTGAAAAGGATTCATGGGTATCTAGTCCAATGACTAAGCTAACTCGGAAGGGTGTTAAGTTTATCTGGACAAAAGAATGTGATTATTGTTTTCAGGAGTTGAAAAGAAGATTGGTGAATGCTCCAGTTTTGGCACTTCCTTCCAGGAATGGGGAGTTTTTTATATACAGTGATGCTTCATTGAAAGGTCTTGGTTTCATTCTAATGCATAATGATTAGGTAATTGCTTGTGCTTCACATCAATTAAAAACTCATGAGGTAAATTACCCTACACATAATTTGGATTTTAGCTGCTGTTGTTTTCGCTTTAAAAATTTGGAAGCATTATTTGTATGGAGTAAAGTGTGAAATATATAATGATCCCAAAAGTTTGAAGTATATATTTTCTCAGAAATAATTGAACATGAGACAGAGGAGATGGATAGAATTAATCAAGTATTATGATTGTACAATTCATTACCATCAGGGAAACTCAAATAAAGTGGTTGATTCTTTGAGTCGAAAAAGTAATTATTCATTAACAATGTTGTGTTTAGTATGTGATCATTTGGTTACGGATTTGATGAGATTTGGCATTGAAGATGTTTGTGCATGATGTCCTTCTATTTTGTTTCAGGTATCAGTGACATCTTCTCTATTAGACAGAATCAAGCAAGCACAAAAGCAAGGAAGTGAGTTGCAGAAAAAGGTAGAGCTAGTTCAGAAGGTTAAGTTTCCTGAATTTAACTTTGATAATAATTTTGTTTTGAGGTTTTGGAAGATATTATGTGTGCCTGGTGATTCACAGTTGATGAATGAGTCGTTATGTGAGGCTCATAGTTCCCCGTTTTCAGTTCATCCTAGAAGTACTAAGATGTAAAAAGATCTGCGGGAGTATTACTGGTGGGATGGAATGAATAGAGTTATTGCTGATTTTACTATGAAGTATATGAATTGTCAGTAGGTTGAAGCAGAGCGGAAGTCACCGAAAGGGATGCTTCAACCATTACCAGTGACAGAGTAGAAATGGGAAAATATATCCATGGACTTTGTTGTGGGATTACATAGGACATCTCGAGGTAATAATGCAATCTATGTTATTGTTGATCGATTGACTAAATCTGCTCATTTCCTTTCTATTAGAGATACATTCTCTCTATATCAACTTTCTCAATTGTATCATAAAGTGATAGTCAGGTTGCATGGAGTTCCCCTCTCCATTGTATCTGATCATGATCCCAGGTTTACTTCTAACATTTGGAAAGGCCTCCAGAAGTCTTTGGGTACTGAATTAAATGTTAGTACATCTTTTCATCGGCAATCAGATGGGAAGTCAGAACGAACAATTCAGAACATGGAGGATATGCTACCAGCTTGATCTATGGATTATCAGGGAATTTGGGACCAACATCATTCTTTGGTTGAGTTTTCTTATAATAACAGTTTTCATTCCAGTATACAGATGGGACCATTTGAGGTCTTATATGGGAAGCGGTGTCGAACTCAAGATTTTTGGGATGAAGTGGGTGAATGGAAGCTGATGGGACTAGAATTGGTAGAAGAGATGGTAGAAAAAGTTCAGTTGATTCAGAAACACATGAGAACAGCTCAGAGTAGGTAGATTAGTTATGCGGAAAACTGGAGGAAGGATCTATCTTTCGAGGTAGCTGATCATGTTTTTCTCAAAGTTTCACCAAGGAAAAGTGTGATGCGATTTGGTAAGAAAGGAAAACTAAGCCCAAGGTTCATTGGACCATATGAAATTTTGGAGAGAGTTGGATCACTTGCATACTGAGTGGATTTACCACCGAGTTTATCTCAGGTACACAATGCTTTTCATTTTTCGATGTAGAGAAAGTATAAGCCAGATCCATCTCATGTTTTGAGCCCAATGGTAGTTCAGTTGGAAAAGAATCTCTCTTATGAAGAACAACCAGTCTAGATTCTTGACCGAAGAGAGAAAGTCTTGCGAAATAAGGTAATTTATCAGGTAAAGGTTTTGTGGAAAAACCATATGGCTGAAGAGGAAACATGGGAATCTGAAAATGATACGAGGGATAAATACCCCCACTTATTTTGATAAGTGAATAAAATTGCGAGGAACCAATTCCGAAAAGTGGGGAAGGATGTAACATCCTAGGTAAATAATGAATAACACATTTTCATATTTATTAATATTTTTGAATTAAATATTAATTTTACTTTAAATGGGTTCTTTTGTTCGATAGCATACCCGATACGCAACAAAGAGTTTCTTTGAAATCTTACGTTGCACACTAGTAACAAAATAATATTATTTTAAATGGTAGTTAACACGTAGACTTATATATTGGTGGTAATTAATATAAATAACTAAAATATGATTATATATGTTTTTTAATTGTTTTTACATTTATCCAATAAAATATAAAGTCTTAAAATAAGAAATGAATTCAATTTTAGGCATAGATAGTCTAATATTCACTAAAGGTCCACTTATCACCTTTTGATGGAGAACCTTCATTAAATATATTTTTGGACACTGTTATACATTCTATTGGACCAAATAAAATTTTTCATTAGAATCGGGACATCAAAATTTACTTTGTGTAAATTTTTGGTATTTTTCCGATAAAGTTCATTTTTTAATGAAGAGTGAAAAATGTGGTATTTTAATTCAAAACCTCTTTTTAATATAATTTATTTATATGATTAGATTATCGTCTGAATTGGTTTTAATGTGAAATTAGAATATATTTTTATCATTTAATCCAATAGTGTTCATTGTAATTAATTTCACATTGAAATCGGACTTAAACTAGTGTCAACCTTTTGATAGTTATTGTTTCATAAAAACACGCTATTTGTTTTGACAGTGGGAATTAATTATTAAATTAATTAATGAAACATATGTGTTTTGAATTTTGTAAAATAGACATCATTTTTGAATTTGTAATATCAAATATAGCTTAGGGTAAATTTTTTGTATTTTTCTGAAAATCTTCAATTTCTGATGAATAATGAAACCACTAAGTGGCAGTTAAAAAAATGATTTTTCGTTTAAATGAAATTTTACCACCTCTGTGGATTGAATTTCAAAAATATGACATACATTGTTTTCATTAAAATTAATATTTGGTTCAATGGGATTAAAATAATTTTTTTGGTGAATAGTAACTTTTAAGTTTTTAATCGCGATTAGAGGTAATTAGGGTGGTTTAAGGTAAAAATAATGTTTTAATATTATGAAATGACCTTTACACATGTCATACCTTCATTTTATGTGTCATGGACGACCAATAAAATCCATGGGTCAACTTGGGTACCCCATGTAGCAACTTTGGTAGGAAAATGACATTCAAAACTTTTTATTTAAAGTTAAAATAAATATATCACAAACATGAGTTGTTTTACTAAAAAAAATTAAATGGAGTTATTCAAGTCAGCTATTTGACTATAAATATTCATTAGAAATCTAAAAAAATTTACTACATCATGATATTTTTTTATAATTTTTTGACATTAAATATATTAAATTATTTATGACACCATGACGATGCAGCGATTACCTCATTATTTAACGATTAAAATAAAATGAATATATAATGTAAAATATAAGAACTAAACTTCTAAAAATCCTATTGTATGAGTATATTTCGAACCCTTATCACCTTATCCTATAATTATATCAATTTGGGACATTTTAAATCCGAAAATCACTTTAAAATAAAGTAACATTTCTTTACATTCCAAGAGTGCCCCTCCTCTCCTCTTATAAAAGGCCCCCACCTATACCTCCTTACCCACACATAAAAAGCCTTTGGCTCGGCCACCCCTACCCATTTTGTCTCTCCACATCCCTCTCTTACTCCTTGAAGCCTCACATTGGGCATAAGTCTTCCCAAGGAATCCTTTTAACTCAAATCAAAAAGAGTTACCCGTTTCAAAGGGAGTGTTTTCTCTATTGTACTTTTGTCTTATTTTTCTTCTCCAACCCCCTAAACACTTCTTATTTATTTCATTTGTAAAAACCCAAGTATCCTGAATATACTAGGATGTTTTTATAATAATGATTCTAGATACACTTACACACACCTTCATCTAATGGTTATAGAACATACCGTTTCTGTGGATGGAGAATTTCTTCCTCTCGAAACGATGATTGTTCAACACTCATATAACACCATAAAAGGTGGCCATTAAGATGTCACTATATTTATATGTGATATATATTATGTTTAGGTTTTCCTTATGATTTTGTATTTTCATTTTTGGTATACCTTTATTACTCCCATTATGGGTATACACGATATCTTCATTTTAGAAAGTGCGGACTACCGCCCCCTCAAAGTGATTTGATTCATTAATGCCATATTTGGGACGTATAAAGGATGGATTTAAAGTTATTATATATGATGTTATAATGGAATTATAATATAACTTTATATAATTATTATTTCCTTCCCTTAAAGTATGAGATAGAAATGAAATTAGCGTTCATGCGTACGTACGGCTTACCGTCTACATGAACGGTGCATTTCATTTCTTATCCCCAAATGTAATGTACTATTATAAGTACATATATGTAATGGATATATATGATGTATGTTACATATAAATTATTAATATAATTCTGGAATTAAAATATACATAAATATCTTTAGTTTTTAATTCAATTAGTATGACATAGAAATGAAAGTAGCGTTCATGCGTACGTATGGCTTACTGTCTCCATGAATGGTGCATTTCATTTCACACCTCAAAATGATTATGTAATATTATAAATACATGTATATTATTTATATATATGATATATATTATATGAAAATCATGAATATAATTCTGGATATAATGAACATTTTACCACATTAACAACATGTAATTGTAAGAAGTCCACTTTCAACTTAAGAACCAAATATCAACAAAACAATCATTATTAACTTAAATGATTACATAATGTTTATAAAATCGTAATAAGTGATATAAAAGTAATAATGAACTTGAAAAAGGTTCTTAAGAAAGTATAAATTAACTCAAGTTTATTATTCAGGATGTTAAAGAACGATCGAGTCAAGTCGGACCCGAGGTAAGGGACTTCGTCTCAATCTCATTTCATTGAGGCATATTTCGTTTTATACACAACTTTATTTTATATGGTTTATAAACCCCTTTTACATTTACTTTTATACAAAATTAATCTTTTTCTACTTAGCGTTTTACTAAATAACAAAATGGAATGTTTCTTTTAACGTACGCGGTGACAATGACCTTTTCTGCCACCACGAGTATTATTTGGTCTTTGGCTTCCTCAACAAGCCGTAATGTTTTTAAAATGAAATAAATACCATATACCCTTTTATGTATTTTGGTATTGAAAATGGTTTTTGTAATGGATTTGTTATGTCAATATATTTATTTGATATATTTTTATCAAAGTGTGGAAATATTTTCTTTCCATTATATTTGTTTTATGTCTTATGATTTTATAATGGTACTTGGAAATTTGACAGGTGGTTACGTGATAAACCATATGACGGGTGGTGCTGTGAATACCAGCATGGGTGGTTATGGTTTAAACTCCAATGAATTGAGTATGGACGTTGGCCATATGGCTATTCCATTAAGTGATATGTGTGGAAGTTGACTGTATGGTTATTCCATTTAAGTATGTTTATGTCCCAAGTTACCTTTATATGTTATGTGATATTTATATGGGTTTTATGGTAATCATTGGGTTACATAAGGGTAAGTAATGATTTTTTATTCATTGAAGCATTTTTACTACTTCATAATGGTGAAAAGGATTACCTTGATAATGTATACATGGTTTACTTGTTGTTTTGAAAAACTAACAGTTTTCTTTCATTGTGTATCCTTTACTGAGATTTTTATGCTCACCCCATGTTTTTTGAAATGTTTTTCACAGGACATAATGTGTAATCGGGTCTAGGATGGGATCAGGGGAAATTCATGCTATCTAAAACATGGAACTAGACATCTTTCCTTTTAAGAGTTTTTATTTTATAGAAACATATTAAAAGTTTCTACTTTGTAATCTTTTGAGATGTAATAGTTATGTCCTAATTCTCTAAAACTCTAAACCGTGAAAAGATCCTCAATGTGAATTATTCATTTAATTCAATATTAAGTAAGGTTTAAGGTCGGGGCCTATAGACATGGTTGATATAAGTAAGTAAAATGTGGTTCAATGAGATGAAATTAATGTTTGGTGAATAGTAACATTTTACTTTTATTTACCACGTTTAAATGTTAATAGGGTAATTAAGGGTCAAAATGATATTAATATTACCCTAAAAAATGTCCTTATTCTATTGGACAAGTTTATCTCAACCAAAAACAAACTTATGAATAAAATATTATCATTTATCTCCACTTTGATTAGATTAGGACACTTATTATTATTTAATTCCAAAAAGAGATAAAAGAGTTAATATCAATGTTTAATTACAAACACATTTTTAAAATAGGGTTATACATAAGATAAATTCGATTAAAAATATTCATTAGAAATATAAAATAGTTTCTCTCATTGTGGTATTTTATTTATAATTTTTAGACATTAAATAAGTAAATTTATTTATGACACAATGATGATGAATTAATTACCTTATTAATTAAAGAATCAAATAAATGGAATTATAAATATTAAAATTAATATAATTTCAATGATTTTATGACATCCACGAATTTTCTAGGTGACTATGACATGTTAGGGATGATTTAATGTATCTTATTCAAAGTAAACAGTTTTTTATTACTTTTACAAAAACAAAATACAAAATAGTGTATAAATTGTCATAAATTAATATTTAAAACAAATATTGTATTATTGGTTGATATAATATTCCTAAAATATAATATTTGGCCAAAGGACATAAATATTATTATATATGTCATTAATGAGCCACTTTAAGTTTTATTGGAAGTTTATAGTATGTTTATTAACCATATAGTGTAAGAATACAAGAAGACACAATAAAAGTTAAACTATTTAACTAAGAGTTAAATCAAATAAGTAAGGTTACAATGGTAACCTAAACGTGTATAAAACCAATTTGTTGAGAGTATTTCGACCCATAACCACCTAAGGATAGAAATAAATTCATTTGGAACCATTATATACCGAATATGAGTGTATAATAAATTAATAATTTAATCTTTTCCTAAAATGACCATCACCCCTCTAATAAAAGGGAACTTCCCCTTCTCTCTATTTAACACCTTATTAGATAATTGGATCAGCCAAACCATGCCCTAATATCCTCTAAAGATCCCTCAATTCATCCTAGAGGCCCTCCTTTGGTCAGAATTCCAACATAAGTATCCCTTTTGATAAAATAAAAATGAAGAACCCGAAGAAGAGGTAATGATTTCACCACCCTCTTTCCACTTCTCTTATTCATCCACATACTCTTTCTTTGTTTTTTATATTTTAAAATAATAAATACAGTATCTTCTATATACTATGATGATGTTATAAATATGGAAAAACTATATTCATTATCCTATCTATCTTATGAATGATAATGTCACCACGTGTGCGTACGTACGGCTTACGGTCTCCACACCGTGGTGTAATTTGATATTCAACACTGTGTTATTTGGATGGATATTATGATGAGTAATATTTATATAAATAATTAAAATAACACTATAATGTCTCTGTAAAATTATTATACCATCCAGTTCCACAAATTTTTGGAAATGATATTGTTTCTCATGCGTACGTAAAGATTTCTATCTCCACGACGCTATGGGATTCATTTCCATGTTCACTATTCATCGACGATTATAAAAAATATATATATATTACTAATAAGTATATAATATATGACAAAATAATTATAATAGAGATGTATAAATATATATATATATATATATATATGTATAGTGACATATATCTTATGCACTTAGTTCTATTCAACACGAGATGAAAATGGAAACATCGTTTATGAGTACGTACGGACTACCATCTCCATAAACGATGATTTTCATTTCATATATATGTCTATTATACATATTTATATTCTAAATATATATGATATATAAATAATGTTTTATATTATGGATGTTCCTAAATATTTATCTAAGTGATACAATCAAGAGTAACAAGTTAAAACACGTATAATAAAGAAAGCGATTATTACCTGAAATGTAAATTTAACATGGAAATTATTACTAAATGGGTTATATAAAGTAATAAATGAATCATTAATGATTTCATAAATATTAATGTTGTTCTCTTATACATTAATAACATACTACTATCTTCATATAATAGTTTAAACGTACCATCGACTAAAGGAATGTGCAAGATAAGGGGTTTTCATCTCACTCCTTATTCCCGTGAGATTCATGCCATATTGCCACTATTAACTTTTTTGTTGTTTATGTAACTCTCATAATTGTATTATTTGTGTGATACAATTTAATTTATGTGTATTTACATATTCATTTTATGATACTTCTTTCATGGGGTGTATGTTTTGTAACTGTCCAAATTGGAAAGTGTTAATTCCTCAATCTCATTATTATCTGAGATTGTTTAGGAGTAAGTATTTACTAAGAAGTTTTTATCATCCATGACCATTTTCCATAAAAATGATTTCAAAATGAATATTGTAAATATTTGTGCAAGGTACTCTTTTTAGAGATCATAATTATAAATTTTTTAAAGATTTATCATTCTAAAACATTTTAATTAATGTTAATGTTTGCAAAATGATTTTTAAGGATATATTTATATGGACATGAATGTTTTGAAATAATAATTATTTTCAACATTTTCAAAGTGGTATGAGACACTTTGATTCAAAAAACTCTTTTAAATATCTTCGTTTATAAATGTGTGACTTTTAAATGATTTTACAAAAAGTATATTTCTCTCAAAATGTTTTACTCGTCATTTTCAACTATGTCAGCATCCATTACTGGCTATTATTTTTGAATTGTAGTTTATTTATTATAATAAAATATTCCATATTGTGTTGAATGAGTAATTATATTTTTGACTGTGGATGTTAAATTTTTACACAATTCATGGTTTATGTTTAAAGTATTGACATTACATATGCTAGTTCTAATACGAATGTTTATGTTATGTTTCAACCTATTCATATGAGGAATGGATTGTACATAGTAAGTGATGGGTGGGGCCTACTATAGCTCCTAGATGCATCGATATGTATCATGAGACAACTAGTCATGGAATTCTCCAAGGCCATTTCCCAATTTGATATATGGTTTTGGCCAAAGCCTTAATCATTTTTAGACGTCTTGGTCGAGGCCTGGAAAAAATGTTTTAGAATGTATGGAATTATACATTCCTTCATTATTAAATTAATATTGATGGTTCATGTGGTCATTCGACTAGTAGAATAACAATGATTATGTTTTATTATGGCATTATTTACTCATCTCATATTCCTTCCATAAATGTATACATGTTTATTACTGGTAAAGGCATGTGGTTTCAATTATTCATCATGCATAATATTTATGTTATCATCCGATGTATTGCTTACCCTTAATGAGCATTTGAACTCACCCCTTTCTTTGTTTTTTTTTCAGGATTCCAAGATGTGTATTGTGATTGATAAGAAGGGTTAAGATGAGGTAATAATGGCATTCTAAAAAACTATCTATGTTGTGTTTTATGTTTGAAATTGTAATGAAAAGTTCTTGTATGTAATCTATTTTACAAGATGCTAAATTGATCGGTCCTTCAGGACATGATTCCTTGTAATCATACTAATGTATTAAAATAATGGAACGATTTTGGGTAACTGGGGTCGGGCGTTACAGTTGGTATCAGAGGTATTTTAGCAATATCCTTGGATGCTAGAATTAGATAAACTCTGATTAGAGCACATAAACCTAGGATAGACTTTGTGGATTAGTATAGAAGGACTTCCTTGAGTTTTGGTAATATAGAGATTTTGTGAGTTTTACAAGAATATACATCCCTGTTTGGATACGAAAAGGAAGAGGTGGCTCTGGCACAGATGTACCTAGGGGTAAAACCCGATAACACCACATTGAGCTAGACTAGAACGAGAACTAGTGCACAAAAACGGGCCTTGCTGTAGTCTTGGTTACACTACTAGAAAAGAATGTTATACCAATGGTTCTGAACTGTTGGTATAGGCTGGAAAACCATTGATATAGCCTATACAAATGGTTTTCCAAAACATAGGCCAGTAAGCCTTGAGGAAATCCTTATACCAACGGTTTGATCTAAACCGTTGGTATATCCCATTGTATTGATTGATATACCAATAGTTCAAAGGGAACTATTGGTATATGTTTGTATAACATTTTTACAAACGGTTTTCAAAAGCCGTTGGTATATATTGTTTTTTTAAATTTGTCTTAATGTATATTAACAGTTTAGAACCATTGGGATTGTATTTTTAGAGAATTCGTATACCAACGGTTCAAAACCATTGGTATTGTGTTTTTTCAGAACTCATATTCCAATAGTTCTAAATCGTTGGTATTGTGTTTTTCCAGAATTCAAGAATTCCATAACTCTTATACAAATGGTTTAAAACCGTTGGTATTGAGTTTTTTCAGAACTCTTATACTGACGGTTTAAAACTGTTGGTATTGAGTTTTTCCATAACTACTGCATAGCATCCCTCCAGTTTCCCCTCCACTATACACCTGCAAAAAAATATCCCAAAAACCACCTTCAGACTTAAAATAGTATAAAAACACCTAAAATAGAAGAAAAAATCATATAAAACCATCAAACTCTTCCAACCATGTCATGTACTACAATTCCCTATTTCAATCTTCATATGACAACAATCATCCGGTAGTAATTCACCTCACACCTGAACAACCCCCCAACCAGCACAGCCCCCCCCCCACCTCCCCATCAAATTCTAATAGGCAGAATAGTCTGAGAAGTACCTATTAGAGTTGAATAAGAGTTTGAAATGTGTTCAAATCCCATTTTTTCTAATCCTGTGTTTGGATATGTAATGATTTTTGATGAATTTTTCATTGAACATTTATTGTTTATAATATATGGTGAAAATATATTTTCTTGGGAGCCTCGTCACTTATGACCCCATGAGTGAAACTACCCAACTCATGAAAAAGAGTTTGTTACTACCGTTGATGAGTGTAAATTTCAGTTGTATTCACTTAAAATGATTTCCTTTTGAAACAAAAGAGATACTTTGAGTGGTGTCGTCCACACCGTGCATCAGATTGAGGCGGAGTTGACTCATACACATCACAAATGACCCATGGATCATTTTCCTAATGTATCAACACAATTCGAATGTCTTTGGTGGTTTCCCATATGACGGTTGTTTTTACATAAAATCGTATCCATTTTAAATAAAAGAAAGACACTTTGAGTGTTACTGGCCACACCATGCCTCTGATTGAGGTGGGTTTGACTTGTACACATCACAAATGACCCATAGATGTCCTAAAGTATCAATAGAATCCGAATGCGTTTGGTCCGTTTTCCGTATGTCAGTTGTGGTTTTTTCTTAAACTGTTGTCCATTTCAAAGAAATGTTAGACACTTTTAGTGGTACCGGCCACACTGTTCCTTAGAGTGAGGTGGGGTTGACTTATACATGTGAAAAATGAATATTGGATCGTTTTCTTAATGTTTTAACAGAATCTGAATGCATTTGGTCAGTTTTCAGTATGTCAGTTGTTGTTATCACTTAAAATGATCTCCATTTTAAATAAAAGAGAGACATTTAGTGGTGTCGGCCTCACCGCGCCTCGGATTGAGGCGGGGTTGACTCATACATGTCACAAATGACCCATGGATTGTTTTCCTTATGTAACAACACACTCCGAATGTGTTTGGTTGGTTTTCCGTATGTCGGTTGTTTTTACTTAAAAGTATATCCATTTTAAAGAAAAGAAAGAAACTTCAAGTGGTACCGGCCACACCACACCTCGGATTGAGGCAGGATTGACTGGTACACATCACAAATGACCCATGGATCATTTTCCTCAACTATCAACACAAACCGAATACATTTGGTCGGTTTTCCATATGTCGTTTATTTAATTAAAAGTGCATCCATTTTAAACAAAAGAAAGACACTTTGAGTGGTACCGGCTACACCAGACATTGGATTGAGGCGGGGTTGACTCGTACACATCACAAAGGACCTATGGATCGTTTTCCTAAAATATCAACACAATCCGAATGCATTTGGTCAGTTTTCCTTATGTCATTTTTTTACTTAAAAGCCCATCCATTTTAAACAAAAAAAAGACACTTTGAGTTTTACCAGCCACACCGTGCCTTAGATTGAGGAGGGGTTGACTCATACACGTCACATATGTCCCACGGATCAATTTCATAACGTTTCAACGGAATCTGAATGCGTTTGGTCAGTTTTCCATGTGTCAGTTGTTGTTTTTTCTTAAACGGTTGTCCATTTCAAAGAAAATGGAGACACTTTGAGTGGTTTTGACCACACCACACCTCTGATTGAGGCGGGGATGACTCATAAATTTCAAAAATTACCCATGGGTTGTTTTCCTAAATTATCAACACAATCTGAATTCATTTGGTCAGTTTTCCGTATGACGTTTTTTACATAAAAGTGCATCCATTTTAAACAAAAGAAAGACACTTTGAGTGGTACCGGCCACACCAACCCTCAGATTGAGGCAAGGTTTACTCGTACATGTCACATATGACCCATGGATCGTTTTCCTAACGTTTCAATTGAATCTTAATGCATTTGGTTGGTTTTCCGTATGCCAGTTGTTGTTTTCACTTACAATCCTATCAATTTCAAATAAAAGTGACACATTTAGTGGTACCGGCCACACCGTGCCTCATATTGAGGCATGGTTGACTCACACACATCACAAATGACCCATGGATACTTTTCCTAAAGTATCAATAGAATCCAAATGAATTTGGTATGTTTTTCGTATGTCAGTTGTTGTTTTTACTTAAACTGTTGTCCATTTAAATGAAAAGTGAGACACATTGAATGGTTTCGGACACACCGTTCCTCTGATTGAGGTGTCTTTTACTCGTACACGTCAAAAATGTCCCATGGATTGTTTTCCTAAATCATGAACACAATCCGAATGCATTTGATTGGTTTTCCATATGTTGTTTTTTACTTAAAATCCCATCCATTTTAAACAAAAGAAAGACACTTTGAGTGGTACCAGACACACCAGCCCTCGGATTGAGGCGGGGTTGACTCGTACACGTCATATATGATCCATGGATAATCTTCCAAAAGTTTAAAAAGAATCCAAATTTGTTTGGACGGTTTTTCGTATGCCAGTTGTTTCATTCACTTAAAATCATGTCCATTTCAAATAAAAGTGAGACACTTTGAGTGGTACTGGCCACACTGTACCATAGATTGAGGTGGGGTTGACTTGTACACGTCACAAATTAGCCATGGATACTTATCTTAAAGTATCAACAAAATCTAGTTGCATTTGGTCCATTTTCCGTATGTCAGTGGTTGTTTTTATGTAAACTGTTGTCCATTCCAATGATAAGTGAGACACTTTGAGTGGTTCCGGCTACACCACGACTCGGATTGAAGCGAGGTTGACTCGTAAACGTCACAAATGACCCATGGATCGTTTTTCTAATGTGTCAACATAATATGAATGTGTTTGGTCCGTTTTCCGTATGTCTTTTTTACTTAAAAGCGCATCCATTTTAAACAAAATAAAGACACTTTGAGTGGTACCGGCCAAGACAGACCTCGTATTGAGGCGTTAGTGACTCATACATGTCACATATGACCCATGTATCATTGTCCTAAAGTTTCAATAGAATCCAAATGTGTTTGGATAGTTTTCTGTATGCCAGTTTTTGTATTCACTTAAAATCTTGTCCATTCTGAATAAAAGTGAGACACATTGAGTGGTACCAGCCACACTGTGCCTCAGATTGAGGCGGGGTTGACTCCTACACATCAAAAATGACCCATGGATACTTTTCCTAAAGTATCAATATAATCTGAATGCGTTTGTCCTTTTTTCGTATGTCAGTTGTTGTTTTACTTAAGCTGTTGTCCATTTCAAAGAAATGTCAGACACATTGAGTTGTTCTAGCCACAACGTGACTCGAATTGAGGCGAGGTTGACTCGTACAGGTCTCAAATGACCCATGGATAGTTTTCCTAAAGTATCAACACAATCCGAAGATGTTTTTTTGGTTTTCTGTATGTTTTTTTTTACTTAAATGCACATCCAATTTAATCAGTAGAAAGAAACTTTGAGTGGTATCGGCCACATCGGCAGTCTAATTGAGGCGGGGTTGACACGTACGTGTCACATATGACCCATGGATCGTTGTCCTTATGTTTCAACAGAATCTGAATGTGTCTGGTCGGTTTTCCATAGGCCAGTTGATGTTTTCACTTAAAATCATATCCATTTCCAATAAAAGTGAGACTCTTTTAGGGGTACCGGCCACACCGTGCCTCATATTGGGGTTGGGTTGACTCGTAAACGTCAAAAATGACCCATTAATACTTTTCCTACTGTATCATCAGAATCCGAATGTGTTTGGTCCATTTTCCGTATGTCAGTTGTTGTTTTTTTCATTGAACTGTTGTCAATTTTAATGAAAAGTGAGACACTTGGAGTGGTGCCGGACACACCGCGCCTCAGATAGAAGCGGTATGGACTCTTAAACGTCAAAAATGACCCATGGATCATTTCTCGAATGTATCAACACAATCCTAATGTGTTTTGTCAGTTTTCTGTATGTCATTTTTTTACATAAAAGTGTATCCATTTTAAACAAAAGAAAGAAACATTGAGTAGTACCGGACAAACTGAACCTCTGATTGAGGTAGGGTTGACTCGTACACATCAAATATGACCCATGGATCATTTTCCTAATGTTTCAACAGAATCAGAATGCATTTGGTCGGTTTTCCGTATGCCAGTTGTTGTTTTCACTTAAAATCTTGTCCATTTCAAATAAAAGTGAGACACTTTGAGTGGGACCGGCCACACTGTGCCTCAGAATGAGGCGGGGTTGACTCGTACACATCCCAAATGACCCATGGATACTTTTCCAAAAGTATCAACAGAATCAAAATGTGTTTTGTCCATTTTCTATATGTCAGTTGTTGTTTTTACATAAACTATTGTCCATTTCAAAGAAAATTTAGACACTTTGAGTGGTGTCGGCCACAAAGCACCTCGGATTGAGGCAAATTTGATTCTTACATGTCAAAAATTACTCATGGATCATTTTACTAAAGTATCAACACAATCTGAATGTGTTTGGTTGGCTTTCCATATGTCATTTTTTTACTTAAAAGCGCATCCATTTTAAACAAAAAAAGACACTTTGAGTGGTACCAGCCACACTGGCCCTCAGATTGAGGCGAGGTTGACATGTACACGTCACATATGACCCATGGATCATTTTCCTAATGTTTTAATAGAATCCAAATGCGTTTGGTCAGTTTTCTGTATGCCAATTTTGGTTTTCACTTAAAATCCTTTCCATTTCAAATAAAAGTGAGACACTTTCAGTGGTATCGGCCACACCGTGCCTCATATTGAGGCGGTGTTGACTCGTACACATCAAAAATGACCCATGGATAAATTTCCTAAAGTATCAACAAAATATGAATGTGTTTGGTCCGTTTTCCATACGTCAGTTGTTGTTTTTACTTAAATTGTTGTCCATTTCAATGAAAAGTGAGACACTTTGACTGGTGTCGGCCATAGCGCGCTTCGGATTGAGGCGGAGTTGACTTTTAAACATCAAAAATGTCCCATGTATTGTTTTCCTAAAGTATCAACACAATTCGAATGTGTTTGGTCGGTTTTTCGTATGTCGTTTTTTACTTAAAAGGGCATAAATTTTAATCAAATGAAGGACAATTTGAGTGTTACCGGCCACACTTACCCTTATATTGAGGCAAGGATGACTCATAAACATCACATATGACCCATGGATTGTTTTCCTAATGTTTCAACATAATCCGAATGCATTTGGTCAGATTTCTGTATGCCAGTTTATGTTTTCACTTAATATCCTATCCATTTCAAATAAAAGTGAGACACTTTGACTAGTACCGGACACACCGTGCCTCAGATTAAGGAGGGGCTGACTCGTACACATCACAAATTACCCATGGATACTTTTCCTAATGTATCAATAGAATATGAATGTGTTTGGTCCATTTTCTGTATGTCAGTTGTTGTTTTTACGTAAACATTTTTCCATTTCAAAGAAAAGTGGCACACTTTGAGTTTTGTCGGCCACACTGCACCTCGTATTGAGGAGGGGTTGACTTGTACACGTCACAAATTACCAATGGATCGTTTTCCTAAAGTATTAACACAATCCGAATACGTTTGTTGAGTTTTCCATATGTCGTTATTTTACTTAAATGTGCATCCATTTTAAACAACAGAAATACACTTTGAGTGGTACCGGCCAAACTAGCACTCATATTGAGGAGGGTTTGACTTTTACACCTCACATATGACCCATGGATCATTGTCCTAATGTTTCAATAGAATCCTAATGCGTTTGGTTGGTTTTCTGTATACCAGTTGTTGTGTTCACTTAAAATCCTATCGATTTCAAATAAAAGTGAGACACTTTTAGTGGTACCGGCCACACTGTGCCTCAAATTGAGTCGCGGTTGACTCATACACGTCAAAAATGACCCATGTATACTTTTCCTAAAGTATCAACAGAATCCAATTGCATTTGGTCCATTTTCCGTATGTCAGTTGTTGTATTAACTTAAACAGTTGTCCATTTCAAAGAAAAGTGAGACACTTTGAGTGCTGCTGGCCACACCACGCCTCGGATTGAGGTGGGATTGACTCATAAACATAAAAAATGACCCATGGATAGTTTTAAAAAAGTATCAACACAATCCTAATGTTTTTGGTAGTTTTTCCATATGTCGTTTTTTTACTTAAAAGTGTATTCCTTTTAAACAATAGAATGACACTTTGAGTGGTACTGGCCACACCGGCCTTTGGATTTAGGCGGGGTTAACTCGTACACATCACATATGACCCGTGGATCATTTTTCTAAAGTTTCAATAGAATACGAATGCGTTTGGTTAGTTTTCCATATGCGAGTTGTTGTTTTCACTTAAAATCATGTCCATTTCAAATAAAAGTGAGACACTTTGAGTTGTACCGGCCACACTGTGCCTCAAAATGAGGTGGGGTTGACTCGTACACGTCAATAATGAAATATGGATACTTTTACTAATGTATCGACAAAATCCTAATGTGTTTGGTCCATTTTCCATATGTCAGTTGTTGGTTTTACTTAATCTGTTGTCCATTTCAATGAAAAGTGGGCCACTTTGAGTCGTGTCGGCAACACCACACCTCAGATAGAGGCAGGGATTACTCGTACACATCACAAATGATATTTCATGTATTAAATATAGTCATTGACCTCTTTAAATGGATAAAAAAATTCTTAGATAGTTTCAGTTCATTTATCACCTTTTGATCATCCTTCAAACATAGTTTGGACACCTTACTTTCCTATAATTATAGGATTCATGAAAATGTTTATTATTTTTAAAAAAATATCCACAAAACATGCCTTCATTATTGAGTGGTATATGTTCTTATTCTCTATTGTTGTCTTTTGGTTACCACTCCTATTATATATCTCATTTCCTCATTAAAATTGGTCATGGTGTGAATAAAATAACCATGGAATTGTAATTTCATTAGAGATTATATCATATCAATTTCACTCAAAAATTCTTCTACTTCAAAGCACAATTTCTATATCATTTTCCAGAGGCATAAACAAGAAATACATGGCTATATAAGAATGATAAGTAATACAAAATAGAAAAATGGGTATCACAATACCACGGAATACTAAAGGTCTAGGTAGTAGACTAATCATACAATATGAATCAGTTGCAAAAAACAGATCTGATAACAATGTACCTAAGAAGAAGAGGAAAACCCCAAGAGTAATCTCCCCAAAATGTCAATATCAGTACCCAAGAATAATAGGCCTATAAAATAGCGGTAAGACCGAAGTCAAACCTCCATGATAACCACAATGAAATGGATAATATCCTTAAGATAAACATTTCACCAAAGTACCCATGTTAACCCATGTTCTCTTTTTCACAGACCCATTTCAATGCCTTGAAATCCATTCAATGCCATTTATAATACATTTTCCAAAATCCAAGGAAAACCAATTTTTATTTTGAAACACTTTTTCAACACATACAAATATAATTCCAATTTCATTAATCATTTTATAAATAAATTTTTTTAAAAAAACAAGTAGTTTCATTATCACAGGCTAGAAATGGAACCACCAACCTTGAATTTCGGTTTACACACACCCCCAAGAGAATACAAAACCAACTTATTTTTTATGAACCAATAAATTAAAGGGGAACAAACTCCTCCCAATAACCCATAAAATATCATATAGAATAAATCACCACCAAATCATTATAACATCATTAGGCATCCATATTTGGTCGAAAACAAAAAGATATACTGAATTCAAAAAAATCCATACCAGAGTGGAAAACTCGGTTCAAAAATAAAGAGTTATACAGAATTCAAAAATGTAATGGATCAATCTGCCCTTGATCACCATCACCATCACCACTGTCATCATCAACCTCATCATTTCCACCATTTCTGTCCTCATCGTCATCTTTTTCATCATCCCCATGCTCATCATCGACCTCATCCTCATTCTCAGCCTCATCCTCTCCCTCGGACCCATCCTCGCCTTCGTCCCCATCCTCATCCTCGCCCTCATCCTCTCCAACATTCTCTTCATCACAAGGACGTCATCATCTTTACCCCCACTAGAGATGTCACCTGGTGCCTTGGATAATACACCCATCGACGACATAAATGTCTGAAAAGCGGCGCTGGCCTCTGGTTGAAGTGATGAAGATAATGATTTAATCAGTTTCATAAATTCTTTGTCTCTCGTTTGAACTTGTACTTTGATCTCTATAACCCTTTTATTAGACTTTAATGCATTCTCCTTGAACTGTTCCAATAAGGTGGTACTAGAATGGATACCTGGAGAGGAACAACTCCTCGTTGGGACTATATTCATACCAGGTCGGCAGCGTACTCAACCAGAGTGCTCCTCTCCCATAACCTGATATAAATGATCGTGTGGCCCAAAATTGTCAAGTTCTTGGGCATCAAGAGCCTCTAAAGTAGACTGTTAAATATATTAATATATTATTAAATTTCAAAATAGATATTAAAATTTGAAATAAACAAATTAAAACTTAAAATCTTTTCGTGGGTTGGTTCATTTACCGTAGTTCCATCTTTTTTCCTCTACTAGAGAAAAACAATTTTGCTCGAGGGATACATCCACCAATATTTAGTTTGTGCTTCAGTAATGACATTGAAACAATATAATGTGCAAGTATAATCATATATTCAATATTCAATAAATCACGTAATTTAAGTAGGAAACAATAAAAATGGAAATTCCTAAAGAAAGGTTATGAACTACTATATCGTACTAGTTGCATCTCATGATCTGACATAGTTGTGCTCCCCAAAGTGTCGGGGTATTTCTTTGAATAAATGTTTTTTTTTGTTTTTTTCAGAATATTCCTAAATAAGTTTTAATAATAAATAATATTATATTAATGAAAAATATGAAAACTGTCATTTAAATACCTCAAATGAGATTAATACCTTAAATTTGGAAGTCACCCAATGAGTAATAATTTGGCGATATTGCTCTATCAGGCAGTCATCCACAATAGGTAATTCCTCCAACTCTATGCCCACTCTATCACACCAGCCAACAAACAACTCATGCTTATAAGCTCTCTAATGCTCTCCTAGCACATTTAAACGTGCTGGTCGTGCACCTTCGCCATCAGGTAAGTTAAACCGAAGATGAAGCCCAATAGATTAGTTCACATAAATAAAAAAACCCTACATTCAATTCAATAGATTTTTTACCCATATTTGTGCCCACGCGTTATCCTTAACATCGTGTGGCAGAATTCTCCAAGAGAGAGGGCTGACCGGAATTATATCGGAGTATTTGGCTATCGTCTCCAAAAACCCCCGACATTCCTGCCCAGATTTCTCAATAATTTGTCCATCATCGTTGTTTTCAACCATGAACTGTGTCTGGTGGTTCCATACCACACGCAAGCGAGTACGCCCCCTCACCCACCTTCTATATGTAGATGGATCTGTTATTATAGAAAAATAATATCATTACAAGTTATAATAAAAATAAATTTTGGTATAAAAATTTGATAAAGTTATATAAATATACCTGTGGTAGTAGCATAAATGGGCGTCACTAGATGTTCAAAAGCTGAAGGAATAGCATGTATAGGTGGAGTCCACCTCAGTCTACAAACCTCATCCACATATTGTGTCAGAGGAAGAGTTGAAGAATGTGGAATATAATAGCTCAGAGATAATGAACCAGAAGAAAAATATGATGGCATAGACGTCTGGCCAACTGGTAGTGTAAACATCAGAGGTCTAAATATCCCATCTGTCCCTAAAGACATAGCATGATCAAAATGGGGCATAGAAGATACGTCTTTGGTAGTGGACCGTCTAACTCTCACACCATGAGCCCTTGTACCACCGGCCTCAGTAACGGGACCACTAGATGATCATCCAACTATGACACCACCCCCCCCCCCCCCCTCCTACCACAAGCATCACTACTGGTTGCAATATTAGGATCCACATCGAATATCCCTCATATAGGGGGTGGGTCTGAAAAAAATATTAACAAAAAAGTAATCACATTATATTATAAGTTATTGAAAGATTTATATATGAAATAATATTCTCACAACATGGATGAGTGGAGAAACGCCCATCGGTATCATGCGATGATTATTTTCTATTGTCTTTTTCTACTGCCTCTCTTCAATGGGTGTCATTTCCTGCAATGAAAACAAATATGGAAGTAATTAGAAAGAGATAACTAATGTGTAACCCAAAAAACAAAATATACAAAAACCATTCTGATAAAAAAACATAACGAAACCGAAGATTTATGGTGGTTTGATTGTATGTACTAGGATACACACTCTAAATGATTTAGGTGAAACATGTAGGTGATAACACGACTGTATGATTATATTTATTTCCTACAACAACTTCAGTTTCACAATCAACTCTGATAATAGAGCTATTGGCATCATCATATGTAATAAATAGATTGCTTTCGATTGTAGTAGGGATAGTGTCAACAACATCATTACCATCATCAAAAACATGTATAGGATTTACTTCAATAATTACACCAAAATTAGGATGACGATGATCTTTGACATAAAAAACTTTTTTCACAATTGAAGCTAATACATATGGTTCATCGGTGGAAAGAATGCGAGTCATGTCAATAACTCGAAATCCACAATCATCAATAGAGGTGCCTTGCCTCGTCATTGAATCAAACCATTGACATTTCATCATCCTGACTCGACCATGCGAGTAATAATCGAATGTTATTATTTTCTCCACGAGTCCATAATAAGCTACATTTTTAGAATGAGGTCTAGTATCCGATGAACTGGCATAACAGTCTATTGTGGCAGTTATCATACCACCATTATGTTGTGTTATCATGTTTCTTGCTCATTCAGTGAAAATAAATTTGTATCTGTTGATCACAATTGATTTACAAGCACGAACCATGGTATTAGGACCAAAAGACAAAGCTCTTATTTCCTCACCAATAGAGTCTGCAGGAAAACTCAATACCTGAAATATAAACAAATAGTAAACTTAATTAAATATTATTTTTATTTAGTTATTACAGAAATATTTTAACCTTTAATTTCAACTAAGAAGAAATCCCTTCTCTATGAAAAGTCTCTTTCCTTCTCAAAAATAAAGAATGATGATTTCTATATATCAATTCTTTATATTCCCTGTAGATATGAATAATAGTAGTTTAACAAATATTTAAAATTACAAGAGATAAGTTAAGAGATACATGTACAATTTACTTAATTGATATACTCATTGAACTAATCAAAATTGAACAAAATTGTGTGATGTGCCATATCTCGCTCATCAAGGCTTAATGTCGTCAATGTATATGATCCTGAAATTCCTCATGTCTGAGAAAGTTAATGAAAAATGGGTTCAATTTTCCCATACTGTTCTTCTTCATTTCCCATTGGTCTGTTTATTCTCGTAGTAAGATCAGACAAATACATTGAGAAGAAATACATAAAATCATGAGCCAATTAACCGTTCACAATAGAACCTTAGAGATAATTCATGTTCCGAACATATGATTTCAATGTGCATATGTTTCATTTAGTTGGATACATCCAACGGTATGAAACGGGTCCACCAAGAAGTATTTCAGTCGGATGATTGATAGTCTGAGGCAACATGCATGTAAAAAATGATGGAGGGAATATTTTCACTAACTCACACAAAATTAATGGTGTCTCTGCCAACAGTTTTTGCATGAAGGATTTGGACAACCTATTAGAAAATAAAACTCTAATCAAATATCACAACTGAATAAGTGAGACTCTAACATTATTGGACAAGAGATGATGGATTGCTATTGGAATCAACTCATGCAAAAAGACGAGATAATCATGAGTCTTCGAAGATTTTAGCTTCAAGTCTTTTATGTTGACACATTTTGATATATTTCTTGAATAGTCATCAGGAACATTAATAGTCTATAGCAATTCCAGAAATTGATTTTTTTCAGTAGGTGTCATCACATAAGAAGCACATGGAACTTTCCATTTATTGTCACTAATACACAGAGGATGCAATTATGGTTTGATCCCCCAATCTACCAAGTCACGCTGAGATCGTAAATCATATTTTTTCTTCCGCTTGCCATTTAGGAGAATCGAAAGACACATTTCCCATATATTCATTTCAATGTTCATTACGTCTATGAAATGACGTAACATGTTGGTTGACCAATACAACAACTCAAAGAATATACTCTTCTTTCTTCCAATTGTAACAGGTATCATTGAAATGATTTTTCATCTTTCTAGATTTCATTACACCATTCCCAAATGAGTAACTGAAATATTTCAATTCATTAAGCACATCAGTTCCAGACATACGCTGAGGTGGATCGTCATTCTCCATGGTATTGTCAAATCTTCGACGATTGTTTCTATATGGATGGTCCATTGGCAAGAATCGTTGATGTCCCATAAAACTAAAACTACGATGATATTTCAGTCTTCCTGATCGATTATTATTCATACAAATAGGACATGACAATTTTTTTTTTGTTCTCCATCCATAAATCATTGCATAAGCAGCTAAATCATTGATCGTCCACATAAGTGCATCACAGATCTGAAATATATCTTTCGAAGATGCATCGTATGTGGGAACACCCACATCCCAATGAAGTTTCAACTCATTTATTAAGGTTTCATGTATACATCTATATCATTTCCGGGATCAGAAGGACTAGATATCAGTATACTAAAGAAAGTGTATGTCTTTTTCTTACACAACCAAGGGGGAAGGTTATAAATGTGTATGAAAACCGGCCATGTGCTATGCGAAGTAAGTATCTGCCCAAATGGATTAAAATTGTCATATAAAAGGCCCAGTCTCACACTACGCACGTCGACTGAAAATTCAGGAAATCAATCATCAAATCTCTACCTTGAAAATCCATCTTCAGGGTGAACCAACTCTTCATTATTATTTTTTCTCTCAGTGTCATGCAATCGCATATTCACGGATATTTCATCAGACATGAAACGGTTTTGTAATCTGGGGATCAATAGAATGTGCCACATTACCTTTTGTGGCAAACGAGATGGGGTTCCATCATCATTTGGCTTCCATCGAGAGGTTCCACATTTGATACAATCATTTCTTTCAGAAGTTTACTACCAAAATAAGCTGAAATCATTCGGTCAAGCATGAATTTTTTTTTGAGAATCCAAGTTCATCAACTAACTTCTATGCCATATAGTGGTTTGAGGGAATATCTGCATCATCTGGATGTATGTCCTTCAAAACGGTAAGAATGTAATCAATTACAGTATTCGAAGTCCCATACTTAGTTTTCCCATGAAACAATTGGATTAAAAAATCCAACTTTTTCATTTTACCACAATGCTGATATACTGGAGTCGTCGCAACATCATTACATTTTTTCACCCTATCAATATCATCATTTTCATTGGACGTATCATGTGTGATTGTATAAAAATCTTGTTGGCTGGACATCGTTTCCTTTTCATGATGCCGAATAATGGGAAACCGGTCATATATCAAACTCTACAATTCTGTCCTATCATTTGGATCATCAACATTTTGAGATTCCATTTTCTATCCATTGTGATACCACACATAATAGTTTGTTTGGAAACCATATTTGGCTATATGATAGATTATTGCTTCACGACTCAACCAAGGTCTTCCAAGACAATTAAAACATGTGTAGTGTATATGACCACTATCTGATTCCTTGTCAAATGCAAAATATAGAACGGTGTTTAAATTATTTTGAAAATCGGTTTAAATTCGATCAGTTTCGTACATCCAACTTCTATCCATTCTGTAAAAAAATTGCAATTATTCATTTCAATGCAATTCAATAATATTGAAGTTTAATCAAAAAATTATTTAGGTAAATGACAATTGTTTACATTATATAAAAGCATAACTGACACGTTACTCTATATGAGAATCATATTAATAAATACAAAAAAATACAGTTTATATAAGAATATAAGATACAGAATTTATAATGCCTATATTCAACGATTGCCTAGTAAGATATTGGAAGTGGATAAAGGAATACATAATATTTATGGGTATTATTGGTAGTACATGAGTTTTATACTTTAACATCTTCAGGGAGATCAGGATGAGGAGTAGGGTGAGGATCAGGGGAGTGGTGGGACTGTCCAAGGGGGGTGCGGGGTGTCCAGGGGTGTGCGGGGGTGTCTAGGGGGTGGTGGGGCTGTCTAGGGGGTCGGAGGTGTCCAGGGGTGGGGGGATGTCTATGGGGGTCGGGGTGTCAATGTGGGCAGGCTGTCCGCGGGGGTGGCCAGGCTATCCAAGGGGGTAGTGGGAGTCCAGGGGGTTGGCGGGCAGTCCATGGAGGTGAGCGGGGTGTCCAGGGGGAGGGTGGGGATGTTCGGGGGGGTACGGGGTTTCTAGGAGGTGGGAGGGCTTCCCATGGTTGTGGCGGGGTTGTCCAGGGGTCTGGAGTGTCCAGGATGGTGGGAGGGCAGTCCAGGGGGGTGGGCGGGCTATCCACAGGGGGTGGTCAGGCTCTCCATGGGGGTGGAGGCGTTGTCCAGTGGGGTCGGGGTGTTAAGGGGGTGGGTGGGGGGGTGGATTTCTAGTGTTGGGGGCCCGGGGTGATGGGAGTGTCCGTGGGGTGGTGGGAGGGTGTTCAGGGGAGGGGTAGGTGGGCTGTCAACAAGGGTGGGGGTGATGTCCATGGGGCACGGGTTGTCCAAGGGGGTGGGCGGGCTGTCCATGGGGGTGGCGGGGCTTACAAGGGGGGTCGGGGTGTTCAGGGGGTGGGGGGATTTCCAGGGGTGGGGGTTTGTACTATAAATTTAGCGGATGCTTCGGGGAATCATCACAGAATGTTTTTGGTTGCGTTTTTTGTTTTAGGGACGGTTTCACCTGCCAAAAAATGGAAAGGATATAGTAGTGGTTTGAACGGCCATTATATCCTCAGAATTTTTTGTCATTGAAAACAACTTCTAAAACAAAAATTGGTAAAAAAATATTGACCTTAAATAGTGGTGTTTTAATCCACTACTAAACAACCATTAGAAATATATAGCAGGGGTTTAAAACGTTGCTATATATCACTTTAAAAAAACCCAACTGCAGAATTTGCAACCCTGGAAGAGAAAAACAAATTTCAATACATATGTTTAAAATTATATCCATATTCACCACACCCACCTATGAGATCATATAATCATGAATGTTATCAACATGGTTTACTAGAATGTAAAAATTAATTGACTATTCCGGGAATACATTACCTTATTTTAAGCCAGGAAAAACATTCAAGTGGCTATAAGATTATTAAGACATCCTTGGAAGACATTAATGAAGGAAGATGTGAACTCATTACAAAATATAATGAGATGTACACAATCTGAAAATGGTATTATGCTATGGGATATTAGTGTTAATTCTCAAACATGGATCCAAACTTATTAAGTATTCACTAAGTATAAATATGTTTAAGGAGATTTTAGAATACAATAAAAATGGGATCTGTCTTTGTACAGTTCCAAATAAGCCACCTAGAAAACATTTTTCCTATTTTATAAACATATATTGAAATACCACTCATTTATATCATTAAAATATCAATAGGTTTCATTATTAAAAAAACTGAATGTTGGAATCATAAAAACATAACCAAATAGTCACTCAGGGAGTCAGAACCACCCACAAAACAATTAGGCACACTTTATGAATACTATGGTCTATAAGAAGAACTTAAGAATAACTCACCTGAAATTCATCTCCAAAGGAACCCAGTACATAATCACTATAAATCCATTAGAAAATAAAATACATTAAAAACCAACACTACAAACTCTATAGAACAAAAGAATAGGAAGCCCCATGGTCCTAGGAAAATTCCATCATTCTTAGGTGGAATCACCATATTAGTGGCAGTATGTCATATGTTTAGTTACAAATGATATATAAAACTGTAGTCAACCTTAGTAATAGACATCTACCAATAATTTATTAGCCATTGATTCTATATCAAATAGTGTGAATCAAAAAATTTACCAAAATCCCTAAAACAGGAAAAAATGGAGTGATCGTTCAAGATATTGAAATAGATGTGGAAATCGGAGGAAGTGGACTTGTTTTTGAGAAGAGGATTAAAGAGTCTAGCCTGGATGGTAGAGTTACAGCTGATAGGATGACAAAACTCGACATAGGGTTCACCTGGGCGTCGCGCTTCTATAATTTGGGGAAACAATTGTATTTGGCTTGTGGTGCGGGGGCCTCTGGTTGCCGAAGTATTTGAGGAGACCTTTCCCTATGGTTTTTAAAAACCGTTGGGAAACATGACATGTACCAAAATATTTTAAAAACCGTTGGAAAAAATGAATAACTTTTGGCTTTCCCAACGGTTTCTTCAAACAATTGGGTAATCCTTCACAAAAACACGTATACCAATGGTTCTGGAGAACCGTTGGTATACAAGTGTTGGGAAAAGTCTACTTTCCAGTAGTTCTACGACACTCCCGGGGGATATGCCTAGGATAATTCTCATTTTCATTATAATCCACTATAAAGGGTTCATGAGTATATTCCTCCTCAAAGAAAACATTTTTGTGATTATGGATTATATCCCTAAACTATTCAATTTATGTTAGGTATTTTACATTTTTGGAATTCTGAATTATGATTCATAAACAGACCTAGTGTATGCCATTGTTTAGAAATGGTGTCCAGTAGAAGAAATGAGAATTCCAGCAATACGCATGATCCAAAGAGTAAGAAGGGTCATATCATTCATGGTATTAATCCAATATTTAGAAATGAAATAGTCCCCCACGTATTATCATCATATGAATAAATAGTATCATAAGACCAGTAATAAATTCTATAAATCTTATAGCTTTGAAGGTATGAAAGAGAAGAAAATAATGGTAGAATGAAAGATGAATAAAGGGAATAATGGAAAGAAGGATTTTTCAATATCTGATAAATGTGGAATGTATCACCTTGGTAGGTGCATGAAGGCAATGGGAGTTTGTTATAAATGTGAAGCAAAAGGAAACCAAGTATGTGATTTCACGGGTATGAAAAAGTTTTCAAATGTGAAATGCTTCATCTGCAATGCATTGATACACTACACGAATCAATATCCCATTCATAAGAGTATACCACAAATGATGTTATGGGATAATAATCATGTAATGAAACTACCTCAGACGAAGAAGAAATATTAGGGTTCTTATGTTGTAATTTATAATTATTTCATTTAAGTGTTGTATCAACAGAATACTGGTTACATGTATTATGGAGATAAATAAGGATTGTACTACAGTACTATTTTATTGAGGATTTGATATTATATGGTTCTAAGATATGTGATTTATTGTAAGATACACTTTTTTTAAACCAAATGCTTCAAGGAAAGGTAATCCTTAATATGGTCCTGATAATGAGGTAGTGGTTTTGGAATAAGAGATGGTTGATTTTGGTAATTCAGGATGTTGCGGTGTTGTAAAAGAATACACGATGAAGGAATTCACATGTCATTACCTGGAAAAAAGGATCCTCATTATGTTTAACTTCCTTATAAAAATAGGAATGAGAGTGTAGATACAAGTATTTTTTATAATTATAAAGGTTGGAATGGATTAAGTTTGAAATTGGATACTATTGTAAAGGTTATTTTTGGATTTCCATAAAAAGGACAACTCGGAGGTCGGGCGACAACTCGTCACGTTCGGCAAGGCTGTGAGACTTGAACCCGTAACTAAAGGGAGGAAACATTATATCACCCATCACTGACCCATGTGATGTCCTAGATTGAATAATGTAGTTTTTAAAGGGGTATGATATGTGAATTATAAATTCATTATTTTTGGAACCCTATACCATTATAATAAATATAATATTTTTAATTTCTATTATCTTTTAGAGTGAAATATGAGTTTGGGGTAGAAATTTTTTAAAGGATGTAACTCTACTTTCCATTTATACCTTATTTTCCTCCGATGATGGAACTAATCCTTAAAATTTAGGAGAGGGGCTCTTAAAACAAAACAAAAATTTATACTAATAACTGAGGTGTTGTTAAACAGATGATATTTTAAGTCATTATAGATTGATGGCTTTGAGGCCCTTAATTTTACCCTTGTTTGTGATTGATGACCTCAATCACTCCCTATAAATATTTATGTTTTTCCTCCAATTATGTGTCTCTAATTTCCACCAATTTTCTCCTAATTGAGATAATAATTTGGTGGCGAATTTTTCATTCCCCTTTTTCTTTTATTAAGACTTAACTTTTTTAACCTAATTTCTAATGTGGGTTTTCCCACAAAGCTATTTTCTATTTTCAAACTTTTATTTTTGAAAAACAATTACAAATTGTGAGGTTGCAATTTATTGAAGGAGGGAATAATGTAACACCCCAAGATTTCATAGTATGTTATTTCTTCAATGTAATGCAATAACTTGCACCACACGCAACACTGAGTTCAAGTGCATCACGACTTACCAAACTATCCATTCAAAAGTGGTTATGAAGAGTATTAACTGAATTTTGAACATTATATAATACTTAAAATTTTAGATTCCATGTTATTAGTTTCATAGACATAATGTAATAAAAAATTCAATTTTTCAGATAAAAGAATTATTTTTCAAAAAATCCAATTTTACCTCCTTTTAATGGAGAACCATTTTAAAATAAAATATTTGACACTTTTATATATTCAATTTGACAAAATAAAATTCTTATTTAGAATCAGGATGTAAAAATTTCTTTTCAATGAAATTTTGATGTTTTTCTGATAACTTTCATATTTGGGTGAATAGTGACAAATACTAAATTTTAACTAAAAACAACATTTTTATCAAAATAATTTATATTGTTAAATTATATATTTGAGAGGTTTTAAATTATAATTAGGTTATATTTGAACCATTTAATTAAATATTGTTCATTGGGAGTAATTTCACTTTGAAATTGCAGATAAACAATTGTCGATCTTTTGATAGTTATTATTTCTTAAAAACCCGCTTTTTGGTTTTTACAACGGAAATTAACTTTAAATTAATTAGTGAAACTTATATGTTTTGAATACGGTAAAATTGAAATAATTTTTGGATTAAGAATATCAATTTTTTATTGGGGATAAAATTTGGAATTTTTCTCAAAACATTCAATTTTTGATTAATAGTGAAAAACAATGAGTTATTGGTTAAAACCGACTTTTTATTTAAATAATTATTTATTTTATTTAAACTTATTTTAGGAAAGAATAGATACATAATACCTATAAAAGTTAAATTTAATTCATCGGAGTCATTTTATATTAATTTTAGATATACAAAATTTTATTGAACTTTTTACCGTCTTTTACCCACCTCCTAGGAGATTTTGCAAATTTTCATAAAACATAATTTTAACGCTTCTGTGAGTGAAATTTCAAAAATCCGAGAGACATGGTTGATATCATTAAGTAACATGTTGTTCAATTAGATAAAAAACAATTTTTGGCGAATAGTAATTTCTTACATTTATTTACCACGGTTAAAAGTTAATAGGGTAATTAATGGTAAAAAGATATTAATATTACCCTAACACATGTCCTAATTCTATTGGACAAGATTATCTAGATCAAAAACAACAATAAGAGAAAAATATTTTCATTTAGGTCCATTTGGATTATATTATGACACTTATTATTATTTAATTCAAAAAAGAGTTAAAAGAGTTAAAATTTATGTTTAATAACTAAAACATTTTTAATATAGGGTTATACATAATGTAAATTCGATTATAAATATTCATTAGAAGAATAAAAAGATTTACTACATCATGGTATGCTGTTTATAATTTTTTGACATTAAATATATAAATTTATTTGTGACACAGTGATGATGCAGTAATTACCATATTCCTGAATGAATCAAATAAATGGTATTATAAATATTATAATTAATATTATTTCAACGTTTTTATGACATACACGAATTTTCTAGGTGACTATGAAATGTTAGGGATGATTTAATGTATCTATTTCGAAGTAACCATGTTGTGATGAATTTCACAAAACAAAATACCAAATAGTGTCAAAATTGACATAATTAATATTTAAAACATATACTATATTATTGGTTGATATAATATTTCTAAAATATAATAATCGGCCAAAGGCCTTAAATATTATTATATATTTCATTAATGATCCCCTTGAGGTTTTCTTGGAAGATAAGAGTATGTTTATTAACCATATAGATTAAGAATACAAGAAGACACAGTAAAAGATAAACTATTTAACAAAGAGTTAAATCTAAAAGAGAAGGTTAAAATGGTAACCTAAACTAGTATAAATCCTATTGGATGAAGGATTTATACCCATAAACACCTATGTAAGGAAATAAATTCATTTGGAACCATTAAAAACCGAATATGTTTGTATATTAAATTAATACTTTAATCCTGTCCTAAAGTGACCCTCACCCCTCTTATACAAGGGAACTTCCTTTTCTCTCTATTTCACACCATCTAAGCCATTTGGCTCGGCCATCCCCAGACCAAATATCCTCTAAACTTCCCTCAATTCATCCTAGAGGCTCTACTTTGGTTAGAAATCCATCTTAAGGATCCCTTTTGATCAAATCAAAAGGAAGAACCCGAAGAAGGGGTAATGATTTCACCACACTCTTTCAACTTCTCTTATTCCTCCACTTACTCTTTCTTTGTTGTTTAAATTTTAAAATAATAAATACAGTATCTTCTATAGACATTGATGATATTATAAATATGTCACAACTATATTCATTATCCTATCCATCTTATGAATGATAATGTCACCATGCTTGCGTACATACAGCTTACCGTCTCCACGTCGTGGTGTAATTTGTTATTCAACAATATGTTATTTGGATGGATATAATGATGAGTAATATGTATATAAATATTGAAAATAACATGCCAATGTCTCTGTATAATTAATATACCATCCAATTCCGCAAATATACAGAAATGATATTGTCGCTCGTGCATAGGTACGGATTACTGTCTCCACGACGCAATGTGATTCATTTCCACGTACACCATTCATTGACGATTTTAAAATATATATATATATTACTAATAAGTATGTAATATATGAAATAATAATTATACTAGAGATATATAAATATATATATATATATATATATATATCTGTGTGTGTGTCCTTACATATATCTTATTCACTTAGTTCTGTTCAATACGAGATGAAAACAAAAACATTGTTTATGCGTATGTACAGACTACTGTCTCCATAAACCATGTTTTTCATTTCATTAATATGTATATTATACATATTTATATTCTAAGTATATATGATATATAAATCATGTTTTATATTATGGAAGTTCTTAAATTGTTATCTAAGTGATACAATCAAGAGTAACAAGTTGAAACACGCACGATAAAGAAAGCGATTATTACACAAAATCTTAATTTAACATGAAAATTATTACTAAATGGGTTGTATAAAGTAATAAATGAATCAATTATGATGTCATAAATTCTAATATGGTTCTGTTATACTTTAATAACATACTATGATCTTCATATAGGAGTTTAAATTTACCCTCGACTAATGGAAAGTACAAGGTAAGGGGTTTTCATCTCACTCCTTATTCCCGAGAGATTAATGCAATATTTCCACTATTACCTTTTGTGTGGTGTATGTACTGCACATAATTGTATTCTTTGTGTAATAAAATTTAATTTATGTGTATTTACATATTCACTGTATGATACTTCTTTCATGGGGTGTATGCTTTTTATGTTACCAAATTGGAAAGGGTTAATTCCTCAATCTCATTATTATCAGAGATTGTTTATTTGTAAGAATTTAATGGGAAATTTGTATCATCCATGAAAAAGTTTCATATAAATGATTTCAAAATGAATATTTTATAGATTTTTGATTAGTACTCTTTATCAAGATCAGAATTATAAATGTTTTAAAGATTTATATTTCCAAGTAATTTTAATTAATGTCCATATTTTCAAAATTATTTTAAGGATTTATTTATATGGAAATGATTGTTTTGAAATAATAATTCTTTTCCAGAGATTCAAATTGGTATGGGACACTTTGATTCAAAAATCACTTTTAAATAACTTCCTTTATAAATGTCTGACTTTTAAATGATTTTTCAAAAAGGATATTTCTCTCAAAATGTTTTACTCATCATTTTCAACTATGTCAGCATCGTTTACTAGATATTATTTTTGAATTGAGGTTGATTTATTATAATACAATATTCCATATTATATTTAATGATTTATGATATGTTTGACAGTGGATGTTCTATTATTATACCATTCATGGTTTATGGTTAAAGTATTGACATTTTGTATGATAGTTCTAATATGAATGTTTATGTTATGTTTCATCCTTTTTATATGAGGAATGTATTGGACATAGTAAGTGACAGATGGAGCCCTCTATAGCTCATCTTTGCATCGGTAGGTCTCATGAGTCATCTAGACGTGGAATTGGCCAAGGTCCACTCCCAATTTGATATATGGTTTTGGCCGAGGTCTTAATAATTTTTAGAATGCTTGGCTGAGGCCTATACAAAATGTTTTAGAATGTCTGGCATTATACATTTCCTCATTATGAAAATAATATTGATGGTGCATGTGGTCATTAGACTAGTAGAATACCCATGATTAAGTTTTATTATGGCATTATTTACTCAGCTCATATTCCTTCCATAAAACTATTCATGTGTATTATTGGTAAAGGCATTTGGTTTCAATTATTCACCATTCTTAATATTTATGTTTTCATCCGCTGTATTGCATACCCTTACAGAGCATTTGATCTCACCCCTTTCTAAGTTTTATTTTTCCCAGGATTCAAATAATTTTATTGTAATTGATAAGAAGGGTTAAGCTAAGGGAATAATGGCATTCTCAAAGTACTATATATGTTGTGTTGTATGTTTGAAATTGTAATTTAAATTTCCTGAATGTAATCTATTTTCCAAGACTGGTAAACTGATCAGTCCTTTGGGACTTGATTCCTTGTAAGCATTCAAATGTATTAAAATAGTGCACCGACTCTGGGTAAATGGGGTTGGGGCGTTATAGTTGGTATCAGAGGAAGTTTAGCAATAACCATGGAAGCTAGATTTAGGTAAACTCTGATTAGAGCACACAAACTTAAGATAGACATTGAGGATTAGTGTAGAAGGACTTCCTCCATTTTGTTAATATAGAAATTTTGTGAGTTTTCCATGAAAATACATCCCTGTCAGGATATGCACAGGTAGAAGCGGCTCTAGCACAGATGTACCTAGGGGTACAACCAGAAAACATTGCATTGATCTAGACTCAAACAGGAACTGTTGAACGACAACAGTCCTTGCTGCACTCTTGGTTACGACACTCCCAGTGGATATACTTAGGATAATTCTAATATTATTTACAAACCACAATGAAGGATTTATGAGTATATACCTCCTCAACCAAAACATTTTTTTATTATGGATTATATCCATAAACTATTAATTTTATGTCATATTTTTTTTATGTTTGGAATTATGAATTACAATTCATATACTGACCTAGTGTATGTCATTGTTTCGAAATGGCGCCCAATAGAAGGAATGAGAATTCCAGCAATACGCATGATCCAAAGAGTAAGAAGGTTTATATCATTCATGGTATTAATCCAAAATTTTGAAAGGAAATAGTCTCCCACGTATTATCATCATATGAATAAATAGTTTCCTAATATCAGTAAGGATTTCTATGAATCCTATGGCTTTGAAAGGAAGAAAGAGAAGAAAATAATGTTATAAATAAAGATGGATAAAGGGAATAAGGGAAAGAAGGATTTTCCAATATGTGATAAATGTTGAATGAATCACCTTGGTACATGCTTGAAAGAAATGGAAGTTTATTATAAGTGTGGAGAAAATTGACACCAAGTACGTGATTGCAAGGGTAAGAATAAGTTTTCAAATGTAAAATGATTCATCTATAAGGCTTTGAGACACTACAGGAATCAATATCCTATTCATAAGAGTATACTGAAAATGTTGTTATTGGATAATAATCGTGTTATGATACTACCTCAGATGATGAAGAAAGATTAGTGTTCTTATGTTTTTATTATAGAATTATTTAATTTGAGTGTTGTATCTATAGAATACTGGTTACATTTATTATGGAGATAAATAAGGATTTTACTACAGCACTATTTTTTTAGGATTTGAGATTATATGGTTCTAAGATAAGTGACTTAATAGTAAGCTACAATTTTTTTAAAATAATTTGATCAATGAAAGGTAATCCTTAATATGGTCATGATAATGAAGTATTGATTTTGGATTAAGGGATGGTTGATTTTGGTAATTCAGGATGTTTCCATGTTGTAAAATATTACACGATGCAGGCGTTCACATGTTATTACCCATAAAAAAGGATCCTAATTATGTTTAACTTCCTTATAAACATAGGACTAAGAGTTTAGATATAATTTTTTTTGATAAATATAATGGTTGGAATAGATTATTATTGAAATAGGATACTATTCTTAAGGTTATTTTTGGATTTCCATAAAAAGGACAACCCGGAAGTCGGGCGGCAACCTGCCACATCCGGCAAGGCCGCGAGACTTGAACTCGCGAATGAAGAGAGGCTAGGTTATATCACCTATCACTGACCCATGTGATTTCCTGGATTGAATAATGTAGTTTTCTATGTGGTATGATATGTGCATGATAAATTCATTACTTTTTGAACCCTCTATGATAAGGATAGATAGAATATTTTTAAGTTCTATTATCATTTAGAGTGAAAGATGAGTTTGTGATAGAAATTAGTTAAAGGAAGTAACTCAACTTTCCAAGTATACATTTTTTTCATCCTATGATGGAATTAATCCTTAAACCTTAGGAGAGGGGATCTTAAAACCAAAAATGTGTTATCCTAATACCTTATCTGTTGTTGTACTGATGATATTTTAAGTCATCATAGATTGATGGCTTTGAGGCCCTCAATTTTACCCTTTTTGTGATTGATGGCCTCAATCACTCTCTATAAATATGTACATTTTTCCTCCAATTACATTTCTCTAATTGACACCAATGTTCTCCTAATAGAGATCATAATTTGGTGGTGACTTTTTCATTCCACTTTTCCTCTTATTATGAATAAATTTTATTAACCCAACATCCAATGTGGGTTTTCCCACAAAGGTATTTTCTACATTCAAACTTATATTTTCAAAAAACAATTTCATATTGCAAGGATGCAATTTATTGAAGGAGGGAATAATGTAACACACCATGATTTAATAGTATGTTATTTCTTCAATGTAATGCAATAACTTTCACTACACACAACTTTGAGTTCAAGTGCATCATGACTTACCAAACTAGCCATTCAAAATCGGTTATGAATAGTATTAAATGAATTTTTAAAATTATATAATCCTTATAATTTTAGAATCCATATTATGAGTTTCTTAAACATAATGTAATAACAAATTCATTTTTTCAGATAAAAGTATTATTTTTCAAAAAATGCAATTTTACATCCGTTTAATGGTGATCCTATTTAAAATCAAATATTTGACACTTTTATATATTCAATTTGACAAAATAAACTTCTTATTTATAATGAGGACATAAAAATTTAGTTTCAATGAATTTTTTATGTTTTCCTGATAACTTTCATATTTGGGTGAATAGTGAAAATTACTAAATTTTAACTACAATTTTTTTTTAATAAAAATAATTTATAGTGTTAAATTATAAATTTTAGTGGTTTTAAATTATAATTAGATTATATTTTTACCATTTAATTAAATATTGTTCATTGGAATTAATTTCAGTTTTAAATTGCACATAAACAAGTGTCAATCTTTTGATAGTTCTTATTTCTTAAAACCCCTCTTTTTGGTTTTGAAAATGGGAATTAATTTTATATTAATTAATGAAACTTATATGTTTTGAATTTGTTAAAATTGAAATCATTTTTTGATTTGGAATTCCAAAATTTGACTAGGGTGAATTTTTGGTATTTTTCTCAAAACATTCATTTTTTAATGAATACTGAAAAACACTAAGTTATTGGTTAAAACCGACTTTTTATTTAAATAATTATTTATTTTAATTATATTTATTTTTGGTCAAAATATATACATAATACCTATATATTTTCAATGTAATTAATTAGAGTCATTTTTTATTAATTTTAGATATACAAAATTTTATTGAACTGTTTACCGTCTTTTACCCTCCTCCTAGGAGCCTTTTCAAATTTTCATAAAACATAATTTTACCTCTTCTGTGAGTGAAATTTCAAAAATCCGAAAGACACGGTTGATATCAGTAAGTATAATGTGGTTCATTGAGAAGAAAATAATTTTTGTTGAATAGTAACTTTTACTTTTATTTACCACGGTTAAAAGTTAATAGGGTATATAAGGGTTAAAATGATATTAATATTATGCCAACACATGTCCTAATTCTAGTGGAAAAGTTTATCTCGACCAAATACAACCTTAGGAATAAAATATTATCATTTAGGTCCACATGGATTAGATTAGGACACCTATTATTATTTAATTCAAAAAAGAGATAAAAGAGTTAAAATCAATGTTTAACAACTAAAAGATTTTTAATATAGGGTTATTCATAAGATAATTAGATTATAAATATTCATCAGAAAGATAAAACTATTTCATTCATCATGGTCTTTTATTTATAATTTTTAGACATTAAATAAGTAAATTTATTCATGACACAATGATGATGTGGTAATTAGCTTATTCATGAATGAATTAAATAAATGGTATTATAAATATTGAAATAAATATAATTTCAAATTCGTTATGACATAAACGAATTTTATAGGTGAATATGGAATGTTAGGGATGATTTAATATATCCTTTTCTAAGAAACCATGTTGTTATAAGTTTCACAAAAACAAAACACCAAATAGTGTCAAAATTGACAAAAATTAATATTTAAAACAAATACTATATTATTGGTTGATATAATATTCCTAAAATATAATATTCGAAAAAAGGTCATAAATATTATTATATATGTCATTAATGAGCCTGTTGAGGTTTTCTTGGATGTTTACAGTAAGTTTATTAACCATATAGAGTAAGAGTACAAGAAGACACGGTAAATGTTAAACTATTTAACTAAGAGTTAAATATAAAAGATATAGTTAAAATGATAACCTAAAATTGTATAAAACTTATTAGTTGAGAGGATATAGACCCATAAAAACCTATGTGTCGAAATAAATTCATTTTGAACCATTATAAACCGAAGATGAGGGTATAATAAATTAATATTATAATTTCTTACTAATGTGACCCTCACTCCTCTTATACAATAGAACTTCCTCTCCTCTCTATTTCACACCATCTACGCCATTTGGCTGGGCCCAACCCTTATCAAATATCCTCTAATATTCCTTCAATTAATACTACTACCCTCCTTAGGTTATAAAGCCAACATAAGGATCCCTTTTGATCAAATAAAAAGGAAGAACCCGAAAAAGATGTAACGATTTCACCACCCTCTTTCAAGTTCACTTATTCTTCTACTTTATCTTTCGTTGTTGTCGAAATTTTAAAATATTAACTCTAGTATCTTCTATATACTGTGACAATATTATAAATATTGAATAACTATATTCATTATCCTATCCATCTTATGAATTATAATGCCACCATGTGTGCGTATGTACGGCTTACCGTCTCCACGCCATGGTGTAATTTGTTATTCATCACTATTTTATTTGGATGGATATAATGATGAGTAATATGTATATAAATAATGAAAATAACATGAAAATGACTCTGTAAAATTAATATACCATCCAATTCCACAAATTTAAGGAAATGATATTGTATCTCGTGTGTACGTACAGATTACCGTCCCCACGACGCAATGTGATTCATTTCCATGTTCACCATTCATCGACGATTATAAAAATATATATATTAATAATAAGTATATAATATATGACATAATAATGCTATTGGAGATATATAAAGATATATATATATATATATATGTACTTACATATATCTTATTCACTTAGTTCTGTTCAATACGAGATGAAAACGGAAACATCGTCTATGCGTACGTACGGACTACCGTCTCCACAAACGAAGTTTTTCATTTCATATATATGTATATTATAAATATTTATATTCTAAATATATATGATATATAAATCATTATTTATGTTTTTTATGTTCTTAAATAATTATCTAAGTGATACAATCAAGTGTAACTAGTTAAAACACGTTTGATAAAGAAAGCGATTATTACCCGAAATGTTAATTTAACATGGAAATTATTACTAAATGGGTTTTATAACTGAATAAATAAATCATTTATGATTTCATAAATATTAATATGGTACTAGTATACATTAATAACATACTATGATCTTCATACATGAGTTTAAATGTTCCCTCGACTAAAGGAATGTGCAAGGTAAGAGGTTTTCATCTTACTCCTTATTCCCATGAGATTCATGCCATATTGAAACTATTACCTTTTGTGTAGTTTATGTACTGCTCATAATTGTATGTTTTGTGTAATACACTTTAATTTATGTGTATTTACATATTCCTTGTATGATACTTCTTTCATGGGGTGTATGTTTTGTATGTTTCCATAATGGAAAGGGTTAATTCATCTATCTCATTGTTTTCTGAGATTGTTTATATGTAAGTATTTATTTGGAAATTTTTATCATCTATGTACATTATTCATTAAAATGATTTAAAAAATAACATTCTAAAGATGTGTGAAAGGTACTCTTTATGATGATCATAATTCTAAATGTTTTAGATATTTATCTTTTTAAATCTTTTTAATTAATGTCCACGTTTTCAAAATGATTTTAAGGATTTATTTATTTGGACATGAATGTTTTGAAATAATAATTCTTTTAAAAAGATTAAAGTGGTATGGGACACCTTGATTCAAAAGTCTCTTTTAAATTACTTCCTTTATAAATGTGTGACTTTTAAATGATTTTACAAAAAGGATATTCCTCTCAAAAATTTTTACTCATCATTTTCAACTATGTCAGCATCCTTTACTGGATATTATTTTTTAGTTGAGGTTGATTTATTATAATACAATATTACATATGATATGTTTGACTGTGGATGTTCTATTTTTATACCATTCATGGTTTATGGATAAATTATTGACATTTCTTATGCTAGTTATAATTTGAATGTTTATGTTATCTTTCATCCTTTTTATATGAGGAATTTTTTTGACATTGTAAGTGACGAGAGGAGCCCTATATAGCTCCGTGATGAATCGATAGGTATCATGAGACAAATAGACGTGGAATTGGTGGAGGCCCTTTCCCAATTTGATATATGGTTTGGGAAGAGGCCTTAATCATTTTCAGATGTCTTGGTCGATGCCTAGACAAAATGTTTTAGAATGTCTGGCATTATAAATTCCCTCGTTATGAAAATAATATTGATGGTTCATGTGGTCAATCTACTAGTAGAATACCCATGATTATGTTTTATTATTGCATTATTTACTCAGCTCGTATTCCTTCCATTAAAGTATTAATGGTTATTATTGGTAAAGGCATGTGGTTTCAATTATTCACCATGCTTAATATTTATGTTATCTTCCGCTGTATTGGTTACCCTTACTGAGTGTTTGATCTCACCCCATTCTATGTATTATTTTTCCCAGGATTCCTAAAACTGTATTATGATTTGTAAGAAGGGTTAATCTAACAGAATAATGGCGTTCTCAAAGCACTATCTATGTTGTGAATTTTTGTTATTTTTCTCAAAACATTCAATTTTGATGAATAGTGAAAAACACTGAGTTATTGGTTAAAAACGTCTTTTTATTTAAATAAATATTTATTTTATTTGAATTTATTTTAAGTCAAAATACATAGATAAAACCTATATATGTTCAATAAAATTCATTGGATTCATTTTATATTAATTTTAGATATACAAACATTTATTGATCTTTTTACACTCTTTTACCCACCTCCTTGGAGCATTTTCAAATTTCCATAAAACATTATTTTACCACTTCTGTGAGTGGAATTTAAAAAATCTAAAAGACACGATTGATATTAGTAAGTAAAATTTGGTTCAATGAGATGAAAATAATTTTTCGTGAATAGTAACTTTTTACTTTTATTTACCACGGTTAAAAGTTAATATGGGTTTTAAGGGTAAAAATGATATTAATATTACCCTAAAACATGTCCTAATTATATTGGACTAGTTTATATCAACCAAAAACAACCTTAGGAATAAAATATCATCATTTAGGTCAACTTGAATTTTATTAGGACACTTATTATTATTTAATTCAAAAATTAGATAAAAGAGTTAAAATCAAAGTTTATTAACCAAAACATTTTTATTATAGGGTTATTAATAAGATAAATTTGATTATAAATATTCATAAGAATTATAAAACTCTTTCCTTCATCATGGTAGTTTATTTATAATTTTTTGACATTAAATAAGTAAATTTATTTATGACACAATGATGATGTGATAATTAACTTATTCATTAAAGAATCAAATAAATGGTATTATAAATATTAAAATTTATATAAATTAAATGTTTTTGTGACATCCACGAATTTTCTAGGTGACTATGACATGTTAGGGATGATTTAAGGTATCTATTTCGAAGTGACCAAGTTGTGATTACTTTCACAAAAACAAAATACTAAATAGTGTAAATGTTGTCATAAATTAATATTTAAAACAATTACTATATTATTGGTTTATAAAATATTACTAAAATATAATATTTGGACAGAGGTCATAAATATTATTATATATGTCATTAATTAGCCACTTGAGGTTTTCTTGGAATTTTAGAGTAATTTTATTAACCATATAGAGTAAGAATACAAGAAGACACCGTAAAAAATAAACTATTTAACTAAGAGTTAGATCTAAAAGATAATGTTAAAACGGTAAGCTAAACATGTAAAAAACCTATTGGTTGAGAGGACATAGACCCATAACCACCTATGTCTCGAAATAAATTCATTTGGAACCATTATAATCTGAATATGTGTGTATAATAAAATAATACTTTAATCTTTTCCTAAAGTGACCCTCACCCCTCTTATACAATGGAACTTCCTCTTCTCTCTATTTCCCACCATCTAATCCATTTTTCTTGGCCCAAGCCTTACCAAATATCCTTTTAACTTCCCTCACTACATCCTAGAGGCCCTCCATAGGTCATAATTCCAACATAAAGATCCCTTTTGGTCAAATCAAAATGAAGAACCCGAAGAAGAGGTAATGATTTCACCCCCCCCCCCCTTTCAAGTTCTCTTATTCTTCCACTTACTCTTTATTTTTTGTTTAAATTTTAAAATAATAAATACAGTATCTTATATTTAATGTGATGATATTATAAATATGGCATAACTATATTCATTATCCTATCCATCTTATGAATCATAATGTCACCATGTGTGCGTATGTACGACTTACCGTCTCCACGCTGTGGTGTAATTTGTTATTCAACACTATGTTATTTGGATGGATATAATGTCGAGTAATATGTATATAAATAATCAAAATAACATAATAATGTCTCTCTAAAATTAATATATGATCCAATTCTACAAATTTAAGGAAATGATATTGTCACTCATGTGTACCTACATATTACTGTCTCCACGACGCAATGTGATTCATTTCCACATTCACCATTCATCGATGATTATAATATTATATATATTACTAATAGGTATATATTATAAGAAATAATAATGGAAGTGGATATATATACAGATATATATATATATGTACTTACATATTTCTTATTCACTAAGTTGTGTTCAATACGAGATGAAAATGGAAACAACGTTTATGTGTACGTACGGACTACCGTATCCATAAAAGATGTTTTTCATTTCATATATATGTCTATTATACATATTTATATTCTAAATATATATCATATATAAATAATGTTTTATATTATGGATGTTATTAGATCTTTATCTAAGTGATACAATCAAGATTAACAAGTTAAAACACGTATGATAAAGAATGTGATTATTACACGAAATGTTAATTTAACGTTGAAATTATTACTAAATGGGTTATATAAAGTAATAAATGAATCATTTTTGATACCATTAATATTAATATTGTTCTTTTATACATTAATAACATACTACGATCTTCATACATGAGTGTAAACGTACCCTCTACTAAAGTGATGTGCAATGTAAGGGGTTTTCATCTCACTCCTTATTCCCGTGAGATTCATGCCATTTTGCCACTATTACCTTTTCTATGATTTATGTACTGTTCATAATTGTATTCTTTGTATAATAAACTTTAATTTACGTTTGTTTAAATATTCATTGTATGATACTTCATTCATGTGGTGTATGTTTTGTAAGTTTCAAAATTAGTTATGGTTAATTCCTAAATCTCATTATTATCCGAGATTGATTATGTGTAAGTATTTACTGGGAAATTTTTATCATCCATGTCCATTTTTCATAAAAATGATTTGAAAATGAATATTTTAATGATGTTTGAAAGGTACTCTTTATCAAGATCAGAATTTTAAATGTTTAAATGATTTATCTTTCTAAATCTTTTTAATTAATGTCCTTTTTTTCAAAATGATTTTAAGAATTTATTTATATGGAAATGAATGTTTTGAAATAATAATTATTTTCAAAAGATTAAAAGTGGTATGGGACACTTTGATTCTAAAATCTATTTTAAATTTCTTCCCTTATAAATGTGTGACTTTTAAATGATTTTACAAAAAACATATTTCTCTCAAAAAAATTTACCCATCATTTTGAACTATGTCAGCATTGTTTATTGGATATTATTTTTGAATTGGGGTTGATTTATTTAAATACAATATTCCATATTGTATTTAATGAGTTATTTTATGTTTGACTGTGGATGTTCTATTTTTATACCATTCATGGTTTATGGTTAATGTGTTGACATTTTTTATGCTAGTTCTCATGCGAATGATTATGTTATCTTTCATCCTTTTTAAATTAGGGATGTATTGGACATAGTAAGTAAAGGGTGGAGCCCACAATAGCTCATCGATGCATCGGTAGGTCTCATGAGACAACTATACGTGTAATTGGCCGAGGCCCTTTCCCAATTTGATATATGGTTTTAGCTGAGGCCTTAATCATTTTTAGAAGTCTTGGCTGAGGCCCGGACAAAATGTTTTAGAATGTCTAGCATTATATATTCCCTCATTATGAAAATAATATTGATGGTTCATGTGGTCATTCAACTAGTATAATACCAATGATTGTTTTTGATTATGGCATTATTTACTCATCTCATGTTACTTCCATAAAAGTATTCATGTATATTATTGGTAAAGGCATGTGGTTTCAATTATTCACCATGCTTAATGTTTATGTTATCTTCCGCTGTATTTATTACCCTCACTAAGTGTTTGATCTCACCACTTTCTATGTTTTATTTTTCCTAGGATTCCATGAACTGTATTGTGATTGATAAGAAGGGTTAAGCTAAGGGAATAATGGCGTTCTCAAATAATTATTTATGTTGTGTTTTATGTTTTAAATTCTAATGTAATGTTCATGTATTTAATATATTTTCCAAGACTGCTAAACTAATCGGTCCTTCAAGACATAATTCCATGTAATCATGCCAATGTATTAATATAATGCACCGAATCTGGGTAACTGGGGTCGGGGCGTTATATTAGGTATCAGAGGAAGTTTATCAGTAAACTTGGAAGCTATATTTAGATAAAATCTGATTAGATCATATAAAACTAAGATAGAATTTTAGGATTAGTATAGAATGACTTCCTATAATTTTGGTAATATAGAGATTTTGTGAGTTTTCCAAGAAAATACATCTGTGTCAGGATATGGGCAGGTAGAGGCATCTCTGGAAAAGATGTACCTAGGGGTAAAACCCGAAAATACTGCATTGATCTAGACTCGAATAGGAACTCGTGCACGATAACGGTCCTTGCTGCACTCTTGGTTACGACACTCCTGAGGGATATGCTTAGGATAATTCTCATTTTCATTACAAACCACTATGAAGGGTTTATGAGTATATACCTCCCCAACGAAAACATTATTGGGATTATGTATTATATATATAAACTATTCAATTTATGTTATGTATTTTACATGTTTGGAATTATGAATTATGATTCATAAACTGAACTAGTGTATTCCATTGTTTAGAAATGGCGCCCAGTAGAAGGAATGAAAATTCCAGCAATACACATGATCCAAAGAGTAAGAAGGGTCATATCATTCATGGTATTAATCCAAAATTTAGAAAAGAACTAGTCTACCAAGTATTATCATCATATGAATAAATAGTATCATAAGATCAGTAAAAAATTCTCTGAATCCTATGGATTTGAAGGGATGAAAGAGAAGGAAACAATGGTAGAAAGAATGATGGATAAAGGGAATAAGGGAAAGAAGGATTTTCCAATATGTGATAAATGTGGAATGAATCACCTTATTTAGTGCTTGATGGGAATGGTAGTTTATTATATTTGTGGAGAAAAAGAACACCAATTATGTGACATGAAGGGTAAGAAAATGTTTTCAAATGTAAAATGCTTCATCTACAAGGCAATGAGACACTACATGAATCAATATCCCATTTATAAGAGTATACTACAAATTATTTTATTGGATAATAATTATTTTATGATACTACCTCAAATGAAGAAGAAATATTAGTGTTCTTTTGTCGTTATTATAGAATTATTTCATTTGAGTGTTGTATCAACAGAATACTTGTTACATGTATTAGGGAGATAAAAAATGATTGTACTGCAGTACTATTTTATTTAGTATTTTAGGTTTTATGGTTCTGAGATAAGTGACATAATAGTAAGCTACACTTTTTGGAAAATAAATGGTTTGAGGAAAGGTAATCCTTAATATGGGCCTGATAATGAGTTAGTGATTTTGGAATAAGAGATGGTTGATTTTGGTAATTTAGGATGTTTCCATGTTGTAAAATATTACACGATGCATGTGTTCACATGTTATTACCTGGAAAAAAGGATCCTCGTTATGTTTAACTTCCTTATAAACATAGGGCTGAGAGTTTAGATATAAGTATTTTTTATAATTATAAAGGATGGAATGGATTATGTTTGAAATAGGATACTATTATTAAGGTGATTTTTGTATTTCCATAAAAAGGACAACCCGGAGGTCGGGCGGCAACCTGTCACGTTCGGCAAGGCCGCGAGACTTGAACCCGCAACTGAAGGGAGGCAAGGTTGTATCACCTATCACTAACCCTTTTGATGACCTAGATTGAATAATGTATTTTTCTATGGGTTCTGATATGTGCATTATAAATTCATTATTTTTGGAACCCTATACAATTAGTATAAAGAGAATATTTTTAAGTTCTATTATCTTTTAGAGTGAATGATGAGTTTTTGGTAGAAATTAGTTAAAGGATGTAACTCTACTTTCAAAGTATAAATTTTTTTTCATCCTATTAAGGAATTAATCCTTAAACTTTAGGAGATGGGATCTTAAACCAATAATTTGTTATCCTAATACCTTATGTGTTGTTGAACCGATGATATTTTAAGTCATCATAGATTGATGGCTTTGAGGACATCAATTTTAACATTTTTTGTGATTGATGACCTCAATCACTCCTTATAAATATTTACATTTTCCTCCAATTACATATCTCTAATTTTCACCAATGTTCTATTAATTGAGATCATAATTTGGTGGTGACATTTTTATTCCACTTTTCCTCTTATTAAAACTAAATTTACTTAACCGAATTACCAATCTGTGGTTTCCCACAAATGAATTTTCTATTTTCAAACTTTTATTTTCAAAAAACAATTTCAAATTGCGAGGACACAATTTATTGAAGGAGTTAATAAAGTAACACCCCAAGATTTCATAGTATGTTATTTCTTTAATGTAATGCAATAACATTCAGTACACACAACATTGAGTTCAAGTGCATCACGACTTACCAAAGTTGCCGTTCAAAATCGGTTATGAATAGTATTTAATAAATTTTTAACATTATATAATCCTTATAATTTTAGAATCCATATAATGAGTTTCTTAGACATAATGTAATAAAAAAATCATTTTTTTAGATAAAAGAATTATTTTTCAAAAAATGAAATGTTACAGCCTTTTAATGGAGAACCTTTTTAAAATAAAATATTTTACACTTTTATGTATTCAATTTGATGAAATAAACTTTTTCTATAGAATTAGGACATAAAAATTTAGTTTCAAATAGATTTTTATGTTTTTCTGATAACATTCATATTTGTGTGAATAGTGAAAAATAGTAAATTTTAACTATAAACAACTTTTTTAATTTAAATAATTTCTAGTGTTAAATTATACACTTGAGTGATTTTAAATTATAATTAGATTATATTTTTACCATTTAATTAAATATTGTTCATTGGGAATAATTTCACTTTGAAATTACACATAAACAAGTGTCAATCTTTTGATAGTTATTATTTCTTAAAAACCTGCTTTTTGGTATTGCAACGGGAATTAATTTTAAATTAATTAATGAAAATTATATTTTATCAATTCAGTAAAATAGAAATCATTTTTCGATTCTGAATTTCAAAATATGATTAGGGTGAATTTTTGGTATTTTTCTCAAAACCTTCATTTTTGGTGAATAGTGAAAAACACTAAGTTATTGGTCAAAACCGACTTTTTATTTAAATAATTATTTATTTTATTTTTATTTATTTTTAGATCAAAATAGAAACATAGTACCTATACATTTTCAATTTAATTCATTGGATTCATTTTATATTATTTTAGATATACAAAATTTAATTGAACTTTTTACCGTCTTTTACCCACCTCCTAGGAGCTTTTGCAAATTTTCATAAAACATAATTTTACTGCTTCTGTGAGTGTAATTTAAAAAATCCATGAGACATGGTTGATATAAGTAATTATAATCTGGTTCAATGAGATTAAAATAATTTTTGGTGCATAGTAACTTTTTACTTTTCTTTACCACAGTTAAAAGTTAATATGTTAATTAAGGGTAAAATGAAATTAATATTATCCTAACACATGACCTAATTCTATTGGACAAGTTTATCTCAACTAAAAACAACCTTAGGAATAAAATATTATCATTTAAGTCCACTTGGATTAGATTAGGATAGTTATTATTATTTAATTCAAAAAATAGTTAAAAGTGTTAAAATCAAAGTTTAATAACTAAAACATTTTTAATATAGGGATATAAATAACGTAAATTCGATTATAAATATTCATTAGAAGTATAATAATATTTCCTATATCATGGTGTTTTATTTTTAATTTTTAGTCATTAAATAAATAAATTTATTTATGACACAATGATGATGCAGTAATTACTTTATTCATGAAAGAATCAAATAAATGGTATTATAAATATTAAAATTAATATAATTTCGATGTTTTAATAATATCCACTAATTTTAAAGGTGAATATGACATTTTAAGGATGACTTAACGTATCTTGTTCGATGTAAACAAGTTGTGATTACTTTCAAAAAAACAAAATACCAAATAGTGTCAAAATTGACATAAATTAATATTTAAAACAAATACTATATTATTGGTTGATATAATATTCATACAAATTATATTCGTCCAAAGGTCTTAAATATTATTATATATGTCATTAATGAGCCAATAGTGGTTTTCCTGGAAGTTTAGAGTAAGTTTATTAACCATATATAGTAAGAATACAAGAAGACACGGTCTATGTTTAACTATTTCTCTAAGAGTTAAATCTAAAACATAAGGTTAAAATGGAAACCTAAAATTGTATAAAACTTATTGGATGAGAGGATTTAAACCCATAAGAACATAAGTCTATAAATAAATTCTTTTGGGTCCATTATAAACCGAATATGTGTGTATAATAAATTAATACTTTAATCATTTCCTAAAGTGACCCTCTCCGTTCTTATAAAAGGGACTTCCCTTCTCTCTATTTAACACCATCCAAGCCATTTGGATCGGCCAACCCTTGCCCAAATATCTTCTCAACTTCTCTCATATCATACTAGAGGCCCTCCTTTGGTCAGGAAACCAACTTAAGGATCCCTTTTGATCAAATCAAAAGGAATAACTCGAAGAAGAGGTAATGATTTCATCACCCTCTTTCTAGTTCTCTTATTCTTCCACTTACTCTTTCTTTGTTGTATAAATTTTAAAATAATAACTTCAGTATCTTCTATATACTGTGACGATATTATAAACATGTTTAAACTATATTCATTATCCAATCCATATTATTAATGATAATGTCACCATGCGAGCGTACGTACGACTTACCGTCTCTACGCTGTGGTGTAATTTGTTATTCAACACTATGTTATTTGGATGGATATAATGATTAGTAATATGAATATAAATAATGAAAATAACATGATAATGTCTCTGTAAAATTAATATACCATCCAATTCCACAAATTTAAGGAAATGATATTGTCACTCGTGCGTACGTACAGATTACTGTCTCCCCGACGCAATGTGATTCATTTCCACGTTCACCATTCATCGACGATTATAAATATATATATATATTACTAATAATTATATAATATATGACATAATAATGCTACTGGAGATATATACAGATATATATATATATATATATATATACTTACATATATCTTATTCACTTAGTTCTGTTCAATACGAGATGAAAACGGAAACAACGTTTATGCGTACGTACGGACTACCATCTCCATAAACGGTGTTTTTCATTTCATATATATGTCTATTATACATGTTTATATTCTAAATGTAACACCCCAAAATTTTATGAAAAATATTCTTTTTAATTTCATTAATGTCTTGTGTTGTACGCTACACCAAAAGAAGCTTTCACAACACGCATCCTTGACTTGCCTTCCATTACACGCAATCGCGACCTTCCTCGATAGCATGTGTAGTACGCAATAACGAGTTTCACTAAACAGCAATATGCTATTAAAATATTATTAAAATTAGCCGTTATGAATAGTAATAACCAATTTTTGAAATTTTGTAAATTTTATTTTATCAAAATGGACTTTATTTTTGGATTCGTAATATCGAAATTAGCTTAGGGTGAAATTTTGGTACTTTTCAGATAACTTTTATTTTATGATGAATAGTGAAAATTACTAAATTTTAATTAAAAACAACTTTTTTAATCGAAATAATTAATAGTGATAAATTATTAATTTGAGTGGTTTTAAAGTATATTTAGAATATATTTTTACAATTCAATACAATGTTGGTCATTGGATGTAATTTCACATTTACACCAGACATAAACAAGTGTTAATCTTTTGATAGTTATTATCTCTTAAAAACACACTATTTGTTCTGATAGTGGAACATAATTATAAAATTAATTAATTCAACTTATATGTTGGGAATTTTGGAAAATAGAAATCATTTTTGAATTCGGAATATCAATTATAGCTTAGGATGAATTTTTGGCATTTTTCTGAAAAACTTCAATTTTTTATGAATAGTGAAACTACTAAGTGGTAGTTGAAAAAAATTAATTCTTTCTTAAATCGTAATTTTACCGCTTCTGTGAATGGAATTTCAAAAATCCGAGAGACACGGTTGATGTCAGTAAGTAAATTTTGGTTCAATAAGATGAAAATAATTTTTGGTGAATAGTAACTTTTTACTTTTATTTACCACGGTTAAAAGTAAATAGGGTAATTAAGGGTAAAAATGATATTAATATTACCCTAACACATGTCTTAATCCTATTGGAAAAGTGTATCTCGACCAAAAACAACCTTAAGTGTAAAATATTATCATTTAGGCCCATTTGGATTAGATTAGGACATTTATTATTATTAATTTAAAGAAGAGTTACAAGAGTTAAAATCAAAGTTTATTTACTAAAACATTTTTAATATAGGGTTATACATAATATAATTTCGACTATAAGTATTAAATAGAAATTTAAAAATATTTCCTGCATAATGGTATTATCTTTGTAATTTTTATACTTTAAATAATTTAATTTATTTATGACACAACGATGATGCAGTAATTACCTGTTTAAGAAAATATTAACATAATTGATGTTATAAATGCCCAAATAAATTTAATATGAGACTTTTTATAACGTAAAATATTTTTATAGGTTACTATGACATGTTATTTTTGATTTAAGTGACTTGGTTAGAACTTATCATTCTGTTACAAATTTCATAAAAATCATGTACCAAATAGTGTCAAAATTGAAATAAATTAGTTTTTAAAACAAATATTATATTATTAATTGTTATTTAATTCCTAAAAATCTAAGGTTCGGCAAAATGACTTAGATAAGGATAGATATATTAATAATAAACAACTTGGGGTTCGTTTGGCTTGATATAGTAAGTTTATTAACCATATAGTGTAAGAAAAAACAAAAAGACACGGTAAAAGTTAAATTATTTAACTTAGAGTTAAATCTAATTGATAAGGTTAAAATAATAACCTAAACTTGTCTAAATCCTATTGTATGAGAGGATTTAGACCCATAACCACTTTATCTTCGAAATAAGACCATTTGGAACCATTATAAACCTAATTTGACCTTAATATAAAATAATATTTTGAGATATTCCTGAGGTGCCCCTCTCCTCCCTTATAAAAGGGCTCCTCCTCCCTCTCCTCCTCACACCAATTTGAGCATTCAAGCTCGGAAAAACCCTGCCATAATCTCTTCTCCACTTCCCTAGTATCATCCTATAGGTCCTTGTCTTCTTCAATGACCATCCTTAGTTATTTAAGTGGAGGTTAAGAAAAGGCACGTCAAAAAGAGGTAATATCCATTACCGATCTTTTTCAATTTCTTTCTTCTTCAACTTCTTCTTCTTTAGTTTTTTAATGATAATGTAATAACATCAGTATTTCTTATATACTGATAAGTTATTATAAATATGAAAAAACTCTAATTAACCTTATCTCCAGCCTACGGAAAAAGGAAATCATCGTGCGTGCGTACGTACGGAAATACCGTCTCCACGCGGTGGTGTAATCTATTTTCCACCACCGCCATAATTGGATGGGTATAATGGTGTAAGGAGTAACTATATATGATTATTATGGAGTGAAATTGATACTAAAACAGTATACATACACTTCAACCCAATTCCAAGACCATGGGAATGATATCATCGCTCGTGCGTACGTACGGACTACCGTCTCCACGACGCGATGAGATTCATTCTCCATGTTAACCATTTAAGAATGATTATAAATTATATCTAAGAAATAATAATTAAATATATGACATTATAAGGCTACTGGATTTATTTATATATGTATTTCATCTACTTACTTCCATTCAAGACAATGAGGAAAGGAAAACAGCGTTCATGCGTACGTACGGACTACCATCTCCATGAACGGTGTGTTTCATTTCATTTATATATTTATTAAATATATATATATACTGAATATATATGATATATAAATCAGGTTTTATATTCTGGAAGTAATTAAATCATGATATATGTAATAATAATGTCTGAACAACAAGTCCAATCACCTATGATAATTGAAACGATTTTACCCAAAACGCTTCTTTAACATGGAATTTACAAAAGAACGGGTAATATAAAGTCATAAGTGAACCATATATGATATCACAACAATGAATATAATTCTGTAATAAGTTAATGACATTATTTAAATCATTATAAATGAGGTTCGGACACTTACGAAGCAAATCGGACTTAAGGTAAGGGATAAATTTTCAATCTCATTTTTATCCGAGATTGCTTATACGTAAGTATTTACTGTGGTTGCGTTTATCATCCATGACCATGATTTCTAAAAATGATTCCATAAAATGTTTCCCATTCTTCCATGGATGTTTAAAGTCATTTTCAACCTTTATTTACTTTTTACCACATTGTATGAATGGAATCTTTCGTTTGGTTACCATATAAGGTACTTTTGACTTTTCCGACAAAAGTACGAGGAGAATGTTATTTTTAACTTATACGGAGTGATCGGATTTTTACGGTTACATAACGCCTCATTTTAAAGAAGCTTCCTCTACAAGATTTAATGATTATTTTCAATAAAACCCTTGTCTTTTAAAATTGCATGGAATTTTGTGAAAAGAACATGATTTTAAAGAAGAAAGGTTATTTTGCTCAAGAATTCATTTCAAGTGTTTTGTCAAAACTATTTTACATCTAAGATGAAATTATTTCATATGTGTATGTTTCAAGTAAATTTTCTATATGATTTAAATGTATTCAATTTTCTTATGTTGAAATGATATCAATTGTTTATGGATTATGTTATGATGGCATTTTGTTTAAGAATCCCATTTTATTTCATGGGTTATGCAATGATGTATGATTTACGATATTGTAGCACACATAAGAATGGTCTCCTTATGAGATGGGTGGGACCTATATCTCCCTCCAATGCATTGGGTAAAGATTTTATATCTCATGAGATAGACATGGCTGGAACGGTAGGTTATACCGGTTTAGTGAAACAGGACTGAAACGACGGTGACTCAGTTCAGAAAGGGACTTTGTCCACTAAGATAGTCTTGGCAATGAGTCTTGACTAACAAGAAATGATTCTCTATGATTACGTGTGTATGCCACAAAGTTTCATGTTTATGTTATGATTATTGTGATTTCATTTCACTACTATGATTTATCCCATGTTATGAAATTATTCTCTCTTTTGTAGGTTAAGATTTCCAAAAGTTATGTTCTTATTAATATGATGTGATTGATTTTTTTTTGTTTACCCTTACTGAGCATTTGAGCTCACCCTTTTGTATGTTTTCTTTTCCCCAAGATATAAATAAAGGTTTTAGGTAAAAAAAGGGAAGATCATTATGGTAGATATTGAAGATCTTTCACCACGATTAGAAGATTACGTTCCGAGTTTCCAAAGACACTAAACTATTACGATCCTTGTGTGTGTGTTTTTTGTTATGTACTAAGTATTCCGCAAAAGTAATGTAATGTTCATGTACGTCAATATTCAGGTCTCTACACTAAATATATATGATATATAAATCATGTTTTATATTATTGATTTTCTTAAATCTTTATCGAAGTGATACAATCAAGAGTAAGAAGTTTAAACACATACGATAAAGAAAGAAATTATTACCATAAATGTTAATTTAACATGGAAATTATTACTAAATGGGATGTATAAAGTAATAAATTAATCATTTATGATGTCTTAAATATTAATATGGTTCTAGTATACTTTAATAACACACTATGATATTCATACAAGAGTTTAAACGTACCCTCGACTAAAGGAAAGTGCAAGGTAAGGGGTTTTCATCTCACTCCTTATTCCCATGAGATTCATGACATATTTCCACAATTTCCTTTTGTGTACTGTATGTACTTCCCATAATTGTATTCTTTGTGTAGTACACATTAATTTATTTCTTTTTACATATTCATTGTATGATACGTCTTTCATAGGGTGTATGTTTTGTAAGTTACCAAATTGGTAAGGGTTAATTCCTCAATCTCATTATTATGTGAGATTGTTTCTGTGTAAGTATTTACTGGGAAATTTTTGTCATCCCTGTTCATTTTTCATAAAAATGTTTTCAAAATGAATATTTTAATGATTAGTTAAAGTTACTCTTTATCAAGATTATAATTCTAAATGATTTAATTATTTATCTTTCTAAATATTTTTAAATAATGTATATGTATTCAAAATGATTTTAAGGATTTATTTATATGGACATGAATTTTTTGAAATAATAATTCTTTAAAAAAGTTTCAAAGTGGTATGAGACACTCTGATTATAAATATCTTTTAAATTACATCATTTATAAATGTGTTACTTTTAAATGATTTAATGAAAGTATATTTCTCTCAAAAAAATTTAATCATCATTTTCAACAACGTCAGAATCCTTTACTGGATATTATATATGAATTGAGGTTTCTTTATTATAATACAATATTCCATATTGTATTGAATGAGTTATGATTTGTTTGACTGCGGATGTTCTATTTTTATACCATTCATGGTTTATGGTTAAAGTATTAACATTTCTTATGATAGTTCTAATATGAATGTTTATGTTATGTTTCAATATTTTCATATGAGGAATGTATTGGACATAGTATGTGATGGGTGGAGTCTGAAATAGCTCCTCGATGCATCGGTTGGTCTCTTGAGACAACTAGATGTGGAATTGGCCGAGGCCCTTTCCCAATTTGATATATGGTTTTGGGAGAGGCCTTAATCATTTATAGACGTTTTGGACGAGTCCTGCAAAAAATGTTTTAGAATGTCTGACATTATACATTCCCCCATTATGAAAATCATATTGATGGTTCATGTGGTCAACCGACTAGTAGAATACCCATGATTATGTTTTATTTTGGCATTATTTACTCTGATCAAATTCCTTCCATAAAAGTTTTCTTGTTTATTATTTGTAAAGGCACGTGGTATCCATTATTCACCATGATTAATATTTATTTTATCTTCTGCTATATTGCTTACCCTTACTAAGCATTTTAGCTCACCCATTTCAATGTTTTATTTTTACCAAGATTCCAAGTAGTGTATTGTGATTGAAAAGAAGGGTTAAGCTAAGGGAATAATGGAATTCTCAAATCACTATCTATATTGTGTTGTATGTTTGAAATTTTAATGTAATGTTCATGTATGTAACATATTTTCCAATACTTCTAAACTAATCGGTCTTTCAAGACATAATTCCTTGTAATCATGCTAATGTATTAAAATAATGCACCGACTCTGGGTAACTGGGGTTGAGGCGTTATATAGACGGTAAGCCGTACGTACGCATGTATGGTGACATGTCATTCAAAAGAATGATAGAATAATGAATATGGGTGTACCATATTTATAATAAAATCCCAACTTATAGAAGATACATGATTTATTATTTTGGAATGAAAATAAAAAAGAAAGATGAAGTTGAAAAGAAAGGAACTTGGAAGAGGATGGTGAAAACATTACCTCTTCTTCGGGTTCTTCCTTTTGATTTGATCAAAAGGGATCCATAGGATGGATTTCTGAACAAAATAAGGCCTCTAGGTTGAAGTAAGTAAATTTGGGAGGATATTTGGGAAGCTTTTGGTAGATCAAAATGGCTTTGATGTTGTGAAATATAGTGAAGGGGGAGTGCCCTTTTATAAGAGGGGTGAGGGGAACCTTTGGAAAAACTTAAATTAATTTTTTATAATAAATTCATATTCTCTTTATAATGGCTCCAAACTGATTTATTTCTAGGATAATGTGAGGATGGGTCGAAAAAAACTCAATGAATAGGTTTTATAAAGGTTTGGGTCACTTTATTAACATTATCTTTTAGTTTTAACTCTTAGTTAATTAGTTTGACATTTACCATGTCTCTTTGTATTTTTATATTATAATGTTAATAAACATACTATATACATCCAAGATACCCCATCTAATCCATTAATGATACACCTTTCATGATATAAGTCTTTTGGCCGAACCATATATTTTTAGGAATTGAATATGAATAAATGATATAATATTGGTTGTAAAAACTCCTTTATGTTAGTTTTGACACTATTTAATAATAGATTTTTGTTAAAGTCTTAAAAACGTTATTAATTGGAAAAAAATTCATTTAAGAAATAATTACATGTCATATTATCAAATAAAATTCTTGTATGTCCTAAAAACTTTCAAATTATATTTCTTTTAACATTTATAATACCAATTATTTGATTCGTTTATTAATAAGGAAAATATTGCATCATTATTGTGTCAAAAATAAATTTATTTATTGAATGTCTAAAAATTATAAATAAAATACCATTATTTAGGAAATATTTCTATCATTCTAATTAATATTTATAGTCTAAAATATAACATATATATCCCTATGTAAAAATTGTTGTGCTAAAATATCCATGCTTAAGTCATTTTTGTATTTACTTTAACTTAATTAATATAACGTGTCCCTATCTCTTAAAAGTTGATCCATGGGGTCCCAAAATAGACCCAAATATTCTCATGGTCTGACATGTATCAACAAATAGGGTTAAGACACGTTTTATGGTAACTTAATATTACTATAATATTATTTTTTACCCTTATTTACTGGATTTACCCTTTTACCATGGTAAATAAAATATTTACCGAAGTAATTATTCAAAATGTTTAAAAATAAGAGTTATCGATTTACACAATTTGGAATTCATGATTTCAAATATGGAATCCATTTTTCCAAATTTAAAACACATAAGTTTCAGAAATTAATTCAAAATTAATTTCCGCAGTAAAAATAAAAAGCGTGTTTTTGAGAAATAATAACTATTAAAATATTGATACTTTTTTATATCTGCATTTAATGAGAAATTATTTCCAATGACCAAAATTGTATTAAATGGAAAAAATATATTCTAATTATACTTAAAAAAATTCAAATTCATAATTTTCACTATTAATGTTTTCGATTAAAAATGTTTTTTTTAATTAAAATTTAGTAATTTTCACTATTCATCAAAATATGAAAGTTATCAGAAAAGTACCAAAAATTCACCCTAAGATAATTTAGATATTACAAATCCAAAAATAAAGTCCATTTTCAAAGATAAAATTTATAAAATTTCAAAAAGTGGGTATTACTATTCATAACGGCTAGTTTGATGGGTTGTTGTGTCTGTTAGAACTCGAAGGTGCGTACAACACACGCTACTGTATTATTTCAAGAAAATAGTACTATGGAAGCTTGGGGTGTTACACATATCCTGAATATGTTCCTAGTGACAATTTATCATCAAATTATTTCTCATTGAAAAGGATAGAAAGTATTTATATTATTCATATTTATGTTTTTTTTCATTGAAAATAAAAATGATTCTCATTAATTAATTTTTTTTTCATTGAAAATAATTTTGGGGATCTTCGGTAACACCCCAGGTAAATAAAGAAAATGAAATTTACATATTTATCCATATTTGTGAATAAAATATTAATATGACTTTAAAGGGGATGATATGCTCGATGGCGTACCCAACACGCAACAACGAGTTTCTTGGGAATCTTACGTTGCACTCTAATAATAAAATAATATTATTTTAAATGGTAGTTAACATGTAGCCGTTGTATTGGCGGGAAAGGATAGAAATAACTAAAATATGATTATATATGTTTATAAATGTTTTTACATTTATCCTATAAAAGATAAAGGCTTAAAATACAGAAAAAATTCAATTGTAGGCGTATATGACCTAGTTTTCACTAAAGGTTCACTTATCACCTTTTGATGGTGAACCATCACTAAATATAGTTATTTTCACTATTATACATTCTATTGGACCAAATAAAACTCATCTTAATAATTGGTACATCAATATTTACTTTGTGTAAATTTTTGGTATATTTCTGATAAAGTTCATTTTTTAATGAATAGTGTAAAATGTTGTATTTTAATTCAAAACCTCTTTTTAATATAATTTATTTATATGATTAGAATATCTTTTGAATTGGTTTTAAAGTGAAATTAGAATATATTTTTACCATTAAATCCAATAGTGGTCGTTGGAATTAATTTCACTTTGAAATCAGACTTAAACTAGTGTCAATCTTTTAATACTTATTGTTTCTCAAAAACACGCTATTTACTCTGACAGCGGGAATTAATTATTAAATTAATTAATGTGACTTATATGTTTTGAATTTTGTAAATTAGACTTCATTTTTGAATTCGGAATATCAAATATAGCTTAGGGTGAATTTTTGGGTTTTTTCTGAAAAACTTCAATTTTTGATGAATAGTTAAAACACTAAGTGGTACTTATAAAAACTGATTTTTCCGTTTAAATGAAATTTTTCCATCATTGTGTTTTGAATTTCAAAAACTCTGACATACATGGTTGTCATTAAGAAGTAAAATGTGGTTCAATGGGATAAAAATAATTTTTTGGTGAATAGTAACTTATTAAGTTTTTAATCGCGATTAGAGGTAATTAGTGTAGTTTATGGTAAGAATAATGTTTCAATAAAATTAAATTACCTAGAAACATGTACTACCCTCATTTTATGTGTCATTTCCGACCAAGACAATCCTTGGGTCAACTTGGGGACCCCATGGAGCCACTTTGGTTGGAAAATGACATAAATATCTTTTTATTTAATGTTAAAGTAAGACACAAACATGAAATTTTTTACTAAAACAATTTTTACGAGGGGTTATACAAGTCATATTTTTGACTATAAATATTAATTGGAAAGGTAAAAAGATTTCGTACATCATAGTGTCTTTTTATAATTTTTATACTTTAAATAAATTAAATTAATTACGACATCATTATGATGCAGCGATGACCTCATTATTTAACGATTTAAATAAAATGGGAAGATAATGAAATATCTAAGACCTAAACATGTCCAAAACCTATTGGATGAGTGTATTTCGAACCCTTATCACCTTATCCTAGAAATACATCAATTTGGGACATTTAAAATCCGAAACTCTTATGAAAATAATGTAACATTTTGTAACTTTACAAGAGTGCCTCTCCTCTCCTCTTATAAAAGGCTCACACCTCTACCTCCATACCCACACTCCCAAAGCCTTTGGCTCGGCCAAACCCTGACCATTTTGGTCTCTCCACTTCCCTCTATTACTCCTTGAAGCATCTCATTGGGCAGAAGTCTTCCCACGGAAACCTTTGAGCTCAAACCAAAGGGAGTTACCCGATTTTAAGTTAATGTCTTCACTTGTGTCCTTTTGTTTTATTTTTCTTCTCCAACCCCCTAAACTCTTTTTATTCATTTATTTTGTAAAAACTCTAGTATCTTAAATATACTAGGATGTTTTTATAAGAAATATTTGTGCTACACTTACAGACACCTACATCTAATGGTTAAATAACCTATTGTTTCCGTGGATGGCGAATTTCTGCCTCCTAAAACGATGATTGTTCAACATTCTTCTAACACCTTCAAAGGTGGCCATTAAGATGACACTATATTTATATATGATATCTAATATGTTTATTTTTTACTTAATCTTTTGTATTTTTCATATATGGTGTACCTTTATGGTTTCCATTATGGGTAAACGTGATATCTTTATTTAAGGAAGTGCAGACTACCACCCCCTCAAAGTGATTTGATTCGTTAATACCATATGTGGTACGTATAAAGGATATATTTAATGATATTATATATGATAACATACTGGAATTACAATACTATTATGTATCATTATGTTTTAATTCCATTAAATATGAAATAGAAATGGAAGTAGAGTTCATGCGTACGTACGGCTTACCGTCTCCATGAACGGTACATTTCATTTCTTATCTCAAAAGGTTATGTAATATTATAAGTACATATATATAATGGATATATATGTAATATATTACATCTAAATTATGGATATCATTCTGTAATTATAACATATATATATCTCTCTCATTTTGTTTTAATTCCATTAATATGACAAAAAAATGAAACTAGTGTTCATGCGTACGTACGGCCTACCGTCTCCATGAACGATGCTTTTTATTTTTATCTCCAAATGATATGTAATAGTATAAAATGAATATTTACTGGACATATATGATATTTTAATCATTAATACTATTCTTGAAATTATTTACTTATAACTACATGGGAAATCTTTTTTCAAACAAGTTAATTTTTTACTCATGTACCAAACATCGGCAAAAACGTCTCATATGAACTAACATTATTAAACAATTATTATAACATTATAATATGTGATATGAACTGAATAATAATATCTAAAGTAGGTACTTAGGCAATTATTAATTGACCAAAGTTTATTATTCAGGAATATAAAGAAACGAACAAGACAAGTTGGACTTGAGGTAAGGGATCATACTCCTCTCTTTCTTTTTAAGTACACTCTTTTATGTCATTTCATTTAAAGCTCATCTTTCTTGTTATTGGGATGTTCTTTTATATTAATCTTACTGTAATTTTTATGTTCATATGATGATAGACCATATTCTCTCTCATCAATCCATTTTGTAAGTTTTGATGTGACGCCGTTAGGCTTTCATGGGAACTTCTTAACCCAATTTCGATATCTTTGGGTTCAACATGTAGTTATTGAATATGTCATCCTTTGAATATGTGTGAATGACCTTTGATTATTTTACACTTAATATCCACTTATATTTGGTGTATTTGTTTGTCACACATAATCATCTAACTGATTTATCCTTAAATCAAGTATACCGTCTTTGTAAGGGACTTCGTCTCAATCTCCATTCATTGAGGCATATTTTGTTTTATACACAACATTCTTTTATACGGTCTATAAACCCCTTTTACTTTTACATTTATCCAAAAACGAATATTTTTTATACGAATCATTTTACTAAACTACAAAAGGGAATGTTTTTGTCGTACGTATGCGGCGTCAACGACTTCTCCGCCTCCGTGACCATTATTTGAGTTTCGGCTTCTTCTACAAGCCATACCTTCTTTTTAAAAGAAAAATAAATACCATGTTTTAATTTTCTTTTATTTTGGTATTGAAAGTGGTTTTCATAATTTTTTTGTATCAATGTGTTGTATTGATATCTTTTTATTGAAAGGTGGAAATGTTATGTCTCCTTTATTCATGTTTTATGTGATAATATTATGTTATGGTTCTTGGGCATTGTTATGAAGACGGGTGGTTCCGTGATAAAATAAGGGAGGGTGAGACTGATATAGCTCTCCAATGAATTGGGTAACGTGAAGGAGTGAAACTTTAAGGTTTATCTGAAGATATTTAGGGAATATAGTGTGGTGGGTATTCCAAACGTAACCAAGAGGGTTACTCCTTATGTAAGAATGTTATGAATGCCTCAAGTTACCTTTTATGTCTTATTATTTCTATGATTTATTCATGATTTTATGAGGTATGTTGAAGTGACTATGTTTTATGGGTAAAGTATGATTTCATTCTTATGTATATATGAACTCATGTTTCCTTTCCATATTTTTATAACCCTTACTGAGCTTTTTATGCTCATCCCACGTTTTTGAAATGTTTTTCACAGGTCAAGGGAAAGGTAAATGATGTGATGATAGTGTCAAGGATGTGTCAAGAAAGAATCCATGTTTTATTTTAAATATGTTTCCGTTTATGGGAAAAATGAATACTATCTTTTATGTAACCACTTTGTATAAATGTGGAATGTAATGCAAGTTTCATGATCTAATTCTCTAAAACTATAAACCTGAAAAGATCCTCAATGTGTAATCTTGTAATAACTCAAGATTAATTAAGGTTTAAGGCCGGGGCCTTATAGTTGGTATCAAAGGTCGGTTTAGATAACTTTAGAGGTTAGGGTATTATTTAAGCATAAGTGGAATTACCATAATGGTTAGGATTTCAGAAAGAGTCCTAGTTTTAGATAAAGTGAATGAGTAAGTTTATCTTAGTGTTTATCTTCCTCATTAGTACATGATAGTTTTTTTTGATATACTCACACTGACCTTTTTGGTTTTATTAAATGGCTGGATCTAGTAGGCACCAAAGTAACAGTGGATGTGAAGGAAACTGTGACAGTTTTTTTAGCAAGCAACTGAATGATATGGGAGCTACAATGAGACCTCTTGTGATTATCCTCAACCAACTATCTGGAGTCATGATTGACCACCTAAAACTTGGTGATTTCTCTAAGTCATCATATATGCGAGAAACAAATCCCTACGGAAGTACATGTAATAATCATAAAGGTAAGTGTGTTCAAAAACCTATGTGTCAAAGATGTGGAAAGAAACACCTAGTAAAATGTTTCAAAGGGACATAAATATACTATAGATGTGGAAATGAAGGTCATAAAGCAAGAACCTTCCATGGAAAAAGGAAGCATCCAATTGACTTGAGGAAAGGGAAAGAAGTTCTTTCTGAGGGATCAATTGAATGTTTTAAATGTGGTGTGCATGGTCATTATGCAAACACATGTCCTATGAAGATGTTTCGTGAATGGGATTACCAAGAGCGTACAAATGTTCGTTTACCAATACCTAATGCCATTCCGATTGAGGATAAAGAAACTGACAACGACCAATCAAAGGTATGTATTATTTCATGACTATTGTTTTCCTATTTTGGAATCATAGGATATGATTCATGATTTTTTTTAGGAAAGAGGTATTTCGGAATAAGTTGGAAATGAATGGTTAATGGATCATGAAAAATGTTGAATGAGTAAGATGTCAACATATAAGGGCTTCAAGAGTTATAGTGAAATTCTTAAGAGTATTAAGTCCCTTTTGATGATGGGGTAACATTAGAATACTTTTTATATTATGTGTAACCTTTATGTTTAATATATTCAAATTTTATTCAAGGAATAGTTATCTTTTCTTTTGTGGACATAGTTTTAATGAACCATTTGGGTTTATATGATCCTTACTTTTAAGGTAATTATGGGTTACTATATGTTATGATTGAAGTGAAAGGAATGAGATAAAATTGAGGTTAAATTATGTTATGGTTATTTTTTATGATTTTATCCCTTTTTGGGGAATGATTTGAGAATTATATAGTTTTGGAAAAAGGACCACACGCAGACCGTGTGACTACCCGTTGCGTCGGAAAAAGCTGCGGGAATCGAACCCACAACCAAAGTGCGACTGGTATTTATCGCCTACCACTGGACTACGTGAAGTCCCTAGTTAGTTTGACTAATTATTTTTAGTTATATGATTTTATGAATTAAGAATAAGTTGATTTTGGGTTATTTATGAAAATAATTAACCTATAATGGAGGATATCTGATTAGGTTAATTACATTTCAATACGAGACTTTAGGAGCAACTGATGTTGTTTGGAGATAAATTTTATGATTTAACTTGGAAGACTATGTGACTAAATCCTTCAAATATTTGGGTTTAAATCTTATATTGGTTTACTTGGATGAATTTTATGGACAAATTTTTTATCGGATGGTCATCGTTGAACTTTGGGTTTTGTTGGCCAAATTTTAGAGATTAAGCATGGATTTTTTTTAAAGGGTTATCCTTTTCTGGATTATCTGACCTTGTACTAACCATTTTAGTTTTGGTTTTGGTTAAAGCCTAAAGCCATGGGAAGTATATAGTTCTCTTTAGTGGATTAGGTGATTCTCTAGAAGTTTTTTATAGTACTCTTAATGCGAACAAGTCTCCCTAAATACTCGTCATTTTGAAAAAATATGAGTTTGATTAAGGAATCTAGTAAAAGTTGAAAGTCAACATGATAGGTGATTATGGTTCCTTATGAATAAATTCCTCAATAAAAAGTAACATAAAACAAAAATGTTTTCTATTAACTTTTCCTACTGGGGAATCGAATACCGTTTAACGCATCACAAGTTTCTGATTTTCTTATGGTTAACTTTCTCCTAGACATGTATACTATCACTCTCCCTCAAGAACATGACCCTTTGCCTTTTCTTCCATGTCCATGTTTTTCTAAATGGAATCCTAGTATGGGTTAACTTGGGGGACCTCTGTACTTATCTTCCATTATTTTAAAGTGATTGTTTTACCGACTCTTGTTCTGATGTGTGACTTTCAAGAATGTTTCCAAGCTCAATTTTAAAAATTGTGAGGACGCAATTCCCAAAAGTGGGGAAGGATGTAACACCCTAGGTAAATAATGAATACAACATTTTCATATTTATCCATATTTGTGAATAAAATATTAATATGACTTTAAAGGGGACGCTATGCTCGATGGCGTACCCAACACACAACAACGAGTTTCTTGGAAATCTTACGTTGCACTCTAATAATAAAATAATATTATTTTAAATGGTAGTTTACATGTAGCTGTTGTATTGGAGGTAATAGATAGAAATAACTAATATATGATTATATATGTTTTTAAATGTTTTTACATTTATCCAATAAAAGATAACGGCTTAAAATACGGAAAGAATTCAATTTTAGGCGTATATGCCCTAGTTTTCACTAAAGGTTCACTTATCTCCTTTTGATGGAGAACCGTCATTAAATATAGTTTTTTTCACTCTTATACATTCTATTGGATCAAATAAAACTCTTCTTAAGAATTGGGACTTCAAAATTTACTTTGGGTAAATTTTTGGTATCTTTCCGATAAAGTTCATTTTTTAATGAATAGTGTAAAATGTTGTATTTTAATTCAAAACCTCTTTTTAATCTAATTTATTTATATGATTAGATTACCTTCTGAATTGGTTTTAAAGTTAAATTAGAATATATTTTTACCATTAAATCCAATAGTGGTCGTTGTAATTAATTTCACTTTGAAATCAGACTTAAACTAGTGCCAATATTTTGATACTTATTGTTTCATAAAAACACGCTATTTGCTCTGACAACGGGAATTAATTATTAAATTAATTAATGTGACTAATATGTTTTGAATTTTTTAAAATAGAATTTATTTTTGAATTCAGAATATCAAATATAGCTTAGGGTGAAAATTTGTCTATTTTCTGAAAAACATCAATTTTTGATGAATAGTGAAACCAGTAAGTGGTACTTATAAAAACTGATTTTTCCATTTAAATGAAATTTTCCCATAATTGTGATTTTAATTTCAAAAAATCTGAAAAAAATGGTTGAAATTAATAATAAAAATGTGGTTCAATGGGATAAAAGTAATTTTTTGGTGAATAGTTACTTATTATGTTTTTAATCGCGATTAGAGGTAATTAGTGTAGTTTATGGTAAGAATAATGTTTTAATAAAATGAAATGACCTAGAAACATGTCCTACCCTCATTGTATGTGTCATGTCCGACCAATAGAATCCATGGGTCAACTTGGGGATCCCATTGAGCCACTTTGGATGGAAAATTACATAAATATCTTTTTATTTAATGTTAAAGTAAAACTGACACAAACATGAGATGTTTTACTAAAACAATTTTTACAAGGGGTTATACAAGTCATATTTTTGACTATAAATAGTCATTGGAAATATAAAAGTATTTCCTACATCATAGTGTTTTTTTATAAATTTTAGACTTTAAATAAATTAAATTATAAATGACAACATGATGATGCAGCGATGACCTCATTATTTAACGATTTAAATAAAATGGAAAGATAATGTAATATCTAAGACCTTAGCATGTCTAAAACCTATTGGATGAGTGGATTTCTAACCCTTATCACCTTATCCTCGAAGTAAATCAATGTGGGACCTTTAAAATCCGAAACTCTTTTGAAAATAAAGTAACATTTTGCAACTTTACAAGAGTGCCCTCCTCTCCTCTTATAATATGCCCCCACCTATACCTCCTTACCCACACTCCCAAAGCCTTTGGCTCGGCCAAAACCTTCCCATTTTGTCTCTATACTTACCTCTATTACTCCTTGAAGGCTAAATTTGGGCAGAAGTCTTCCCAATGATGCCTTTGAGCTCAAACCAAAGGGAGATACCCGATTTTAAGGTAATGTCTTCACATGTGTCCTTTTGTTTTATTTTGCTTCTCCAACCCCATAAACTCTTTTTATTCATTTATTTTGTAACAAATCTAGTATCTTAAATATATTAGGATGTTTTATAAGAAGTATTCTAGCTACACTTACACACACCTACATCTAATGGTTAATGAACATTATGTTTCTGTGGATGGCGAATTTCTGCCTCCCGAAAAGATGATTGTTCAACATTCTTCTAACACCTTCAAAGGTGGCCATTAAGATGACACTATATTTTTATATGATATCTAATATGTTTATGTTTTACTTAAGCTTCTGTATTTTTCATTTATGGCATACCTTTATGGTTTCCATTTTGGGTAAACTCGATATCTTCATTTAAGGAAGTGCGGACTATCGCCCCCTCAAAGTGATTTGATTCGTTAATACCATATGTGGTCCATATAAAGGATATATTTAATGATATTATATATTATACCATACTGGAATTACAATACTATTCTGTATCATAATGTTTTAATTACATTAAATATGAAATAGAAATGGATGTAGCGTTCAAGCGTACGTACGGCTTTCCGTCTCCATGAACGGTACATTTCATTTCTTATCTCAAAATGTTATGTAATATTACAAGTAAATATATATAATGGATATAAATGTAATATATTACATCTAAATTATGGATATAATTCTGGAATTATAACATATATATATCTCTCTCATTTTTTTTAATTCCATTAATATGACAAAAAAATGAAAGTAGCATTCATGCGTACGTACGGCCTACCGTCTCCATGAACGGTGCTTTTCGTTTTTATCTCCAAATGATATGGAATAGTATAAAATGAATATTTACTGGATATATATGATATTTTAATCATTAATACTATTATGGAAATTATTTACTTATAACTACAAGGGCAATCTTTTTTCAAACAAGGTCATTTTTGACTCATGTACCAAACATCGGCAAAAATGTCTGATATGAACTAACATTATTAAACAATTATTATAACATTATAATATGTGATATGAACTGAATAATAATCTCTAAAGGAGGTACTTAGGCAATTATTAATTGACCAATGTTTATTATTCAGGAATATAAAGAAACGAACAAGACAAGTTGGACTTGAGGTAAGGGATCATACTCCTCTCTTTCTTTTTAAGTACACTCTTTTATGTCATTCCTTTTAAATCTCATCTTTCTTATTATTGGGATGTTATTTTATATTACTCTTACTGTAATTTTTATGTTCATATGATGAGAGACTTTATTCTATCTCATCAATCCGTTTTGGAAGTTTTGATGTGATGACGTTAGGCTGTTATGGGAACTTCTTAACCCAATTTCGATTTCTTTGGGTTCAACATGTAGTTATTGAATATGTCATCCTTTGAATATGTGTGAATGACCTTTGATTATTTTACAATTAATATCCACTTATATTTGGTGTATTCGTTTGTCACACATAATCTTGTAATTGATTTATCCTTAAACCAAGGATATCGTCTTTGTAAGGGACTTCGTCTCAATCTCCATTCCTTGAGGCATATTTTGTTTTATACACAACTTTATTTTATATGGTGTATAAACCCCTTTGACTTTTATGTTTATCCAAAAAGGGATCTTTTTTATACGAAGCATTTTACTAAACGACAAAAGGGAATGTTTTTGTCGTACGTATGCGGCGACAATGACTTCTCCGCCTCCGTGACCATTATTTGAGTTTCATCTTCTTCTACAAGCCATACCTTTTTTTAAAAGAAAAATAAATACCATGTTTTACTTTTCTTTTATTTTGGTATTGAAAATGGTTTTCATAATGTTTTGTATCAATGTGTTGTATTGATATCTTGTTATTGAAATGTGGAAATGTTATGTTTCCTTTATGCATGTTTTATGTCATATGATTATGTTATGGTTCTTGGGCATTGTTATGAAGACGGGTGGTTCCGTGATAATATAAGGGCGGGTGAGCCCGATATAGCTCTCCAATGCATTGGGTAATGCGAAGGAGTGAAACGTTAAGGTTTCTCCGAAGAGATTTAGGGAATATACTGTGGTGGGTATTCCAAACGTAACCAAGAAGGTTACTCCCTACGTAAGAATGTTATGAATGCCTCAAGTTACCTTTTATGTCTTGTGATTTCTATGATTTATTCATGATTTGATGAGGTATGTTAAAGTGCCTATGTTTTATGGGTAAATTATGATTTAATTCATATGTATATATGAACTCATGTTTACTTTCCATATTTTTATAACCCTTGCTGAGCTTTTTATTCTCATCCCATGTTTTTGAAATGTTTTTCACAGGTCAAGGGAAAGGTACATGATGTGATGATAGTGTCAAGGATGTGTCAAGAAAGAATCCATGTTTTATATTAAATATGTTTAAGTTGATGGGAAGAATGAATACTATCTTGTATGTAACCACTTTGTTTAAATGTGGAATGTAATGAAAGTTTCATGATCTAATTCTATAAAACTCTAAACCTGAAAAGATCCTCAATGTTTAATCTTGTAATAACTCATGATTAAGTAAGGTTTAAGGGCGGGGATTTATATCTTCCAAAATAAATGATGCAGCTGATATAATTGTCCACACTATTTATCGTAAATGAAAATATTGGAACTTTAGAGGAATCAAGTATTTTTTATGGGAACATTAATTTTTTAGGTAACAATAGAAATTAAAATATTCTATACCTTAAGAAATGGGTACAATGTCACACATTTTGTTTTCTAAATATACAAAAAATGAAAACTGCAAAAAAAAAGTTATCATTTGAAACTATTTCTAAATATTTTGGAGATTGTTTATAATAATACTTTTGAAATGTTTTTAAAAAGTAGTTATATGATATACAAAACCTCTAGTGAAATTTATATTACAAATTATTAAGAGTTCAATTGTAATTGTTTTGAACCACTATCAGTTAGTTTGTAAAAGTTATTTTAAATTATCATTAACCAATTTTTAAAAAGATTTAAAAATTTATTAAAAGATTCATTAATGTCAAATTAAATAACATCAAAAAAAATTATAAATTTTTTATAAACTAATAGTTCTTAAATGTATTATGAATTTTTAATAGAATTAACTCTTATGTTATTTAAGCATGGTTATTTATTTAAATAATAAAACATCATTTAAAACATTCATTCAATGTTATATTTCCTTCTTACAATGATACTTAATTTCTTATATTTTACATCAGAAGATTAATTATTTAAATGAATAGTTTACCATTAGGAATCCATATCAATATTTAAAAAGCTTTATGTGGCATGATTTTTTCATTATATGATATTTAGGGAAACCTTTATTTAGAAACACTATAAGCATTCTTTGATTGAAATTTTAAAAATCAAAAAAAAATTATTCAATTTCAGAAAAAAAAATTACAATTATAATTTAGTTAATATATAAAGAAACAAGTTATAATACGAATATAAAAAATAATAATAAGGATTTATATAAATTATATATTCTCAGTGGTAAATGTTTTACATTAATTTTTGTAAATGTAGTTATTTTAATAGCAGGACTATTAATTAGTAATATCTATTACATAGAAAAACATAATCGTGGAACATGGATAATCTCAAAATATGTACATTCTATTAAATCTTTTTAAAATAATTCATGAACAACCATATGATCACTACACTTATTTTTTTATATCATCCACACCCAATTTAAAAAACACTCAAGTTATTCCCTTTTCCAAAAATTTAATTGTATTAATTAAACCCCTCTTAATCTAAGATTTTACACATCTACCATTTGTATCGTCCCGGTTCTGAAAGCCTCCATGAGGTTCCCCATACCCAATTGGTCACATGTCCTCAAGTGTATTTCCCTAAACACCAGAGGCTACTGACTAACATCGAGGCGCTTGGGTGTGATAGTGTGGAAACTATGTCCCCATTGTTAGAGTAACATAGCAGAAGTTAAACCGATAAAAATAGCATAAGTAGAAACAGAACCATACAGTAGTAAACAACAGAAGACTATTAGTAATGAAAAATGGATCACATATATAAGATGATGCATGATACATATGTCTAGGAAGGTAATAAAAAACATAACAATGTTGAAATATAGTACTAAACCAATGGTCAAAAGGAAAACAAGTAAATAACTCCACAGTATTGCAAGCATAATCACGGTCCCGTTCTCTCAAAATCCACATCAATTAATTACCCGAAGTAGAAAGGCATTTGAACTTATATATACGCGCAAAAATATAATCTTCTTGGGCCCAAAAGCATGACCCAAATAGAGTGTGAGATGAATCCCTATAGTCAATCACCAAAAAATTTGTGCCTAACAGTCAGTGAATATATATGGAAGGTAATAATAAAAGGAATAAGTCAACATAGAAGTACTCAAATGTAAACAATTCCCACAGTTTAAAAGCATTCTGTTACATATATCATGCAAGAAGCTAATCGAAAGCAAGAAGATTACAAAATAGGTAACCCTCTTGGAGGTACTCAGAGCCTACCCCCTCTGCTTAAACAAAAACAACACAAGGAACCATCTGGGAAGTACACACAGTCTAACCCATCTGGTTTAGCTTTATCACAGACCCTCTGAGGAAGCACTCGCCATCAATTCCTCCTATATTCTAGTATTGGTTACTAAATGGTGATCTGGGGAAGCACTCAACATCTCATTTCCCTATGGCTAGTGTCGAGGAACTATAAGAACTTTGAGGAAGAACCTACCTCAATTCCCCCTATGTTCTCGTATTGTAACACTAATAACATATAATCTGGAGAATCTCTAAACGACCATTCTCCCAATGGTCTACTACACTAGGTTCTCACAGCCCTATGTAAGACAATTGAGCACATAAATGCATAGAGGCCAAACTAAACCACATGAAATACTTGGCTAAAGAGTCTACAAATTAACATAAAGTCATATAAAAACCACTCCATAATAAACAATACTTGGAATGGAAGGAAAATATCCTAAGAGGCAAACTAGACCAAACGGTCAAAAAAAGCAATCAGGGGAAAATCACCCATTTCATAACAAAGATAACCCTATTCTCAATAATGAACCTCTATCCAATCAAACTAGGAATAGCAGGTATAGTCAGGGATAAAAACCAATAACATGCAATACCTCATTAATGGATATTGGGAATGTTTTTGTATATAAATCAAAGACTATGTACGAAAATCCACAAACCACCTTCCTAAGGGTCATAGTATCAATATACATGAACCTCAAGCCTTGAATCTCCCATTAACATCGTAGATATAAAAAAATTCTAATAACATTCATCCGATGATATATCAAGATAGATTAGGAATAAATAAATGAAACTATAGAAGAAGGAAGAGCATACTGAGGCAATCCCAATGCAATAGACAACGGTCGAATGAGAGAACATATTCTTAATCGGGGGCTCGGTGAACCCCTGGAGAGGCGGTGTTGAGCGCTACGCTGGTCCCTTCCCCCTTGATAGGGGAGGGACCTTCGCCACCCCTTGTAGGGGGAAGACCTCGTCTCTTCTCCCCCTTCTCTAACCCAGACCTTCTTCCCCCCTTCCCCCAGATTTTGATCTGCCCTAAAGTCCCCATGTTGTTTGAAGGATTCCCGCAACTATCGATCTCTGCCTCAGAGTTCACGACCACATCTTCCCTACTGAATTTGATGTTGATAGCTCGTTTCAGGCACCGACGTCCGCCAGTGGACACATTCATCCATCATATTTTCATATACAGGGGTCTACAGGACCGGGCTACGGTGGGACTTCTTGATTCCAAGCACATCATGGTTAAGATTGAATCTGAGGAAGACCTGATTTTGGCCTGGTCTAGCACACCCCTCATCTACGACGGTTCCATACTCTTCATATTCATGTGGTATTACGACCTCTATATGAATCGTGATTCACTGACTATGGCAATTTGGGTAAGATTCCCAGAACAACCTCTTCCATATCAAAATCCTACTATCCTTCGAATGTTGGGAAATCTTGTGGGTTTCTATATGTACTTTGATAGCAGGACTAGAGAAATTTGTCACCCAATTTCTCTATGAATCTATGTTGAAGTTGACATTTCATATGTGCCTACTCTGTTTATCTGGGTTGCTGTAGGAGATTAGTTTCGTTACAAACAATATGTTCTATTTGAATCATGGTTTGATTTCTGTTCTGCTTGCAAGAAAATGGGGAATTCGTTGGAAGTGTGTAGGATTAGGATGCTGACATTCTATCAGACATCGGTGATGGGCTCTAGGAGCATTGATGAAGGTATGAAAACTCATACGGGCGGGGAGCCGGTTGGGACAGAGCTAGTCCTTGGTAACACTACGGATCAGCATATTGCATGTGGTCTTGTTATGGATGCCCCCACTCAGAATCGGGTGGTCTCCCTCGACCCAATATACTTAGATATCAATGAAAATTCTAACCTAAACCTAGAGGGGGTGTACAAACCAGGATCGGGGGAGGTTCATTTGGTTGTAGAAGCTCGGGGGTGTAGGCATCCCATTGGAGAACAAATTCCTAGTCCATCCTTTATGTCTATGGCAGTGTATCAGGAGCCAAGATTCAAGGAAATATTTGCAAGGATGTATCATGATTTGGGGACTTCCAAGTCGACCATTCCAGCCTCAGATGTTCCTTCCACCTCGATGAATCCCTCCTTTGCTGAGTTTGTGAAGATGGGTGTGTTGGTTAATGGTTAGGTAGATAAGCAGGTGGCTGCTCATAATAATGGAAGTATTCACACTAAAGTAAAAGTGGTTACAAATAAGCTTAACTCCCATGATCCGAATTTGACGGTGTCTATGGTTTAAAAAGTGATTGTATAATGTGAAACATCAAAGTCTTCGTCATCCCAAAATGGAAACGAAAGCAGGGCCGGTCTCGATCTCCGGAATCAAGTGATAGTGAGGTTTATTCTCAACTAATAACGGATCATGAGCAATCTCATGGTCAGACATTGGTTGGAGATGGCTCAAGAAAGGGGATGCAAGGAAACTCCCTCCCTGGATATTTCCCGATTCAAAAGGGGGGGAGTTAATACCTCTAAAGGACTACTCGAATACCCCCAAAACAATCGTAACCAGATCATCAGGCAGGACAAAGAATAACGAGATTGAAGACAAACCCATGGGAAAAAAGATGTGTGTGGACACTCAAAAGGAAAAGCAACAGGTTGAACACGTTTCTTCTAATGAACCAGAGAAACATCTCGAGCTTGTTCTTCACTCAAATGAAGAAATGCAGGTTGAGACCATGGAGCTCAAGGCTTCAGAGAAGGAGATGGATAAAATCATAGAGAGGGAAATTTGTATTAATTCCAATAGAGTTCAAATGGCTTGGATCAACAAACAAGACTGGATATTAGCTCCCGAGTTCAATGAAAATAAGATCAATGATGAGGAATACCAACAATAATGGGACAAGCTCACCACTCATTTTGAGGATCGTATTAGATATGATCCAGGTTCAAAGGTTTGTGATTTTCAATGGGGATTATATCGGGTAAGTAATTCCTCCAATTTTATCCTTGTTTTCAATGACAATGTGACATAATTTTGTGTTTAACTGCATTCGGCTTGAACATATTTGATTTCGCACTTGGACTTCTTTATGGTTTGAATTTTTTTACGGTTCACACTTTTCCCTTAAAAGTGTTTTTACAAAATACAATATATGGATTGGGGGATCGGTGAAGAATCGGTATCGTACGTATGTTCTCGGTCAGTGTGGGTGAGGAAGAACACAATTCTGTCAATTATACCTGACCCCAGTCTGTTTAATGAAAAAAAAGAACATGTATCTACTTTTAAAGTATATGGGGTGTACTTTCCTTACCCTGCCACTACATTAGGTGATCTCTAGGTCACCTCACATGGTCATGTACTCAGCCAATATATGGCATGTACATGGTCACCCGTGGCAACCGAGTACACAACATGTACATATATGCCCCTGGCTTGTACTTCTAGAATTTCTTGAAATTCATATTTTTCTCAAAAATGACCAGAATAGAAAAAAATTCATGAAAAGAAGTTCTAGGTTCATAAAAACATCCACCCTTGAAAAAAAATTCACAGAATTTACCTAGAAAAGCAGCATAGAAGAAGAATAATTGAACAACTCCAGCCACTATAATCGTACATAGACCTCCCTATCCCTAGAATCATACTATACTCACTCATGATTCTATAGCCCTTGTTCTAGAGGAGCAGACCAGCCACAGAGAACCTTCAAAATTCGATCAGCAATACAGATAAGATGCTTCTCAGACGAAGCGTCCAACTCTAACTCAACCTCCTCAGGTTAAAAAAACATGAGACTGGTCTGAGAAGTAACGATAAAGAAGAGAAACGAGGAAGAAAATGTGCATAGCCTGGGACCTCTAAGGTAACTGCGAATGATAGGCAACCAGTCCAACTCTCTCCAAAATCTCAAACGGCCCGACGTACCTAAGTGAAATCTTACCCTGTCTCCTAATACACCTTTGTCCCAACCTCGGTGTGACACGTTGGAAAACTGGATCCCCAACCGCGAACTCCATGAGTCATCTCTGTTAATCAGTATAGGACTTTTATTGCGAATGTTCAGTAGACATCCTCTTCTAAATCAACTCTATCTTCTATGTGGTCTCCTGAACAAGATGGTGTCCCAGCATAGCTGCCTCTCCTACCTCCAGCCAACATAAGGGTGATCAACATGGATTTCCTTAAATAGCCTCATAAGGAGCCATCTGAATAGAAGCATGAAAACTATTATTGTAGGAAAAATCCAAAAGTGGTATGTTCTTCTCCAAATAACCTCCAAAATCCATGATTCTTTCACAAAGAATATCCTCAAGCACCTGAATTGTATGGTCGGACTGGCCATCTGTTAGGGAATGGTAAGTTGTATTGAAAATTACTTGTGTTCCCAAAGCCTTCTGATGCCCCTAACAGACTTGATAATTATAACAATCATCCCTATATGAAACAATGGAGTGTGTAGCCCGATGTATATGCACAATCTCATGGATGTAAAACTGTCCCAACTCATTAACACAGAAGGTCTCCTTCATCGGCAAGAAGTGAGAAACCTTCATGAGTATTCCAGTGAAAACCCATACATCATCATTCTCTAGAGCCAACCATAGTAAACATGTCATGAAATCCATCATAACATCATTCCACATCCACTAAAGAATGGTTAACTACTACAAAATCTCTGCTGGTCGTTGATGCTCCGCCATCACCTGCTGACAGGTGGAACACCTCAGGACGAAACCATTAATATTTCTCTTCCATCCTGGCCACCAATACTAACGGTGTAGATCATTATACATCCTGGTGACACCAGGATGAACTATGAAAATTGAGGAATAAAAGTCTCACATCAGCTACTCATGTATGTCTGCTGAAACCCATATCCGTCCATGAAAACGCAAGGTCTCATCCTCACCTATGGCCAATCCTGAAGTAAGTTCCTCTTCTGAATTTCATTCCCATGGTACAAGGAATTTAGAATCTGATATCTTTCGCATTCATCCTCGACCAAGAAGTGTAGATGTAACAGCTACAAAAAAAATGTCTTCCCCTATCTGTCATGCACCTCCCAATGCATCTCAGAGAACAGAGCCATAAGGTTCCACTCACTACTGCCCAACTGAACTGCCTATATCTGAGTCCTTATAATCAACGCATCAGCTAACACATTTCAATTACCATGTGTGTAGGCATGATCAATGTCAAATAACTGAAGGTTCTCAATCCACCTTCGTTATAACAAATTCAGGTCATTATGAGTGAGGATATACTTGACACTTTTATGGTTGGTGAAAACCACAAAATTCTCTCCCAACAGATAATTTCTCCAATATCAAAAATCATGAAAAACCAAAACCAACTCTAGATCATGTGTCAGGTAATTCCTCTCATGTGGCCTAAACTGCCGAGACCCGTACATAATGACTCCTTCTCCCTTCATAAGCACAGCTCTCATCCTGATACCTAATCAATCACAGTAACTAGTATAGCTCTTGCCCGGCTCTGGGAAAACTTGTATCGGTGCTCAGGTTAGTCCCCCTTTCACCTCTTGGGTGGTTGACTTTCAAGAATCTGACCACAATTACATCACAAAATTCTTAGTCAGATCTATCATTGGTGTTTCTAAGCATGATAAGTCCTGTATGAAATTTCTGTAGTATCTATCCATCCATATAAAACATCATACCTTAATGAAGTTCTTCAGAATCTCCTAGGAAACTACTTCCCCCACTTTCTCTTGGTCTACTGATACTCCTACATCTGAGATTAAATGTTCCAATAAGTGAATCTGGTCCATCCAAATGTGGCACTTTGATAGAATACCATATAATTGATGCTCATTCATTGTACTTAGAAATATCTAAAGATGGGTTTCATGGTCATGTCACGTGTGAGAGTACCCAAGATATCCTCCACAAAGACCACCATGAAAGAATCCATGTGAGGATGGAACACTCGGTTTATCAGTTCCATGAAGACTACAGGTGCGTTTGTGTGACTGAACGGCATAACCACATATTTCTATAGGACATACCTACTTCAAAAAGCTGTAAGAGGTATATCATATGGTCTAATGTGCAACAGATGGTAGCAGTACCTCATGTAAATCTTCAAGAACACATGGGATCCTCGAAGTTGATCAAAGATATCATCAATCCATGGTAAAGGATATCATTTCTTGACCATCAACTGGTTAAACTATCAATAATGCACAAAATGATTGAGGGTACCATCCACCTATTTTTCAAACAGGACATGAGAACCCTAATGAGAAGTACTGTGTTGAATGAAATTCTTTGCATGTAACTCCTCCAACTTCTTCTTGTGCTCTTGTAACTCTGGTGTAGCCATCCTATATGGATGAATGGACAGTGGTTCCACTCCTGGATCAAACTTAATAGAAAATAATATCTCTCTCTTTGGAGGAAAACCTGAAAATTCCTCTGGAATGAATTCCCTGAAACGATCCACCACTGGAGGAAAGTCCATCTGTGATGTTCCGTGGTCATCCAGATATAGACTAGAAATATGGTTTGTAACTCCTCCCAACCCAGTATTCATGGGTCCTTCTTAGCTCACCTGGAAATACCATTCACCCTTATGATGAAATGATCCTCCCTCTGGTGATTCGAAACTAACCTGACGGTGATTACAGTTCATGACTTCTTGGAAGGGAACTAACTAGTAAATTATGAGAATTATATCACAGCTTTTCATCTCTAGGACATTGAGGTCCCATAAGAAATGACACCTGCCAGCCTCTAGAGGTCACTCCTTACATTTTCGTAAATGGGTCATTCTTGTCCCCAACTGAGGGTCTCGCATCAAGATATTAGAAAAAAAAATGATGTTGAGCCCATGGATCTCCACAACAACAATAGACATAAATATATGGGAATCCATTGTATCAAAAATTGAAAAATCTATAAATAGAGGCAACTAAAATGGCACATCGAATATGGAGGGTCTGAGATCCTTCCCTTGCTCGGTCTAATCTACTAAAAATTGACTGATCTACTCAGTGGCCTAGTTACCATGCTTGACCACTATGAGCTGATCCACAATATTTTTTCTAAAAGCCTGGAGATTGACTTCCACAACCACGACCTCCACCCCATCTTGAATGTCCTAAAGAACTCCAGTTTCTCGAATGATGATAAACGGGTGATGTTACTTCAGAAAGAGGATTCATAGAAGAACCCTTGTCACCAGCTTCGGGTCATAAGAACTGACAGAAGTGCTGAAGATGACCCATCTTTCCACATGATAGGCACTCCACTCGGTCTATCTGGAAATGTGGCCTCGTATGACCTCTCACCCTGCATTGGTATCACACCAAATAGGTTCCAGAGGATGGTTTTCACCTCCCCTAGTCTCCACGCATAGACTCCCTATGGAACTTCCTACTATCAGTACAAGGGAAAACAACTCTGGATGCCGAGCCTCCCTGGATCACATCTTCATAAAACCTAAAATTTTACACTGTGATCAGTGCTTGATTGACTATAGAAGTGATGGAAGAAAACCTAATGATATTCACTGGATATCTAATGTTGTGCATGAGAAAATCCTAAAAATTCCTTGCAAAGAATAACTTTTCACCTCCCAGGATGGGTGTGAAGCACTGCAGGTCTATGAAGGGAGATGAATACTACATAAATGAAAGAGTACTCTGCTCCAAACTCATAAACTCTCGGGCATGATTGGCTCTCAATGTATATGGATAGAATTAGTAATATAAGACTTGTTGGAACACATCCCAGACCATAACCTACTAGAATCCCGCTTATGAGATCACATCCCATCATCTCTTGGCTGAATCCTAAAGCATATATGTAGAAAGATTAACCCTCCTCTCTTGAGGTGTCTCCAGATGATTGAAGATAGATGTCATGGATTCTAGCCAAGACTCTACAGCATTAGGTCGTCCTTCCCATGTGAAATTGAGTGGATGCTGCTGCGGGAAAACCAATGTCAGCTCTTCCATAGACAGAGTAGGATGCGATACTCCTAGGAAGGTTTGCATGAACCTCAAAAAACCATCTCGGAATTGGGAATCAGCACATGTTTCAGGAATAACGTTTGGTCCAAATACTCACCCAACTAGAGGATCTTCTAGAAGTCTATGATCATCCATGTGTGGTGTCAGATCATTTCCCTGTAACTGGCATACAACCGGAGGACATCTTGGTTGCATGAATCTGCAAGGTCAAGCGCACACCATAGATCAATATTATAAAGGACTGAAAACCAGATGTTTAAGAATGAAACAGGAGTAATAAGACAATATTGTTTTTTAAAACATGGATACACAGAGAGTATAATTAACTACATGACCCGTGCCCTGAATTCTTTCACATCGGCGTATACATCTTCAGAAACTAGGTGTGTAAGGCCCCATACACACGACATGTTTTCTTAACACATGTCTTGTACTTGAATACTCTTCCCCTGACCGAGTTCCCATACATGGATAAGACACACATTTTTCCTAGGGTCAAGACTACATGGTCTGTTAGTGCTAGAGACTGCTTGTACTATACGATCTTCACCAACATGTTTTGTTAGATACACTATCGGTTACAAGGGTGACTCTACGCAGCGTGTTCCCTTATGGACACGTCGTATACTCAAAAATATTTCACCAACCCATGTTGTTCGTTACATGAATAAGTTCAAGGGTAACACTAGGTGGCTTGTTTTATATTCACATGGAATGTATAACCTATGATTTATCTATCAATGTCGTTAGTCACACTGGCGAACACAGGGTCTAAACACACATCATGTATGTACGGTACACAACGTGTCCCTCGAAGATTTTCTCAACCCCGTGTCTATTCCCACACACCCAGCGACACGGTTGGAGACTACAAGAGATGTACATATAGCACGCTTAGTGTACATAAGAAAAAAATCACCCCAAATAGAAGAACACATGGCGTGTATTCATTATTACACACTGGGTATTCTAGGTTTTTTCGGACAGTAAGCCTCAGAAACTACTTCATAAGCCTAGAAAAACACTAAAACAAAGAGTAAGGTGCCAAATTCCGATATATGAGGGCCCATATTCTCTGCGAATCAAATCTTGGAATCTTATACATGTCATATACAAGAAAAACAAGTCTACGATCCACCAAATTCCAATCCCTGAGGGCCCATAACTCCTCATGAATCAAATTTTTTATTGCATTCAAACAAAACATTACACAATCTAGTAGCCTATCAAAAAGTAGTTATTTTATCATAGAAGCTATCACAACATCATGAATATCTAGAACAACATATATCACAACAACATACAATCAACAATCCACCCAAAATGGAATGGAAAAAATTCATGACATGTGAATTCTTGCAAATGCCTTTTTGATGCATGAGATGGAATACCCTCATCTCATTGGGGTGAAATAGAAATAGATCCTCAATAAAATCAATGATAATAGAACAAATCTTATGAATCACCCAACGGTGAAATAAAATCAACTGTAAAATTGGAAAACCTAAAAAATTGCAATAATGAGGTTGATTGGATACTCCTTGTACATGGGTTGGCTACTCTATGGAGTAGCTTATTACCAAGTACCTATTTCTTCTTATACCTGGATAAAGGATCCAAATAGTAAGTCAAGGAGAAAATAATTCCTCTGATTCCACTTTGTAACATCCTAGTTTTAGAAGCCTACCAATGGTGACCTGTACTCAGTTGGTCACATGGCCTCAAGCAGATTTCCCCAAATGCAAGAGGCTTCCAACTATCATTGAGGGATTTAGGTGTGATAGTGTGGAAATTATGTCCTCATTGGCAGAGTAACATAGTGGATGTAAAATAGATAACAATAGCGGAAGTAGTAATAGATCCATACAACATTAAACAACATAAGACTAGATGTAATAACAACTAGAGAACATATATAAAATGATGCATGAAACATATTTCTAGGAATGAATCCAAACACATCATAATGATGAAATATATTACTGAACCATAGTACAAAAGAAAAACTAGTAAACAACTCCTCAGTATTGCAAGCCTCAGCTTGGTCACATGATCTCCATCTCCACAGAAATGATGTACCTGAAGTAAAAGGGTTATTTCCCTTATCAATACATGAATCAATATAATCTGTTTGGCCCAAAAGCATGACAAAAAAATATCATGTTGGACTAATCCTTGTAGGAAACCACAAACTTATCCATGCCTAATATTCAGTGAATATATATGGCAGGAAATAATCCAAAGAGGTAGTAAACAAGGAATTACTGAAAATTAAACAATTCCCATAGTTTCAAAGCATTCGGTTACATATATCAGGCAAGCAGACAATAAAAAAGGTAACCCTTTGGGAAGAAATCACAGCCAAACCCCTGTAGTTCATCAAAAAAAACACAAACTACCAACTTGGAAGTTCACATGGGCTAACACGTCTGGTTCAAATTTTTCACAGACTCTCTGAGGAAGCACTCACCGTCAATTTCCCCAATAGTCTCATATCGGTAACTAAAAGGACTCTGGGGAAGTACTCAATGTCTCATTTCCTTTATGGCCAACGTCTTGGAACTAGAAACACTATGAGGAAGCACTTACATCAATTCCCTCTATTTTCTCGCATCGTAAAATTAAAAACAAACACTCTAGAGAATCCATCAATGTCCATTCTCCATATGGTCTACTACACCTTGTTTTCACGGCCCTCTATAATTCAATAATGAAAATTAATGCATAGAATCCAATGTAATCCTGAAGAACTACATGGATAAATACTCTATAGAATAACACCAAGTCATATAAAAACCACTGACCCTATTCTCAACAATTTACCTCTATCTAATCAAACTAGGAATAGAAGGCACAATCAGGGCTAAAAACCAATTACACGCAATACCACATTCAATGGTATTGGGAACTATTGAACATATACCTCCAAGATTATCTATAGAAAGGCAGAAACCATATACCATAGGGTTTTAGGATAGTTATACGTGAACATCAAGCCATGAATCGCTGAAGAACACCGTAGATCTAAAAAACCGAGAAAAATGTCCAACCGATGATATCATGAGAAAGAGGACGAATCAGGAAATGAATATCTAGAAGAAGGAAGATCTTACTAAGGAAATCTCAATGTAATAAACGATGGTAGAATCAGAGAACAGATGCTTAATCAGGGGATCAGTGAAGAATCGTTGTCATACATATGTTCTCATTCGATGAAGGCGAAGAAGAATAAACTTTTTCCAATTACACATGACCCTAGTCCCTTTAATGAAAAAAAAAGTATATGGCATGTACATTTAATGTACACTGTGTGTACATGCCTTAACCAGCCCCCAAGTTAGGTAGTCTCCAGGGTACCTCACATGGTCATGTAAGTGGCCGTTACATAGCCTATACACGGTCACCCACGGCAACCGAGTACACGACATGTACATATAAGTACATGGCGTGTACTTCTAAAATTTCTAGAAATTCATATTTTTCTCAAAAATCACCAGAATAGAAAAACATTCCAAAAAAAGAATGTATGGGTTCTTCACCAGGTTACCATCTTAATATAATATTCCATTCATTAAAGGTCATATCCATAAAATAAAATCTCAATTAACATATATATATATATATGTATATAATCAATTAACAGTTACATATAGACATAAACATAGATTCATTTAAAAAGAACAGATATAATTTTCAACTATAAACAGAAACTGAAGCTGTTGAAATATAATGAAACTAACTATATGTAAACTAATCTATTCGAACATTCCAAATCCTAATCAATCAAAATAAAAACAATTGACCTTAAAGGGACTAATCTTACCCTAAAGTACTGGAACCAACCAGACAAAAATAAATTTCAATTGAACCATTGTAAATACAATCAAACCATAAATGACCAAAAATTGGAAAACACATACTAAAAGAATATAAATTCTCTGTTGTATTATTATGATTTAGATTATTTGAAAAATAAATTGAATGAATATAAATTAAACAAAAAATATCTAAACCAAACAAGAATAAATAAATAAAAATTCCTACAATAAAAATTCTCAATCTAGACCAAATAATATTGACCTAAACTAACTCGAATTAATATGTATTATGCATAATTAAACAAAAAATAGATGAATTTGACATAAAAGAACTGAATTAATATAAAAATAGTATTCAAAAAGGACACACCCAATCATACTTGAAATAATAAAAATGATAATTAACTAAAACAATAAAAAACTAATCTAAATATAGCTTCACAAAAAAAAATGGTTCTTTATGTTTTGATTGATTCATGGTTTTCACCTACATTTTATTTAAATATCGTTGAACTAGTATTTGTTATTTCCAATTAAATATTTTAAATAAAGAGTTAATTTTGAAAAAATTTATAGTATTTAGAATAATTATTCCCGACATTTAATTTTAAATTTAATGGATGTATTTAATATTGAAGGTTTTGTTCCTAAAGAAGAATTTTTTTACTTGAGTTGGTAGTAAAAATATATATGATAATTAAATGATAGGACATATCAAAAGATTTTATCTTTTATATTGTTAAATTCATATCATAATCTAAATTTTCTTTCTAAATATTTCATTTATAATGAAAATAGTGTTATTTGGAGCACTTGATGATAAATAAGCTTACAAAATTGGTCCAAATGATCATTTGCATGAGATATTATGAGATGGGAACCAATTGAGTTAATTTTCACAGAAATAGAAAAACATTTTCCCACTAGGCATTTTCCCACATCAGGTGCCTCTAACAGTTCCATAGAAATTTTTTGGAAATAGTTCGTGTGGAGGTACAAGTTGCTCATGTAGAGGCAATAGAAGAAAAAAATTGATATATAATAATGTTAAAGAAGTAATCATTCAATAATAAATTTATGATTCTAATGATTGAATTATTTTCATTAATTCCTCTATGTATGATTTTGGTTTTGGATACATGCATTTCAATAAAGAATTTCTTATGTAAGGCACTAGTAAATGGAAATGACGATCCTTATGTTGGCCAGGTTGTAGACATTGTTAATGTTGGAGATGGTGATGGTGATGCATGTAGGGATGATGATGGTGATGATGAGGGTGATGTGAATGAACATGGTGAAAAATTTTTGTAATGATAGTTACGATAGCAATGGCAGCAGCTGTCCCAAAAGTGAAATTGATCCACAACATTTTATAATGTTATTCACGATAAGTGATATTTGATGACTGAATTTGATTGAATATATGTGTAATGATTTGATTGAGGATATAATCGAATTATATTGGAAATAATATATATATATATTGAGTTAAATGTTTATTGTTATGGGATCAATTCATTAATTTGATTTTGGATTATTCTATATTTAATGAAAATTGTTGGGGATGTGGATACATGTTTATATAGTGTGTGCAAGCTTCAGAAAATGATGGGATTAATTTATTTCTTCCTTTTGGGGTTTGGATATAGAAATGTGATTTATAACTATTATTTTATAATTTATATCAATAATTTTCTTTATTCATTTGTTTTAGAAAAATTTGGTATTTCAATACCAACATTTCCTTCGAAAGCATTAGAATATATAAATCCTTGTATCCTTTAACCCAACGGTTAAGGAAAATATTTATATATCCTATAGAAATAGTTCCATATAATCTACGATCATTTAAGAAATGTTTTTATAGAGAGAATAACTATTTTTTTCTCACCCAATATTTAACATTTTCAGAACCCTCTTTTCAAATAAATACCATTAGTGCCTATCATTTGTGTGAGGTAAATTTTGGTAGATTTATGGTGGTATAATATTATAAGAAGGTTAATTTAATGATGGTTTTATATTTTTTATTATAATGAACTTTATTTGGTATTAGGAAAATAATTATTTTTGAATGATAAAGGGTATTTTTGATGTTTATGACTCACACTAGGTTCTCATATCATGTCTATGAATAGATAACTCTCAGCCACCAGTAGGAGGGAAACCATATTAATCTTCTCCTTCCTAGTATTTAAGGACTTATCACACTCAAAGATCACTCTAAGACTTGCCTCTATCCTCAGGAAGGAGTTCCTTTTAACCATTGTGGCATACAACTCTCTCCCATATCAATAATTATCCTCAAGAAACTCAATCAATTAAAAATGAATTTAGTAAACCATACTATATTTTTTCACCTATTTTACCCCATCCTAGTGCATAAAAAGGGTTCCACATTGACACACATTACACCCTAAACCCTTGGAGGGACACTAATTAGATTATTCCATAATCCCCAAGTGTTAATAGCATCAAAGACAATAAATTCCACTACATCTTCTACCAATGGTCCTCTCCCAACCCCTATCATTTCCAAATATCTTATATCATGAAGATACACTTTCCCAACCATTAATAAAAGGACATATAAAATTGTAGTATATGGTTTGAATTCATCAAATGTGGATTTAACCCCTCACTAAACTTTTTTGAGCCTTATCAAAGATCACTGAGCCACATCCAAACCCTTATACACCTATCTCCTACCATGAAACACTAATATTTAATTTTTTAAAATTAATCAAAAAATTATTTTTTACTAGAAACATACCCCTAAAATACTATCCATCAAAACAAATTCCAATGACTTCTGATCGAATAGCCATGATCTTCTCAAGCCATTTCAAATTAAAGCCCAATCACCCCCACCAAATTCCACCAGGCATTGGTGGAATTAGTACAAAACCACTAGTTTGATGTACACAACATTAGATTTAATGAAAGGGGAAACCTAAAACAAGAATAAAACTGAAGAACAAAACTCAAATCGGGTGAAGAATATAATAAGAATCATCCCCTCTCTTATGGAATCATTGATGACTAAGGGGGGAGGAGGATCTTCCAAAATGGGTTTTTGTCATCTTTTTAGAACCCTAAACACCTAATTTTAATTGAACTAGAAAACATATAATTTCCCCAATTAAAAAATATCCACCTTGGATCTATTCACATCATGAAAATGAGAGTTTAAAGTGTGAAAATTGTGTTTTAATTGTTAATTGTTTAAGTTAGAGTGGGTCCTCCCTTCTATCAATTACATGAACGGTGTGACCTATAGTTTAAAACATGAATATACCTTGTAATTGTCATCCACATTATTTGATAATTCTCATATATAGAAATAACCTCCATAAATAAGGGCCAGGGACATTCATAATAATCATTCCCATTATAGATCATGTTTTATTCAATCAATAACCTATTAGAAAAAAAACTTAGTAGCCCAAAAAATCATCAACTACATCACCGCTCTATTGAAAAACCTATACAATAAATTGGGCCCAAAATAACATTCAAAATTATCTCCAAAATATTATTTCACATACATATTTCTGATCTGAATTCCAATTTATAACATTATCCAATATCCTTGCCTAAAAATCTAATTTCCTTATGAATTCATAACCCATATCTGGGTGGGTCATTACTAATATAGTATAACATCCTCAAGAATCATTAAAAAATTATGTTAAATATCTATTTAAGACACGAAGATGTCATAATACATATGATATGATGAAAAAAGTCATAATACATAATTTAATGAGGTGTAGTTTTGCCCTATTAGGTCTTGGGTAACCATGAGGAATGAAAATGAATGTTAAAAATTTATTATTTTTAGGAGGAAGATAGTTTGAAATTTCCCATGAAATATATATAAATTTTTAATGTTATGTAAATAATTATCAAATAAGATATTTTTATAATTTTTGTTTTATTAGAATTCAACCTATGTCAACAAATAGCCTATTGGGATTTATTGTAAAAGTTTGTTAACAGAACCTTATGTTGTCAGTTTATTGGAACCATTAATGTCTGAATCTAAAGTAAGGTTATATCAATAGGGATTACCATATCATGATGATGAAAATCTGGGTGAAGAAAATGAATTTTGTATAAGTAACTCAAATTTTATATAAGAATAAACCAATTACAATAAAAGGCTATGATAAAATAATTAGAGATCTATAAAAAATAATTAAAATTACATTCACTATTCATTATGGTTTGTATGTTGAGTAGATATATGAGAGGGTAGATTTCAAAAGGCAAGGATATATAGACTCGAATGATGAATGGTTGTATGAATCAGTTGACATGCATAAGATTTACTCTATGGGTATGTAGGAATCAATTGAAGGAAATGAAATACTCTATATAGTTCAATGTAATGTAATGTGATGCTAAGGTGGTGGATGAGTCATTGGCCTTGACCAAGCCTCTATAGGAAAACAAGAATCTAGTGGTAGTTTTTTAGTACTGGTTATGAAATGTGGTGTAAAATGTTTCAATACACTTTTTTATTTGGTTTTTAAAATCTAATAAATAAGATTTTTTAAAAAAATCATATGTTTTATTTAAAAAACAAATATTTCTTCATGGTGGTTTTAATGATACCTCCACTAAATTGTAGAATTTCATTAATACAAAATAATCCTTAATCAATAATTTTTATTTACATTCATATACTATAAATTATTTAAAATTTATTTTAATTATTTTTAGTTAATTATAAATTATAAATTATTTGTTATTATATGTTATCAATAATTTGAATATTAGATTAATAATAAGTGGTCTTAAAATTAGATTTCAGCCACAAAGGATCATTAATTTTGATTTAGTTTTCCTTTTAACCAATATAATTATTCAAATGATTGCTTTTGAAAACAACTGCAATAAAATTAAACATTAATTTTGAAATATTTCATTCTAAAAAAAAATTATTTTACTATAAGAGAAGGTCAAATTCTATCTTCATGATCAAATAAAAATAAATTTTGATCTAAGTGTCTGTTTTGACTTGACAACATATAAGCTTTTATCTTACAATTTGATCTATGACCTCTTAATACGGGAAAACCATGTCCTTAAATTTTCATTGTTAAAAAGGATGAGAATCCATAAAAACTAATTATTTACTGTGGATACCCAAATTTATTATCATTTGTTGTAATTACAGCTTCATTTAAGATGGTTTTCATATTATGTTTCTATAGACTATGATTTTATTCCAGGGGTTTACCATCCTATAGATTTCATGTTGTTTCATTTCTTGTTATTTTATTTCTTTGGGTTGTTTTGTTTATTTATTTACATTTAGTATATCTATGAAATATCATGTATTTAGGTAAATATATTTATAAAATTTATATATTTTTCTATATTAAATTATAATTATCTATATTTAAATATATTTATCATTATTTTTGTATTCATTTTTAGACATATAAATATTTATTTGCTTTATATTCATATTTTTAATTTTTTTTTGTATTTTTAGGTATTTATATGTTTTTTAATTATTTATATTTATTTACATTTATTTAAATTTATATGTATTTATTTGTATAATGAGGGAATTATTTATTGTATTTGTGTGTGTGTGTGTGTGTATGTGTGTGTATATGTATGTATGTACGTTTTTATATATTTTTTATGTTTATATGTAAATATATTTGAATGATATTATAATTATGTATATAAGTCAATTTATATATGTGTCTCTATTTTTATGCAATTATAATCATATATGTATATGTCTCTCTATGTCTGTGTGTGTATAAATGTATTATATATATTAGAATTATATTATATATTGATATATTATTTATAATTTAAATTTTTTTATTGCATTCTAATTATATATTTATTTATTTTTTATTTTTTATTTTTTATTTTTATTTTTTATTTTTTATTTTTTATTTTTTTATTTATAATCAATATAACACATAATAAATAATATACTAAAATATTTCAGGTACTGAGCGTACCAAACCATAAAAATTATCAAAAAAATTAAAAGTGCAGAAATGAAAAATGATTTGAAAGATGAAGTGTCACTAACAACATAAATTAATCCACTAAACAATCAAAACAACCCCGAAAAAGCCACAATGAACCATATTAGGTGAACCAAAGGCCTAGAATGACAAACCCTTTCATTATAAATCAAGATCCTACCAATAGATGTGAACCCTAAAAATATTGCATGTCGGACTGCATCAATGAGTCACAAGAACAACACTCCATCCAAAGTCATCATCTAGATAATTCATGGGAAGGATGTTTCCTATCATTGCCATCACTCATTCAATCAAGATCATCTGTGATGCACTTCATTGTGGGTGTCAGGGTCACATAATTTGTGAGAGTTTCTCACTATCAACGTCTCATACCATTGAAAACATGTGATGTCTGATATCATCACCACTACTGTGTCTCGTAACACTATGGGTGTCCCATCACTTTTCATCCCATCCACATGTAGTGTACAACCCACCAATGAAAATAAAAAACCAAAAAATAGCCAAAAAATCACTAAAATCATGTCTTCACAATAGTGGCCCAAAAATAATGTTGGAAAATTATCATCTATCTTCAATGACGACTTCGTTCCTATAAACCATGGATAACAGACCCCCCCCCCACCCCAAGAAATCACCCACTGAGGTGAAACACAGTCATAAAACAAATTGTCTTTAGATGTAGAATGTCTCAAGGTAATTCTCGCAGGTCGAGGTCATCCACACTCATGTGTCCTTCTATCAGCCAAGGTAAACCCATGATCGCTTCCATCATCTGGATTACTGGTAATTACATGATACAGATTTCATGAAACTAGCCATCAAGAAACCCACCACAATGGGTGATTCCATTTTATCAAAGCCACAGACCATCAAAACCTCCCACCTTTGGGATCCCAAACGATCCATCATCATTCAGTCACTACGTAAGCCCAACTACACTAAAACTTGTGGTCCTTGTAATCCAATAGTTTTTCAATCCTGCTATCCTACCCCCGGTCATGTAGAACCCACACCTCACAACCTGTTCACCCATCACATGAATATCATTCCACAATAAGACTGTTGATCCACCCCTAGCTGAAGGATGAAATCCATATCAAACCACATTTTCCTTCTATACATACCCATGAGAAGGGGGGATCCCATATATGACTCCATTACACAACCCTCTTCTAAAACCCACCACCATGGAGATAACATCTAAAAAACAATAATGGTTACATCACAAAGCACAATTGTGAAGGATCTTTTGTTTGTATAAAACAAATAGGGATCCTCCATACCCTCAACCGACCCATCCAGGAAATTCCCTCCACCACACATAGAAAATAGCTCAAAATGACCGTAAATATCGTGCAAGATAACTTCTCATGGAATGTGGAGCATCACAATGATATGATTACCTGAGTTATCCCTAGGAAATTATAGAGAGAGAGGCACTCATTTTTTGAGTGATAAAATATCCAAAATCTAATATATAATATATCCTTATCATAGTCATATTAATGAATAATTATTTATTATTAAACTCTTAATTATTATTTATTTTTTATTTATTTTTTGTCATTTAAAAATTATTAATCACTTATAATTAATTATTTTCTATTTAATTTTCATTTATTATATAAAATTTATAATATATGTTCTTTATATACTACTTAGTAAATTTATCATTTAGTTATTATTAATTGATTTATTTATTTATTATTGGTTATTTATTATTTATTACTTAAGAAGAAAATGAAGTTTGGGTTCATATGTATTTATCAAGAAAATTATGGTTCATGGAAAAGAAGGAATAGACATGAACCAGTCTGCTCTAAAGGGAATTACAAACCAAGTATTAAAAGAACAAAAATCACAGTGATCTTCATCTTTCATGACCCTGAAGACTACCCATGCCACAAAGATGACTTCTAAGCCCCCATTCCTTTGTTAGATTCCATGGTTCTTGTTCCACATCGAGCACTATCGATGAAAACATTCCACCATTATCACTCGAGATTTATGGTCCATTATTCCATTAAATATCATGTTAAGGCTCTAAAGATGGTCAAGGATGATGACATATTTGGCCAGTGCAGATGACTGAAGAAGACTTTGGCCACATTCTTGGAGGTGGATGGGGGACGATGGCTAGGCTATGCCACCCCCAGATCAGAAGAAACCCTTTTTCCATTTTTTCATCCCTAATCTCCACCTTGACATCCCATTGATCTACCTTTGTCCGAAAGTTCCTCATTTGTGATTCGGTGATTCCTAGGTATCAATTACTACCTCAGAGTTATCTGAAGAATCGAGTCTCCAGAAGAAAACCCTTATGGATAGATTCAATCATTGAAGGTCCTCGGTGGAATATTTTTCTCTATTTTCATTCAATAATTTTGGATTTAGTTACTACATGATCATGGGTCTCCATGTTAAATGACACCTTATGATTTGATTTTCTTCGGAAGAGGACCTTATTTTCCCGTTTTCTAGGGCTCCTCGCAGATGCATCGGGTGTAAATGTTTCCCCTTATACTGTTCGTACAATCTATATATCATCTTGGATTCTTACCTCATAGGTTCATGGGTTATATTCCCTCAGCTTCCCTTGCCTTTTCAAAACCCCGTGAATATTCGAATGCTAGGAAATATGGTGGGTTGCTACCTCTGTTTGGATAGTCGATCTTCTTTGGTGTGACACTAGATTAATCCAAGGAGCTGTGTTGTGGTGGATGTCTCGATGCCACCGGTTGAGTGGGTTTGGATCATGGTTGGTGAGGAGTTCCGATGAAAGAAATCTATTTTTTTTTGAATCCTGAGTTGATCAGTACTCGGTATGTCTTTAGTTGGGTCATGTGGCTGCACTTTGTCATCACGCTAATCACGGGAGGCACTCTGGGGTGTAGGAGAGGGATTTTGGTTATGCTCTTGGTTTATTAGTGCTGTAGAAACCATTATTCCTGCCACCTATTGAACCGAAGGTCAGTGATGTGTTCGGCAGGATGATGTGTGATTTTCAATTGTCCATTTCGGGTGGTGATCATGTTGTGGCTGCAGCGGGCAGTCCTTCAGGTGGAAAAGAAGATATAGGTGATACTGCTTTGCTGACTGGGGACTTGCAGTAGGACCATTTAAGGAGTCATTGGCTGAAGGAGTAGTTGGTGGTGGAAAATGGGTAGAATTTTAGTCAGATGGAGGTTAGTCTCCCTCATCCTTTGCTGAGGATGTTAAGGTTGGAAAGGGTTCTCAGAGGATTGGAGAACATTCAGAACCAGGAGGTGCTGTTTCTCAAGCCAATTGTAGGGCGCTAAAGGAGTATAGGATTCCTAATGTATATGATCTAGTGTCCTAGGTGGCCCTTTATCATAAGCTTTCAAACTAGACTGGGGTGCATAATTGGATCTCTCTACTGGATGAGGTGGGTAAAGAAAAAAAGTATCATGAAGGATGGAATAAGGCTATTCCTAGGTGGAAACATAAGGATATCTGGAGTAGACACTTCGAAGAGGAGGAAACGACTGACCAATATGGGGCCTCATGTAACCAAGATGGGGTATCTTGGACTAGTGAAATCTATAAGCAAGGGGAAATGGTTCGATCTGGTTCAAGGAAAGGGAAACAAGGAATCCTACTAACGAGATACCTTTTGGAATCTAAGGGTGAGAAGAAGTGAAGACCACCAAAATATTATTCGGAAACTCCAAAGAATATAGTCACCAGATCAGTAAACAAGGTCAAATGCAAAGTCACAGAGGCTATTCCAGGGGTTCCTCCCTTGAACAATGATAGGATTTCTATTTCAGGTAAAACCCTTATGCAGACTACTTCAGCAATTGGTCATTATGCTGTGCATGGATCAGAAAATATGGAAAGTGGATTGGTGGTTTCCTTGGTGATCAAAAAGGGAGAGCCAACGACATTAGGAGGGTAGGACTCTGTAGTTTCATAAATCTCATGGTACCTCTTCATTTCCTCTGAGGAAGATATAATGGAGGGGGTCCTGCTCATTCAGGCCTCAAGGGAGGACGCATAAAGGATTAATAGAAGACCAGTTCAAGTGGGTTTTAGCAAGGGGCAGGCTTCGTGGATCGAGAAACAACACTTAACTTTTACCAGAGGCTTCAATGAAATGAATATTTCATTGGAGGGGTTCTTATATGTTGGGGACAAGATGGCCTCTCATTTCTATGTGATCATCATAAAAAATCTCAGAAAAAGTTAAGAGACCTGGTCTGGAAATTATTCAGGGCCGTCACGTCCAATATTTTCAAGTTGATATCATATAGTTCTATTTTTTACTTTTGAGCATGATGTGCCATTGAATTGCTGGTTTCCCACTTTTTTCCATAAAAGTGGGTCATAATAAAAAATTTAACATGGAGTAAGAAACTCCTAAAAATAAAAATTTTCATGAATACTAATAGGTTTGTATCCCATAGTTGTGAATACAAACTCGACATGTAAATAAAACCATTCTTATATATACATGTTGTAACGCCCTAACCCCAGATACCTAGATTCGGTGCATTATTACATAACATTTTCATGATCACAAAATATCATGTCTCGAAAGACCTATTATTTTAGTATCCTTGGAAGTACTAGATACATTCATATGGTTTACATTACATAATAAAATGTAAAACTACCACACAATTGTTTCCCTAGACAACACTGACATCGCATAGACTATCCCTACAAGTCAGTCATAATATACTTCTTCACATCCTGGGAAAAATATAACATAGAAAGGGGTGAGCTCAAATGCTCATTAAGGATAATAATATAGCGGAAACTATAATAAATAAGCGTAAACATTTAAGGTAATGTATAAATCTAAAACAAAAACCTTTTCAACATAAACATCATCATAATATGGAAAATATAAATAAAAATAATTCCATTTACATACTCACATTGATATTCTACATGTTTAATGATCACATGAAATTTCAATAGCCACATTCATAATGATGGAATGCATAATTACAGACATTCATAACCACATACTCAAGGCCTTGTGCCAAAACTAAAATAATATTTTGTCAACGCCTTGTGCCTAGACACTAGTTTGTCTGATGAGACCTACTGATGCATCATGGAGCTATTGTGGGATCCACCTGTCACTTACTAAGTCCAATTCATTCCACATATGAAAACATTGAAACATAACATAATCATTCATAATAAAAATAGCATAAAAATGTCAATACGTTCTCCACAAACCATGAATGTTATCAAAATAGCACATCCATAATAAAAAATTACTCATTAAATACAATATAGAAGATTGTATTGTAGCAGACTAACCTCAAACGAGAATAATGAAGGATATTGAAATTGATGAAAATAATCATCAAAACAATTTTAGAAAAATATCCCCCATTTCTTGAAAATATTTAAAAGTCACACCATTTTTCAAGAAGCCATTTAAAAATATATTTTTGAATCAAAGTTTCCCATACCACATTGAATATTTTAAAAGGAAATTTAATTTTAAAACATTAATGTTTATAAAAATAATTCCTTAAAACCATTTTTAAAACATGGACATTAATGAGAGATATTTAGAATAATAAATCTTTAAAACATTTAAATTGATATTTTAGTTAGTGCTCCTAACCAAAATTGAGACACTTGAGTACAAATAATTGAGTTAATAAAAACATTATAATATCATGAGAATAAATGGATTAATGATATACTGTGTCAAATTGCATTATATACCCCATATAAAAATGAATTGGTGTATAACAACAATGAAGTCTCAATGGAATGTAAATTGATATGAAATCTATTATAAAGAATATATCCTAAGTATAAAGATAAATAAACGTCATATTTTTCTGTGAAAAATAAATATACAGTCAACATGATTGGATATTCTACGTAAATAAAATGGAGTACATTGACACATGTTCTTGTAAAAACATCACCAATGAATTGGATGTTTAACTGAATAAATGGAGATTGAGAAAAAATTACTCTTATCAATATCATATCGATGACATGAGAATTTATAAATGAAGTGATTATGTGTTTCAATATAATATCCACATAAAGGGGAGTGTAAATTACTAGACAAATAATAAATAGTTATTCCACACATAATCATGGAGTAAAATAATCAATGATGTATTCCTAAAGCCCAATGAGTGGAAATTGAAATTTGAAATTACCTTACCGATTTAGTAACTTATGAAACATAAACCACATGAAAGAAGTATCATACAATGAATATGTAAATACCTTGATATTGAATTATATTAAAAAAATAATACAATCAGAGGTAGTAGATACTCCACAAAAAGGATATAGTGGCCAATATAGCATGAATCTCACAGGAATAAAAGTGAGATAAAAAACCCTTACTTCATTGTAATCAATCGAGTCCTGTAAAAAAAGATAATAAAAACCAAATTAATCACATAATACCATGAATATAATTAAAATCATGATAATATATATCAAATGTAAATACACAATACACCCTATCCAATAAATAAGTGGTGAACAATAGAAATATCAACGAATTAAAAGTGAGATTAGAATCCCCTTACCTTGTACTTTTCATTGGTTGAGGGTAGGTTAACCTCTTGTATAATGGTGAAATAATTGTTATTAAATTATACAAGAATCATATACATTAATATGATATCATATATGATCTTTTAACATTTCTTTTTTAATAATATCTTAGTATTATTGTTGTTTCAAGTGTTAACTGATTCATTTTCGTTTATATGATTTGTTATGTATGTAATGATTGTTAGGGATAGGATGTATCATATTAATATTAAGAATGATATCAAGTTGTTAAAAATTATTTTTAATCATCAAATAAAAATTAATCTTGAATGGATACGATGGGTAATGAATCTCATCGCATTCATGGAGACGGTAATTCGTACATATGCACGAGCGACAATATCATTATTTTGACATTAAAATAATATATAATTGGATGTTATATCATATATAGAAAATAATTATCATTTTATATTTATTATTTACATCAATTTTACATCATTATTATACCCATCCAAATAATAATGTGTTGAATAACAACTACACCACGACTTAGAGAGGGTAAGATGAACATAAGCACGTATGGGGAGATGTCATTCAAAAGTTTGACAGAATAATGAATATGGTTGTACCATATTTATAATAAAATCACAGTATAAATAAGATACTGTAGTTATTATTTTAGAAGGGAACCAACAATGAAAGAGGAAGTGGAAGAAGAAAGGATCTTGAAAGAGGTGATGAAATATTTACCTCTTATTCGGGTTCTTCCATTTGATTTGATCAAAAGGTCTCTTAGGTTGTCTTTATGACTAATGCAAGGAATCTAGGATTAAGGGAGGACAGTTGAGAGGGTATTTTTGGATGGTTTGGCCGAGAAAAATTGATTTTATGGTGTGAAATAGAGGCAAGGGGAAGTTCCCTTTTATAAGAGTGGTGAAGGGCAACTTAGGAAAAGCTAAAAATATTATTTTATAATCAAATAATTTTTGGTTTCTAGTGGCTCCAAAATAAATTATTTAAAGTATATGGTGGGGATGGGTCGAAAACCACTCAATCAACAGATTTTAGATAGGTTTTTGTTTTTATATTAACTTTATCATTTAGATTTTACCATTAGTTAAATAGTTTGACATTTACCATGTATCTTTGTATTTTATTTTATATGGTTAATAAACATAAAATAGACATCCATGAGAACCTCAAGTGGTTCATTAATGACGTATATAATGATTTTTATGACCTTTGACTGATCCTTAGTTTTTTAAAAATATAATATTAATTAATAATTTAATATTTATTTTAAAAACTCTTTTTTGTCAATTTTGACACTATTTGGTATTTTTTTTTCTAAATTCATAACAACATTACTACATCAAAAATAATTAATCTAACCAACCTTAACATGTCATATTATACTTTAAAATTATTAGAACTCATAAAAATTCTCCAATTACATCTATTTGAATATTTATAATATTAATTATTTTAGTATTTCATTAATTCGGTAATTACTGCATCATCATTGTGTCATAAATGAATTAAAATATTTAAGGTCAAAAAATTATAAATAAAATACCATTACGTAGGAAATTTTTTCTGGTTTCAAATTAATATTTATTGTCGAATTTATCTTATGTGTAACCCTATATAAAAAATGGTTTAGTCATTAAACGTTGAATTTTACACATTTAACTCTTCTTTGAATTAAATAATGATAATTGTCCTAATCCTCTCCTAGTGGAACTAAAGGATCATGTTTTATTCCTAAGGTTCTTTTTGTTCGAATTACACATATCCAATAGAATTAGGACATGTTTTGGGGTAATTATGATATCATTTTTTCATTAATTACACTGTTTACTTTTAACCGTGGTAAATAGAAGTAAAAAAGTTGTTATACACCAAAAATTATTTTCATCTTATTGAACCACATTTTTCATAAAAATATCAACCATATCTCTCAGATTTTTGTAATTACAATCACAGAAGCTGTAAAACTATGTTTTATGCAAATTTTGAAATGCTCTGAGGAGGTGGGTAAAAGACAGTAAAAAGTTCATTAAAATCTTATACATCTAATTTTATTATAAAAAGATACCAATGAATTACATTGAACTTATATAGGTATTATACATATATTTTTGAATTAAATTAAATTTAAATAATTTAAATAATTATTTAAATAAAAAGTCAGTTTTCAACTATAACGCAGTGTTTTTCACTATTCAGGAAAAATTTAATGCTTTTAGAAAAATACGAAAGATTTACTATAAGATAATTTTGATATTATGAATTTGAAAATAAATTCTATTATACAAAATTAAAAACATATAATTTGAATTAATTAATTCAAAATTAATTCCCATTTTCAAAACGGAAAAGCGGGTTTTTAAAATGATAAAATTATCAAATGATTGACATGTGTTTATGTTAAATTTAAATTTGAATGTACATATAATAACTTAAGTTGTATTAAATGATAAAAATACAATCTAATTATACTTCCAAACCATTCATATACAAAATTTAACACTATAAATTATTTCAATTTTAAATTTTGATTTCAATTAAAATTTAGTATTTTTCAGTATTCAACATAACATAAATGTTATTAGAAAAGTAACAAAAATTTATCCAAAATAAATTTTTATGTACTGGTTCTAAATAATAATTTAATTTCATATAATTGAATATATAAAAGAGTCAAATATTGGTTTTAAAAGGGGTTTCCATTAAAATGTGGTAAAATTTCATCTTTTTTGAAAAATTCATCTTTTATGTGAAAAAAAGAATTTGTTCTTATATTATGTCTAATAAACACATAACATGGATTCTAAAGTTATATATAGTATATAAAATTCAAAATTCAAATAATACTATTCATACAATCTTTTGAACGACAGGTTTGGCAAGTCGTGGAGTGCTCGAACTCGGTGTTGTGGGTATCAAAAGCTATTGAATTACTTTAAAAAATTAACATACTATGAAATCTTGTGCTGTTTCATTTTTCCCCGTATTGGAAATTGTTTTTCGTCGCAATTTTAAATTTGGTCTTGGGAACATCATTGAAAGTCCCACATCAGAAAAAGTGTCTATAAAATTTTCTCTATTAAAGAAAGAAAGTGATGTACAAAAGTCGCCTATGATAACCCACACTTGAATTCCATATTGGAATACATGGATATTTAAGATAAAATAAGTGTCATGTTCTGGTGGAGAGTGATAGAAACTTGATTGGGAGGAAGTTAACAACAAGAAAACCATAGACTTTTGAGGAGATAAACGTTCATTAAATTCTTAGTAGAAATATTAAATGGATAATGTTTTTTTTATTTATGTTAAATTTCATAAAGTTGAGGAATTTATTTATGAGATTGACTAAGAACATAAAGAGATATACTTACTTTTTATGTACAGTTTCATCCTTTAATAAATATCTACCACTAACTCATCTGTTTTTTCAAACAATGAGTATACAAGATGACTTGGTCACACCTAAAGAGATAGAATCAACATCTACTGAATCAAATAATCCATAAAAGATAAAGTATATATAATTACCTTCTCATTAGAGATTAACCAAAACCAAAATAGTTAGTACAAGATCAGTTGATCCCCAAAAAGGATAATCCTTTAGAGAAAGTAATACTATTCTTAATTTCTAAAATTAAACCAGCAATACCCAAAGTTCAATAAATACCATTCAGTAAACAATTGTCCTTAAAATCCATAAATATAATCCAAACTTATACTGAAACCCAAAACATATAAGAATTTGATTACCCAGTGGTCCTCGTTAAATTGTATTTCAAAACTACGTAGACTACTCTTAAAGTCACATACATAAAAGTAATTAACCTAATCACATAGTCTCTATGATAGGTTAATCATTTAAATTAATAACCCAAATACCTATAAATCCACAATAAAAAGATAGATAAAAATCCAGCATTACTCCTCAAATGAAATCACATAGTATTCTATTTTCCTTGGGCATATATTATTTCCAACTGAGCGAATGTCTTCCAAAATAACATTTATCACCTAATCCCCTAATAATTTAACTATAATAAGGATAACTATTTTATAAGACATAAGATCCCAAATTTAATTATTTTTGATAAATAAAATTAGTTAACTTAAAATAATTAGTCACACTAACCAAGGAATTCACGTAGCCTAGTGGTAGGCGATAAATCCCAATCGCACCATGGTTGTGGGTTCGATTGCTACAGCATTGTCTGATGCAATGGGTTGTCACATAGTCTACATGTTGTACATTTTCAAAAACAATATTTTATAAAATTCCCAAAATGAGATAAATCCCACAAAATGTCTATAACATAATTTCAACACAAATATTACCTCATACCTCGCATTTTCATCCAGAAATTTAATAACATTTATTTGCCTGAAATTCAAGGATCATATAAATCAAAATGGTTATTTATAACTATATCAACAATATAAAGCACAATTCATCCTAAAATAACATTTTCACATAATAAACTGAAGGGTTACACATTAGAGAAAACTCTTCCAAAGTAATCTCATCAACAAAGAGAACTAATACATTTAAACATTTCACCATCCATTTATTTCCACATAGGTTCTTCCTTGACCAATGTTTTATCCTATAGAATAGGGCATTGACCCGAGTAATTCCCTAGTCCCTTAAATTTACATAAAATGATTGTAAATGGATTCTTGGGATCATTTTTATTTTCTTCCATAGTACTATTCATTTTTCCTTGGCAATTATTTACTTTTTGTACTTATTTAACACACATAATGCATTTATTTGTTCTATTGAGACAGTTCCCTAGGTGTCGACTTCCACATTTCCTGCATGATGGAAATTGACCTTTCTTTTTTCCACGGTCTCCACTGTTGGAGCTCTCATTATTCACCGACTTTCCCTTCTTTGATGAGTCCGGGAGTTGGTTAATATATATTTTTTTTATCATATTTTTGGAAAACTGATTAGGAATTAACACTATATCTATTAAACCAATCAACATTCCATGTTTCCCCATTTCCTCTATCGTCCCACCTTGTAAATCATGTTCAATATTAATATGACTTCCTTGGAATCCAGCCATTGACTAACACAAGAAATCATAGTGTGAGTCCTAAAATCATTTAGATAATAAAAAAACACCTTATTTTCTATCTAAAATACCTTAGGACTAATGAATGTTATTTATTATCCTCTTATATTAAAATCAATAAATTTGTTTTGTAAATAAAATATGAATTATCCTATGCATATCCCCCAAGAGTGTTGTAACCAAGAGTGCAGCAAGGCCCGTTGTTGTGCACCAGTTCCCCTATGAGTCTATCTCCATGCGATGGATTCAGGTTTTACCCCTAGGTACATCTGTTCCAGAGCTTCCTCTACCTGCTCATATCCAGACAGAGATGTATTGCAATGAAAACTCACAAACTATCAACAATACCAAAATTTTATGAAGTTCTTCTATACTAATAATCAAATTCTATCTTAGGGCTATGTGACCTAATCAAATTTTAACTAATTCTAATTTCCAAGGTTTGTACTAAAATTCCTCTGATACCAACTGCAACGCCCCGACCCCAATTACCCTAAGTTTTGAATTATTACATAACATTGGTATGATCACAAAAGATAATGTCTTGAAATAACGATTAGTTTAGTATCTTTGGAAGTACAATATTTATTCATATGGTTAAATTACATCATAAAATGAAAAACTAAAACACCATTGTTTCCATAGACAACACAAAGATCCCATAGAATATCCCAATAGGTCATTTATAATATACTTTTTTGCATCCTGGGAAATATAAAACATAGAAAGGGGTGTGGTCAGAAGCTCAGTTAGGTTAGAAATATTGTGGAAATGTTCAAAAATAAGTATAAACATTTAAGGTAGTGTGTAAATCTAAAACAAAATCCTTCTCAACATAAACATCATCAAAATATGGAAAATATAAATCAAAATAATTCCATTTATTTACTCACATGGATATTATACTATTTGAATAATCACATGAAATATTAACAGCAACTTTCATAATGATGTAATGCATAATCCCATACATTCATAACCACATTTTCAAGGGCTTATGACGGGACTACAAATAAGATTATGACAACGCCTTGTGCCAAGACACTAGTTTGACTCATTAGACCTACTGATGCATCTAGGATCTATATCAGGCTCCACCCATCACATACTAACTGTAATGGATTATTCATATGAGAAGTATGAAACATACCATAAACATTCGTATTAAAAATAGCATACGAAATGTCAATACATTATCCACAAACCATGAATGCTATCAAAATAGCAAATACGTAGTCAAACATGACTCATTCAATATAATATGGAGGATTGTATTATAACAGAATAACCTCAAATTGAAAATAATTAAAGATATTAAAGTAGATGAAATTAATCATCAAAACTATTTGAGAGAAATATCCCCATTTTCTTGGAAACATTTAAAGGTAAAACTATTTGTCCAGAAGCCCTTTAAAAATAGATTTTTTAATCAAAGTGACATATAAACCATTGAAAATTTTATAGAAATTATAATTTTAAAACTTTAATGTCCATATAAATAAATACTTAAAACCATTTTTAAAACATGGACATTAATGAGAATGATTTAGAATAATAAATATTTAATCTATTTAAAAAGATATTTTAGTTAGAGCTCCTAACAAAAATAGAGACACTAGAATAAAAATAATAGATGTAATCATAACATTATATTATCTTGAGAATAAAGGGATTCATGTTATAATATGTAAAAGTACATTATATACACTATAAAAAGTGAATTGGTGTATAACAACAAATAAGTCTCAATGGAATGTAAATGGAGATGAAATCTCTTATAAAGACTATATCCTTAGGTTATGGATAAATCAGCATCATAATTATGTGTGACAAATATAAATACACTCAATATGATTGGATATTCAGTGTAAATAATTCAGAGGACATTAACACATATTCTTGTAAAAATAGCACCAATGAATTGGATTTTTAACTTAATAAGTGGAGATTTAGTTAAAATTACTCTTATCAACTTCATATCGATGACTTGATAATTTATAAATGGAGTGATTATGTGTATAATAATTATATCCACAGAAAGGGGAGTGGAAATGACTAGAAAAATAATAAATAGTGATTCCACACATAATCATGAAGTAAGATAATCAATGAAGTATGCGTAGAGCCCAATGAGTGGAAATTGAAATTTGAAATTTCCTTACCGATTTGGTAACTTATGAAACTTACACCCCATTAAAGATGTATCATATAATGAAGATATAAATTCCCATACATTAAATTATATTACAAAATAATACAATTAGGGGTAGTACATACTCCACAGAAAAGGAAATAGTTGTCATTATAGCTTGAATCTCATGGGAATAAAAGTGAGATGAAAACCCGTTACATCATGGTAATCAATCGAGTCGTATGAAAAAAAGTTAACAACCACCAAATAAATCAAAGAATACCATGAATTTAAATGGAATCATGATAATATATATCAAATTTCAGTAATCAATATACCAAATCCAATAAATAAGTGTCGAACAATGGAAATCTCACAGAATTAAAAGTGAGATAAGAAACCCCTTACATTGTACTTTTACTTTGTCTTGGGTAGGTTAACCTCCTATATAATGGTGAAATAATTTTTATTAAATTATAGAAGAATCATATACATTAATATGATTTCATATATGATCTTTTATCATTTATTTGTTAATAATATCTAACTATTATCATTGTTTCGGGTGTTAACAGATTTGTTTTCCTTTATATGCTTTGTTACGTAAGTAATGTTTGTTAGGGAAAGGATGTATCTCATTTATATTCTGAATGATATCAATTCTTTAAAATTTATTTTTAATCATCAAATGAAAATTGGTCTTGAATGGATACGATGGGGAATGAATCTCATCACGTTCGTGGAGATTGTAATCCGTTCGTACGAACGAGCGACAATATAATTCATTTGATAATAAAATAATATATAATTGGATTTATATCATATATAAAGAATAATAATGATGTCATATTTATTATTTAAATCAATTATACATCATTATTATACCCATCCAAAGAATAATGTATTGAATAACAACTACACTACGACGTGGAGATGGTAAGACGTACGTACACACGTATGGTGACATGTCATTAAAAGGATTGATAGAATTATGAATATGGTTGTACCATATTTATAATAACATAATAGTATATAGAAGGTAATGGAGTTATTATTTTATAATGGAAACAAAAAAAAGAGGAAGTGGAAGAAGAAAGAAACTTGAAAGGGGTGATGAAATATTTACCTCTTCTTCATGTTCTTCCTTTTGATTTGATCAAAAGGGATCCTTATGTTGGATTTCGGACTAAATAAAACCTCCAGGATGAAGGGAGTATAGTTGATATGGTATTTGGGCTGGGTTTGGAAGAGCCAAATTTTCTTTGAAGGTGTGAATTAGAGAGAATGGGAAGTTCCTTTTTATAAGAGGGGTGGGGGAAACCTAAGGAAAAATAAGAAATATTATTTTATAATAAAATCATTTTCGGTTTTAATGGATCCAAAAGGGATTATTTAAAGGCTAAGGTGGGGAAGGGTCGAAAACCACTCAACCAATAGGTTTTATACAGGTTTGGGTTACTATATTAAATTTATCATTTAGATTTAACTCTTAGTTAAATTGTTTGACTTTTACCATGTCTCTTTATATTTTTATATTATATTTTTAATAAACATACTATAAACATCCATGAAAATATCAAGTGGTTCATTAATTACATATAGAATATTATTTAATACCTTTTGACGATCCTTAAATTTCAAGGAATAGAATATCAATTAATAATATGATATTTATTTTAAAAACCATTTTATGTCAATTTTGACACTATTTGGTATTTTGTTTTTTCTAAATTCATAAAAGAATTATTATTTCGAAATAAAATTCATCTAACCAACCCTAACATGTCATAATATGTAATAAATTTAGTATAATTCTATAAAAGTCTCAAATAATATTAATTTAGATATAGATAATGTCAATTATTTTAATATTTCATTAATTAGGTTATTACTGCATCATTATTGTGTAAAAAATTAATTATATTATTTAATGTCTAAAAATTATAAATAAAATACCATTATTTAGTAAACTTTTTTATCTTTCTAATGAATATTTATATTCAAATTTATCTTACCTGTAACCCTATATTAAAAATTGTTTTCTCATTAAACATTAAATTTAACACTTTTAAATCTTTGTTGAATTAAATAATTATAATTGTCCTAATCTAATCCTTGTGGACTTAAAGGATCATATTTTATTCCTAATAATATTTATGGTCTAATTACACTTATTCAATAGAATTAAGACATTTTGTGTGGTAATTATGATATCATTTGTATGCTTAATTACCATGTTTACTTGTAACTGTGGTAAATAAAAGTAAAAGGTTACTATTCACAAAAAAAATATTTTCATTCTATTGAACCACCATTTTCTTAATGATATAATCATTTTCTCTCAGATTTTTTAAATTCCAAAAATAGATGTGGTAAAATTATGTTTTATATGAATTTGCAAATGCTCCAAGGAGGTGGGTAAAAGACAGTAAAAAGTTCTAAATAATTTTATACATCTATTTTTATTATAATATTACCACAATTAATTGCATTTATAATATATATATTAATTATAAATATATATTTTGACTTAAAATAAATTTGAAATCAATAAATATTTATTTAAATAAAAAGTTGTTTTTAAAAAATAACGTGGTATTTTTCACTATTCATCAAAAATTGAATGTTTTTAGAAAAATACCAAAAATTTAATCTAAGCTAATTTTGATATTCTGAATTCAAAAAAAATTCAATTATATAAAATTAAAAAATATAAGTTTCATTAATTATTTTTTAATTAATTCCCCTTGTCAAAACTAAAAAAGAGGTTTTAAAAAGTAAAAACTATCAAAAGATTGACATTTGTTTAAGTCAAATTTCAATGTGAAATTACATATTATCACCTACATTGTATTAAATTATAAAAAATTAATCTAATTATACTAAAAATTCAATAGAATACATAATTTAACACTAAAAATTATTTCGAATAAAAAAGTTCTTTTCAATTAAAATTTAGTATTTTTCAGTATTCATCAAAATTTAAACGTTATTATAAAAGCACAAAATATTTCGCCAAAATAACTTTTTTATGTACCGATTCTAAATAAGTATTTAATTTCATTAAATTTTATATATAAAAGATTGAAATATTTTTTTTAAAAGGGTATTCCATTAAAAGGTGGTAAAATTTATTTTTTTTTAAAAATACTTTTATCTGAAAAAAATAAAATTTTTCATATATTATGTCTATGAAACACATAATAAGGATTATAAAATTATATGGAGTATATAAAATTCAAAATTAAGTTAATACCATTCATAACCGCTTTTGAACGGCTAGTTTGGAAAGTCGTGGTGTGCTCTAACTCGGTGTTGCTTGTAACACAAGCTATTGAATTACTTTAATGAAAATAGCTTACTATGAAAAATTGGGTTGTTACACTTGCTGAGGCTATGAGATGACCTTTCACCCTTAATCTCCTATGGGGGTATTTTTATTTCAAATATAATTTCCTTTTCCTCATCACATTCCAATATCACGAGCTTGACAAATTCATCACATATAGATTTCATCAAGTCATAAGGATGTGATGGATATGGTGATATTTGAGTTGGGAAAATTTCTAATCCATACCCATATCTACTAACCTTCTCATGACGACATTCCTAGACATGTAATATAAGAGCCTAAAATTTTGGATGTGGTTACATACATCATTTATTATCTGTTAAAATTACCCCATCACATGAACTGAACTCAACTTTTTATCCAACCCCATCAAGATCAAATTCTAGAAGATAGTAATAAATCACAATAAAAAATTTATTTTTTACTTTCCAATTTAATTTTCCTCATTTATGAAAAAATAATAAACTATATTTTCCATTAATTTTTGATCGAATGATGTTTTTATGTTTTTTTATACACAAAACTGCCAGATAATCTCAACATGTACAGGAACCCCTTTTCTTAATTAATCTAGGTAAAGAATAGTTCCATCATCATTCATGTTTAAATATCACTCCATCTGAGTTTACCATGATTCCTCTGAGATTTTGGAAGGAAAAAATATGATTATATGAAATTTTTGGATCATGTTTCTTATAGCTAGCCTTACCATCCATCCAAATTTTCACATATGATCCTTTTTACACCCAATAAAAATATTCATGTCTTTTTATGATTTTGAACAATTGGTACAGTTTTATGATCCATTATATGATTCTTATAAGTTATTAAGTGAACTATAACAAATTCCACGTTATCCACATCCTACTTCCATGATTTCCAAATCCCCTTTGTGGGAGGATTAGTCTTATACACCGAGATTTTTTCACGTATATACACCCAAAAACTGAATGTTTGGAATGATTGAAAAAACATAGATATATTGAATAAAATCAGTCTCAAATTCCACCTCAATGTTAGATTAATTATATAAAAATGTGTAATAAATAGTTTGTCCATTCTCTGACTCATCTTTGACAATAACACTTTCATAATATCCAAAATTATCTATAATTGTATTATTTTATTGTTTCTCGTGGCTCTATACAACATGAATTGATGTTTAAGACCAGTGGATTCTAGAATACCTATCATATGCTATGGATTCACACCCAAATATGATCATTGGTATGCCTCTAGATATTGGGATTGATTTTCATATCCCATTCAAGCACCTGATGATTACTAGGTTGATATTTTAGAAGCTATAATCCCACGTAGAAGAGAAATGTGATTCTGATTAAAATATATAGTTTGAATATCCTCTACTAATTGGAATGATCTGGATGTTTTTGAATCCACAAAATTGAACAATATTCACTTTCGGATCCACAATATTTATAGGTTTATCCAAGGGTTTCAATATTGTAATAATAGTAGGAGAGTATTTTCATAGTTCAAGCCTCTCCAATAAAGATACACGGTTAATAGGGATTATAAACATCCCATACATATTAATATAAATTTGTGACTCAGGTGTTACCTAATTTGGAGAGATTACTAAGTTATCATCCCCCTTTTATATATCATTTGGTCTGGTTATTCCCTTCATAGATTATTTCCCTTCCATCCCATTTAGGGTGGCCTTGAAATATTCTCTCAGGACCTATTTCCATGAATTATCGTTGATATTTGAAACTCTAGGAGTGAAGGAAAATAATATAAAATTATATTATTCCTCAAGGATGAAAAGATTCTATGAATGACCAATAAAGGATGGTGACACACTTTCAACTCAAGGACCACCCAAGATTGCACATGAAGAATCCATTGATTGAAAAAATTTCAAAGAAAAATCAAGATTTCCATTTTCTTTGAGAGAAAGAGAGACATTGTCACCGCACACCCATCCTCTCTCAAAAATCTATTAGTTAATTATTATTTATGTATTACGTATTATTATTTATTCTTTTACATTATTTATTTATTATGTTTTTATTAATCTATATTCTTTATTATTTTTTCCATTTATTATTTATTATTAATTATTCAATATTTTATATTTATAGATTATGTGCTATTTATTTATTACTCGCTATTTATCTACAATTTATTCATTATTTATATATAATTTATTTATTATTTAGTATTTACTATTTATTATATAATGTATATTATCTATTATTATAATTTATTTATGAATATGTTTTTACAGATACTTATCAGTATATATATATATAAAACGGTTGGTTTACTCACCACACGAAGATCTTACTGGGGTGGTAATTTTTTTTGTAATAACCTAGAAGTAAGGGGTTCAAATCGGAATATTCACATTAATGTAATGAGCAAGACTAAAGTTCCATCAAAACTGTTATCCAAATTGATTCCTCATTAGCTCAAAGTGTTGTCCTGATCCCCATGGTTTAGAAAAAATTGTATGAGTGTCCAAAATTTTCCTTTTGGAGTGATTTCACAAGTATAGAAATTATGTAAATCATTTTACACAAGAGATTATAAATGGATAAAAAACACATGAACCATATCATGATATGATGAGTTGATACAAAAATAATATACAAAAAACTACAAAAACTATTCTAATGGTTGTCCATGAACTCCTACCATATCCAAAGTCAACCACCATTGTATTACCAAGAACAAACCCACCTGGAAATATGAAAATAACAAGGACACCTACTAAAAGAACATGAATACTGAAATCAACCAAAAGTTCAACCCTGATGTAAGAAAAATCACCCAGTCGGATTCCATAAAAGAGTATAATAAATTATATCATAGGCGCATAAAAATAATCTAAAATGGAGCATCATATTTAGTTACAAAGCTTATTTAGATAAAAATATTAAATTAATTCATTTAGAATTAGATTAAACCAAGGATTAGTTTAAAAGAGATTTTTAAATGTTTCAAAACCATTTATAATTTTCAAAATAGAAAAAAATACATTTTCAACCACAAAACTAAAACCTCTTTTGAAAATATTTGAATACCATTTCACAATATTATGTTATATATTTCATGTTGTAAAATAATGATCTAAGTATCAACAACCTAAATAAGAGTCAATAAAAAAGATTCAAGGTGAATAATTTCAATCAGAAAATAAAAAATTAATTGTAATCATTAAACTAAGGAAACACTTATTCCATATTGTAACAAAAAAAATTTCATGTATGAAGTATCAGGTATAAGGGTGGCTTGGGTAAGATCTAGATATGACTATGATTCCAAAATTTTCTAGATAATAAATAAATCATTATTGATGAATGAATAAACATCATGTACACACATTCCTTAAGGAAACAAGGTTCACACACGCCCTCACTCCTTGTCATATGTCTATATCCTAAAACAATAATGTTCTTTGCAGATCCACTATTAGATGTGTGGGTTCACTTCAAAAGTATAAATCAAGCACATGTCATTTAATTCCAATGTTCCCATGAAAAGATAAGTGAGGAAGGTGATATAATTCATGTTTGAGGATTATAAAGTTAATACTCACTAGTATAAACATGGTCCCATGCCCTCAACATTTCTTCTCATTCACATTACACATGAAAGTCAGCCCAGACTCCCTCAATGTCAATGATCCCTTCTCTAACACCCCTAAATTGGAATTACATGGATCGAGTAAGTCACATAAATTAATGATCACAATATATGATCTTATCAATGTGTTATCAAATCTTTAATTTATTATAAATTCAAATTCAACAAGATTTATTCAAATCCTAAATCAAATAATGTATTTATACATGTTTCCTTACACAAATCATCATCAAAATTTTAAATGGTTCTTTAAACCAATAATTTCATTCCAAATCCTACAAACGGATTTAAAATGATGTTTTAAAATTTAAAATCATTGATGTATTCTCAAAACATGGGTCTAAACATTTTTTCTATGGAACAAGTCATGCATGTAAAATCACCCAACAATGACTATTTTAAAAATTAGAGAAATTCAATCAATTTGGTATATTGGTTGTTTTATTATTTTAGGTGTTTGAAACAATGCGGAAAGTGTAAAATGAATAAACCATTTAAATAAAATCAAGCCATTCCACATTGGTTATCAAAACCAACCTAATTCATCACTTTCTTTGAAAAAAATTGAAAATATCATTGAAAAACAAAGAACCCAAACATGAAATTCATTATCCTATAAAACAATGGGAGGAATTGATACCATGATAAATTGAATCCATTACATGTTAGAATTCATAGAGGTGAAGATCAAATAATATTTCATGGGAAAATTCATGAGTAAATATCAATGAATATTATTTACAAATTAGAAATTCATATCTATGAATACTCATGAAATAATGAATTTCAAGATGAAGGAATAATTAAAATATAATACTTTTAATATCTAGAATCTAAAGAAAATTAACTTGAAATGATTCTCATATAATATTTTTCATTAAATCATGTCATAAGAATATCATGTGTATCAATGGGAAGCACAAGGACCCCAATACCATATTAATCATTATAGGTTTAGTAATTCCTAATGATTTCATAGCCTCTTAGAATAATGAATCAATGGAATAAAGAACATCAATGACTATGATGGTAAATATATACTATGATATTGTTACCACATCAAACAAATCTTCTATAAACTATGTATTGATTTTTTCAGAGAAAACATCAAATAGGAGGCCTCCTAAAATCATCATGATTGAAACAAGTTCAAGGGATTAGATAAATAATAAATAGGGGTCTTGGGAGAATAACACCATACACACTCAAGATTATTTTACATCTAGTTATACCACACAATTGTTAGTTTCCCATACTAGAAATGTGATGGTTACAATATAAATTATGTAACCTATATCCATCCAACCTATAATATTTTTTCATACCTACCAGCATTCCAATGGATGCTACAGGTGATTGTGTGGACCACCTGAACTTTACAAGTTTTGGGTCACTATCCACAATGGCCTCAAAGGCATTAAGTCAACCATCAAACCCTTAATCTAAGAGAACACCTAATTTAGAGTGGTCCAAGAGAAGATTAATTTTGAAAATCAAAACTTTGATAATACAATATATATTGTTAATTTCTATATGTAAATAAGAAAATAAAAATTAATTTATAAATTACATGCTAAATAACATCTAATAACTAAAAAATAAATAAATAATAAACTTATTAATAAGGGATTGTTTTCAATACTACTATGAAATAATTATGTGACACCTTTGGAAAACTACAACAAAAATGATTTTCAACATTCCATTTCATGATATTCATGAAAAACCCCCGCTAAATTATATTGTCATTATAGTGAGTGGAGGTTTGTATGTGGAAACCCAAATATGGTGGAAATAGATAAACTTGTTAGGACATACTATAAATAATTGTCTTGGATAATTTTTTTTGTAATACTATAATTACTATCATTTTTTTGATGAATTATAAATCAATAATTCTTCCCTTATAGAGTGGTATTATGTTCAATCCACAAAAATCACTTTTTTTATGTGTTAGGGTGTTTTATTTTGAAATTATTATTATTAGTTTGTTCTAGAGGATATTCATAGGTAAAGATGTTTTAATGTGAGAAATTAGAGTGTACCCCCCTTTTTAATTCATCGAATGGTTTGGTGATAGATATTATTAGTAGATGTGATTACATGCATGTGGTTTCGGTTTGGTGTTTTTTCATCTTGATGGTCCTCTTGCACCCAACCCCCCTCATCCCTATTAAAATTCTTTTATTTTGATAAACAATAGTATATAGATTTTAAAAAAAATATTATAATCAGTAAATTTGTAGTTATAATTTTTTATAATTATAATGTTTATTTTAATTTTTTTAATTATTTAACACAAATAACCTAAAATATTTGAAAATATTATTTGTGAATACTATTTGAGTTTGCATTTTATTTTGTAAAGAGTAATTGTGATATCAGGTCAATTGTAATCATCATCGTATAATAAGATATCAATATCACATTACACAATTCATTTGAAGTATATAATTGAAAAAAATATCATATAATCATAATCCATTCATATGTACGCTACAGGGTCATGAAAACTTATATCATGTCTTCATATCATAACCCCTGATAATGAATATGGGTTTTAGAAAGGCTTTTAATTATATTTAATTAAATTATCGATAATGAATAAGGATAATATCAATAGATAATGTCCCTATTGAATCATAATTAACGTTAAATGATGTTCTTATAGATAAAAAGGCTATTAAATATACCTTGAATATTTCAAGGGGAAAATACACTTTTCATATTTAAATAAAATAGTTAAAAGAAGAAAATTCCATGAATTTTAAAAAAGTTATTTTATATGAAAATAAAAATGAAATATTGTAAAAGAATATTCAAATAAATAATGATTCAAAACAGTGGTAAAATTCAATATTTTGGTATATGCTAAAACAATTAGTATGTCTAAACCATTGAAAAAAAGTATCTCATTTGGAAAATAAAAAGAATATTCTTTTAAAAAAACTTATAGAAAGAAAAATAAGTGTAGAAATGAATGAGGAATAAATTTTTTTTAAAAATTTAAAATATTATTGAAAAAATTATATGATGTATAAACAAAGAATAAATTAATTATTGATCAAGGAGGGAATAAAGTCAGTTTTTCAAAAAACAATTCTCGATCATTTTTATGAAACAAAAATAGTGTAAATGGTATTATATTTTATATATTTCAATAATTACTAGAGGATAAAACATTTAAATGGTATCTAAATGATAAAGATGATATAATTTCACACAATAATATATTATCATATATAATCTATAAATGGAATTATATTGTATCATAATTAACTAACATAAAGTCTCATATTGCCTCGTACAAATTAAAAATTCCTTTATAATAAATAATGTTTTATTATAAATCTATCCCAAATCCATATTCATGCATAAATTTATATTTTTAAATCCGTAATAATTCTTTATTTTTTATTTATTAACTATTTATTCATTAAAATGAACATTTATGTGATAACTATTCATTTTTAAAAGCACATTTCGGTTTAAGGGTTATGATACATGAACCCTAGTCATTGTTTCATAATATCTATAATCATAATAGTTTAATGATTATAATGTTTTTTAAATACACATTTTTCATTATCTAATTAAATTATTGATGGGAAAAATTCACATCATCTCAGGGGTGTGGTAGTCCACACTTATGCACGATGTTATCATTTTCTAACTAATGGAAATGTAATAAGGTAGATAAAGTCATAATTTTTTGAGGAATACATATTTTTTAAATATTATATATAAACATTAAACCCATTAAAATACCCAACCATGAGTTGTGGTGATGCGATATGAAATACCACCCAACACAATGTAGTTTTATAGACATACACACAAATGATGCTTTCATTTCCCATTTGATGGATAAAAAGATCAATAATGGTTCATTAATCAAAATAATAACATCTATTAATATTTATGATATATTATATATCATGTTAGGATATAAGAAATATAGTTATAGTAAGTAAATAATAAATAAAATTGAGAGTGCTCATGTTTGAACTATACCACTTATTTGGAAAACCACCCTATATTTACACCTCAATATCACGTAGGATGGAATTATGATTGAAATATTAACCTCTATGTCATGGTAAGGTATTTTTAAAAATTATTTTGGTAGGGATATACCATAATAAGTGTCTCTTGAAATTTGAAGATGAGAGGAGATGGGGTGTCTTTTTATAACTGATGGATAAGACATTATTTGAATTTTTTATAAGATGAATAATATATATTAATATGTTATTTAAGAAAAATGGAACCATAATGACTCGTATATGAAGGGGACATGAGATATTTTCAAAATATTGATGGTTATATTTGTTGAATAATCATCAAGGTAGGAGGAAACAAATAAAGGTTTATGTCACACAATGGATCTCATTTAAAATAATTCTTGACATGAATTCCATGACTATTGAATATTTGTCGATTTAAATATTGGAATATGAAAACTTGTAACCCAAGTTGAATATTTTATTGTTAAATTTATAATAAATATTATTACATTTGAAAAAAATACATTTTCCTAGTATATTTCTTCATTGATGGTCTTGGTCATTCGAAAACACTTCCCTAAATACGTTCACTGTGTTAGGAGGATCCAATAGTAGATTACGTAGAGCTATGATATACTCATGATATTTTGAATAGAGAGTGATGTTGATTGAATTTTATGGGAATAAATAGAGAAAAAAATCATGTTTGATTTCTCATCTTGATTGATCTATGCTTCTTCAGGCAGAAATTATTTCTTCTCATTCTTGAGATGAAGGAGGAGGAATTGGAGAGATAATATTGTTGTCTTCAATAATTAATAGTTCTAAATTCACCATGTATAGTAGATATAACCATCTATTTATAGATCTATGTTTTATGTTAATTTATTATTTAATTGAATATTCACCCATAAATAATTTAATAATACTGAACAAAATCCCTTCCAAAAACTAATATTTTTATTATTATTTTTTGGTGTCTGGTAACTAGAAAATTTGATTAATATTATTTTCCAACATGAAATATAATATTTATCACAAGAAACTAACATAGTATACTTGAACTCACAAAAATATATTTAATAAAAATAATAATAATTTAATTAATTATTTTATAAATAGAGAAATATCTTATCTACAAACAAGAGAATAAATATTTACCAAATATTAAAAATATAAATTTAATATTTTATCATCAATCAAGTAAATAAATATTTTTTAAATATTCACATAACCAAATAATTTATATAATTGTGAATATATTTTTATTAATGAATAATTATATATTTATTACCTTTTTAATGTTATCCATCAATAAAAATTGAATAAATTTATTATTTGATCATGAGAATAATATTTATTCCAATAATTAAATACAAATATCATTTTAGCTTGATCAATGGAAACACATACCATGTGACCCTATAGGATACATTTCTAATTAGCATACGGAATGCATGCCTAATGTCTAAGATTAATGTCTAGTAGTGTCTTATGGCACCCACATGAATTAAATTAATGTCAAAAAATTCACAACCAAATATGAATTCTTAATGTTTAATATAATCTCTTTTTATCAATATGAAATGAAGTAGGATTCACATCTTTGAAATCCATATATATTCTTGATACATAATTATTTGACTATATGGACCACACTTCGTTAAAAATTGGTAATGGAATTCATAATAATTTTATATTTCAATAAAATTTCCAACACTAGAACTTCCTGAAAGATTAAATTGAAAACCCCCTCATTATTATCTCCAATAATAACATGTCATTTACGATGCACCGAACGTACCCTACTTCATGCCGATATATGGAATTATGGTTTTTTTAGTAAATCTATATTTAAAATTCATGAATCACATTAATGATAACATTAAAATCATTGAATCAATACATTCTCAAATAGATTGGAGTATATGATGATAGAAAAACATATGGAATTGCAACTCGGGGTATTTTCTCATAATGTATGATATTGGAAATTACAATGTGAAAACATCATTAGATGAAGCCTCATATGCATATGAGTACTCGCAAATTAAGATATTTATAAAATGTTCCCTATCATTAAATTTTATCTGACCTTATAACTATTTTTATGAATAATGTTATGGTATTTTTGTGGATCTCCTCATAATAGGGAATTTCTATGACATTATCAAAGTGACATATAATATAAGAAATTATCACATAAATGTTCTAAATAATAAATATCAATATATGCTAAGATATGTATATTAGTATTCATTGTAAAACCAATTTATTTTAAAGGAAGATAATATTTTTGATAGATTAAATTATACACGACACTGATCTTGGACAAGATTATAACACCCTAAGACATTATCGTATATTTCTTTTTAAGTAAATTTAATCTCTTAAATATCTTATAGAATGTGTAACCTAGATAGTTTTATGTTCTATATCTTATTAAACACGAAAACCGATCTTAAAAAACCCCTAATAGATATAACTATAATAATGTAACTCTTAAATTGGTAGATATGAAGAATATAAACTACATTAGGAAATGTTTGTTTATATAAATGTCATACACTAAATAAATTTTGGATAAAATTTCATTAAGTAATAAATAATTTTTTTAAGTTAATTTAATAATAGAAAATAATTTTTTATTACAAAGAATTTCTTTAACCCTTTTCCTGGAAAACAATATGATTTATTCTTAGAATTTTTCTAAAAATATAAACTTTTAATTGAATCGTGATAAATACCTATTTTTTGTGAAATTTACATTTAATATCAATAAATTAAGTAATTTAAATTCCTTATTATGCTTTAAAGTATTATAAGTATTATTTAGTTATATCTAATCCAATCAATATGTTTTTAAACAACATTATATTATATTTTACTATATGTATATTATTTGTATCAAAAAAAGTGTTTTTTCTGAATACTATTTTAAACCGCATAATGTTTCTACTTTTAAATTAATGAAATAATCCCATGTATTGAATGACCAAAATTAAATTTAAATTTTATATAATATTAAATATTAATTCTTATTAATATATTGATTATTATAAGAAATAGTGTTAATTTAAAATAATCTTGTGCTTGAAAAATACATCTCTCGAACACCTGCTATTTTATCACATCTATGTGTATCATTTTTAATTTAATTTTTTAAATTTTTTTAATATTTACTTTAATAAATAAACTTTAGGTTTAAAATCATATTTCCAAATTTTATTTAAGTTAATTTTTGAGAATTTACCAAAAAGGTTATTTTTTTAATAGTGAAAAGTGATTCAAAACTAAATATTTTTAAACACTTGTATGGAGAAAGTTTCAAACCTCTAAATTCAATACAGAAAAATCTGGAATAAAAGGAAATAAAAATCTTTAAAATCATGTTTAATATAATTATAGGTCTTAAGATTATATAATCTCCATTTTTTTGTAGATACCTTCATTTCTGGATAATCGAAAATAAGATCATCAAAATCTGAGGCCATCTAATCTAAAGTTGATTTTTATTAATCCTTGTTTTTATTCATTTCATTGATACTTCATGTATAAATATGATATTTATTATTGATACACACACACATCTCACTATTGGTACAAAACTGAATGATTATTTTAGTCATCATGACACCATCCTCTTTTGAGGCATTGATATTGAGAGCATCCTCCACCATTTCTTCTTCAATGTTTATAATAATCTCCAAAATATTTTGACTTGTTTCTACCTCCATAACTACTACCATCTTCAATTCATAAATCACCTCTTTATATGGAACCATGAACTCAGTGTATCTAGCATTGAAAAATTAATCTTCTACTAGAAAGCGACCATGTGTCTAAGTCTAGTATTCTAGAACACCGCAAGAATGCTCGGGTTCCTTGTAAACTCCACACTAAAAATTTTTATTATAATTATGAATATTTGAAAATATTTTTCAATACTATTCACTAGAAGTGGTAATCTCATAAATTCCATCATCCCTGCTATTTTTGTATAACCATGCCTGTATCGTTTTAGGTAATTGCAGGTAATTTTTACATGCTTTATATTTCATACCATAAAGGAAATTTATTCTCCCTGATTCCCATTTTATGTTTTCCCACATCATTATACTTTTTTTGTGGTGTCCTATTCAATGAACACCCTATTCAATATCAATTATGACTTGAATAGAGGAATAAACTCTCAACACTTTTTTACATAATATAAGGCCTCATCCTTAAACATTACAAAATCTTGCGTTATGTCAAAAATTCACATTGAGGATATTTTCGGATTAATTTTTTAGAGAACTATGACATAACCAGTAGATTACATCACAAATATTATAAATTACACACTTATATTCTATCCAATTTTTTAACAATAATAAAAAACCTTAAATAAATACAAAAATTCATTTCATTGATAAAAATCCTATTTAATTATTCCTTTATCTTACCCTTCCTTATACCCTATGAAAAACATTTCAAAAACCTGGGATGAGCTTAAAAAACTTAGTAAGAAATGTTAAATATGGAATAATGCATTAGTCCATGAATATATACAAATCAAGTAATTCATACTTTTCAATCATAAAACATAATCTCTTTAACATACCTCTTGAAATAATAATATTCATTAATATCACATAGAAATCAAAAATCATAAAGGAAACTTGTGGCATCCATAACATACTTACAATATAGCCTTCACAGCTACATAGAGAGTTACATTTGGAATACCCATCATAGTATATGCCCTATATCTCTTCGGAGAAACATTAAGGTTTAACTCTATCATGTTTCCCAATATATTTGAGAGATATCTCAAGAACACCCACATTTATTTTATCATGGAACCACCTTTATTCATATACAATTCCAAAGAACCATAACATAATCATAACACATAAAAAATTCATAATGGAAAGATAACATTTTCGCATTATAAGCACAATATATCATTTCAATATATTGAAAAAATTAAAACTTTATTAAAACCATTTTCAATTCAAATATACATAAAATATTATATTGTATTTATTTTCTTTTTAAAACATTGCAGCTTGTTATGGAAGTCGAATATCAAATAATGCTCGTGATAGAAGAAAGGTATTTGTTGCTACATACGATAAAAAAGAAACATTCCTATTTTTCCATTGTAAAATTCTTCATAAAAAATATTCCTTTTGAAAACCGTTGATTTAAATTAAATGAAGAAGGGTATAATTATACAATGTATAAAATATGGTCATGTATAAAAAAACATTTTCTTCAATAAAAGGATATTGAGTTATAGTCCCTTACCTTGAGTCCATATTAACTTGTTCATTCTTTTTCTCCCTAAATAATAAACATAAGTTAATTTATACTTTATTTATGAACCTTTTTTATTTTTATTATACATTTTATATCTATTTTTAAATTTTTTTAACAATCATATAATTATTCATTTTCATAACGGTCGTTTTTTTTGATATTCGGTACTTGAGTTAAAATCGAACTTGTTATAATTACAAGTTGACCATGTGGTCAAAATTACATTATCATCAAAATCATATTCATGATTTAAATATCATATATATCCAATATATATATGTTTTTATAATAGTACAAAACAATTTAAGATAAGAAATGAAATGAACCATTCATAGAGACGGTAGGTCATACGTATGCTTGAATGCTACATTCATTTCCTTTTCATATTAAAGGAGTAACAAATAATTTATAAAAAGATATATAATAATTAAACTCTAATATATATGTTATATAGGATACATAATTTTATTAATTCAATCTTTTATACGTTCAATTTATGGAATGAACAATTCATATCACTTTGAGTTGGTGGTAGTCCACACTTCCTCAAATGAAATTATCGTATTTACACATTATGGAAAGCATAATGATATTATTTAAATAAAAAATAGAGATGAATAGAGACAATATAAAAATAATATATATATTATATAAAAATATTTCCATCATAACGACCACTATGAGAGGTAGTAGGAAAAAATTGACCAATCATCATTTCGCGAGGCAGTAGTTCGCCGTACACGGAAAAAATAAGTTTGTATCAATTAGATGGAGGTGCGTGTAAGTATAGTAAAAAATTTTCTCATAAAAACAACCTAGTATATTTTGGATACTGTTTTTGTTATGAAATAAAATAATAATAATATAATAGGGAGTGGAGAAGGAATATAAAAGAAAAGAACTTTAGAAAAGATGTTACCTTTAAATCGGGTTACTCCATTAGATTTGAGCCAAAATGATTTATTGAATTTCCTTCTGTCCAAGGAAGCCTCCTAAGAGGAAAGGAGGGATGTTTTGATTTTATTTAGGAAGAATTTGTTTGAGCCAAGTGGCTTGAGAGGTGTGAATTATGTGGGTTGATATGGTGGCCTTTTATAAGTGGGAGGAGGGGCACATTAGGAAACTCTATAAATATTAATTTATTTTAAATTGTATTTCGATTCCAAATAGTCAAAAACTAAATTAATTTGAAGATCAGATTATTTTTGTTCACCTACCCATTATAAAATAATTTTTGGGTAGTTTGTTAATATTTTTTATCCTTATCTTTTTTATTTTACCATTATTTTACCATTTTTAATCATATTGTTATATCATATTACTTACACATTATGGGTTAATGTAATTAACAAATAATGTAAAAAACCCAAAAAAAAAGTCGTTTTATACATATTTGGACTTTTCTTAACCTTTTGGTATAATAGTATATTATTAAGATTTTAATATCATTTATTAAAATATTTTATATTTTAAGTTATGAATTATGTCAATTTTGGAAACTATTCATACGTGACTTTTTTAAAAATTCATAACAGCCAAATAAAATTGAACCAAAAGCATTAATGCAAATATAATATGTCAAAATAGACCAAAAAAATAGTTTATGGAAAAGAATTGAAAAATTACATTTATTTTTAAATTTATAATATCATTTCGTTGAATTATTCATTAATGAGGCAATCACTGCGTCATCATTGTGTCATAATTATATTTATTTATTTAAAATATAAAAATTAAAAATAAAATATAATCATGTAAGAAATTTGTTTATATTTATAATTAATATTCATAGTTAATGATATCAATTATATTACCCCATATAAATTTTTTTAGTAAAAGGAAAAAATTTATGTTATATTTTTCTTTAATTTAAATTATTTCTTATAAAATGTCATTATCACTCCCTAGTGAATTAATGGGATCCCCAAATCGGCCCAAGTATTCCTAGGGTTTTAAATATCTCAAAAAAGTAATACTATGATATTTTTAGGCTATTTTAATGTTATTATGATATTAACTTTTACACTTATTTACCAGATTTACCCTTTAACTATAGTATATAAAATAGTTACTGAAATTACTATACATAATGTCTAAAAATAAAAAGAACTTATATACACAATATGAACCTCATGATTTCAAATATTTAATCCATTTTCCAATATTTAAAACCCATAAGATATAGTAATTAATTTAAATTTAATTTCTATTGTCCAAACCAAAAATTAGGTTTTTAAAGAGTAATAACTATCATAACATAGACATATGTTTATATCCAATTTAAAAGTGAAATTACATCCAATTTCAAAAATTAGATTAAGTAATGAAAATAAAATCCAATTAAACTTTCAAACCAATTAAATGTACAATTTAACTAAATAAATTAGATGAAGATCAGTTTTGACATAAATGTGGTATTTTTCACTAATCATTAGAAAATGAACATTATCAGAAAATTACCAAAAACGTATCCAAAGAAAATTTTTACGTACCGATTCAATATAAAATTTTATTTTGTGAAATATAACATATAAATGTGAAAAAACTATATTTAAACAGGGTTATCCATCAAAAGGTGGTAAACCAACTTTTAAAAAATATTATAGTATTTCATGCTTAAATTTAGATTCATTCTTCTTTCCAAGACTCGAAAAATTATTGGATAAATGTAAAAACATTTAAAAAAAATTATATTCATATTTTAGTTAGACCTATTCATTCCCACCAATACAACAGCTGGGACATAACTACCATTTAAAATAATAATATTATAATATTATTATTTTTTATAACTCAATGTTGTGTCCAACATAAGATTTCAGAAAAACCCGTTGTTGTGTGTCGATTACGCTATCCGGAAAAGAGTCCCCTCTAAAATAAAAATAATATATTATTCAAAAATATACATTGAAATTAAAAGTTATTATTCTATAAATAGCTGGGTCGTTACATCCTTACACCCTTTTGTAAATGGGATCCTCACAATTTTAAAATTTTTCTCAAAAACACCATTTAAATTCCCACATCGGAAAAAGAGTCAATAAATCTATCCCATTAAAAGAAGAAAATAAAAGTACGAATGCCACCTGAGATAACACATACTAGGATTCTATGTAGAAAAACATGGATATATAAGAGAAAATAACCATTATATTTTGGTGGAGGCTAATAGAAAACATGATTAGGAGTAAGTAAAACATTTGAAAACCCTAAACATGTGATGGGTTAAATTTTATATTATTACCCAGTAGAAAAAGAAAATGTACAATGTTTTTGTTTTATGGTCATTTTAAAAATTTTGAGAAATTTATTTGTAATCTTTACTAATTTAACATACTTACATGATAAGTCGTGTTACATCCATTAATAAATTTCTTCCACAAATTCATCTTTTCTCTAAACTATTAGTATTTAAGATGACTTGGTCAAACCTGAAGTGCTATAATCAACTTTTTTCGAATCACATAATACAGATAAAATGAACTATAAATTTCCCATAAGATTATACATTAACCAAAACAAAAAATGTTAATACAAGATCAGATAATCCCCAAAAAAGGATAATCCTTTTAAAAAAGAAATATTACTCAAAATCTCGAAAATTCAACAATGAATACCCCAAGGATCAACAAATAAAGTTCAATAAAAAATTGTACTCCAAATTAAAAAAAATAATCCAAACTAATATTGAAAATCAAAATTCAGAAGGATTTGATCACATAGTCTTCCTTGATAAAACATAACATTTATCTCCAAATGACATCAAATACTCTTAACTCTCATATTGAATATTAATTAACCTAATAACTTATTCTCTATGATAGGTTAATCAATTACATAAATAACTCAAATCACATTATGTCCATAATAAAAATATATATTCTTCCAAATTACAATTCAACCATCACTTCTCAAAATAAATCTCATAGTATTCTATCATTACTAGGAATATAGTGTTCCCATAAGAGAAAACGTCATCCAAAATAAACTTTATCACTTTATCAACAAATCATCTTCCCATAATAATGATATCCATTTGATAAAAGAAAATTTCAAAAATCAACTAATTAATTTTCTATAAAATTAGATAACTAAAAAAGAATAAGTCATACTAATTAGGGAATTCACATAGGCTAGTGGTAGGTGATGCGCCCTTGTCGCACATCGATTGTGGGTTTGAATCCCACAGCCTTTCTAGACGCAATGGTTTATCACCCAACCTGCAGGTTGTCCTATTTATAAAACAATATAATTCAAATAAAATTCGAAAAAATAAGATAATTTACTCAAAAAGGAACCATAATATATTTCAACCATAAATATTATCCCATACATCACATTTTCTATCAAAAAAAGTAATAACCAGTAATAGCCTCAAATTCAAGTATCATATAAACCCTTGTGGTTCTTTATAATAATATCTATAAAAGAAAAGATAATTATCCCTCAATAAAATAAATAAGGGTTAAAAATATTAGAAGTCTCTCAAATTAATCCCATTATTAATATATTTTAACATATCAATATCCTTATATCCAACATAACTCTTAATCTCATAAAATGTAAGTGTCTTAATAATCGAACATTATTTATGATCATTTATCCTTGTTTTTTCTACAAATTCATTTATACTAATTTCATATAAAATAATGCATAATTTATTAAGATTCAGTAATTTCAAAACATGCGGTAAGACATAATCTAGACATTTCAAAGGTTATTTTCAGTTTCCACATCATCAATTGAAAAGGAATTAGGAATTGGTAAACATATATTTATACAGTCTTTCTAATTCCATTCCTAAACCATGTTCTTACGACATCTATTTGGGTAATGACCATGAAAAAAACATATAAAATATTTAATTAATCCCACAAAATTAACATAATTCTATTTCCTAGAGTTAACTAAAAGCATCATTTTTCAATGTTAGTTTATTGTTTTGTGACCTTACTTTCCACATCTATAATATCTTTTCATCCCTTTGAATAATTTTCCTAGGTGTTGCTTTCCACGTCTTTGATACAAATGTTTTGGAACATTCATACCTTTATGATTATAACATGAACATCCATAGGGATTTGTTTCTCGCATATATTATTCCTTGGAAAAATCACCAAGTTTCATGTGGTCAATCATGATTCCAGATACATAGACGAGAATAACCACAAGAGTTCTCATTACATTTCCCATTTCATTCGGCTGCTTATTTAGAAAACCACAAAAGCCTCTATCACATCCATTCCAACATTGGTGCCTCCTAGATCCATCCAATTACTAAAACCAAAAAGTTAAGTGTGAGTATATCCAAAAAATCATCATAAAATTTCTTTTGAGGAAGGTAAAATTGAATATATACTTCTTCCTAATATTTTAAAGTCATTCAATTTATCTAAAATGACTATGGGTCTTTTTAATATTGTACCCATTATGGGTTTATCACTAATTATTAAAAAGCACCCTAACCTCTAATGTTATCTGTTCTGATATATGATATCAACTATTAGGTCGTAGCCTTAAACATTACACAATATTGAATTAGTTATAAATTTGGATTGAGGAACATTTCAGGTTTATATTTTTAGAAAATTATGACATAACTAGTACATTACATATCAAATATTAAATAGAAGACACATTTACTCTATCCAATGTTTTCACAACAATAAAACTCCTTAAATAAGAAGAAGAATTATTTTTCTTGATAAAAATGTTCTTGATTTATACATTTCTCAAACCCATCATTTTACCCTATGAAAAACATTTCAAAAACATGGGAAGATCATAAAAATCTCTATAAGGAATACAAAATAAGGAATAAACCATTAGACCATGAATAAAGAAAAATCAGACAAATAATAATTTTCAATCATTAAACTTTATCTCCTTAACATACCTCATGAAATCATTTGATTTACGAATAAATCATTGAAATCATAAATTAAAAAGGTAAATTTTGGCATTTATAAGAAATATATATTTTATCATTAACATCAACATAGAGACTTACGTTTGGAAGACCCATCATAGTATATATCCTAAATCACTTAGGATAAACATTAACACATAACCTTATCAAGTTACCCAATGCATTGAGAGATATCTATGCCCCCCCCCCATTATTAGGTAACCACCTGTATTTGTAAACAACTCCCAAAAAAATAACATAACCATAACACATAAAAAATCATAAATTAAAGATAACATTTCCACATTACAATCATAATATATCCTTTCAAGATATTGAAAAAATCAATGTTTTTTCAAAACTATTTTCAATTCCAAAATAACTAAAAATGTTATATGTTATTGATATTCCTTTTAAAAACGTTATGTCTTGTTAAAGAAGTCCAATATCAAATAGTTCTCGTGACAGTGTAAAGGTCGTCATTGTCGTGTACGTTAAAAAGAAACATTTATTTTGTAATTTATTAAAAAATGTCATAAAAAATATTCCTTTTGAAAATCATTAAAATAAATTTATTGAAAAATTTTATAATTATACACCATATAAAATAAGGTTCTGTATAATCCAAAATATAACTCAATTACTGGATATTGAGATGAATTCCCTTACCATTAGTCAAACTTTCCTTGTTTGTTCTTTATCTCCATGAATAATAAACATATGATAATTTCTACAGGATTTTGAACCTTTTTATTTTGATTATTCCATTTATATAACTTATTACATTTTTATAACCATCATATAATTATTGATGTTCATATGGTTTGTTTGGTCGATATTTGGTACTTGAGTCAAAAATGAACTTGTTATAATTACAAATTGTCCATGTGGTCAAAAGTCCATTATCTCTATAATAGTATTTATTTTTTGAACATCATATATATCTAGTATATATATGTATTTATAATAGTACATATCATTTTGGGATATTAAATGAAATGCACCGTTTATGTTGATAGTAGGTCGTACGTACGCATGAATGCTACATTGATTTCTTTGTCATATTAAAGGAGTGTCAGTTAAATGATAAAGAGGTATATTATAATTAAAATATAATATATATGTTATATATGTTACATATTTTTATTTACTATATGCTTTATATGTTCCATGTATTCCATGAATGAGTCATATCACTTTTAGTGGGTGATAGTATGTACTTCTCCCAACGAAATTATCGTATTTACACGTTATGGAAAGCATAAAAAATGTTATATATAAAAAATACATACGTATAGAGAAAATATAAATATACCATATACCATATATAAATATAGTGACATCATAATATCCACCATGAGAGGTGGTAGGAGAAAATTGAATAATCATCGTTTCGTGAGGCAATAGTTCACCGTACACAGAAATAGTATGTTTGTATCTATTAGATTGAGGTGTATGTATGTGTACTTCGAATCTATCTCATAAAAAATACTAATATATTTGGTATAATTTTATTTTTATGTACGAAATTAATAATAATAGAATTGGGAGTGAAGAATTAAAATAAAAGAAAATAAATTGAGAGAAAAAGTTACCACTAAATCGGGTAACTCCCTTTGATTTTAGGCAATGGCTTTCATGAACTGCCTTCAGCCCCAGGTAAGGATTCTAAGAGTAAATTATGGATATTATGATATTATTTGGGTGGATGTTTTATGAGTCAAGGGGATATAGAGGTTGGATTTATATTAGTAGAAATGGTTTCCTTTTATAAGAGTGAAGATTGGCACTGTAAAAAAACTCTAGATATATAAATTTATTATAAATTAAATTATGATTAAAAATTGTCAAAATATAATTTAATTATATTAAATGATTATTTTGGTTATATTAACTATCATAAAATAATTTTTTTACATGTCTTAAATATTTTTATATCCTTATCTTTTTGTTTTATCTGTTATTTTACCCTCTTTAACCATATCGTGATATAATGTTATTTACACATTCTGGGTAAATATAATTACCATATCATGTCAAAATACCCAAAAAATCATTAATGAATTATTTTTTCTTTCATTAACCATTTGGAAGAATATTATATTTTAATTAATTTAATATAATTTAATAAACTATTTTATATTTTATGTTATGAATTGTATCAATTTTGGACACTATTCATACATGACTTTTATAAAATTTCATAACAATCTGAGTTATTAGATCCAAAGGTATTAACTCCAATATAACATGTCAATATCGTCTAAAAGTTTATTTTATGCCATAAAAATAACTAAATTATATTTATTCTAATATTTAGAATATCATTATTTTGTTTCCTTTATTAACGAAGCAATCATTGTACCTTCATTGTGTCATAGTTAAATTTTCTTTTAAAAATCTAAAAATTATAAACAAAATATCATGATATTGGAAAAAAATTTACTTTATAATTCCTATTTATAGTAGAATATATCAATTATATATCCCCATATAAATATTTTTTAGTGAAAAATGCATGTTTATGTTATATTTATCTTTACTTTAAATTAATTCTTATAAAATGTCATTGTCACTCCCAAGTGAATCCATGGAGTCCCCAAATAAACCCAAGGATGACCATAGCCAGAAATATCTCATAAAATAGGATTAATATATTTTATACTGTAGTTTAATATTATTATAATATTTTTCTAACCATATTTACCAGATTTTCCCTTTAACCATGTTAAATAAAATAATTACTGAAATTACTATTCATAATGTCTAAAAATAAAAGGTAGTTATTCAAAAAAATTGATGATTTTTAATCCAAATATGTCATACATATTTTTCATATTCATGATAAATATGTTGTAGTAATTAATTTAAAATTATTTCCCTTTGTCAAAACAAAAAAATAGGCTTTAAAGGAGTAATAACTATCAAAAGATTGACATGAGTTTATATGAAATTTAAATGTGAAATTTCATCCAATTAACATTATTGGATTAAATGCTTAAAATATATTCCAATTAAACATTAAAAAAAGTAAAATTACAATATAACTAAATAAATTATATGAAAATTCTTTTCTGATTTAGAAAGCGGTAATTTTCACTATTCATTAAAAAAAGAACTTTATAATAAAATTACCAATAAATTATCCCAAAAAAATTTTGATTCCTAACTTATAAACAATAAGTTTATTTTTTAAAAAAATTAATGAATTAATGTGACAAATAACCAATTCAAAATGTGTTCCCCGTAAAAAGGAAGTAAACCAACCATTTGGAAATATTAGAATATTTCATGCTTAAATTGGGATTCATTCTCTAAGATTTATTTGATAAATCTAAGGCAATTTAACAAACATGTATAATAATATTTTAGTTAGGTTTACTTATTCCCTCTAATATAATGTATTTTTGTTAAATGTAATTTAAAATATAATTATTTTTATATTATTTTTCGATATTACTCAAAGTCATGTGCAATGTTAGATTTTCGAGGAACACGTTGTTGCGTGTCGAGTATACTCATAGAAAAAGTGTCCCCTTTAAGGTAAAAATAATATCTCCTTAATACATATTAATAGAAAACGAAAAGCATTATTCTATAAATATCTGGTTCGTTACACATTACCCTTTCTATTAAGTGATTTTTTTCATAGGAATAAATATTTTTATACCCATAACTGTTCAAATTGAGTGTCATTGTTCTTAAACCGAAGCATCCCCTTAAAGACCAAAAAAATTATTGGTAAGGGTAATATTTGTTTTTAATATTCTGGTAATTTATCTATTAAAAAAATTCACCCAGCCCCTATTCCCATCTAGCCTTCCCTTCATAGAATTTTTATTTTCTATGCATTAAGATGAGTCTCCCTCTCTTGTAACCAGTATCACTACCTCGTTTTCAGATCCATTTGCCATTTATAATAACTCATAATAAGATAATGGATTGGTTTTATTAATTAATTGATTAAAATAACCTATATAAATGACCACATCAATCCCCATAGACCAGTTGGGACCAGCACTACCTAATTATAACCATCTAAAAAATATCTCGAGAATTCAATGATGTATGCAACATTCGATCAAGACGTAATGATAATGAATATTTTTAATGTTTTAATTAAATGATATATCATTGGAACCCAATTGATCAATACCAAGGGGATATATATGCTCTCGATCAATGAACTATCAAACAAGTTTTACTTGTTGATCCTTCCACCCATGTTTACATGATGAAATGAGATCACCCATGTGTTCACAGGATGGACAAAAATCTATCCAAGAATCAAAACCATTGGTTATATATATAAAAATTGTTTTAACTCTACAATAGAAAACAACATAACTTTCAATTTATACATATCAACTCTAAGAAAAATACAGGGATATATAAGATGATAAACAAACATTGGTTGTCTATCAGAACATAGATATCATTGAACAATCATTATTATTTTATTTATTACTATACTTTATTAAATTTTTATCAAAAATATATATTTAAAAAAAATGGGTATCATAAATATAATTTGATTATATTATGTAAAATTCATAATCTAAATCCTTCCCTCCCCAATCAAATGGGTTATAAAATCCGCATTCATGTGTACGCCAAAAAACTGCCTTTTGAACTGATGTCATTCATTTCTCTATCAACACCTCTCTCTATAGAGTATCATGATGAATATAAAGTATATATATATATATTATATTTATAAAATAATTATACCTATGGATTTATTATATCATATACCCCTTTTAAATAACCATTCCATAGGGGATACGGTAATGTTGCTTGTCTGTATGGTGGACTACAGCCTCATGAAGTGATGTGATTCGTCTGTCCAAAACACATTACATGGAATGCACTAAGGATAAAGTAAATTAATATTTTTTATAAATGATATTATTATTATATTACATAAATATTTATAATTATTAAAATATAATATATTAATTTATTTTTTATGCTAATAAGATTATAGCATCATTCGTGTACGTGTTGACTACCACCATCATGAAGCGATGTGACTCTCTTTTAATCACCACACTATAAGGATGATATATAAAAGATTACATAATTAAATAATATGGTATATATATATGTTTGTTATTATGATCATTTTTGAAAAAAAAAATATTACTTACCTCATAGGTATAATGATCTTTGAAAAATTGAAACATTACACATTGTAAATATTTCTAACCGTCTCCATAATCATCACATACAAAATTTCTCAAAACCATATTTAGTTATTGGAATTAAAATTATAATTTTTGTATAAAAATATTTATTATTTAATGATTATTATTCATTATATTTTTTAATTTCATAATTTTCATAATAACCGAAACATTCATATCAATGCACAATTGATAAAACAAGGCAAGTATCATATGATACAATGAAAATAATGGTTTATTATTAATGAACGGGTGAAAATATGTTATGAAAGGATCATATATTTTGATATAAATATTATTATTCTTATTTAATATGTTAAAAATATGATCAATATCATTTTACGGGAGGTTAAATCAATTTCAACCAAAACGAATCTCGAGGTAAGGGATTTTTTTCTCACTTTTATTTATATGGAACACATGCCAAATTTCCATTGTATTTATTTTATGTCATCTATATAATTCCCATGAATTTATTTTTTCAATATTATCCTCAATATTATTTGTATTGACATATCCATTTTAAGAAATCTCATTCATGGGGTTTACATTTCAAAAGATACCAATGTGGTTTTGGAGTTTTGTCTCAATTTGCACTCTTAGCAACATATGTTTTGTAATACACCTATCTTCATTTATGAAGATTATATAAAACTCATTTAACATGTAATATCATACACATATTTTTCATCATGATATTTTATTTATCATTTAATTATATTCCTACGTGTGTATTATGTTTTAACATTACTATGTGATTTTGATCTTATATTACAATAACATCATTTATCGGGATCTTTTATTATTTGATGATAAAATCATATGATACATATCTCATGAAACTGATCTTTTATATTATAATATATTTATATAATTATAAAATATATTTTACAACTATTTTACACAGTTTATGTTCCAATGATCTCAAAATAATGTTTTTAAGGAAATTGTAATAATTTTATTTTCAGAAGAAAAAACTTATTATTACAAACCATGTTTTCCAAAAATGATTTCAAAAAATGGTTTTATAATTCATTTAATCTGAATAACATGAACATAATTTTCTATTTTCATGACCATTCATTTATTTAAACATAATTCTTCATGTTATTTAGGTTATTTTAAATGAAAATGGTTTTAAAAATTTATAAAAATTATTTTTGAAAATTTAATGGATATTTTCCTCAAGAAATTTTTTAAAATTGTTTTAAATGATCCATTAAAATTTTCCATGGTTGTTTTAAAACAATATAATTTTTAATTTTTGGTAAATTTATTTTTTTTAATAAGTTATTTTTCAAAATGAAGCGGTTATTTTCCAAAAAAACATTCAAAATTATTTTAATTGTATTCCCATTATTAAAAATAAAAAACCATTATTGTCTCTTTTTCTTTAACAAGGATATTTTGTAATGATACTATCCTAATTATTTCTCTAGATGGAATAAGATATTTTCATTGAAATTATTATCTAGAAAATTAATATTCTCAGGGTTATGAATTTTACAAAGTGATTTTTATGGTAATCATTTACCATGAATAGTTTAATCTAGTAATGATTAGAATAGTAATTTTTTATGAATTTTATAATGAAATGAATGTTCTCTATACATTATTCATGTTATAATTCATGTAAAATACATTTTTATGGGTGTTACAATATAGAATTGGGGGATTCTATTATAGCTTATATGATAGGTTCTACCATAGAGAAGTACAATTAATTGTTTAATAATTACTTTCCATGGGGTATTATAATGGATTTAAACAGTATTTTTATTCAACTTATAAGGGTTCTTGAAGGGATTTGTCAATGTTCTATGAAGATGATTTCCAAAGTTACCAATAAATTTTTTTATGCATTCAATGGGTATATAATTTTCTATCTGATCATGATTGATATCACCTGGCTCATGAGTATTGATTCTTATTGATATTTATTTTTTAAAATCCTTATTTCATGTTTCATGACTGATGATTCAGGTATTGATGAGTAAAAGTTATTTTTCTATTCTCTAACACACCCAGATTTATGTTGTCATACCCTTATTCAGTTCTTAAGCTTATTTATGGAATTCAATTATAATTTCTTATTTTGAACATTACTAATCATTTGAGATCACCCATTTAATTTTCATATTCCATAGGTTAAAAAAAATGACTTTTAATGTATTATTTCTAAAATGGATTTCATAGTGATGGTCATGATGACATAATGTGAAATAAGAAAATCTGAGTTAAGTGGGATAAATGATCATTTAAACAAATTGGTATTGTTTATGTAGTAGATTTTACTTATTTTCTAAAATAATAATCCTCAACGTTCTTTCAAAATATTTTTGATCAATGTTTTCCCTTCTGATGTTAAAATGTTTGTATTGGAAGATAATTTTGGTACAATTATTATTATGAAATCCTGAAATTTAATGTTTAGGATTTCTGCCCTGGATCCAAGAGTTTGAGTTTGGGGCTATTATATTTTTTATCAGGGAAAATAATTATTAAATTTTATAGATTAGGATACATTCATGTCATATTATGTTAAGATTTATGAATACCATCATTTCTTTTTGATATTTTGAATGATCATAATTTCAATGTGTTATACACCCATTTAATGTTTTAAATGATGAGATCTTAATGTAATTTATGTCATTTTTGAAGATGTTTTAATAGGATGAAATATTTTTAAATCTAAAGTTTAACATGAAGTATGCATTTATGTTTAATGAAAACATAATTTAATGTAATAATATTCATTATGGTTTTACGATCTTAGATATTTATAACACATTTTAATCATATAGACAATAATAGTATTCAAAATAAATGTTTTACTAAATTATAAATGTTACTTTAAATTAAGTTCCATATATTTTTGAGTTTTGAATATGACATTTATGAGATAAACATTGAATTTTAAAAACTATTTAATTGTTATTTTATTGATGTTCTTTTAGATATAGGGTTATGGGTGGTTTATGTTCAAATTGTATTACTGGTTTTCAATTTTGAATATTAATTTATCAAATGCAGGTTTATTCATATTTGGAATTATCTTTCCTTGTTCTAAACATTTAGTTTTTTATTGAATACATACTAGAGGAATAGAATTTTTTTTTACTTTTTCGGTTTATTTGGTATTTTAATGATTATTTTAGTGCTTCATGAATCAATAATTCATCATTAATATTCATTATTTGATGAAAATGATGATATTGTTCTGTAAATTTATTGAAGGTCGAAGTTCAAGTCATCATGTACATATATTTCATTATACTCTTTCTCTAGTTGGAAAAAAATTCCTCACCTCTAGGAAAAGTATCCCAAAAATAAAATTTTATCACATTTAATTCATGTACGATGAATTAGATAGTATTACATATCATCACATATTTAAGGATTTGGACCCTTTATATTCTATTGATCATTCACTTTCATGTCATCAATGACCACAATCACTCGCTATAAATATTTATTCTTATCTTCCATGTCCAAATCATCACATACCACCTATGTTCTCAAATTTGGAAACATAATTGTGTATTATTTTATATGATCATTTTATAACCATTTTTCTCTTATTAAAATGATGTTTTAATAACCAATTTTACGATGTGGGTTTACAACGAATGTATTATCATATGTCCATCCATTGATTTTTTAGATAATGTTAAAATTAAATGACATAATTTATTAATGTGGGTATCATGTCACACCTATTTATTTTAAAGAAGAAAATTATAATCGATAACATAAAGGACATGAAACACTAAGCATATAATAGAAAGAAAAACCTCATGACTTCACGATCATTTTCTTTTTAAATAAATTTAATCGCTTCAGTGTCATTTGGTACACGTGACTCTAGGGTTTTAATGTTAAATATCGTATTCAACATACCACACCCAGCATAAAACCCCATGATATATATATAACCATTAAAACATATCCTTTAAAACGATAGGTATGAAAAATATTTATACATTTGAATATATATATGTGAAACTCAATATTAATTATTAGTTAATGTTTAGAAAAAAAATCAATAAATTTTTAGAAATGTGATTTTATGCTTAAAAATTATTTTCCCCTCATAAATTATATTTTATTTGTTTCCATGAAAAAAAATATTTTAATAATATTTTTTGATTTTTTTTGAAAATATTTTTTTAAAGGAAATGCTTTGGTCAAAGACCAAATCACAATTTATTGATAAACAAAAAAGGATTATTAGAGGTGAAAGGATGGGATTTTTTTACAATCTCTACTAAAAATATATAGTAAATCAGAAGGAATAGAGTCCAGCCAAGTCATGCTCTGATGAACTCCTTTGTTGGAAAGAGCATCAGCGACGACATTCGCTTCACGATAGGCATGAGTAGCTATATAATCGATCCCATGGAGCTAGTTCAGACAATTCATCCAACGAGTGGTAAGTGTCCAGGATAGATGGATGTTTCTATTCAAGATGGCATGAATGATAGTGGTTGAAAAACTTTCAATCCACAGCTTTCTCCAACCTCTTCGAAGAACAAATTTCGTAGCATGAATGACCCCCCGCATTTCCGCCTCCAGAGATGAAGAGTGACAACATCCAACATAGAAGCATCCCTGACAATGGCCAGCTGAGTCTCTGAAGATAGCACCACAACTGGCAGGGCCTGGGTTTCCTTTGGATGCACCATCAACGTTCACTTTGATCCATCCTGGCATTGGTTATTGCGAGAACACTTCAAAGGAGCGTTTAGGCATTGGGTAGATGCCAGGAACACATAGATGATGAAGGATCTCAAAGTCACCAACCAAATTGTTGCAACATTCTTTTTGAATTGAGGCAGCATCATGAATTGGAAAAAGAATCTGAGATTTTCAGGCATTAATATTGAGAGAGTGATTATTTTGAAAGTGATCATTTCTAACATACCAGATCTCATGTAGGAGTTCTGCCACTACCACAAGAAAAATAATTTTAACCTGCAGAGAAACTTCATATCTAGTTTAATTTTTTAATAATAAGGAAATTGTGTCAGTAAAGAACTGTCTGCAATTAAATAATTCAAAAAAAATAATTCCATAGGGTAGAGGACGTCGCACAAGATAGAAAAAGATGATTGGAATCCTCCCTATGCTGATTACATAGGTGACATTTAGAACAGAGTTGAACACCAAAAGTTTGCAGACCAGTTTCCGTTGGTAATCAATTATGGGAGATGAGCCAAAGGAAGGTGAGCCTAGAAGGTTTAATCCAGGTTTTGTTAAAATGATTAACCCATAGAAAACTAGATTCATATTTAGAGAAATTATGCTTATAATAGTATTTAGAATCTAGAATGCCATTTTTACAAGGGTCCAAAACAAGGAAATCACCATCAGAAGAAATTAGATGATTATCAATAATTTATGCAATATTATTAGGGAGATCATGTTGATGAGATTGTAAGACCAATTTTATAGTCTGATTAGTATTTTTAGTTTAATTTTATTTTTGGGATTAAAAGGGTTTTTCTAAATACTATTTTAAAAAAATATTGTCTCTCCATTTTAGTTAAATAAAATATTCGATGAGGGAATTTTTAAATTAAATTAATGGATTATATATCAACAAATTTTAATTGATTTTTTATAATGATTATTATGAGAGATTGAGTTAATATAAAATCATTTGTGCTTGAAAAATAAACATCTGGAAAACACGCATTTATATTTACACTGTAGGTTTTGTATTAAATTTAATGTTTTGAGAAATTATAAAATTTATTACAAAAAATTAAATTCATTTCTAAAATCCTTATTTAAATTTTTTTAAGGTTTCTTTTTGAATGTTTTTTGGAAATTTTTTTTTATGAATTGTTATAATAATGAATTTTAATTGAAAAATGCCTTATTATTTAATTTATTTATAAAGACGATTTATAATTTAAATATATTTTTAATTTTAAATTAGTTATAATATATATATATCAAATAAATTTTCACCATTTAAACCAATTTAATATTGAAATTTCATATAAAAACATTGTAAACATTTGAACATTTTATGATTGAAAACATGCCTTCTCGTAACATCAGTGATATTATTTTGAATTAATTTTTTTCCAATTCTGTGAATTCAATTTTCAAATATAGGTCAAATATTCAGAATTAGAATAATTTATATTTCCAAATAATTCCATCTTTTTTACCCAAATGAATACAATAAATACTAAAAATTTATTATCGTGGTTAAGGTAAAAAAATTGGTTACAAGGGTATAAAATAGACATATCACGGGTAAAATGACCTAGATTCATATATAAAATATATTGGATGGATATATATTGAATTTAGACCTTATTGGATTGAAAATGGATCATAATTAAATCCATTTGAAATGATATTTATTTGATTAAATTCATTATTTTTAAAAATTACAAGTGTGCTAATCAACTCACATATAAAAGGTCTCCCCACTTCTCCTCCTTTGACACCACAAAACCACATTAGTTTAGACACTACCTAAAAAATAACTTATCTAAATACCTATTATTATTATATAATCCATAAATCAGAATATATAAACCCATCAAAGGGAATTTGTGCAAACCAAAAGAAGTTACTCGAATGCGAGTTAACATTCTTCAACAAGTGTTTTCATTTTATTTCTTCATCCACATACATGAATTATTTTTAAAAAATTATTATATTACATCATAATTATATTATATATACTAATATGTTATTTTATTAATTTAATTATCTAAATCATTTCCATGCATGGTGAAATTGGTTATTAAATCATCATTCATGTGTACGATGGACTATCGCCTCACGGACTGATGGCATTCGTTTTCCCATTACCATCTCTCATGGTTGGGTATAATGATATATAAAAAATATATATATTATATTTATAAAAATATATAATTTTTTTTTGTAAAATAATATATACATTTTCCCTTTCAATTTTGTAGTGGATAAAATACATCGCTAATATATACGATGCACTACCACCTCACGAACTGATGTGATTCATCATTCACAAATGATTTACATAGAATTTATAAAGGATAGATTTAGTTGATCTATTTTGTAGAAATTAAATAATTTTAATATTCATGAATTCTGTCTAAATATTAAAATATATGATTTTAATTTCTTTTTTTACACTAAAGGGAATATAACATCATTTGTGTTCACGTGGACTACGTCATTCATGAAGCGATGAAGCTTTATATTCATCACAGCACCACATGAATGATATATATATGTATATTTAATGAAATAATAATATATATATATACATGTGTGTGTGTAATTATGAACATTTTGTAATTATAAAAGATTAATTACCTACCTTTCATAATTATCATTGAAAATGGAATCCTTACTTGTGTTTATGTATGGCCTAATGTCTCCATGATTGTAATGTACTTCATTTCTCAAAACATAATTTCATAATTGGAATTAAAATTGTAATTTATATATTAATATGATTTCTAGTTCACGATTATAATTCATTATATTATTCAACTACATAATATTCTGAAGCTTTATAACATTAATAATAATGAAAAATGGGAAAACATGGTAATTAACACTCGAAAGAATGAAAATAATGAAATATCATTAATGAAATAGGGATAATATATTATAAAAGTATCATATATGATTTCATGAATATTAATATTTTATTTTATATGTTATTAAAATATTCAAGACTACTACATAGGCATTTATATTAGGTTCATTCATAATAAAGCTTGAGATAAAATAATTTATATGTCTCTTTTTTACTTCTCTAAGACACATTCCATATTTAGCACTTTTTTTTATGTTGTATATATAATAACAAAGAATGTGTATTGTAATTATTTTTATGGATATTATTTGGGTTTAAATACACAATTTACTATCTTTATTTCATGGGATTTATAGTTCAAAATATCGATAGCAGCGAGGGATTTGTGCCAGAATTTTCATTCTCTATACATATGTTATGTTATTAACCAATATTTATTTATGAGTTGTATACACATACCCTTTTATATGTAATATCATTAATATAATTTCCCTCATGATGTTTTATGTTTCATTTTATGATTTTCCTTTATTGTTATTTTGTTTCAATGTTACCAATATGGTATGGATTTTATGTTACAATCTAATAATTTATTAGGAATTGTTATTATTATGTCTCTGATGATAAAAAATGATTATCCAAATCAATACAATAATTAAATTTATTATCCTCTAGTTATGTTATGACAATAAATTTTTTCCCTAAATTTTCCTCTCTCTATATACCCAAGAGTTCAAAATAAATTTTAAGTAAATTGTTTTTATTTATCATTTTTGTCAAAAACCATTTTACATCAAAAAAACTTTTTCAATAACAATTTCACATTTTTTATAACATTTTTTGAGTTATTTGTTAATGAAATTTTAACACATGTTCGATTTTTTTAAACATAATAGGGATATTTAAGAAATTTTCCAAACAATTATTACTTTGTTTTTACCAAAACATTCAAAGGAACCTTTGTTTTAACATTTACGACATGAATGGACTATTCTACTTTCATGAACATTATTTTATTTAGATCTTCCTTTATTTTTTCCAAATTTATCTTCAATGAAAATGATTTTCAAAATGGTTTAAAATGTAATTTTTAAAATTTAATGGATAAATTGATTAGTAAATTTTTTTAACAATTTTTAAATATTCTTTTATATTATTCCAATGATTCATTAAAATAATATTATTTTTATAATTGTTTTTGTTAATTATTTGTTTTTAAAAAGTAATTTTTAAAATTGAAATGTTATCTTCTTCAGGATTTCATTAATTATATTTTATTTTTATTCTCACATAATAAAGTCAACAATCCATGTTGTTACTTATGATCCAATAAGGAAATTTTGTAATGATACCTTACTCATTATTTCCTTAGTTGGATTAAGATTATTTCAAAGTGAATTTTGTGGAGCACTTTTCTTTTCAATGGGATAAGAATGTGTTATATAGATTGTTATAAAACCAATTTTATTTCAATAGGTTTATCAAGTTATGAATGGAATAATTATTTTTTTAGCCTTATAAATAAATTTAATATCATCTTATTTTATTCATTTTATTGTTCATTGACATTCGTTATTTTATTGGTGCACCCAGATAGCACCATGTGATCTTGTTATAGCTTATATGATGGGTTCTCCCACTTATCTCTCCAATTAATTGGGTAATTATAATGTTATATGGATAATTATGTTAGATGTTGAACGTAATGTTATTCTTTTTTTGTGGTATCTATATGGTTTTTTCAATTGTAATATAAAGATTAATCTCCAAAGATAAAAATAAAATTTCATTATTCCTTCCACTTAATTGTAATGATTCATTTGATAAATTTTTACATCACATGGATCTTGATCATTTATTATTATGAATCGTTCATTTTTTAGATCTTTATTTAATTCTTCATGATTGATAATTTAGATACTCATGAGAATGATTTATTTTTTGATTTTCTCATTCACTCTACTTATGTCTCTATACCTTTATGTACTTCTTATTCCCATTGAAGAAATTAAACTATAATTTATTATTTATACCCATTATGGGAATGTGATATCCCCCTTTTTACTTTTCTAGTACCATGGATTATAAATAATAAGGTTGAATGAATTATTTCTATAATAGTTCTATATGAAGGTTGATGATGAATTACCGTGAAATAACGAATGATTGATTATGTGGGAGAAATTATCATTTAATGAAACAAGTACTGTTTATGAAGGATTTTATCTTAATTATCGAAAAATTTATAAAAGTTCAATGAGAATGTATGTGATCTAACTTTTCTTTTTTATGTGCTAATTTTTGTATAGGAATAATTGGGTCACAATTATTGATAGAAAATATCGGAATGTCGTGTTTATGATTTCATCACCATATCCAAGATTGTGGGTTCTAGATGTAATATTAACTCCATTTAATATTCAATTAATCTAAAGTGAAACATATTCTACTCTAGGGAACCAACTCCAAAAAGAACCCCTTTTTTCAGTAGATTCAACTCTAATTAATATCTTGTCCCCACATGTAAAACATGCTTCAGTAGTGTACGGTTATGGCCGCTCTGTCTACCATTCCTCTATGTATAGGGTTAATAAATACACATGAATATGAAGAGTATATGTTTAATGAAACATTATAATTTATGAGAATATCCTTCATAATCGATTGTCGATCACTTTTTCGTATTCCAGAATCAAAACATCTTGATTATATATATAGTCAAATTGTATCATAAAAAAGGATAAGTCTATTTGGTTTTGCATAACCTAATATAGAAAAATAATATTTCGGTACAACTTCATACGATACATCAAAAGGTGAACCATATACCGAAATTATAGATATGAAAACCACTAGATTTAGAATTTTTCCATGCATATTACATCAGCCATTTTAGTGGAAGTAGATAAAATTTAACTAATTGAATAGAAGTGTTTAATAACATTAATCCATACTATTCCCACTTCTCCAGAAACCAGTAACTCAATTTTTTTATCATTTTTATCTACATTAATGTGTCCAAACTACAAGTCAATTTAATTATTTTTGATCTATTTTATATTTTCCTATAATGATAAATATATTATAAATTTTAAATGTCAACACATATCTTGGTAGATCAGTTAAATTCTCTAAACATAAGAATGTGAAATTATTTGAATCTCCTTAATATCTTATTGTCCCTATGAAGGTTACGTGGGATGGATTATAATCCAAAAAAATTGGTTAGGAATTTTTTGAAATTTTATTTTTGGGATACTATGTTAATATATGTATTTTTAATAGATATAGAAAACTTATAGAACCATTTTTTTGATATTGATCCCTAGAACAACCTTTATTTATTAATTCAATATTTGAGAAACATCATTGATTAGTCTTAATAAACTAGAAATAAAAAATAATTATATTTATTTTTTATAAACATATTCATATTGAAATCATATATTTCTCCCAATAAAGTGTCTGAGACACCTGTCAGCCATTCTTTTCTAAAAATATTTTATCATCAAAATGCATGAATAATTCATAAATGGATTTATTTAACATTCATATTATATTGTAATTTGATGTAATTACTAATCCTTTTTAGTTATTACTTATATAAATATTTCATATTGTATCCTTTTTTACTTTAAAAAACATATATACCATAAGATTAATGGAAAATTTTATATCCAATAAGAAGTTGAATTACATTAATCCATAAATATATCCATGAATTTTGAAATCATGATATATAGATGCATTTCCTTATTCAAATTAACAATGATATGGTGAATTTAAAATCATATGAATTTTTACCTTTTCATTATTTTTCTCAAGATAATGTAGATGTGATATTATAGTGTTATTATCCATGTCTTCTTATTTTATCATCAGCACTACAGTTATTGTTTATAATATAATAAAATAGATATAAGTTGTATCCTCATCATATCCCTGTTAGGAATCATTTTCAGCTTCACTCACTTTCGGGGGTAGAAGAACATTCATAGGGGATTACAAATCATAATTACAAGGTCCTAATAATAATTAATCACATAATCAATTATACAAAAAATGAAAAATTTTACTTATAAGTATATACACTATTTTAAGGAATGATGTTACTATTTTCTTGGTTTTTGATTCCTTTTTATACAATAATTAAAACAAAATAATAAAATTTCAGTTGAATACACATTGTGTGATAGATAAAAATAATTGCAATTTTATCAATTCTCCCACTATTTTATCATTCCCAAATATCCATCATTAATAGACTAAGAATGTCTAGTTGCTAGGACATTCTGGTGGAAATGATACATATTCCCCTTCGAATGACCCAAATAAGGGATGTTAAAGGCACCTGAAGTAATTTAGGTAGGCAGGTCTTTAGCAACTATGAGCATACAACTCCTTCATCTTTTGAGAGGACTCTGAAATCCTAAAATCATGACTTTTATTTCTCCAACACATAACTCAAAGTTAAATATACTCCATAAATAGATATTTATCTAAATATATGATATAAAATTCAAACCATAACCAACGTAATAAATCTACATTTATAGTAATCATCCCAACAAGAGTTGGTCAAATGATTATTTCTATTTATTTTATTCCCCATCTAGTATTATAAGGACATGTCTAAATCAATATTTCTTTTATGGATGTTAATTTATTATTCATAAATTATATTTTTTTCTCTTTTACATGAATTTTCAATGTTATGTGGATTTAACATAATTAATTGACCATGTTAGATAAAACATTTATGCATAATCCATTTATATAAAATTTATTTTTCAAAATTATATAATTTATTTATGTGTTCAAGGTCTTGAAACTATAAAATAAATAACTTCTAAGAAAAAAATAAATAAATAAACCAATTACTATATCATGATCAAATATAAGTGTTCATTTATTGAGATAATGATTAAATAACATATTAACTATGGAAAACCTCCATGTTCTCTGCTGGGAACAATTTATTGTATTCCTCATTTCTACCAATGTATCACCTAGTTGGCATCAACTAGGCTTCATCTTGGTATACCTCTATATTAATTATGATAAACTAATTATTAAAATTATTTATAACACATGAAATGGTGAGGGGAACCAAATCATTAGTTATGGGTAATTTCATAAATCAACATAGACTTGCGGGTCTAACATAATAATGGAGGGAGGAATGACACATAAAAAACATATTAAATTAATATTAAAAAACATTAAAGCCATGAAATATATTAAATTAATTAATTTCAACCCATGCACCAGTCTTGGATAGGTAAATAATCAATCACACATGAAATGTTTATGCATTTAAAATAATTATCCATCATTCATATAAATTCATTCTTAAATAACATAAACCATGCATGAATTATTTGAATTAATTTTATTATTAATAAATTAATTAATTTATTTTATTTCATATATCATTAATAATTTTCACATATTATTTTATTTAAAACAAATTAAAATAATTTTATATTATTAAAAACTGAAAAAAATAGTACACATCTTTATACTGGGAAGAAACCTAGTGAATAACTATTTGAACTAGTCAGTATGGTTTAATTGTAAAAAATGAACTCATACAACAAGTTATGTACATGACATGTGTTATAATTTCATGATGTGTATGTCCAATTTAATTCCACACATAACATATGATAATTTTATATTATATATAATTAAATGTGTTGAGTCTTTAATATTCAATATCCACACAAGATTTATTGTCTCGAATATTACGTAGAGTTAATTAAAATTTTAATGTAATATAAGACATAACGAATGGAATGTAATATATAATTAATTACCCAATAAAATAGAGTTGATAATGATCAATTAGTAATAAATTAATATTAATAATTCCATGTTAAAGGAAAATTAACTTCCTTATACAAGCCAGCTACATGGTGTGTACTTGTCATCGTCGAATATATGTTGTACATGGCTAGGGACTCACTACATACAAATCATGAAAATAAAGGAGTACATATATTTTATATAGAATAAATGACATGTGATTTTAGTAATTTGGTATTTAGTCTTTTTGAGTTGTGTATTAAATACACACTATTCATTAATTACCCTATTTGGTTTTACCCTAAGTTATCTATCTTGAAAACATATTGAATGCATAGAGTGTATTTTAAATACATTAAACATACTATGAAAAAGAAGTGTTCCATCCTGCTCAATAATATATGGGGTATTTATCTCTTATGTCATAAAATTATTACACAATGACTCGAAATACACATGGGAATCCATGTATAGTTAACAATGGTACACAACATGTAACAAAAGAGAATACTCCATGTGGTATTGTATTATCCATACATTATAATTCTCAATTAATGATATGATATTCATATGTAAACTTCATTTTTCATTTAATGATATTTTTAATAGTAGTGAGTAATGAGAAAGAGTAAGAAGATATTAATATTATAGGTCAAGAACAAATTCAAACACGAATTGAAACCTTACATTCAAATCTGATAATGTCAACAATAAAATAAAAAATATAAAAATTGATCATGACCCCTCTGATACCACTCTAATGGTTTTGGATGTCGTAGATGTGCCTGGTTGGGTAGAAAATCATAATGGATTATGTCGATATGATGGATCATTATTAATATTTTATGTGATGTGAACACTATGACGAATGAAAATACTTTCAATCGTTCATTGAAATATAAAAAAACCTAACCTATAGAGGATATATGAACGTTAAATTTATAATTATTATAAATATATATGAAGAAAGTAATACATTATCCAAGGATCATTCAATAATGAGGATGTTGAACTTTTCAAACACCCTTATCATGTAACATTTTTGAGTTTGGAGGATTAATGTGTAGAATCCATCTAGTGGTGATCCAAATGTTATCTTTTAATATATTAGTTATAGTGATTCATTTCTATGGGCTTGATCAGATAATCAAATAATTTTTAATTTATCATCTTGTTTCCTCTATGATCCTTCAGGCTTGAATGATTTCTTCATTTTCATGAGAGGATAGGGGTGGAAATTGAGAGTGAATTTAGCTGTGCCCAACAATTTTTAATTCTTGATTAACCCTACAAAATAGAAATAACCATCTATTTATAAAGGTATGGATAATGATCAAATATTATTAAACAAAATACAAGACCTCAAATTATATAATAATATTTAATAGACATCATAAAAATATTATTATTATTATTATTATATTATGGTGTGTTTTTACTATAACATTTATGGAATATTATTTTGTTGACGTCCAAATTAATATTTTTCACCAAACACTATCATGGTCTGCTTGAACTCTATTGAATTTATTTAATATCTAAATAAATATTTAATTACATATTTTATTCATAAATAAATATATTATCAATAGTCCAAAAATAATAATAATCAAATATTCAATATGTAAAATTAATATTTTATCACCATTCCCAGGAATTAAATTTTTTAAATATTCAAATAAAAAAATTCCTTATTATTAAAAAAATAATTTTGTGTTACCTTTTAAATATTATAGATAAAAAATTGAATATAATTATTCACTGGTCCTAAAAAAATATTAAGTCCAATAAATATTTTCATATAGAAATTAATTGAGATCAACTGAAACACTTAGTCTGTTTCCATCTGTTATTATTTACCTTTGGCATTAGGTACACTTTCCTAAAGTCTAGGATTACTATCTACTAACGAGTCAAGGAAACCAACAGAAATATCTGATAGTTGTAACATATAAAACCACATATGGAATCCTATTGTGTAATATAATATCTTTATATCAATTTCCCATCAAATAGTTTACACATCAGCATCATCAACCCATATTCATCTTATGCCTTTCTTTGACTATATAAAAAAACAATGTTAAACTATGGACAATGAATTTTTGCAACAAATATATTTCAACAAAATGGATGAGATATAATCTTCCACAAATATGGAACAAATAAATCCTAGACTTATCCATTATATAAATTTCATTCTTGAGGAACCTTGAATGATATACATCCCACTAATATATGACATGATGGTTTTTCATGGGAAATCTATGTGCGTGATTCCTGAAAGGAATTAATGATAATATTATTGTCTAATGACCATTCCACTTGATCACAAAAAGTAATATATGATGAAAACAAAATATATTGAATTACTACTAATATGGAAAATCTAAAAATCTCACATCTTGTATTTTAACAAGTGAAAACCTCGTGGGAAGAAGACTTATCTACTTTGGAGTACTCGCACCTATTAAACTATATATGATGTCCCAATTATAGTACATTTTCTAATAGTAGAAGTATTTTTGTCAACACTATCATGGAATTTAATGGTTCTCATCATTGTGGGGAACTATTATGACGTTATCAAGGAAACATATACTTTTGGACATTATCTAAACAATGATAGGCCGAATAACAATCAATATGTTATAATATGATTTTATTAATATTCACTTCACTAAATATTCATTTAATCTAATGTATAAATTTCATTGTTCTAGGGAACTAACTCAAACAAATATTTCCAACCAAATGGATATAGATAATTTTTAGGACATCTATACACTTATTATATTTGTTTTAACTCTTTTAAAATATTTGAACTCTAACCATGGTAACTATCTTTTTAACAAAGTCACTATTCATAATGAATATAATTGAAATTGGACTCATTACCAATTATTTTCATGATGATTCAAAATATTGTTCATCTTTTTCAAAATACAATTTCTATGACTGTAATAATTTCTTTTCGAAAAAAACCCACAATATTCTGTAGAAATGGTTTTCCATAAAAATTTATTTTTAATTATAAAAAAAATTATATGAATATTATGAATAATTACAATTATAATGAATACTATTGAATTGGGATTAATAAAAATGAACTAATTTATATTTATAATGATTTAAAAAAATAGTACTTTGTAAATACTATAAGATGGAAGAGAGTTTTTTTATAAAATTATTATTTATAAAGTATTCACTGGAAAAAAATATTTTTTAGAAAATTTAAAAAAATTCACATTAAACCAATTTTGATAAGCTGTTTTGAAAATGATATACTTCTTATAAAATTAAATTCCTAAATATTTAAGAAATTCATTATAAAATTCACACATAAAATACATTAAAACCATTTTTTAGAAAACTTATTTTGGAAACATAAATTTACTTTAAAAAATTTGATTGTTTAATTTTCATGACTTGTCCTCCGAGGCTCGTGTCCTGACTACCCGAAGCCCACCTTCTATAGGCCAAGGTTTGGAAACTACCACCAGAAAGAAAGTACCTTAATGGGAAGGCATTTCCTTTAAACCTATACAAAAACACCATCAATGAACACAAAAAGATTCCACCACAGTGTAAAACTACAGTAGAAAAACTATTTACAGAAAGTAAGGGGCTGGAATATAAGACCAACTAAAAGAAAAACAACTACAACAGAAAAACTTCTCCTAAGATCACTTGCCAAGGATCCTACATGATGGGATGGTATGGACCATCTCTGAAACTCTCCACGTCAACTGTCTCCGCCATCCACCATCAGGTCCTAGCTCCCTGAGTCTCAGTAAGGGCTTCCCATTGTCTTCACAAGACACAACACGGTGCGGGCGATGCCTATACATGGGTGAGTACAAGAATACCCAGTTGGGACCCCGAGACCCCCAATTCTCTCTTAAAATTCCTCAAAGGAGAACCAAAAGGAATTGTCCGAATCACAAATCATAAAGCAAAATACACAGGTCAAAATAGCTATACAACATATAGATCAACAATAAATATTATTAGTCTTATGCAACATCATTTTATTCCATTAGCATATTTCCACAACCGAACAACAAAGAAGATATTCCATTTTCGATCCACATAGGGTTTTATAATGATTGTACATGATGGGACGCTCAATGGATGGTCCTATTTGGGTCTCACACTGTTTATACATACCTGTATTCTATAATTATGATCCATATAGGGTCACTATTATACTAATCTACATGGGGTTTCCCGATGATGATCCACATATTCTCTCTAAGATGTTGATCCACATGGGGTCGCTAATATGTCCATCCACACATGGATGCTAAGAAATGGATCCACATAGGGTCTATATGAATATTGATCCACACAGGGTCTCTATTATGGTGATCCACATAGGATCACTAGATGTCGATCCACACAGGGTCACTACTCAGATGACATCTAGTCACCGGATTCCCCGCACCCGATGTGAATGAGTTTCGTAGAATCTGTTCCTCAGGATATGGACCATTAATCAACTTCTACAAAGTTCCACAATGTAGTAACCCAGTGTACCTTCATGTCATAAGGGTTCCAATGCAATAGACAGCATGTCAATCGGACTTCCGGTCAGTGAGTTATATACATTTTAGTGGCGAGGGCCCGGTTGTATTCAAGTTCAATCCAACCTGGCCGTACTCCAACATTTTCCAAATCATTGGTGATGTGTCACAAGAGGACTATTTTTCTCCAAGTATCCCAGTTCCATAGATAGTTCATCAAATAGATGTATGGTTGGGAAGATATTTCCTTTTAAGCATATCTGGTCCCAAAAGGTATCGGGTCAGGTCTGACCCGGTCAGACCAACCAGACATGGGCCTACCTGACCCAGTTTGGGGCAACCCAACATGGTCCGGGTAAGACCCAGCCTAGCATGAACAAGCCTGGGCCCACCCGGTTGGGTGGGGATATGGTGGGTTCGTCATGCCGGGTGGTCTGTCCCGCTAGGTAGTGGTCCACCCAACTGGTGGCCCGCGCGGATAGGGGCGCCGCTCCCAAACATTCCTGAATGGCTCAAAGATCCATTCCGCTCTTTAATTAGTGATGAAAGGTGGCACCGCCCTAACTATTCGAAGCACCCTCAGGAAGTGAGTCCCCTTCTGTCGCAGCTTCGATGTCGCGACTTTCTCACTGCGACTTGCGACGGCATGCCGTCTCGCCACCACCGCAGCCAACCGTTGTTGGCCACCCTAAACATTCATCGTGTTGTCGAGCGGTGTTGCCTCCTTCTGCGTATGGCGAGTACTGGCCACTAGAGGAACTTCCATTGGACATTCAGTGTGCTCTGATGGCCATTTCTCACTTCTCCTTGTGCCTATGGGCCTGCCGAGAAGACACCGTCACTGCACGGCTCCCGGATTCATGGTTCTTCCTTGTTGAAAGATCATTCCCCAAAGAACGCAACAAGAACGAAGCAGGAGAGGGTATGGTCCGGGTTCTTTTGGCATTAATCCTCTGCGTTATCATCATAACTTGTGGTAGGAATCTAATCCATCAATGATAAACTTTAATAATAAACCCCTACCTCGAGATTAGTTGGTGTTCTCAAAGGACGGTGGTGTGTCCACGTTCGAGGGTATTGTGGACGAAGGAGATGGTTCGCATGGATTGAAGTTCATCAACTGTCAACCTCTATATTGATTCCACATGGGTGTCGTCAAATCCTCTAGAACTCGTTGGAAGGATGTCCACAGAAATACTCCACCAGAGGTTCCTCGCATGATGAATATGTGTCCAAAACCCCAACACACGCCTCATTTAAATTGACGGAGGATGAGAGTTTAATGCAACATATCATTAATCAGATTCATTAATATGTTAATTAATGAACCATTTATTTATAAATGTAGTTCATACAAAAAACAAAGGTTCAATACATTAATTGGATTTACAACTCAGCGGTCCCGCCACCGCCGCTCAACCGTTGAAGAAAATTAACATAATATTTTTGGTGTTATTTTATTATTCTTTAAAACGTCCGAAAAACTATATATTTCATTTGACCTACTATGTTTAAGGTGAAGCCTCCCTTATAATAATCTTGGTGATTTGGATTCAATGGGGTCTTTGGATTTTAATTCCGAAGACTATTTTAAAAGATAGAAAAGGTCGCACATACATTTTCAAAATATACCTTAAAAATTTAAATGTTGTAATTTTATGATATAATCATCACAATCTGTTCATATCTACCTCCCCATTAATAAAAAATGATCATGAGTAAAGGGATTAATGAAGTAAATTGGAATATTGAGGATTGGTGTAACCAAATTGAAAAATGGCATCATCTTTTCTGAAGTGATCTTGAAGAAAGTGGGGTCTCATATAAATTTTCTTAGTAAAAAAGTATTTCATATTACTATTTAGAGAAATGGAAACACTAATGTGGTCAGACATGATATGGAAGTGATCATATATAATCTCAATTTCTGTTAGTGTGTGTTTCATCTGAATTATTTTGGTATAATGAATCCTAGTGTCTATATATATTTATTTAGAAGATAAACGAATAAAAATGTTTTCCAACTTACTATGATAAGAGATAAAAAAATTTCCCCATAATGGAAAGTACCACAATTACCATTTCTACCAACATTTCATCCTCCACAATATGTATCTAAAAAGTTATGTTAAAAATAAGTCCCCTCTAGATGAAAACATAATAATTTTTTATTTTCTCTAAAATATATATAAATTAATTTGAGTTATCTCAAATGACTTTGTTTTTAATTTAATTAAAAAGATGTATAAAGTAAAAAACTAAACATGATATTTGACTAGGTATCTAGAAGGTAAATATGAATTCCAGTTATAATTCTATAAATCACATTTTAAACAATTTTATTTGTTCATCCATTATTATATTACATGTAGTACACATGGTTGTATTAATTTACATACCATTATCTACACCAAATCATTTATAATGGAAAATTTTATTATTTTCTTTAGTGTATAATGAATTCCAAAAACCATGGAAGAATTTAACTTCACCCCAAGATCTCATTTAATTTTATTAATTTATTTATTCTAAAATTCATTACAAATATATTCATTACATGTTCTAAAAACAACATCAACAATATAAATTTGAACAATTAATAAATAGTTTAAAATGTTTTTAGAAAAAATACTAGAATTGAATTTTCAAATTTTAAATTAATTTGAGTGAATTAATTTTTGTATCCTTTTACACCAATAATGATGGGATAATATTAATCCCTAAATATATTTAGTTAAAAATAAAATATATTTTCAAATTTTTTCAAAAAAATTTGAGAGGTCGAACCATTAATACATTTTTTGAAATAAAAACATTCAAAAAACTAATTTTTAAATCCAATTGAAATTGTATGAAACTAGTGTGAGTGGTTAAATATATGAACGGTCTAATGGATTCAATATGACCGATGGGCGAAATTGTTTCACAGTGATCAATACCTTATTATTATTTATACCCTTTAATAATAATTATTTCCTTGATATGGATGATACATCCTTATATGTCATGTTTTATTCAAAAACACAATTTTTTTAAAAAATTATATGATTATATGGTTGTCATGTGATATTTTAGATATAGTTTCTTTGATGTTGTTTTTGAGACATCTTACATTGAAATTATCCAATTATCATCAATAATAAAATCATCTTGGGTTTCATGACCACTATGGTATTGAAAATTTTGATGTTCAACCTCCTTTAATACTAAATTTATAAAATGAGTATCAAATTTAAATTCACCAATAATATTTTTAATGGGATGGTCATTAGAGTCAATATATTCATTGGGTAAATAAGTGGATGGGGTTCTTGGTTATATTCAATTTATTTAGAAAATCATGGTTTAGGTAAGCCAAAATCTTGAATAGTCAAAATCATCAATAATTGGTGGATGAGGTATATCAATATTTTCATCATTTTTTATGTTAATCAACTCATATATGTTCATAGTGAAGGGGTTTTCATATTTTGATAACATTTATTAGAAGTAGTGGGAATGAATTAAACCATTATCTGACTATATCCAAGAAGTAAATATGAATCATGTGATCAATAATGGAAATGAATAACATAGTAAATATGGTGTACATTGCACTAATGGTCTATTATGACTTTTGATATTCATATTTTGAGTTTGATATAAATAACCAAAGTGGGAAACATAAACATACCACCTCTATAGGTATCCATGGAACAATATTAATCATCCAATGTTTGGATTAGATTCTCTATTAATCTATTGTATGTTACTACCCTGTAAGAAAAGGATAAATAAGAAATATAGGTTCATGATCTAGGAGGTTTGACTAAGAAAACATTTAAAACAAACACACCCTATCATCTAATTGAAATATATTACATAGGAAATAAATGATGCACCGTGATTATATTCTCTTTAATTCATGCATTAAAACTCATGAATAAATGACTTGGTCAGTTTATGCATAATATGAAATTTCTCCCTTAACATCCAAACTCTAGAAATTGGTTAATAAATGAAAGCTTTTATAGATAATGGTTTGGTTATAAAGACCATAGGAATTAATATTCCTAATGAATGAAAATTATAATTTCTAGGTTATTTGTTACATTTTACAGAAATATATCATATATAAATATGGATTTAGGCCATATCAATTTAACTATCCCACTTTCAAAAAATCCTCATTGGCCTTCTTCCAATTTACATTATATTATATCACACACAATAAATTGAGATAACATATGGAAGAATACATTTTTATATCTTCTAAATTTTTTTGGAAAGATGTCATTTACTTCACCTAATATCAAATCGTATGTAACACATTGTGAACACCCATTGAGAACAATTTTTTAGTAACCTTATATCAATTTTAGTGTATCGCAATGAGTCAAAAAAATCCACATTCATTCAACTGCAAAATGTGACACCACATGACATTCAAATATTGAATACATATATGAATCTAAACCTCCATACATTTAGTAAAAGAGATTCTATATAAAATAATAAATTCTAATCATTCTATTAAGGGATCTTGTATGGTGTATATAAAACAAATGAATCTCTATAATTGTGTCTACCAGTTTGCATCTTATGAAATCATGAACTCTTAATGTTTCCCTTTGTCCAAGACAATGATAGGCTACGGGACACAAAGCATGTTATTCCCATTTATTCACCACATCTGTTGTCAATTCTATAATTGTTGAATAATTTTTTTGGATCAATATGTCACGGGTCAATAATTTTTCCTGATAAGTGAAACAAATGATCCATAGCTATATAGATATATAAATTTTCTAGGTGATTCCACAAAATCTAAAAATAAATCTCACAGGAAGTCCCTAATATCCATTTCCTCATACAGGAGGAAAAATCCAATCTATGTTCATGCCCAACCGATGACAAGATCAGGGACATACTCAACCACCAACTTATTGGCTATATCTACATCTGAAATTTGGTATTTAGGGTATTAGTTTTAAAAGGAATTTTTTACTATGTATCTCTCCAACTTATGGTAATATGGAATCAAATATGATATATGCACCCCTAGTATACCAATGAATTATATATGATTCCACCACGTCGCATACTTTACAATGGTATCTAGATAATATAATGAATCATATTTTATATATTTTCAAGCATTAGAATATATTTTATTTATATACAAGAATCGTACTCAGTTGAGGGTTAATATTTCATCATAACTTATAATACTTTTTTATGATCACCTGTTTGGGATAAACTCAAAGCCATACTTTGAGATGTAAAATATCATTACACATAATGAAATGAATAACTATATATAAATTTATGTACATGATGTGAAAGAACTATAAAATTTATGATTCAATTAATTTGATAAAATATAATATTCATAAACTTTTTATGTCAATCTATCAAATCCAATATATGAATTATCTTCTCATATCATATAATATAATGTACTATATCAGCCTTATATTTTCTTCACATTCTATATTTTGATAACACATTACATCTTATGTAATCCATATCAAGTATCTATATGTTTATTTGAGAATACCCTCATATTACAATCATTTGTGATAAAATCTATAAATTAAACTATATTGATTCATTTTCAGACATTGGAAATATATTCATAATTTTTAAACTAATTGAACATATTCCAATATCCTAACATCACAACATCAAATAGTACAATGTCATCTACTATAGTATTCTAATAACTATTTATGTGTTAATTATTATCATCTTTGGAACCACATTACATCAAACCTCTCCCTTGACACTATTATACTATTTACTTTACTATTTTACCATCCTCCTAAACACATCAAGGAAAAAGTTGGAAAAATAATATATTAAGATTTTTTAATCCATTATTTGTAAAAAAAAATGATCATCTCTACATATAAATAAACTCACAATAGCTCATAGTTAATATATATTATTTTTAAAATATGTTTCTAAAATATTCAATCTAATATCTTTTTTTTTTGAAATAACATTTATTTCCATTCAGTAGGAATATTTATAAAATAAACTATTATTCCAATATAATATATGTTATTCTATGTGTTCTAAGAATTATTATTTGACAATAATGTTTTATTAAAATATAACATCGAAGAGTAGAAGAAACACATTCCCATATATTTAAACAAATAGTTGGATAAAAATTGTGTCCTAGATAAAACACTTTTCATCTGTATCTTTGCCTCAAAACATGTTAAAGAAAATTATGAATCACATAACGAGTGAATAATATTAATGATATCATATTTTTTATAAACTCGCAATATTATCAAACATTAATCCATATCACATAAGATAAATTTTATGAATATTAACATGTTTTACATCGATTTAATAGTGTTTGAAAAAATCCATTATATTCAAATCATCAATGTAGTAACTATTCACTTCATCTCCTGAATATAAAATACAAGCTCAATAAATTATTCAATTCATTTTGAAACCCCATAAATATAAAAGATGTTGTAAAATATTAATTTAGTAACACATACCTTTTATAATAAGTTAATGAATTTATATAGAATTCATTCAAAACATTTAAATTCCATGGTGTTTTACAATCTCCTTTAATTATATATTTAATAATCAAAACATATTGACTTATTACTCTTCCTTCCCAAAATCCCTATATTTCAATGACATTTATTTATTTTGGAATATTTAATATAGTTCTATTAAAACCTTTAATGAAAAATATTATGCATCTATAAGAATCAAGAATCATTTATTGAATAACATCCATAAATGGATAATGAGGAAAGAACAATTATGAAAAATAAAATTTTCCTTAAGAACATTTCATAAATCACCAATATTACATATGAATTTTTTATGTTACCAATATTGTAAGTAACATAAATTTTGATTCTCTTCACTAAGGATTCGTCGTAATATTTTTCTAGATGATGATGGTGATATTGTCAGTAATATAATCATTCATGAGTATCATTTTTTAGTAATCATTTAATAAGTAATTTTATTAAATAGGGTACCATAAAAATTAAGACCCATTTTTTGAGTCATATTAATTAGTGGGATATGATCAATATTTTCCATTGACTGAGAACATATTTTTCAAGAAAATATATAATGATTACTTATGTTGAGAATCATCCAAATCCTATATTATATAAATCTTGTATAGCTGAGTGGAAAACCATTTTTCAAATTCATCATATTGGTAAACTCAACTCAATTACATGGATATACTAATGGTTAGGTTATTCTAGCTAGTGTATCCTAAATAAAAAAACAAGGTAAGTCAAAGTATAACTGTCAAGGGATAGACATTTTGAAATAAACAATACACACAAAATAATACAAATTTAATTATATAATACTTTGATTTCATAAGATAACATAGGTGGACTCATGTTATGCTCTAAAAAGACTACAGAAATGATCATAGTATTAACAAGTTTATCTTTGGATGGAATCATGAGCATTTTATGTCAATAGTATTTTAATCTCACCATCCAATATAAATTTATTCACATTTATATATTCATGATTCTAGTTATTTTAATTTGGAACCATATAAACTCCAAAAAACCGAAATGTTAGAACTATATTGATGTGTAAGACATTTCCCAACCAACAAGGTTTTGTTTCATGCCCAAAAATTGAAGTAAACATATTCATATATATCTAGATTCGTTATATACATAAGAAATATGAACACATCATTTAAGTTCATAACATTATATGAGATAGAAATTCATCACATGAGTAATCCTAGAGGGACAGATAGCCAACCACATTCACCACCATAGATAAGGAATAATCCTCCAGTTAGGTATGTAGTACGACCCCATTTACCTCTAATTATGGATAAATTACTAAAAATAGAAATATTTTTATCCAAAAAATAAATCCTAAAATACGTAAACTATATTAAAAAACTATAGGCATGTTCATTACATTAGTTTCAAACTAAGGTCATGGTGGATGAAAAAACTTAATTCATTGTTAAGATATTCATAGCATGTAATTAAAGGATCTATTTAAAATAATTTTAACAATTAAACTAAACTATAAACTTTTCATCATACGAATAGATATAAATATGTACAAAATAGGGAATATCATTTAAAAATTTAGTAATTAAAATATTAAAACTTTAGATACAAATTTATGATCAAATCATGAATAAACTACAATTATACACATTTTATAATTTTATCTATGAAATTATAGGAATATGATAATTTTGAATATAGACATTACATATTAAATTCCACATAAACTAATTCATATTTATCATTATATGGTAATTTCCATTTTACATAAATGATATTATATGAATTAAAAAAAATTATATTTGAAATTATATTATGTAAACAATTAAAATTATATAAATATCTAATATTTAATTTTTATTGATACTATTGTCATGTCAATCAAAAAAGCACTTCAAATGTGTCATACATAATATCTATATTTGTTCCAAATTTATTTTCAATAATTAAAAAAATAATGATTAGGTAATAATATAAATATTGACATTTTATATTTTGGCATCACATCATAATTCATAGACCATGATAAATTATTTCATTTTATTTATAAATACACACATTTATTTCTAGATCATATGTCACTCTATATAAATTATTTTAAAAACATAATTAATTATAACTATTTAATATTATAGATAAAATGGTTCATAAGCATTTATTTATTTCTAAAAAAATTAATTAGCTAATTTATAAAACATTTATAAATTAAATTATCCAAAATTTCCGTTTATAATGATTTATAATAATTTTATAAAACATTATAATAATACATGAATTTATGTACATTTTTTAAAAACATTTATGTTTACCCATATAAAAATATGAATTTCATGTCAGGGTAACCTCCCTCGACACATACGCATAGACTCTATGTGTGGGTAATATAGTTTCAGAACCCTTAGATAAAGGTAATGAATTTCATTCCATTACATAGATTGAATTTTACATGTTTTATAAATGTAATTCGAATATTACCATCACATGGATCATTCGTTCTATGATTATAGAGGACAATACATTTACATGATAATATCACATAAGGGTTGGTCTTGATTTACAATTATGAAGCCATTTGGATGCTTTAATTAAGGTTACTACCTTTACGTATTAATTTCATGACAAGGTATGTCCTTTAAATAGCCCATTAAAAACACCATTACCATTACATAACATCTCTATATGTAAGCATAATCCTATGGGACCCTTACATAGAAAAATATACATGATAGTTATGTGAGATGGACCTTAAGAAAACCATTCTACATAAGGGTAAATCCATGGTTACTATTATAAATCATAGATATGTAATATTGAGAAACATGTTACCTTTATGTATCCCAATACAAAATTGTAAATCATTTTGAAAACCACATTTATTGAAAATGAAAAAAACATGATTTTTTTATATTTCATATTAATTTCATCACAATATTCATTAAACATAATCATATATCTATTTGCTAAAAAATAAGGGTCTTATAAGAGTCTAATCAACATTATAAACTATATAGAAAATGATTTAAAACCATATTTGTGGATCTTTATTAAAGAAATAAGAAACTTACACTAAATACTATAATAGAATAAAAATATAAATATGATATACCGCACATTGAAGATACACTAAAATCATTGATATTTTTTTTGGGTTAGACAAATATCTCAAAAGTTGAACACATAATTGTCCCACCTTTGTATTTGTCCATAGGATAATCAGAATAATCCAATTTTAATATGGGATTTTCCTTTTCTCCCGGGTATGCTCATATCTTGTATTCAAAGAAGAGTAATGAAATAGTGCATTGGGGTCTGGGGATGTTCAACAAACATAATAAGGAAAAAAACCCAAATTTCGTTTACATAAAATAAACTATATATGTAATCAATGATAATTATTGATTATAATGTCATTTATACATGTGTTAAAACACATGAATAAATTTCATGGCTAGTTAAAACATCAAATTAATTTACTCCATTGGAATAAAATAACCAAATTTCATCAATGATGGACGTATTGTGAAAATACCATGGAATCTCATAACATCTAATGACTATTCTTGTGATTTCCATTCAAATAGGATTAAAATGAAATTTCTTTATAGATATTCACATTATCTATCATCAACTGTTTCGGTCTCTATTCTATATTTTTCAATTCAATTATTCATAACTTGGCTTGTATGGTGAATTGGATATATTCTCTAAATTGTTAAAATAAATTGAGGCACAATACTCTTCTCAAGGATATAATTAGTGTTTCACCTGAAAGAGATCATATGTTCATTTTTGATTTCTTGAGTCACATGGATCGATCTGACGTCCTTGTACCCAATCAAACCACGATGGAAATTTTATAATATGACTTCATGGATACATTTACCGTAATTTGTTGGCCCAACAGTAATTGGAAACTCAATGTTCTGGAGATTTATCAATTAGAATTTTAAGGATCCACCCCTTCCACAAATAAGGTTTTAGAAAATCATGGTATATTTTATGCATACCTATAATTTTATTCTTCATTAGAGGATTTATTTGAACATGTTTCCCATATAGGACCACTTAAGATGCGAAGGATATTACATTTTCTTAGCTTGTCGATTATCGCTGAATGTTGAGGAGAACATCTAACACCTCTTTATGGACTATTAAATTACACAACATCTCTATAGGTATGATGGATATCTTGTTGGTTATTTGATACCTTCTGTTTTTTTGCAAGGAGACTTCATGTTGGCACTCATCTCAGATAGATGAAGTAGATAGGATAGTTCATATCATTGGCCCCTCCTACATCTATCCTTTCTATTGTGTGGTGGCAATGGAATGATGCATAATTTAATAATATTTCATCCTCATAACATACATCTATAAATGTAATACACATGGAAAATCATTTAGATTAATGGTTTCCAATAGTTTCTATGAATAATGTCATGAATAAAATGTATACTTTGAGAACTCTTGGTTTTATTGGAAGGACTAGGAAGCCTCTTTTGATCATGTCAATTTTATGGTTTCCTTTTATGAATCCATGTTTTAAATTAAATTTATATGGTCTAGCCTCTAGTATTCCAATTCCATTTGGATATGGAGTGGTTTTCTACACCCATCATGCCTTTGTGAATGGTTTTTTTCATCATTATACGAGCACCAAAACAATTTATAAAGCTTAATTTTAGGATATGGTGCATGATATTAACCATTATTTAAAACATAATCTAATTAAATTTTGGATGGAATTTGATTTTGATAAAATAGTGATAACATTAATAGGAAAAACAATAGATATACATTATATGATTCTACCATATTGGATTAAATTAATAGACAGGGCCAAGTATCAAAATGTGGCTATCTAACAGTCTTATAAGGATTCCAATCAAGTGATGGATTCCTTATCAAAAAAATTATTATATAAATTAACACATTGAAGACTTTCATGGCCCCACACTACTGTTAATTAGTGGTAGAGGTTAATAGGTGGCGAGTTTTTTACTCTCGTGTATGTATGACACCTTATAACCATTGATCTCACTTACATTTATTTAATATGTTTTTTGGTGGATCAAAGTATGCTGGATCATGAAGAATACTACTAGAAATGATTTTTGACATATGTCGTTCATTCATACAACTTATTTACAATTCAATAGGATTTACTTGATTTTGAGTACCCAATAAGGATTCCTTCATTGGATTTAGGGTCAACATTTTCTTTATTATCCTTCAGGATAAGGATTAATCATTCAAAATAGAAATCTTTTAAGTATACACCATTATGAATTCATTCTTATCATAGTTCATAAGGGGTTTTTTCTAAATACGGGTCATAAAATAAGCCATCTATGCATATAGAAATCATTTCTAACCAACTCCACCTATAATTATTCATTTGGGTCAAAATCATTATAGATATTCCAAGATATTTGTTGGATTTTCCTATTTCATCTTTTGACAAGTGTTCTTAGAGCAGAGTTGGAATGATATAACTTGTCTAAACAAAACGATCATCAAATTATTCATTATAAAATCCTCCACCATGGTCACTATTATGTTATAAGATCATTTAACAATTGTTTTTGAATTTTATGGAAAAGTAGAAAATTAATTTAATACACTTTTCATTATGAGATAAGTAGATAATTGATGTATATCTAGTATATTAGTCGATAATTATAAAGGTTTCATATTTACTAATAATAATAGTAATAGAATTTGGTCCAAAAATATCAACGAGAAAATGTCATAAGAATATATAAGAGGAAGAATAATTTATTGATTTTAAAGAATATTTTTTTCTCTTATATAGTTGGAAAGGATCACAAATAATGTTATCTTCAAAAAATAATTTTTTTTAATCACATAGAATTCAGTTATGATACAACTTTAAAAGAGAGTATATGTTACATTGTCCAAAGATATGATTCTAATGATAATATTCATTATGTTTTTCACATAAACACTTATCATTTTGATGTGAATATAATTTTAAATACACAATATAATATTTTTGAAAATGATATGTGAAAAATTAATTATTTTTCTTTTGATGTAAAAACATTATAAAATCATTTACAAAGGAAATTGTAAAACATAAATCGCATAATTTAATAATGACAATTAAATCACCCATCAATCTAATATTAAATTAAAAACCATTAATCTATGAATATTCAGAGAAATTTTTAAAAAATATACTAGTGATTTTACTTTAATAATCATACCCACACGTGACATGCCATTAGTCAATGTTATCGAGAATATTGAATTCAAAAGGATCACCTCAAATGTTCCTTGTGAACCCACAGTCCATATACATAGTATCTTCCTGGTTTTTTTCGGCACTAAATTTTCAGTTAATTGTTATTTGATAAATTTTTCCCATATGTATATCTTGATGCCAGTTATGTTTTCCAATAAACTCTTTGGAACCCAAAATTTATTGGAATTTTTATTCCTATTTGAAGTATGATATGAGAGATGAATTATTTTTTCCGCCATATATATTATTTTCCAATTTCATTCATAAATAAGATTCACAAATTTCATTAAATAATTAAAAAAATTATTTTAGGATGATCCCTTCACACTAGAAACCATTTTAGAATTTTTATAAAAATATTTCTTTGGAAAATCCAATTCCTTAATTAATTTTCTAAACTCATTGAGAACCCAAAATCATATTTTAATATTGATCACTATGGTTGAATTCTGAAATAAATTTTTTAAGATCCTTACTTTTTTATTCCAAATTATAAACATTTGTTTTATTTTTATATAATACTGCATTTTTATCACATAAAATTTTCCTTTCATTGTACAAAATAGAGGTTTTTTTAATGTTTAGTTTCATGGAAGTGAGGAACATAATAAATGGAAAACTAAAAAATTATTATAACCAACATTAAATGACTCTTAATTGGTTCTTCATATATACTTTTACATCATCTCATAACCTGGTTACATACTACAAAGGAAAGGGTTAGCATAAGTCCAATGTAAGGAAAAAGAAATATTTTACTAGTGATCTTGAGGAAAGATCAATAAAAACACAAAGAATATTATAATGGGATGAATAAGAGAACATGATGAATATAATAAATAACATAATATTAAATATAACATGGAAAATTGGATGAATCGTTTTTTTTATACATTCATAATCATATCACCAATGATTGACGCTGAGGTTTCTGAAATATAACAATGTTTATTAACTAGGGTATCGTAAACATGTCATCTATGTAGTATAAAATACTTAACCAATGAATTGGAACACTCTCAAAGAGCACCCTTAAAATGTATTAAATTTCATGTGATACACATAGATTGTAATAAATCATTTCATAAATATCCAGTAGAGAATAAAAATAAAACGAGTTTCATATCAAAATCATGGCGTTTTAAAACAAATTGGTTAAAGACAAGAACTTTTTGTCATTTTTAACCCACAGAAAGAGAGTGATAGATTTATATAAATCAATTCAAAAAAAATTAATCATTTATAAATCTTGGTGAATAATTATTGGAAATAATGAGTTTGGGGTATTCAAGAAATGATAATTAAAGGTAATTTATTGAGGAGAAGGGAGATATTTTGAAAAGTAAAATCAATTGAATACCAAGTATTAAATGCAGTTTTGGAAATTATTAAAAACAGACTAGATAAAAGTATACCTCCTCTACGAGACTCCTAATATAGTAATGGAATAAAATAAATAGTAAAAATGAACATAGTTAGTAAATTTGAATGACATACCACATAAAAAGGAAACATCAATGAAAATGAGAAGTAGAGATTTCCCTTATCATGAAGAGTAACTCCTAAAACATGAGGATTGGGACCTTGTGGGTTTGAGTAAACTTTGGGAGGACTACATGGGATGTAAAACTATCAAAAATTCCTAAAATAATATTTATTAGTGACATGAAATGGAAAAAGGGTTGGGTATTTATTGGAAGAGTAGTGGTCATTTTTATTAATTTCAAATTATTGTCCATCGACCCCTAGTTATAGGTAAATTAAATACCATGTGATTTACCATGGTACTGGAAAGTGAATTATCTATTTTTAAATTGATTAAAATAAATTAGATTAATTTATATATATAAAATAAATTATTTTAATTCATGGATTTTGGTTAATTTATTATTACATCATTATGACATAAGTATTATGTCATTAACATAGTGAAAAACTCAAAATTCATTTTTACAATTCATGAAAAAACATTATTTTAGAAATTTAACATAATCTACCACTAACCTAATTTATACGTGTTGTTTTCATAAATGATATTTATTTTATAATAATAATTCTCTAAATATGATAATTTCAACTTTTAAATATAAATATCATTGTTTATTAAAAATAATATTATATTGAAAATGCACAGTAAAATTTTTACACCTAACAAAATTATTATTCAATTATTTTTAAGTAATAGTGTTTAAATAATAATATTTAATTAAAATAAAAATTATTCATAATACCATGTTTTATTATAATAATTATTAATGTTTTGAAAATAATAATTTCTATCTCGAAAATAAATCTCGCGTTTTCCAACAAATTTTTTAGAGAAAAACTATTTTTTAAAGAAGAATTAATGCGAAAAAAAATTATTTATACAATAGAATTACACTTTAAGTAACATAGGCATCTTTAAAAAACCATTTATTGCACATTTATACACCCTAAGAGAATGGTGTGTAATGGTTATTATTTCGTGGGGTTCCATGGCTAACAGATTCATAGTTAATCTCTACTAACATGAACTTATATCATAGAAGATTTGATTCAATATTCCCTTGTGGAAGTTCATCTTGGTTTTAAAATGTGGAAAATTCTAGTGATAATACCAGACTCCCAACATCAGATAAATGGGATTCAAACTAGATAACTATAATTATTTAGGACAATTAATCTTTTTTATGTATCAATTATCCTTTTTCATTTCTATTTACAAACAATAATTTTAATGTTAAAATTATTACAATGAGTATAGTTTAAAATTTCCATAATTATCCAATAGTCACATAACATTTGAAAACTGATTGTTATATTTCAATTTATACTCACTTAATTACTATAGAGATATATATTATTATGTATAAAAAATATAACACACATTTTCAGAAACTAATTATCACTCAAAAATTTTGGGTTGTTAAAATTTTATTTTTAAAACCAAACAATATTTTCAATACAATAGGTGGTCTTTTTCAAAAAAAAATATTATGCGATTTTTTAATGATTTGTGAATTTTTAACCAAGCTCACAAAAAAATGAAGTTAATCTCTATAATAAAGGAGATCATCATATCATAAATTATATGTTGACTAATTAGAATAAAAATAAGTAGAACATAGATAATTACCATTTTACATACCTTGACATCATCAATGGGACACTTTGCACTTTATATTCATGATTTATATAATTAAAGAGAGTCTTCTCTTACACTACAAGATGAATATTTTATTTATTTCTCAGATAACATATTTTCTTTATACTTATTATTTTTTATAGGTAAATACATCATTACGTGACCTATATTACTTCATATCATCAATGAATCATCCAATTCCTATTTTTCCATTTTTCTAAAGGCATAAGAGCTTTTATGTTTCATGATCTTTTTTTATATTTTTAGAATGATGGACAAATTTACTGTCATTCATCTGGGACACATAATTGATTTCATTGATATAATTTTTTTTAGTTTCATTTTCCTCCATTTCTACCATTTTAATTTCCTTTTCATAGTTTTCTCATATGTCAAGATATATTTGGTGAACTCTTAGACTGCAATGTTATTTTTTATTTATATTTTTGGATTATAGTGACATTGGGGCCCAATTGATTTAAAATAACTAAAGGATATTTTTTAATAAAATATCTTTATAATGTGAACCACCAATATTCTTTAAAACATTAAAATTTTACATGAAATTATTAATCATTTCAGTGTTGATTAATTTGGATTCATTGAAAAACTCCAAAACAGTTAACTATGCATCTGTAATAAAATATTTATGTATTTTTTCCTATATGATTTTCTTGAAATATTTTTAGTATCTCATGAGTCCTTTTACATGATTAAATTTTATTAATTTTTTTTCTAACCACAATACAATTTATTTATTTCATATTAATTTATTTCAAATTTAGAAAAAAACATCATCTTTTTACAATTCATCATTATTATTAGTATGAGAATGAGCATTCTCGAATATCTTCCACATAGGATAACCAATTAATACAATAATGGTATAAATATATGTATTATAATAACCATAATTTTAAAACTAATAAAATGAGCATGAACCATAGAGTATCCTCTACGGCAATCATTGGTGTTAAAATTCATTTAGAAAATGACAGTTTCTTTAAACATTGATACTGATTTGAAAAAAAAATTGTTTGGAAGGTTTCAAACTATGATAAAATAAATATTTTTTAAAGCAATTAAATATTTATATTATAGAAAATATTGTTCTTATTATGATAATTGGAAAGAGCAGGTGGGAGGGAATTTTATTTTTTAAAATACAGTGCAATAATTAATGTTTTTTAGACTATAAATTTTTTTTTCAAATATTGGTGATAAGTACCATTAAAATATTGTAAATAAGAAAAACTGATATAGAAGAACTAATAAATAAACCGCAATACAATAAAAATTAAGGATTATAAAATTGGAAGTATATGAGAGAAAATAAAATAAATAATTAAATGATTGATCTTATTAAAAATGAATAGATTATATGAATTGATGTATACAATTATAAGAACAATGATATTTTAAGGTTACTTGGATAAAGAATTAAATAAAATAAAGAACAAAATTTGATAATTTATTTTGAAAATGTTATATTGTGAAGCCCTATTTCATAGATTCCAATTTTTTGTGTGTTTATTGTATTAGACCATTGGAGTTAATGGTATCCAAGATATTAAATGTAACTTTATTTATAAATTTTATAGTAATAAACTAGATTATAATAGTAGCTATATTTTTTAATAGTTGTATCTAGAAACCTCAAAGATGCATATCATGTTACTTTTTTGATTTTGTGTTTAGAAACCCAAACCCATCAATATAAAATGTAGTCTTTACTAAAATAGTTGATGAATGAAAAAATAGAGAGGTTTTATATAAAAAATCCTTTCTAGGAGTGATCTTGATCCTATTAAATAGATATGGATAATAACTAGGATATAATAATTGATATTTTTAATAAGGAATAAATTATTTACAAATATATGATCACTTTTTGAATTGAATGAAATTTCTAGAATGGGAGAACTTTGATGAACGTAGAATGTGGGCATAATGAATCATATAGTTCATAATTATTCTTTCCCCCAAAGTATCTATTTATTTCCTCCATGGATTAGGAAATATTTTTAAATCTATGAGGGGTTATGTAAGTCATCGTTGGATGATTCAAAACTTATTTCCCCATAATAAATGTAAGATTTGATGGTCTCTCTCGACACCAATGGACATACAATCACATCCACTTGGTATCTGGATGAAATTCTACAACATTCAAAATTTCGTCATATTTTATTGGCTATCTAGTGAGCTTCCAACAACTATATAGTCGATTTTTGAATCATGGGTGGGTATTTCCATCACAAATAGCTACCTGGTTTCTCTCCACCAACTATTTGATGGACCTCCAATATGAACATTATTTTTTAACATGGAATTGTCTTGACAGTGAAGCATGTTATCCTTAAATCTCTAAATTTCTTCTTAAAATAATTATATGCCTTTTATTACTTCTCTTTCTTTCATATATGATGTTAACAAATGTTACCAACCACTATAGTCAATCAATAAGATTTCATCAAAATGCTTCTAATAATAAAAATCCATTCATTTTATTCATAAATATGAATTCATGGGAATATTATCCAAATAACATTGAACCACTCAAATATAAACATTATACTCTTTAAAGTGTGGTTGCGGTCATTAAAAAATATCTTGAGTTGAAAATGGATATATGATTTTTTTGTGAAATTTCACATTTTTGATTAAAAAAATAAAATACATTATTTGAAAAGTTATAATTTCATTTTCCTCCCATTTTTTTCATTTACTTCTTTATAAATGTTCTTTTTTTTGTTTTAGGTGAATGGTGCTTTTAATAGATAGGACAACGACCATCTTGATCCATTACAATCTTCAGAAGGATGTCATTATGTATTATAGTTTCTTGTGTATGAATAATAAATATCATGGATAATATAGTAGTTATTATATATTATGTTCATTTATTCTATTTTTAATATTGTTTTTGTATTATTAAAAATGATACTAATACATCCAGTATCCTGTATAATGATTTTACAAGTGGAGGTGGTCTGATGTTAGTTAGGTAGATTGGGATATGAATGATTGATGGTGGATATTAAAATTAATTGAATATAAATGATTCTTCATAATGGTTGATGGGTGTTTACTAATATAGTGGAGGTACAAATATATTAGTTTTATGGTGGAAAAAGTTTCACTATATGCTTTCTTGTTAGTGGTTTACTATCAATATTGAATAGAAATTATGGTATTACAATTATGGAACTGGTATTTTTGATTGGTCCACATGCATGATCATTTTTATACATTGTTATATAGTCTAAGGAGAAAATGTGAGATCTAGATGAGATAGTATAATAATTTCACAGAGCGGGAAGTGCACTGTCAGTATTAGGAGAAACAATGTGAACAATGATATCACCATTGCCTGAGAAGGTGATGAGAACATGTTATGGAATTAATGTGATTTTATGAAGGAGTATTACTCGGATAATGGTACCCTATAAATTGATACACCTCTCAATAGGGACATAATTATGTTTTTTATAAACATATAGTGTATTATATATTTATTAATTTTATTATAATTTTTATTATTATTCGTTATTCATAACGATTACGTTTTTAACATTGATTTAATAATAATTTTTTTATGGATAACAGAATCCAATAAAAAAATTAGTTGGGTGAAATTTTTTATGGAATTTAACTATTTCTCCTAGAGATTTTTTGAAGGATAATTAATTGTGTAAAATAACGATTATGTCTAAACATATTATCAACTATATGTGGGACCAAGAATTTTTTATATTTTCATTATTAGTGGTTAATCATCTATAATTAAAAAATTAGATAACTTAAACTAAAATTAAAAAGAAGAAAATATTGAAAACTAATATTCTCAAAATTTTAAATACCTACCAATTTGAAAATACAAATTTAATTATAAAATTATAATATAACAAAAAACATTTTTGAATAGTTTCAAGACAAAATGAGATTTTTTTTTTAAATTTATCCGAATTATGATTCCTTTAAAAAAACTAATTTTAATTAAATCTGATCCCACATATAATTGTCACTTGATTCCATAACATAATACTTCTCCAATGTTTCCCCATCCAATTATAGATACCATTACTATTCATGGAGAACACTATTTTCTAGTGGTAAAATCTGAGCTAAGGAACAGAAAATATTTTATAACCATTGAGAATGTAGAAAATGATAAAAAACATTATAGACTTAATGATGGGATTAATACCAAATTAACGTTTGAGTAGGACAAATTTAAATAGGAGGAATTCCAATTGTAAAAAATCAATAATGAATTAATTTTTTATAGACAAATATCATATTCTTAAAATGTCAATGATTACAAAACAATAAGAGAATATAACTACGAACAATTTATAGATATAAATTATAAGATAAAACCAGGTATAAAAAATATATAATTATAAATGTGAAAGAATATACTTAAATTCATATCCAAGATTAAATGATTTATGATAGATAAAATGAATTTATTATACTAATTGATGCATTGAATAGAAATTTGATGATATTAAAAAGATAAAATGATAATTCCCAAAATAATCTAACCAATGTGATTTTAGAATACACTTTAGCTAGTGTTCTTTTATGATCCCCTACTTCTCCTACTCAAATTGCTTGAGGGTTTATTGTATTACCCATTTATATCAAACTCTAGCCAAGGAACCAAATCTCTATTTTTTTGGTTTCATCCTGAAACTGGGAAAAAATAAACCCAATAATTTTAATAGGTGTCCATAGAATCCTCCAAGAAAAGTACTATAATGTCTTTAATTGGATTGGGGAAAAAAATCAAATCCATTATTGTAAAACGAAGAATAAATTAAAATATTCTCTAAAATAATGGAAAGTGATATTTTCATTATGAAATATCATTTTGGTATGGTATTTATTATCTTTAATAGATAATAAGAATCACAAGAAGTTAATGATAGAAATGTTTAATAGTGATGAAATTATTTATATGTGTAACCACACATCAAGAATTTGTACCACATTAATGAACCTGAGGAAATATATGATTGTGGTAGTTGTACATAGTAAAAGTTGAGAGGGTAAGTTATGAATCCCCCAAGGGGTCTATTTATAGTTTAGACTTTAAAATTTTTTACTCTTTAAAAAAATAAATGGATATCCAAAATCATTAAAATACAATTTAGATGAATACTATTTTTAGAAGACATATATTCCATCACAAATAAAATATTCAATATTTCATTTCTTATTTACTAAAATGATTATTACTAAACAAATTATCAATCATATATGGAGAACATACATAATATACATTTTAAATATTAGGGATTGGTGATTTTACATTTAATGAATAAAATAACTGAATAGAGAATTAAAATCTAACCATTTTTTACAAACAAATATTCACATAAATATAAATAATAATACATTCTTAAATATATATTTAGTGATAAAATTAAAATCCAGGAAAATATTGTTGACAAATCAAATTTATCTTGAGATAAATTTTTATGGGTTTATTTTTGAAATAATAATGTTATTTAAACTAAATCCTTACTTAAATTTTACCCATTTCCAATACTATATTCTTCATTAATTCATTATTATCAATTCACAAGCACCTTCAATGTTTATATAGATTATTACAACTGTATAGTGAAAACCCAATAAATATATGATGTTAGAATTTTTTTACGAAATCCTTAGTAAAACATTATTGCATGTAATCTAAAAATATCATCTTTTATACAGAAAATTTCATATTTTATTCAATGGCCCATCATTTATCAATATTCACTCATGCAGAAGAAAACTCCAATGGGGGGGTGTTTAATGTGATGGTTTGGGAATAGGTCTTAACATCATCTTCCCCAAAACATCCCAAAACAATTATGTTTTTAATAGAACAATACCCTTGATTCATAAGATATCTGTTTATTATAATCATCATATCATTATCATAAATATAACCTAAATAATTCTATTAATTCTATGAATTCTCATGGGATATAAAAACCCCCCACCAAATAAGGGAATATTTATCCCATACCCATCAATTACTTGTAAATGTATATAGATTTTACATTCATAATTATTAATCACATAATCCCATTATAGTATAAAATCACACAATTCATGGAATCCAATTAAAAAGATATGATGTTCCAGGTTTTTACTCTAGTAAATATGAGTAGAGAAATGAATGGAAAATATTACATGTGAACATCTAATTGAATGAAAAAATAACATGATTTTTGATTAGATGGACCATACACTACCTAAGATATTTGTTCAACATCACAACCATTTATTGGTACAATCGGAGATTTTAAATGTAACTATTGTCATGATCCATGTATCATAGGTTATATATAATGGTGCGTACAATGATTTTTGAATATTAATGGATGTTAGGATTCATTGACATACATATTATTAGTTGGGTTAGAATGTTAAACCTCTCTAACATGAAAAAAATGAAAATAAAAAATAACTGACATATATGAATTTAATAGATAAAGTGTTAATTTTATTAGAAAAAAAAATTATTTATATTCATTTTATCATTTCACTTATTCATCTTTTGAAAAACCCATAATACAAATAGATCTCAATAATGTGTGATTCATGTACGTATCTTCATTCTCTACCTAGTATGAAGACTTTTTTTCATGTAGAATACTTATAAAAAATATCTATTCATTCAATCATAGGGTTCCCTAAAATATCCTCTTTGAACCAATTTTCCTTTCTTATATCTTGTATTATGATCAGTCGAAACAAATTCTCTAATGACCCATACAATTATCTTTGATGAAGAACTCCAATCACCATCTAATCTCCCAACCAAAAATCTGATACCACAATACCATGAAATTCCTCCATCGAGAACCTCTCATGGGTTAGTGGGACAAAGGGAATGGACCCTAAAATCCCACCTTTAGTTGGCCCTAGGTTGGCGACAAACAATGATGATAAATCACACATAATGGGATCATAAAACCTCAAATATTTCTCTAGATCATAACATAAATTTCCAAAAATTACACAATGATATATAAAATAAAAAAACATCTCATACATTAAAAATCAAAATGAATTTTTATAAACAAACACATGCATATCCAAAATAAAAAAATAATCAAAAAACATTTCTATGGTAATAAGACAATGGTTCCAATCATTATGAAATCAATTTCCATCATGATCTCTAACACCCTCCTAGAAACCTTCAAAAAAATATTTCTATATATATGGGTTTTCAAAATATGTATACATAGAAGGTTCATTCCAAAGGCCTCTCATGAAAATGTAATATGATTGTAACCATTTCTCACTAAACAAACATCAAAATGAAGAAGGATCGAGGGGGTTAACAAATTCCCCCAGCCTTAGTAATTTTATCTCCACAAATCACACATCCAAAAATCTTAATGTATTATAAAATATATATAAAGTTTATCCACACCTACATTCTGTTTTAGTTCTCCACTCTCACGCAAAGAGAAAATATCATTGTGTCCCTTCTATAGCACAATTATGACTATCATAATGGGAAATACCAACACTCAACTAGTACCATTAACAACATAATAACCATAGGAAATCTCATATTTGGTCTTCTTACACATACCACTCCATCATACCATAAAATTAGGGTATTATTATATCTTGAATGTGTTACAAATAAACTGCATTCAACCATCATACCAAACCTGACCACTACCACATATATCCTCATCCACCACTGAGTACCGCCCATAATTGTGTATCACTGACATCATTAAGAACCATTACTGAAGAGAATGTGGGGGATATGGGTATACATCCATATGTATCCTCTCTTTCATAGATGTTGGGAAAAAGACCCAACCCTTTATATATAGCAGTCATTATGTAGTACTCTACTTGGGTGGGGTGCATAAACAAACAAAAACCTAAAACATAATAATCTCACACAAAATCCCAATCTTATGGGTTCATAATGACATCATAATAATTATAATTTGACTTATTATGTGTTTCCAATGCCAATAAAATATTCGATTCCACTATAGAAAAATAAAAAATATCAAGAAAGCATCACATAAGGGTCACATACCATGTTCTATTATCCATTTTCATCCCGATATTTTAATATTCATTAATATAACATTATAATATTAAAATTCATATTATTGATGAAATTTGTCATTCTATTACTACCAAATTGCTACCATACATCAACCACCACATTATGAACCCATATTTTTTAGAAAACCGAGGCCAACAAGCCATAAAAACCATTGATTCCAATCCACATTATCTAACTAACGACACCAATTCTTAGTAATCAACCAAGCCACCAGGATATACACAACCTAATACGCATAGGGATATCACATTAGTATTATTATTTTGGAATTAATAAATTAAAATAGTTAACATATTTAAGGGAATTTCAAAACAAATTGATCAAAAAAGAGTATAAAAATGATATCAACAGAAAAATATCAATAAAACTAGGAACATCATGTGATTCATATAATTTCCATCAAATTTATTTTTTATAGACTTTTGGGTTCTGAAAGATCATTATATTATCATATATATATGATGACTGCCCAAAAAAATTAGATATAACTTTAAGAATAATCATGTAAATAATATAGTAATTACATAGTACCAATTAAATTCAAACAACAACATTATTTTTCATTATCAGTGAAGGGTAATCCTCGATAAATTTCATGAAGAAAAGATTGAAATCACTATTCCACCAATGGGGGAACACCTACCAATAAATCCATGATTGTATTACAAGGAAACAAAAATTATTAAAGGGTTTTACTACCTTCTTCTTTGATGATATATAGTATAGTGTGTGGAATAAGGAATTGAGGGATTTTCTCAGAATTATTTATTTACAATTGGAGATATCACTACCCATTATATAGTCATCCAGGATTACTTTCATTAATTTAAACATGTTGGAAATATTTCTATATAGATATAAAATTATTCCAATTATCATTAATTCATTTAATCTTATTCAATTAATATTCATCCCAATTAAACCATTCATAATAGATTTTAATGGATAAAAAATTGTTCTGTCTAAATAAATAATATCAGATATATATTTATTATCTCACTTATTTAATACATTCATAATAATACACGAATAAAATTAATTTATTAAATATAAACATATATATAATGTCATATATTATATTTATTTGTTTTTTTATTAAATATATATCAAATAATATCCCTCTTTCATTAAAATACCAAGAGGACATTATCCATAACTTTTTAACTCTTTCAGAATCCATCAAAACTAATTTGGATATATTCATCAATCAAACTCTCTTAATTTTTTTTAAGATTATTATTGAGAATATTATCTTTATCCAAGGCCCTAACCTTGTGATGTTACAGGCCTTAGTGAATATGAAAAAAAATTTAAAACATTTATTTCATGGAGGAATGAAAAGAAAATCTTCTGGAAAAACATATCTCCTAATATAGCTACAAAGGGGTCTGATTTGATCTCCATCAAACATTCTCATATATCAATATGAACCTATCAATAACAAGATGTATCATTTACATATTATGATTATTATATAATCATTTCATCAATGACATCGAGTTACCACTCGACATAAAATAATTCAATCATGTATAGGCCTCTCATTTTTTTCTTGATTCAATCAAAAACAAAAACCAATTGGATGAGTGCATAACATGTCAATTATCTATATAGTCAAACACATTATATCTGAAACAAATATGCATGGACATAAATTTCCTCATCCTATTACCTTCATGTGAAATATGTCTTTTATAGTTATATAAGTGGATAAATCCCATATTTTTTTCACTCAAATCAATTTCATGATCAATGACATACCATACCACCCCCATATTAATTAAGTTAATGTTTTTACTTGAATAATTAAGTTGTCCAAGTATGATGGTTATCATGATAGGTATTATTCCAAAATATTGTAATAAGGATTGAAAATAGGAATATCCCCTAGAAATATCTTTTTCTATATGACATTCCATGATATATACTTTAGTTGATCAGTCCACCTAATAATTCTCTACATATTAACTTAGGAATCTATTTTTCATTATATTGTATACAACCCAAATTAAAAGACATAATAATCTATTCAAGTAATCCTTTTCATATCCTCAAAACTCATTATAACCCATGATGAACATAATTTTGGGAAAACTCACCATTTTTACATTGATGGGAAATTTGTCATTCAATTGTTCATGTAAATAAAATGTGGAACATATTAATTTATGACATATGGAGACAACCTTTGGTATAATAACATGATATGTTTACAACCATTACAACCAATCTCTTATGATATTTAATATAAGACTAATACATTTAATTAAGTAATGTATTTTTAATATTACATCAAAATTTTATTCATGTCATGTACCTATGTGACCATATGATAAAATTCTCCCACTAACCACTTAGTGAGTGAAATTTATGAATCATTATACTTTTAATAATATCCATACATGTAGGTTATATGACTTAAGCTGAAATAATTGAACAAATATTCAGAATAATTTACTTAATAACATCTAATGTTATAATATTATAATATTTTGTCTTCATAGAACTATTTATATGTAAATCATCCCCATCATTGGAACCATCTCCATCAAACATTTTCCTTGAAATAATTTGAAAATAATGTTAGTTTTTTCATTATCACTTTACCATCATATCCAAAAACTATTTAGGATAATGTGATATATACAATGTTTTGATAAGAAATATAACTTTTCCACTTATATATTTCACTATACCGTAAAATCCATTAGCATAAAAAGTGATATACTTTAATTTTTAAATTCAATAAAAATTTACGGAACAATCATATTTACTTTCTATGGTAACAAAATGAAACTTTTTACAATTTTATTTACCATCACATATCCCAAAATTATTTATAATTTTATTTGAATTATCAATTTAATTATAAATGTGTTTAATAATTTAGTTGACATTGATATTAACCTTATCTTTGTAACTCAATTTAAGTATTTGTATTTTCCATTATTTTCATATATCATAAATATTTATGATATAAATTAAAAAATCCCTTATACTAAATTTGTTACAAATATCATATTTTATAACAATAAAATTCGTTAAGTACAAAAATACTCCCACAAATATCATAGACATTATATAATATTGGTAATATCAATCTAAGACTCAACACAGTATACATTCTATTAAAATAAAGATCATTTATTTCCCTTTAGTAGGGATATTAAAAAAATAAACCACTTTTTCCACATCTCATATTGCATTTCTGTTTTTGAAACATTTCAACAAATAAATAATATTTTATAAAATTACATCATCGATGCATAAAGGGAACACAATCCTTCATATTTTAACAAATATAATGGATAAACATTTCTATCGTGAATAAACACTTTTACCCAAATATTCATCCAAAAATATCTTATAAAAATCCAATGAATCATAAACCATGTGTATACATATAATTATTTTATTAAAAACATTTTTTATCCACTATCCCCTCTCATAATATAAATATGTAACATGAGGATACAAATATTTTAGTGAGATTCAATTGAATTTGATAAAAACTACTAAATTCATATCCTAAATGTATATATTGTATGCTTCATCACATGAATGAAAATAATAGTCATAATAATTTATTCAATTGATGTTGATCTCCTATATGTTTAAAAACATGTAAAACATACCCTTGATTTCACTTTCCCTTCAACACAATTTAATTAGTTTCTATTACTACTATAATAGTCATTTACATTACATGGAGTTCCCAAAAAACAAAGGTATATCATGAATAATCCATTAACATTCAATCATTACCCTTTCTTTTTGATAACCCAATGTTTCAATTATCTAGATCATCTTCTTAACGAATCATTATTGAAAATTTCTTCTAAATGATATAATTTTCACCATCTAGTACTACCAATAAAATAATAATTTCATCATATTTCCAGATAATCTATTCTAAACAACTGGATAATGTCATATAAATTCTCATGGATGTAGTCATTATAACAAAACATTTCTATAGGATATAATAGAATAAGTTCTTTAACAATAATAATCCTTTTAGTAATTCTTTATTATTTTCTAACCTATTTAATGAAATTTAATATCATTTAAATACACAATATTATTGGGTATATGAGATTGGAATTACTTATTCTATATATAATATAGTTCTATTGAAATGTTAAATGAATAATTTCATGATTCTATATGAATTTGGATCGAGTTGTTGAAAAATTTCAATTATTTGTTACTAAGGAGTGAAATCTTATAAAAAAAATAATATTTCTATTCCTTATGAAATTTTATTTTCTACTAGTCACTAGAGTTTCCTACTTCAATAATAATATTTCATGGATTAATATAATTCTTATTTTGAAGATGATGATGATTCGTTTTTCTACAACATAACTTATTATCAGATGAATATCATATCTTATATCATTTAATCATGGTATATTAATGAATGTTATCCGATGAAATTTGATATCCATGTACATCATATCTTTATATTGAGATAAGATATATAGTTCAACATAATTTAAAATGGTTATTACATAACTGAGTCATGATTATTTAGGTATTAGAATATATTAATCATAATAGTTATAATTCTGGGATAGTAGAGTGGATAACACTTCATAGAAATCTATATTATGGATTTTCTAAAATATATTTCTCATATAACATAATCATTATGTATTCCGAACTAGCGTAAACCCAATAAAATGAAAAAGAATAATTACATTAATGAAAATAAAGGTATTCTCATGCTAATCTCATTGATAAAAATGTGAAAATTCTATGTTACTCATATCTTTATTTATTAATATGATATAATCTAGGGGTACTTGGGATTATATCAACAATACCCATTTGATAGATCAAGGTCTTTAAAATTATTTCTTTGGAATGAATTTCAAGCTTTGTATCTGAGAAGTTCTTATTATTAATGTTATGATATTTTAATATAAATCATATGTATATTTAATTCTGAACTATTACATCATATGTAATTAATATCATCTCATGTTTTATTCCCTTCCTATGAATGCATGATTCTAATAATTCAGTTTTATAATCTCAATTAAAACTACCATATTAATGTGTCCACGCCATAGAAATGTGTATCTATTACAAACCCCATAATTTTATATTAATCACACAATAATACAATTCATGTATTCACATGCATGTACAAAATCATCAAAACTATAAGGTATATAAAAACATCATATAATGTTATATAGTTATATGATACTTAAAAAATCTAAATGTGTATGCCTAGAGTGATATATATCGAATACAATTCAATTTCATATCTAATAGAAGCCTTTGGGAATGTAGGTGGTTCAAACCTAAGTCCATATACCTGTAGATACATTAATCAAGAATGAATTAAATTTATTATATATAAATGGCATCCCACATTTCATAGTGTAACTTTCGGAGTAGAATGATTAGCCTTCATATTTATTAGTAACCAAATGGTACTAATTTGGGCATTCCTATCCTTGAACAAAGCCGTTTTCATTTCCTTCACACAGTTTGTCAATCGATGCAATATACCCCAAAATATTTTTGGGTCATTGTTCGTGTCTTTGGTGAGGAAAATGTGTTTTTCAAATCACGCGGTTACTAAGTAGAAACTAAGTCGGTGGTTCTACTCATATAAATTGGAAAATTCATTGTATGAACATGGTTTGGAAAAAAAATGTTTCTAATCTATTTAATTTCCCTACTTCTAGGATTTGGGGTATTCAAGGATGCAATATTTTCTAGAAAACCATGACACAGAACCATGATACCTCTCCACGTGTAGATAATTTTGGTATTTCCAAAAATACCCTATATAATTATGATTGGATTCACCAATTTTCTCCACAAATTTGTTCATCGACCCTTGTTAGCTCAAGGAGGGGTGCCAACATCCTCATCTAATGAATATTGGCCATCTATTTGGTGATTTTGAATTGGATTGGGATATTTCTTCTTCTCTTCCAATCTTTTTACCATTTTTATCCCTTTTCCCATGATTTTAGAATCCCATATAGACCCTATACTAGTTTATTTTAATTTTAGAGGTTTTTGTGGATATAATATTTGTATTTTTGGTGTCTAGGGTTTTCAAATAACGATATTATTCATGTGGGTGTGGTTTCCATTGAAGGAGACAATTTATAAGGTGATTTGACTTGATTGTAATTTATTTATGGTATGTATTACTATATAATTTTTCAATTTCTGAATTCAAATGTGATTGGGTTTTATAAATTTCTATTTTATGTATGTATGATTATATGTTATAGATTTATGATGATTTAAAAACATTTTATTTTTTTGATCTTGGAATATGCGGTTTCTCTTTGAAGATAAAATTTTTCTGGTTTTAAATGTATTAATTTTTTTATTCTAATCCTTTTTGAAATGAATGTATGGATTTTAGAATTATTAATAAATGAAATTTTTGTAATTTTTGTTTGGATTTAATTTTAAACAATTGAAAACAATGTATTATTAGGAATACAGTTTTAGTTATGGTGTTGGCCTCAAAATGATTTACAATGGGGTTTCTTATAAAATTTGAAATGATTTTTGTAATGTGTGTGTGGGTTACCCCATGTGAAAAATACTTAATGGATTCGTTAAAATAGTTCGACTGAAATGAGGGCCTTAGGCCAGGTTTTGGTTTCTAAAGTGTAAGACCCATTTTTTATGTGTGGATTAGAAATGAATTAAATGGTTTGTTTGATTTAATTAATTTAATATTAAATTCATTTATGTGAACAATTATTAATTGAAAATGTTATTGGCCTCCAAATACTTGTTTTAATTTAATAGTATAGGTTGGCACTTTTGTTTTAAAATATTGATAATGAAATACACCCCTTGATTTCCCCTTGCATATATACCACCTGTATGAGATTTTCATGAGATAATTGCTTCTCCACATTTTAAGGAGTGTTTTTATTATTTTGTGGGTTGATGTTGTATATTTTAGTGGTGGGGATTTCATTGTTGGGTGTTAGTGGGGAGGGTATCTTTGTGTATTCATTTTTCATATTTATTGAATTCTTTATTCCTAAAAGTAACATCCTTATTTGCCTTGTTAAATTAGGTACTATGTAGAATATCTATTTTTTAGTTATCTAACACATGGATACTATCACAAAATTAAATTTCAGTGAATATGGATTGGTTGGGGTTTCCATACCAATGAGGATTATGTGGGATAGTTAGATTGCATAAGTTTTGGACTACAGTTTATATTGTTAACTAGTTTTTTAGTTTTTATAATCTTATAAAATTATATGCTTCATATGTTTATAATCTCATGGTAGATTCCATGACAGGTTTTACATAAATAGTGGTTAGTGATTGGGTAGAGTTATTTTTAGGATTTTTTATAACATTTCCCATTATTTTAAGGTTTTTTAATCCCTTATCTATTTACATATGATATATTTTATATGATTCTAAGTTCGTTCTTTCTTTTTCATTACTCATGTGTGTGTGATGGGTCATTTATTTGGAAATGTAAGTTTCCAATTATGTTAGGTAACCCATTAATAAATTAATGTCTCTTATGTGATTTCTTTAGGTGATTTAAAAATATATATGATGGAATTATTAATGGTGTCCGAGGTTAGTGAAATGTATTATGTGGAAAATTTAATTTAAATAAAATAAATGTTTTTTTATAAATGAGAGTGGTGTGTATGGTTTTGAATTTTTTTAGGATGGTGAATCTTTTTTCATAACATGTGAGATTGGTTTATAAAAATAAAGCGAAATTTTTTGAATGGGTATTATGGATTTATTTTTTCCAATAATTTTATATGTACGAAAAATATTACTTTGTAGCATTATATTAAAACTATAATAAATGAACAACCTTTGGACACATATTTTAATTTTTTGGAATTTTTTTGTGATCTATTTGGGTTTTTAGATAACACATATATATTTCAGGATCCATGTTCATAGTTGGATATCTTTTCCCTCTTCTTGGTCGATGTGCAGTGAGTGTTGGGAGGTGATAGAATAGAGGTTTTCATGAATATGGTTTAGTATCAACCCAAGTTGGAATATTTTATTTTATTTTTTATAGATGTTTTATTTTTTAGCCTTTTACCTTCATTGTATTGTTTTTCCTCATATCATGGAAGGAATTGTGTTTATTAAAATTGTTTGAATCATACTTTTTGGTTATGACATATTTGGAAAATTAATATATTTTGGATCATTTATTTTTTATTCTACTATATTTTTCTCTAATTTAATTGAAATAAATATTAATGGAATTCCTACACATCTCAGGAACTGGTTTCTTGCCCATGGGGATCATGAACACCCTACGGGCGTTATAAAAGGATCAGGTCAAGTGTTGGATACTATGAAAGCCAGTTCTAGTACAATAAAATATTGTATCAGAGACCCGAATAATAATTTGACCTATATTTTTATGAACCTAGGTCAATTTAGAGATTTATGTTGTTATGAAAGGGGCCCATGATATTTGGGAATGTCTTGGTAGAATAGAGACTAAAGTAGTCTGTGCCTAAAATATAAGGGCAGTGAGAGTTTATATTTCTCTTTCATAACCAAACTAACGATCCTTGAATGGATTATGGGTTTTATGTTGTTAGGTAAATACTTTTTTAGTTGATTCTAAATAGATTTTAATATTTATACCTTTTGAGTTTGTGAATGTTATTGGGGATCAAACATTGGTTTTAGTTTGAAAACTAAAGCGAATTGGAGAAGCACATTTATCTCAAATAGATTATAAAACTGTGTGGTTCTTGTGTGGTTGAATCTTCAACATTACAAAGTGTCTCACATGGTTGGGTGATAGTATTCAAACCCATGTGGCCATTGAATTTGATATACGGTAATCATCCAAATTAGCATATTTGTAATCCTCATGATTCCAGTTTCTCTAATAGATATTCTCAATTGATGGATGTGGATTAGTGATTGTGTTAATTCCTTTTCAAGATGTGTCTCTTATAAACATTATTTTAATGATTTTTCTGTTTATTTTTTTCACATGGTTTTGAACCTTGTTTTCTAAAATTTCTGTGTCTGTGAAATTCTTGTTTTTAAAGTTTGGTTTTGTTGAATTCTTGTACAGGTGAGTTTCCTTTCTTTTTTAGAAATTTTTCATAATGTTTTTATTTTAATTAATGTGTACTAATGATGTGTTTTATCAAATTTCGAATGTATTTCCAAATTGAATTATTTTTTTCCTTGAAATAAGGGTTATTTCCTATTTGTAAAAGGAGCATTGGATTTGAGTGGAATTAGTTGGATACATGGATTTCAAATTGAAATGGGATTATGAAAGGAGTTTTGTTGTGTGTTTTTTTTCTGTGTTTTTATTCTTATCGAAGTGGTTTTCTAAATAAAATTGGGTTCTCCTATTTTCAATAATTCATCATTTTGTGGGTTATTACAAAAACACCTTATTGATTTTGGTGGATTAAAAGGATAATTTTTTATTGTTAATATATTTTAACTCATTTGGGGAATTGTTTTGTATCTTGATTGATATCCATGGAATTTTTTATTTTTTCTAATTTAGGCATGAGTTTTTCGCAATTTACTTTTTTGTCTCACTCCCCGAAAATTTTCAAAATAGATTCATCAATATTGAAGCCAACCCATACATTGAGTAGAGTGGTGAATATTGAACATATCTTGAGATTAGACCTTATTCTAGAATTCTTGGATCCTCATCCACCTTCATTCGGTCATGAAGAAATGTTACTGGAAGCGGTGCGGTGTTTGGAAAACATTGAGGTGATCTTCAATTATCCTGAGACACCTGATGATTCAAGTGTGAGAGAGATTTAGATATTAGTTAAAGGTCTATAAAGATATTGGTGGGAGTTGATGGTACCTTCTCAATTATGTGAATGTTCATATTGAGAGCTCATTAATATTTTGATCATCTGGGGATCCGTTACTGGGGATTTGGAATTAAAGAAATTGTTTAATCTATTGGGTGATTCGTTACTTTAATCTAATTTATAGTGGATGTGTGATGGGAGTAAGGGAATCCTACTTAGTGAGGAGTCAAAGCAGGATGATCTAGTGATGGAAGAAAAAGGTATTTATCATAAAAATATAATATAAATGATGTGATTCTGTTTGAGGGATCCAAGGAATGTTAATCACTCACTCCAATGGTTTCCTTAATTTTTCCTATAATGGGATTCCTCGGGTCATCATTAATTGTTTTGAAATCCCTGTATTCAGAAGAGGTCCTCAGTATGACCTTTGAGGATGTTTCTTGGGAGTTTTTTATGGTTGTAATCTTGGTTTTGGATATTTAGATATGGTTTTTGGGATATTTTTTATAGTTTCTTTTTTGGATATTTTTTATGGATGGATTTGTGTGTTGTTTTTTATTCCCTGGTTTTTTGTAGAGAAAGACCCCAACAATATGGATGGATCATGAGATTGTTGTATTGGTTTTCTTTTATGAACCACCCCTCAGGGCCCCTGTCGTGACTATGCCAAGCCCATCACCCATAGACCAGGGGCTGGTGACTAGCACCAGAAAAGGATATCCCAAAATGGGAAGGCAATGCCTTTGAACCTGTACACACACAGACAGGTCATACTGCATAGAGAAAACCATAGTGAAAAGAAAGTTATAAAACCACCCCAAAGTACCCCCATTAAGATTAAAAGTTGAAAACTGAGTGTTAAGCGGACATAATACAAGCCCAACTGAAGGTAAAACATAGAAAAATAAGTAGATGCTTCGTATTTCATCCGCCAAGTATCATACCTAAAGGGTACATACTACTCACTATCAGATATCATTGTGGCACACCACGTCTATCAATCCAACTCTGAGCACAATCTAGTCGTGGGTCCTAATTGTCCCAATCAAATATATATGTCTTTTTCATAGGACCCAATAGTTGTGTAAGAATAACATGCAATGGTTGGTATAACAATACTCAGTCGGAACCCAAAGGTTGGTTGGGTCAGTCCGAACTAGTCAGACTGGCTCAGCTGCAACTGGACCATGTTTACATCAAGGGATGTATCTCCATAACAGTGCGTCCAATTGACGCGCCATCTACGGCATTGGGACCCACATGATAGGGAAGTACTTATAAAATAATCTATTTAAGATTTCACGGATGTTGAATCAGTGAGACTCTGTGACTTAGTTATCATTGAAACTTTGTGACTCAACTATCATTAAGACTTCATGACTAAGCTTCCTAGTAGGACTCTGTGGCTCAGCAATCTGCAATACATCATGACTCATCTTCCCAATGAGACTCTGTGAATCATCTATAAGGAAGGCTTTGTGACTCAACTACTCTTTGAGACTCTGGGACTCATCTATCAGTGAGAATTTTTGACTAAGCTGCCTAGTGAGACTCCCAAAATCATCTATCATGAGGCTTTGTGACATAGATACCAAGAAAGACATTGCGACACAGCTATCAGTGAGAATTAATGACTCATCTACAGTAGAGACTTTGTGAGTTTTCTACTAAATGGGTCTAGGTGACCTAACTATCCTAATGTCCTCATAGGCGACAAGTTAAATTGCAGTTATTGATGTTCAGTGTTTGTAACTATTGGTTTTCCTATCTACAGTTTAAGTTATACCTGTGTAGATCTTAATCTAGTGACTCTAATCTTTGTGATTTGTTTTGTGATTTTATAAGAGTATTTATGTGAGACCTGAGTCGGTTTTTGGGTCCCTACTATGTGTTTTGTTACTCACCCATTAACGGGCATTGCTCACATCTGTTCTGTCTGCTGCAGATGACCGACGACTTGGCATAGGACTTGGTGGCCCATGACAGGGTGGTACCTAGTGATACTAGGCAAGAGGGGCATGCTTCTATAGCTTCTGGAAGCTAATTTATAACTACCAATCAGTTGGGTTTTCCAGAAAATTGATATCATATATTTCCATTATTTTACTGTTTTTAGTTCGTCCTTTGTTGTGTTTGTATTCTGACCCATTTGACATATAGTTTTTACATTTACTCAGTGGTTTTCTAGTGGCATGCATATTTACATTTCTATATTTAGGGTGTGGTTTTGTGTGAATGTGTAAAAGTACTAATGGAAAATTCCATTCATTTGCAGGTGACATCTTCAGTACTAGTCTCCAACCCCAGGCCTTCGAGAGGTGGGATTGGGGTATGCCACAGCCCAGGCCATGAGGGACATGTCCTGATATTTTCCATATTCATTAGTCGTTTTTTATGGTTTTGATTTTAGTTAACCTTAGTATGTTTTTAAAACATTATTTAGATAATTAGTTACAAATATTATTTTATTGATCCTTTATAATCTCATGGATTGTTACATGATATAGGCCTTGGTTTTAAAATTGGGTTACTATGGTGTGTGATCTACCAGATCAGTTTGGTATAACAGGTAGTGTTTGGATATGTCTATTCAAATTCACCAGGTGAGGGTGATCCATATTTTGACCCTAGGTCATCCGAATGTTTTGTGACCTTAAGTGAGAAATCACTTCATTTTTTAGGTACCAAATGGTTTTTCTTCCTTATGTTATGCTTGGAAGTGATTTTGGTAATGAAAAAGCATCGATCATGGTTCATTGGTTGTTTGAGGTTGTTTCACTTGGTAGGTCTTCATTTTATCCACCAGGATTAAGGAATTATAAATTCTTGGGAGATTAGGTTTGGTATCTAATTCTTATTAGTGTTTCAATTTTTACGGTTTGTTTATATTGTTCATGAAGACATTTTGGAATCATTGTTTTGATCGGTTATAAAATTTTGGGGATATTAGTTGTGGGATTGGAGGTTCTATTATGTTGAGTGGTGCTATTTTATTGATCCTCCTAGGACCATTTGTTTCTATCAAACTCTTTTCTATAATAAAAAATTTTGGGGGCATAAAGTGGCATGGTGGGAATATTTTTACACACCTTGAGTTGCATTGTTGTTATTTTGGTCTTATTTTATCGTTTCATAATTATTTTTCAGTTTTTATTAGTTTTAAGAATTAATTTCAATGTATTCGTGGATTTTTTAGAGGATCATGGTTAGTAATGACCATGAGGTTCAAATTTATGTGGGAACATTCTTGGATTGATCTTTTTTCATAGCATATTAATAGTTAGATAAGTCATGAGGAGCTTCCCAAAAGCAGTGTATGGATAGGGGTGTGTTTGTGTTGAGGGTCAGGGTTTTTTCAAACTGTAAGAATCCCTAAGAAAAATATTAGTAGTGGTGTCTAGCATAGAAAATCACCATGGAATGGTAGGCGTATAATTTCTAAAATCACATAGGTAATCTATTTGGGTTACCTATACATAATTAGTGGTTTTCCCAAGATTGGTGCACTTTTTGTAAAATTGTGTATCTAACCCATTCAACCATTAAATTTGTTTAACTTTTTGTATATTTACTAAAATAAACAATCAAATTTAGAGGGGTTTCATGCCACTAATCACCCATATGTGTTGTTAAAATAATTAGTGCTCAAGGATGAGCTCTATCCTTCTCCTATCTTAAATCATTACCTTCCACTGGTGACTTCCATGTGGTTTGAGGTATTTAATCCTCTATTTCACTCTTTTCTATTCCCTTTCTCTATTTTCCGGGTGCTCTCCTCCAACAGGAACCCTACACCCATTATGGCTAGTGTTATGGGTATATATGGACCTAATATTTGTATTTTGGTTGTACTAGGGTTATATATACAATTTATATTTCAAAGGTTGTGTTCGCTATTGAAGGCAAGGAGTTTCTAGGTTTTTCAACTAGATTCTCATATCTAGAGGTAGGTGTTACTATGAAATTGTTGTTTTCTGAATTATAATGTTCTTGTGCCTTCTAAATTACTTTTTTTATATGTATGATTTTATGTAATAGTTTTTTTATGATTTAAGACCTATATTTTGGGTTTTGATCTTGCCATAAGTTATTTCTCTTAGATGTTCTTGGTTTTCATGTTTGAAATGAAATTTTTATTATTTTTAAGACTTTTTTAAAAAATTGAATGGATAGTATAATGGTTTTAAAATAGATTTTGGGAGTTTTATCTTTATTTAGTTTTCAATTATGGATAAAGTAGTTTTAAAAGTTATTATATTTTAATTGGCGTGTTTCTGTTAAATGTTTTGACAAAGTTGAAAAAAATTTAATCTAAAGTGAAGTTTTAAAAATATATGGGTATTGAAAGGCATATATAGAATCCATCGTATGCTTGTTGCATGGTTTGTAAAACCATGTAATAGAGAATTTTACGTTCCTAATGTCTTGGAATATGGGTGTGAAACATGGTTTAGAGTTTGGAAAATGGTGCATCCAAACCATGAGACATGTCCAATTGTTATTTTTTTAAAATTTCCATCGAATAACTTCTCTAAATAAGTGGATTTTTACCCCTCTTCTCCCCCATATGTGTCAACTAACCCTTGAGTGAACAATAATTTTTTATATCCCCATATTCCCTTTAATAATGACTTTCCTTTGGTTATTTCCGATTTTTTTGGGAAATTTAATCCTCTATCTCTCTCTTCATCCTTTAAATAACTATTTTCACTTGTTTTGAATTCTATAATTTACCCTATTACACTTTTTAATGATTTCAATGTTCTAGGTCAATGTAATATTTTTATATTGGGTGCATATAGGTTGTATATAGTATTTTTATTATTTTGGTTGTGGTCAACATTGAATAAGATGAGTTTCGAGGTGTTTATTTTTTGTAACCCTATGTTTCAATTATCATTATCAGCTTCCTAATGAATCGTTATTTAAATTTTTTAATATTCACCAACTAGTTCTATCAAATTGATAATAAATTCATCATATTCCTAGATAATATATTCTAAACAATTGGAGAATATCATATAAATTCTCCTGAAATTAGTCATTATGAAAAAACATGTCCATAGGATATAATAGAATAAATTCCATAACAAGAATAATTATTTTTGGAATTATTTAATCTCTCTTAACCTATTTAATGAAATTTTATAGCATTTAAATAAAAAATCATATTGAGTATATGAGATTGGAATTACTTATTCTATATGTAATATAGTTCTATTGAAATGTTAAAAAAATCATTCCATGATTCTATATGAATCCTGATCCAGTTGTTGAAAAATTTCAATTATTGGTTACTAAGGAAAGAAATTTTATCACAAATATAATAATTATATTCCTTATTAAATTTATTTAGGCTACTAGTAAATAGAGTTTCCTACATTAATAATAATATTTCATGGATTAATATAATTTTTATTTTGAAGATGATGATGATTCTTTTATCTACATCATAACTTATTATCAGATTAATACCATATCTTATATCATTTAATCATGGTATATTAATGAATGTTATCCCATGAAATTTTATAACCATGTACATCATTTATTTATATTGGGACAGGATATATACTTCCCCATAACTTCAAATGGTTAAGACATAACTGATTCATGATTATTTAGGTATTCTAATTTCCTAATCATAATAGTTATAATTCATGGATAATAGAGTTTATAACGCATTATACAAATCCATATTCTAGATTTTATAAAATATATTTCTCATGTATCCTACCAATTAGGTTTTCCTAGCTTGTGTAAAACAAATATAATGAAAATAATAATTACATGAAGGAAAATAAAGGGATTCTCATGCTAATCTTAATGATAATCAATATGAAAATTATGAGTTACTCATATCATTATTTACTAATACCATATAATCTAGGGGTAATTTTGATTAGATCGAAAATACCCATTTGATAGATAAAGGACTTTAAAATTATTTCTTTGGAAGGAATCTCATGCTTAGTATCCGAGAAGTTCTTATTTTTTATGTTATGATAATTTAATATAAATCACATGTATATTTAATTTAGAACTATTACATCATATGTAATTAATATCATCTAATGTTTTATTCCCTTCCTGTGAATCAAAGATTCTAATAATTTGGTTTTACAATCCCAATTCATACTACCATATTAATGTTTCCATGCCACAATAATCTGTATCTATTAGAAAACCCATAATTAAATGTTAATCACACAGCAAAAGATTTCATATATTCACATGCATGTAAAAATTCATCAAAACAATATGGTATATAAACACTTCATGAAGATTTATAGAGTTATATGAGACTTAAAAAGATCAATTGTGTAAGCCTATAGTGAAATATATCCAATACAATTCTATTTCATATCCAATAGAAGCCTTTGAGAATATATGTTGTCCAACCCTAATTATATCTACCTGGGAATACATTAATCAACAATTAATTCACTTTATTACATCTAAATGGCATCCCACTTTTCATAGTGTTTTGGTTTTCATCATATTTATTCATTCATTTTTTTGTTTATTTTTGTTGGTGGAGGGGAAAATGTAAATTTTTGAAGTAATTTTTGGACTAAAATGATAAGCCTTCATGTTTAGTAGTAACCATATGGTACCAATGTAGTTTTGCCTATCCATTAATAGATCCATTTTCATTTCTGTCACACAGTATGACAAGCCATGCAATGTACCCTAAAATATTTTTGGTTCATGTTTGGTGTCTTTTGTGATGAAAATGAATTTTCCAAATCACATGTTTACTAAAAAGAAACTATGTTGGTGGTTATTCATTGAAATTGGAAAATGCATGGAAGGAACATGGTTTTCAAAAATATATGGGGAGTCCATTTAGTTTTCCTATGTCAAGGATTTGCAGTATTCAAAGATGGAATATTGTTTGGAAAACCATGAAGCAAAACCATGATACCTCTCCACATGCAGAAATTTTGGGTATTTTCCAAAATACCCTCAATAGTTATGATTGGATTCACCACTGTTCTCCACAATATGATTTCACCGATCCTTGGTAGCTCAAGGAAGGGCTCCAACATCCTCCTCTATTGAATTTTGACCATCTATTTGGTGATTTTGACGTGGTTTGGGGGGATTTAATTTTTTTCCACTTTTTTTTCCATTGTTATCCCTTTTTGCTTGATTTTGGAATCCCCTATAGACCCTAGACTTGGTTATTTGACTTTTAGAATTTTTTGGATATAATATCTATATTTTTGGTGTCTACGGTTTTTATACACCGATATTATTCATGTGGGTGTGGTTTCTATTGAAGGAGGCGATTTATAAGGTGATTTTACTAGATTGTAATTTCTTTATGGTATGTGTTACTATATAATTTTTCAAATTCAAAATTAAAATTTGATTTTGTTTTATAAAAGTCCCTTTTATGTATGTATGATTATATGTTATAGATTTGTGATGATTTAAAACCAATTTATTTTTCTGAGCATGGAATAACCTGTTTATTTTAAAAAAAAATGTTTTCATGTTTTAAATATAATATTTTTTTATTCTAAGTATTTTGAAATGCCTGTATGGATTTTGGAATTTTTAATATATGAAAATTATGGGATTTTTGTCTGGATCTAGTTTTTAACAAATGAAAAGTATTTATTAATGGGAATACAGTTTTAATTATTCTTTTGGCCTCAAAATGTTTTACAAAAGAGTTCCTTATAAAATTTAAAATTATTTTTTGTAATGTGTGTGTGGGTTACCCCATGTGAAAAATAAATGACGAAATTATTAGAGTAGTTCATTTTAAATGAGATATTTGGGCCATGTTTTGTTTTTCAAAGTGTAAGACCAATTTTTTTATGTGGATTTGATATGAATTTAATGGTTTGTTTGATTTAAATCATTTAATATGAAATTCATTGATGTGAACCATTATTAATTGAGAACATTCATGTACACCTAATCCTTGTTTTTATTTTAAAATATGGGTTGTCACTTTGGTTTTTAAATGGCGATAATGAAATGCACCCCTTGATTTCCCCTTGCGTATATACCACCTGTCTGGGATTTTCATGAGATGATAGTTTCTACAAATTTTTAGGAGTGTTTTTATTATTTGGTGGGGTGATATTGTGTATTTGAGGGGGGGGGGGGTTATTCATTATTTGGTGTTAGTGGTGAGGGTATGACTGTGTATTGATTTTTTATAATTATTTAATTGTTTGTTCTTTCATGTAACATCCTTATTAGTCTTGGGAAATGAGGTACTAAGTAGTAAATCTATTTTTTTAGTTATCTAACACAAATATACTATCACGCGATTCAGTTTTAGTGAATATGGATTAGTTTGGTTTTCCATCCCAATGAGGATTTTGTGGGATAGTTAGATTACATATGGTTTGGACTACAGTTCATATTGGTATCTGGTTTTTTAGTTTTTATAATCTTATAAAATTATATGATTCATATGTTTGTAATATCATGGTATATTACATGACTCATTTTACTTCAATAGTGGTTAGTGATTGAGTAGAGTTTAATTTTAGGATTTTTTAAAACAGTTCACATTATTTTGATGTTATTTTATCCATTCCCTATTTACATTTTATATATGTTGTGTCATTCATGGTTCGCTCTTTCTTTTTCATTACTCATGTGTGTGTGATGGGTCATTTATTTGGAAAATTAAGTTTCAAATGATGTTTGTTAACCCATTTTTAAATAAGTGTCTCTTGTGTGAGTTCTTTAGGTGAATTAAAAAAATGGATTATGGATTTATAAAGGTTGTCTTGGGTTAGTGAAATACATTATTTGGAAAATTTAATTTAAAATAATAAATGATATTTTTTAAAAATGAGAGCGGTGTGTATGGTTTTGAATATTATTAAGATGGTGAATCTTTTTTCATAACATGTGAGTTTGTTTTTTAAAAATAATGAGAAATTTTATTAATGTGATTTTTGGATTTATTTTTTCCAATAATTTTATATATATGAAATTATTACTTCATAGCATTATTTTCAAACTAGACAAAATGAACTACCTTGGGACTCATGGTTTGATGTTTTAGAATGTTTTGGTGATATATAGGGATTTTTAGATGAAACATATATATTTATGGTTTCATGTTCTCAATTGGATATTTTTTTCTCTATTCTTGGTCAATGTGTGGTTAGTGTTAGGGAGGTGATAAATTAGAGGTTTTCATGAATATGGTTTATTATCAACTCAAGTTGGAATATTTTATTTTATTTTTTATAGATTTTTTATATTATTAGCCTTGTACCTTCATTTCATTGTTGTTTCCTCATATCATGGAAGGCTTTGAGTTTATTTAAATGGTTTGAATCATAGTTTTTGGTTATGATATATTTGGAAATTTTATTTATATTTGATAATATATTTTTTTATTATACTATATTTTTCTATAATTTAAGTGAAATAAATCTTAATTGAATTCATACACATCCTAGGAACTGGTTTCTAACCCATGTGGATCAGGAACACCCTTTGGGCCTTATAAAGGATCAGGTCTGATGTTGGATGCTATGAATGAATGGTCTAGTACAATAAAATATTGTATCAGAACCTAGAATATCAATTTGACCTATATTTTTATGATCCCATTACAATATAGAGGTTTATGTGGATATGAATGGGTCCCATGATATTTGGTAATATCTTGGTAGAATATAGTCTAAAGTAGTCAGAGTTAGAAATATAAGGGCAGTAAGAGTGAATCATTCTCTTTCAAACCCAAATATCAAACCACTAATTGATGATGGGTTTTATGTGGTTAGTTAAATACTTTTTTAGTTGATTCTGAAGATATTTTATTTTTTATAACTTTTGAGTTTGTGAATGATATTGGGGATCACACATTGGTTATAGGTTGAAAACTAAAGATAATTAGAGAGGCACATTTATCTCACATTGATAAGACATCTTTGTGGATCTTGTGTGGTTGAATATTCAACATTACAAAGTTTCTTACATGGTTGGGTGATATTATTCAAACCCATGTAGCCAATTAATGTGAGACGTTTTAATCATCCAAATTATCATGTTTGTAACCATCAGGATTCCAGTTTCTCCAATGGTGATTCTCCATTAATGGATTTGGATTAGTGAGTGTGTTAATTCCCTTTCATGATGTGGATCTTATGAACTTTATTTGAATGTTTTTTCCATTTATTGATTTCACTTGGGTTTAAACCTTGTTTTCAAAAATGGGTGTGTTTGTGAAATTCTTGTTTTCAATGTATTTTTTTATGGAATACTATTACGGGTGAGTTACCTTTCTATTTTAAAACTTTTTTACAATGTTTTTATTTTAATTAATGGGTATGAATGATTTTTTTTATCCAATATTGAATATATTTCCAAATTGAACTATTTTTGTCCTTAAAATAAGGGTGATTTCCAATTTGGAAAAGGAAAATTGGATTTGAATGGAATTAATCTGATACACGGTATTCAAATTGAAATGGGATTATGAAAGGTGTTTTGTGGTGTGAATTTTTTGGGTGGTGTGTGTTTTATCGAGGTGGTTTTCTAAATAAATTTGGGTTCTCCTATTTTCAATAATTTATCTTCTTGTGGGTTATTAAAAAAACACATTATTGATTTTGGTAGATTAAAAAGAAAATTTCTATTACTTTTAATATATTGTACCTTATTTGTGGGATTTTTGTCTAGCTTTATTTATATCCACTAAATATTTTTTTGTATTTGTTTTTAGGAAAGATTTTTTCACAATTTATTTTCTGTTGCATTCCCCTTGAATTTTCAAAAGAGATTCATCAATATTGATGCCAACCCATATATTCAGTAGATTTTTGAATGTATAACATCACATGATATTTGACCTTATTTTAGAATTATTGGATCTGCATCCACCTTCATTTGGTGGAGAAGAAACGTTAGTGATAGTGGTGTAGTGGTTGGAATACATTGAGGTTATCATCAATTCTCCTAAGACACCAAATGAATCATGGGTGAGAGAGATTTATAGTTTAGTTAAAGTTTTATCATGAGTTTGGTGAGAATTGATGGTACCTTCTCAATTGTATGAAGGTACGGATTGAGGGATCTTTAATATTTCGTTCATCTAGTGATCCTTTACTGGGGAGTTTGAATTAAAGAAATTTTTTAATCTATTGGGTGATTCATTACTTTCATATAATGCACAGTGGATGTGTGGTGGGTGTAACAGAAGCCTACTAAGTGGGGAGTAAAAACATGATGATCTATTGATGGAAGAAAAATGTATTTATCAAAAATATATAATATCAATGGTGTGATTCTATTTTAGGGCTCCATGGAATGTTAATCACTAACTCCAATGGTATCTTTGAGTTTTCCTCAATTGGGGTTCTTGGGGTCTTCATTAAATGTTTTTAAATCAGAGATTTTCAGAAGAGATCCTCGATATGATCTTTGTGGATGTTTCATTGGAGTTTTCATTTGATGGTTGTAATCGTGGTTTTGGAAATTTTTTATGGTTGTTTGGATCTTGTTGATAGTTTATTTTTGGGATATTTTTTTGGATGGATTTGGGTGTTGTTTTTTATTCAATGGTTTTCTTGTAGAGAAAAACCCCAACCACGTGGATTTATCATGAGATTGTTATGTTGTTTTTTTTCATGAACTGCCCCTCAGGGCCCCCGATATGACTACTCCAAGCCCGTCTTCCATAGACTAGGGGTTGGTGAAAGAAACAAAAAGGGATGTCCCAAAAATAGAAGGCATTTCCTTTAATCTCGTACACATAGAGATGGGGCATACTGCATAAAGAAAACCATAGAAGAAAAAAAGTAATACAACAACCACAATGTACCACCACTGAGAGTAAACGGTGTAAACTGAATATTAAGGGGCCCGAATACAAGCCCAACTGAAAAGAAATCATTTAAAAATAAGTAAAAGATCCGTAATTCATCTTCCAAGGACCCTACATAAAGGGTAGATACAACTCACTATCAGATGTCGTTGAAGCACACCACGTCTATCGATCCAACTCTGAGAACCGTCTAGCCCTGGCTCCTAAATGTCCCAGTCAAAGCTATCTATCTTCCGCATGAGACACAATAGTTGTGAAAGAATCCCATGCAGTTGTTAGTATAAAAATACTCAGTAGGAACCCCATGTCGGGTTGTTTGGGTCGGTCTGAACTAGTCACACCGGCACTGATGCAACCGGCCCATGTTTACAACAAGGGATGCATCTCCCATACTATTAATCCAATTGACGCTCCATCTATGGTGTTGTTACCCACATGACAGGGCGGTACTTATGAAATCCCCAATATAAGATTTAATTGATGTTTAATTAGTGAGACTCTGTGACTTACCTATCATCGAGACTTCGTGACTCAACTATCATTGATACCTTATGACTAAGCTTCCCAGCAAGGCTTTGTGGCTTAACTATTTGAGAGACTTCATGACTCATCTACCCAACGAGACTTTTTGAATCATCTATTAGAAAGGATTTTTGACCCAAATACCCAGTGAGACTGTGGAACTCATCTATTAGTGAGACATTGTAACCCATCTACATAGAAAGACTCCCTAACTCAGCTATCGGCGAGACTCTGTGACATAGCTACCAAGCGAGACATCATGACACAGCTATCAATGAGACTTCTTGACTCATCTACTAGGGACACTTCGTGACTTAGCTACTAAATGGGTCTAGGTTACCAAGCTATCCAAATGTCCTCTTCAAGGTCAAGATAGTTTGAAGTTATTGATGTTCATTTTTTATAACTGTTGGTTTTCCTATCAATAGTTTATGTTATACCTGTGTAGATATTACTCTAATGAATCTAATATTTGTGCTTTGTTTTGTGATTTCCTATCAATATTTCTTTGAGACCCGAGTTGGTTTTGCGGTCCCTACTAACTATCTTGTTTTAAACACATGCACGGGCTTCGCCCGCATGTGTCGTGTCTACTACATATGACCGACAACATGGAAGTAGACATGGTGGCCCATGACCGGGTGGTACCCAGTGAGATTAGGAAAGAGGGAAATGCTTCTACAACTTCTATAAGGTACTCTATACTTACCCATCTATAGGGGTTTCCAGCAAATGGCTATCAGATATTTCTAGTATTTTCTTATTTTTAGTTTTTCCTTTGTTGGGTTTGTATTCTGACCCATTTGACCTGTAGTTTTTACTTTTACTTAGTGGTTGTCTATTGGCATCCTTGTTTACATTTCTATATTTGGGGTGTGATTGTGTCTTCATGGGTATAGGTACTCAGGAAAATGCCTACCATTTGCAGGTTGATGTCTTTGGTGCGAGTCTCCAACCCCTGGCCTTAGGGAGGCAGGCATGGGGTATGTCACAGAACAGGCCACGAGGGATAGGTTATGACATTTTCCTTATTCATTTTGGTTTTCTGTGATTTTGATTTCATTTAGCCTTAGTATTTTTTTAAACCTTTTTTGAGGGAATTAGTTACAAATATTATAATATTGAGCCTTTACATTCCAATTGATTTTTACCTGATAAAGGCCTTGGTTTATCAAGTAGGTTTCTATGGTGTGTGATCTACCAGATCAGTTTGGTATTATAGGTAGGGTTTGGATATGTCTATTCAAATTCCCTAGCTGAGGGTTTTCTATATTTTCACCCAAGTTCATCCGAATATTTTCTGACCTCAAGTGATAAATCATATCGTTTTTTAGGTTTCTATTGGTTTTCATCCTTACATTATGTTTGGAAGTGATTTTGGTCATGATAAAACTGATATCATGGTTCATTGGTTGTTTGAGGATGTTCCACTTGGTAGGTCTTCTTTTTTTCACCACGATTAAGGAATTATAAATTCTTGGGAGATTACATTTGGTCTCTAATGATAATTAGTGTTTCTAGTTTCACATAATGTTTATGTTGTTTCGGAATAAATTTTGGAATCTTTTTATTGATTGGTTAAATAATTTTGAGTATATCGATTGTGGGATAGAAGGTTCTGTGGTTTTGAGTATTGCTTTTTTCTTGATCCTCCTAGGACCATTAGATTCTCTCAAACTATATTATATAATAAGAAATTTTGGGGGCCTAATGTTTAATGGTCAGTATATTTTGACACACCTTGGGTCACATGGTTGTTATTTTTGTCTTATTTTATCTTTCCTTAATTTGTTTGTAGATTTATTTTGTTTTAGGAATTAATTTAAATGTTTTGGTGGATTTTTTAGAGAATCATGTATAGTAGTGATAATGAGGTTCATATTTAGTTGGTAACTCGCTTGGATTGATCTGTTTTCATAGCATATGAATGGTTTGATAAGTCATGAGGAGCACCCCATAATATATGAATGGATTGTGGTGTTTCTGTGTTGATGGTCATGGTTTTTTCAAACTGTAAGAATCCCTAAGAAAAAAAATAGAGGTGGTGTCTAGCCTAGACAATATCCATTAAATGGTTCACGCAAAATTTAAAAAATAATATAGGCTATCATTTTCAGTTACCTATATATGAGTAACGGTGTGCCAAAGATTGGTTCACTGTTTGGAAAATTATGTATCCAAACTGTACAACCTTTAAATTTGTTTAACATTTTGGATATTTACCAAAATAACTAATCAAATTAAGAGGTGTTTCATGACACTTATATCCCATATGTGTTTTAAAAATAATTGGAGCTCAAGGATGAACTCTAACCTCCTCTATATTGAATCATGACCTTCCAATGGTGATTTCCATGTGGTGTAAGGTATTTAATGCTCTATTTCACACTTTTCCATTCCAATTCTCAATTTTCCTGGTTTTCTCTTCCCATATGAACCCTACACCCCTTATGGCCAATATTATGGTTATATATGAACCTAATATTAGTATTTTGGGTGTATTAGGGGCATATATACCAATTATATTTCAATGGTTCTGGTCGCCATTGAAGTAAATCAGTTTCTAGGTGTTTCAACTAGATTCTCGTATCTATGAGGTAGGTGTTACTATGTATTTTTTTTAATTAAAATGTTATTGTGCCATATAAATTACATTTCATATATGTATGATTATATGTAATAGTTCTTTATGATTTAAGACCTGTATTTTGGGTTCTTATCTTTCCATAAGTGATTTCTCTTAGATGTTCTAGTTTTTCATGATTGAAATTGAATTTTTTACTATTTTTAAGACATTGTTAAATAATTGTGTGGATTGTTTAATGGTTTTAAAATAGATTTTGTGAATTTTATCTATATTTATTTTTAAATTATCGATAAATATGTTTTAACAGTTATTTTATTTTAATTGGGGGGTTACCATTTAATTTTTTCACAAAGGTGAAAAATTTTTAATCTAGAGTGAAGATTTGAAATGTTATGGGTAGTGAAAGGGGTATATATAATCCAACACACGGTTGTTGCATGGTTAGATAAACCATGTAGTGGAGATTTTTAGGTTTCTGATGTCCTGGAATATGGGTGTGCACACTTGGTTTATTTTTTTGAAAAAGGTGCATCCAAACCAAGAGACATATCCAAGTGTTAATTTCATTTTTGAATTTCCCAGAAATAACTTCTCTAATTAAGAGTATTTTTACCCCTCTTCTCCCCCATATGATTCCACTAATCGGTGTGTAAACATTAATTATATATATGCCCATATTCTCTTTAATAATGACTTTTATTTGGTGATTTCTTTTTTTTTTTGGAAATTTCATCCTCCATCTCTCTATTCATGCTTTCAATAACTTTTTTCACTTGTTTTGGATTCCCCAATTAACCCTATTACACTTTTTGATGATTTCAAGGATCTAGGTCAATGTAATATTTTTATATTGGGTATATATGGGTTGTATGAAATATTTTTATCCTTTTTGTTGTGTTCACAATTGAATAAGATGAGTTTCAAGGTGTTTCCTTTTGATAACCCTATGTTTTAATTAGCTTGAACATCTTCCTAACAAATCATTATTGAACTTTTCTTCTAAATGTTTTAATTTTCACCAACTAATACTATCAAAATAATAATAATTTCATCATATTCATAGGTAATCTATTCTAAACCATTAGAGAATATAATGTAAATTCACATGAATTTATTCATTATGACAAAACATTTCCATGGGATATAATAGAATAAATTTGTTGAAAAGAATAATCCTTTTAGGAATTATTTATTCACTCCAAACATATTCAATGAAATTTAATTTCATATAAATACACAATCAGATTGAGTATGTGACATTGGAAATCATTATTCCATATGTAATATAGTTCTATTGAAATGATAAATGAATCATTTCATGATTCTGTATGAATCTTGATCCAGTTGTTGAAAATTTTTAATTATTCGTTATTATGGAAGGAAATTTTGTAACTAATATAATTTTTATATTCCTTATGAAATTTTATTAGGCTACTAGTAACTAGATTTTTCTAATTTAATAATAATAATTCATGGATTAATATAATTTTTATTTTGAAGATGTTGATTATTATTTTATCTACAATATAACGTATTATCATATGAATATCATATCTTATATCATTTAAAAATGGTTTATTAATTAATTTTATCCCATGAAATTTGATAACCATGTACATCATATCATTAAATTGAGACAAGATATCTGGTTCACCATAACTTAAAATGGTTATGACATAGCCAAGCCATGATTATTTAGGTATTAGAATATCCTAATCATAATAGTTATAATTCTTGGATAGTAGAGTGGATAAACCTTTATAAAAATCTATATTATGGATTTTCTTAACTATATTTCTCAGTTAACCTAACCATTAGGTCATCTCAAATAGTGAAAAACAAATAAAATGAAAATAATAAATACATTAAGGAAAATAAAGGGATTCTCATGCTTATCCCAATGATAAAAAATTTGAAAATTATAAGTTACTCATATCTTTATTTTCTGATACGATATAATCTAATCGTAATTGTGATTTTATCTATAATACCAATTTGATAGATCAATATTTTTAAAAATATTTCTTTAGAATCAATCTCAAGCTTAGTACCTGAGATGTTCTTATTTTTAAAGTTATGATAATTTTATATGAATCATATGTATATTTAATTCAGAAATATTACATCATATGTAATTAATATCATCTCATGTTTTATTCCCTTCCTGTGAATAGAGGATCCTAATAATTTTGTTTTGTAATCCCCATTCAAACTACTATATTAATGTTCTCACAATGTAGTAATATGTATCTATTAGAAAACCCATAATTCTATGTTAATCACACAACAACAGAATTCATGCATTCACATGAATGTACAAAATCATCAAAACAATAAGGTATATAAACACTTAATGTAAAGGTATTGAGTTATATGAGACATAAAAACTTCAAATGTGTAAGACTAGAGTGATTTATATCCAATACAATTTAATTTCATATCCAATAGAAGCCTTTGGGAATGTAGGTGGTCCAACCCTAAGACCATCTACATGGGGATACATTAATCAATAATGAATTCACTTTTTTATATCTAAATGGAATCCCACATTTCATAGTGTTTTAGTTTTCATCATATTTAATATTTCATTGTGTTGTTGGTATTTTTGTTGGTGGAGGGGAAAATCTCAATTTTTGAAGTCATTTTCGGAGTATAATGATTAGCCTTCACGTTTAGTACAACCATATCGTACCAATGTTTGGGTTCCTAACCATGAACATATCCAATTCCATTTCATTCCCACAGTATGACAATCCATGCAATGTTCCCCAAAAGATTTTTGGATAATGGTGCATGTCTTTTGTGAGGAAAATGATTTTTCCAAATGAGCTGATTTCTAAGGAGAAACTAAGCTGGCGGTTCTAGTCATAGAAATTTGAAAATTCATGGTAGGAACATGGTTTTGAAAGAAATTTCACTAATCTATTTAGTTTCCCTATGTCTAGGCTTTGGAGTATTCAAGGATGGCATATAGTTTGGAAGACCAAGAAACAAAACCATGATACCTCTCCATGTGTAGATATTTTGGGTATTTCCCAAAATAACCTCTATAATTATGATTGGATTCACCACATGTCTCCACAATATATGCTCACTGACTTTTGGTAGCTCAAGGAGGGGATCCAGCAACCTCCTCTAATGAATATCTGTCATCTATTTGGTGATTTTGAACTGGTTTGGGGGTATTTATTCATCTATTCCACTCTGTTTTTCAATAGTTATCCCTTTTCACTTCATATTATAATCCCTTATAGACCATAGACTTGTTTATTTTAATTTTGGAGTTTTTTGTGGAAATAATATCTATATTTTTGGTGTCTAGTGTTTTTACACAAAGATATTATTCATGTGGGTGTGGTTTCCATTGAAGGAGATGATTTATAAAGTTATTTGACTTGATTATAATTTCTTTATGGTATGTGTTACTATATGAATTTTCAGTTTCTGAATTCAAATGCGATTGTGTTGTATAAATTTCCATTTCATGTATGTATGATTATACGTAATAGATTTGTGATGATTTAAAACCATTTTATTTTTTTGTGCTTGGAATAATCGGTTTCTCTTAGAAGATAAATGTTTTCCGGATTTAAATGTATTATTTTTTTATTCTTAGACATTTTGAAATGCCTATATGGATTTGGGAATTTTTATGATATGAAAATTATGTGATTTTTTTTCTTTATTTAGTTTTCATCAAATGAAAAATATGTATTAATGGGAATACAATTTTAATTATGGTGTTGTCCACAAAATGTTTAACAAAGGTATTCCTTATCAAATTTAAAATGATGTTCTGTAATTTGTGTGTGGGTTACCCCATGTGAAAAATACATAAGGGATTCATTGAAATTGTTCGATTGAAATGAGATACTTAGGGTATGGTTTGGTTTTCAATGCATAAGACTCATTTTTTATGTGTGGATTCGAAATGAATTAAATGTTCTATTTGATTTAAATAATTTAATATTAAATGAATTTATGTAAACCATTATTAATTGAGATAGTTCATTGAATCCATATCCCTGCTTTTATTTTACAATATAGGATGGCACTTTTGTTTTAAAATGTAGATAATGAAATACACCCCTTGATTTCCAATTCAATATATACAATATGTTTGGGATTTTCATGAGAAGTTTTTTTCTCCACATTTTCATGAGTTTATCTATTATTTGGAGGTTTGATGTTGTATATTTGAGGGTGGTATTAATTGTTGGGTGTTATTGGTGAGTTTATCTTTGTGTATGGATTTTTTATAATTATTGAATTGTTTGTTACTACATGTAACATCCTTATTAGTCTTGGGAAATCAGGTAATAAGTATAACATTTTTGTTTGATATCTAACACATATCTACTATTACACCATTCAATTTCGGTGAATATGGATTTGTTGGGGTTTCCATCCCAATGAGGATTATGTGGGATAGTTATATTACATATGGTTTGTACTACAGTTCATATTGCTCGCATGTTTTTTAGTTTTTATAATCTTATAAAATTATATGACTCAAATTTTTGTAATCTCATGGTATATTACATGACACTTTTTACTTCGATAGTGGTTAGTGATTTAGTAGAGTTTAGTTTTAGGATTTTTTATAATATTTCCCATTATTTTAATGTTCTTTATTCCCTTCCCTATTTACATTTGAGATATGTTTTGTGATTCATGGTTCGTTCTTTCTTTTTCATTACTCATGTGTGTGTGATGGTTCATTTTTTTTGAAATGTATGTTTCCAATGATGTTTGGTAAAAAAATTTAAATTATTGTCTCTTGTGTGAGTTCTTTAGGTGAATTAAGAAACGGATGATGGATCTATAAATGGTGTCCTGCGTTAGTGAAATGTAATATGTGGAAAATTTAATTTTAATAAAATAAATGATTTTTTTAATGACAGTGGTTCGTATGGTTTTTAGATTACATAGGATGGGGAATCTTTTTTCATAACATGTGATTTTAGTTTTTAAAAATAATGAGAAATTTTTTTAATGTTTATTATGTATTTATTTTTTTCAAATAATTTTATATGTATGAAAAATATTACTTTATAGCATTATTTTCAAACATGATTAAATGTACTCCTTTAGGACACATGTTCTGATGTTTTTGAATGTTTTGGTGATCTATATGGATTTTTAGATGAATCATATATATTCTAGGTTCAATGTTCTTAGTTGGATATTTTTTCTCTTGTCTTAGACGATGTGCGGTGAGTGTTGTAGAGGTGATAAAATAGAGGTTTCGATGAATAAGGATTAGTATCAATTCAAGTTGAAATATTTTATTTTATTTTTTATAGATGTTTTATGTTTTTATCTTTGTACCTTCCTTGCATTGTTGTTTCCTTGTATCATGGAAGGATTGGTGTTTATTTAAATGGTTTGAATCATTATTGTTGGTTAGGACATATTTGGAAAATTTATTTATTTTGTAACATTTATTTTTTTTATTTTACTATATTTTTATCTAATATAAGTGAAATAAATCCTAATGTAATTCATACGCTTCTCAGGAACTAGTTTATAACCCATTGGGATCAGGAACACCCTTCGGGCCTTATAATGGTTCAGTTCAGGTGTTGGATGCTTTGAAATCTAGGTCTAGTACAATACAATATTCTATCAGAGCCTAAAATTTCAATGTGATCTACATTTTTAAGAACCCAGGCCAATTTAGATGATTATGTGGCTATGAAGGGGGACAATGATATTTTGGAATGTCTTGGTAGAATAGAGACTGAAGTAGTCAGATCCTGAAATATAAGGGCAGCGAGAGTCTGTCTTTCTCTTTCATAACCCAAATCTGAAGCCTCTAAGTGATGATTAGTTTTATGTGGTTAGTTAAATAATTTTTTATTTGATTCATAAGAGATTTTATTTTTTATACCATTTGAGTTTGTGAAGGATATTAGGGATCACACATTGGTTTAAGGATGAAAACTAAAGAGAATTAGAGAAGAACATTTCTCTCACATTGATTAGAAAACAGTGTGGTTCTTGTGTGGTTGAATCTTCAAAATTACAAATTGTCTTACATGGTTTGGTGATAGTATTCAAACCCATGTGGCCAATGAATGTGAAATGTTGTATTCATCCAAATTAGCATGTTTTTAATCGTCATGATTCTAGTTTCTCTAATACAGATTCTCCATCGATGGTTGTGCATTAGTGAGTGTGTTAATTCCATTTCAAGATGTGGCTCTTATGAACATTATTTGAATGATTTTTTAGTTTATTGTTTTCACTTGGTTTTAAAAATTGTTTTCAAAATTGGGTGTGTTTCTGAAATTCTTATTTTCAATGTATTTTTTTGTGGTATACTAGTATGGGTGAATTTCCTTGCTTTTTTAGAAATTTTTTATGATGTTTTTATTTTAATTAATGTGTATGAATGATGAGTTTAATGCAATTTTTAATGCATTTCCAAATTGAATGATTTGTTTCCCTTGAAATAAGGGTGATTTTTAATTTGAAAAAGGAGAAGTGGATTTGATGGGAATTAGTTGGATACTCGGTTTTCAAATTGAAATTGGATTATGAATGGATTTTTGTGGTGTTTCTTTTTTTGGGTGTGTGTGTTTTATCATGGTGGTTTTCTAAATAAAATTTTGTTCTCCTATATTCAATAACTCATCTTATTGGTGGTTATTATAAAGACTCCTTATGGATTTTGGTTAATTAAAGAGAAAATTTCCATAGTGTTAATATATTTTACCTCATTTGCGGGATTTTTTTTCAAGATTGATTTATATCCACTTAGGAATAATTTGGTTTTTTTTATGCATGAGTTTTTCACAATTTATTTTCAATTGCATTCCCCTATAATTTCCAAAACAGATTCATCATTATTGATGCCAACCCATACATTGAGTAGAGTGGTGAATGTATAACATCTCTTGAAATTTAACCTTATTTTGAAATTCTTAGATCCACATCCACCTTCATTTGGTGGTGAAGAAACGTTAGTGGAAGTCATGTGGTGCTTGGAATACATTGAGGCGATCTTCAATTCCCCTGAGACACCAGATGATTCATGGGTGAGAGCGACTTAGAGATTAGTTAAAAGTTTATAATGATTTTGGTGAGAATTGATGGTACCTTCTCAATTGTATTAAAATAAAGCTTGAGATATATTTAATGTTTCTTTCATCTAGTGATCCTTTACTAGGGATTTGGAATTAAATAAATTGGTTAATTTATAAGGTGATTCATTACTTTTATTGAATGCACAGTGTATGTGTAGTGTGAGTAATGGAAAACTACTAAATGAAGAGTAAAACAAGGATGATCTAGTTATGGAAGAAAAAGGTATTTATCATTAAAAATATAATATCAATTGTTTGATTCTAGTTCAGGAATCCAAGGAATGTTAATCACACATGCCAATGGTATCCTTGTGTTTTCCTCTAATGGGGTTCTTTGGGTCATCTTTAAATGCTTTAAAATCCTGAATTTTAGTAGAGGTCCTCAGTATGATCTTTGAGGATGTTTCTTGGGAGTTTTCATTTGATGGTTGGGATCTTGGTTTTGGAGATTTATTTATTGTTGTTGGGATCTTGTTGATAGTTTCTTTTTGTGATATTTTTAATTGATGGATTTTTGTGTTGTTTTTTATTCACTGATTTTCTTGTAGAGAAAACCCCAAACCATGTGGATGGATCATGAGATTGTTATATTGGGTTTTTTTTCAGGACATGCACCTCAAGGCCCCTGTCGTGACTACTCCAAGCTCGTCTTCCATAGACCAGGGGTTGGTGACTTTCACCAGAAAGGGATATCCCAAAAATAGAAGGCATTACCTTCAAATATGTACACACACAGACGAGGCATTCTGAAAAAAGAAAACCATAGAGTAAAAAAAGTAATACAACCACCACAATATACCACCAATAATATTAAAGGATGTAAAATTAATGTTGAGGGTCTAGAATAAAATCCCAACTGAAGGTAAAGCATAGAAAAATAATTACAAGCACTATGGTTCATCTACCAAGGATCCAACCTGAAGGGTAGGTACAACTCACAATCAGATGTCGTTGCAGCACACCATGTTTATCGATCCAACTCTGATGACCATCTAGCCCTAGATCCTAAATGTCCTAGCCAAATATATATGTCTTCTAGACAAGACACAATAGTTGTGGAGGAATCCCATGCAGTGGTTTGTATAAAAATACTCAGTAGGAACCCCAAGTCGGGTTGGTTGGGTTGGTCTGAACTAGTCAGACCGGCACGGATGCAACCAGCCCATGTTTATAACAAGGGTCATATCTCCCAAACTGTGCATCCAATTGATGCGCCATCTGCAGTTTTGGGACCCACCTGACAGGGTGGTTCTTATGAAATCCTCTATATATGATCTCATGGATGTTAAATCAGGGATTCTTTGTGACTTAGCTATCATCGAGACTTCGTGACTCAAATATCATTGAGGCATCATGACTGGACTTCCCAGAAAGAATATGTGGCTCATCTATCTGTGAGACTTCATGACTCATCTACCCAACAAGACACTTTGACTAATCTATCAGCAAGGCTTTGTGACTCAACTACCTTTTGAGACTCTAGGACTCAGCTCTAATCTATACTTTGTGACTCATCTACCTAGATAGACTCTCTAACTCACATATGAGTGAGATTCTGTGGCTTAGCTACCATGCGAGACTTCATGACATGGCTATTAGCGAGACTTCATGAATCATTTACTAGATATGCATCGTGTCATGGCTACTAAATAGGTCTAGGTGACCAAGATATCATAATGTTCTCATCGGGGACAACTAAATTTGCAGTTATTGATGTTCAGTGTTTGTAACTGTTGGTTTTCCTATCCATAGTTTAAGTTATACCTCAGTAGAGCTTACTCTAGTGACTCTAATATTTTTTATTTGTTTTGTGATTTCTTATGAGTATTTATGTGAGACCCGATTTGGTCTTGGGGTCCCTACTATGTATTTTGTTACCCACCCTCACACAGGCTTCGCCCCCATGTGTTGTGTCTACTGTAGATGACTGACAACTTGGAAGAAAACATGGTGGCCCTTGACCGGGTGGTATCCAGTGAGATTAAGATAGAGGGACATGCTTTTAAAGCTTCTGGAAGCTACTCCATACTTACCCATTGGTAGGGTTTTCTAGAAGATGGCTATCAGGGATTTATAGTATTTTCTTGTTTTTAGTTCTTCCATTGTTGGGTTGGTATTCTGACCCATTTGACATATATTTTTTTCTTTTACTAAGTGGATGTCTAGTGGCATGGATATTTACATTTCTAGATTTGGGGTGTGATTTTGTGTGCATGTGTACAGGTACTCAGGAAAATTCATACCATTTGTAGGTTGAAGTCTTCGATTCGAGTATCCAACCACTAGCCTTCGAATGTTGGGCTTGGGGTATGTCACATCATAGGCCACAGAGGACAGGTCATGACATTTTTCTTATTCATTTTGGTTGTCTGTGATTTTTATTTCATTTAGCATTAGTATTTTTTTAATCCTTTATTTATAGATTTATTTACAAATATTATTATATCAAGCAATTAAATTATCATTTATTTTTACATGATAAAGTCCTTGGTTTCACAAGTGGGTTATTACGGTGTGTTATCTACCTAATCATTTTGGTATAATAGGTAGGTTTTGGATTAGTCTATTTAAATTCCCCAGGTAAGGGTGATCCATTTTTTGACCATAGGTCATCCGAATGTTTTGTGACCTGAAGTGAGAAATCATATCATTTTTTAGGATTATAATGTGTTTTCTTCCTTACATTAAGTTTGTATGTGATTTTGGTCATGATAAAGCTTCTACCATTGTTCATTGGTTGTCTGAGGATCTTTCACTTGGTGGGTCTTCTTTTATTCCACCATTATTAAGGAATTATAAATTCTTGGGAGATTATGTTTGGTCTCCAATGCTTATTAGTGTTTCGTGGTATACGATATGTTTATGTTTTTTCTAAAGACATTGTGGAATCCTTTCATTGATCGGTTAAATAATTTTGAGGATATCAGTTTTGGGATCGTAAGTTCTATCATGATGAGCGGTGCTTTTTTCTTGATCCTCCTAGGACCACTCATTTCTATCAAACTCTTTTCTATATTAAACCATGTTGGGGGCATAAAGTGGCATGGTGGGTGTGTTTTAAAACACCTTGGGTCGCATTGTTGTTATTTTCGTCTTATTTTGTCTTTCCTTAATTAGTTTGTAGTTTTTTTTTGGTTTCTGGAATTAATTTCAATATTTTGGTGTATTTTTTGGAGGATCATGGTTAGTAGTGACCATGAGGTTCCTATTTAGGTGGGATCTTTCTTGGATTGATCTATTTTTATAGCAGATGAATGGTTTGATAATTCATGAGGAGCTCCCCAAAATCTTTTTATGGATTGGGGTGTGTTTGTGTTGAGGGTCATGGTTTTTTCAAACTGTAAGAATCCATAAAAAAAATTAGAGGTGGGGCCTAGCCTAGAAAATTTCCATGGAACAGTTGGCGCATAATTTCAAAAATCATATAGCCCAGCAATTTGGGATACATATATATAAGTAGTGGTGTGCCAATGGTTGGTGCACTATTTGGAAAATTGTTTATCCAAACCGTACAACATTTAAATTTGTTTAACATTTTAGATATTTACCAAAATACCCAATCAAATTAAGAGGGGTTTCATGCCACTTAACACCCATATGTGTCATCTAAATAATTGGATCTCAAGGATGATCTCTAACATCATCCTCTCTTGAATTATGACATTCCATTGGTTATTTCCATGTGGTTTGATGTATTTAATCCAATATTTTACTCTTTTCAATTCTCTTTCTCTATTTTTTGGGTTTTCTCTTCCCACAGGAACCCTAAACCCCTTATGGTCAGTATTATTGGTATATATGGACCAAATAGTAGTATTTTGGGTGTATTAGGGTTATATATACCGTCTATATTTCAATGGTTGTGGTGCACGTTGAAGGAAATGAGTTTCTATGTGTTTCAACAAGATTCGTGTATCTATGATGTATGTGTTACTATGGAATTTTTTTCTATTAAATTATTCTTATGCCTTCTAAATTACCTTTAATATAAGTATGATTATACGTAACAATTTTTTTATTATGTAATACCTATATATTGGGTTTTGATCTTTCCATAAGTGAATTCTCTTAGATATTCTAGGTTTTAATGTTTGAAATGGAATTGTTTATTGTTTTTAAGACTTTGTCAAATAATTTTATTGATTGTTTAATGGTTTTAAAATAGATTTTGGTATTTTTATCTTTATTTAGTTTTAAATTGTGGATAAATATTTTTTAATAGTTATTTTATTTTTAAATGGGGTATTACCATTAAATGTTTTGACAAAGGTGAAAAAAAAATTATTCTAAAGTGATGATTTGAAACATAATGGGTAGTGAAAGGCATATATAGAATCCAACACAAGGTTTTTGCGTTGATTGGAAAACCATGGAGTAATGATTTGTAGGTTCATGATGTTTTGTAATATGGTTGTGCACACTTAGTTTAAAGTCTGGAAAATAGTGCATACAAACCATGAGATATGTCCTTGTGTTATTTTTTTTAAATTTCCCAGAAATAACTTCTCAAATTAAGTGTATTTTTACTGATATTCTCCCCCATATGTTTCAAATGAACCTTGGGTGAAGAATAATTATATATATCCCTATATTCTCATTAATAATGATTTTCCATTGGTGATTCCTATTTTTTTGGATATTTCATCCTCCATGTCTCTCTTCATCCATTCAATCAATATTTTCACTTGTTTTGGATTTCCCAAATAACCCTATTACAGTTTTTGATGATTTTAGGGTTCTAGGTCAATATAATATTCTTATATTGGGTGTATATGGGTTTTATACACTATTTTGATTCTTCTGGTTGTGGTCACCATTGAATAAGATGAGTTTCAAGGTGTTTCAACTTGATTATACTCTCTATGAGGTAGGTGTTACTATAAAAAATTATCAATTTATAATTAAAAATTTCATGATATTTATAATTCAATTTTTACATATGTATGATATTATGTGATAGGGTTTTCATGATGTAAAACCATTTTTTGTATTTTGAACTTAGAATATGTGGTTTCTCATAGACATTCCCTATTTGTGGGGAATTGTTTGTTTCTATAATGTTATATATATACATGATTACATTGTAAATTTATTTTCATAAAAGAATTAATGAATTGTATTATGAAACATGCATCATATTTTTGAAGGGTTGGGCTAATTGACTTGGATTTTTTTCTAAATCCTATTTATTTCAACTACTAGGTTCTCAATTGAATCTTGTTTCACTTATAATAGACAATGTTCTATGATATATTATGTGGTGAGAAATAAAAAGTTGCATGGAGATGGTTGGGGTCTACCTTAATTTGGATTTTATTGTTTTTTCTATTTGTTTTTTATTTTTTTATTCTTGTATCTCTCCCGCTCTATTGGATCCTCCTATTTTTCATGTTGTTCATGTTTATGAGAATTGGTTGAATCCTAGTTGTTTCTTATTATTTGTTGGGAATTTTTAATTATTTTTGAATTTTTTATTTTTTATTATGTTTTCTTTTATCAACGATTTGTGAAAAATGTATCTCATAGGGACTCCTGTGATTCCCTATAACTATATTTCAATAAATGGTTATTGAAAATTCCCTTCGGTCCATGATATGGATTAGGTTGGGTGTTGGTTTCATTGGACACTTGGGTAGGATCGTTAAAATCTCAAACACCAAAACAGTAACAAAATATTACCATTAACTATTCTCAATCTCATAACTAAAATACCAATTGATGTCAAAATAGATTAAAAAATAAATTTTTATGATATAAAAACTAGAATGATATGAAATGATTTATCCTAGAAGAAAATATTCATATTAATTTTGGTATACAGTCATTCAGAATATAAAAAATTTAAAACTATGAATAAAATAGTTAATAATAATTAAATAACTAAAAAAACAAATATTAGACACGTCATAAACATTTATCAACAATTTCCTATAAAAATATCATTAAAGAAGATTTTCAAATTTCAGATTTAATGTTATAAAAATTCCATAAATATGAATATAAACTTTTTATAATATTTCCAATATGAATTCATTAAAATTTATCATAATATGAAATATTATTTACTAATTTTAAGATATTATATAAATTATAAAAAAAATTATAATTTAATTTCTATTATATAAACCTTTTGAATAATTAAAATATACTAATCTTAATTATTATTTAATTGTTGGTCATATCAATTAACAAAACACATTTTTTATATAACATATATGATATCTAAATAAGTCCCCTATAATTTGAACAATTTCAACTTATTTAATAAAAATAATAATGAATATCAAGGAAATTTAATTAATATAAATTTTTGTTTTTTTACAAAATATAATACATTTCTGAACTATTAATAAATAAATTCATATAAAAAATATATTATAAATTACCATGGATATATAAATTTTATATTCCTTTCAATATTAACCACATCAAATTTTATATTAAACAACATTTATATGATATTTAAAGAATTATAAGTATTTTATAATTCAATAATTATTATATAAACATTTTTATATAATATAAATGTTTCTTTTTATAATATCAATATTAATCGTTTATGTCTACATCATAAAAAATTCTATTTTTTTTTAAAAGTTATATGAAAAATATTTATCATGTATCCATACAAAAATTAGATAGTTAATTTATAAAAAAATTAAATTTATATAAATACTTCAAAAAAACTTTTTCATTTTTTATAAACAATTTATAAAAAATATAAATCAATTCATATTTTAGTTTTCTTTTTTAAAATAAATAATTTTCTTATTTTCTTAAAAAATAGTTATAAATATGAAAAGTTAATATATAACAAAGGTTCATAATAAAACTTATGTTAATATTTAATAATATTATTACAATTTTATAAACCATTTTATAAATAATAATAAAATAAATAATAAAATAAACATTTTTATTTAGTGAGTAAATATGAATTTTCATATTTATTTCCATTCATGAAATTTTTTTACAATTTATATGAATATGTTTTTCATAAACACATATATTCATCAAAGTGGCCAACATTTTGGTACCACTGATATATTTTTTATGATTATCATATGACCATATGCAGTACAAGAAAACCCAATATGGGTGGTTCTATTATCTAGAGTCAATATGTAAATAAAACCATAAAAATATAATACCTGTAAAATTCTAATCGAAATTATATTATTCGTCCTTAGAAAAGGTCAATTCTTGATAAAGACAATGATGAAGTAAAAAAAACACTCTACATTAATGGGGGATACATAGTTTAATGTATTTTTTATCATATCATGAGGATAACCAAATGATAATTGTGTGTTAGTGCCTTAATCTCAGATGATGAATAATAGTGTTGTTGGAACAGAAAATTTAGAGGCATTCTCATAACTAGCTCTTTACAAAAAGAGAGAACACATCCATTTATATATCTATAGAATATGAGTTTCCTTAAATTAAACATTTCATCCATATTTATGGTTCAATATACATCTATTAACATTTTCAATAATCCGTTGAATCATATTAAAATATTATTCATACCAATTATTTCATTCATAATGGATTGTACCTGATAATGAAATCATTCTAGAGACATAAATAAATATAAAATTTCTATTATTATTATCACATGTTTTCCAAACATGCATTGAATGTGTGTATTAAATATACACCAATATAATATCATATTATATATATATTAGTTTTTTTGTTCATGTCCATCATGATCATTAACATTGATTAGGAAAAGTCATACTATTCATCCATTGGAAATCAAATGTATGATAGTTTCACAGTTTAATATAAAAGATAAAACTTCAATACCTTACATCAATTTTGATTCCAAAAAGAATAACCCCACAAGTTCAAAAGTTCAACCACCTTGGCTATGAAACAAACACAACCCAAGCCAATGCATATTTTACCACCATCAATACTCCCTCCCAAATAGTGGTTTCTCACCAAATGAACCGTGGAAAGAAAGATGAACTAGAAAATGATATATAAAGGAGAAGAAAGTGATAAATTGATCTAAGGGTCATCGATCTGGATGAAAAAACGGGTTAAAATCTCCAATGGAAATGAAGAGATGATGGAGTAAGGTCTTGAGGTTCTCCAAGAGTATAAGTAAAGGAAATTATTATGGACCAAAGGAATTCTAGTCCTCTATTTATAGAAAAATATTGGGTGGACTTCACTACATTGTGGTCACCTATGACTATTCTATGGTTCACTTATGTCAAATGCGGACTCAGTATGTGAGATCCCCAAATATCATGTGTTTCAAAAACACCTTAAAACTCATTATTACCAGAACCATGGAATGATCCATGTAATGGTGTAAAGTTCCAATCAACTTCACTTCTCTATGACATGTACCATGGCATGATGAGCTCTTTGCTTCACAATTTCTTATAGGAGAACCATTGAGACACCACATATAGAACCATAACCAATTTATTAATTTTTATAGATCAAATTTAACCAAGGTGTATGTGATACCAACACTCCCACCAAAATAGATATATAAGTAGTTTCACTTGGTGTGGTGCACTAAAAACATTAAACCAACTCAAAGCCGCAAGACGCAGCCTCTAACCCAAATGATCATCAAAACAGACACAACCACACCCACCACAATTATATGGTGTACCCATAAGTGGTCAAAAATAAAATTTTATCATCGATAACACCCCCAAAATCATTGAATATAGCCTAAAAATTGGAAATATTTAACAGAAATACTGAAATTGGTCGATCCATTACACTAGGATTTCACTACCATTGAAGCCCCATAATATCACTTGTCTAAATATTGAGGTTGGAATCTAATTTTATATTTCCCTTATTGGTTGTTTATTTAAACATGTTAATATAAAACATAACCATTCCTAACATGGAAATATATTATATTTCTACACTAATGACTGTTAAAGAATCCATAAATTCAGAGGATATAAAAATTAAATTCTACCAATTTACATGAAATGTTTAGAGGTAATTAAATGAAGAAACATAGAGAAAGAAAAACATTGAGAAATAGGATCCAATATCATTATTTATATTCTTAGTGAATAAAAAAATCAATGAAAACAAATTAAAATGATTAAGAGACTATTATTTCTCAATCATTTTCAATTTCTTAGAGCAATAATCTTAATTTATCTAAAATTATTTCCATTTTTAGGGGATAATGACTACATTTATTTTATTAATTTTTTACACATTATTAAATTTTAATGGGGTTATAGGAAATCACATACATTATTTATGAATAATAATTTTTTGTTCATTGATATTGAATACTTATTGTAATATACACAATTTCATGATGATTGTATTTGCAATATATGCAGTTATTAGGAAGAGAATAGGGTTGATGATAAGTATAAAAAGAGTTTAATATGGATATAAATGATCCTAGAAAACTATAAATGACTGTTATTCTATTCTTGAACTCTTATTTATTTAATTATACAACAAACTCAAAATAATGTATTATTGTTTATACAGCACTATCTATTATCCGAATAGGATAGAAGTGTTGATAAACCGTGTTTTTTTATCAATGCAAGGAAAATTCATTGCTAAAGGGTACTTTTATCATTGATAAGAAACGAAATAGAAAAATAAACCATTTATCAACAACTTTTTATCATTGATAAAAGTTCTCTATATCAATTCTATTCATAGAACTAATAAAGGGTACATTTATTTTGATATACATAGAAAAAGTTCTATGTATACAAGAGGAAAACATTATAACATTTAATGATATGAAATCATGGATTTTGAATAATGTTTCGAAGATGTTAACTCAAGTGATATGGTTCCTAATTCACACCGTTATTCAAACTATCTTGATTCATAAATTTCACTCACTAAGTGGTTAATCGGATTAATTTATTAGATGTTCACAAAAATATGGGATAATAATTACTTTGGGTGTAATATTCAATATTAATTATATTAGAAACATCATGAGTTTCATGTAGATATCTAAAGATACTTTTTCTAATGGCTGTAAATATATAATGATACTATAATAAAAGAAAACTGTGTTAATCATTAGCTAATTTGTGCTGCAATTTATTTTACGTGAATAGTCAAATGATAAATATACCCTGAAAGTTAAAACATTGAGTTATCTGTAACTGATGATCATCATGGAGGATAATGGATTGTGATTATTTGAAAATTTTATCATAAAGAGATTATTTTTAATGCTAAAAAAAGTTTTATATGATATATTGAAGAATATATTATTGAGTTTGTATGTCAAGAGTTATTACTTGGACTTATCATGTATAGTATATCTCATGGAATTTCATATAGTCTTATGTGTACTTAAAGGTGTAAGCCTATTATCATTCCTTCTTAATATAGGATTTAATGATACCTATCATGGGATCCTTCAATAATTAATAATCTAATTATGTTATTCAACATATTCTCTTTGCTAATACGTTGGTTTTTGGGTATGTTTCTGATCATGTTGTTGGTTTGAGTGTAGTGAATATGGGATTTATCAACATGTATGACAAGAATACACAACCATACCTTCGTTGAATTCAACTGATGAATTTTATGGACTTTATTATTTATATCATATAGTATTTGTTCGACTACAAGATAAGTTATATGTGTAGTACTTATCAGATAGATGAATGGAATGTGATGCGTTCATCAACTTGGTCAGCCTTTCTTGAAGAAACAAGAAAATAATTAGATACCTATACTAGAATGAAATGATATATTTCAAGTGGTCACACAATGTCATTGTTGAATGGATTTTATAAGATACAGATGATGTATATGATAAATCTTATTGTGGACATGTTCATATGGATTTTTTTATGTTTGATAGATATCACACCAAACAACTTAGTAGCATAAATGTCACTGTTGTTTTTCTAGTGGTTACACTTTTCTTACATCTATGAAATTGATGATTCATAGTTGTCATAAATTCTAATAATTCTTGTAGGGTCACATAGTTAGGCTCATAGACAAGTATATTTTTTACTATGTATTTGTTCAAAATTAATGGTGTTTGATGAAAACCCATATCCAATGATTTTGGATGGAAACACAATGTGTTTTGAAGTTATGAATAAAGTACTTATATCATTTTACTACCATTGAGATATTTTTAGATATGAAATAATATATATATATATATAATATATATTAAATTATATATATAATTTGTATATTTAAATATGTCAAATATTATATATATATTTTTGATACATATTTTTCCAGAATGATGTTATTATCAGTAATATTCTATAATGAATGGATTATTTTTCATGTCAATTCATTGGATATGATTCATTGAAGTTTGGGAATCAATGTACAAGATACAAAAAATATTGCTGACCCAATTTCATTTAATGAAACATGTTATAGATGGATATATAAAGTGATGTGATCCCTCCTATTGTAAATAAAAAAATTTGGAGTAAGACTCTAGTTTATTTTTTCCATCTACACTATTTTTCATCATATGATATGAAGATTCATTCACCCCTTCATTAACTTGGTATCATCCTGATACAATTTGTATACATCAGCTTGTATACCCTCTTTAGAGGTATCATGATTTTTTTCACTACTATATGATCATTTTAAATCATTCTCTTACATTGATAAAGAATAATACTACTGTCAGTTTCACTTTCAAAGTACATTTTTTATACAAGATTATTAGTGCATTAATTCTAGAAAATAGGTCTTAATATGTTATGGGTTGTATTCCACATTATATTGTATTGTGTTTAACAAAAAACAAACATTGGTGGTATTAGTGGGTAGTTTTATATGATTATTCAAAAAATGTATTAATTTAAAAAATCCAAATATAAATTGTAAAAATATATTTTTCAAATCCTTGAAATAAAAATGAATATTAACCTTTTATAATTAAAAAAATTATTTATTTATTTCTACTATTCATATTCATAAAATTTTTTATAGAGTGTTAATAACATTAACAGACAATGCATAATAATGTTTTTCTTACTATCCATTTTCAATTATAAAGAGATTCGTATTTACTACTCTAGTTTTTTTTAAAATAAATACATTATTTGTTTTAAAAAAAGTGTGATATTACAAATATTAAATGTTATTATTTTTTTGAAATATTTTTTTTTTGAAAAATTAAATTTCATGCTTGGTGATATAAAAATAAATGATTTGTTTATATATCAAAAAATGTGTTATTTAGATAATATAAAAATTAATATATAACACATATTGAAGTATTTAAAAAGATTATAATCCCTGAAATATCATATATATTCCATTTAATAGAAAATATAATGTGTTACATATTGTAATGAATATAAAATCTTTATATTCTTTATAATATATAAAATGTTAACACATGGATTTTATATATGAATAGTCCATTAATGGATTGTATTTTGGAAAATAAATAATTTTTTTCCAAGTAAATTTCCTTGATATTAATAATTATTTCATTTGAATTTTTTACATTATTGAGGATTTAAAAGGATATTACTGATCCCTTATAATTTTTCTGGTAATTAATATTATCAAGGGTTAAATAATAATTAAATATATCATTTTTAAATTAGGTAAATGGTTTTAATAATAAAAATTGAATTATAAATAGTTATAATTGATATAATATAATGTATTTAATATATGAAATTCGATGTAATGATAAATATTAATGACTTCATATTGGATATAATATAAATAGATTAAATTAAAAGTTATGGAAAATCCATAATTATAATGAATAAATTATAAAATGTTTTATAATTGGTTTTGATTTATGAAATAGATCATACATTTTATCTCATGATTTAAATTTTTTAATTTTCATATATATAATGGTTGTTTCCTATTTTATTCATAGAAAAAAATATATTATATTAAATAGGATTATATGACTCTATTTATAATTGAATATTCTTTTGTGATGGATCCTTACAAATAATATTGGGTTTTAAATCATGAAATCTAGTTTTCATTTACAATGACCTAGGTTTAAATATTAGTTATGAGCATGTGAAAATCTTTCTGGGAATAATTCAGAATATTATGAAACAATTATATCGTGAATTGAATTATATCTTGAGTAATTTATCCCCAGATATATGGTAATCGCATTCGATGACTTTTTATCCTGGAGGATTTCCTTGTCTTGGAAATTGAATGGGGTTGGTTATCTATAACTCCATGATTACTCATGTGGAATTCATCAATACTATATAACACAATACCTTTACAATATGTTTTTATTTAATATATGAATTTATGAATTTGGATATATATGAATATAATTGAATTCTATTTTTGGATGATTAACATAGAATTTTGGGTTGTATAAATATTTACTCATTAATGTATTGTAAACAATTTAATTTTTTTGTTGGAATATGGATTTCAAAAACACAATTTTTTATGTCATGTATACTCTAAAATGGAATAACTCATGAAAATATAATTTTTACATAGGGAAAAATAATTTCAAATTAAATAGGAATATGATGTAAATTATATTGAGGAGAATAAAGAACCCTCAAATAATAATAATGTGATTCCCTCCAAATATAAACTTTTCATGATAATGTTCATCTAACTGGTTTGGTAATGCTAAGGCTGGGAGCCTCTAGATTTTCTTTTATAATGAATGAAAGAAATGTGTGACCACTGATTATTTTCTATCTAGATCATGAAAAATATATTTTCATTGGATAATCCTATGTTGACTTCTGTTTTTCATTTTATTTTGGTTACAATAGCTGGGAGAACCTAGTAGGATTATGTTATCAAGGGAATAGATTTGTCTGAATCCTTTTGATCAATTTGTAAAAATGATTACCTTCTAAACTCTTGGAGATTCTAAATTATTATGATTGAGATAATGTAACGACTCAATCATTCACTAATGAAAATTTCTCTTTATCTATTTAAATGTCTAATTATGTAAAATGGTTATTTTAAATTTATTCACATCCTTGGTTTTATATTTTGGATTTCAAAATACCATAATAAATTTTTACTATTGCTAATATATTCATTTTACAGTGATTACATGATTGGTAATAATACATGGATTTAACAAATCCAATTTACTTCACCGAAAGAAGTGATGGCCTCATCCAGTAGACTTTCCCAGTACGAAGCCCATTTTTCGGAGCTCTGAAAGGATGTGGAATCGTTGGGATTTTCTCTTGGAAAATCCTATTCCATGATTGAACATGTTATGCTTGAGCGGAACTGCCTACGGGAAAAGTGGAAGTTGATAGAGATTTCCACCAGAGCGATGTTGTCTGAGCCACCCCAGCAATCTTTCACCATCACACACCTTTCCCTTTGCTCTTAAGCGAGTGGTATAATTTTTTTGTAACAATACCCTATTAATATGATTTTTTTTATTATTTTTATATATAATAACTAAAGTACATTCATTTTATTATTGTTACTTTGAAAATATTTTTTAAAGCACATATAGTATTTTTAGTTAATAATAAAATAAGAAATATATTTTGATAAATTAATTTATTTTGAATTAAATAATATTTTCATAAAATATTTTTATTATTAAATTACTTTTTATTAAATATTAATGATCGTATAATATTTATGAATAAACTTTTAATTCCTATTATGATTTGAAAGCTGTTTTTGTTAAAACCTATCAACTTTTTATAAATGTCTGATTTTATTTTGAAATTGAAAATTAACATATTTAAAAAATTATTTAGATAAAATCAATATTATTTTTCAAATCAGTACATTAGAATTATCTGATGGTTAATTTTACATTATTTTTTGAGACAGTCAAATTTTTGGATAAACATTAAATATCGTTTAAATATGTAAAGAGTTTTATGACATCGTAATGGCCAAATAGTTATGTAATAAAATACTATAAACACTATGTTTACCCAATATTTGTTTTAAAATTTAAATAATTTAATTATATATTTGTTTAATTTACTTTACAAAGCCTTAGAGGACCATCCAAGACATATAAAATATTTTATATTTTTAAATTGATTTCCTTGAGAGTGTGACCATCCTCCACATAGGAAACTGTATTATTTTAAAAAGTGAGGTCATTAGCCTTATAAAATATTATTTTCCACTACCCATTGGAAAAAACCATTGAAAAACCCATGGTCTCTTTTGTGGTTTTGATTAGTTTAATGTGTGGTGTCCCAATCCTAAATAATAAATAATTCCCCCTCTTTTCCTATATAAACCCATGCAAGATCCCACTTTCTCTTCACTCAAATCCATTGGAGTTCATCTATCCTCGGCCCTCCACTCTCTTTAATCCTCCCAAGCCCTCCTAAGCCTTTGGGATCACACTTCCAAGTAAGGGTTTCCTTCCATTCTCATTTTATCCAAGTTTCTTAATACTGTTATGCCCATTTATTTACAATTATAAATTTTCATGTTTGATTTCACACCACCCATATACTTCACTACTTATGTTTGAATAATGGGAGACCCCATTTCCTCTCATTAATGCCTTCTATATACATCCATTACGATGCCAGAATTCTGTAAGTAATTTCTCTCTCCTTATTTACATTCAAGAAACTATTTTGTATTTTTTATCCAAATTACATTACTTTTCTTGGTACATGTATTTATATGAACCCATTATTGTCCATTTCATTATATATTATGATACATCCATTTATCTATCATCATCCATTTTTATGAGTTCTTATGTCACGTCGTTATGCAGTAGAAAGTGCACCATGATTTTCCTAGTCAAAGTCATTGTGTTGTGAATACCATGCCCATTTATCTATCAAGGGTATTCAACATTATGCATGTTTATTATTGATTATAGAGTTTCATGTATTAATTACACATTCAATTATTGTGTAATAAATGATTATGTTTGTTGGATCCGTGTTATTTGATCCATGTTGCATATTTATGAATGAAATAAAATGTTTAAGAAGGGTGCACCCTAATAGCACTTCAAAGAATTTGGTAATGTTTAGTATCATGATATGTCAAGTGCAGTGAGGTTTTACTCTTACTAATTCATGTGAAATGAGTGTTTTATCACACTCCCTATTCAATGGGCCTTGGATAATGCTAAATCCATGTTACATGTTGTTGCCACATTTTCATGTTATGATAGTCATGCTTTATCATGCCATTATGTTCATGTTTCTCTTTCACTCCATTGATATGATTATTTCATATCATGTACTATATTCAGAATTTTATGCCTTCTTTACTCCCTTACTAGGCTTTATAACTCACCCTTTTCTTATTAATGTAGTCAGGTAATCTCATGCAATGCTATGTATGAGGTAATGTAGAAGTCACGTTTAGGATGTTTTCAATAAGGATGTGTATTCCAAGTTTTAAGATGTTATGTAATGTTATTAAGCCCCAAGGACACTAGACCTCTTGATCTTCTATATTTTATCAAGTGATGTTTTTTTGAAACAAATAATGAATAAGTATAAACTAAATAGCATGGTTGTTATAGTTGGTATCAGAGGATATGTCTACTAATTTTTGGGACTAGGATTAGAAAACCCTAATGAAGACTTAAAGACAAGACTATGTATAAAAAAACATCCCTATATTTTGGTGAGTGTTGAGTAAGTCGTTTATCAAGAACATACATCCTTATCATGATACGACCAGGTAGAGGCGGCTCTGGTAAAGATGTACCTAGAGGTAAAACCCCTGACAAGGAGTTTTGGGCTTGACTTGGTGTATCATGATACCCGACAATGGGTCTTGCTACACTCTTGGTTATGACACTCCCGAGGTATAAGAATTGATAAATTCATAAGCATATTATGAACCATTGTTAATGGAATAATATAAAATTTCCCCTAAAAATATATATTGGGTGAGATCATGGATAACATTGATTGAAGCCAGTAAGTTCATCAATTAAAAAAATAAATTTAATTTATTATTCATCTGTGTTTTTCTTTGGATTACCCTTTTATAAGTTACCCCTTACTTTCCTTTTATTCCTGCCAATGGCTAGTAATAGGATGACTTGGGGTAACAACTGATGTGAAGATCAATGTGATGATTGTCCTAATGAGATGCCCAATCCACTAGGAGCAGGAATTGTGAACATTGTCACGATACTCTCTCGGTTAACTCAAGGATTGAATAGAATTGTTGGTTAAGAGTAACGATCAAACCCTCCTAAGAAAGAACATTTCGTAGTCGAGATCCTTATGAGACAAAGGCCTCCCACTTTTAATAGATCATATGATCCCTCAATCATCGAACAATGGATCAACTACATTTCAAAGATCTTCTCCATCCCTCAATGTTCCAAACAAGTGAAGGTTCTTCTGGTTTCTTATCTTATTAAAGGTGAAATTTATCAGCGGTGGACATTTTTTAAAATATGAAGCATGAGAAAGTGATCAAGGTGTTGGAATGGAAGGATTTCTTGAAGATGTTTTTTTTATAAATATTTTTTGCACACGCACCGACATAAGATAGAATGTTACTTCATTTCCCTTTAGAAAAAAGGCAATGAATCTATCAGGGAGTATGAGGAAGAACACACAATGCTTGAACGATATGCCTCATGTTTTTTTGTTACCCCTGAATGCAAGGTTTCCCACTTCTTTGGTGGTCTAAAACCTATCATACGGATTTACCTAGAACATTGTGACTTTGGGAGCTATGAGGAAATTGTCCGATATTCCCTTAAAGTAGAAATAGGGATCAGATAATCTCATGGGTATCATGGAGATAAGAAGTGTAAGGTAGACTTCAATTCTGGAGGTCAAATGGTGAAATCAGATGGTGTGAAAACAATAAAACAGCCCACATTCCAAATGTGCAGAAAGAAACACCCTGGAAATTTCCTAAAGGGGACTAATAAATCATTTAGGTGTGGAAGAGAAGGGAAACTGGCTATTAACATTCTACAAGAAAAACCTGAATCTTTGACAAAGGAGAGGAACACTTCGCTGGACTATAACGCGTTGTTCATTTCTTCAACTACATAGAACCTGGGCACTTTGCAAACAAGTTACCAAATTCAAGGGTTTTTGGAAGCAACCCACAACTTACAAAGAATCAATGGTGAGATTTTCTCATCCCTACCGCCAATGTGAACCTATAAAACAATGTGGTGATAGGTACTCTAGTTATTCATTCATGAATTGTGAACTTACTTTTGGGATTTGGTTCTACACATTCTTTTATGTCCCGAATGATTAGTACAGCAATCCCAACACCACAAAAAATAAAGGAAGTAAAGATGACAGTGAGTATGTAATATGGTGAAATCATGGAATCCCATGAATATAACTCCTCCAATATTATAAATTGTGGATTGAGCATCCTAGGGAACATCTTCATAATCCCTCTAGTGTAATTTGATGCAATTATAGGAATGGATTGGATTTCCATAAATAGAGCCAACATAAATTTCTGTGAGAGGGAAATCACCCTCCACAAGGATAATCGACACCCAATTCTATATAAGTGCAAGGATGAGGATGAATATTTTTTATCTACACCATCTCAAACGTGGATATTACTGTCATATGAGGATGCACATCTAGATCAGATGATTGATTCCAAGGTAGCAACCATCTTGAAGACATGCCTATTGTGAGGGTATTCACTGATGTGTTTGTTGACGAATTTTCTATTATTCCTCATAGAAGAGATGTTGTATTCTCAATTGATCTTATACATGGGGTGTTGCCAATATCCTAAACTCTGTATAGAATGGATGTTGTGGAGCATGAGGAGGTGAAGAAACATCTACAGTAAAATCGGTATAAAGGGTTTATAGGCCCAAGCTATTCACCTTGGGGTGCACCAATCCTCATATTAAAGAAGAAGGATGGTTCAATATACTTTTGTATTGATTATCGTGATCTCAACAAAATCAAGATAAAGAATAAGTATCCTCTTCCCCGAATTGATTACTTGTTCGATCAACTATGTGGAGAAAAATATTTCTCCAAGGTATATATGTGTTCAGGATATTATCATGTAAGGGTGAAGAAGGAAGATATCCCCAAGACTATTTTTAGTACAAGATAGAGGCAGTATGAATTTATTATAATGCCTTTCAGTCACACTAATTCTCCATAAATATTCATGGACATGATAAATAGATTCCTTAAACATTACCTCGACAAATTTCTGTTAGTGTTTATATACATTATTATAATATACTCCAAAACCAAGCAGGTTAATGGGGAGCATCTAGGAACTATACTATAGACCATGTAAAAGGAGAATCTATATGCAAAGTACAACACGTGTGAGTTCTAATTGAATGAGGTCTCATTATTGGGCCACATCATCACAAGCAATGTGATATTTGTGGATCCCTCCAAGATAGCTTCAATAGAGGGATAGTCGAGGCCAACATTGGTAACAAATATCCATGTCTTCTTGGGGATAGCTAGATATTATTGACAATTTCTGAGAAATTTCTCACGATCTTCAAACCCTCTTACAACACTAACTCAGAAAGAAGTAATGTTTTCTTGGAGTTATGAATGCGAAGAGAGATTCAAGGAGTTGAAAAAGAGTATTATCACTGCGCTCATGCTCACATTACCCAAAAGTGGAGAACTTTTGTGGTATTTAGTGATTCGTCAATGAATGTAATAAGTTTTGTGTTGATGAAGAATAAGAAATTCATTTCTTGTTATTCAAGGAAATTTAATTTTCAAGAGCATAACTATCCAATAAATGAACTGGAGTTGGTCGCGGTGATCTTTGTTTTAAAATTTTGGTGGCATTATCTATTTTTGTATAAGTGTAAAATATATATAGATCACATATTCCTCAATTATATATTCACAAAGAAAGAGTTGAATATGGACCAACATTGATTGTAAGAGCTGATCAAGGAAATGACTACTCAATCCATTACCACGTTGGGAATGTAGACAAGGTAGTGGATTCTCTCTGTAGAAATGACACAGTGATTCAATCATTAATGAGAATCAAAAGGATCCAATATTCTTAGATTTGGTGACGATGGACATTGGAATCATAATGAAGGGAACATCATCAATCCTTTCACAAATGATTTCTCAACCGTATCTTTTGGAAAGATTAAAGGATGCTCAAAAAGATGATGTGGGAATTCAAAACAATGTGGAAACTGTCAATAAGGGGAAATCCTCAGAGTTCAATGTCAATGAAGAAGGAATTGTGAGATTTGGAAAGGAATATGTGTTCCATAATGTCTGGAGAAAAAGAATGATCTTTTTAGTGATGACCATAGTTTAAATTTCTCCGTTCACCTAGGAAATAATATGATCTATCAAGACCTCTGATAGAATTATTGGTGGAATAACATGAAGAAGGAGATCAATGAGTATACATAAATGTGCCTGGTATGTCAGTAAGTGAAGGATGATAGGCAAAACTCTAAGGGGATGATGAAACCAATAACCATACCAAAGTGGAAATGGGAGGACATAACCATGGACTTTGTCACTAGACTTCTGAAGACATCTAATGGAAAAGATGTCATCTGGGTTTTTGTGGATAATATTACAGAGACTACACACTTCATTGAATTTGTAGAGGATTTCTCACTGGATCAATTGGCATAGATATATATCAGAGAATTTGTAAGGCTGCATGGAATACTATTATCAAGTGTATCTGATCAAGATCTAAGAATCACCTCTATGTTTTAGAAGAGTCTTCAACATGCTATAGATACTGAGCTAAACATCATAATGGCTTATCATCCTAAAAAAATGCAAATATAAGTAGACTATCCAAATACTTGAGGAAATGTTGAGAGAATGTTCAATGGACTTCAAAGGAGGATGGGATCAACATCTTCCACTGGTTGAGTTCTCATACAACAACAGTTTCCACTCATGAATCCAAATGGCTCCTTATACATCCTTTTATGGGAATTGGTGCAGAACACCAGCATATTGGGATGATGTTGGGGATAGAAAACTCATAGGTCTAGAAATGGTAAAGGAAATTGTGGGGAAGGATTAGACCATCTAGCAGCACATTATAACTGCTCAATGTCGACAAAAGAGCTATATTGATAATCATTGTTGATACATAGAGCTTGATATTAGTGATAGAGTATTCATTCGCATATCATTGTGGAATAGGGTTATGTGATTTGGGAAGAAGGGAAAGCTTATTCTAAGGTACATTAGCCCTTTTGAGATCCTTGATTGCATTGGAGTAGTGGCCTATCGACTAGCACTCCCACCAAACCTATCTCAAGTACATGATGTATTTTATGTATCATGCTTGAGGAAGTAAATACCTGACCCATCACATGTACTCAATCTAGAGGTGGTTCCATTGTAGAATGACCTCTCATAAGAAGAGAAGATGTTGAATATCTTATATCATAGAGACATTGTTATATGAAATAGGACATTTCCCCTCGTGAATGTGTAGTGGAGGAACCACAAGAGTGAAGATGGAATGTGGGAACCAAAGGAAGTGATATGGCATAGCTACCATCATCCATTTTAGTGTGGGAACATGAAATTTTGGGAAGAAAATTTCTTAAGGGAGGATGATTATAATGACCCAAACATTCATTAAAGAAAATTCATCTTGATCAATTTAAATGTAATATTATGTAAAATGGTTATGTAAAACTTATGCACTTCCTTGGATTTATGTTTTTGGATTTCAAAATACCATTAATAATTGTGATCATTCTAATGTATCATTTAATAGTGATCGCTTGATTAAAATAAATATAGGTACTTTAGAAATCCAATTTACTCAGCCAAAAGAAGCGATGTCCTCATCCAGTAGATTTTTCCCATACGAAGCTCATTTGTCAGAGCTTTGAAAGGAGGTGGCATCTTTGGGATTCTCTCTTGACCAAGACCAAGCTAATCTTGAACACATTAAGCTCGATCAGAACCTCCTATGGGAAATGTGGAAGCTGAAAGATATGACCACCCAAGTGATGTTGTTCGAGCCACCCCAAGAGTCGGTCACCATCGCACACATTACCCATCTGTCTTATGTGGGTGTTATAAGGGGGGAGGTAACAAGAACCTAGTACTATGATTATGTAAATTATTTTTTTATGTAATAAAGAATTTACATTCATTTTATTATTGTTACTTTGTAAATAGTTTTTAAAGCACAAATAGTATTTTTTGTTAATATTCAACTAAGAAATATATTTTGATAAATTAATGGATTTTTTGAAATAAATTATATTTTTTATAAAATATTTTTATTATTAAATTAATTTTTCTCTAATATGAATGATTGTATAATTTTTATGAAAACAAATGTATTTTCTATTAAGGTGCCAATGTTGTTTTAGTCAAAACCCGTGAATTTTCAAAAAATGTCTATTTTTATTTGAAAAGTGAATATTAAAATATTTAGAAATATATTTAGATAAAATGAATATTATTTTTGAAATATGGATGTCAAAATTATCCAATGGTGAATGTTTCATAATTTTTTGAGACAGTCTAATTTTTTGGTAAAAATTAAACACCGTTTAAATATATAAAGTGATATATGACATCATAATGACCCAATAGTGATTTAATAAAATACTATAAACATTATTATCAGATAATATATGTTTTAACAGTAAAATAATGTGATTTCAGATTTTTTACAATTATTTTACTAAGCCTTGGTGGACCCTCCAAAACTTATCAAACATTTTATCTTTTAAAATTGATTTCATTGAGAGTGTGTCTCACCACCACAAAATAAACCATATTATTTTAAGAAGTTATCCCATTGTACTTATAAAATATTATTTTCCACCCCCTTTGGAAAAATCCATGCACAAAAATCATGGGTTGTTTTGTGGAGTTGATTTGTTTGATGTGTGGTGTCCCAAACCTAAATAAAAAAGAATTCCCCCCCCCCTTCCTATATAAACCCACCCATAATCCCACATCCTCTTCACTCAAATACATTGTAGATTTTCCAACCTCTTCCCTCATCTCTATTGAATCCTATGAAGGTTCCCCAAGCTCCCAAGACTCCTATCTCAAGATCTCCCAAACCATTGGGTTCACACTTCCATGTAAGGGTTTCCTTCCCTTCTGATTTTATCCATGTTTCATAATATTGTTATGCCCTTTTATTTTCAATAATAATTGTTGGGGTAGGATTTCAAAACTCCACTATAGTTCACTACTTATGTTTGAATAATTTGAGACCCATATTTCACAAATTAATTCCTTCCATGTACACGTGTTACCATGCCAAAATTCTGTAATGTATTTCTCTCTCCTCGTTTACATTAAAGATATTCTATTGTATTATGAAACCAAGTTCAATTACACTTATTGGGACATGTATATATATGACCCCCGTACATTCAATTTCATGTAAATATAATGAATCACCCCTTTCACTATCATCAACCATTTTTATGAGTTCTTATGTCATGTCATTATGCTGCTGAAATGCACCATGATTTTCCAAATCATAGTCATTGTGTAGTGAATACCATGACCATTTCTCAATCAAGGGTATTCACCTTTATGCAAATTTACATAATTTTTATATAGTTGCATTTATGAATTTTACATTCTTTTATCATGGAATAAATAAGGATGTTTATTTAATTAATGTTATATGATCCTTGTGGCACATTTATGCATGGAATAAAATGATAAATACGGGTGTGCCATAATAGCTCTCCAATGCATTGTTTTAAGGTTTGTATCATGATAATTCAAGTTAAATGAGGGTTTACTCATAATAATTCCAGTTAAATGAGGATTTACTAATTCTACATGTGCAATGGGCCTTGGGTCATGCTAAAGTCATGTTAAATTTTGATTCCACATTTATATGTTATTATAGTCATGCTTTATCATGCCCTTATGTTCATGTTTCTATTGCACTAAATTGATAAGATTATCTTCTAAAATGTACGGTATTCATAGTGTTATGACTTATTTACTCCCTTATGGGGATTTATAGCTCACCTATTTCTTATACACGTCCTCATGTTTTCCCATGCAATGCTATGTATGAGGGAATGTAGTGGTCACATTAAGTATGTTTTCAATAAAGATGTGTATTCCATGTTTTATTATGTAATGTAATGTTCCTAAGCCCCAAAGACACTAGAACTCTCGTTCTTATATTTTGTATCAAATGATGGTTTAATGTAATAACTCTTGATTAACTATGTAATAAAGAGCATGGTTGTTATGGATAATACACTACCTAAATATATAATTAATGGGTGAAACAAGAATGTGACCAAGAACATATTGAAAAATGAATCATGGATCACTAAATAGATATGATATGTGGGGTTATAGTTTTTTGTGGGTCAAATATCAATAATAGTATTTAATTAATTAAAAAAATATGTATATCTAATAAAATGTTTTCCTGTAGATAAATACATCATCATCGACCTAAACATTATATTAATTCTAAAAATGGGAAAATGAAGGTAATAAACTCCTAAGAGTTTTAGAGTAAGAAATTTTCACAACAAAGATAAATAATATATATATATATATAATAATAGTTTCATCCTGAGTAACTATGTGAGGAAATTATTCAACAAGAAAATCAATATGTTTATAGTTGAATGGATAGATTAATTTCATGTTTCAATGGAATTGGAAGCTAATTATAATAAAACATTATACTCTCATATACATTTTATGTTAGTATGTATATTTTATTCAATATGATTGACTATGTTTTGAGATATATAAAATCACCTAGAAGTCATATTCTGGTTAGGGGATTCATACTATTTTCATTTATTGATATATTTTGAATACAATATTGAATTCAAGAAGTGTTTACCTAAAATTAGAAAATATATAGCGTTTATGAACTAGGAATATGATGAATGGATTCTCGTACTGTGAGAATAATACAAGCTAGAAAAGACCAATCTAGAATAAGATAAGTTTTTTGAAAGGGATCAAGAGTGTTTCTTTATGAATCTGATCAAGGACTTTGAAAACTAGTGTTATGAATAAGGAATAACAACAACACAGTGTGATTGGATCATCCAAGATATACCTAAATAACTTGTGGAAATATATGGAATTTCCATGATAGGTATGCATGTTATAGAATTATATTTCTCAATTTTTTAAGGGTATGTGTTACTAGGTGTATGATTTTCATGTGTTGTATATATAAAGTTGTTTAAAATCAAAGTAATAATTTAATTATATTATATTTTTCATTTAAACTATGATGTAACTAATTTCTACATAGAGGATTTCAATGTAAAATATTTTATTAAGATTTAGTGAATCTAAGAATAATATGAGTTTCTTAGTCTCAATTTTTTATAAGAAAAAATACTATTTTTTATAAAATATACTTATTTTGAGATGATTAAATAGATATACATGTTTTATGATTCAATAATATGTATAACATGTTTTTGAGATAAAGATTTTGAAAATGTGTTTAACCTGGATAAAATGTTTATACATATATTTCTTAAAACATGTGGGAATGTATTCCTTAAAACCATTAGTGTTATATTTTCATAAATTCTTATTGTCAACTATGAATATTCAAAATACATATAACACCATATATGAAATGAAAATAAAAGTTTATTTGATTAAAATTCCTTATGAATGGAAGTTTATTTCCCAAAACAAAATTCCTTTTAAAATGATTTATAGATTATAATATAATGTATAAAATCCTACTGATATTATGAGTTATTTTAGAGAGTATGAATGTTGGAAGAAAAACATTTTTCCAGATATGGACTATGCGATTTTTTACTTCATAATCTATTTATTTGGGAATTTGAGAGAAATGAAAAATGTAAATAGTTTCATTTTTTTGTAATAAAGTTAATATTACTATTAAATAAATGATTATACCATTATACGATTATAGTGGTTCATCCCATAATATGTTATTGAATTCTAGGATATGGGATGGTATTGAAAAATATAACTTGTTTCATTTAGTTTCCTTAAAAATGAAATTTCACTATTCTATTAATGATAATACAAGTTAATATTCAAAGTATTTCAATTTATTTCCTAAAATATTTTAGGATATGTTGGTGAAGAAAATTTTTAGTTTCATTTAGTTATTGTATGAAAGTGTTATCAATTTATCTTAAATGTGTTTATGGTATGATGTTCAAATAATAATAAAAATAGTTAAGTTTGTAACCATAAAAAATTTAATATCACATTATCATAAATATTTTGAGGATTTAATTATAATATAATAATGTAATATTTATACTATTAAGAATGAAAAATATTGTTGGAAAGAAAACAAAGGGAGATGTTGTATACATAGAAAGAGATCTATGTGGATAATAAAAAATCATTAAAACATTTGTTGTTATCAAATCATAGAGTTTGTGTAATGTTTCAAAGGCTTGAACATAAGGAATGTGATTCCCAGTTCCCACTATTATTCATAAAATATTAATTTATAACTTTTTCTTACTAATTTATTAGATGGTCACATAGTGATGTGATTGGAATTAAATTTGGTGGTAATGACTAGTATATAGTATTGTATAAACCGTATGAATGACATGTAGATCTATAAAGAGGTTTGTTTGAATGCTTGTAATCATACCATTCTATTATAAAAAACTAATTCTCTATTTATAATTCATTTTTATGAACTTAAATTTACTTTACCTGAATTATCAAATGATAAATATCCCCTCAATTCACAAACATTGAGTTATCCCTAACTGATGATTATCATCGAGTATAATGGGGTGTTATGATATGTAAAGGTTAACATGAATATATTATTATATCTACTGAAAATGTTTTTATATAAGATATTTAATAATATAATCTTGTGGTAGTAAGTGGTGACTTACTAATTTTATTTATATACTAAATTATATCTCATGGAATTTCGTACGGTCATAGACATACATATTATTGAATAATTATTGCCAATATTAATTATATGAGGGTGGAGAGATTCCTAGAATGAGAACATTCATACTTTGAGACCCTATATAGAAAATTCAATATATGAACTTATCTATATTGGGGGATTTGGGTATGTTCATAATCATTTAATGAGTTAGAGTGAATTCATTATAGGTTTTATCAAGTTGTATGATAATAAAATACATCAATCCCTTAATAGAATTAGACTGATTTAATGAACGGCCATGCTATGTTGTTTCATATTCGTTATGTTCAACAACATGGATAAGTGACATGTGATGTACTTATCATATAGATGATTGACATGTAACGTATTCATCCACTTGGTTTGTATTTTTCAAAGAATCAATAAAATGATGAGAGGATTATACTATATTGACATGTTCGATCTCATGTGGTCACTCGATGTCATGTATGAAGGGATTATATTAGTTAATTTTTTTTAAATGATAAATCTTGCAGTGGAAATGTTTATATAGAGTTTGGATTATTAAAGGTCATACTAAACCCCTATGCAGCATGAGTACAACTGATGTTTTTCTTAAGGCCACTCATTGCTTGCACTTATGAAATAGATATTTCATTGATGTTGTGTATGCTTATAAGGCCAATAGGGTCTCAAATATAGGAAAATTGATAATGATATTGTTTTGGAACAACATTATTTCAAAATGAATAGATTTTGAATAAAATCCATATTCAAAAGAGTTTAGTGGGATTCACAAAGACTTGTGATATGATGCATAAAGTGATGATAGGATTTTAGAGAAAGTGGGATATTTTTCAATACGTACGAATATATATATATATATATAATATGACATTAAATATATATTATGTATATTCAAATACATTAAATAGTAAATATATATATATGTATCTAATATATATATATATGTGTAATATATATTTCTTTTCCCTGGATGGTTTTATTATCATATACAATCTGTTATGAATGGTTTAATTTTCCTAACTATTAATTGAATTTAATATAATAAATTATGAAAATAAATGTATTTGGGTATATAAATATGGATGATGAATTATTAATTAATGAAATGAATCATGGACTGATATATTAAGGTATTTGATCCCTCCTTTTATAAACAAAAAATTGTGAGTAATCCTCTCATTTCTCTCCTCCTCCCACACAATTGTCCATCTTATGAGACAAAGGTTCTAGAACCCCTTCAACATTTGGGTATCCATTTGATATTATAGAGGATAAATTTTCCATTGTAACCCCTATAAATAAAGGTTCATTTCAACTATTTTTTTCAAATTTATCTTGTATTCTCATTCATCGATGAAGAAGAAGATTACATCCATTACCAATTTCTAGGTGCACTGTTTGTATTGTTTTATTTATTCATTGATCCTATAAGATAGATTTTCATATATTATCAGTTTTATTTTATTTATATGGTAATATAATGATAACCATCACCCATCAGTTTATTATCTCTATTAAAAATCACAAATAAAGGGTAGAATTTCTCAGTGATAAAAATGATGATAAAAGTGTCATATTCAGTGATTTTATTTTAGAGTTTCTACAAGGAATATTTAAAAAAATTATATTTTTAAAAATAAAATTTTAACATATAAATATAAATATATTAATATAAATAGAATTTAACTAATTAAATAAGATTAATGTAATATTACATATGAATTTTAAATTAACACACAAGATATTTAGTGAAATTTTATTATAAAATAATTATAAAATAATTTAAATAACTAAATTTATACTTTTTAATGAGTAAGAGTCATTTAATATGAATTCTATTATATAAAATGTGAATAAATGAATTAATGGTCTAATATTATTTACGAACATGACATGAATATAAAATAACCATAAACTTTTATCCGGGTGCCTATTTGAGCTCAACAAAATATCAAATAGAATTTTTTGAAGACATCTAGTATGTGATTCTTGGTGGTGGACCTCATCCACTATTATTTTAACTTCAAACAAGACCTAAAAGCCTCTAAATTTGAGTTTTTAGTTTGGATACCCATGTTCTTTAGTATTTTATGAGATTTTATCTTCATTTAAGATGGTCTTCTATTACATTTTCGTTGGAGACTAAATTTATTCATCGGGATTAAATTAATATAGATATTTTGGTTTTGATCTTTTATAATTTTTTATTTTATTGATTTTTATAATTAAATATATGAAAATTTTCATATATTTACTTATGAAAAACAATTATATTAATAATATTTTTAACATATTTACATAAATCTGTATTTTTATATATTTAAAAAATAAAGAAATAAATATTTATTTTTAATTTTATTTCAAATAATAAATTAATAGTTTTATTTAATTTAAAAAAAATAAATTAATATATATAGTAATGAAACTATTGTCTATATATAAAGATGTTTGTTTTAATAAACTAATATATATTTATGATAATATTATAAGGTTTTTACATAAATACATTTATGTAGTTATTTATGAATATATGTCTAAAAAGTAATTGTGTACATGTGTGTGTAAATATAGGAATGTGTGTGTCTCAATATTCTGTAAACACATCACATAAAAATATTTTAAAAAAACTATAACATTATCATCAAATATTGTATATAATAAAATTTACAATACATTTTTATGTCCTCGTATAGAAATATATGTAAATATGTATAATTATATATCTAAGTATATATACATATATCTACGTATGTAATGTATAAAATTTATATCCAAATATACAATATAAAGGGATAATTTCAAAATGTATTTAAAAATTACAATATATGTCATATAAAAGTAATATTTATCAATTTTATTAAAAAATATCTAACCATAATTTTTACATTAAAAAAATATATGAATATTGGGAGACCTATAAAAATGTATATATATAATGTTTACATATAAATATTTGTGTGTATTCATGAAAAAATATATTTTTGTATTTACATTTACATTTATATTTGTAATTATATTTATATTCTAAGATATATAAATTAATATTAATATTATAATATATATAAATTATTATGAATATATAATATATTCAAATAAATACATGTTTTTATATATGTCATACAAACACAGACATATATGTTTTATGTAATGATATTTGAAAATAATTATATATAAATATAAATAAAAAAGATGTATGTATATACATATATATATATATATATATTGTAAAATTTAGAAAAAACCAATCTTATGAAAGTGTTAATGGGATTGACAATGCACAAAGGAGTGAAAAGGCCCACCCATGATCAATGTGATCATCGAGAGGGGAAGGGGTGAATTAGTTATATCTATTTCATTTTAGGTTATATTTATTTTATAACAACATTTTCATCCCCTCAAATATATATCACATTTCTGACACAAAAAATTCACAAATACAAAGTAATGCATGGATTAGCATGGTTTATTACTCAATAAGAGTAGCTAGTATTTGTAATGTTTTTGGAAATAATCCAAAAGAACATAAACCACTTGAAAGGAATATTTTTACAACTAGATACTACAAGTATGAAATACCCTTACCCTAGCATAGAACAATAAACAATATAATAGGGAATATGATTATTCTATTACAAAATTTGTAAACATGATGTGAAATATTTTACAACTTGTTCGGAGCATTGTCACTATTCTAAATCAACAACATTCACTTTTTGTATTATTCAAAATATTCTTTACATTCATTTATTGATGTAAGTAGGAATATATTCCTTAGATTTTTTATAAAAACATTGTCTAATACCCCATTCTGATTCATTATTCTGCTAATAATTGGGATTAATTAGTCCGGAAAAAAGTTATGTTCTTCTTATTTCTTCTTCAAAATAATTTTGTCAGATTTTCCAATCTGATCCAATGGATTTTGATCACTTCATTAGTCTCGAAACCATACATTACTATTTTTTTGGGAAAAAAATTCAAAATCTAAAACCCCAGTGTCCATGCCCTCTTTTTCATGTCAATCGTATCGTTGTATGTTTTATTTCAATTCCATTATATTGGAGTTCCAAAATAAGAAAAAAGAAGTGAAACCAAAAACAAATCATGATCAATATATTTAAAAAATACCGAGTATGGTGATAATTTAAACATTATTTTTAGCAACTAAACTCATATCTACTCTTCAAGGAATTTTTCTAAAATTATGGAATCTTAAATGATTTTTTCGAAATCAAAAACACTAGTTTAGATTTTTTACCAAAACTGTGTCTAATATAAATCCTACATCTGGTTACCTATTGGTGATAAAAATTATCCGATGAGTCTTGAACCAATTAAAATAATTCAAAACTATAGTTATAGACCCAATATATGAACAACAGGTTGATTTCTCACTCAGATGCATCAGGTCAAATGAAAATGGATGAGAACATTATTATATAATTTAATGAATTTACTTTACTAAAAACTCTTCTATAGAAAATTAATGAAGTATCACATTTTCATTCAAATTATTAATCTATTAAACTACTTAAATATTAGATGAAATTTATACATATTAAAATCATTATCCGATGATGTATCAAAATTTGAAAAATCTGATGAATCATTATCAAATAGTTAGTTCGAGAGATCTGTGTCAATAAATCATCACATTCTCACTAAAAAAGTATTGTTCATCTATAACAAAATTTATATTCCAATTTTATTCATCTAATGGAACACTACAACTGATGAATTATTGGATCCCATAACTTTTCTAATCGATCAGTTCGACTAATCAATTAGTTCCTCTACGGGATCAGTTGATCAATACATTTTAAGACATATAAACTCAAAAAAATCAAAATTATAGGCTTAAAAAAACTTCATCATCTGGTAAACATATCAAAGTGATGGATTGTGTCTAGAAAAATTCATTTTTATGGAGACCCCAAAAAATCATATTTCCCATTTTCTTATACTAACTCTATCTTATATCATGACTTCTTCATGATGATTTAAATACTAATAGCATAATGGAATCATCTGATTTTTAACATTGTTCATACCCATGAATCCATAACTACGCATACATAAAAACATCATATTCCCATTAATCAAAATAAAATATTTCAATATTTTCCATGATTTTATGAACATGAATATGAACAGAATAATTAAACATTTAGTGTTTAATAACTCTTCCATGATTTTGAATCTGGCACAACTCCATGTTTCATTCCAAAAATCATTTTAAAAAATATATGACCCCAGTAATAAGTTTTCCCAGTGAACATTGGAATAGAAAACTTCTATTCAAGGATGTTTCCAATAATTCAGTGTCTAATTTTCCATGTTTGACAGACTTATGTTTGATCACAATATATACAATGTGAGTATATTATTCAGAAGGAAAACAAAATAAAAAACATTCAACAAACATATTCTTCTAGAAATCTAAAAAATGTTACATCTATTCTACATCTGGAAAAAAAATATTTTCTAGACAACATGGTCCCAAAAATCACCCGATTCAGATATTTTTAACCAATTTTCATAAATAACATAAACATTGTAACTTAATAGATGGATAACTAATCAACAATTTTAAATGTGACACCCCAACCACAGAATCCCATAGTTGGCACCGTAAATTATTACATTGAATGGTTAAAAAGTATCATATCATGAATGGACGATGGTTTTTGGTTTTTTTTAGAACCATATTACAGACATGCTACCCATATTACCTTGGGAAATTTAAAAAAACATCATACATAATAAAATGAAAAGAACTACATCCTTGAAATTTCATTCCAATATTTCTTTTTCATATCCTATGGAATGGAATCAAAATAAGGGTGAGCTCAAATGGTCAATAAGGGTAACTACAATAGAATAAATAATTAATCAATGATAATAACCATCATGGAAAGGTAAATAATTGAGCACATATATCATATAAAAGACATGGTATGGAATAAAAAATACGGTATAGTATATAACTAAAACACATTGCAACTGGTCAATTAAAAGAGAATGAAATGCCTATATAAATATTTTTGATGAAAAAATATAACGGATAATTATAATAACTGACTTACTTAAAAATGGAATTATTAATTTTCAAATGTCATGTTTTCCAGTAATAGGATACCTTTACCATTTATATTTATTCTTGTGATAGTTTAAGCTACTCTGATTTGTCTAACTAATTCATCTCATGAGACTATTAATGCATCGAGGAGATTTCTTTACCTGATATCCAACCAGTATAGAACATGAACAAAGAATTTATCTTAAAGATAATAATCTATTTAATTAATTAACAATATTTCTTATCATCAAATATCCATATTATGTTAAAAATATGAATTTATCAACATTTCAAATAATTGTCAAAGTGAACCCCATATGTAAAAATGGTATATTGATAAGGAAATAATTATATCCATTTTATGATAATATTAACTTTTTAATGAAAATTTACAATAGAAATGATCATAAGGAAGTGATTATTTCATGTTAAAGTTAACAATCCAAAAATAAAGTGATATTGTAATGATAACTGTTACCACTGGGTATTCTTATGTCAAAACCCATTGAGTTAGATAGTTAAAATTGAATCATATAATTAATTAATCATTATGGAATTGTGATATTAAATTCAAAATTGTAATAATATACACCACACAAAATAAATCAAGTGGTTAATAATGAATCAGTCTCAATAAAATTATAGTGAGATAAGAAATAACCTTACTTTGCATTTGATTTTCGGTGAACGTCATTTATCCTCCTATATAATGGATTTAAATATGTTAATAAATTACAAAAGAACCATAATAATATTTATAATATCATATATTATCTTTTAAAATTATTATATTTACCATTTGTTACAAATCCTTCATTAATTTCACTATTTTAGGTATTAATTTCCATGTTTTTGGAGTATGTTTTGACTTATTATTTTTTGTACTAAGTTTCTTGTTCCTGCTTTCATGATATCAAAATTTTCAAACATGATTTAATTTCCATTTTTATTCATTATTTATGTATTTATAATAATCGATATTATTTTTGGATGCGAAATGAAATGAACTATTCATTGAGATGGTTGTCCATACGTTTTCATGAATGCAACTTTAATTTAATTGTCATATTAAAAGAATGATCATTCAATGATTAATATGCATAATTTAATTAAATTTTTATATTCATTTCAAATATTTAATATATTTTTATTAAAATCATCTTTATAACATTCCATGTATAGCATGAACTAGTCACATCACTTTGAGGAGGCGGTAGTCCACATATCCACTAACGATGTTATCATATTACAAAAAAAATGGAAATAATAATGTTATGTAGTATATAATAATTTCATAATTATAAAGACATTATAAATATCATATATTTCATATATGAACTCTAAATCCTTCATTTTGTTAACCTTTAATGGCCGTAATGGAAGAAAGAACAACACTGGTTCGCGAGACAGTAGTCCATTGTAGACACAAAAAATGATTGTGTATTCCATTTGATATATGTGTGATAAATGTTTTGTCTGACTGTTATAAAAAATTATATTGATTATAATGAGTTTATTATATTGAAACGATATTAGAATATATTCTCGGGTGGATATATAAATGAAAAAAATTTGAACATTAGAAAATGTTACCTCCCTTTCGGGTAACTCTTTTTCTCTTTACCAAAATACTTCATTACATGGATTTATTCTAAATGAGAGTCTTATAGGTTAAGGATAGGGATTTTTTGATGTTATTTTCTCAGGGATTTGATGATTCAAAGGGCATTGTTTGAGTGAATACGTGGGAGGAGTGGGTTCATTTTTCAAGTTGGGGAGGAGTTATATTCCTATAAATATAAAAAGGTATACATTATTAAGAGTTCTACATTAGATCATGTGCCTAAAACAATTTTAATGAATATATAAATAGGAGAATTTATTTGAAATATTTCCATAAAATTTCCTTTTTTAAATATTATATGTCACTTTGGCCCTTATTTTTATTGTTTTGTCCCTTTTTATGCTTAATTTTACCTTAAATGATATAATTAATTTTTAATAGATTCAGTAATATTTTTTTGTAAAAAAAACATGGACATCATTATAAATTATATATTTTACTTATTCCAAATATGGAATCCATTTTCTTAAAATCAAATCATAGTAGTGTCAAAAGTTAATTTAAATTTTAATCCTGAAGACATGATGAGAAAGCAGGTTTTTAAACTAAAAATGTTTAAAAGTTTAAGATGTTTTTATGTACAAATTCAATTGTAAATTGAATAAAATAATCTAAATTGGATAAATATATAAATAATTTGTAAAATATTACTTAAAAATAAATTTAAAATATAACTTATATATATTAAAATTAGTTTTAAAAAAAGTATTGAGTTAAAATTCAGTATTTATCACTATTTAAAAAAAGTGTATCTTATAAGAAATATAAAAAATTAGCCCAAACCAAATATGGACGATTATATTTAAATAATGATGTTTATTTTTTAGTATTAAATTCATAAATCTGTAAAATTTTAGTTTTAAAATTTGTTCTTCATTAAAATATGGGAAAAATGTATTTATAAAAATATATCTTTTGACGAGTAATATTGGGGTTATTATTATCTTGTTCATATAAAATATATTTGATGATATTAAAATTATTTCATTAGATATTTACCAATTAAATTCACTAAAAGTGATATAATTTAATAAACTTTGAAAAAAGTGACTAAATAGTGTTTTGTTTAAACCTGATGTTGTGTGCATTAAAAGATATCAACAAAATAAAAATTATTTTAAAGGAAAATATTGTAAAGTCTAGGTGTGATACATTCTTCCATACTAAAAATATTTCACCCTAATAATTATTGGGATATTAACTTTTAAAAATATATTGATAGTTCTCCTTCATTTCACCCTATTGTACCCATGTTGATTCTTCCATTTGTTTACTTTCTCTAGAGTACCTATACAAGACGAGCCATCCAATTCCATAATAATTTTTATCAACTATCAAGAATATGGATGGTTTCTTCATATTATGAGATTCCAGGATCCAAATATATTTAAAAATGGGTGACAAAAAGTGTTTGCTTATAAATTTGATTCCTTAGTAGATATATATGAAACACATCATGTACTTTTGGGTGATTTAGAGGTAGTTATAAATGATAAGCTGTAAATCCTACTATTTCAAGAACATAAATGTTTTTTATGAAATTGGGACTCAGTTTCCATTTCTTATCAAACATAATAACACCCTTCAAATGAAATAATTTTATGAAAACAAGATATCGCACTTGGAAATATAAATATTTGTGATAATTATTAGCATACCACATTATCATAATTAGTACATCATTAGAACATGACTGAATAGAGTTTGTTTTTTTTTTGTTTCATTGACAATTTATAGTACTATGTTTTTTCATTCATCAACATTATCCCAAAAATTTGTAGTATGAAATCATCTTCGATAAAATTCATCAGGAAATTCCATTTGAATACATGAATGGAAACTACTATTGTTGGAATTCTCTACTATTTCTATGTTTTGATCACACATTCCTTCACATTTGGTTGAGAAAGACCTCAAAAAAATTTACATTGTTTGAATTGTTTTTTAATAATATCAATTAGTTTTTGGTTGGTTGGAAATTCTCAAATGAAGGCTATTATCAAGGAGATTCTATAGAATCCTCTAGAATATGAAGTTAAATTGGGGTTCCTGATTAGAAATGATATATAGAGGTGTACCATTTAGTCTTATTACTTCATTAATACATAGCCCTAGGTTCGTCATCTCTTATAATAAGAAAATGTGTAGATTTATTTAGGTGATCAATGATAACTCATATTGTATCATTCTTTTTACGAGTCCTTGGAAGTCCCATTGAATATTTTATCATAGGTTCATCCCATTGCCTCTCAAGAATTTGAAGTAGTTATTGTAGTCCTTTAGGATATTTCCTTATATATTTCACCTATTTATATAAAATAATATGAACACATAATCAAAATTATCATCATTCATGTTATGACACCATAAATGTTTCTTCATATCCCTATAAATATTTTTTCTACCATGGTTTGTAGATAAAGTTTTTCTATGAGGATCATCCAACATTTCCATTTTATCTTAGGTATAGATGCAACACCTAGAAACATTCCAAAATGTTAGAACACCATATTTTCATACAAATTCTAATAATTCCCCTTCATTTACACAATTAATTTTCATCATGATGTTATCCCCATTAGGTTGAGATTTATTTATCTCCTCTAATAAAGTTAGTTTTGTAATCACTTGAAAAATGAAGGATGTATCCCATTCTATAGAAATTACTATATCTATCTTGACTAGATCAATGAACATAGAATCCTCTTAAATCTTAATTTGGGTTAGACATCCATGATACTTCCTAATCAATGTATCTTTAACCTTATTTTCATTACCTATGTCACATTGTATTGATAAATCATAATCCAAGAGTAGATCAATCCATCACTTTTGTCTCATGTTGTAGACATTCTATGAGAAGATGTATTTTGGGATATTATGATCTTTGTATATCTCACAACATTCACAATAGATATAATTTATTAATATTTTTAATGTTATGATACCAACCGAAAACTCAATATCATTGGTTGAATAGTTTAGTTTGTGAGTCATTAATTGCCTTGATGAAAATTCAATAACATTATAATTTTGAATTAGGTCACAACCAAGTCCATTAATTGATGCATCACCATATATGACAAACCCATCACTTAAAGATGGTAGAGTCCAAATATAATCATTGACTAATCCTACCTTTCCTTCATCAAACAATTATTCACATTCCTTTTTATATAAAAACATTACCCCGTTAAATTTTTCCATGGGTAAAGGGTTATCAAATAAGGAATAATTCTAAAGGAATCACCAATTGTAACCTACCCAACCAATGAAACTACATACCTCATTATTTTTTCTGTTGTAGGGAATTATATGATTTCTTTGTCTTCACAATATCAACTAATATTCCACCCATAGAGAAAATATATCCAAGAAACTAATCGTATTGAAACCTTAAATCACACATAATAAAATTCCCATATAACTCTTCCCATATGAGAGCCGTAAGAATAATCTGCAAGTAATTTTGATGGTCCCCATAGATTTAATCATACACTAAAATATCATAAATGAATAACATAATGGAATAATCAATATATTCCACAAATACTCTATTCATTATGTCCATAAAAACGATGGATTCATTATTCTATACAAATGATATTAACGTAAACCTATATTTACTATAGTCGGTCATAAAATCTAAATTCAGAATATATTCTTTTTTACTCTCAATTGGTGATACTATGAATCATGTTCAATAAATGAATTCTTTTTGGATTGGTGATGATGATCAACTAATTAATCAATGTGAGGTAGAGAATAATTTTTCATTATAATAATAGAATTTTTTTTAATCAATGAACAACCTCATTGATCCATATTTATTATTAACTAAGAGGGAAGGGGATCCACATGGTGAAACACTAGGGAGAATAAATCCATTATCACCTAAATCCTCTAGTTGTTCCTTAGACCCCACAAATCCCATAGTGTAAATTTTATATGGATTAATTTATATTGGCCTTGCATTGGGAGTAAAAAAATGGAAATATCAACATCACACTCTTGTGTATGTCCATATTATTCCTCAAGAAATATATTAATGTATTCCAGGACAATATGTACATCCTAAATTTAATGATTACTTTTTTCATCCTTAGATGTTGTTTTATCTTATAACCCAATAATTTAATATAATAGAACTATTAGAAGTGTATCTAGATATTAATTAGTTTAATAATCTTCTCCTATAATGATAAGTAAGTCTACATCTTCCTTAAGAAAAATAAAATTAATTCCTCTTACAGTAATTTTTTTCATCATATTTTGAGAGGTAGTTCATATTGAGTATTTTATCAAAGTCATATTTATGAATGATAATATTTCCTGTAATGAAATAATGTTTATGTGTCATAATGGGGATATCTGACTCATCTTTTTTTCGTGACACTTCCCTTGTGAGTTTTTACTAGCAACTCTCTTATTAAATCAAAAGAAAAAAGTCTAATTTTATTGACAAAATGGGTATTTAAAAAGATTGTGTTGATTCAAAATCAAGTAATTCATTGGATAAATTTAAATATAGGAATAATATACCTTCAACAACATAATTTGTAACTTCTACCTCATTTCTAGTGATCACATAATCATGGTCATCTCTAATTTCCCTCTTCTATGGTTGGCTCCCTTGATTCCTGGGTTATTTACATATGTTTTGACCCATCTCCCTACCTATGAAATACATGATAGTCATGTCATCCATATTCCACTTTAATTTTTTAATATGATGACCCTTTTCTATATAATAATAAAAAATCCCAATCCCTTAGAAAATATCCAAGAATGATTTTTTCCATGGTTTGGACATAGTGGTAATTACTTCATTCCCTTCCTCTCAATTTGAAAAATTCCCATTATCGTAGTGTTCAGAATACATGTTATTAAATTGGATTATATTTATTATATTTGATCTTGTTAATTCCACTTCTATTTTTATGGAAGATAAAAATATATCTTCATGTGGTGAGTAATTCTAAGAAATAATCCCCATTCAGAGATTTATCTTAAGAACATCAAACAAGTGGTCAGTCATACACTCTGTTTTACATATGTAATCTGTATCATACTGGCATAACTTTGTAAAGGAAGAATTATGATTTGTAACGCTATCTTCCTCATTTTTCTTTATGATAAGGAACATTATCTTCATTTCAATTTTTGATCCTGAGGGATGTATTTATCAAATATTGCCTCATTAAAATTTATCTATTCCATGAGTTTTATTTATTCTTCCTCCAGAGTATTTTGGATCAAGGACCACCATTTATCAATATAACCTTTGATACAATATACGTTATGTTTATCCTTTTCAATTTAACTACAACCCAAGGATGTAAATATATTCCCCAGAGACATAATCCATTGGTCAACTACAATTAAGGTAGTCATCCAAGAAAATGATCGGGGATTATATTACATAAATAAATCCATGATAGGATATTCTCTCCATGGAATAGGATTATCAATTAAATAAATGTTATTTTTCATTACATTAATATGTTTCCCTAAAATATCAACAATTTTCTATGTTCCAAGACTAGTTTTCATGGTTTAATAAATAGAAAAAATTCTATATTTATCATCAGTATTTATACCATTTTTTATTCCTAGTACCATTTCTAAACAATAGAATATTATGGATTAGATTTCAATACCATGATTTATAATTCCAAATATGTTATATTCCATACATAAATGTATGAGTTAGAAATATTAGAATCAAAGTATTTTGTTTCATTGGGGAAATAGTTTCATTTAAATCATTAATAATGGTTTGTAATTAAAATGAGAATCATCTAAAGTGTGTCACATGGGAGTATCAAAGAAGGTGCACAAGAAGGCCCATTTTCATGTAGTAGGTTATGCCTGAGTCAGGCTTAATTAAAGATCCATTATTGTCAATGTGAACACCATATTTAAGAGTGGTATACAGATTAGGAAATGGTGATTTCCATTTCATGAGTATATTGATATTTAAAATATCATTTAGAGTAAAAATGATCATAATTAAGTGATTCTTTCAAGAGAATGATGAAAATCCCAAATAATATGATATTGCAATGATAACATTACAACTTCTAAATTTTCAATTAAAAACCCATTAAATGAGTTGGTTCAAATTGAAAAATAAAGAACCAAAATTATTAGTTAATAATGATATTAAATGGAAATTCTTAAGTATATACTCGATGAAAATAAAACTATTGGTGATTAAGGAATAATTATCACATAAATAAAATTGAGACTATCGATCCATTTAACTTGTCTTTAATTTTGGGTAAACATCCATTAACCTCATTTATAAGGATTTTATTACTTTTACTCACATAAAAATGAACCATAATAATATTTTTAATATCATATATTAACTTCTTTTAATATATCGTAACAATAAAAACATTAATATCACATTATCATAAAAGTTTTGAGGATATACTGGTAATATGATAATGTCATATTTATACTATTAACAATGAAAAATATTGTTGTAAAGAAAACAAACTGAGATGTTGTATACTTAGAAAGAGCTATATGTAGATAATAGGAAAATCATTAAAACATTTGATGTTGTCAAATCGTAGAGTTTGTGTAAAGTTTCCAAGGCTTGACCATAAGGAATATGATTCCTAGTTCTCAATATTATTCATAAAATATTAATTTATAACTTTTTATTACTAATTTTTTAATTGTAGTAATTTATTAGATGGTCATGTAGTTAGATGATTGGAATTAAATTTGGTTGTAATGTCTATTATAGAGTACTCTACATACTTTATTAATGACATATAGATATATAAAGGGGTTGGTTTTAATTCTTGTAATAATACCATTCTATTATAGAAAAACTAACTCTACATTTATAAATCATTTGTGTGAACTTCAATTTACTTTACCTGAATTGTCCAATGATAAATATCCCCTAAATTCACAAACATTGAGTTATCCCTAACTGATGATCATCATCAAGTATAATGGGGTGTTAAGATATTTAAAGGTTAAAATGAATAGATATTTATATCTACTAAAAAGGTTTTTATATATGATATTGAATAATATAATATTGTGGTAGTTAGTGGTGACTTACTTGTTTTATTGGTATACAAAATTATATCTCATGGAATTTCATATGGTCATTTATATACATAGTATTGTATAATTATTGTCAATATTTATTATATGAGGCTGGAGAGATTCCAAGAATCATAACATTCATACTTTGATACCCTATATAGAAAATTCAAAATATGAACTTATCTAAAATGGGGGTTTTGGGTATGTTCATTATCATTTAATCAGTTAGAGTAAATTCATTAAAGTTTTTATCAACTTGTATGATAATAAAATACATCAATCCCTTAATTGAATTTGACTGAGGTAATTAATGTTCATGTTATGTTGTTTCATATATGATTCATGTGGCACATTTATGGATGGAATGAAATGTTAAAGAAGGGTGTTCCCTAATAGCGCTCTAATGAATTTTTTAAAGGTTTGTATCATGATACGTAAAGTGAAATGAGGTTTTACTCACAATAATTCTAGTTAAATGATGTTTTACTAATTCTACATGTGCAATGGGCCTTAGATCATGGTAAAGTCATGTTAAATTTTGTTTCCACGTTTATATGTTATGATAGTCTTGCTTTATCCTGCCCTTATGTTCATGTTTCTCTTTCACTCCATTGATATGATTATTTCCTAACATGTATGGTATTACTAATGTTATGACTTGTTTACTCCCTTACTGGGATTTATAGTTCAACTATTTCTTATACACGTCCTCAGGTTTTCCCATGCAATGCTAAGTATGAGGTAATGTAGTGGTCACGTTAAGGATATTTTCTATAAAGATGTGTATTACATGTTTTATGATGTTGTGTAATGTTCATAAGCCCCAAAGACACTAGAACACTCGTTTTTATATGTTTTATCAAGTGAAGGTTTAATGTAATAACTATTGTTTAATTATGTAATAAAGAGAATGGTTGTCATTGATAATGCACTACCTAAATATATAATTAATGGGAGAAACATGAATGTGACCAAGACCATATTGACAAATGATTCATAGATTACTAAATGGATATGATATGTGGGGTTATAATTTTTTGTGGGGTACCTATCATTAATATTATTTAATGAATTAATAAAACAATATTTATATCAAATAAAATGTTTTTCTATAGATAAATACATCATCATCGACCTAAACATTATATTTGTTCTAAAAATGGGAAAATGAAGGAAATAAACTCCTAAGACATGTAGAGTAAAAAATGTTCACAACAATGATAAATAATATATATACATATATATTAATAGTTTCATCCTGGGTAACTATGTGAGGCAATTATTCAACAAGAAAATCAATATGTCTATAATTGAATGGATAGGTAAATTTCATGTTTCAATGGAATTTGAAGTTAATTATAATAAAACATTATACTTTCATATACAATATATGTTAGTATGTATATTTTATTCAATATGATTTAATATGTTTTGAGAAATATAAAATCACCTATAAGTCATATTCTAGTTAGGGGATTCATACTATTTTCATTTATTGATATATTTTTAATACAATATTGAATTCAAGAAGTGTTTACCTGAAGTTATAAAATATATAGAGTATATGAACTAGGAATATGATGAATGGATTCTCGTACTTTGAGAATAATAAAAGCTAGAAATGATCGATCTATAATAAGATATGTTTTTTTAATGGGATCAACAGTGTTTCTTTATAAATCTGATCAAGGCCTTTGAAAACTAGGGTTATGAATAAGGAATAAAAACAACTCAGTGTTATTGGATCTCCCAAGATATAACATAATAATTTGTGTAAATATATGGAATTTACATGATAGGTATGCATGTTATTGAATTAAATTTGTCAATTTTTTAAGGGTATGTGTTACTAGGTGTATGATTTTCTTGTCTTGTATATATAAAGATGTTTAAAATCAAAGTAATAATTTAATTATATTGTATTTTTCATTTAATATATGAAGTAACTAATTTTGACATAGTGTATTTCAATGTAAAATATTTTATTAAGATTTAGTGAATCTAAGAATAATATGAGTTTCTTAGTCTAACTGTTATTATAAGATAAAATAATATTTTTTATAAAATATGGTTATTTTGAGATGATTAAATAGATATACGTGTTTTGTTATTCAATAATATGTATAACATGTTTTTGAGATGAAGATTTTGAAAAAGTGTTTAACCTACATAAACTTTTTATACATATATTTATTAAAACCTGTGGAAATGTATTCCTTAAACCCATTAGTGGTATATTTTAATAAATTTTTATTTTCAACTATGATTGTTCAAAATACATATAATACCATATATGATATGAAAATAATATTTTATTTGTTTAAAATTCCTTATGAAAGGAAGTTTATTTCCCGAAATAATTTTTTCTATAATAATGATTTATAGAAGATAATATAATGTATAAAAGCCTGCTGATATTATGATTTATTTTAGAGAATATGAAATTTGGAAGGAAAATATTTTTCCAGATATAGATTAAGCGATTATTTACTTCATAATCTATTTAATTTGGAATTTGAGAGAAATGAAAAATTTAAATAGTTTAATTTTTTTTATTGTAATAATGTTAATATTACTATTAAATAAATGATTATACCATTATACGATTATAGTGATTCTTCACATAATATGTTAATGAAGTCTAAGATATGTGACGGTAATGAAAAATATAACCCGTTTCATTTAGTTTCCATAAAAATAAAATTTCACTATTCTATTAATGATAATACAAGTTAATAAATAATGTATTACAATTTATTTCCTAAAATAGTTTAGGATATGTTGGTGAAGAAATGTTTGAGTTTCATTTTGTTATTGTATGAAAATTTTATCAATTTATCCTTAATGTTTTTATAGTATGATGTTCAAATAATAATAAAAATAGTTAAGTTAGTTACCATAAAAAATTTAATATCACATTATCATAAAAATTGCGAGGATATAATTGTAATATGATAATTTAATATTTATACTATTAACAATGAAAAATATTGTTGGAAAGAAAACAAATGGAGATGTTGTATACATAGAAAGAGATCTATTTGGATAATTGGAAAATCATTAAAACATTTGATGTTATCAAATCATAGAGTTTGTGTAAAGTTTCAAAGGCTTGAACATAAGGAATATGATTCCTAGTTCTCAATATTATTCATAAAATATTAATTTATAACTTTTTCTTACTAATTTTTTAATGGGAGTAATTTATTAGATTCTCACATAGTGATGTTATTGGAATTAAATTTGGTTGTAATGTCTAGTATATAGTACTGTATAAACCGTATGAATGACATGTAGATCTATAAAGAAGTTGGTTTGAATTCTTTTCATCATACCATTATATTATAGAAAAACTAATTCACTATTTATAATTCATTTGTGTGAACTTAAATTTACTTTACCTGAATTATCAAATAATATATATCCCCTCAATGCACAAACATTGAGTTATCCCTAACTGATGATCATCATCGAGTATAATGGGGTGTTACGATATGTAAAGGTTAACATGAATATATAATTATATCCAATAAAATGGTTTTTATATAAGATATTGAATAATATAATCTTCTAGTAGTAAGTGGTGACTTACTATATTTACTGATATACTAAATTATATCTCATAGAATTTCGTACGGTCATAGAAATGCATAGTATTGTATAATTATTGTCAATATTTATTATATGAGGCTGGAGAGATTCCTAGAATGAGAAAATTCATACTTTTATACACTATATAGAAAATGAAATATATGAACTTATCTAAAATGGGGGTCTGGGTATGTTAATAATCATTTAATGAGTTAGAGTGAATTCATTACAGGTTTTATCTACTTGTACGATAATAAAATACATCAATGCCATAATTGAATTAGACTAAGGTAATGAATGGTCATGCTAAGTTGTTTCATATATGATATGTTCAACAACGTGGATAAGTGACATGTGATGTACTTATCATATAGATGATTGACATGTAATGTATTCATCCACTTGTTCATATTTTTTAATGAATCAATAAAATGATGAGAGGATTATACTATATTGACATGTTCAATTTCATGTGGTCACTCGATGTCATGTATGAAGCGATTATATTGGTTAAATTTTTTTTAAATGATAAATATTTCAGTGGAAATGATTATATAGAGTTTGGATTGTTAGAGGTCACACTAAACCCCTATGCAGCATGAGTACAACTGATTTTTTTCTTGAGACCACTCATTCCTTACATCTAGGAAATAGATATATCATAGATGTTGTGTATGCTTCTAAGGACAATAGGGTCTCAAATATAGGACAATTCATAACGATATTGTTTTGGAAAAACATTATTTCAAAATGAATTGATTTAGAAGGAAATCTATATTCAAAAGAGTTTTCTGGGATTCACAAAGACTTGTGATATGATTCATAAAGTGATGATAGAATTTTAGAGCAAGCGGGATATTTTTCCATACGTATGAATACATATATATTATGACATTCAATATATATTATGTATATTAAAATACATGAAATAGTATATATATATATATCTATCTAAAATATATATGTGTGTGTAATATATATTTCTTTTCCCTGGATGGTTTTATTATCAGATACAATCTGCTATGAATGGTTTAATTTTACTTACTATTAATTGAATTTAATATAAAAAATTATAGAAATAAATGTATATGGGTATATAAATATGGATGATGAATTATTACTTAATTAAATGAATCATGGATTGATATATTAAGGTATTTGATACCTCCTTTTATAAACAAAAAATCGTGAGTAATCCTCTCATTTCTCTCTTCCTCCCACACAGTTGTTCATCTTATAAGACAAAGGTTCTATCACCCCTTAAACATTTGGGTATCCATTTTATATGATATAAGATGAATAGGTCATTGTAACCCCTCTAAATAAAGGTTCATTTTCACTATTTTGTGTAATTTATCAAGTATTCTCATTCATCGATGAATAACAAGATTACATCCATTAGAAATTTCTAGGTGCACTGTTTATATTGTTTTATTTAGTAATTGATTCAAGAAGATATATTTTCTTATATTATTGGTTTTATATTTTTCATATGGTAATATGATGATAACCAGCACCCATTAGTTTATTATATGTATTAAAAATCACAAATAGAGGGTACAATTTCTCAATGATAAAAATGATCTTAAAAGCGTCCCATTCTGTGATTTTATTTTAGCATTGCTACAAAAAATGATAAATAAAGTAATTATATTTTTAAAAATAAAATCATAATATATTAATATAAATATATTAATATAAATATAAATTAATTAATTAAATAAGATTAATGTAATATTACATATGAATTTCAAATTAATAAACAAGATATTTAGTGAAATTTTATTATAAGATAATTAGAAAATAATTTAAATAACTAAATTTATAATTTTTAATGAGTAAACGTAATTTAATATGAATTAGATGATATAAAAGCTAAATAATTGAATTCATGGTCTAATGTTATTTATGAACCTGACTTGAATATCAAATCACCATAAATTTTTATCCGGGTGTCTATTTGAGCTCAACAAAATATCGAATAGAATCTTTTGAAGACATCTATTATATGATTCCTGGTGTTGGACCCCATAAACTATTATTTTAACTTCAAACAAGGCCTAAAAGCCTCAAAAATTGAGTTTTTAGTTTGGATACCCAAGTTATTTAGTATTTAATAGGATTTCAGCTTCATTTAAGATGGTCTTCTAGTACTTTTTCAATAGAGAATAAAATTATTCATCGGGAATAAATTAATATAGATATTTTGGTTTTAATATTTTATAATTTTTTATTTTAATCATTTTTATAATTAATTATATGAAAATTTTCATATATTTACTTATAAAAAAACAATTGTATAAATAATCTTTTTAACATGTTTGCATAAATCTGTATTTTTATATATTTAAAAAATATGGAAATAAATATATATTTTTAATTTTATTTAAAATTAGAAATTAATAGTTTTATTTAATTTAAAAAAAATTAATTAATATGTATAGTAATGAAACTATTTTCTATATATAAATATATATGTTTTAATAAACAAATATATATTTATGATAATATTTTAATGTTTTTACAAAAATACATATATGTAAATATTTATGTATATATGTCTGAAAAATAAATGTGTACATGTGTGTGTAAATATAGGAATGTCTGCGTGTCAATATTGTGTAAACACATCACATAAAAATATTTCTAAAAAAATATAACATTATCATCAAATATTGTATATAATAAAATTTACAATACATTTATATGTCCACGTATAGAAATATATGTAAATATGTATAATTATATATCTAAATTTATATACATATATCTACGTATGTAATGTATTAAATTTATATCCAAATATACAATATAGAGCGATAATTTCAAAATGTATTTAAAAATTACAATATTTTTCATATAAAAGTAAAATTTATCTATTTTATTAAAAAAATATAACAATAATTTTTACATTAAAAAATATATGAATATAGAGAGACCTATACAAATGTATATATATAATGTTTACAAATAAATATTTGTGTGAATTCATGAACATATTTATTTTTATATTTACATTTACATTAATATTTGTATTTATATTTATATTCTAAGATATATAAATTAATATTAATATTATAATATATATAAATTAATATTAATATATAATATATTTAAATTAATACATGTTTTTATAAATTTCATACAAACGCCGACAGATATGTATTATGTAAAGATATTTGATAATAATTATATATAAATATAAATAAAAAAGATGTACGTATATACATAAATATATAGATATATTGTAAAATATAGAAAACCCCAAGCTTATGAATGTGGTAATGGGATTAACAATGAACAAAGGAGTGAAAAGTCTCACGCATGATCAATGTGATCACGAAGAGGGGAAGGGGTGAATTAGTTATATTTTTTTCATTTTAGGTTATATTTATTTTATAACAACCTTTTCATCCCCTTAAATATATATCAAACTTCTAAAACCAGACACTAACAAATTAAAAGTAACACATGTATTTGTAAGGTTTATTACTCAATAAGAGTATCAAGTCCTTGTAATGTTTTTGGAAATAATCAGAAAAAAAACACAAACCACTAGAAATAAATCTTTTTAGATCTGGATACTACACATATGAAATACCCTTACCCTAGAATAGAAAAATAATCAATATAACAGTGAATATGATTATTCTAGTACAAAATTTGTAAACATGGTGTGAAATATTTAACAACTTGTTCGGAACATTGTCACTATGCTACATCAACATCATTCACTTTTTGTATTCTTCAAAATAATCATTTCATTCATTTATTAATGCAAGTAAGAATATATTCCCTTGATTTTTTATAAAAACATAGTCTAATACTGCAGTCTGATTCATTAGTTTTCCAATAATCAGGATTCATCAGTCCAAAAAAAATTATTTTCTTCTTCTTTCTTCTTTATAATCATTTTGTCATATTTTCGAATCTGGTCCACTGGATTTTGATCACTTCATTAGTTTATAAACAATACATTACTAATTTTTTCAAGAAACAAATTCAAAATCTAAAACCCCAATGTTCATGCCCTCTTTTTCATATCAATCGTATCATTGTATGTTTTACTTCTATTACATTATATAAGAGTTCCAGAATCAGAAAAAGGATTGAAACCAAAAAGAAATCATGATCAATAAAATTAAAAAATACAGAGTACGATGAAAATTTAAACTTAATTTTTATTAACTAAACTCATATCTAATCTTTAAAGAATTTCTCTAAACTTATGGAATCTTAAATGATTTTTTCGAATTAAAAAAACACGAGTTTAGATTTTTAACCAAAAATGTGTCGAATATAAATCCTACATCTGATTACCTATTGGTGATAAACATTGTCTGATGAGTCTTGAACCAATTAAAATAATTCAAAACTATAGTTCTAGACCCACTATAAGAAAAAAATCTTGATTTCTCAATCATATGCATCCGAACAAATAAAAATGGATGAGAACATTATTATATCATTTAATGAATTTACTTTACTACTAACTCTTCTATAGAAAATTAATCATGTCTCAAATTTTCAATCAAATTATTCATCTGTTAAACTACTTCATAGTTAGATTAAATTGATACTGATAAAAATCATTATCCAATGATGTATCAAAATTTTAAAAATCTGATGAATCATTATAAAATAGTTAGTTTGATAGATCTGTGTCAATAAATCTTCACATTCTCACTAAAAAGTATTGTTCATCTATAAAAACATTTATATTGCAATGTTATTCATCTAATGGATCACTACAACTGATGAATTATTAGATACCATAACTTTTCCAATCGATTAGTTCATCTAATCAATTAGTTATTCTACGAGATCAGTTGATCAATACTTTTTATGACATATAAATTCAGAAAATTCAAACTTATATCAAAGTGATGAATTGTGTCTAGAAAAATTCATTTTTATGGGGACCCAAAAAAATCATATTTCCCATTTTCTTATATTAAATCTATCTTATATCTTGACTTCTTCATGATGTTATGAATATTAAGAGCCTCATAGAATCATTTGATTTATAACATTGTTCATACCCATGAATCCATAACTACACATCCATAACAACTTTATATTCAAATTAATCAATATAAAATATTACTATATTTTCCATGATTTTATGAACATGAATATGAAATGAATTATTAAGAATTTAGTGTTTAATAACTCTTCCATGATTTTGAATCTAGCACAACTCCCTGTTTCATTCCAAAAATAATTGTAAAATATATATGATCCCAGTTATAAGTTTTCCTAGTGAACATTGGTATAGAAAACTTATATTGAAGGGATTTACCATGAATTCAGAGTCTAATTTTCCATGTTCGATAGTCCTATGTTCAATAACAATATATACAATGTGGGTTTATTTTTCAGAAGGAAAACAAAATAAAAACATTACACAAACATATTCTTCTATAAAAATAAAAAATTTTACATCTATTCTACATCTAGAAAAACAATTCTAGACAACATGGTCCCAAAAATCTTCCCATTAAGATATTTTTTAACCAGTTTTCATAAATAACATAAACATTGTAACTTAATAGATGGATAACTAATCAACAATTTTAAATGTGACCCACCAACCCTAGAAGCCCATAGTTGGAACCTTAAATTATTACATTGAATGGTTAAAAAGAATCATATCCTAAATAACCTATGGTTTTAGAATTTTTTTTAGAACCATATTACAAACATGATACCAATATGACATTAGGAAAATTAAAAAAACATCATACATAATAAAATGAAAATAACTACATCCTTGAAATGCCATTCCAATATTTTTTTCATATCCAATGGAAAGGAAACAAAATAATGTTAAGTTGAAATGCTCAATAAGGGTAACTACAATAGAATAAATAATTAATCAATGATAATACTCATCATGTAATGGTAAATAATTGAGCACATATATCATATAAATAACATGGTAAGGAATAAAAAATATAGTATGATAGATAACTAGAACACATTCCAACTAGTCAATTAAATGAGAATGAAATTCCTCTATAAATATTTTGATGAAAAAATATCATGGATAATAATAAAAACAGAATTATTTATAAATGGAATTATTATTGGTCAAATGTCATGTTTTTCAGTAATAGGTTACCTTTACCATTGATATTTTTTCCCGTGATAGTTCAAGCTACTAGGATTTGTCTAACTAATTCTTCTCATGAGACTATAAATGCATCGAGGAGATTTCCTTACCTGATATCCTACTGGCATAAAACATGTACAAAGAATTCATCTTATAGATAATAATCTATTTAATTAATTAATAATATTTCCTATCATCAAATTTCCATATTATGTTTAAAATATGAATTTATCAACATTACAAATAATTGTCAAAGTGAACACCATATGTAAAAATGGTATACTGATAAGGAAATAATTATATCCATTTCATGATGATATTAATATTTAAAAGTAAATTTACAATAAAAATGATCATAATGAAGTGATTATTTCAAGCGAAAGTTAACATTACAAAAATAAAGTGATATTATAAAGATAACATTAACCATTATGTATTCATAGGTCAAAAACCATTGAGTTAGATAGTTAAAATTGAATCATAAAATACCATGAATTATTATCTAATTGTGATATTAAATGAAAAATTTTAATTATATACACCATACAAAAGAAAACAAGTGGTAAATAATGAATCAGTCTCACTAAAATTACTCTGAGATAAGAAATAACCTTACTTTTCATTTGATTTTTGGTGAATGACATTTACCCTCCAATATAAGTTATTTAAATATGTTAATAAATTATACAAGAACCATAATCATATATATTATATCATATATTATCTTCTAAAAATATTATATTTACCATTTGTTAAAAATCATTCATTATTTTCTCTATTTTAGGTATTAATTTCCATGTTTTTGGAGTATGTTTTGACTTATTATTTGTGTACAACGTTTCTTATTCATGATTTCATAACATAAAAATTTTCAAACATGATTTAGTTGTCATTTATATTCAATATTTTTGAGTTTATAATAATAGATAATATTTGGAGATGGAAAATTAAATGAACTATTCATTGAGATGGCAGTCCATATGATTTTAGGAATTCTACTTCAATTTCATTGACATATAAAAAAATGATCATTCATTGATTAATATGAATATTTTAATTTAATTTTAATATTCATTTCAAATATTTAATATATTTTTATTAAATTCATATTTAATACATTCCATGTATTGTGTGAACTAGCACATCACATTGAGGTGGAGGTAGTCCACACATTCATTAACGATGTTATCATATTAAAAAAAGGGAAAGAATAAAGTTATGTAGTATATAATAATTCCATAATTATAAAGACTTTATAAATACCATATATTACATATATGAACTCTAAATCCATCATTATTTTTAACCATGAATGGAGGTAATGGAAGAATGAACAACACAGTTTCACGAGACAGTAGTCCATTGTACGCATAAAAAATGATTGTGTATTCCATTTGATATATGTGTGTTAAATTTTTTGTCAAACTGTTATAATAAAAATAATTATATTTAATATAATGAGTTGATTATATTGAAATGATATAAGAATATATTCCAGGTTGGATATATAAATGAAAAATATATGATCATTAGAGAATGTTACCTCCTTTTCGGGTAACGCTTTTGGTCTTTACCAAAATACTTCATTACATGGATTGATTCTGAAGGAGAGTCTTATAGGTTAAGGAGAGGGATTTTTTTATATTATTTTTTCAGGGTTTTGATGATAAAAAGGGCTTTATTGGAGTGAATACATGGGAGGAATGGGTTCTTTTTTCTAGTTGGGGTGGAGTTACATTCCTATAAATATAAAAAGGTGTACATTATTAAGAGTTCTAAATTAGATCATATGCCTAAAAAAATTGTAATTATTAGATAAATGGGATAATTTATTTTAAATATGTCCATAAAATTGCCTTTTTTAAATATTATAGGTCACATTGGCCCTTATTTTTATGGTTTAGTCCCTTGTTATGCATAATTTTACCTTAAATGATATAATTAATTTTTAATAGATTCAGAAATGGTTTTTGAAAAAGAACAACTTGGACCTCATTATAAATTATATATTTTCCTTAATCCAAATATAGAATCCATTTTCCCAAAATCCAATCATATAAGTTTCAAAAGTAAATTTAAATTTTAATCCTGAAGATAGGATGAGAAAGCAGGTTTTTAAAGTAAAACATCTTAAAAGTTTAAGATGTATTTATGTACTCATTCAATGATAAATTGACTCCAATGATCTAAATTGGATAAATTTATATATAATATGTAAAATATTATGTAAAAATAAATTTAAAATATAACTTATACATAATAAAATTAGTTGAAAAATAGTATTCAATTAAAATTCAGTATTTATCACTATTTAAAAAAGTGTATCTTATAAGAAATATAAAAAAAATTATCCCAAAAAAATTTAGGAGGATTATATTTAAATAATGATGTTTATATTTTAATATTAAATTTATAAAGTTGTAGAAAATTTAGTTTTAAAATTGGTTCTTAATTAAAATATGGGAAAACTATATTTATAAAAATATATCTTTTTATGAGTAATATTGGGGTTATTATTATCTTGTGCATGTAAAATATATTGGATGATAGTAATATTATTTTATTCTATATTTACCAATGAAAATCACTAAAACTAATATAATTTAATAAACTAGGAAAAAAGTGACTAAATAGTGTTTTCTTTAAACCCAATGTTGTGTGCATTGAAAGATATCAACAAAATATAATTTATTCTAAAGGAAAATATTATAAAGTCTCGGTGTGATACATTCTTCCATAATAAAAAAATTTCTTCCTAAAAATTATAGTTGTATTACCTTTTAAACATATTTTGTTAGTTATCCTTCATTGCACCCTATTGTTCCCATGTTTCTTATTCCATTTTTTAGTTTCACTAGTGTACCTTTACCAGACGATTCGTCCAATTCCTTAATAATTTCTCTTTACTATCAAGAATATGGATGGTTTCTTCATAGTATGAAATTCCCATATTCAAATATATTTAAAAATGGGTGAGAAAAAGTGTTTCATTATGCATGTGCTTCCTTGGTAGATATATATGAAACACATCATGTACTTTTGCGTGATTTAGAGGAATTTTTAAATGATAATCTTTAAATCCTACTATTTCGTGAACATAAAAAAATTTTATGAAACTGGGACTCAATTTCCATTTCTTATTGAACCTTATAACACCCTTCCAAAGAAATAATTTCATGAATACATGATATCGCACTTGGAAATCTAAATATTTGTGATAATTATCAACATACAACATTATCATACTTGGTGAATAATTAGTACAAGACTAAATAGAGTTGGTATTTTTTTGTTTCATAGAAAAGTTACAGGCCTATGTTTTTCATTTAACCAACTTCATCCCAAAAATTTGGAGTATGAAATCACTTTCCATAAAATTCATCATGAAATTCCATTTGAATACACGAATGGAAACTAATATTGTTGGAATGATATACTATTCCTATGTATTGATCACACATTCCTTGAAATTCGATTGAGAAAGACCTTAAAAAATGACATTGTATGAATTATTGTTTAATAATATCTATCAGTTTGTGGTTGGTTGGAAATTCTCAAATGAAGTCTAGTATCAAGGAGATTCTAAAGAATCATCTAGAATATGATGTTAAATTGGGGTTCCTGATTAGAAATCATATATATAGGTGTACCATTAAGTCATATAACTTCATTAATACATATCTCTAGGTACACCATCTCTTATAATAAGAAAATGTGTAGATTTTTTTAGGTGATCAATGATAACCCATATTGTATCATTTTTCTTACGAGTCTTTGGCAGTCCCATGGAATATTCTATCATAGGTTCATCTCATTCCCTCTCAATAATATGAAGTAGATCTTGGAGTCCTTTAGGATATTTCCTTATATATTTAACCTATTTATATAAAAAATTATGAACACATAATCAAAATTAACTGTATTCATGTTATGATACCAAAAATGTTCCTTCAAGTCCCTATAAATTTTTTTGCTACCATGGTTTATAGATAAATATTTTCTATGAGGATCATCCAACAATTCCATTTTTAGCTTAGGTATAGATGCAACACCTAGACACATTCCAAAATTTTCGAAGACCATATTTTCATGCAATGTCTAATAATTCCTCTTCATTTACACCATTAATTTTCATCATGATGTGATCCCCATTAGGTTAATAATTATTTATATTCTCTAATAAAGTTAGTTTTGTAATCACTTGAAAAATGAAGGATGTATCCCATTCCTTAGAAATTACTATATCAATCTTGACTAGATCAATGAACATAGAATCCTACTAAATCATATTTTGGGTTAGACTTCTATGATACTTCCTAATAAATGTATATTCTACCTTATTTTCATTACCTAGGTCACATTGTATTGATAAATCATAATCCAAGAGTAGATCAAGACATCAGTTTTGTATCATGTTGTGGAATTTCTATGAGAAGATGTATTTCGGGATATTATGATCATTGTATATCTCACAACATTCACAATAGAGATAATTTATTAATATTTTTAATTATAGGATTCCCACCACTAATTCAATATCATTGGTAGAATAGTTTAGTTCTTGAGTCTTTAATTGCATTGATGAAAATGCAATAACATTATAATTTTGAATTACGACATAACCAATTCCCTTAATTGATGCATCACCATATATGAAAAACCCGTCACTTAAAGATGGTAGAGTCCAAATATAAGCATTGACTAATCCTCCCTTTCCTTCATCAAACAATTATTCACATTCCTTTTTATATAAAAACATTACCCCATTACATTTTTCCATGGGTAAAGGGTTATCAAATAAGAAATAATTATAAAGGAATTACCACTTGTAACCTACCAACCCAATGAAACTATATACCTCGTTATTTTTTCTATTGTAGGGATTTCAATGATTTTCTTTATCTTTACAATATCAACCAATATTCCACCCATAGAGAAAATATAACCAAGAAACGAAACATATTGAAACCATAAATCACTCATAATAAAATTCCCATATAACTCATCCCATATGAGAGCCTTAAGAATTATCTACAAGTAATTTTGCTGGTCCCCATAGATTTAAGCAAACACTAAAATATCACCAATGAATAACACAACAAAATAATCAATATATTCCTTAAATAATCTATTCATTATTTCCATTAAAACTATCTATTCATTATTCGATACAAATGGTGTTAACATAAACCTGTATTTTTTATAGCTGGTCTTAAAATCTATATTCAGAATATATTCTTCTTTACTCTCAATTGGTGATACCAAGAATCATGTTCAATCATTAAATTATTTTTGGCTAGGTGATGTTGATCAACTAATTCATCAATGTGAGGTGGAGAATAATTTTCCATTATTATAATAGCATTTTTATATAATCAATGAATAACCTCATTAATCCATCTTTCTTCTTAACTAAGAGGGAAGGGGCTCCCCATGGTGAAATACTAGGTGGAATAAATCCATTATTACCTAAATCCTCTAGTTGTTCCTTAGACCCCACAAATCCCATAGTGTATATTTTATATGGAATCATTTATATTGGCCTTGCATTGGGAGTAAAATCAATGGAAATATAAATATCACACTCTGATGTATATCCATATTATTCCTAAAGAAATACATTAATGTATTCATGGACAATATGTATAACATAAATTTTATGATTGCTTTTTTCATCCTTAGATGTTGTTTTCTCTTATTCCCCAATAATTTAATTTAGTATAACTACTAGTGGTGTATCTAGATATTAATTAGTCGAATAAGCTTCTCCTCTAATGATAAGTAAGTCTACATCTTCCTCAAGAAACATAAAATTAATTCCCCTTACAGTAATTTTTTCCATCATATTTTGAGAGGTAATTCATATTGAGTATTTTATCAAAGTCATAGTTATGAATGATAATATGTCCAGTAATTTAATAATGTTTATGTGTCGTAATGGGGGCTACCTAACACATCTTTTTGTCATGACACTTCCCTTGTGAGTTTTTACTAACAACTCTCTTATTAAATCAAAAGAAAAAAGTCCAATTATGTTGAAAAATTGGGTATTTAAAAAGATTGTGATGATTCAAAATGAAATAATTAATTGGATTAATTTAAATATAGGAATAATGTACCATCAACAACATCATTTTTAACTTCTACCTCATTTTTAGGGATCACATAAGCATGGTCATCTCTCATTTCCCTCTTTTGTGGTTGGCTCCCTTGATTCCTGGGTTATTAACATATGGTTCGGCACATCTCCCTACCTATGAAATACTGTATATTCATGTCATCCATATTACACATTAATTTTTTAATATTATGACCCTTTTCTCTACACTAATAAAAAAATCCCAGTCCATCAGAATATATCCAAGAATTATTTTTTCCATGGTTTGAACATAGTGGGAATTGCTTCATTCCCTTCTTCTCAATTTGACAAATTCCCATTATCATAGTTTTCAGAATACTACTTCTTTAATTGTATTATATGTATTATATTTGATCTTGTTAATTACATATTTATTTTGTGGAACATAAAAATATTTCTTCATGTGGTGAGTAATTCTATGAAATAATCCCCCTTCAGAGATTTATCTTAATAACATCAAACAAGTGGTCAATCATTCACTCTGTTTTACATATGTAATCTGTATCATACCGGCATAACATTGTAAAGGAAGCATCATAATTAGTAACACTCTCTTCCTCGTTTTTCATTCTGATAAGTAACATTCTATTAATTTCAATTTTTGATCTTGAGGGATGTATTTAACAAATATTTTCTCCTTAAAATTTTTCCATTCCAAGAGATCTATTTTTTTTCCTCCCTAGTATTCTGGATCAATGACCACCATTGATAAATATAAGCTTTGATACAATAGACATTATGTTTATTCTTTTCAATTTAACTACAACCCAAGGATGTAAATATATTCCCTAGAGACTTAGTTTATTTCTCAACTACAATTAGATTAGTCATCCCAGTAAATGATGGTGGATTCTATTACATAAATAAATCTATAATAAGAGATTCTCTCTATGGAATTGGATTATCAATTAAATAAATGTTATTTTTCATTACATTAATATGTCTCCCTAAAATATCAATAATTTTCTATGATCCAAGACTAGTTTTCATGGTTTCATAAATAGAATAATATCTAAATTTTTCATCAGTATTTACACCATTTTTCATTCCTGGTACAATTTATAAATAATAGAATATTATGGATTATATTTCAATACAACGATTTATAATTCCAAATATGTTATATCACATAACATAAATGTATGATTTATAAATATTAGAATCAAAGTATTTTGTTTCATTGGGGAAATAGTTTCATTTAAATCATGAATAATGGTTTTTAATTAAAATGAGAATCATCTGATGTGTTTCACATGGGAGTGTCAAAGAAGGTGCACAGTAAGGCCCATTTTCATGTAGTAGGTTATTCCTGAGTCAGGCCTAATGCAACATCCATTATTGTTAATGTGAACACCATATATAAAAGTTGTATACAGATTAGGAAATGGTGATTTCAATTTCATGAGTATATGGATATTTAAAATTTCATTTATAGTAAAAATGATCATTATTTAGTGATTCTTTCAAGATAATGTTGACAATCCCAAAATAATATGATATTACAATGACAATATTAAAACTTATAAATTTTCAATTAAAAACCCCTTGAATGAGATAGTTCAAATTGAAAAATAAAGAACTATAATTACTAGTTAATAATTATATTAAATAGAAATGCTTAAGTATATACTCGATGAAAATAAAATTATTAGTGAATAATGAATAATTCTCACATAAATAAAAGTAATACTAGAGATCCCTTTAATTTGTCTTTACTTTTGGGTAAACATCCATTAACCTAATTTATTAGGATTTTTTAGTTGTTACTCACATAAACATGAACCATAATAATATTTATAATATCATATATTAACATCTTATATTATATTGTAACCCTTTTTTAACAATCATTCATTATTTTGACTATTTCATTTATTAATTTTCAGTTTTTAGAGTATGTTTTACCCTGTTGTTTTTTCCTTATTATATATACCAAGATTTAATCATCTCTAAAAATAATATCATGATTTAAAAATCAAACATATTCATTATTTATATCTTTAAAACTATCTATAATATTTGGAGAGAGGAAATGAAATGCACTGTTCATAGAGACGGTAGGCCGTATGTAGGAATCAATGATACATCCATTACTTTGTCGTATTAAAATAATTAAAATCAAATGATATATACGTATATTATAATTCCAGTATAATATCTATATTATAAAGTTCTCATATTTTAATTAAAATAATATATAATATGTTCCATGTATAGCATTAACAAATTAAATCACTTTGAGGAGGTGGTAGTCCACACATCCACAAACGATGTTATCATATTCCAACAAAATGGAACAAATAAATTTATATATTATATAATGGATAAATAATCTTAAATAAATTATAAATATAATATATAAAATATATAAACTATGAATACATCATTATTTTCAACCTTTAATGGTGGTAATGGAAGAAAAAATGACATCGGTCCATGAGGCGGTAGTCAGTCATCCACATGAATGATGATTGTGTATCCCAATTGATGGATGTTTATGAAAGTATATGTAGAACACATATAATAAAAATATCTTAGTATAACTAATATAATTAAGTTATTATATAGGAAATATGTTATAATAAATGAAAATGTGGAGAAATAAATGAAATGAATGTGATCGTTGGAGAATGTTACATCTTTTTCAGGTAACTCCTTCTGGTTTATACCCAAAAACATTCTTTGTTGGATTTATGAATAAAATGATCCTTATAGGTTGATGTTCGGATGACACTAAATTTTTTACCTATGGTTTTAATGAGAAATGTTTCATTATGGGATTTAATACTTTGGATGGGTGAGTACCTTTTTATAGTGGAGGGTGAGTGGTATTCTTATAAACATAAAAATCTAAACTCAGTTGAGGGATCTACCTTATATTATTTGAATAAAATAATTTCCTATATTGTATAAAAGGGATTATAGGGTTCACATATTTCCATAATTTTCTTTTTTACATGTATCTAGGGAATTTGTTTGGTTAGGTTTAAGGTATAGTCCCTAGTTAAGCTTATTTTTACATTATTTATTGAAACTAATTTTAAAAACATTCACTATTATTTCCCTGCAAAAACTAATTTGGACTTATTAAACATTATAAATTATTATAAATCAAAATATTTAATCCATTTTTTCAAAAATCCAACAATATAAGTGGCAGATATTAAATTAAACTTTAATCCCAGAAATGGGATGAGAAAGCTATTTTCTAAATTAAATAAGGTTTAAAAGTTATGATGTTCTTATATCTATTTGTAATGTGAAAATGACCCCAATGAATTATATTGTATTGAAATATGTATAAGTTATCTAATTTTAAATTTAAAATAATTTAAAATATAATATATCGTTATAAATAAATTACCTGAAAAGCATATTTCAATTAAAATTTAGTATTTTTTATTATTCATCAAAAACAGAAACTCTACATAAAAGTACAAGAAATTCTCCCACACCTCATTTTTACATTTTTACAAAAAAATAAACTTTATTATATCATATTATATTTTTAAATGTGTCATAATTCTGTTTTAAAATAAGTTCACCATTAAAAGGCAGCAAAACTGCCTTTATAAAAATATATCTTCTAATGGATAATGTTGGGATTATTCTTATCTAATGTCCATGAAATATGATTAATTAATGTAAATATATTTTATTGGATATATAGTAGTTGACACAGACTATCCCTTGAATCAATTTGTTTAGAGTCATTGGGTCACACTCCTTGACCACATGTAGCTACTCTCTTCCCCTGCCCTCCAGATCCCTTTAAAAAATATTGAAACCATTATGATGGTATTAAAACCCTATTTGAATAATTAAAAGGAAATTGAAAACACATAGTCCAAAATTTTGGTATATTGACACATCCCGAATGGGGTTTTTATTTTTAAAATGAGAAGTAGAGTAGAAGAAGTATGACGATGAGTTTTTCCGTAAACATGAAAATAATCTAGAATATATAATATATTGGATCTTTCTTGTCTCTTGGATAATGGTATGTTAATTTAGAATAAAAAAGAAAGATTTGGAAAGAAAATATAAGAAAATGAAAAATCATGTTTACATCATGATCTCTTCTCTGTGAGATCATCCTTAAGGCCATTGGTTTTGGATTTTGGGGGTGACCAGAAGGACATGGATGTGGGTAAGAGCCTTGGTATAGAGATTGGGTAGAATTTATACAATTCTAAAATCTTGATAGGTGTGGAAGGAAGATCAGGGTGAGGGTTGTATTTATAGTGGAGGAGAGTATGGGTTTTTTCTTTATTTTATTCACTACAATAATATTTTTTCTTAGCACAATGAATAGTCTTGATTCTTCTAACCAATAATTTTAATATGTTCTTGTCAGTTATAACCAATTTCCATTTACATTGTCCATGAATCATGCATGATAAAAAATCATTTATTTAGCACATTTCATAAATTATTGAATTTCATTATTCACCAAAAATTCGTGATTTTCAAAAAAAATACAAAAGATTCACCCGAACCATATATTTCCATGTATAATTGAAAAATAAAGTCCATTTTATTAAAATAATTTTCAAAATATGAGAAATTTAATCATTAATTAAAATCATAATTTATTCAAAAAATGAAAATTTGAAAAACTATAACAACTTTTGTAGCACCTTGAAATATTAATTTATCTACTATAAATTAATATTATGAAAATTATATATTTATTTAACATTATATTTCATGAAAATAATTATTCATTAAAATTATTTAATTAATAATAAAAAATAAATAAATTATTATCAAATACAAAAATACTAACACTTATATAATGATCATACTATCTGATATTAGATACCGATTCATTATACATTCATGGATGAAGTTATAATATATTAGGATGATTTAATATTATTAAAGGTCATATGACTATTCATAAGGGCAACATTACTTTTTATAAGGTTGACATTTCTATTCATTATTGAATGTTACAATTCAGTAGAAATTATGTTGATCCTATCAGACTATATATAACATACAAAACGCGGTTGTGTATGTCCGTTTTGTGAAATTATAAATAATTCAGTGGGAAAATTAAGTTTAATTCTACTTACATTATAATTTCCAGAGTTGTTACAATGTTTTGCAGGCATTGCCTCGGCATAGAAAATAATATTTATACTAATCATGAATAAAATATAATTTTCATGTTTTAAGTTTTATTTGTACAATATTTCACATATAATTTCATTAATAAATTTTATATCAAAAATATTTCATCATGATGGAACAAAAAACCATTTTATCAAAAAAAGATTATTTTTTACTATTCATCAAATATTGAGATTTTTTTGGACAATTATCAAAAATTCATTCTAAGATAATATCAATATTTTGAATACAAAAATGAAATTAGTTTTGTCACATAAAAATTCAATAATTGAATAATTTATATATTAAAATAAATCATTGTATAATAAATTATTTATTTTGAGAACTACTATTTTAATCATTTATTCTAAAAATACAAGAACAAATTTTTCAACAAATACCTTGTTACATTATCCTCTCCTTTAGTAAATTGTATCCTCATAATTTGAGATTTTTATTCATAACTAGGGGTCTACTAATAAATCTACCTTTGTCCAAACCCTATATTGTAAAAAAATTAAAATAAACACTTAATAAGAGAGATAATAAAATATGAGGGACACCTGAGGAAACACATATTAGATTTCCATATAGGAAAACATGGAAATGGAAGAGAAAAATAACTCTAAAATTGTAACATCCTAAGTATTTATTGAATAATATAATATCTTTTAATAATATTTAATATGATATAAATTTTATGCTAAATGGGATTCTTTTTCGGATAGCGTACTCAACACACAACAATGGGTTTTTATGAAATCATACATTGCAAACAACACTGTATTATACTGGGAAATAAAACAATAATATTATTATTATTATCATAAAAGGTAGTTAATGCCAGGCCATTTTATTGGAAGGAATGAACAGATCTAACTAAAATATGATTACCCATGTTCACTAAATGGTTTACATTTATCCAATAAATTTTAGAAGCTTCTAATGAGAAGGATTCCAATTTTAAGAATAAAATACTCTAATATTTTAAATTGTTTGCTTGACCACCTTTCTATGGAGAACTATTTCTTAAAATATAGTTCCTAAAAATTTTATTATATTTGAAAAAATGAATTTATTCATTGGAATCCGGATATAAAAATTTACTTTGGTTGAAATTTTCTATTTTTGGGAAAAAATTCATATTTTAATTAATATTAAAAATACTACATTTTTAATTCAAAACCTTCTTTTTGTCTAATTTATTTATATTAATATATTATATTTTGAATTAGTTTTAAAATTTATTTATAATATTTTTTTATCATTTAATCCAATGTTGGTTATTGTAATTAATTTCACTTTTAAATTATAGATAAACACATGTCAATATTCTAATTGTTTTTACATCTTAAAAACCCCTCTTTCTTGTTTTAAAAATATTAATTAATTTTCATTTAATTAATGAAACATAGGTATTTTTAATTTCGAAAATAGATTCTATATTTGGAATCATAATTTCTGAATTATTTAAATAGGTACCTTTTAATTTTAGACATTATGAATAGTAACATTAATAATTATTTTTATTTACCATGGCTAAAAGGTAAAATTACGTAAATAAGGTTAAAAATAAAATTATAATAAAATAAAAATACCCTAAAACAATTCCTCATATTATTGGATGACTCATGGATGTCCAAAATAATCCATAGGCCGAATATTTTCCATTTTGGAGCCATATGGGTGTGATAACAACTTGATATAATTATTAATTTAAAGTAAAGAAAAATATAACATAAACATATATAAATTTTATAAAACAATTTAAATATTGGGACAGATAACTGAAAAAAATGACTATAAATATACATTTGTAAGATAAAATTATTTCATACATCAAGTTATTTTATTAATAATTTTTATACATTAAATAAATTTATTTATTTATCACACGATGATGATGGAAGGATTACCTTATGAATAAAATATTCAAATAAATGATATTATAAATATTAAAATAAATTTATTTTCAAAATTTTGATGACATTCAAAAATTTTATGGAACATTATGACATGTTATATTGTATATAATGTAGTTTTTTTTACTAAATCATGTTTTTATGAATTTAAGAATAATAAATTACTAAATAGTGTAAAAATTAACAAAAAGGAGTTTTCAAAACAAATAATATTCAATTACATGATATAATAGTCATAAAATCTATGATTAGTCAAAATTACTTATATAATGATATAAAGGTAAATAATGTTGAACTTTAGGTTTTTTTGGGCATTTTATAGTAACCATATTAACCATATAGTGTAAAAATAAAATAATACATGGTAATAGTTAATTTATTTAACTTGGTGTTAATGCCAAATGATAAGGTAAAATTTGTGACCTAAAAATGTCTAAAACATATTGGTTGAGATTATTTACACCCATACTCATCATATCATTGAAATATATCACTTTGGAGATATTATAATTCTAAAATCAATTTATAATATAATGATAGATCAAGACGTTCCAAAAGTTCCCCTCCTCCCTCTTATAAAAGGTCCCAATCTCTACTCGCGTACTAACACCACTCTAGCCCCCTGTTTGGTCCAACATCTACTCAAATAATCATCTAACATCCCTCTCTTTCTCCTAGAATTTTTACATTGGTCTAAAGGAAATTCATGAAATCCTTTTAGATCAAATCAAATGAGTTTTCCTGATTTAGATGTAACTTCTTCTCTCAAGAACCATTCATTAATTTTTCTCTACTCCAAAACCTAACCTCTTTTTATTACATTATATTAAAAAACACCAGTATCATAAATATAATAGTATTTTATTATCATAATTTTTCATCCTACACTTACACACACCTCCATCTAATGGATATAGAACATATTTTTTCTACGTACGTCAAACTACTGCCTCACAAAATGATGATTGTTCAATTTTCTCCTACAACATCTCACGGTTTCTATTATGATGGAAAATTATTTATTTGTTATATATATTATATTTATATTTCCTCTATGATTGAATAACTTGTATATTTAATATCTTTATTCATTCCATAATGTGTAAATACTGTAATTTCATTTGAGGAAGGGTGGACTACTGCCCTCTTAATGTGACATGAATCAGTCATTCCATACATGGATTGTATAAAGGATTGAGTCAATGAAATTATGTATTATATATAACATATATATTATACCATAATTATAATATACCTATGTATCATTTATTCATCATTCCTTTAATATGAAAAAGAAATGGAAGTAGTGGTCATGCAGGCATATGGCCTAGAGTCTCCATGAATGGTGTATTACATTTATTATCTAAAAATATTTTTTTTATTATATATAAATATATACTAGATATATATTTTATTTAATTCATCAATTATATTATGGATATATAATTTCTACCACATGGAAAATTTATATCAAAACAAGTTCAACAAGTTCATTTTTACTCAAGTTCTGAATATTGACAAAATGTTTGATATGAACATATATAATTATGTTATTTTCATAACATGGTTATAAGTTATATAGAAGTAATAATAAAATATAAAAAATTTCTCGATAATGTAGAAATTAATCCGTGTTTATGACTCATGAACATAATGATTATACGTAATGAGTCAGACTCAAGGTAAGGGTCTTTGTCTCAATCCCCATTAATTGTTGCATATTTTGATAATATACACCACCTTCTTTTATACGGTGTATGATAAACCAATTATACTTTTAATTTTAAGGGAAACATTTTTCTACATTTCAATTTACTAAAATAAAAATGGGAATGATTTTAACGTATGTTGAGACAATGAATTATTCGTTGTCGTAACCGTTATTTGATATTTGACATTGTCTATAAGCTTTCATGTTTTTTTAAAAAGAAGATAATTACCTTATTTAGTTTTTGAATTTCTTCATATTGAAAATGATTTTGAATGTGTATTTACTATTGAAATATCGTGAAATTTGTTCTTGTCAGTGAAAATGAAATGTTAAGTGTGAAATGTTGATAATTTTAATCATTATATGTTATGATTATATGATAGTACTTGGATATTGGAAGAGTGGTTACATGATAATCCAAAGATATGTGGTCACATGATAAACCAAATATGTGTGGTTCTGTGATAAACCTAAGATGTGTGGTTATGTTTTAACCTCCATTTCATTGGGTTTGGAGGTCGACCTTATGGTAATTCCATTTGTAAAAATGATATTTATGGAAGTTGATCGTATGGTTATTCAATTAAAGTTTTATTATGTTCTAAGTTAAATTTTATAGGTTATGTGTACTTTATATGGGTTTTATGGTAATATTTTTCTTAGAAAAGGGTAATAAATGACCTTATATTTGATTAATATTATTTACTACTTCATAAATGTGAAAATTATTACGTTATGATAATGTATTCATGGTTTACATTTTCTCTCAAAGCTAATAGTTTTCCTTCTTTGTGTATCCTTCACTGAGATTTTCATGCTCATACCATGAATTTAAATGTTATTCTATGGATTTGAAGGAGAATATAGTCAATGATGGGATCATGGAAAAGTTACAATGTTTAGGTTTGAAATGAAACCATGTTTTGTTTAAATCTTATTGTTTTATGAAAAAATATGGATAATGAGTATAAATGTTTTCATTGTAATAATGAATTCAATATGTATAAGTTACATCCTAATTCTTTAAATCTACAAAACCTCAAAATATCCTTGATGTGATTGAATATAAAATTATACACTTATCTCAAGAATAAGAAATCATTTGGTTGGGGCTATATAGTAACTTTTAGAGGTCAGTTTAAAAAACATTTTGAGTTAAAATATGTTTAATATAATATAAATAAATGATTTTTATTTATTTTCAAATTGAAATGATATATAATTTTAATATTATCATGTTTATTCATCTAAGATATGTTTGTTCAGAATGATTTTTTGCAGAGGAAAAAAAGGAAGATGTGTTCGGAAGGAATACAGAGGGAATAACCTTCCATATCAACATCCATAGATGGTCAGAATCGGATCTAAATAGTTTTTTGTACTGATGGATCAATATACTCATGTAATAAATTGTAGTGGAATCCATGAAATAGTACAACCAGACCAACCACAAAGTAATGTGTCAATATTGAAGCATTTCATGACGTAATGTCACCCATATTTCAGAGGATCATCAGACCCTATGCAAGTAGAAGGGTGGATTAAAGCACTAGAAATGATTTTTAATGTAATGGGGTGTCCATAAAAACCAGATGTTAGTCTTACATTTTATCATTTTTAGGTGAATCTGATCATTTGATGTCAATGGATAAAAATGTCAAAAGAAGTAAAGATATTGATACCATGGAATGGGGTGATTCTAGGAATATAAGCCTTGAGAAACATTTCCATAAGGATGTTTGAATTAGGATTGAAAATCAATTCATGGAATTGTGATAGATTGAAGAAGCTTTTTTGGCAGTATATAAAGAAAATTTCAACTATTTTTCAAGGTATGTCCCAAAAGTTATCTGGGATATCACTTCACCAAATTGATCATTTAGAAGCAGTTTTTTAGTGGAGGTTTACTAAACTACCATTAAATTTTCTATAAATAATTTTCCAGCTATTTTCTATAAACCTCGACTCAATAGTTAAATATTTTCCCAAACCTGACACGTTCCCCCTCCCCCTACACCACTGAACCCCATGACACCTCCCGACCCCCACCTCATCGACTCCTTGAAGCCCTAGCCACATCATCGCTAATTGATTACCATTTCTACACATCGCTGACCATCGCCGCTCGTCGCTACCCATCACTGTTAGTAAACATCCCTCACCTCTCTGAACCTCTTCTCACTATGCCTCACCTCTTCATTTTTTGTAGGCCTTCACTGCGCCCCGCCTCAACGTCCCTCCCCTCTCCTCTTGTCACCAGCTCTATTATGCTTTCATTTACAACATAGACATTTTTATAGACATTTTTTCTTCGATAATATGAATTTTTAATTAAATATAAATGATTTTTAGTTCAGTAATCATCAGTTATGTTGGTTTATTCTAGATAGAGTACACCCTATGATTTTATTCTCTATCCATAGAAAACACTTACTCCTACATCCACCTCATTTTTAGTGAGACGATCCTTCAATTATTTAGATTAATAACATGGTAAATTTTCTATGTCAACATTTAATAGTAGAATATGCATCTACAGTTTTCATTTTTTTTATGTTTACACCCTCTAGATGTTGAAATTTCAATTGTCTTACTTCCAGAACACCTATTGGTACATTTACCATAAACATACTCATTACCTTATTTATAATCCATTGAAAATAAATGCAATAATTCTTTATCTCCAAACATAGTGTACTACCACATCCAATAACCTTTGTATTGTCTTACAGAGCTTTAAATATCATTTCTACGTGATTATTCAACCTATCCACTAGTCATCTTCTTCGAAAATTACATAATAACATTCCATAGACATCGTTGGAACCATTCCATTGGCACATTTCATATTTCTAAAAAATCATTCCTAATAAGTGTTGAAATAATACATAAAACTAATTTTCCAAAGTATAAATTAAACTCAAAGAATATCCAATGGATGAAACATATTCATCATATAGAATTTTTCTAATGGATTTTAGAAATTAATTACAAATATCCTCAATTTCTTTTTCATATGAATAATGGATGAATCTAACTCCCATGCTTTAATTAATAACATTACATCGCATATAATAGTAACATTCTTGGGAATTTCTATTATTCATTAACAGTCTTGGGAAATCCATGTTTCATTTATTTTATTCTATATCAACTTATACATACATAATGTCACATTAAATAATACGCATTGATCCTTATTAAAAATAAATACAACCTAATGTAGGATCAATAATCTACCACATTATATTATTCTCTGTACCTCTAAGGAAATGGTATGTCTATAAAATTATACTTTCATTACCCTTTCAATTTAATTATATCATCCATTTTAGGTAGAAAAGGAAAATTATATCATATGGTATAGTATCAATCAATTATTAATAAATCTTCCATAAATTAACACACTCTATGTTTGTGTGTTTCATATTTAATGTATAAAATAAGAGTGTTCGATTTAAACCCAAAAACACAACAAAAATAATATGATACCAAATATTATAATATTAGTAAATATTTTATTTAATAAATGGTCAATCATTTTTAGGCTGACATCATTGATTATTACAAATTTCTATATAAATTCCCTTGATTTATTTTTAAATTAAAACTTTTACTCATATCAGCATATAAATTAAAACATTTAAATAACAATTATTTAGTATAATAACATGAGAAATCTATCTTGTAACATTCTAACGCTTTTTTATTTTTCTTGTTATTGTTAAATTATATATCTCTAATTTAATAAAAAAAATTCATGAAATAAAAAACAAAGGATGAGATAGTGGGAAGACACACCTTTTCAATAAAATATTTAAATCAGATTCTATAAATTAGTAATATTTGGGTATTTATCTTGAAAATTATCTTTTTTCTCTACCTCAAAGGATGAACTATATATTTAATCCATAAATGTTCATTTTTTTGTCATATTTTCAATAGATTAAAAGTAACTGTCATCTCACTCAAGATGGTTCTTCTGATATAATGTCTAATATTTTTTTCCAATTATTATACATATTATAATTTTCTCCCTCAATGAACAATATTCAAATTTGTTCCATGATAATAATGTCATAAAAATACAAGATTAATAACCCCAGAATAATGTGGAAGATATTTTTCCCCTTATTGTGATAATTAAATCATAGAATCACTTATTAACTATAACACTTTTGTCTTTTTGTTTTTTTATTTGATAAATTTCTCCATGTTGGAGCTTCTGAATTTCATGTTTGTACATTCTTTTGAAGACATAGTCTCTATTATTGTTTCAATAATTATATAGTATATTGTAATACAAGTAAAAATAATAAGTTTAAAATGGTTTAGTGTTGAAATAATTGGACTATAGGGTTTCATATAGTCTAAGGTCATAGTTCATGATATAGGAATCCAAGTGTAATGTCATAGACCATGGAATATGTTGTTTCAAATAGTTTATGTTCATAATTCCTTGACCTAATTTGATCCCCCTAATAATGTTTATTATGAAACTTTAAGGTTTTAAACCAAAATAAATATTCTTCCAATGATGACATACACTAATGAAAACAATATTGGGTTACGGAATAAATAAATTGAAATTAGGACTTTATAAACCTATAAATTAATGTGCTAATGGTGGTGTGCTAAAAAGGGGTGGAAATTTAATGATAAAAAATCTTACTCTATTACATGGGAATGATGACCCGTATGACTAATAATCATTTACTCATAAAAAATCATACACTATTACTTGGTAATAGACATGTATAGTTTTTTTAAACCACTAAAACTTGGTTCATCCTCTTAAAACCCAAAACCTTCATTATGATATAGAGATACATTAATATATATTTCCACTAGAGATCATAGTACTATTATATATTTTTTTACATCCATAATAAAATGTCGAAAATATGGTTTCAGTACATCACCTTAGATATGAAATTCAATTATTTTTTGATATCTTACTCCAAGTAAAAAAAATATGGATTATCAAATATTGTATTAATTATTTTCCCTTTGTAAAACCTGGTTCTATTTCTATGTTACCAACAACACCGCCTCTCGCTACTAATACACTATATTTCCTAGATGATTGTAACATCTTTAAAGTTCCTCAAACATTGAGCATATTCCTTTTAGATTTGACCATTTTTATATGATACTCCAACTATCAACCATTTCATCATTTACCAATGGTGTCGTGCCATTTTTATTATTTGTCAACTATATATCAACAAATTAAACAAAACCTTCTATGATGCATCATTTTAAACCAAGAAATAATTTCATTCTTTGGATATTTTATAAATACAAAAAAAATTGGATGGAATCTTCAAGAGATGTCTACAAAAAGTTTTGGTAGTAAAAGGCTATAGAAAAACTTGCTTAAAATGATTCATTATTTATCACTGTTATGTATATGTAATTTTTATGTATTGTGCATATGGTGTCATTTCTATTTTTTTACATAATTTTTTTGAAATATTTGTTCTGAATTTAAATTATTTTTATTAAATGATAATAATGCTAAGGTGGAAGTGGTATATTGTTCAATCAACCACACCTACAGATAATTATTTTTCTATCTCCCTCCATACAACATCTGAGACACCATCTACATGCCTCTCATGAACTATCTCTCACAAAATCTTTTAGCATCCCATTAAGAACTCAGGTGATGCCTTCCCATTTAGTAGCCTCATTTGTGAGGGATCAGGGTGCCACTACAAGTTCTTCATAATGAATTTAGAGGGTTACTATTATAGGTACAAATTTTAATATGAATAAGTTTATTAAAATTTTTTATACTAAATTTTTTTTGACAAAATATTGAAATAATGCATATATAGGGAAAAATATGAAAAAATCATATGTAGAGAATCTAAGAAGACTAAAAATAGTTGTCCCATTTGATTCCTATGGGTTCCCTACAGATGATGTCATTAGATTACATAGTCATATTGATGGCCAGTTGGCCATAGAGTGAGTTTCCCTTCTGATTACATTTGACTATTAGAGGCATATGCCTTCATCATGGAAAAACATGTTTTTTATTCAAAAATAAAGGTAATTTTAATACGTTGTTGTATAATTAAATATCTTCATGTTTTTAAATTCTAGTATTTTCCAAATTAATTTCTGTGTAGAGAAATTATTCCACATTACGGTTGCTTGTCTGCCAGCATGAAAGTGAACATTGAAAAATCTGGGCAAGAAATGGAAATAACTAAAATTGAAATTATGGGGAAATCCCAACAATTCTTCATTAATATCCCAATAGATGTATAAAAAGGTACCAAATGGGGTACCTAGAGAGAAATAGAGAGTTTTTATTGATAGACATCATGATGAGAAACAATTGGTATTAAAATATATATTATTATATTCATCTCATTTTACAATTATACATGTATATGAAAACAATATGGCATTGCATAAATTAATATTAAAATAAATTTTATTTGTTTCAGGATCATTCAGGGAATAATGTATCGATTCGAGCTAAGTAAATCGTCCCTCAATCTATGGGGTCAAAGAGTTTTTCTAGAAGGATATTTAATTGGGTAACCTTTTGATTATTTTAAATATTTATAAAACTATATTATCTATTTATTATTTTAATTTTTTTATTTATACATGTTTAATTATTTCAAAGAGTTTTGGGCCCCAGGAATTTTGAACATAAGTGTGGTTTGGTGTTCATAAAAATATTTACGGGAGTTTTTTATGATCTTAAAAAAGAAGTAGGGGTATGAATTCATTTTTCATTATAATAAATTATTATCAGTTATGACTATATTAAAATATATTTCTTCAGAGATTACTGCTATTGTATTTGTAGGTACCATTTAATGAACTGTGGGATTTCAATCCTGTACAATCCTACTAAGTCTCCCATTATAACCCAATTTTTAAATTTCATGTGAAGTAGAATCCCAATTGAGTGTGCGGGATAGTTTTATGACCCTTACCATATGAGGTCTTTAGCAGGCCATCATGGATTTAAGTTGCAAAAAATCCTAGTTGTTTTTGAGATGTTCAGAGAGATTATGTTTCTATGAAAAATACAATTCAAGAATTTGGGGCTAAGATATCCACTTTTCTGAAAGCGTTTGATGATTTATATGAGAAGACGGTTGGATCTATCCCAGGTGATATTTCATTGATGATTGTTGGTGAGTTGGTAAATAACACATCATAAAATTCATTTATTTTGCAAATATTTATTTGTTTTATGTTTAAATATAAATATACAACATTTTTTAATTATAAATATAATTTCCTTACAGGTGCCGATAGCATGAAGTATATATGGAGGTGGAGAGTGTGAAAAGTTGTTTTCATCATCAGAAAGTGATTAGTGGTCTTATTTATATGTTGGAAAAATATGGAAAAACAGTGTTTGTTCATGTATCATGTATCATGTGTGGCATAGAGTGGTCATGTAACATTTTAATGACCAAAATTTTTTAGGATATCCCATGTTTGATAAAGGAATTGGATTTTTATATGGCTTGATGATTTAGTAAGCTATTGTGTCTATAATTGGGGGAGTATTATGTTGGTGGAGTATGAATTAATCTATGTTACATATAGAAGATGGAGATATTTAATATTTTCATTTGAGTAATGTTGGGATGTTTATATTAGTATTGTGGACTAACTATTACATTTTTTATATGATTTATTGTATTCATGTTGGAGACAGAATCACAACAACCGTGTCATTCAAGGATGGGGCCCACAAATGTTTGGTCGACCATTGACCACATTTGAAAAATGGGAATGATCACATCTCAAAAAGGATCCCTTGAAGTGTCTACCCTAGATTGTAGGAAATCATATTTTTGAAACGTGCCATCACTATAGGGGATAATAATACTTGAAGGATAATGGGGGTCCAAATTGAGGGATACCTAAATTGTAGAGGTGAACAATGATTGATTTTTTTGTAGATTTCAATGCTATGGGAGATATGCCACAATATGTTTGAGCAGATTGAGTGACACTATATATAATATATATTCAACACCATTATAAAGTGAAAGTCCTGAGGTATATCATTGTTTGGTATGGGACTATGATAGGATATTTTGGCTTCTCTTTGTATCCCACGAAACATAGAATCCATCCATATGTAGTTTTTAAATCTAGTGTGGTAGATTACCATCATTAGAATATAATGTTTTTATTGGAAACAAATTCAACATAATGATCATAACATAATTGTCCAAGATAGTCAATGGTAGGATAGGTAGTTTAATTCCTTATAGATCATAAGTTTGTACTATGTAGTTATAAGGCATACATCTCATACGTTGGTTCTATAAAGATTAAATTATTAGATATAGATTTATGAAACATTTTTATATGGTTAAGATTCTATGGTTTAAATTATTCTATTATATGTTATCACACATTATTTTTTTCTAAAAAATTGTTAGATTGTTGATTTTTGAACATTTTTACATAGTTTAGTTAATTCTATTATATGTTCTCCACACATTTGTTTTTTTAGGGTACTAGTACTAGGGCTGCAGAATATGAATCAATTTTTTATTTTTAAATCTACATTTAGTGGCGGTTTAAACCTCTGCTAATGAAATGGACCATTTTTAGATGTAGTTTAAACCCCAGATATCGGTTGATATATTCTTATCAGAGGTGGTTAAAATTTTATCTAAATAAATGGTTTTATTGTTTAGGGGCAGTTTTAAAGTAATTAATGGAAACATTTATGTGGATATTTTAACTACTGCTAAATAAATTAATTTTTTTCACATGAAACCACAGCTTAAATCACCAAAACAATCGATAAATATGTTTACTATGACACTTTCTAGAAATCTCCGCTAAATTGAAGAAACTATCACATGTTGGATGCTGACACCCGATTTAGCTGAGGTTTTATGAAACTATTGCAGAATCATAAGGAGGTGGTTTAAACCACAACCATATTAAAAAACCCACTACTATGCAGTGATTTTATTGTAGCTTATTGATTATAAGACGAATCTGTTTTACTCAAGATTGAAGTAGAAATATCAAAGGGTGTTGGCTTCTCATGAGTAAAAAATCTATAAGTTACATGTATAATGTTCTGAGAACGTGTAAATTTAGTTTTTTTATGATAATGTTTTCCATGAGATCAAAAAAAATAATCAATACAGTTGGTATGGAATGGGAAATAATTAACAAAAGAAACCTATAGGTAAGAAGACTAAATTTCCAACTAGTGAGATGTGTGGTAAAAATTAATCTTAGGGAATGCCTCCCAATGTCCAAAAAGTGAATCTGATTTTTTAAGACTAGTCATATTTCTCATAACTATAATTAATATGATCATTTAATTATTGATAACTATGTAGGATGATGTGTCATTTGTAACGAGATAGAAAATTACGCCAATGTCTGTCCAAATTTGATTACCTAGGGTGGAATCCATAAAGTTCAAAACAATAAACGCATGGAAAAATAATTTTATACTAATTATGTTTATGTGGGACCATCAAATGAAGTTTTGATAGGAATGTTATAGGTTTTTTCAATTTATTCATACACTCTGTATGACTCTGGATCTTCATATTCCTTCATTTCCAAGTACCTTGAAAGTAAATTTAAAATATCACCTAATGAATGTGATATAGAACTTTTGGTTAAAACCCAATATTGATTTATTAAAGAGAAAGGATTTATTGGAATATTTCTCTTATCATTAGTTGGAGATTTCATCCTAAAAATATTATTGAACTTCACATAGTGAAATTATATATCATTTTGGGTATGGATTGGATTTTAGTTTATCATGCTACAATAGATTGAAATTCCAATATTGTTTCATGAAATTGTTTCATACCTTTGATAACATATCATGATAGTGAAATATTGATTAAATATAGAAGTGGAAGTTATATGGATCATCTTATTGAAAAGAAAGTAACTATTTTGATTAGTGACATTGCAGTAGTAAAAGAATTTATGGATGTTGTTCTGGATGAGTTTCCTAGTATTGTTCATAATCGTGTGATTGAATTGACTATTGATTTTTTTCCTACTATTTTTAAACCCAATTATGAAATATATCAAGTAGAAATGGTGGAATTGAAAAAACATTTGCAAGAATTCCTTTATAAAGGTTTCATTTGGCCTAGAACTTCACTATGGGGTGATTTTGTTTTATTTTTTAAAAGAAAGATGGTTCTGTGAGACTATGTATTGATTAAAAATCCTTCAATAATATCACTATTAATAACATGTATCATTTAACTCATATCGATGGTTTTTCTTAACTTCCCTAGGTATCTTAGTATTTTTTGAAGTTTGATTTGATGATCGGGTACCATAAGTTGAATGTGAAGGAGCATGACATTCCAAAGACAATGTTCTGAACAATATATTGGCATTATGAGTTCTTAGTAATTCCATTTGTGTTATCTAATTCACCTAATATATTTACAATTCTCAAGAATGATGTCTTTAATTAGTTTATAGATCTTTTTAAGGTTGTGTTTATAGGTGACATTTGGTATATTATAAAATTCGGAAGGAACAAGAATGTCACATAACGATTTTTTTCAAACGTAAATAAAAAGAAAATATATGTAATGTTTAGTAAGAGTGAATTATGGTTGCAAAAAATTTCATTCCATGGACATATTGTTTCGAAATATGGCATAACTAGTAACCCTTATAAAAACAAAATGTGTTGAAGAGTGGCCAAGACCTACCAATATCATATATATTCATAGTTTCCCTTATTTAGTGGGTTATTACCCAATTATTTTTGAAAAATATTGTCATTTTTCTATCCCAAAATCCAAGTTAACACATAAAGGAGTTATTATCTAATAGAATAGAGAATGTGTTGATTGAATAGAATATTTTTAAAGGCTCTAGTATTTTCCCTACCTTCTAGGAATTGTGAGTTTGTTTATGAAAAACGATTAGGTAATTTCTTATGATTCTTGTCAGTTGAACCTCATGTGTTAAATTAACTTAACCATGATATGGAATTAGATAATGTGGTTTTTTCATAAATGATTTTGAGACATCATTTTTATAGTGTAAATTGTGTAATATATACTGATTACAAATTTTTTAAGTATATATTCACATAGAATGAATTTATCATGCGACATAGGAGATGGCTAGAATTAATCATGGATTATGATTTCATGATTCCTTACCATCTAGGAAAATTAAATAATGTGGTATATTATTTGATTTGAAAAGGTAATGCTACACTAATCATGTTATTTTTGGAACAATACTCATTGGTTATTTATTTGATAAATTTTAGATTGGATGTTATTGGTGTAGTAAATGTATCTGTTTTGTTTCTGGGGTCAGTGAAATCATCTCTATTAGACAGAATTAAGCAAGAGCATAATAAATAGAATGAGTTTCATTAAAAGGGAAGAATTGATTCAGAAATGTATGTTTCCTAAATTTATCTTTGATAAAGAATGTTTTTTGAGATTTTGGGAATAGATTATGTGATCCTTAGGATTCATAGTTGAAGAAAGTGTTGTTATGTGAAGCTCGTAGTTCTATGTTTTCAGTTCATCCTAGAATTACTATGATGTACAGAAATCATTTGGATTATTACTGGTGGGATGGAGTGAAAATAGATATTGTTGACTTTACCCTGAGATGTTTTATTTGTAAATAGTTTGAAGCATAGAGGGTGTTACCAAATTGAATTCTTCAAACTTTTCCAGTGCCAATGTTGAAATTGAAAATATATCCATAGACATCATTGTGGGATTACCGAAGACATCTTGAGGTAACAATGCAATCTGGGTTATTGTTTATCGATTGACTAAATCTTCTCATTTTATTCCTCTTTGAGATACATTGTCTCTAGATAGACATTATCTATTTTATATTAAATAAATAGTCTGGTTACATGGATTTACCCTCACTATTGAATCTGATCGTGATCCCATGTTCCCTTCAATCTTTTGGAATGCCCATCAAAATTCAATGGGTACTGAAATAAATTTTAGTATAGCTTTCCCTCCCAGTCAGATTGGCTGTCATAAGGAACAATTCAGACACTAGAATATATTCTTTATTCTTGTTAAATGTACTACCAAGGAATTTGGGATCATTATATTTATTTGGTTTAGTTTTCATATAATAAAAAATTTTATTCCAGTGTGAAGATGGAACCATTTGAGGTATCATATTGGAAGCAGTGTCGAAATGCAACTTTTTGGGTTGAAGTAGGAGAAAGGAAGTTGATGGGACAAAAATTGGTACAAGAGATGGTAGATAAAGATCATCTAATTCATAGTCACATGAGGACATCTCATATAAGGAATAAAAGGTATGAAGATAACTGTCGGAAGGATCATTGGTTATAGTTAGGTGATCATGCCTTTCTCCATGATTTACTATTTAATAGTATGACATATTTTGGTATGAAATGGAAAGATGAGTCCGCAGTTCGTTGTACCCGATGAAATTTGGGAGTAAGTAGGATTAGTTCTGTATTGAGTGGATTTACCTACAATTTTATCTAAGGTACATATTGTTTTCCTTTATTTAATGATATGAAATTATGTGTTCGATCGATCTTATATTTTGATTCAATTTGTAGTTCAGTTAGAATAAAATCTTTCATATGAGGAACAACCAGTGTATATTCTTGACTGTAGAGAGAAATATTTGAAGAATGAGGTGATTTAGCTAGTAAAGTTTTTGTGGAAAAACCCATTGGTATTGATAGAACATGGGAATATAAAAATTCTATGAGGGGAAATACCCCCATTTATTTGATTAGTAAATAAAATTGTGAGAATTTGATTTCATAAAAGGGGGCAGGATATAACAACCCATGTCATTTTAGAGTAATAAATTATCATACCTTTTAATATTTATGAATAAGAAAATAATTTTACATTTAATGGGATGATTTTTCTGATATCACACTCGACAAGAAACAATACGTTTTTTGGAAATCTTATGTTGCACACAACAATGAGTTTTAACGAAAAATAATACAATATTATTGTTATTTTAAATGATAGTCAATGCCTAACTGTTGTATTGGCGGAAATAAATATAACTAAATTCAATATTATTACACATTTCTTTAAAAAAAATTATATTTATCTAATAAATTTTAGAGGCTTAAATTGATAATGAATTTAATTTTATGCATAAAATACTCTAATATTTTTTAAAGGATGTTTTACCACCTTTTATTGATGAACAGTTTTTTAAATATAGTTCCCATGACTATAATATTTTTTATTTGATTAAAATAAACATCTTCTTTGGATTCGAGACATCAAAATTTACTTTGGTTTAAATTTTGGTATGTGTCTGATAAAATTAATATTTTAATGAGTGGTGAAAAATACTGCATTTGTAATTCAAAACAACATTTTGTTCTAATTAGTTTGTGTTGATAGATTATCATTTAAATTAGTTTTAAAGTATATTTATATAATTATTTTATCATTTAATCCAATTTGGGTCATTGTAAGTAATTTCATCTTTAATTTTTACATAAAGACATGTTAATCTTTTAATGTTTTTACTTCATAAAAACCTGCTTTTTTGGTTTTGACAACAAGAATTAATTTTAAATTAATTATTGAAATTTCATTGTTTTAAATTTGATATAAATGGATTCCATATTTGGAATAAGATGTTCCAAATTATGAAAATATATATATTTTATTTTAGGATATTGTGAATAGTAACTTCCCTAATTATTTTTATTTACCATGGTTAAAGGGTAAATTAGGTAAATAAGGGTAAAAATAATATTATATTAATATATAACTACCCTAACATGTGACCTAATATTATTGGATGAGTCATGGGAGACCAAAAAATCATTAGTGGGTACTTTTGGAATTTGGGAGCCAAATGAATGTGATAATGAGATTTTATAAAAATTAATTCAAAGTAAAGATAAATATAACCTAAACATGAATGATTTTACTAAAAAAGTAATATAAAGTTACATAAATAATATATTTGACTATAAATATTAATTATAATCCTAAAAATATTGATTATATCACGGTATTTTATTTATAATTTTTAGACATTAAATCAATTTATTTATGACACAAAGATGATGCAGAGATTACTGTATTAATGAAATATATGAATAAATTATTTTATAAATTTTAAAATAATAGTAATTTGAGTATTTTGATGACATCCAAGAATTTTATGGAAGATTACAACATTTTATATTTGATTTAATGTGGTTTTTTATAATTAATCGTGTTTTTTTACTTTAACAAAAATCAGTTACTAAATAGTGTTAAAATCGACATAAATGAGTTTTTGAATCAAATATAATTTTATTAAATAATATAATTGTCATAAAAAACTAATATTCATCAAAATGACTTATATAATGTTTCAAATTTAATTAATTATCAACTTTATGTTCTCTTTGAATATTATTGTAACTATATTAACCATATATTGTAAAAAAAACTGGAAGACATGGTAAGTGTAAATTTTTTTAACTATGGGTTTAATCCAAATAATATAGTTAAATTTGGGAAATTAAAATGTATAAAACTTATTGTTTGAGATAATATTAACCCATAATCATATTATACTAGAAATATATCACTTTTGAGCTATTATAATAGGAAAATATATTTAAAATAAAATAATATTTCAAGACTTTCCTATAGTTCCAGTCCTCCCTCTTTTAAACGGCCACCACCTCTACTCACTTAATCACACCTCCCAAGCCCATTTGGTAATCCATATTCTACTCAAATAATCTCCAAAAACCCCTAAATTCTCCATTGAAGCCTTAACATTGGCATAAGGTAGTTCAATAAGTCTTTTTGTCTCATATCAAAAGGATTTACCCAATTCAGAGGTAATGTATTCTCTCCAGATACTTTCATTTATTTTCTTTCCTTCTCTAAAACACTAACCAATTTTAATTCCATTATCTTATAACAACACCAATATCATCAATATAAAAATATTTTTTTATTCTAGGTGTTAGAACTAAACATAAACACACATCAATCTGATTCATATTCAACATATTGTTTCTATATACGGTGAACTACTGTATCACAAAATTATGATTGTTTAATTTTATCACACCACCTCTCATGGTGGTCAGTATGATGGAAATGTATTTATATATGATATATATTATATTTATATTTTATCAATTATTATTTAATTTTTATTATAACATACCTTTACTCTTTCCTTAATGTGTAAATATGATAATTACATTTGATGAAGTGTGGACTACCACCTCCTCAAAGTGATTTGGTTTATTCATACCATACATGGAAATTTTGAAATATTGAGTTAATGAACTTCTGTAAAATATATAACATATATATTATACATTAATTATAATATACATATGTATCATTTAGTTTTCATTCCTTTAATATGACAATTAAATGGAGGTCCAGTTCATGTGTACGTATGGCCTACCGACTCCATGAAAAGTGCATTTCATTTCTTATATCCAAATATTATGGATATTATAAATTTATATAAACTAGATATATTTTATATTTAAAACAATTATAAAATTATATGGATTTACCTTTGATCATATTGACAATTTAGATAAAAAAAATTCAACAAGTTCATTTTCTACTCATGTACCAAAAATCAACAATACGTCTGAAATGAACATAAATAATTATGTAATTTTAATGACCTAGTAATAAGTGATATAAAAGGAATAATAAACATTAAAAATGTTATAAATAATTTATAAATTAACCTATTTTTAATTTTCAGTAATGTAATTATTGTACGGGATGAGTCAGACTCAAGGAAAGGGAATTCGTCTCAATCTCCTTTCATTGAGGAATAATTTGGTAATATATTGCACCTTCTTCGATACGGTGTATAATAAACCCCTATAACATCTAATTAAAAGGGAATATTTTTTATATGAATAATTTTACTAAACAATATAAATTAATTATTTCAATTTACACTTTGAAAATTAGTTCTCTGCTACAGTAACCATTATTTGATATTTGGCTTCGACTATAAGATTTAATGATGTTTTAAAAAGGAAAATAAATCACTTATTAACTTTTTGAGGTTTTTTGGTGTTGAAAATAGTTTAAAAGAGGATTTACTATATCAACTTCATTAAATAATTTAGTATGATTTCAAATGAAATTTTAAGAGTTGAATATTTATAATTTAAATCTTTATGTGTTATGGTTATATAATGCTACTAGGAAATTTGATAGGAGATTATGTGGTAAACAAAATATGGGTGGTTTTGTGATAAACCAAAGATTTATAGTATTGTGATAAACCAAGGATGAGAAGTTATGTTATAACCTCCAATTCATTGGTTAAAAAATTCATTCATATGTATATTCTATTTGTAATAATGATATGTGTGGAAGTTGACTATATGGTTATTCCATTTATGAATGATTATGTACCATGTTACCTTTATATTTCATATGTGATTTATTTTGGTTTTATGGAAATATATTGGTTACAAAATGGTATGAAATGATCTTATATTAGGTGGTGAGTATTTAATACTTCATAATGTTGAAAATTATTACTTTATCATAATGTAGTCATGGTTTACATGTTTTCTCAAAGATAACTATTTTCTTTATTTCCGTATACCATTCTACGTTTTTTTCTCATCTGAATATATGAAATTTTTTCAGATAATTTAAAGGAGACTAGTTTCAAGGATGGGATCATGAAATTTTTTTTATTTTTATGTTTGATATTAAACCATGTTTTGTTTAAAAAAATTAATAAAAAAATGTATCGGGAATATGAGATTCTACTTTGTAATAATCAAGTTGATATGTATATGTTTTTGCCTAATATCTAAAGAGATAAACCTAAAATGATCCTCAATGTGATTGAATGTAAAATTATTGACTTAACTCAAGATTGTATAATGTTTAATTACAGGTCCTTATAAAAATACTTATAGAGACTGATATAGAATAGGGTCATGAAATTTTTATGAACCACAGAACTATAAATATATGATGTGTAAAAAAGGTTATTAATTTCATAGTAAGAAAAGAAAACTGGTAATGTTTTGCTTTCAAGATCCCTTTCCTATTTTTGAGGAATTCAATTTAGATTTTTGAAATCTATATATGGATATGTACATAATTGAAATGTATAGTATCAATTTTTAATGGAGTTTTCCCCAAAAACAAATATTGTTTTCAAAATGAATACCATGAAACATTAATTCTTATCGAACTAGAATAACCTTATACAGATATCTAAATTCATAATATGTAAAGAATTTGTTCCTAATGTCTTTAGGAATCTTGGAAAAATGATTAGGATAAGATAATATAATTCTAAAAAGGAATTAGCCACCAAAACGTAATTCACAAGGATTAACATGAATCATTACACAAATAACTATCATGAAAATTACTCAAAAATGATACTCTAAACTAATATTAAAACTAAAAAATCAGAAGGATTTTGTCTCATATACCACCAAAATTGTATTAAAATTTATCACCGAAGAATCATCGATGAATCTTAACATCTCAATTGAAAAATATTATTCCCAAATAAAAAAAATCTCTATGAAATGGTAGTCATTTTATTATATCACCCAAATTCAATAACAAAATAATATTTTCCACCAAAATAAAATTTAACCATTATTCCTAATATAAAATCATAGGTATTTTTGTTTAACTTATTCATGTATGGAATCCCAAAAAAACATAACTACCACAAATTAATGATTATATGAATCCTATTATTATCCAAACATTAAAATTTTAACCACAAAAGAAAATATATTTTTTCCCTCAAATAAAATTTTGTTCGCATAAAAACATATAGATTATATATAACTGAAACTCGATAAAATTCTCCCAAATCCTCATCAAAAGATTACAGGTACCTTTAAACATTTCATCATCATTATGTCTACCATAACTCTTGAATCATTTATATGTAGAAATCTTAATATTTCGATGTTCTTCATCATCCATGAACTACAAATTTCCACCTTATTTACTTTTACATCATTCTTTCAAGTAAAATATAGGAATTATAACATTGTGATTCATAAATATCAATATTATTATGTATATAATTTATCGATAAGTGAATAATTCATACCTCAATTATTTCCTATGTTGAAATACTTTAAAAAATTATACATTCATAATAGTCCTAGTTTTTTACTTTCATGGAGAATTTGAAGGGTTGAGATCTTGAAAGTGTGTGAAAAAGATACCATGACCCATAAATCTATTTTTGAAAAGAGTAGTTGTTGGATAACTCAAAAAAACTTCTATAGGTGATTTGAATATTGAAGAATCTGTCAACATCATTTGAACAAGCCTTCACAATAATTGTGATGATAAAATCATCAGGGGGGATAAAAAGGTTGTCGATGAACGTTTTTCCTTCCATCATGATAGATAATCCTTAGAATGTTGAAAAGAACATCACCTAAACATGAAATGAATTGTTATATAAAAAATACTCAAATGGTAAATATAATAACAAAAATATATATTATTAAAATCCATAAACCTTATTATATATATAAGTTGATTTAGGTTTTTATCAAATCTACATGTATTTCTATAAAAAAAATTTATCCATATGATAGTAACCATTTGGTTATAAATAATCTCTTGTTTATTCTTAATTAACATCGCAACCTCTAATGTTATCTGAACAGTCCTCTAATACCAACTATAAGGACCGAGTCTTAAATCATTAAATAATATTGAGGTTTATAAAATAAAATACATTCTTAAACATTGAGTATATTTTTTAGGTTTATATTTTTAGATAATTAAGAAATAATACAAACATAACATTCCATATTTATCGAGAATGGAAACTACTAAAATAGTCTTAATTTCTTCCAAAATATAATACATTTGAACCAAAAAAATAATTAGTTTGAAAAATAATCATAACAATTAACTTGTCTTCTTTATTTGTATTACACATCCTTATGAACTATGAAAATAATTTAGAATCTTGGGATTATCAAAAAAAGATCAGTAAGGAATAGAAAGAAATTGGTAGTCAAGTGATAATATAAAAACCAACAAAACCCATTTAATAAAAACTCATTTGAATTCATATAAACATCATGTAGTTTCCTAGGTATATATTTACTATATCACTCTTACAATAATGATTACACATGGAATAACAATTTGGTCAAATTCCATCTCCAGAGTACCCAAAGCATTGGGGAGCTATAATGAGGCTCACCCGTCATATCTTGAGTTGTACTTGGCTCAACGAAACATATATTTTGCTATAAATGGCAAAAACCAACATATCATGATCAGTAATGGAATCAACCCATCATATCTATGTCCACAGAATATATCATATAAATAAAGCATCATTAAATCATTAGAAACCACCCATTCCATATATAAAGACAATATTTTTTAATTTCATAATAGATGCTTTTAAAAGGATTTTAAAACAAAATCCCTAAAAATTTAATATAATTTATGTGAGAATTAATATAATTAATAGAATTTTGGTATAAAATATAAATAAACATAAAAAAGTAATATAAAAAAATTACACAGATAATCACAACACAACATGTTGAATTAAGTAGAAGGTTGACCCAAAGAATGGAAATTGGGATAATAAATCACTTATATTGGGTTTGTAATACTTAATAAGTGATTAAGCCTCATGTATAATGGTTGAAATATTGTTAGAAATAATTTAAATCATCATAATAATTTTAATAACACATTATATGGTCATTTTATAAGATCATTCCACACATTTAGTAATAATATTCTGTTATTTACATTGTTTCAGTGTGTTCTTTACATTGTTTCCATTGTGGGTTCCTAAATTATTTTATTTCTGAATGGAAACGAAACTAAAATTGTTAATTGATATGTTATTAACATGTTTCCAAAATATTAAATTATACCAGTAATCCATTTTTTATTTATGATGATGAATCGTTAGATATGACATCAATAATATTTGTTTGGAACATTTTGGTGGTACTTTGATAACCAAGAACTAAATTCATTATATAATTAATGATCATGAATATAAGTTTATTCAAGAAGGTAAAAGATGTTATATCATAAACATAAAAAACTATTTTAACCATTAAAATTGATTTATAACCATTTTTTGAAGGAAAAAAATGAAATTGAATACAGATTGTCCCTGATTTGGGTAAAAATACACGTCACGAATGATGTTTTTTTTAAATTAGAGGGAGAGGAAAAGAAGAATTATGATGAATTTTTCCATAAACATGACAATAATATAGAGTATATATGATACTAGAGATTTCATGTATCTTGGATAATGGGATACGAAAAGAGTAATATAAAAGAATGAATTGAAAATAGCCAAAAGGTTTGAGAGACAGGCAGAATCCTGCTCCCAACTAACTATTTTAAAAAAGTATAAACTATACAATACAACTCAAAAACAGGGGGCCTTGAAAAGCCATGTATACAAAACACCAACCCTATCATTTCTAACCAAACTGTCACAATAGATGGGTAGGACAAACGACCAACTGAAACCAACCTCTATAATGTCCCTTTTGGAGAGAGCATCAACAACCTGGTTAGCTTCTGGATAGACATGAGAAACATCAAGGCATAAGCATTCTACAAGGATAAGGTCAGCGATCCATGCAGGAAACATCCTCCATGGAACATTACGAGATCGATTTTACAGAATATGCACAGCAACAGACGAGTCTGGCTATAACCATACTCTCTGCCAACCATAATGTGTTTCATACCTGATAGCCTTGATCATAGTCCATAGTTATACTTCAATCGCATGAGAATACCCAACATAATGGATTAAACAGCCTTTAACGAAGCCCTAATGAGTTATCAAGACTCCACCACACTCAGCAGGACCCGGTGCACTGGAGGTCGCCCCATCCACATTCACATTCAACCATTCTAAAATTGGAGGAATCCACCGAATGTACATTACCATTCTGGGCTTCCTTTCCCTGCCACTAACACCAAGAGTTCTCAAAATTACAGGGTTAGATACATCATTGTTCATGGACCTTGTTTGGTTCCTTGAAGAAAGTTTAATGCTTCAATGTATCACCATAACACCATCCCAGAAATAAGGCTTGACATTGTTAAAAACAATATTGTTCCAAGATTTCCAGATATAGGATAAAACTGAGACAATAGCATCAATAAATAAGGATTTCATTCAACTACTGAAATCAATCTTAAAGGGTGAACTGAGCAGTGATTCAACGGATCAGAATTCAAGGCAGAAGTGGAAAGTTGATTGCACATATTTCCATAAACGAACAGAAAAAGCGCACTGGAAAAACAGGTGTGATCGAGATTCATCACTGTAAATGAAAAAATAACATACTGAAGCCAATTTGAGGCATGTGCACTACAATAGACACTGAATGGGAAGTCTGTTTTTTCACATTATCCATATCAACATAGCATCATTGGGGGGTATGTAGGGCCAACGAATACCTTCCAGCTATAGAGGGATTCCATAAGGTATGCCACACTGCTGGTTATAATATTCCCGGCTGGAAAAGGAGCCATTAAGAATAGGTTTCCATATTAATATTTCAATATCAACATAATCATAGTTAGTAATCTCCATATGAAGATTACTATGAATGGTATCATAAGTATCAGTGTTTTCCTACATATTAGAGACATACAGATTTCCCAGATAAGATGGGATATTAATGGAATCCTTATTGGGGAAGACAGCCATGGGATGTTCCATCAATTTAGATTATAACGTAGACATACTAACCATATAGATTGAGACATGATGTTTTAATATGCACTCCTTATTGAAGGCCACAAAGTGGATTTCAGGTAAATAAACTAACTTTTTTGAATTCTATCGACAAACCTGGCTACTAGAAATTCAAAAGAAAAGTCAGGCTTGGAAACAAGCCTCTAGGTGAAGTTCTAAAGGAGCGCATTATTAAATATTCTGACATGCTTAATTCCTATTTCTCCCATATTAGCAGAATTTATTCAGTCTTTCCAGGAAACAGTAACATGTTTCTTCTAATGATTTGAGGTAGTCCAAATGAAATTCTGTATCATTCAACTCAATTCCTTAAGAAGAGATGATGGCCATATATAAACAGAAAAGGAGTAAACAAACATAGAAGTGATGACAGAGTTGGAAAGGAAAACTCTACCAGCCTGGGACATGGTCTTCCCTTTCTAGCATTCAAACTGATTGATAATTTTCAGAAAAATACACTCAGAGTGGACACGTTTCAACCATCCCAAAAACAAAGGAATCCCAAAATAATTAAAGTGCAGTGTACCTCTTTTGACACCAAGCCTCCGAGTAACTCTGTTTTTCTTCAAGATTATAATTCATTCTCCAATGACAACAATGGATTTATTACTACTGATTACTTGGCCTGATACCTCCCCATAATGTGAGAATATACTCTTAATGCAAGAAATTATTTTCCTGCCAGCCTCTTGATCTCTTCTTCTTGAGATCCTCCTTAATAACTTTGGTTTTGGCCTTTTGGTGAGTCCAGAAGTTCTTGAATGTGGGGAAGAGACATGGGAATGATATTGCACATATTTTGGACAATGATCAAATCTTGATAGGTGTCTGAGGAATAGGGGGGAGAGTGTTGTATTTTTAGTGGTGGAGAGAAGGGTTCTTCATTATATTAATAATTATTTAAATATTTATGCTCAATACTGTGAAAAGTATTAATTATTGTAAAAAAAATATGTTCATGTGAGTTCAAACCATTTTTCATTTACATCATCCATGACTCAAGCATGATGTTGAAATTCATTTATTTAACACATTTCAAAAATTATCGTATTTCCCTATTCACCGATAATTCATGTATTTTAAAAAAATCCCAAAAATTCACCCCTAACTTTTTTATATGTGTATAATTATAAAATGAAATCCATTTTATCAAAATAATTTTCTATGCTTGATAAATTTATTTTTTAATTAAAATAATAATTTATTCAAAAAATAGAAATTTTCAAGACTATAAATTATTTTATAACTCTTTTAAAAATTAATTTAGGTGTCATAAAAGTGCCTTGTAACCAGGTGATAATAATTTATGATTAAATTTAATGTAAATAAATTTTTGATTAAATTATTTTATTAATCATAAAATATTAATTACATATTTTTGACTTACAAAAATACCAACACTTATATAATGATCATATTTTCACCTATAAGGTTTCATTTTATTATACATTCAGGGGTAAGGTTAACATAAATTTGGATGTTTTACTATTCCTAAGGGTCATATTACTATTCATAAGGGAAAATTTAATTTTTATATTGCTAAATGTACTATCCATTATGGTAAGTTAATATTCACCAAAAAAATATGTTGATCCAATAAAACTATAAATAACTTACTGAATGCAATTGTGTATGCCTGTTTTTTGAAGTTCCAAATACAAAAGTGGGAAAATAATGTTTAATGATAATTACATTATATGTACCTGAGTTTTTACACTGTGGTGCATGCACTACATCAGCATTGAAAATAACTTTTATATAAATCATGAATAGAATATAATTTTCATTTTATAAGTTATTTTTGTAAAATATTTATTAAATAATATCATTAAAAAAATTATATCTCAAATATTTCTTCCTGATGTCACAAAATCATCATATTAAAAACTGTATTTTTTACTATTCATAAATATGATCTTTTTAATAAAATTCTCAAATATTAATACTAAGATAATTTCAATGTGGTGAATTCAAAAATTAAAATAGTTTGTGAAATAATATTTATATAATTTCAAAAATTAATTTTTTTTTAAAATACTGTTTAATAATTTTTCTATTTTGAGAACTACTATATAAATTAATAATACTAAAAATATAAAAAAATTATTCAATAAATAAATGGCACGTTACAATAAAATTCCATAGTATTTGGATCTTATATCATCCACACTTCCTTCCCAATCATTATATCTATAACCAAATATATTATTATTCCCTGAATTTTCTCATTTGATATTGAATTCTATTACGCCTTTCCTATATTTGATATTTTATTTTCCTACAAAGAGATAAGATTATTTTGGTGAACATTGGAATCACTCTCATTAGGTAACAGTATATAAAATTATTCTCATAATTTTGTTTGATATAACAAGCTTCAAACTATTTTATTAAATCCACTAGGATCCACTTCATTCATTTCTCTATATTTTGACAACTTGGTTCCCCAAGTAATTTTTGTGGAATCTATATTTGAATCTTACATTACAATCTTCATAAGAAGATCCTTATCATAATTTTGATGAGATATAAAAATATAATTTTTCTTTTCAAAGATTTGTAAGATAATAAAATATTTCATCCCACTAGGCATGAACATTACAAACAGCTTGTATATCACTTTAACAAACATTTCACATGTTCTTTCTTCATTCCCAACAATGATTATAAGGACCCATGTTTTCTGGGACTGAAGATTTCAGTAGAAGTTTTATTTTTCTGTTTGGTTCTTGTAAGAGTTAAAATAGTCTTTTTCCATTAGTTGATGACCTCATATAATTTTTATGACCACTTTTTTGTCACAATTACGGTTTTTACACTAGTACTAGAGATTTTGGATTTTTGAGTCGTACAAACATTAGAGGAATAATTAATATTTAATATTTCATAAACTAAATGTTAAATTGTTCATACAGGTTTGTTCATGTATATATTTTGAACCTTTTATTTGATTATGTTATCTTCTCCTCTATTGTTTCAAATATGGTTATTTTCCTTAAGAGTGGTATAAACTCTAGATGGGGGCCATGTCTAGGTCAGGAACCTTTTTCTATCGTTTTTATTTTTTTATTTTTCATTATTTTATTTTTTTCTTTTCTCTACATTCGTTATACTTATCATGCATGACACCCCTATGGATCTTCATTCACCATGACCTAATATGTAAAGGGAGAGGGATATAAAATATATAATGGGAGAGATAAGGGTGTCACCACAAAACTATCCATGCACTGGATCAACATGCAACAACCATGGACAACATATTTGAGTGAATCCTCTGCGGTTTCCCCCTAAATGTCGTACTATACATGTTTTTCTTGTATATCACCATATATATTATATTCTATACATTTAAATCCCTAATATTCATTCTTGTGTCCCCTAGTGGCCTATTCTATTGGTTTAGAGGATAAAACCAAGGTTTTATGTGATACGAAGTTTTTCTATTCAGAAAAACCTGGTTACATAGCATGTTGTTCTGGTTGACATGCCATGTGTTATTTCTATTTGGAGAAGATAATTATCTTGGGAGTACACTTTGTGTATGGTGTCATACATTCCATGTATTAGTACTCATTCATGTAGCTGAGAACACGTCCAGGCTCTGGTTTAAGGGGTACATGGCCCTGTTTTGTACACTAACAGACCCCATGTGGGTAACATTATGTGTAAATGTCTAAATCCTTGCCAAGTACATGGATAGGTCATTTGAGGGACACATGCAAGTACACATGTTGGCTACACACTATTTTCCAACCATTCATTCTGGGTACATGGGGCCTTTACATATTTAGTTTGGTAAGAGTATAAGCCTATATGTGGCCTTGAGGGAACAAAATGTGTATAGTCTATACAAACCATGTACTCCACTTTTGGTACCCTTTGAGGGAATTTTACTATTTAATATACATGAGTCATATTTGGACATAAGAGTAGTCTTTTAGTGTATTTTTCTATATATATCTCAATGGTGTAACTTATAGAATAATTTGAGGACTCCTGATGGCTGTTTTGGGGTTTCTACATAAATAGATAGGGTCTTCATCCCTTAATTGAATTCAAACTTCTCCTAAGTGAGACATGAAATGAGAATGATAGATTGGGTGTTTGGACCATTGTAGTTTTATAACATTGTTCTGAGATAATCCATGAGCTATCACTTTTGACTTATTCCTTTGTGGATCTTCCTTTAAGGATGACTCTCTTCTGAGATGCTCCCTTCTAGACTAAGAGGCCTTCATACCAGCTTTTTCTGAGGATCTCTTATTGGATTCCATGATTACTATTTCGACCTATAGGATCCTGTGTATGATGCCTATGTCATCATACTTATTTATGAGGATATTTGGAGGTATGGCTTTTCTTACATGTTTATCTAGTTAGACCCTAGTAGGATCCTTTTACATATATAACATTTCACAGATTTCATGTAAGATTCCTCTTCTTATTCTGTTGTCCTATGGGGTCTCTATAGTAGGCCCCTTCATATGTATTATTAAAGGATCCTGAGTAGCATTACTCTATTTCTTGATGTTAGAGGATTCGGTGTTGGATTACTCCATTTACCTCTTCAGTCAAGGCTCCCATTTAGGATTCCTTCACTAAGTCATTACCTTTATGATACCATATATGATGCCTCTATGTTATTTGACTTGATGGGCCTTGCAGGTGCCCCATTATTTGGCTAGACCTAGGTTGTACATGGGGTTTGGGTAGACATGGTTGTGATTGTCACCTTAAAATCCATTATAAACATGTAATCCCATGGGGTTGTGGAAGTAGTGTGGAGTTTTGGTGTTTATCCACCCTCACTATTCTATTTATGATTTCATATGTCTATTGTTGATGAAGTGATGTTTACCAAGGGTTCTTCTTGGTTGGAGGTTGTTGATCATTATTTGATGCATATTTCAGACTCTTTGGGCTATCAGGATGTTCTTTTTAGGGTCATTCATTTTTTTTGTATGCCCAGATGTGCTTTCCGCGGATCTGACTTTTATGCCATGTTATTTCTAATATTTAGTTGTATAACCATATGTACTACCAATTATTTGGTTTTTGAGGAGCATATATTTTATTATTATATTATTGGTATGTAGAGAGGTGTGTCCTTGAATCCTCATATTGAGCCTTTTGAAATTATATACATTTATGGTGTCCCTAGTAATGGTATTGATGAATGATCCAACTCTCATAAGGGATAGGGATGATTACACTCTCCCTAAATGGTTACTTGACCCTTGTATACTACATAGAATCTCAAATAATTGGACTCTTATAATGATTAAACTCTTTTAGAATATAAGGATTATTACTCTATCCCTTATTGGACACTTGAGGGGTGGTCCATGTTGTCTCACATGTGATTTCTACTTATAGATCACCTTAGAGTCAGACCATTATGGATTTTCCATGATCCAACTGTCTTCACCGCCTACAGACAGGACCTGGTGCTCAAATATTCAACATGATTTACATGGGATGATAAGTATGGCATCTAGCTAAGTGGCCATTTATAGGATTTATGCATTTACTACTCTGGAATTCTATATTTCAGGTATTAGCGGCATGTTTAGGTGAACCCAGGTGTAGGACGAGTATCCACCTATGGTGACGTATCTTTCTGAGATATATTTTTCAATCATTATACAAAGAATATATATTTTGTTTAGGATTAAAAACATGTATATCAATATAATGATACATGACATGAGTGGTATGACATCAAGCATAATTCCCAAGCATAGGATATCTAGGAGATTGGGATTATAGTTCCAATGATCGACTGCTGATTTTTTGTTATGTCATTTATTTCACTTACTCATGTATGTAATATTTATGAATATATTTAGCAGTATAGGAAAACAAATATATAAAAATATGGATATATAAATCATGGTAGAACATGCCCATTTGACCAGTATTATAGACCTCTTGTTTGCGTATGGCTCAAATTATTGGTTTTAATTATTGTTTATGTTCTCTCTCAGCTAGTCTGAGATGTTTTTTTTCATACACTTATATAGCAAAAAAAATTGGTTCCTCATCGAGGTTGAGTATAAAGATTATTTATCAACCGTACATGTCCAACTAGGTGTATGTGTCTAACTTATGTCTATTTTTTAGGTTGAGATCAAATTCAGTGTATATATAACTGAGGCATTCGTTTTCATGACCAAGTGGAGCTACTCATGTGGGTTCTTCTGTTCGAACTGGTGATGTTGGAATTGTCTAAAAACTAGGTATGTGATATGGAACGGAGTTAGTAGTAAAACCTTCCACTTTTATTTCAATATCTTTTTCACTACATTATTTGTATAGTCGAACTAATGGGTTACCAATTTTTGTGTATGGAATTGAGGTTTCTGATTTTAGTGATTTTCCATTTATTATTTTAGAATGTTCTATTTGACATCGTGTACTGCTTCTGCACTCTATTTATTTATTGATGAATATGATACTTATCAATTTCCATTGTTGGTTACCCTAATATAAGGGAATAGTCTCCCCATTTTCACACCCCTGTCTGTCACAACGTTATGACATATTCTATTCTATGGAGAGGTGCACATGGGGCCTCATAACAAACTATATCAGAGTAGTGTTTTAGTTGAATATGGGTTTGGATGCTAGAAATTGGTATCAATATTTTTCGTTTCCTAGTATTTTCTATATTGAATATGGAAGATGGGAGTGTTAGGAATGTGTTGGAACTTGGGATGGATATCAGACTGGTGCATCGAGATAACTTGTTTTGGAAAGATTTCCATGTTTCTAGGGCTATCAGATATTGTTCTGATATGAAATTTTACAGTTTTATATGATTTCTAGTATAAGAGTTTCACATGTTTTGAGTATGTTATTATTTACTATGGATATTCGGATCTTTTACACTAGAAAGAGGCTCGTGAAGGATTTTAACTCCTGGCTGGAAAAGGCATGAGCTGCCTCAGGCATCATATTTGGCATGTATGAATATGTTAATATAGTCCTACTAGTGTGTGATTTTGACGAACAAATGAGTCCTACTTAATTGGGAATAATTATATATATATATATCATTCTTATGGTTTTTAATGTGGATCTACATTGAGGTACTTTTGGGTGTGGCTAATGGATTAGTCCACATGCACATGTTGTGTGGTGACCCTAGTAGTTCGATATGGAATGTGATACCATTATATTTATCCCCTAGTATGGTGTTGTTTCTCATGTTGTGAATATCATGTGATATTATTGAGAGAAATGTCAATAGGTACCAGGACATTCAAAAGAACTAGACCTCCATGGGGTAGAACCATATGCAGATGCCCGATGCATGTCAATTCTGTATCTTTTTTTGTGTTGGTATTGTGACCTCTAGGGTTCAGTTCTATATGAGGGTTCTCAGAGAAGATCAGGTCCTTGTAGGACATTTTTCTATTTTTTCCCTTATTGTTCATTGTGATATTTTCCCTCATTGGAGTGTTTTGATATTTTGTTCTAGGTTGTTAGACCTTGTGACCTAGTTGTGATACATGTTCTGTGGGGCAGGGTGGGAGACCTAGATACTATATGTTTTGACTCAGATCCTTGTAGATTGAAATTATTATTTTTTTGATGTAAACCTATATGAGAGAGGATTTCAGGTATTATAATATTCATTTTTATGTTGTGATTTTAGTTTTATGATTGTTATGAGATTTAGGCATGGTGTCTACTCAAGTTTTTTGTTACAGGAATTTTTATGCCTTTAACTTTTGATTATCACCATGGGTTCTTGGGTTTCAAGACTGTCTTTGATGAGAATAGTTTTTTGGGTGTCTGGACTAGTTGAACATTTTTTCATTGTTGCAATTGTAGTCAAACCATGTTCAGATTCTTGTGATTTGAATGATGTCCACTGATAGGTGGCCATGGAATAAATAATGGAACAATTGAGGTGCCTGATTTTGAAGAAGAGTTTATAGGGATATTATGGATTGATGAAACTGATGTGTCATATATAACGGTCTGATTAGCCTTTTAGTAGATGGCTCAATTGAATATGGGTCTGGTTATTATGGTACATGTTAGTTGCACTTAGTGATATTTAATTTTAATAAGTGAGTGGACATGTAGGATTTTGGGACTGATTGTTTCACGAATTTATGTGGGAATGGATTCACAGGAGGTGTGGTAAATGTAAAAATTTTCACTCTATGGTAGAGTATACATCAGTATAACCAGGTACTGAAATATGGTTTACCTATGGTTCAATCCTTGTTAGGTTTTGATAGAATGTGAGTGTGGCTAGAAGGAATTTTTACAAACATTTATATGTAATTTTAGGGTAATAATGTTTGAGATGATCATCTTCTATCTTGATTCACCCTGGTTATATTGAGTGAGCATTGGCCCGACACATTGTTCCTTTTCATTATAAATGTTTATTCCAGATTATGAAGAAGAACATATTTAGGGTGTGATCAAGGAGTTGTGTAAGGTAAACTATATGGTGGGGAGTGAAATATTTGTCATTTAAGGGTGGTGACCCTCCATTGTAGATGAACATCATTTTTTTCTTGTTCTGTTGAGCTTGGTGTTTTCTTGGGAGATTACGATAAGGGTATTACTATGGGGGGTGTACCAAATCAGTTATATTTATACATCTTCTATGAGGGAGATGGTTTTGGATGCAATGAGGATGGTCTTTGAACAGTATAGATAGATTTAATACATAGATTCATAGTTTGAGGTCATGGACTTAGTCATACCACTATGATTCTTAGGGATGATAATGTTTATTATGGTAGAATGTAATGAATTGTGTTTTTTTAATGAAGTTTTGAGATGAAATTTTATTTTTTTATGTCAAATTCTTGTAAGGGGTAAAATTGTATTTTTTCCTTTGCAGATGATCGTGGATAATTTTTTGACCAGAATTTTGGTCCAAATGTATGGTGTTTACCCTTGGATAGGGGTCTGGTGGAATTTCAAGCCATTCAAATTTTATAGGAATAATTAATAATTGATATTTAATAAATTAGATACTGAATTGTTCGCATTGGTTTGGTCACTGATATCATTGGTACAGAGTGTCAAATTTAAATTCTATCTACGTCATTATGTACTAAACTGGGAGTATTTCCTAGTTGATCATAAACTCAAGTTAGGCATTGGGGCCAGTTCAAGCCCCATTTTCTTTTCATTTTCTTTTTCTAATTTTTGTTTCTTTACTTTTTTGATTTCCATTCCTCTTTCCTCTCTTTCACATCCCAATGTCTTTCCTAATTCTCTATGAACTAAGATATAATGGAATATAGAGAGATAAAGATATAAATATAGTGATAAGGGTTCTTCAACGAAGCTATCGATGCACTGGATTGATGTTCTACAATTATGGACTACATATTTGAGTAAAGCATCAGTGGTTTACACCCAAAGGTAGGCCCATTTATGTTTTCTATATAAATCCTCAATGTTTTTTATTTTTCAAAATTTAAATACGTATTATTATTTATTATGGTCCTTAGTGGCCAAATATTTTTTTTTGGGAGTGAAAGAAGGGGTTTCAGGCGATCTGATGGTTTTCCATTCAGGAAAACCATCATAGACTGCATGTTGTTCTGGGTGACATGATTTATGTTCTTCTTGTTTGGGGAAGATGATGTATTTGGTATTACACATCTCGTACAGAGTCATTCAACCCATGTGCTCATACTTGACCATGTAGCCATGTACCTGGCCAAGCTACCCTTGTAAGGGGTACATTGCTATGTAGGCTACAGGGCTAGTCCCGGTGTGGGTGGTACACCCAGTAAATGTATATAGATTGGCCAAGTACACAAATATGTTTTTTGGGGGTATAGGTAGGTACCAATGTTATGTTCACTCCATTTACGCTCCTTGAACACTATTTACATGGGGGTTTACCCACTCATTCTAGCGGGAGTACATGCCCATTTGAGGGTTTGAGTTTACACTCTGTGTATGGTCTCTAAGCATTGTGTACTCACCATTTAGTACCCTTTGAGGGTATTTTCATTTTTAATGCACTCTATATGTATTTGGATTTATGATTATTCATTTCTGAGTGGTTTTCCTCTTAGATTGCAATAGTGAAACATGTGGAGTGATATTAGGACACCTAATGGTTGTTTTGGGGATTTTGTCTAAATGAAGATGTTCTTCCTTTTGAAATTGAATTTAGTCATCTTCTAAGTAAGACATGAAATGTTAATCATAGCTTGGGGGTTTCGACAAATATATATTGGGAACCTCCTTCTAAAATGAGCCATGATATATCTCTTGTGATTCATGCCTTTATAGATCTTCCTTTGAGTATTTGTCCCTTGTGATATGTGCTCTTATGGCCTAAGAGGTCACGATACAATTTGTATCTACATATCCATTATAGGATTCCTCTATTTTAATTTTGAACTATAAGATATCATGTAGGATTCCTCTACCTTCTGACTAGTTACTAAGGATCCCATGAGTGATGCCTTTGCTTACATGCTAATCAAGGGATTACATAGTAGGGTCCCTTTACCTATTACCATTTAGAGTATTCCATGTAGGATGCCTTTTCTTCATACACTATATTGATGGTCCCACGTAGGACTCCACTTATTATGTACCGTTAGAGGATACTAATTCAGTTTTCTCTATTCATTTCCATTTTTTGATCCCATGTAGGATTCCTCCATTTACCTTTTTCATCATGGATCCTTAGTATAATGTATTTTCATAATTTTTTATCTATATGATCCCATGTAGGATGCCTCTATGTGTTTTGACATGAGGGACATAGTAGGTTACCCATTTTTTAACCTACCCTGAGTTTTCGGTTGAGTTTTGGTAGATATGGTAGCTGGTTTCACCATAGATCCAGTGTTGAACATGTAATCCCTTGGGGATGAGGAAATAGTGATGGGTTTAGGCATTTAGAAACCCTAAATTTTTTATTATTTCACATGTTTTTTGTTGATGTGATTATTTTTACCATATGTGATTAATGGTTGGTGGTAATTGATCTCGGAATGAAGATTATTTCATTCTCTTTGGGATTCTCGAAACTTCTTCTTCGGATCCTTCTTATACATTGGTATACCCATATGTTCTTTCATGGGATCTTTCTTATAAGCCATGTTATTTCAAATATTTAGTTTTATTATAGGAGGAAATTACTAGGATTTGGCTATTGAGCAGTATATATAGGATTATTGTATTATTTGGATGCCTAGAGGTTTTTCATAGAACCTAGTTGTTGAGACTATGACTATGATATATGGGAATGGCATCCCTAGTAATGGTATTTGTGGATAATTCCATTATCCCAATGGATATGGAGGATTACACTATACCTGACGGGTTTCTTGACTGCAGTGTTTTGCATGGATTATCACATCATTAGATACCTAGAATGATTTTTCACTTCCATATGATATGTATGATTACTCTCTCCCATATTGGAGACTCAAGGGGTGTTTCATGGGCTCTCATCAGCAAGTTCTCATTATAGATCACCTAAGGGATAAAACATTAAGGATTATCTGAGTCATGACTGTCACAATCACTTTTGGACTGGGAACTAGGGATCATATAGTGGACTAAAATCATGGTCTCCACCTCTATGACCATTTAGAAGATTTCTAGATGTACTTCCTTGGAATCCTCTATTCAAGTTATTGGAGGTGAGTATCTATGAACTGAGATGTAGGATGAGTATCAGCTTATGGTGACATAACATACTCTAAGATATTATTATACGATTATCCATAGAATGATTATATCGATTGAGACTATAATCCCATATATTGATTTAATGATACAATGCTTAAGTTGTATGACATACAAATAAATTACATTTCATGGGATGTCCAAGAGACCGGGATTACAGACCCAAGGATCGACTGCTGATTATTTTTAAAGCTATTTATTCAAGTTACTCATGTAGTTCATATTTATTTATATATGTATAAATATGGGATTATATTTATATATATATATATGGAAATATGTTGTTTCACTTGCCCAGTTGACCAGGATTATGGACCCATGGTTCAGTTGTGGCTCACATTATTGGTATTACATATCATTTCAATTATTTATTATATTGGATAAGTTGTTTGTTTTTCATACACTTATTGTAGAATATTTTTAGGTTCCTCATTGGGATATCCTATTGAGATTATTTCTCAGCCCTACACATGAACCTTGGTATATGTGTACTACCTATGTCTACTATTTAGGATGAACAAAGTTACATGGTTGATAGGTTTTATGACCAAGTTTACATAATCAAGAGGAGTTGCTCATGTGGGTTATTCTGTTCAGGCTTGTGTTGTTTGACAGTGTCTGGATAATGGTTACTTGTTATATCTTGGAGATAGTAGTAAATATATGTACTTTTTTTAGTTTCTTTTTTACTTTTGTATCTATATGTTTTGCATGGTGGGTTACTAGTGTTGTATGTACGGCATAGTTGTTTATTCTTTTATAAATTTTTCATGTATTATTATAGTATGATCTATATTAGTTTATTTAATTATTCTACATTTTTATTTATTTTTATATAAGATACTTAGATGTTTCATCTATTGGTTACTTTGATATTAGGGTATAGTCTCCCTACTATCACATCATAAGCCCTCGCTACTAGTCCCCGACCTCTGGCATATGGGGAGACATGATTGAGGCATCATAACCAACTAGATCAGATTACTATTTTAGTGACATCTAGGCTGAGAAATTAAAATGAAAATGTCAACAACAAAAACAATTACAATTGGGGATATCACCATATTTTATTTGATGTAGATATTTCTATCTGAACATCCTTCTATAAAGTTTGGCATCCTTAAGAAGGTAACCAATTTTTAATACGCGTCTCTTGGAGATTTATTTAACCCATAAAAATATCCATTCAAATTTTACACATAAATTTCATCATTTTCAATTTCAAATCCACCTAGATTTTCAGTATAAACTTTTTTATCAAGTTATTAATTTTAAAAAGCATACATAACATACATCTAACTAAAATTTACCTTATTTTATAGTAATAGAAAGAAAAATTCATAAGGTTTCAATTATTTGTACTGGGGAAAAATCCTCATCAAAATCATTGCATAAAATTTCTGAATGACCATTAAAAATAATCTTTCTTGGTTTCATATCACTTCTCCATCTTAAATAAACTTGTTTTGGATCACCCAATTTTTACCAATTACATTTTTGTTATTTGGTTTGGGTATAAGTTCTCAAGTATCATTCTCATAAATCTAGACTAACTCTTCATTCCTAGCATGAATCCACAATTAATTACCAAATAAATCAGTGAAATATTTTTGCATCATCTTCTAAATAAAAATAAGTATGTGAAACAAAATCTTAGGTTATTCTTGTTTGAAATTTGTTTGCTGATCACCAATGATATTTTGTACTTGAACGTGAGTCCATAGCCTAGTATGAGATGTTTAAAGATATTCCTGATCATGATAAATAGCTGAGTCTGGTTCTTCAATTTTTGTTGCACCATTATTGTTTGATATAATTTCATGTTGTCTAATAAATTCTATTTCATCTTCTCTATAATTCTTAGGTACAGGTGTTTTTTTAAATTCTTAATCATATTTTTCAAGAACATTCACATCAATAAAATCTACTGAATTTTCAATTAATTTTGTGTAACATCTACAGCCTCTACCACAGGGAGAATATCCCTAAAATATCCCATCTTAAACACTTCGATCAAACATTCCATGATTTCAACTTTTTTTATGATGTTGTGACATCAAATAAAACCTTATGTGTTTTAAACAATCAGTTTCATTATTGATCATTTGAAAAGGCGTCATATCAGAACATGATCTATAAAAACATTATTTCTAATTATAAACAGATGTAATTATCACTTATCTCTATAAGTAATGAGAAATACCATGTTCAATTAACATTATATATCCCATCATCAATAAAAATCTATTTTTTCATTCAGAAACACTATTCTGATGTGCTCTATATGAAACACTAAACTCAAGAAGAATTATATATTTTTTCATGACAACTTAATAATTCTTTATTCTTGTATTCAGCATAATTATTTGGTAATAAAATCTTCATTTAAGGTCTAAATTGATTTTCATCTATTCTCCCAAAACACTTAAACATATCCAGAGAATCTAATTTATGATAAAAATTCATTATACATGTTATATGAGTAAAATCATTAATTTAAGAAATGAATTACTTATTTCCAAAATTTGATTTTATTCTTATTATCCTGCAAATATCAGATATATTCTAATCTTGGGGAATATTGGAATGAATTTCAAATTTTTTATGCACATAGTTTGTAATTTTCCCTAACTGAAAAAATGATCTACACCTATCTCATCATATTTTCATAAAAGAAATATCTCGAAAATATTCTCTCATATAAACCTTATCATATTCATCAAACACATATTTCCTAGCCATTTATTATGTAATTTATATTCTTCAATTATGATTAAATATCATGAATTTTGTACATAAACAACTTGAAACAAGTTCCGTCTCAAATTTTGTCCTCTTGTAACAAATTCTAGATCTTTTTTACTTTTAACGACTAAAATATCTTTTCTAAAAATAAATTTGTTGCCTTTATCACAATTTTGTGATGAACTTATAATTTGTTTCAGCCCATCAATAAAAAAGTATATTTTTTATTATAGTTCTTCTTACCCAATAATATCACATCCAATATCTTTGATTCTATGAGACTCCTCATTTACAAATTTATTTTTCCCTTATCTAAAATAATTAAAATTATTCACCAGGTTAAAATATACTATCTTCTATAATGATCACCTATATCAAAAATTCACGTTCATTCTCCTTTCGAATCATTGAGAGAGGTTTGTACAACAATAGATTTCTCCTTTCCCTTATCTTTCATCACATTAGACTTTTCCTAATTATTATAAATATGTTTCTATGTCTGAAACGAAATCGAATATCAATTAATAATATTTCCAGGATGAACATGTCTTTAAAAAACATTTCACAAAGATTGGATTATATTTTCAACCTGAATATCAACATTTTCAGGATTCCTTCTTTGAATGGTTTGAATACCCCTAAAAAATTTCTTCCACTTACTCTTGGGATACTTTTACTGATGTTGAGTGAACCAAAAAATATTTTTTTTTATTTCTAAATAAACCAAAATACAAGTATCATCGATATAAAGAATATTTCCCCACATAAATTTCACACTATCTAGAGTATTAATCTTTTTTCAACAATATTTTTACACTAAACAATAAGGCTTTGTTTCCCCCACATTATTTCTACTATCATTCAAAAAATTCTTCATTAACATTGATTTATTCCCTCATCAATATAATTAAATGTTTAAACGCCATTTTATTTGAACATTAAAATTTTCAAAATATCTGAATTTCAAAATTGTCTTTTATTGGTCACATACATTATTTTCTCGAATTCGTAATCCTCTAAACATGTCCATTCTTATTTTCATCCTATGAATCTAACATTTTTTAATATTTCCTAGGATCACATTTCTCATTAAATTCCACATTTCGAAAAGTTTATGTTTTTTAATTTCGTATCCCCTAACCAAATTAAGATAATTTTTTTGAATAAGTTATATATCTTCCACCATCAATTTTAACATTACTTCACCATGTTAATTTAGGTTCTTTTCATTTCCAATATTTTTATTCAAATGATCATTATCTTCGAGAATATTTTACTTCTCTTCAATATAATATTTTTTATTGTGTTTTAGAAAACATTCCTTTTTAAATAAATTATTTTTTTAAGACATGAAATATTTTGAACACATTATTTCAAGACTCTTTTCTATTTAAATTCTATATGAGTCTATTCATCTTTGGAACTATTGATTTTATAACCAAAAAACTCCTTATCACTTTATTTTTTTAAAATGAGTTTCATGTAAAGATTTATGTCAACTTATCAGCTTCAACTTCAATATCATCATCTTCATCATCCTTGTACAAAACATACCTTTTTATATTTGGATAAAAAAAATTTATTTCCCTTGGAATAATATTTATCAGTATTTTTACTAAAAAACATATTTAATTTCTATAATCAGTATCACTTACTTATTTATCCTTTATTTAGGGGGTAATTCATAGAAAAATTCCCAATATATCAACAACTAAAGAATTTTATTAAGAACATCACATTTTACTTCCCTATAAATATTTTCACATTTTATTCAAAACAATGATAAGATATTATCAAAATAATTAATAACCTCATATTTGGAGTTAGTTTCATCTTCTTAGTCATCTTCAATAATATTCATAGATTATCCTTACTTGACAACATTGATGAAATATTTTAGATCAACTTTTTCTTTGATTTTAACAAATTTCACTCTTCTAATTTCATATGTAATGAGAGTGAAATGAAATTCATATGGAGATAATTTTTTTACATCCCTATCATCCAAATATGAATAATTGGTATCAAAACTCTTCATGAACAATTCATAATATCTTCTCAACAATAGTTTCATTCTAAATCTATTCACCTTGAAATCATATAGTACTCAAAATATCATTTACCCTTTTGATGAAGTATTTAAAGGATTCATACTCCCCCATTTAGTGTACTTCATACATAAGCCTATGGATTTTTAATTCTTCTTTCTTAAAATTTGTATTAGATTAATAGATTTTTCAGCTTTGTCCAAATAATAATTGTATTTTTGATTCCTTTTCCATGAGAAATTCCATTTTATAGAGTAAAGAGAGTTAATAATTTCTATATATTCCATATTTTTCTATATTTTTCTTATTAGCAGATGTAAGAGGAACATTCTCATCATGAGAAGGAAATCTATCTATATGAGCTTCCATAACATCATAACCAACATAAGATATGGAAATATTATATTATTATATATATATATAATTCTATTCCAAAGAAAACTAAAATCCCCTTACAATTCACACAATTCAAATTTTCAATAATAAAATTCTCTTCAAACATCAGAAAAGAGTAAATAAAGAGTTTCATTCCTCTAATACCAATTGGAATGTCCCTCATGGAATCTATGTAATAAATTATAGTGGAGGGGTGATTCAGTTATATATTTCTCCTTTTATTTTGTATTTATTGTATAAAAGAGTTTTCATCCTATTAAATATATATCACTTCACTGAAATTCAATCATTCACACAACCATAAGAACTCAAATATTTACACAGTTTTCTACTCAAAAGGAGTATATAGTATTTGGAAAACATTTGAAATAATAAAAATGATCAAATTCACTAGAATACGTTAATTTTTTATATGGATACAGCAAGTAGGAAGTATCCATACAATTTTAAAGAATGATGATAAATACAGCAGTTCGTATTCTTATTTTACACAATAATATGTTAATCTGTTTATTAACAAGTTTAGAAACATTTACCATTATGTTTATAACATTTTCCATAAATTTATTAATCAACAATAACTTTTTAAACTCTTCCAAAAAAATATTCTCATTCTTTATTAGCATTATGTAAGAACACCTTCTCTGAATTTAGTATAAAAACACAGTTTGATACCCCAGTCTGATTACCCAGTCTTCTAAACACTCTGACAGATAAGTTTAGAAATAAGTTCTTTTATACTTCACTATCCTTCAAAATATGTCAGGTCGATTTTTCATTCCAATATTATAGATTAAAATTGCTTATTCAATACAAAAACCATCCATTGAAAAAAAATTCTATAAATAAATTCAAAATCACAAACTCTAGTTCTCATGAACTCTTCCATGAATTAACCATGATAGTGTCTGTTTTAATTCTATCACTTTATATTGGTCTTCCCTAATAAGAATATGCATGAAATAAAAATAGTTTTCCACTCAATTAAATTACTTAAAATATAATTTATTAATTATTTACACTTCATTTTCTATAATTAAACTCTTCTGGGACCATCTAGAAACATATTTAATGTTCAAAACTCTACTTTGAATTCAAAAATATCAGTATACAATTTCTAATAAAAAATGTGTCTGTAAGATTTCATGCATCAGATGACCTATTAGATTAAATAATTTATTGATGAGTCTTGAACGTATTAATGGAATCCATACCACTTTTTCCTAACCCGTTGAAAAAATAATAATCTATGTTCTCACACCAATGATTCTAGTAAAATTAAAATAGTTGATTACATTTTTGTAACTTCTAAAGACTTCAATTTCATTCAATAACGTCAATAAAAACATCAATTTGTTGCACATTTTCATCTAATTACTTAGTCTATTCAACTTCTTGTTAGTCAGATGAGACGGACTCTGGTGAAACATAGAATCCTATGATGTGTCAATATCAGACCCATTCGATGCATTTTTAACAAACAATGTTTCAGATAGATTGATGTTAATAACTCTTTTCATTCAAAGTTAATAGCTCTTGATCATTGGAAACATTTTGGGAAGTCAAATTTTATATATATTTTATGACTTATAGGTGAAAATTTCTATTCTCAATGATTATTTATTTGATTGGTCAGTTCATCCAATGGATCAGTTGATCAACACTTACTCAAATCATCTCGATTTTTGAAATTCAAACTTCTTGCTTTTAAACAACCTCAGCATCTGATAAATTTCTCAAACTGATGATCTATATCTAGAAAACAGAAAAAATTGGAAAAAACAGAAAATCACATTTCATCAATTTCTAATAATATATCATTATTAAATAAGTACATATCCATTATTTTTAGAATAATGAGTTCATCAAAGAACTATTTTATTTACAACATTATTTGTTACCTTACATATGAAATTCTATGTTCAGAATATCATCATCTTTCCTTTAACCAAAATATAATAACATGATATTTTCAATGATGTAGATAAGATGATTTTCTATAATGAATCATTTAATTTATTGTGCTAAACAACTCTTTCTACATTCTATATAACATAAAACTTATTATCCTAATCGAATGACTCCACTCTATAATGAATAGTTTATTACATTTCAAATAAGTGAATAACATCATAACTGAAAGCATATATTGGCGGACATTCCAAATAATTCATATTCTTATATTCTAAGTTTTCTACTCCTATATTTCGTCACCTGATGTACAAAGTGATGTCATTTTTTACGGAAAAAATATAATACATTCAGCAAACAAATTATTCTTGTAATCCAAAAAACCACTTCCCTTCATTCGGTTTCATAAATACAACATCAAACCAACTTGGTACCTATAAGTATGTCATAGGATCAATTTTATGCATGCACACAATTTAATAGGTAACTATGAAATAGATAAGTGCTAAAAATGTGGTTGTGATCACTAACCAAGAGGTCGTGTGTGGGAGTGGGAGTGGATCGAGGGTTGGGTGGGTTGAGCACTCAAAAAAATTAAAATTTTATCATCACTAAAAAAATAGGTGATAAAGGGTGAGTTTTTCATCATTAAAAAAAATCATTGATAAATTATTCACTTCATATTTCTTCTATCTCGTGTTGATAAAAACAACCATTATCAGTTCTCATTTCTAGTTCTGATAAATTGGGCCTTTATCTATGCATTTTTATTGTTGAAAACCAACCATTTATCAGTGATTTTTTAGCACTAATAATGACTTCTATTGTCATCAGTTTTTATATTGTTGGTAATGGTTGAGGCCTTTTAGGAGTGTATATGCTAACAAATCTTCTTTAGATCTACAAATCCAATTTATAGAACTTGTAAAAGCATGATCTATAATGGTTAATATTGGATTTCATATTTTTTAAATACAATATTATAATTATTATTGGCCTTATAAATAAAAAAACATGATTCCCATATCAAATATTACAAAGATATTTTTTATTATAAAATAAAATCACGTAACATTACAATTAATAATGTTAAAAACAACATTATTCTATAATAAATAATAAAATAATGAGATATTCTTATTTTCATTATTTTAAATAATTATTGTTCATTATGAATTGAAATAAATTCCGTATTTTTTTCCTCATGTCATCACTCACCCACTTATTCTTCACTCCATCATCATTCCCCCATATCATTGGTTTACATGTGTTCATCATGGTACCTTAACATCCTTGCAATTGCAGAAGTTATTTTTCCCCATATCAATTAAAATGATGCCTGATGATTTCTACTACATTTTGATCATTATTGTTAAAATATTGATTTGTACAAGGTTATAGTAGTACTATATTTCTATACTATTCCCTTAAATAAGGAAAAATCACTCAAATATTCTATCCTGATTATTATAGGTACTATACCAAGAGGTTCATTTAGAGGGAATTATTTGTGTATGTTTTAGTGTATGATGATTATTTATTAAATATTTTTTATCCTAATATTTTATCGGACTCAGATCCTTTCTTATTATTGATAGTTATAGTTTTTCTGGAACTCTTTATGACATCCATGACATTTTCATTAACCAATGGTTATTGGATTTTGTTGCGTATATATGATTAGAATACATCATATTTAGAAAAAAATGATGGAAATGTGCTTTTATTTTCAAACATTTTTTGATCCAAATTTTTATCCATTTATCATATGTGGATACACAAAAACACATGTATGTATACATATATATATCTATAGATTCTATCCATGGATGGACCTTCAGGATAATCTTTTCCCTCTTAATGTATTTTGGGTTTTATTTTTATAATGTCAAGTTCTTGTGTATATTTTTATTACATCAATGGTAACATTTCATTTTCATTTAGCTTATCGAGACTATTATAATTTTATTACAAAGAATATATATATAAATTCCATCCAAATCTCTTCATTGAAATTTTGTTTATTAATGTGTATAGCCATTAACCCATTCTCGTTATAGGGAATATTAGATATCAATTTTCTATGCATATTTCAACGGTGATGATGCACCTAAGGATAAAAGGAATAATAATTAAAAATTAACCCATTCTCTTTATATTAATCCTTACTGTTACTAAATAATACTTACCTTTTTATTAACTCACATTCTAAAGATATTTCACAATATTTTATATAGAGATAAATCTAAAAAATATGAGATGTGATATATTTAATTAACCAAGAATTTATGTATTTTATTTCATCATGAAATTCATCTTATGTTGGGTTCATGGTGGAACATATCACAATGTGAAGTGCTATGATATTTCCCCTGAATATGGAGAAGAAAAAATTCATATCATGTACATTTTTTTCTACTTACATTCCTATTGTCGGTGGTTAGTGAGGTTTATGGGAGGTTTTGGGAGTCTTTATTGGAGGATGGATCTACAATAGAGCAATTGTAGGATATTCACATCTTTTAAGTAGGATTCAGTGCTTGAAATGGTGGTTTAAGACCTATGTTGCTGGATACTTTTCCACATCTAAAGTCTCTAAGGCGGAACCCAGGATATTTATTACACATCATGTAGGTGTAATTCACAATTTTTATTACAAAAAATATGATGTGATACATTTTCTACTAAAGACATATTTTTTGAATTCCCATGGAATTCAAAGAATGTATATGTAATACACTACATTAAACTAGTGGATCCTATATTTTATGTTTTATTCATGGAAATATTTTTTCATTAATCCATGGATACTATCTCTCTCTCTCTCATTTCTAATTAACCATAGGATCCCTTAGGGGATATTATTTCTCTCTTCCCCCTCTTTAATTCATTGGATTTGGTTGATCCCCATTGACCATCCATCGTATGTTCTTCTACCTTCTAGGTGGGTTTCTCCTATTATTCATTGTGGATCTCCCTATAGAGAGGAAGTTTCAATTTAGATCTTGATTTGGGATGAATTTTGATTTCCCTTATGTTTGGTGTAGGTTCATATGATATATCCCATTTGTGGTTATGGTTTGTGGGTGTTTCTACTTTGTATTTCAGTGCGCAATGAGTTAGAAAATCTTCCTCAAGAAAGAGAAACCCTTATTTTACATTATTATTTATCATCCAAGAGGGGCTATCATTTTTTACCTATTGGGAAGGTAGTACTGTATTAATTGAATAAAAATAATTGGATAATTTAAATTGAAGTGGGATAATGATAATAATTTAGATTCTTTAAATTATTTGATATTATGATGTTATATTGATTCTACGAGAATGAATATATTAATGAATATTTTTGCCATTGGGGTATTTTTTGTAACAAGATATTATGTGTTGTGACTACTATGCATGTTGTGATATAACTATAAAATCCAAATTTTATAACCTCTTATATATGTATAATTAAATTTTTTTTCCCTGGGATTATGAGTTTTTTGATAACACCCCTAAAATAATGTGATAGGTGATAAATGAACCATTACTGAATCTTTAAAATTTTCATGATGTTTTGTAATTTTTTTTTCATGATTATGGTGGGGTGAGGTGTTTTTTATTATGGTGTGGAATTAATCGGTGAGATGTTGTCATGCTTTTAGGTGGTCGAGGTGGTGTTTTTTTGGATTTTCTTTTGGGGTGGTGAGGTGGTGGTTGTTTGGACATCCTTTTGGGGTAGTGAGGTAGTAGTTATTTGGATGTTCTTTTAGGGAAACAATAATGTGGTTGTTTGGTCATGCATTTGGGACAATAAGGTGGTGGTATTATGGATATGAGGGGTTCCTTGTGAAGTGTTGTTGCATTTTTTTAGATTCCCCCGTAGTCATGGAATAATTTTTATAATAATTGAAATGGTTGTGGTTTTGTTTGAAAAATGGGATGTAAAGGGATAATTAGTAAATAAATGATGGGATGTGAGGTTAAATTAGGTAAATTCATAATAATGAAATGAATGGGATGGATACTTTAAATTGGTTTGAAATGTTAAATGTGGCTTGTGACTTGTGTGGTGTTATGTATTTAATAATATAAGAAAATGTGGTGATGTTGTTAGTTGGTTAGTGATTTTTCGCGATCCTATAGGTTGTTCTTTTGTGTGTCTATATGTATTGACATTTATAATTCGAGATTTTAATATAGTCACCCCACCGGAATCAAGCATTGTGTATCGATACTCGTATTTTCACATGGTAGGTGTTTTTCCTGAAATATGATGAGGAGGAAATGTGGATAGTTACCCAGTCATTCCCACTCACTCTTCTTTGAGAAAAAGGAATTTCACATACTATCATGGTCAGAGGTCTAGTAGTATACTAGATGGTGGTTGTGATATCCCATGTGTCTTTGGGAAGTATATGTAGCCACTATACTTTTGGGGAAGTGAGCATAGGTGTTTTCTAGTAATATTTGATATAGCCTCTGTGTCTGAAAATGTTATGATATGGGATGAGCTGTATTAATTTGGGAGTTTTTCATGGTAGGAGGATGGAATGAGGTTGTTGTCTTTCTTGTTCACAATACCTTACTACTCCTGTTATGATTTTTGATGGCTTGTGGCCCATGTGTTTTCAGGTGAGATGTGGTGTGGATATTCATGTGGGGATGGGAGCCCAGGTTCTATTGGGAGAGATGGGTTGTGAATAGGATTGTAGAGAGGTGTTGTATTCAGATGAGATGGATGTTCTAGGATGTATGTTGTTATGGCGTGTTGGAGGAATTCCAGTGGGAAATTGGTGTGGAAATCCATTTATAGATGTGACTCATCTTAGATTATATATAATGGTTTTTTAGTGGCTATTCCTTAGTGAGGTTTGGGAAGGATGATTGAATTATTACATTTTTTTGGTTCGATTTTTTCCTCACATGGGCATTATATGATTCTATCATATGTTTATAAGGTATTTTTTTCCAACTAAGTATACTGGTATTATCTCTCTATGTATACAAACTATTTTCTAATTTCCTTGAGGATTACATGAAACATAATAGAAATTACTATCTCAAACCGTATAGAGATTCTATATCACTTCTGGGGATTTCATTTTGGATATTTTAATTTTAGAAACATTTATCTATAACATTTTTATTTATACATGCATTGTGGTATGGTTTTGGTTACATTTATATAATATCATAGTGTTGTTTATGGATGATTAATCTTATTTCCAGATCCTACATTATTATAGAGGGTAATGCCTAAAATTTCATGCTATTTTTATACCCTTATTTTTTTTCACCAATATGGATACCACTAGAGTTAGGACTCATGGGTCATTATCAGTATCCAATCATTGTGTTATATTTGAAGGGATAGAGTCACGATAGAGTGGTATCAGATTTTAAGGTTCAGAGATATAATGGATTTTGGAGTATTGAATAATGATGATTGAATTGGATGGTATGGAAGCAATTCCACTAGACCTTCGTGTGTGATATAGGATAGGGATCCCAACTAGGACACATGATTTTAGGGTGCTCCATGAGAAAGTGAATGGACTATGATCTTATTTAACAACCAAGTGAGGTGGGACTATTTTTGGGGTAGAGACCTAGGATATGTCATGCAACCTGATTACTATTGTTCTTGTTAGACATTGGTTTTTTAGAGTTATTTAAATAGAATTAAATTATTCTTAATAAAAATACACAGTATATGGGAATATTATATACATTATTACACTTTAAGTTGTGGTTTTTTTCATCATTTGTGTGTGGCGTATGCTATTTTGGATCAGTAGGATGATCTACTTGATCTCCATCTGGTTGGCCAAGTATAGAAGGATGAGTCTTAGCATAGGGTTTTTCACACATTCTAGTGGTATGTATTGACATAGTATGAGGGTAGTGTTTTATATGTGGATAGAGAGACTTAGATGGAGGATCTCAAAATCACTTTCATTTTTATGTCATCCCTAGTGGGACACATGGTTCCTTTGTGAGTTAGTAAAAATTTGGTAAGATTCACATAAGTTGTTTGAATTATATCAAAGATATCTGAAGTAGGAATATGTTTCATGGGATTAATTTCATATAGAGTTATTCATAGAGTTCCATTCATCGACCTTGAAGGTAGGGAAAATCCCTAAGACTCTATCTCTTTAGTCGGGTAGTATGTCAGTGTTGGATTCTGGAATCAAGTTAATGGACCTTCTGCACTTTTCTCTAGATATTTTTCCATATGATTAGTCTCATGTGAGACAACATAAGGAGGCACTCTATAATTATATCATGTATTCAACTACTACATTTTTCCATTGTATCTTGAGTTTCAGAAGAAGTTAGATGTGATCAAGATGATGCACTTGTTATGAGGCTTACTATGAGACATCAATCGATTGGGTTCCAAAATGAGATGTGTTTTTAGTGGAAGGTTCTGGAACTAAAATCATTATGATCCTGACCATCATGGATCTGACCCCATAACCTTACTTTTTTACCTTTTACGACCAAGGGTTTTTATGAACATCTTGGGCAATTTGTGCCAGTGTGCTTTGAATATGGTGGTTGTGGCCATCATTAGAACTGGTTCTCAATGGCCCTTCTATCTTTATTTGTTCAGTTATATTTAAATAGCACCAGTCATAGTAAAACATTCTAGTGATACCATTTATGTAGAATGAGAAGTTGGATTTTTCTCCGCTGAGGGGAGATGGAGCTAGTAGGGGATGACCATGGGATTTTCCTCATGTTTGTGGAATCCAATACACATTTTTTATATATATATGGTATTATCAAAGAGGAAGAGGACATAATAATGGTTAGTGTCATATGGTGGAGGTTTTCAATCCATGATTATAGAGATCATCATATGTATGATCAATTTATTTAGTACAATTATTTTCTCATTATTTTATTTAAGGTATTTCAATCAATTATTTCACCCACTCAAGTCTATGCTTTGGGAGTAGATGTATAGAGGTATTCAATTACATAGTTTTGACTACATCAGTTAGAGGAAAACCTATCATGTTGGATGTATACCGAGGGTGTAGACTGATGATGGTGCCACATCAATCCCATAGGTATCTTTTTTCCTATATATGAATCCATAAAATGTCATCCTAGTCATCAATTTTTTATATATTGTATGTATTTATATAAACTAATTCTTGAGGAGAGTCATGTTCTTCGATGTGGATGGCTAGTTTATGGGTTTCATTAGAGAGAGGTTTTATCTGGTCGGCTATTAGATTCCAGATCAGTTTCTTTTTGTATTGAATGACATTTCAATGGAATTAGTGGGTTCTTGGATAGTGGGTTCCTATGGGTCTTTAGGGAGTCTTTAGATGTTTTTCCTTTGAGGATTTTATTCTACCCCCTTGACGAGATGTTGAATTCATGATAGACCTACAACCTGGAGCTTCCCCAGTTTCAAGGGATTTGTATATGATGGATCCATATGAGTTAATAGAGTTGAACATTAAAAAATATGGTCAGATGTTGAATGGTTTTATCCATCCTAGTACATCACCTTTGGGGACTCTTGTGTTGTTCTCCATGTAGTTAGATTGTATTTTGAGGTTGTGTATAGAATACCAAATGTTTAATCAGGTGAGAGTCAAAAACAATTTTCCCTCTTTTGAGGATAGATAGTCTCTTCGAAGATAATATAGGGATGAGATTATGTTATATGATCAATCTATGTACTGGATATCAAAATTTTTGGTTTTAGGAGGTCGATATCCTATATACCGCCTTCGTATATATGTATGGGCTCATAGAATTTATAGTGATGTCATTCGGTGTTACAAATGAACCATACATGTTCATGGGGATTATGATCTCCGTGATTCATGAGTTTCGAGACCTATTTCTAATCATATTCAATGATGATATCTTTATCTACTCAATGTAAGAGCTGGAGTATTCCAATCATCCTAGTAGAATATTTCATTTTATTTTACCTCACTCTCATTTTGGAATATTGCCTATGTGTAAACTCTAGACATGATAGGTGCATTTACATAGGCATCTGGTTACTCATTAAGGTGTATTAGTAGACACATTTAGGTTTGATGATGTTATTTCATTGGGAGAACCCAAGAACATAGAATATGTTCATAGTTACCTTGGTATTGTAATTTAATATTTGTGTTTTGTGCTCGATTTCTATCGAGTTATAGCCACATTATCATATTTCACCATGAATGCCCATACTTTTGTGTGTACTAATCATTTTCATGTATCATTTACTTTCTTGAATGGGGAGTTGTTTGATGCTATAGTGATTCAATTTCTAGAGTAGTTTGGTATGTTTTTGGTTTTTTGTGAAAATTCTCATTTGGGATTTCAATTTGTGTTGATGCAATAGACATAATTGATATATTATGGTAATAGTGCGTTATTTTCCCATGTTATTACTATTCAACCAAGGATTGGAGCTAGTTGTAGTTGTATTTGAACTAAATTTTGGGAAACATGACCCTATTGGTGAGAACTTTTTAGTCTTCATGGATTACAAAGGTTTGATGTATATATTTTCTCAGTGGGATCTAAACTTGAGGTAGTGGGGGTGGGTAATGTTTAATCAGCATTGTTATTTTGAGATCTACTTAATCATAAGAAAAGGTAATGTTGTGGATTATGATTTGATCAAGAATTTTGTAAAGTATGATGTTTATGAGTATAAGGATGCTTACAGATAAATGGATGAGTTGGAAGACTTGCACATAAATGTAGTGGTCCATATTGGTAGAGGATATTTTATTTAGAATATGGTGTGGTATTGTTTATTATAGTAACTGGAGGTATCTATCTGGGTGACTCATATATAGAGGATATGTGTTATCGTGTGGGTTCACTATGATGCTATGGAGGGATGTTCAGAGGATGGTCAAAATATGAGGATACTTCATTGGAGGTTGTTTTTTCTACTAGTGATGTGTGGGTTTCCTTTATTGAGTTTCAAACATCACCATTGGAATTATACATATGATTTTCCATGATGTATATTTCTTCTAGGATGCATTTTTTCCCTATAAGAAATGATAAGTGGATGAGTTTGTGGAAAAGTGATTGATTTGAAAATAGATAAAGTTAGAGCGTCATGTTCCTTGTGGGTTTTATATCCTTTTGTGGTTATTGAGTGGAAATGGGATGAAATCTCAATGATTTTATTAGTAATTGTTTCCATTCTCATGGAGGCCATGATGTTATTTAGGTTATCATGGATCAGTTGAAGAAATCTACCCACTTCTTAGTGAATATGGAATCTTGTTTAGTGGTTTCATTTTCTATGAGTTTTGTGGATTTGGTGGTGAGGTTTCATTGAGTTTTGAGGTCCATTTTACTAGACCTAGATTCATGTTTTTCCTCATGATTCTACAGGGGATTATAGTATACTTATGGCACTCAACTGGCCTTAAATACTCTCCACACTCAGATTTACGGAGAGAGAGTGAAATATCCAGACATTTGAGTTTATATTTTGGAAATGTTTCTTGAACATTGGTGGATCTTGGGTGTGTCACCTACCATTGGATGATTCTTCATACAACAACAGTATTCATTCTTCTATTGGAATGGCACTATTTGAGGCATTATAGGGAGACTGTGTCGATCTCCACTGTGTGGGACAGAGGTTAGGGTGGCCATAGTTTTTGTTCTCAATGTAGTTTAGAGAAAAAGAGAGACTTTTTAGTTGGATCCAAAAAGGGTGAAAGTAATGTAACACTATTATAAGTATTATTTCAATATTTGGAGGAGACCCTTAGAGTTCATGTTTAGGGGAAACGTGTAATAGATCGTTTCCATTTTATGTTGAAAGTGGATATTTTGAAGGGGTATGATTTACCCCAATTGTTAGGGACATTTTAGGTGTTGGGGTATGTTGGAGATGGGGATTCTGGTTTTTTGTTTCTACCATGACATGAGTGGATCCAAGACATCTTCAATGTCTCTCATATTTATCGGTATATTCTTGATGACTCCCATTTCACTGACTGTGAGAGTTGGATATTGAGGATGACTCTATGTTCATAGAGTGGATAGTATATTACCAAGTCCTCCAAGATAATCCATTTCATGGATGGACCATTTATTTGGTTTTTGTTTTTTTGAGTCATGGTGTGCTATAAGATATTACGATGGAGAACAATATGTAAATGTGTTCCTAGTACCGAGATCTGTTTTTTAGTTTTTCCTTTATTCTTTTTTTTCAGGTATGTGATGTTTATATATTTCTATATTATGATATGTGTTATTTTCCTTGATGTATGATGTGTGAGAAAGATCCAAAATTTTAAGATCATATAAACTCATTATTTATAAATATTCATTAAACTATGATGAGATTGAATCAAAGATGGTGAGTCAACTCCACCTAGAGTAGATAGTATCTTGAGAAGATTGATGGAATTATCTAATTTATATGTTTGAGGAAATGAATTTGGATGGTTTTGAAGGTTGATGGTTTTGGATGTATGTAGTGTGTATTTTCTTATTTATGTAGATGTGTGGTGATAGGATGGTGCAATATGTTTTTTGTAAATTTGGTTTGGTGTGTTAGGGTAGTGGTAGCATTGAGGAATAAAGAGATCCTTTAGTGGTATCTCATAGAGTGGTTTTCTGAACCCCATTCTTTTTAGGTATTGGTTATGTTTCTTATGGGAATGAATCATTTTAGAGTTATCTAGTGTAATTTTGTATACCTTCTCAAGCAGTTACATTGGTAGTTTGGGTGGTTGGTGGTGTTTTTGGGAGGTCCTAGGAGTGTTCGGTGGAGGCTGGAGTTGTAGTAGAGCTGCTGCTGGAAGTTCACATAATTTAAGTGGAGGTCAGGATGTGAAATTATTGTTCTCAATGACTTATAAAAAGGATAGGGGAACTCCTGAGATGGATTATACATTAGTTAAGTGAAATTCATATTGAGTATTAAATATTGGCTAAGGAAATGTTTTTTCATCAAATGATGGATTTTGTGAATTCTTATGGAATTTATAGCATGTATACATATTACACAACATTAAAATTGGTGTGTCTCTATTTTTTATGCTCTTTTCATACACAATATAGATCATTATGTTGATCATTATCTCCATATCATTTCTGATGAACCCTGGTCACCCTAAAAATATATTCTGTCACTCTTCCACCAACTTAAATTCATTGGATGTGGTTTCTCCCTATTGGAAATCTATTTTATGTTATTCACCTTTCTTGGTGGTCTTCTCCTATTAATCAATCAAAAACCAACTAAAATTAATTGTTTGTGGATTAGGGAGTCATTTGGAAAATATTTTGATGATCCTTGAGTGAAATGTAGTTTTATTAGAGGTTTCCCATGTGTAGTTGTGGTTTGGCGGCGTTTCTTCATCGCCTTGCGGTGCACATAATTTTGTAAATGCTACCATGATATAGGGATACCGTAATTTATATATATTATTTATCATTCATAAGGTGAATACATTTTTTAATTTATGGGTAGGATTGTAAGGGAATAATTAAATATAAATAATTGTTAGAATGAAATTGAAGGGGGAAAGGGGAATGATTCACATGCTTTTACAACTATTGATATTAATAAGTTATTATTATTGTACTAGTTTGAATGCCCCATTAAAAATTTTGGATGTTGGGGGATTTGTTTTCACTAGATGTTATGTGATGGGACTATTGATCCTATTTCTATTATTTTCATATCACCTGATAATAGAAATTGTCTGACCACATATATTTCCTTATTGTAATGGTTACCCCATGATTATTCATTATGTGAAAACACTCATAAAATAAATTAAATGGTGTTAACATCCCCTTTGATAAATATGTAAAATGTTCTTGATGTGTTATGATGTGTGCGTATTCTTGTGGGGGGGAAATGTTTTTCGATGTGATGTGGTGCAAATGGGTGAGATGTGGTTGTTCATTTGGGGTAGTGAGGTTGTGGATTTTTGGCCATTCTTTTGTAGAAGTGATCCGGTTGTTAGTTTTCCATGATTTTTGGGTGGTGATGTTATGGTTTTTTTTCATGATTTTGGGGTGGTGAGATGGTCATGTGATAGAGATTATGGGAAGATTATGATTTCAGGTTTTGTTGTGCTACATGCCTGGGTAGTGATAGAATAATTGATTAATAATGATTGAAATGGATGGGGTTTGGTTTGGTTAATGAAATAGAAATGGATTGTGGATAAATAAATGATCTGGTGTGTGGTTAAATTTGGTTGATTATATATAATTAATCAAAAGGAATGTAATATTGAAATTGGTTGGATGTGTGAAATGTGACTTTGAGATTGTGTTGTGTTATGAATTTAGAGGTTGAAGTGAAAGTAGTGATGTTTACAGCTAGTTAGTATTTGGTTCTAAACCAAATGGCTAGTCATGTTTATCTATATATGTATATAAATTTATATTCCACATGATTTCTATACACACCACACCCATATCGAGAACTATATGCCAAAAAATTATTTTAATAAAAAAAAATTGAACATCATGTGAGGATGATGTGTCCTTGCTTGTGGGGTAGATACCCCATGTTTCATTAGGTGAGATGTATTATGACCATTCTTGTTCACTGGTGTGGTATTTATAAGAGATGGAACTACTAGGATGTATGAACTTCATGCATAAGACAAGCATACTAGTGGGAAATCATGTGGGGTACCTTTTACCGATGTTACTCATGTTATATTATATAACATGGCTTGTGTTATGTGGTGACCATGCCTTGGTGAGGTTTGGTATGGATATTTTACCCATTATGTGTTTTTGGTTCTGTTATTTTCTTATAGGTGCATTAGTATGCTTGTTTTTAATGTGAATGAGAGGTTTTGGTCTTCCTACTTTGTAAACTTGTATAATAACCATATGTATATAATGTTTTTAATGTTTTCTAGAGGATTATATGGACTATTCAGAACATTTCTGTATCAGACCTGTGATAACTTCTATTTCTTATATTTATTTTGGATTTTGGGTATTTTAATTGGAGAATTTTATTTGTATCAGTTCTATTTAAAAATTCATTTTGTTATCATTTTGGATTATTTTATATTATGTCATGGTGTCATTTGTTGAGGATTCATATTATCTCCTAATTTTACATTATCATAGAGGGTAATGAATCCCATTTCATATGATTTTTATACCCTCGGTTCAAGTCGCCAACCAAGGGCATACCAAAGTCCAAACTTAGGGGGCCATTATCTCTCCCCCTCATTGTGGTATATTTGGAAGGAGGGGTTCATGATAGAGTGGCATCATAGATAATGGTAGAGAGATGGGATGGTGTTTTGAGTTAGGTGGACATATGATTTCATAGATTAGTATGACAATAGTTCTAGTTGACCATTGTTCATGCCATTATCCTGGGAGACTATCTAGGAAATTTGAATTTAGGGACCCCTTTATCAAATTCATAGACTATAATATTATTGAATGACTAAAATTGGTGGAACTGTTTAGAGGGTAGAGACCTAGGATAGGTACATGTATCAAGATTACTTGTGTTCCTATTTCTACTGGGATTTTTTGGGAAGGTTAAAATTAATTCAAATAATAAAAATAAAAATCTATACTACATGGACATATGGAATACTTTTTCCAATTTTGTATCTCACACCTATCCATTATTTTTTATTTTCTTAGGATATAAACGTTAAATAGGGAAATCCAATTGATTGTCATGGGGTTAATCAGGCAGAGCATGATGAGGCTTGGTAGAAGATGTTGTGCATTGTCCAACAGAATGATATAGGGAAGTAGAAGTGAAGTGTTTCAGATGTGGAGATAGAGAGCTGGAAAGAGTACCTCAATATATTTTAATGTTGATATGGGGCCTAGTGGGAAACAATTTCAGAATGGAAATTTGTCATATGTGGGGAACTATTCATTTGTGGTCGGTGATGTGTCTTAAAGATTAAAAGGAGGCATATATTTCATGGGTCGAATTTCAAAAATATTTCATGTAAGAATTTATTTCATCGACCATAAAGGTAGTAAAGATGAAGGTGCTTCATTCTCTTAATAAGGGATGCATGTTAGTGTGGTAGTTCATAATTATTGTCATGAACCATATGTTCTTTTCCCGAGATATTTTTCTATATGAGAAGTCTCATGAGATATGCCATGAGAAGGTTCATTATCCTTCTATCTAGTCGAAATTTACTAGTTTTTTTTCCAATGTATATGTATTCTTAAAAGAAGGATATGGTGATGAAGATTATTCACTCACAATGTGGTTTACAGTTATGGAGGAATCAAAAAGGTTCCTTATAAATAATTGTTATTAGTGATAAGTCTCAGAAACCAAGGGTATTTAAGTTTCAACCCATGGGGGTTCGAACTCATTACCTTCCATTTCAACCTTCGGGTTCCTCTGGGTGTCAAGATCTTCCTAGGGGAATTTTTATAGTGTTATTTCTATGTTGTTTGTTTCCCGCATCAAAACTGGTGCATAGTGGTCCTTTGAACTTAGTTTGTTGGATGCGAAGGGGTTTTGAACCATCTCCATCAGTAGTTTCATGTGAGATCATTTCCTCAATAGTAGCATCAGGCTTATACGCCATTGAGGGGATATGAAATATCAAGAGTATAACTTGAGGATATTCTAGAAGTTCAACGATGCTGACCTGAGCATCGTCATATAGCTAGTCATCAGCAGAGTGGTGGAGGAGTTGGGTGTGGTCTGTTGCACATAGTGGTGGAAGAGGTTCTGGGTGGAAGATATCATCTTAGGTAAAATCAATTTGTATCATACCCTTGTTTTTGGATTGTTCGATTCAGAATCATCTGAATTCTTTTTTACACCTTCCCTAATCTATGCTTTGGGACTAGATGTAGATAGGCTTTCCCTGTCCCTGGTGTTGAATATGGTACTCATAGGATCGACAATTTTGTTATGTCTACTTAGGTCGTAGTGTGGTGATGGGTCCATATATGTAATGTGGTGATATTTTTATTGTTACATATGTATCCATAACATGTTATCCTATGCATCAATTTTTTTATTTTTTATATTATGTTATCGAATACCATTGAAGGAGAGTCATGTTCTATTATTAGGATGGTTAGTGTGTGGTTCCCAATGGAAAATGGGGTTTTCAGGTGGCAAGTCATCATGTAGGGCCCCTTCATTCTCTATTGTTCTATTTTTCATTGGAATCAGTAGACAGTGGGACAATGTGTTTCTCCAGGTTCATTAAAGAGATTTTGGATGTTTTTCATGTGGAGGTTATAACACTACACCATCGATGAGATGTTGAGATTGGGATTTACATGAAACCTAATTCTTCTTTGATTTCAACGGATCTCTATCGGATAATTTCACTTTGGAATTAGGCTTAAACAAGTGCCAAACTTTTCATAAATATTGTTTCTAAAATACCCGCTATTTGTTTTGACAATGGAAAGTTTTTTTAAATTAATTATTTCAATTTATGTGTTTGGAATTTGGTAAAATGGATTACATATTTGGAATTAGTAGGTCCAAATTATGTAATTAAGACTCTTTTGTTTTTGGAAATTATGAATAGTAACGACGGCAATTATCTTTATTTATCTTGATTAATGAGTAATCGGGTAGTTAAAGATAATAAGATAATATCATAATAATAATAAATGTCCACAAAATGTGTCCTAAGGATACTGGTTGTCTCATGGAAGACCATGGGATGCCTTGTGAATAACTTGGGGGCCCCATGGAATCACTTTTGTGAGAAAGTGTCTTTTTATCTTTTTATTTTTAAAGAATGTTAAATGTAACAAAAAATGTATCACCTAAGTAAAACATATTTAATTTTGACTAAATAAATGATATCTTAGACTATAAATAGTCATTGTAAAGCTAAAAATATTTCCTACATCATAGTATTTTTTTTATAATTTTTATACATTAAATAAATTAAATTATTTATGACATCATGATGATGCAGCGATGACCTCATTATTTAACGATTTAAATAAAATGGGAAGATAATGTAAAATCTAAGACCTACACATGTCAATAACCTATTGGATGGGTGGACTTAGAACACTTATCACCTTATCCTCGAAAAAAATCAATGTGGGAACATTAAAATCTGAAACTCATTCTAAAATAAAGTAACATTTCATTACTTTCAAAGAGTTCCCCTCCTCTCCTCTTATAAAAGGCCCCCACCACTACCTCCATACCCACACTTCCAAAGCCTTTGTCTCGGCCAACCCCTGCCCATTTTGTCTCTCCACATCCCTATCTAACTCATTGAAGCCTCACTTTGGGCAGAAGTCTTCCCAAGGAAGCCTTTGATCTCAAACCAAAGAGAGTTACCCGATTTTAAGGTAATATCTTCACTTGTGTCCTTTTGTTATATTTTTCTTCTCCAACCCCCTAAACTCTTTTTATTAATTTCTTTTGTAACAACTAAAGTATCTTAAATATACTAGGATGTTGTTATAAGAAGGATTCTAGCTACAATTACACACACCTTCGTCTAATTGTTAAAGAACATACTATTTCTGTGGTTGGCGAATTTCTGCCTCACGAAACGATGATTGTTCAACATTCTTATAACACCTTATAAGGTGGCCATTAAGATTAAAATATATTTATATATGATATATAATATTTTTATTCTTTACTTAAGCTTCTTTATTTTTCATTTATGGCATACTTTTATTGTTTCCATTATGGGTAAACGCGATATCTTCATTTAAGGAAGTGCGGACTACCGCCCCCTCAAAGTGATTTGATTCATTAATACCATATATGGTACATATAAAGGATATATTTAATGATATTATATATGAAACCATACTGGAATAAAAATACTATTATGTATCATTATGTTTTTATTCCATTAAATATGAAATAGAAATGGAAGTAGCGTTCATGCGTACGTACGGCTTACCGTCTCCATGAACGGTACATTTCATTTCTAATCTCAAAATGTTATGTACTATTATAAGTACATATATATAATGGATATATATGTAATATATTAAATCTAAATTATGGATACCATTCTGAGATTATAACATATATATATATCTCATTTTGTTTTAATTCAATTAATATGACAAAAAATTAAAGTAGCGTTCATGTGTACGTACGACCTACCGTCTCCATGAACGGTGCTTTTAATTTTTATCTCCAAATGCTATGGAATAGTATAAAATGAATATATACTGGATATATATGATATTTAAAACATCAATACTATTCTGGATATGATGTACCTTTAACTACATGGAAAATTATTTTCCAACAAGTTCGATTTTTTACTCATGTACCAAACATCGACAAAAACGTCTGATATGAACTCATATTATTAACCAATTATTATAACATTATAAAATGTGATATGAAATGAATAATAATATTTAAAGGAGGTCCTTAGGCAATTATAAATTGACCAAAGTTTATTATTGAGGAATATAAAGAAACGAACAAGACAAGTCAGACTTGAGGTAAGGGATCCTACTCCTCTCTTTCTTTTTAAGTACACTCTTTTATGTCATTCCTTTTAAGCGCATATTTCTTGTGATTGGGATGTTCTTTTATATTACTCTTAATTTAATTTTTATTTTAATATGATGAGAGACCATATTCTCTCTCATCAATCCATTTTGGAAGTTTTAAGTGGTGTCGTTAGGCTGCCGAGTTTTCGTAAGGGATTTTTCATCTCACTTTTATTCCCGTGAGATTTATGCTACATTTGCCACAAATTCCTTTGAGTGGTGTATGTAATGCCCATTATTTTTCTCATTGTGTAATATACTTTCATTTATGAGTATTTACATCAATTTTGTATTGTCCTTCTTTCATGAGGTGTATGTTTCAAAAGATACCCATGTCGGTAAGGGAACCTTTCACCCTCCTCTTTTAAAATACTTCTTTTGTTATGTCTTTTAATTCACATACTATAATGTTGGGATATGTTATTCTATATCCTTATTGATGTAAATTTTATGTCCAAGTTATGAGATACCCTTTTTATCTCTCATAAACTCATTTTCTGAATTTTGAAGTGACGTCGTTAGGCTGTCGAATTTTACCAAGGGAACTTTTTAACCCAGTTTTGATTTCTTTGGGTTCAACATGTAGTTATTTAATATGTAATCCTTTGAATATGTGGGAATGAACTTTTATTGTTTTACACTTAATATCCCCTTATATTGGGTGTATTTATATTTTTCACACTTAATTTTGAGATTGATTTATCCTTAATTTAATGATACCTTCTTTATAAGGGATTTCATCACATTTTACATTTCTATTGAGACTTCATTGTTGTTATGCACCAATTCACTCTTATATGGTGTATATACTATCCTTTGTAATATTATATCATGAATCCATTTATTCTCATGATATTATAAAGTTCTGATTAAATGTTATTCCTCAATTATTGTATTCAAGTGTCTTTAATTTTGGTAAAGACCCTTTAACCAAAATATCGCTTTAAATGTTTTAATGATTTGTTCTTATTAATATCCATGTTTTCAAAATGGTTTTATGAATTTATTTATATGGATATTAATGGTTTAAAATTTTAAAATCATCAAGGTGGTATGGGATACTATGATTCAGAAATCTCTTTATTAAATGTTTTAAATGTTTTTGAAAATGGTTTTTAGAATGGATTCATTATTTCAATATCTTAAAATGATATATTGTTTTTGCAATGTGGGAATGTTATCTTTCCATTATTATTAAGTTATGTGCTATGATTATGTTATGGTTCTTGGGCATTGTTATGAATATGGGTGGTTCCGTGATAAACTAAGGGCGGGTGAGCCCTATAGAGCTCTCCAATGCATTGGGTAACGTGAAGGAGTGAAACATTAAGGTTTCTCTGAAGAGATTTAGGGAATATACTGTGATGGGTATTCCAAATGTAACCAAGAGGGTTACTCCCTACGTAAGAATGTTATGAATGCCTCAAGTTACCTTTATTTCTTAGGATTACTATTATTTATTCATGATTTTATGAGGTATGTTAAAGTTCTTTTGTTTTATGGGAAAAGTATGATTTCATTCTTATGTATACATGTACTCATGTTTCCTTTCCATATTTTTATATCCCTTACTGAGCTTTTTATGCTCATCCCAAGTTTTTGAAATGTTTTTCACAGGTCAAGGGAAGGGTACATGATATGATGATAGTGTCAAGGAAGTTTCAATAAATAATCCATGTTTTATTTTAAATTTGTTTCCATTGATGGGAAAAATGAATACTATCTTTTATGTAACCACATTGTTTAAATGTGGAATGTAATGCAAGTTTTATGATCTAATTTTCTAAAACTCTAAACCTGAAAAGATCCTCAATGTTTAATCTTGTAATAACTCAAGATTAAGTAAGGTTTAAGGCTGGGGCCCTATAGTTGCTATCAAAGGTCGGTTTAGATAACTTTAGAGGTTAGGTTATTCTATAAGAATAATTGACAGTACCATAATGGATAGGATTTCAGAAAGATTCCTAGTTTTAGATAAAGTGAATGAGTAAGTATATCTTAGTGTTTACCTTCCTCATTAGTATATGATGATTTTGTTGATATACTCACACTGACATTTCTGTTTTTACTGAATGGATGGATCTAGCAGGCACCAAAGAGACAACAGGTTTGAAGGAAACTATGGTGGTTCTCTAATTAGGATACTAGATAAAATGGGGGATTTAATGAGGAAACTCATGGTTGTTCTAAACAAAACTTTCAAGGAGTCATGATCAACCACTTGAACCTTGGTATGTTCTGTAATTCATCATGTACGAGATGACCAATAGATGTGGAAGTTCAGGTAATAATTATAAAGGTAACCATTAGAGTTTATATGATCCTTACTTTTGAGGTAATTATGGGTTACTATATGTTATGATGGAAGTGAACAGCATGAGATAAAATTGAGGTTAAATTATGTTATGGTTATTTTTAATGATTTTATCTCTTTTTGGGGAATGATTTGAGAATTATATGGATCGGAAAAAGGACAACACGCAGATCATGTGACAACCCGTCGTGTCGGACAAAGCTGTGAGAATCGAACCCACAACCAAAGTGCGGCTGGTATTTATCACCTACCACTGGACTACGTGATGTCCCTGGTTAGTTTGACTAATTATTTTTAGTTAGATGATTTTATGAATTAAGTGTAAGCTGATTTTGGGTTATCTATGGAAATTTATTATCCTATCATGGAGGATATGTGGTTAGGTTAATTACTTTTCAATATGAGACTTTAGGAGAAACTGTTGTTGTTTGGAGATAAATGTTACAATTTAACTTGGAAGACAATGTGACTAAATCCTTAAAATATTTGGGTTTCAATATTACTTTGGTTTAATTTTAAGTATTTTATGGACAAATTGTTTATTGAATGGTCCTTGTTGAACTTTGGGTTTTGTTGGACAAATTTTGAAGATTAAAAATAGATTTTCTTTTTATAAAGGATTATCCTTTTCTGTATTATCTGATCTTGTACTAACATTTTTGGTTTTGGTTTTGGTTAAAGTCTAAAGACATGGGAAGTATATAGTTCTATTTTGTGGATTAGTTGATTCTCACAAAGTTGATTATAGTACTCTTATAGTGAACAAGTCTTCCTAAATACTCGTCTTTTGTAGAAAATACGAGTTTGTGTAAGGAATCTAATAAAAGTTGAATTTCAACATTATAAGTGATTGTGTTTCCTTATGAATGAATTCCTCAATAAAAAGTAAATTAAAACAAAAATGCTGTCTATTAAATTTTTCTATTGGGGAATCGAATACCGTTTAACCCATCACAAGATTGTGATTTTCTTATGGTTAACTTTCTCCTAGACATGTTTACTATCACTCTCCATCATAACATGACCCTTTGTTTTTCCTCCATTTCCATGTTTTCCTACATGGAATCCTAGTATGGTTTAACTCGGGTGACCTCTATACTTATCTTCCTTTTTTTTAATGTGATTTGTTTACCAACTCTTGTTCCGATGTGGGACTTTCAAGCGTGTTTCCAAGATCAATTTTAAAATTGCGAGGACGCAATTCCCAAAAGGGGGGAATGATGTAACACCCCATGTAAATAAAGAATATGACAATTTTTTATTTATCCATATTTTTGAATAAAATATTAATATTACTTTAAAGGGGATGTTATGCTCGATGGCGTACCCAATACGCAACAATGAGTTTCTTGGGAATCTTACATTGCACTCTAATAATAAAATAATATTATTTTAAATAGTATTTAACGCCTAGCCATTGTAATGGAGGGAATGAATAGAACTAAATACAAAATGATTATATATGTTTGTCAAAAAAATTTCTTTTCACAATAAATGTTATAGGATTAAAAATGCAAATGAATCCAATTTTAAGCGTAAACATTCTATTATTCTTTAAAAGGTCGATTAACCGCCTTTTGATGGCGAACCCCTTTTAAATCCACTTTTTGACAATTTTATAAACACTATTTTTCAAAATAAACATATTATTTATGGTTGGGACATTGAAATTTACCTTGGGTTAATTTTTGTTATTTTTCTGACAATGTTCATTTTTCAATGAATATTGAAAAATACTACATTTTACATCAAAACTGTTTTTTCATATAATTTAATTATATGGTTATATTATCTTTATAAATTGTTTTAAAAGTTTAATTAGAATATATTTTTACCATGTAATTCAATTATGGTCATTGGTATTAATTTCACTTTGGAATTAGGCATAAACAAGTGCCAAACTTTTCATAAATATTGTTTCTAAAAAACATGCTATTTGTTTTGACAACGGGAAGTTTTTTTAAATTAATTATTGAAATTTATGTGTTCTTAATTTGGTAAAATGGATTAAATATTTGTAATTAGTAGGTCCAAATTATTTAATTAAGACTCTTTTGTTTTTGGACATTATGAATAGTAACGCCGGTAATTATCTTTAATTATCTTGATTAATGAGTAATCGGGTAGTTAAAGATAATAAGATAATATCATAAAAATACAAAATGACCAAAAAATGTGTCCTAAGGCTACTGGTTGTCTCATGGCTGACCATGGTATGCCTTGTTCCAAACTTGGGGGCCCCATTGAATCACTTTTGTGAGAAAGTGACTTTTTATCTTTTTATTTTTAAAGAGTGTTAAATGTAACAAAGAATGTATCACCTAAGTAAAACATATTTAATATTGAATAAATAAATGATCTCACAGACTATAAATATTCATGGGAAAGATAAAAATATTTCCTACATCATAGTATTTTTTTATAATTTTTATACATTAAATAAATTAAATTATTTAGGACATCATGATGATGCAGTGATGACCTCATTATTTAACGATTTAAATAAAATGGGACGATAATGTAAAATCTAAGACCTACACATGTTCAAAACCTATTGTATGGGTGTAAATCGAACACTTATCACCTTATACTAGAACCACATCAATGTGGGTCCATTAAAATCCGAAACTCATTCTAAAATAAAGTAACATTTCATTACTTTCCAAGAGTGCCCCTCCTCTCCTCTTATAAAAGACCCCCACCACTACCTCCTTACCCACACTTCAAAAGCCTTTGGCTTGGCCAACCCCTGCCCATTTTGTCTCTCCACATCCCTCTATAACTCCTTGAAGCCTCACTTTGGGCAGAAGTCTTCCCAAGGAAGCCTTTGAGCTCAAACCAAAGGGAGTTACCGATTTTAAGGTAATGTATTCACTTGTGTCCTTTTGTTTTATTTTGCTTATCCAACCCCCTAAACTATTTTTATTAATTTCTTTCGTAAAAAATCTAGTATATTAAATATAATAGGATTTTTTTATAATATTCATTCGAGATACACTTACACACACCTTCGTCTAATGGTTAAATAACATACTGTTTCTGTGTTTGGAAAATTTCTGCCTCACGAAACGATGATTTTTCAACATTCTTGTAACACCTTCAAAGGTGGCCATTAAGATGACACTATATTTATATATGATATATAATATGTTTATTCTTTACTTAAGCTTATTTATTTTTCATTTATGGCAAACTTTTATGGTTTCCATTATGGGTAAACGTGATATCTTCATTTAAGGAAGTGCGGACTACCGCCCCCTCAAAGTGATTTGATTCGTTAATACCATATGTGGTACGTATAAAGGATATATTTAATGATATTATATATTATACCATACTGGAATTAAAATACTATTATGTATCACTATGTTTTAATTCCATTAAATATGAAATAGAAATGGATGTAGCGTTCATGCGTACGTACGGCTTACCGTCTCCATGAACGGTACATTTCATTTCTTATCTCAAAATGTTATGTACTATTATAAGTAAATATATATAATGGATATATATGTAATATATTAAATCTAAATTATGGATATCATTCTGGAATTATAACATATATATATCTCATTTTGTTTTAATTCCATTAATATGACAAAAAATTAAAGTAGCGTTCATGCGTACGTATGACCTACCGTCTCCATGAACGGTGCTTTTAATTTTTTTCTCCAAATGATATGGAATAGTATAAAATGAATATATAATGGATATATATGATATTTAAAACATCAATACTATTCTGGATATGATGTACCTATAACTACATGGAAAATTATTTTCCAACAAGTTCATTTTTGACTCATGTACCAAACATCGACAAAAACGTCTGATATGAACTCATATTATTAACCAATTATTATAACATTATAATATGTGATATTAATTGAATAATAATATTTAAAGGAGGTCCTTAGGAAATTATAAATTGACCAAAGTTTATTATTCAAGAATATAAAGAAATTAACAAGACAAGTCAGACTTGAGGTAAGGGATCCTACTCCTCTCTTTCTATTTAAGTACACTCTTTTATGTCATTCCTTTTAAGCACATCTTTATTGTGATTGGGATGTTCTTTTATATAACTCTTAATTTAATTTTTATGTTAATATTATGAGAGACCCTATATTCTCTCATCAATCCATTTTGGAAGTTTTAAGTGGCGTCGTTAGGCTGTCGAGTTTTCGTAAGGTATTTTTCATCTCACTTTTATTCCCGTGAGGTTTATGCTACATTTGCCACAAATTCCTTTGAGTGGTGTATGTACTGCCAATTTTTTTACTCATTGTTTAATATAATTTCATTTATGAGTATTTACATCAATTTTGTATTGTCCTTCTTTCACAAGGTGTATGTTTCGAAAGATACCCATGTCGGTAAGGGATATTTTCACCCTCCTCTTTTAAAAGACTTCTTTTGTTATGTCTTTTAATTCACATACTATTATGTTGGGATATGTTATTATATATCCTTATTGACTTAAAGTTTATGTCCAAATGATGAGATACCCTTTTTATCTCTCAACAACTCTTTTTCTGAATTTTGAAGTGACTCCGTTAGGCTGTTGAATTTTACCAAGGGAACTTTTTAACCCAATTTCGATTTCTTTGGGTTCAACATGTAGTTATTGAATATGTCATCCATTGAATATGTGTGAATGACCTTTTATTGTTTTACACTTAGTATCCCCTTATATTGGTTGTATTTATATTTGTCACACATAATTTTGAGATTGATTTATCCTTAATTTAAGGATACCTTCTTTATAAGGGATTTCATCGCATTTTACATTTCTATTGAGACTTCATTGTTGTTATGCACCAATTAACAATTATATGGTGTATATAATGTCCTTCATAATATTATATCACGAATCCATTTATTCTCATGATATTATAAAGTTCTGATTAAATGTTATTCCTCAATTATTGTATTCAAGTGTCTCTAATTTTGGTAAAAACCCTTTAACCAAAATATCGCTTTAAATGTTTTAATGATTTTTTCTTATTAATATCCATGTTTTCAAAATGGTTTTAAGAATTTATTTATATGGACATTAATGCTTTAAAATTTTAAAAGCTTCAAGGTGGTATGGGACACTTTGATTCAATAATATCTTTATTAAATGTTTTAAATGGTTTTGAAAATGGTTTTTAGAATGGATTCATTATTTCAATATCTTAAAATGCTATATTGTTTTTGCAATGTGGGAATGTTATATTTCCTTTATGCTTAAGTTATGTGCTATGATTATGTTATGGTTCTTGGGAATTTTTATGAAGACGGGTGGTTCCGTGATAAACTAAGGGCGGGTGAGCCCGATATAGCTCTCCAATGCATTGGGTAACGCGAAGGAGTGAAACATTAAGGTTTCTCCGAAGAGATTTAGGGAATATACTGTGATGGGTATTCCAAACGTAACCAAGAGGGTTACTCCCTATGTAAGAATTTTATGATTGCCTCAAGTTACCTTTATGTCTTATTATTTCTATGATTTATTCATGATTTTATGAGGTATGTTAAAGTTCTAATGTTTTATGTGTAAAGTATGATATCATTCTTATGTATACATGTACTCATGTTTCCTTTATATATTTTTATATCCTTTACTAAGCTTTTTATGCTCATCTGATGTTTTTGAAATTTTTTTCACAGGTCAAGGGAAGGGTACATGATATGATGATAGTGTCAAGGAAGTGTCAAGAAAGAATCCATGTTTTATTTTAAATATGTTTCCGTTGATGGGAAAAATGAATACTATCTTTTATGTAACCACTTTGTTTAAATGTGGAATGTAATTCATGTTTTATGATCTAATTCACTAAAACTCTAAACATGAAAAGATCCTCAATGTGTAATCTTGTAATAACTCAAGATTAAGTAAGTTTTAAGGCTGGGGCCCTAGAGTTATTACATGTATAGAACCCAATAAATTGGAATAGTTTTTCATATTACTTGGTATTATAGGTTATTATTAGAGGTTTGTACCCAATTTATCTTTAGATTCAACCCTATTGATAGATTTGAATCTAGAATACTATAAATTATAAGGTTTTTTACATTATAGGATGATTTTGATTACCTAAATAGTATGTTGGTTAGTTCTCTAGTACATAATTATCTTGATAAGGGTGTTATTGTTGAGGTGTTTTGTGACACTTCATGTCTGGTCTTTGTAAAAATTTTGAAGGAGTTGAGTTAAGTGATCTCTTATGGGTCTAGGAAATTACATCGCCATGATCATAACTATTCCACCCATGATCTTTTGGTACTATAATTTGGGTTTTCATTGATGATCTGGTGATATTGCCTCATTGGGTAGAACATTTTGGTTTTCATGTGTAACAATAGTTTGGGGTATATTTATTCTCTGTGTGATATGAACTTTTGATAGTGGGGTTGAATTTATTTCCTTTAAGATTATGATTTTTATATCCTCTACAACTTTGGAAAAGGGAATGTTGTTGGAAGATATTTTAGAAGGATGTCTGGGAATGATTTTTTTCAGGATTTTGACAATGCATAGTCACTTATGGGGGAGTTAGAAGCATTGAATATAGATTCTAGGGTGGATGCTTGTAGAGTATTTTTTTCAGATGATAGTTTAGTCCTCCATGAATTTTTTCATATATGAGGCTCAGTTGGGAGATATTTAAACATTTGTTATGCTTTATCATGTTTTCCATAGTGATGTTTTAAAGACATAGTTGAAGGATGGTCAAAACCAGTTGTTCCTTCATGGGAGATTGTTTATTTAGGTAGTGATGTGTGAGTGATCCATTCAAGAGTTTCATACGTCAAATTTGGTAATACAACCAAAAGTTTTTCCAGATGTAATGCTGTTTTGGTGGCCTAGATGGAAATGATTAGTGGTGAGGTTTGTGGAGAACTCTTTGGATGAATTGAAGATAAAGGATGATATTTTTCTTCATTTGGATATGTTGTATCCTTTATATGTTTTGAAGTGAAAACTGGATAATATAAAAATTTATTTCCTCATTGGGTTACACTGATCTCATGGAGGTTTTTATTATGTTTATGTTATCGTAGATCAGTTTACAAAATTGATCATCTTCTTACAGATCATGGATTCATGAATAATTGATGCTTTTTTTGTGAGTTAGTTCGACAAGGATTAGTAGTTTACTAGATTTTATAGGTATATTGTCTCATATTGGGACACACATTTTACCCCACTAGTCTGGAGTGGATTATAGGGGGATTTGGGGACACAGTTACACATCATCACTTCTTTCCACCTGTTGATGGATGGGAAGATAGAGAAGACTATCCAAACATTAGAGGATATGTTGTGGTTGTGTGTCATCGTAATTGGTGGATATTGGATATGACACCTTCCTCTGGTCATGTTTACGTAAAACTAAATAGTTATAACTCTTTAATTGGAATGGATCCTTTTGTGGTATTTTATGGAAGATGGTGTCATTTACTACTATATTGGATAGAGGTTAGGAAGGAAAAAATTATTGATATTAATGTGGTGAAGAAAACAATAAATAATTTTCATTTCATTCGAGAAAGGATAAAATAAATATATAATTGCAATATGTCTTTTTTTATCATAAAATTGTGTCCTTGGAGATTAAGTTTGGGGTCCACATTGTCTTTATGGTTTCCCCTCAATGAGGGAATCATAGCTATGGTATGTGTAGTAATATTTCTATAAGTTTTATTTCATCCATTGAGGATTTGGGGAGAGTTGGAATGGTGGAATGTATATTGGAATTTCCACCATTTATGGAGATGATTCATGACGCCCTCCATCTCTCTCAGCTTCTTTGGTATCATCACAATGACACCCATGTCATTGACGGGGGGAGTTTGATATTGAAGATGAAATAATGTTCATGGATCATCCATTAGAGCTTTGGGATTTCAATGATATGGAATTTCAAGGAAATATTATTTATATGGTTTGTGGTTTGTGGAGGCAAGGTTTCCTAGAAGAGAGTGCATGAGGATGTGAGATCCAGGTGAGTTCCCATTAACTGGAGCTATTTATAGTTGTTTCATACTTTTTTAATGTGATATGATGGTTTAATCTTTATATGTTATGAGATGATATATGTTCCTTGATTTTTTTTGGGTGATAAAGTTATGACATATGGAAATATAGGATATAATTCCTAATTGAGATCCATTATACTATGATGTGATCAAACACAAACAAGCATGTCAGTGTTACCCAAATCAAATTGTATCTTAACATGGGGGTGGAATTCTATGATTCGTATGTTCTAGGACGTTTGTTTTATTTTTGTGATGGGTTTTTTTTATGATAAATGGAGGTTGGATGGTTTTATTGATGTGGTTGTGTTGTGATGAGGTTGTGTGAGATGTTTTGTGGTTGTTTGGTTAGGCATGTTTGGATAGTGGTAGCATTGAGGTATGAAGAGTTCCTTGAGTGTTATCTCATGGGGTGGTTTTTTGGAAACTATTATTTTCTGTGTATGGATTTCATTTTCAACCATGAAAATCCATTGATATGAATCTGATGTATTGACATATACCATCCAGGATAGTTACATTTCCAGTTATTGTTGTTAAAGGTGTAAGGGGGTTAATGAGTTTCTTATGGAGGATGGAGGTGTAGCTGAGCTACAATTGGATGTTCACATAGTGTAAGTGGAACTCATGATATGAAATGGTGGCCCGTGACATGTGTAGCTAGATTGGTCATGTCTTATAAAATGGTTCAGAGGTAACCCATGTGATGAATTTCACATTGTGTAATTTGAAGTCGTAATTTGTATTAAAAAAATGTCACGGTTATTATTATTTGTGAATGTTAGATTTTTTTAATTAATATAGAATTAACGGTGTGTATATATATTACATGAAGTGAAACAGGTAGGTTTATATCTCTTAAGTTATTTTCATGGCCAATTTTTCTAATTATTCTATGGTTCCTCTCCCAATTATTTTGGAAAAACCCTAGGTGGCCTGAGAGGATCTTCTATCTCTCTTCCTCCTACATCAATTTGTGGGATATAGTTGAACCCATTTTGAAATTAGTGATAAGTTCTTCTACCTTTTATGGTTTTATCCTATTCATATTTAATTAAACCAAAAAAGGACATGTGACTTTAGTTTAGGACATGATTTTGGTTTCATTTTCATGATTATAATTTGTATTGGATTCAGATCTATAGTTTCCCATATGAATTTGTGGTTTACAGACATTTATTCATATCTCTATAGTGTACATTGAGTTGGAAACTATTCCTTGGGTTAGGGAGTCCACAATTTCTCTTTATTGTGTATAATCTAGGAGGATTTCATTTTTTATATATGAGAATGGTTTTAATAGCATAATTAAAGAAAAATAATTTTTTAATTGATGATTATGGGGAAAATGGTGAAATATTTGTATGCTTTTATAGCTTTTAGATTATTATCTTATTTGGATTTTACATGCCTAAATGTCCCACTAAAATTTATGATCATTGGGGGAATTTTTTGCACTATATGTAATGTGTTGTTAATTATTATTTCTATTAGGTTTATTGTTCTATCGACCTAATATATAAATTGAGTAACCACTTATATTTTGATAATGACATGGTTTCCCCAAGATTAGGACATTTGTGATAACACCCCGAAAATAAATGTGCAAGATGATAAAATCCCAATTTCTAAATCTATAAAATGTTCTAAAGTTGTTTTAATGTGTGGTTGTGCTGGTTGGTTGGTGATGTGTGTTTATTATGAGATTTGGGTATCATGGGTGATATGTGTCGAATATTTTGTGGGTCATTTGGTGGTTTAGTAGGCTTGTGTTTGGGTTTTTAATGTGTTGGTTGTTTTCCCATTCATATAGGGTGGCAAAGAAGTTGTTTTTTTATTTTCTTTTGGGGTGGAGATGTAGGGATTATTGGAAATTATTTTTGGGTTGCACGGTGGTGGTGTGATGGTGATAATCAGATACTTGTGATGTGTGGTTTCATTATTCTATATGCATGGAAAATGACAGATTAATAGTTTAATAATTATTGAAATGGATAGGGTTTTGTTTGGTTAATGGGATTTAAATAGATAATGAATAAATAAATGATTGTATGTGTTGTTAAATGTGGTTTATGCTTAATAATTAAATTAATGGTCCAGATAAAGAAAATTGGTTACATATGTGAAATATGACTTTTGGATTCTGTGTTGTTATGCATTTAAAGGTGGAAGCTAAATTGGAGATGTTTTGATCTAGTTTGTGATTTGATATGAACACATAGTTCATACTTGTGTTTGGATATATGTATAGACTTTTATATTCCTAATTACTTCTATACTCACCACACCCAATTTAAGCCCTATGTTCCGGCACCCGAATTATCACACATGGAATTGCGGCATTTAGAAGATATGGATGTCTCAAGACTTTCAAAGTTGGGATGAGAGAGCCTATACTAGAGGGAAAATGTTGTGGGTACCCTTTATTGATGTGAATATCGTTATATTATATTACATGGGATGCATTATATGTTGAACCTACCATGGTGAGGTTTAGGATGGATATTTTACCTATTAGGTGTTTTTGGTTCTGATTTTTTCTCATAGGTGTATTAGTATGCTTCATTCGTATGTGTTTGAGAGAATTTTTTTCCCAAATGAGTAAAAATTTATCCTCTCTATTTGTATATAAACTATTTTTCAGGTTTGCAGGAGGATTTCATGAACCATTTTGGATATTATTATCTCACACATTTGATATCTATTGTGTCGCTACATTATCTTTTCTTTTGGGTGTTTTCCTTTTGGAGAAACTTATATTCATAATCTTAATTTAAAGATACATTTTGGGATGGTTTTTAATTATTTTATATTATTTCATGGAGTTTTTTTTGGATGATACATCTTATCCCTTGGGCATAAATTATAAATGAGGGTAATGCCTCCAATTTTATTGTTTATTTTTTACATCTATGGTATTCTCAAACCCAATTACTATTGGAGTCGGGTCTCATGGTTCGTTATCTCTCTCCCCTCATTTCAGAATCTTTGTAGGGGGCATGAAAAACCCCTTTATGGGGTTGTAAATGGAAGATAGAATTAGGAATACATCCATGACATGACTCTCCTTTAAATCATGGAATACAAATTTAAAACACGTAAGAAATATTTATGTTAAATATATTAATATCATAATGATCATTTATGTTATACATGATTTTTTTAATCAACCGATGGGATGATTCCTCCTATCATGTATGCGTGAATAAATAACAATATATGCCTATATGGTTCTTATTTTTGTCTAAGAGTCGTGAATATACTGAAATATATTGATTTATATACTTTTTCAACACTTTGATGGTTATTTATAAAAAAATGGTATTTTATTGGCTAAGAATATTTAATTAGAGAAGGTCCTTAATGTACGAATAGTACATGTGGTTATTTTTGTGTATTATATCTCACTTGTGGCCACAAATATTTACAGTGGCACTGTGATTTTTGAAACTTATTTTTTTCATCTTTTGGGAAGGCCTAGTATTCTGGTGGAATTTATCTCCATGGATGTACAAGACCACTGAATTGAGACATTGTTTTATTATTAGTCAATTACACTTTGTTTAAACCTTGTTAACATTCATAACATTCATTAGTATTAGGTATTTCCTATAATTTTTTTAATTCTGTAAAATTTATATTTTCACAATCTATGTTCCTTTAGAGTTGTAATTTTAATTTTCAACAGTATTTGGAGTGTTTAAAAAAAATATAAAAACTACATTTTGATTTTCCTTAGATATACTTTGTTAGGATCTAAATTTAATTTTTTTCATGTTAGAAATTTTTCCAAAAAATTTATTTATATGAGAATATTTTTCTATTTAATAGGTAGTGGAGTTAGTGGGTGATATTATTGATAAAATTATAATTATTGGGATGTTCTGTTCTACATAATGGGTGAGGTGTGAAATAAAAGGCCTGAACATGTAGATAATTTCACCTCTTTCACCTCATAGGATCTTCCCATAGCATTTCATGGGAACACCCTAGTAATATTGTATAAAGGACATATTACAAGCCTCTTGTCTATTGATTTAATAATTAGTCACATGATCTTATAGATTCCCTAAGGAATATGATCATATTAAATGATATTCCAGATTTTTTGTTCTAATTAGGAGTCATTCCCTCTTGTAATTCATATATACCTTCATGGGAATAATATAGAAAATTTTATGGAATATATATATGATGTGATCCTAGTTTTCTTTTTTCCCTTCATCCATCATCCATCCCTTACAGTTTCTTTTTTCTATCGACATTGAAATGAATCTGATATAACCTTATACTAATTTCCCAAATTTAAATCTTTTGTTTAATATTTATTTCTTTTATGCTAATCATGTTAGTTTAAATCATGTTTTTTCATTTATTGTTTTATATTTGAATTAATAAATAATTTCATTTTGTATTATTATGTATTTAATATTTATCAAAATATTTTTTTGGAATTATAAAGAATGTTTATTGAATTTTTCTATTGTATAAATTTTTTAAGCGCTCCAATATTTTTTATAAATTTTGAATATTTTATGATTTAAATTTTTAAACTAAAACATTATATTGTAACTTTGTATAAAATTTCATTTTATTGTCATTTTTTATTTGAAAAAAGTTAACTTATCATTGTCATTGACGTTGAGATAATGTAAATGCTGTCATACATCTTGGAAAAACTCACAATTGTGTACATGAAGAATTGTTTTTTAACACCTAAATTATTAGTTTTTCTTTAATCTCTTCATAGGAACTAAATAAACTTAAAATACCATGAATTTATTGACAAATGAGTGTGTAATAGTATAAAAATTTGTTATTGAGGAAAAATGATGATATATGATTATGTTATTTTTACAAAATCACCCTCGACATATATTATTATTTTTAATTTATAAACATAGGCATGTGATTACCCAAATATATATATAATAAATAAAATGAAATTCGAAATAAAATTATAAGGTGGGTGTCTATGATATTCATAATTTATTATTTATTACTCACAACATGTTTCAAAATTTACAACACTTTTTTTATAATTACACATCTAGTTACAAAAAAATAACCAAATAAGCTTTATCCTATTATAAATTAAACACATGAATAAAATTTTAACAGTGTCATCCATTAGATAACTCAACCCCATACATCTATATTTGGTACTAAAAACATATTCATTACATACTGACCTTGATACCAACACTAGAATCCAAAAAACTTATATAATTACAATGTAGATAAAAATGGTTAAGTAACATAAATAATTAAATCCTTTTATGTGTACCTTTCTAGATAGATAGTAAACCCCATTATCTAAAAAACATATATTAATCATCCAACATTCATTTTCTCCAATATATACATATTTTCTTATTCTATAATAATCCATAAACATCTCCCATAATATAAATTACACCTGATATTCTATTAAACATATCATATTTCATATTCATCTTTATAACCTAGGGTTATGGAAACATAAAAAGGGATATCTCATTAAAATGGTAAGGGATGAAATACATTAAAAGAAATAATAGAATAATAAATCAATGGGTAATATGGTAGGAATAAATCAGAGTCAAATAATTTCATATAGATAATTACAGGGGCTTGAAATAATTTCAAGGGATTGGAATAATTATAGCATAAGTCCTCCTTCGTTGTTGGTACGAAAAGAAGACAATGTAGTGGGTGGTCCATTATTCATTCTCAATTTTCTCCCCTCCATTTTATAATCTACAACCTCTTCCCTTTCATTAAAAGGATTATTCGATAGAACCATTCCTGTATATTGTTCTTTATGAGCTGAAAGAGGACCGTTGTGGTTTAAATGGAAAGAATGTGATCAGTGGTTTGATACTCTCTCTACCCCTCTTGTGTGTGAAGTCTACGAACTAATCTTAGTTGGCCTCTACATTTTCTGTTTCTCATGTAAACATAACTCTTAGAATCCATCCAACTGATTTATGAAATTTCCTCATTACGTTATCCCACATAGTGAAATCTTTCACATCGATGATATCCATGTCTCAACTCTTCTAGGAGGGGTACACAATAGATCAAAATCAAATATTTTCACTCCACGTTCTTTCTCTCATGCAGAAGGATAAAATTTAATTTAGGTATAAATTGGGCATATCATTTTTAAATAATCTTTTTCACTATATGGGAAGCCCAATAATTGGATGCTTAGGTTAAAATAGATTCCATCTCTAATTAACTCCTCATCAAACACTAATATCTTTTCACTATTTGTTAATTATTGCAGCATCCTTCCAATATTTTATATTTTTTAATAATGGTATGTGATTTTAGGCATAGAGAACCTCATAACCCCCCACATATGTGTCTTCTAGAAGACTAGTGTCTCTATGGAGATCGTTGGAGCCTTTGACAAGCTCATGACTACAATGGTCAGTGTTGGTGAAATGTTTTTGTATATATCCATCATCATTGAGAAGCGTGATGACCATGATAGAGAATCCCTTTTTTTTATCTAGGATCTTGCAACCTGGTAGATAACCCTTGTATCATGCGTAGTGAATTCAATATTTTCTTGGACCCTTTAGAGAAGAAGGGTGGTTGTTATTTACCTCATAAGGTTGGCCATGATTTTACTATGATTATGTCTCATTCTGGACTCATGGATATTGGGTGTGTTGGGGACCACTTCACCTACTGAAGCAACCAAAGGGCGAGTGGCCACAAATGGTGTTGCCGTTATTGGTGTCTCACATACTGAAAAATGATCTCATCCTTCCTTGATGTAGATGTAAATCTTATGATTCATTATTTATCTTATCACTCCCCTATTATTGTTGAACTATCATCAAAAAATTATTATGGATATCATTTATTCTATGACCCCCATTGGTCAACTGCCCCTAGTTACTTCTAGGAGGTGAGGATAACTTAGTTTAAACCTTTTAATTGAAATCTTGGATTAACCTCTATGATAATCTTAGATGATTAAAAAGTTACTTCAATATTTTGATCAATAACAGACCCCTCATTTCCAATACATAGATGTCAAAAAATTAGATATTGATTAGTTGGAGTAAAATTCAATGAATTTATGTTATGAGGTGATGTTTGGTTCACATTCTCCCAAAATTATATGTTAATAGAACTATTCCTAAAGAATGAATATATGGCCCCAGAATAATTCTGGATAAAATGACATAGGGAAGGTGATTAGAATACTACAAATTATCGAGAATATATTAAGTAGAAAAAGGTTAATTATTAGACTGAATATTTTTCTAGATAATGATAGATACATTGATGATAACATAGTGGATGGGGGTATATATGGGGAACATTTCTCTTATCCTCTTACTAATCCTAACCCCCACATGCAAGGGGGTACCCGACAGGCCATGCTAATCAATTCACCACCATCCCCCACATGGTTTCATTGAATGACCATGATTTGATTGAATCATCTCTGGATGATGAGTAAATTTATTAGGCTACGAAGTCCCACGAACTATATTTTCTTGTGGGAAAAGAATGCTTCCTAGGTTCATTGTATATTTCATCATGTGATCTAGTCGAGTATGATTTGGTGAACATGGTGTAGGATTTTCTTTATGGTGGTATATTTCCTCACCTTTCATGTACAAAAAATTTGGTAATAATTTCAAAAATTATGGACCCATCCTCATTTCACAACTACTATCGAATAACAATTTAAAAGTTTCCGTAAAAAGTAGTGTCCGGTGTAATAAATAGAACACTACCTAGAAATATCTCCTAGTGTATTTCATAGGAGCATCCTAGATTCATCAAAGGGATAACATTCCAAGGTGCATTAGGCCTAGTTGAAGAGATTATTTGGGACACCAAAAACAATGTCTTGCGTTTACATATGGTAATCTAATTAGACAAGGATAAATCCTCCCATAGTCCTAAATGGAACTTTAGCATCAATGTACTATCCTGTTTGGGTTTTTATTCTTGGGTTAATGATATTTTTTTAAGTGTTTCAACTCTATGTGCTTTTATATCTATTTAATAGGGAAAAATTATGGCATTTAAAAAAATTGTGGTCTAAGGAATGGTGACCCAGTTTATTTAATCTTGTTCATCCTCATCGAGGACAGCCTTAGTCGATATATCAACAAAATAGTGAGATATGGTATCATTCCCCCCTATATGTGTAGGGTGGATCTAGTTTCATCCCTCACATGATGTTCATGGATAAAGCTATTATTATTACCAATGCTAAGATGTAGTCCATCTGGAGTATTAATAGAGTCCTAGATGAATAGGGAAAATGTACTGGGCAGATCTTGAACCGTGAGAAGAGTGGTATTTAAATATCGAATCAGTTAAAAACCAAGCATGTTGTATACATGGATATTAGTATGGGAATGAATAGATGGAAGTTCCCAATGTAATATCATATAACCCTAATCTCCACTCACTAACTCATAAGTCATCATTTTGATAAAATGGTTAGCAAAATCATTTATCAAATCACAAACTGGAAGATATAGTTTCTATATTTCAGATACAGAATAACCTTGGTGAACCACATTCTATCATCTATACCCATAGATTCCATTAAAAATCATAATTTTCCCATCTTTTTATTCATTTCATTAAGAATTTTATAACCTCTTTCATTTGGGACGTTCATTTACATGGAAACCATCACAGCGAATCCTGAAAAATGATGAAAGGAGATCCATAAGATGGTGGCGTTAACGTTAAAAATATTTCCATCATGATTAAATGCATACATGCGAATATTGTGTGATAATTTCTCTATAATAAGTCTATTTGTGGAAAGATTGTTTTGTAAATTTATGGAAAAAATATGGAAATGATGTGGGGGAACTCTTCCTCTCTAAATTTTTCTACCCAACCATTCATTTTCACTCTTCAAGATGAATCTAAATGGTTCATTGGCTGGGGGAATCATTTTCTAGAAACATAATTGGGTTGGCACCAAGATTGTCTTCCCAATATTTTTGGTTATATACATCTCATCAAGATAAGAAAGTGGGTACCCTAGATTAATCAATTCCATGAATGATAGTTTCTAGTTTACCAATATTGTGATGATTGAGTTGAAATACAAATCGGATAAAAGGATTTTTATAGGATCTCTTTCAGGATAATTCTCTATAAAATTAGATAAGAATTTGAAGGTGGAATCAAATGTCTCATATGATTCAGGAGAGATTCTATAGTGTAAATAGACCACTACAAGTTACAACATTCTTTTATGGTGTATTAAAAACAATCCCATAACAAAAAAAATGAATTTTAGAGTACACGCATAATATTATGTCCAGAAGATTTTGTATCATTGATTATTGGAAGGAGACCTATTATCACATGTTAAAAGATAGTGAATGGGAATGAATACTATGGTATTAATTTGGGTGATTTACTGGCCTCTTTAAAAATTTGGTTTTAAGAAACTCTTACTTTAATCTATGGTTTCATGGAGTGAGTAATGAAATATAGAGGAAATAGAGTGTTTTGATTCACTTGTATGTGTGCTGGTGCATCTAGAACGCAAGGAACAATGTACGCCATGAAGTGATTTCATTCACACATACTGGACTTTCCTTTAGAACTATGAATTTATTAATTGATCTTACAATTATCCATAAGAATTGGGAGGATACTCCATCCCTCAAGGAGTTCTAGGTGGTCAAAAGTACTCCACATTCCCTACGTAGTGTCCTAAAATGTTGATGGATCTTATATAATCTTACCATTATTTACCTAAACTAAATACAAATGGTTCTTGTGGTATGGCTGCCCTCTGTGGTGGAGGTTTTGTTTTGGACATCAAAGCATGAGTTATCTTGGCCTTATTAGATTCCTTCAGTAGAAAATTCTCATTAGGATGAATCCATTGATATTCTTATAGGACATCTTATTTGAATATAGAGAAATATTTCCCCATTATAAGTTTAAATTGCCTCTAACATTATTCACCGGTCACTACAGAGCATTTGGACTATCCTCTAGTCTATCTCTTAACTCATTCACGAGCAACAGATCCTTAATTATTACCAAACTGATTTACATTTCACATGGAAGAACAATAATAGTGTTTCATACATCCTCACTTCTATGGATGATACTAGAGTAATGGTTACTAGTTAGTATAGTTTAGGGGACTCCCCCACCCCTCGATGTTATGGATTTTGTTAGAGGGGATTCTCCTCCTCTTTTATAGTTTAGAACCCCATAGTTTAGGGTTTTTTATCTTATATTTTATTTTATGTGTGCATTAATTATTTTCACATCATTAAAATAAATAAAATATTTGGTGTGTAGTAATGGTTTAAAGAGTACCACTAATTGATGAGAAATAATGGATTTACGTTAAGGTAATTTATTTTGTGAATAAGAGAATAAAATATAATCGAAACATTCAAAATAGCATTCATAAAACTTTTTATCTTAGTTTCATATCGTACAATAAAATAGACTACCAAAATCATTTTCCTGGGATTTTGTGGACACATTGGAAAAAAAATATAAAATAATTTACAGTAATGGAATCTATAAAAATAAAAAATTCTTACTTAAGAAGATATGAAGATAAATTTAAAAATACACATAATTGTAATTAAATCCCTTTTCATAATAAATAAGAAAATATATCCATTTAAATTGGTATAAAAAGAAACAAACTATAGAATAATGAAATTGGGATTTTATTTCTAAAGAAATAGAATATTATAATTGAATCATAATAAAAATTAATGAACATAAAATTTTGAAAATTAGGTCAAGGGGAAATGATTAAAAAAAATTAACACTTTTCTAATGTGAGTTAAACGTGAAATGTAAGGAAAATGTTTAGAATATTAATTTTTATACCATTATAAAAAGGTGAGGGTTCATTGAAAATAATCTTTAATAATCGTTGAATTATAGAGATGAAGATTCTATAATTAATATAAATAATTTGGATATGGTACATAAATATTCCATATCAAAAGGAGAAATAATGATTTCTTTTCTTATTAAATATATTTCAGATTTTATGACTAACCAAGAGTTGGGAAATGAAATTTTTTACTTTTAAAACCATTAAATAACTGGATTAGAATAATATATATGGGGTTTACATGTGAAAGATTCTATAATTCACTAGGAGATAAATACTATTTTCTAGACATTATTGAAAATTCATCTCAAAAGTTGTGTATGTTATTATTATGAATTAAGGACCAAATGATGGATTTCATCCAGATGATCCTCTTTATAATGAAATGAAAAACTAGAATGAATTTGAAGTTCCAAAAATTAGAAAATAGTGGATAGTACACATATAGGGAGTTTGATGCAAATTATAGGATTTTGGATATCAAATATGATATGGGGTCCCATGAATCCCATAACATAATATAGTTGTAGAAATGATGAACATAACCATAATAATGATTGTTAGGAGCATGATGAGTTTGGATATGAAATATAATATTTTCTAGGATTAGGTTTCATGATATTCATGTTTTCTCATCAAAATTTCATCATTAATCCCTATGAATTTTAAGACTATAATGTAGAGATGGTCTTATTAACATCCCTCTGACCCTCGTATATGTGTTATTGTATTGTTATAATTTTCATATGTATCCAAAGAAATTAGGAAAAAACAAAATATTAGTTATCTTCTTTGAATCTTCATTTACTAGGGAGATTATGATTTATGATAAAAAAATTCTTGATCCAATGGATAATATCGTAATCCGGTGAAGAAATGAAATGTTATATTAGATCCATATGATTGAGGTTATTCAAAATATGATAATTACACAAAGAATAATTGTTTGAAAATAAATTTTTGATCAAACACCTATACTTATACAACTGACCACTAAAGAGAAGGTGGTTCAATAAACCCCATAAACATTAAATCATGTGGAAATAGAGGAGGATATTGAGATAGGGTAGACTCAATCCTCTACACCATAAGTAGATGAACCACCATATGAGGAAGGTGATTTTGAAACAATGACACCACAAAATGTAATTTTTGGGATTATTTCCATGAATTTTAACTTTATTTTTGAGTAATTTATATTTTTAGTTAGTTTTTTATGGATATTAAAGTTGTAGAATTTTTTCATCAATATATGGTTTCTTCATTGTCACCACAACCTTTGGGGCACTATACATTCAAAATTTATGTGGGAAATTTCTTCTAAAATTATTTTTTGAACCTTGTGGAAATTATATTACATATATATCATGGTTGAATTTATATCAGTTCCTTTATAGTTAATTTTTTGTATGCATGGTTTGGTTCACATGGGTTGGGAATGGTTTTGTTTAGACCATGCATGTTTCAATGGAAACCGTGAAATAGCCTTTATGTGTAAGGGTGATAGTGAATTAATTATGCATGAATAGTATAAATAAAATGACAAAAATTTTTGATTGTTTCATTTTCTAGAACTCCGATTTTATGCAGGTAAGAACTTTACCATTTCATCATATAATATACTTAGTATTACTCATAATTTCATTTTTAATAGAATTCTGACCAAACCAGAACAGCTTGAATGTGGGGGGGAAGCATTTGGGTAGGTATTGTCCAATATAATAGGCTCTATATGTATTTATTAGAGAAGAAATTTGGTTCCCTTTTATAATTGAGGTTCATGACACGCATTAATTTTTTCAATATATTAAAATATGTTCATTTCTCATTCAATCAAAATGACACCAAAATGACTCATAATTGATGATGGAATGGTATAGTATCAAATTATGACCACACAATATTATTTAGGCATGTTTTTTCGTCATTTAAACCATTATCATTTTAGTTCTAACCATTTTTACTAGTTCTCACTCTTACCATGGTAACTAACTTTTAACCAATGTTACTATTCAAAATTACAAAAAAAATAAATTATATTCATTACCAAAATTGAACATGTAGATTCCAAATATGGATTTCATTTTTTTCATTTTAAATTTTAATATTTGGAACAATTATATTCCGAAAACAAACCATTTTAAATCAAAGAAAAATGGGTTTACAAAAAATGAATTTTTAAGTATAATTATGTTTTTTACAAAACTTAAGAACCATGTTGATCCCAATGAAATTAATTAGATTATTTTAAATCAAAATAAATAATAAAATATGAGAATAAGTTATATATAAATGGTCTATTGTAAGTAATTTAGTGGAAAATACATTTTTCAACAAAATCATTATTTTTTCATTATTGATTTAAAAATTAATCTTATAAGGAAAATCCCAAAATATCAACATAAAAATTTTATTATACTAATGTGAAAAAATAAATAATTTTAGTGAAATAAAATTCCTAAAATTGTTAAATTTTAAATTTAATATTAATATAAAAAATTAAATAATACTCATTTTTTAAAGAGAGCATATTTTTTAAGTCATAATGTGAGTTTACTAAAAATTTAGCCCTTATTTTTTATGAATTAATAAATAAATTTTCATTATATAAAACCTTTGGGAAATTTTTTTTTATAATTTTTCTTCTCATTTTAATGCCACTAAATTGATTTATAGATTATAATAGTATACTATATCACGGTTTATTTAGACTTGTGGTTGCATTGAAATCAAGGAATCTAATATGTCATCTTTGTTTCAAACGATAATATATAAGTAAAATATCTATGTTTTATATTAACTCCACTTAATTGAGTTTTGACCTCAATACATTATCACTATGATATAATAAACTGAGGAGACTAATATATCATCATATCTTTGGGTACTAGTGAGGTATCAAAAATATACGCTTGTTCGTGTCATGGCCCCATTCTCTCCTGGGACCACTCTTTGTCTGGGAGCTTTGGATGGGGTTTCTTTTGGAAAATTTGGCATTTTTCTATCAAACTATAGGTTATCTTCCCGCTTAACCTTATTTTCCAGTCTTCATGTTCTATCCTTTAGATTTCTACACTTCTTATCTTTTAGGGATTCTCTTCCTCGTTATTTTTTTATTCCCTATATGTGGTTGTTGTACGGATTGATGTCCTCATCTAGCATCCACCATTGCCCTTGTTATCATACCTTTCCTGTGAGGACCCATATCTGGTTAGACACGAAAGAACATCGATGTCTTGGGATTGTGTTGGAATAGAGTTTAGGCATTGAAGCCCTTGGATTGTCTCTCCGATTTTCATTCTAGGGTTTCCTAGTTCCTTCAAGGGTTCTGGCTTGTAGTTGTGGGCTTTATCCTTGCTTATTTCTTAATTGACAATTCAGATTTTCCCTTTCTTCCCATCCCATCATGTGATACCATCGGTCTAGTGCGATGGGGTCTTGTGGTGGCTTGGTATTGTGATGGGGAGGCTTTCAACGACAGTTACTCTCTTGTAGTAGGTATTTCTTTGTTTCAATTTCATGGTCTTCCTTTATGTTCGTTGAATGGTTGTTAGATCTTGGAAGCTTGGATAATTCTTCAACGAAAGGGTCCACATCACAACATTCGATTCTGGATTTGGTGGTGGTTTCCCTTTCTCTATAAATTTTTGGTGATACATTGTGTCATGATTTGCAGTTGATGTTCCATTAGATGGTTCCTAACAATTTCCCAACATCTGGCTATGGTGTTTGATGACAACAGTACCACAGTGTTGTTTGTTCTCTGGTTCGTGTTGTTTAGGTACATGTCGGTGATGATGAAGTTGATGATGGGGATTGTTTTATGGTTTTTGGTTGGTTTTTTTTTTTGTCATCTGTGATGTTTGTGTTTTGGTTTTACTATTTTTATGATCTTTTGGTATGTATTGTTGACGATGGTGGTTGACAAGTTTGGATTACTAAAGAGGAAGTTGACTTGTTGGTTCAGATGAGTCGCATGATTTTTATGTAGAGAAGTTGCATCGGGGGCGTGATGACAAGATTAATACTATGGGATCAATGTTAATAGAGTTTGTACTTGGATAGACGCGTCGCTTCGCATTCCTTGCATGGATTTTAATTTTTCAATTTGAACTAGATTCTTGTTTTTCCAATTTGAATTTTATGTTTTGATCATTAAAATATGGTTGTTTTTCTTCAATTTATTAGATGTATGGGCCCACCACTTCCCATTAAAAGTGGTTACTCTAAAAATAAAAATAATATGATTAGATAATCATTGGGTATCGAAACATTTTCTAAACTTTATGGTTTCACCACAATACTTTGACCTTGTAAGTGGCCTTTTTCCACAACACTTTCTCTATTCGATCAAAATTTACACCGGTTGTCCCTCCAAAGAGAGATGACTCCCTAGTGGTATATCTTATGATATTGGTACATGTAAAATATCAGGTATATACTATATTGAGAGAGAGATATGTGGAACACTTTGCAGGATTAGGATAAATTTGGTTGGATAACCATGAAATAAGTAACCATCCTAGTTTCCTAAAAAATTTCAATTGAATATTTATATTTAGGGATTAAAATTCCATTATTTCCAAATATGATAATCTTATTCTATGATTATATTTCCTATAATTCCTTTTCAAAATCATCAAAATCTAGGCCTCGTCAAAAATTGGCAGTATAATGTTTTTGTAAACTCTAAGAAAACCTTTTGTGCTATTGAATGGATTTTACATTCTCTAAATTTTCATCAACTAGATCGTGTTCCAATATATTTATCTATATAAATTCATTATAAAACATTGGATTTCAATACATCCTTCCTTGGAAGGATTATTAAGTGTTCATTTGAATTCTCATGTGAAAGATATTTCTGTATGTGAATTCCACTAAAAGAAGTTGTTGGACATAACCACCTTTATAATATATCGAATGTGTCCTCAGAATATCTTTTAGGTTTTTAATGGTCCCCATAGATTCATCTACTTCATGAGGATGACACGAAGTGTTAATTTTCAATATCATATTCAATTCCAGCTAAATTATTCTCTACAATATCATGATAAACATCATATCTCAATCAGATACTATAGATTGAGGTCCTCCATTTAATCCTTCTATATAATAGATTTATATTAATATATGATGATAAAGATCTAAATCATCTCATATTATAAATAACTGTGCGAACATTTTATAATGATCGACAATGACCCGAATAGAATTATTCCTTTCAAGGGAGTCAGTTGATGAAATCCATAATGAAGATTCCCATTTCTATTATTTTAAGGGTAAATTCCTAGTAGATTTCATTCTCATTGTCTCAACATGATGAAATACCAATAATTGAGATATGTACTCTATAATAACCCTTTTCATGTTTTCCCAATCAATATACATCTTTTTTCATTACAAATTATTAAATAATGTTGAACTATGAGATTCATCCAACAACTTCTTCTTCAAATATGGTATTGATGGGACACATACTCAACTATTAAACCATATCATTCCATCACAATCTTCGTTAAACACGGGACCATTCTTCGCCATATTTGGAAGTTCCACATCTTAAATTTACAACTCTTTAATCCTTGTATGTATGGATAGTTGAAATATAGGACCGTTAAACATACTTATGATTTTAAAATATGTCTTTAGCAAAATCCATAAATATTGGATCCATTTAAAGCCTCATCATGGAAAATCTACCATGTTCATTTTGACTCAGATCATCAAATCAGGACCATTGTTCGCCTATCTAGGGTTGTAGTGTATTGGGTATTCATAATTTTAAAAAATTAAATACATGTCCTTTAGTGAATATTCAAGTCATTTCATGTCATTATATTCTTCAATATTTAATTATCTTTATATACATCACACCTTTCATTATAGAGATAAAGACCAGTATTTTCAATGAAAAAAATCCCAATTCTTGATCTTTTTCATGAGTTGAGTGATTTTTCTCATGAATTTTTAGATAATATGATGAATATGTTATTACAATTCCATTATACATGTGAAATCATTATAGTCCCTTCACTGATGTGTGGATATTGTTGACAAAAACTTCCCCACTACAATGTAGTGTGATAACAGTAGCATTATCCAATGTTCTATTTAGATCCTAGAAGCATCCCTCACATTAATATATCCAACTGAACGGGGAACATTTCTTTGGATTTATTCCTTGAAATTCACATCTTAATTTAGCTTTGATAATTACATCAACCATTGTTTGTTATTTTCTAACCAACATGTAATGTGTTTCAAATTTATTATGGAACATTATTTCGTTAATATCAAAATAAATTGCGATAATATTATTATGGAATTTATTCAATTTAAAATATATGAATATTTTCTTCATTTCATTTCTTAATGTCGAAATCCAATTCAACAGTTTCGATTGTTAAAACAAATAAACGAATTTTTTACAAGCTGTTTATGGGACATTGCAGTTTTTTGATTGATGTCACCATTGAATTATGATGATATGATAAGAAAAAGTTTGTGTATTCATGGGATATTTATACCATTTTTACCTAAGATATTTATCTTACCAAAATTATTTTATGTTGAAGTATGAAAATTATGTTTTGGTATTTAAAAAATCCTTGATGTTTCTAAAATTATTTAGAAACTCTAAAATGAACATATTTGAAAGTATACGGTATTTATTTTCCTACATTTTATACAATTATATGAGTCACACAATACATGGGGTGATGGAAAACCAATAGGTTTATCTTGATTTCATGTTTTTAGATCAATGGATAAAATATGATTGAAGGGTCAATAAATTTTCTGTAATTCTAGAAAGTTGGTTCCTTGACACAATTTATCATGATCAGGCGGCTCATATTTTTTTTATGATATATAGAGCTATATAAGTAAAATTGATTCTCTTCTTGAACTATTGTAATGATCTTTATATTTACAAAAAATAATTCTTCAAGGATGAGGTGTTAATCTAAATTTAAAGGGATCAAAAAATCCAATCAATGGTAATGTTAATATGTTCACATTTTCATATAGTTTTCTAACATAATTTTTTAAGCATAATTTATGAGGTTGGAACCCTAGGTTTAAAATAAAATGTTTAGATCATATACCCCATGTTTTTGGTAAAATATGGTTCAACAACCATATTTTTGGAAACAAGTTTCTGTTCTAGGAATATAGTTATGGTTCATCAACTATACTTTTGTAAACAACCTTACATTGTCAACCCTATGTTTGTATTTTTTTCGTTACACTATGGAACCCTATGTTTGAAATTTCAACAATAGAATTTTAAATAAAAGATATTATGTTTTTTTCTACAATGTTTTATTTAAATGTAAATAACTCAATGAAGATATTTTATAACTGATTTAAAGGCTCAAATTCATTAGATTAAATAGTTCCCATTTTTAAGGGATGTTTTGACTCTTATTGAATTATTGGATTTCAAATATTCATGAGTAATTATGATACTAATTTTTAGGAGTTGTTTTGACTATATTTAAATAATATTTTATTGGATTGAGACAGAATCCTTCAATCATTTGAAACTACTATTATTTTGGTGATATTATTTAAGGTATTTTATAATTTATTCGGAATGAATTTATTAGATATTTATTGTAAAAGAATAATCAATTTTTAATATTCTATTCATAGGATATTTATAATGTCTATTAACACTATTTATTTTGAGTATCTAAGGAAACATGAGAGGTTAATCATATGCATATTTATACTATATATATACATCTCCCTAAAAAAAGAAAAATATTATATATGAATAAGACAGGATACAGAAACATTAGTGATGAAATAATGTGATGAAATTTTTTCATCGTGTTGCTTGTCATTTGGAAGAAGTAAGAAGTATTCTCTGTATATCATTATTCTATCATGTTGTTAAGAAGAAGGAAGCATGCACAACATTTTCTAATATATTTTTTTATATTTAAAAAATAAAATTCATGCATGACATTGAAGATTATTTTTCTACTTCTGTACATTATTAAAGACTATATACATCTATCAGTTTCTACTACAACTATGAGCTAAACCAATTTCACTATAAACATCATCCCATCTATATTATTTGGAGTATCAGCTACTCAAACTCGGTTTTGGTGGATTTTTATCTTCTTGGACTAACATATGGATATTTCAATTCCATATAAAAACTATAAGGCCCCATAAAATTCTTGTATCTTTTTAACTGCCTCTACCTGGTTAGATAGTACTTTAGAAAATAAGACCTACTATTGAAAATCACCAAAATTGTGGAGTTGAGAATTGGTGGAGTGGACTAGGGGGTTTCTATTCCTCGAACCACTATGCACTATTATGTTCCATTTTTGTTATTTATTTTTTTATTTGTACTTGAATTTATGATAGAAGGAAAAAATCACTTTATATAAAAGAGGGTCATTTTAATTTTATAAATATTTTTAAAGGAAACAAGTCCCCCCCCCCTCCATATGAGTCTTCATCATAGAAATTATAATAGAAAAATTGGTATTAAACGATGATATCTATATTTATAATTCTAATTTTGGAAATCATTGAAAATACCTATTTTTCTATCTATTACCAAAAAGTGGTATCAGAGGATTGGATCTTTTGGAATAATTATGATTTCCTTTGGATCTAACAACCCTGATTTAAAGATACAAATGAATAAAAATCATAATTGATGATTTTAGATATGGTTTTTCGTTTATCAGTGCTCCTTATATTAATGGTTATAATTATGGATGTTTTAAAGCTCTCATGATAATTTTTTTGATGAATCTTAGTTTCAAATTTTACATGAATACATTAAAACCTATTGAAATATCAAGAAAACTGAAAATGTGGGATGATATGAAGGAATATGAATGTGATATTAATTTAGGGGCTATGAATATTATCATATAGGGGCTTGGTCTAGATAAATATAATCAAATTAATCAATGTGTTACTACTTATGATAAGTGGCATACAATCACATTTTATTATGAAGGAACTGATAAATTTATAGAAGTTAACAATGATGTTATTGCCTTGGAAACTCTAATTTAAAAAATAGATTAGGTGTTGATGGTGTTGATTGGGATATGAAAAGATTAGATGCAAGTGAAAAGTAATTATATTAGTTTTTTAAAAAGTAAAATGATACCATGAAATTTTATTTGGATGAATTTTATTATTTTAATCATTTGGTTTCAAGTGATGAATCTACTACAACCTTGGAAGATGTTATTGAAAAAAAAATTAAATGTATGTCTTACAACTCATGCTAATGATGTAAAATCATCTTACTCTAAAAATTATGATTTTTAAAAAATTTATCATGATCAATGCGATAAATATTTGTTTATGAGTCATGAAAATTTTGAATATTTAAAAAATATGTTATAATACCTTGAAAATATTATGATTCTATTTAAATTGGTAATGAATTTATATCAAAACATATTGGTTAATTAATATCAATTTGTTTTAAAATTTATTGTTATCTACGTCAGAGTAAAATTAAATAATTATTGGATCATGTTGATAATTTAATGAATGTATAAATAATTTAGAGAGAAATTTATTTGAATCAAATACATTGTAAAAATAAAATTCAAAACAAATCATGGTACTGTTAGTAATAGAGAAAAACAAAAACTATACAAGAATTGTATTGTTTCTAGTTCGATGAGAAAAATAATATCATTTATTAAATATTGTTATTGTGGTATTAATGTACATTTTTTATGGAATGTTATTTTATAAAACCACAATTTTCTGGTCTCAATCATGTTAATAATTCAAAAAAATTATATACATTTTATTATAAAATATTGGATCAAAATAAACATATTTGGCTACCTAAATTGATAGTTTGTAACACTATCGGACCCAAAAGCATATGTATTCCAAAAGGAACATGTATTTGATATTTTATAGTTATGCACCATTATAATTCATTTTCAAATCATTAGGTGTCTTATTGAAAATTATTGAAATGTATTGTCTTTATTTTTTTTATTCTCTTAAATAAAAAATCTCATAGTGTTGGAACTGTAATATTCCAAGAAGTATTTTACTTATAATTTTAAATTATAATTTTAATGAAATACCTTTTTATAAATGGGGAGAATAATTTTTTAATGTTTTATAAATTATTCCTCAATATTTAATTATTATTATTCTTAAAATATTAAATCTTTTTCACGCTCTATTATTTTATCAAATAAATTAATTTGTTGATTTATTTTTGTTAATAAATGAACATAAAATATACTATTATGATTACATAATAATGGTTATCATGCATTTAAAAATTTGTCTAATGCTTCAACATTTAAATTAATTATTTTTTCTAAACGAATCAATTTAATTTTTTGATAAATTATTCTATTTTATTATTAAATTTTTTTGGTAATTTCTAGAATATGAAAAATTATTTAACTAAATTATTATAAAATAATTTAATTAATTTATTTGAAAATATATTAATTAATTTCTTTTAAAGTTAATTAATTAAATTATTTGAAAATAAATTTATTATATTTATTAAAATAACATTATTTTAATTTTTTTGAAATTATTATATTTAGATTCACTCAAAATATTTTATTTCAAATTATTGAACCTCATAAATATTTATATTTTGTCTTGAAGAGAGTAATTTTAAATATTTATCATTTCATTAAATGTTTTATTATTATTCCATGAATTAAATGGTTTAATAATTTCTTTACAAACCCTTATTCGAATAATATTTTATATGTTTTCGTGGCTCCTTGATTATAACTTTTTATCTTTTTTAAGGAAGTTTTAATTTAGGGGGAGTTTATGTTTTTGTATGTATTAAAATCCTATTTCTATTATCATTATCAAGCACTTATAATTTTTATATTTATGAATAAAGGGTGGGAGGAAGTTTTTTTTCAATTTTTATATATTTTTTATATTTATACTTAAATTTAAAATATATAATATTTATAAAAATGTTTAAATAAATTTTATTATTTAATATAATCAAGATCTCAACTTTTTTATCCTTACAAAAAGGGGGAGAAAAGGATTGTAGAGACTTATTTTTTGTAATTATGAAAAAGGGGAGAATTTTGATTAGCTCTATTTCATTCTCATATTGATTTAGTTTTGATAATTACTTTAACCAGTCATTATTTTTTTCTAATAAAGTGTTTCCAATTTGGTATTTCTCATTATTTATTTAATATCTTAATCAATAGTGATCATATTTTTATTGTGATTATTCTTTTGGAAGGATAATAATAATTTCATTATTTTATATGTTAATGTTGAGAGCCAATTACATTTTTTATAGTGTAAGATATCCCTGAAGTTGTTAAAAGCTATTTGTTTGAAATTATAGTTTTCAGCTTAAATTTACTGCCAAATTATAAAAATATCTTATGCTAAAGTGATAGGATTAAATATCTCATTATACCATTGAATAAATAATAGATTTATCTAAACAACATCAATTTATTTTGAAGAATGAAAAGAGTGTTTTGGTACTAAAAAAATCAATGAAGCTACTGGAATAGTTTAGGAACTCTACAGTGAATATATTTGAAAATCTACAGTATAGAATTTAATATATGTAATGACATTATCAAAATCACATGAAACCTAGGGAGAAGAAAATTAAATAATTTTATCTTTATTTTATAAATATAAATCAATGGATAAAAATTTTCTTTTGATGGACAATAAATTATCCTATTTTATCGAATTTTGTTTCTCAACAATAGTTTTTCCATATCATGTTTCATTTATTTTTTGAAGATATCAGGAGCTATATAATTAAAATTTATTCACATCATAGATAATTTGAAGGATCTTGAGATTTAATGAAAATAATTATTGTCGGATTAAGGCCTAATTTTATGTAAAAGTGTCCAAAAATATATTGAATTCTAAATTCATGATGTTCAAATTTTAATATAATTTGTACCCTACATTTTTAAGTGTAAAATATTGGTTAGGAACCCTACATTTGGAATAAAATGTATTTATCATATAAAACATGATATTAGGAAAGTGTGTGTCAATAAACATATATTTGGAAGTAGTCCTATGTTTGAAAAATAAATGTATGGTTCATCATCCCTTATTTTTTGAATGACATTACGTTGTCAACTATATGATTGGGGTTTCTTCGTTATTCCAAGGAACCATACGCTTGACTTTTCGATGATAGAGTTTTAAATTAATTATATTGTCCATTTTTCTAAAATGGATTCACTATATGTAAATACCAATTTTAAATTATTATATATTAGATTAAATTTATCATATTTCTAGGGGTCGTTATTACTCTCATTGAATTATTTTATTCCAAATAATCATGATTTATTATGCTTCGAGTTTTAAAGAATTGTTTTGACTATATTTAATTTAGTTTGAATGGATTTAAACAGAATATTTATATAATTTAATGTCGGTATTATTATGGATATATTTTTGGGGGATTTATTCAAATTATTATGAATTCATTTAATATATATTAATTCTACTTGAAGAAGACAATGGTAATATTCTATTCGTGGGATATTTCTGAAAGATATTAACTCTATTTATTTTCAATATCCAAAGGAAGATGAGAATTTAAACATATGGATATGTATTCTCTATATATATCTCTCTCTAAAAAAGAAAAAGAGTATATACGAAGATGTTAATACATGTGAAAACTCTAATGAATAAAATGTTTTAAAATATTTTCATTCTGTGGCTCATCATTTTTTAATAAGAGAGATAAATAATATGTGTACATCATTATTCTATAATTTTGTAAATAAGAAGGATTTATTCAAAAAATTGTATAATATAATAATTTTTATTTAAATAATAATGTTTTTTTACTAAAAATAATGGTATTTTTCTATTTTTGTATATATTAAAGATCATCTATATCTATAAGTTGTTGCTACAACTGTGAGATAAACCAATTTCGTCAAAACATTACTCTCATCTATTTAATTTGTAGTTTAAGATCCTCTTACATAGACATGGTGGAGTGTCAATTTCATATACTAAGCTATAGATATTTTAGTTCCCAATGAAATAACCCAATGTCCCTGTAAAAGCTTTGTACGGTGTCAACTTCAAGTACTTTATTATATAGGTCATTTGATAAGAGGACCTACTAGTGAAACTCACCTTTCTCATGTAGTATAGTATTGGTAGAGTGGACTAGGCTATTTTAATTCGTTGAACCATTATAAATCATTGTGTTCTCTTCCTTTATTTTATTTCTATTGTGAACTCTAATTTAATAGAGAATGAACGAATCTCTTCATGTAAGGAGGGTCGTTTATGCTTTTTCAATATTTTTAATAGAAAAAATTCTACCCCCAATTATCTCTTCATCATATCCATTCTGGAGAAACAATTTCTATATAAACATTCTCACTATATTAGATAATCACAAGAAAGTATTCCCAAATCATCAATAATATCGATAAAATACAACAAAACTAGAGATCTAAGTCATAGTTGTTGGTCTAGATCATTTGTAAATGACATTCATCTTTTAAGGATCTAGCTATATACCCACACAGGAGAGTGAAATTCCCATGAATGAAAACATATGTAGCTACAATTCACACTTTTTGAATTTGGAAAATAAATTTTCCTTTCATTGGGTCATCAACACAATCTTCAATTGATCTTAATGTCCTTCCTCTATGCATATATAATAAGATCATCTATGATGAATAACATAAAATTATTAAGGTAATCTATAAAGACTTTATTCATTAGATCCATGAATATAGAGGGATTATCATAAAGTCTATGTGAAATTAATATAAATTCATAATGACCATACCTCATACAGAAATTTGTCTTAAGTATATCCTCCTTCTGGACCCTCAATTTACAATATCTAGAATGATGTTCAATCATAAAAAATATTGATATCCACATATTTGATCAAACATGTCATAAATATATGCTAAGTAATACATTATATTGATATTGATCATGAAAATTTATTGATAGAAAATGAAAATATGTATTCATCAATCTTCATCATAATTAAAAAATCGGTACACACTATGGTAATTCATTTGGTCTTATGAATCACTTATCAAGATTCACCTGGATTTTCTTCTTCAATTTATGCAACTTGGTTAGGTACATTATGTATTGAATCTTTGAAATATGTGTCCCAATATATATGAGTTCTATTTAAAAATAAACCTTATTATTCTGGGTAATAGTAATAAAATCATCCATAAATGCATCAGCATAATCTAGAACAATACACATATTTTCAAATTTGAGTTTCTGCCCAACCATTTGAGATAAATATACTTTATGAATAATTAGTAATACAAATACAATTGAAGTAATTCCCAATGGGATTTCATCTTCATACTTGCATATTTATACTAGAATATGTTTATTAAAAATATAAAATATGACTTTTGTTCCATGGAAATTGATATGGGAATTAAATATGGAAAGAAAATCCATATCCAAAATCAATTCAATTTCAAATAGATAGAGAATCTCAGTATTTTCCAAAAACACATTCACATAAACATTAATTGTAAAGTATCAATTAAATTAAGATGATATCTTAATTCCTCTAGTTTATTTACTTCCAACTCAATAATTAATCATCAAGGTGGTGATGAGCTATTGATGAAAAATTATTCAGATATAAAAGAGAGGGTAGAGATAGAATCATATAAGGAAGTTGTAGTCTAATAGTGGATGGTAAGTGTACCACATACCATGTTGTTCTCCTGGAAAAATTATTTTTTAATTATAAAGGCCTTAAATTTATCATTTATTTTATGGGGTTACTAAGACCAAAAATCATTATTAGCTCCTAGATTAGTCAATTCATTCACATATTTCCCAATCACCCGAAATTTGAAACATAAATCATTATAGGATGAATCCTTAATCTCCTCTATTTAACTTTCCATTATTTTTATCACTCATCAATAATTACCAACATAATGTTCTTACTTTCCATATTTGATTCATTTCTCCATACCACAAATATAATTTCTCTATGTGAGTTACACTAAATTGTTGGCATGTGTGTGGGTGGAATTTCTTTTCTCAATGGGATATACCATTCGAGTTTTCCAAAAGCTCCATTTTTTTCTTCTCATTACTAGTACATGAAGAATTATTGGATCTCATACACTCCATATAAAAATTCAAATAACATTATGTGATTTATTTATATTTAAAAAATTATCATATAGAAAATACATTTCGATAAATCGGTTTCATATCTTTAAAGAATATATCAATTTTTTCAGTAGTTCAATTATAAAGCAAGAAATATACCTTCAAATTATTATAATGTTTTCTCCATAGGTACCAATAGATTATTCATCCTTCGATTTATCTCTATAAATTGAATTTACATAATAGTATTAAAAAATTGACGAAACTATGTTTTCTGATATACCCTGATAAAATCCTCTAATTCCATGGAATTTAGTTCATACTCTTGCCTTGTTTTCTTAATAACAGTCCACCACTAATAATCTTCACCTTTTGAGGGATATAATTCTAAGAAAACATTCTCATGGTCTAAGAACTATAGATTAGAACTTATCTTCCTCGTCACATTGGTTCATTTCTCAAAAACAAGTGGATAAAAAGATCCACTGATAGATGGTGGATTATATCACAAAAAATATAAATTATTGTGCTTCACCCTCAATGGTGAATTCGGAATCTAAAAATGGTTTTCATTATTACTCATAGATTCATAATGTTGAGTGAGTTTAGCCACAAGATATTTCAACCCATGTTTCAAATCATTTTGATTTCTGATGATCATTTTCATTCAATTTCATATCTCATTCACTATTATACCAACTCCTTCAGGATTCAACTATTGACTAAAAACATAATATATAATTTAAGTATTAAAAAATAAATAACATAGTATGAAATCATAATAAAATAATTCCTGATATATATTAATTTATGAAACTGTGTTATCAAGCTATCACTACTAAAAAATGTACCTATACCAACAAGTTTGGCCAAACCGTTGGTATAGGTACCATTAAATGACCTTATACCAATGTTTTGGAAAAACAGTTGGTATAGAATCAATAAAATGACCCTATACCAAGGATGTATTCCAAATCCATTGGAAAATGAGATGGATATACCATCAGTTTGGCTAAAACTATAGGTATAGGTCTAAAAATTCAAAATACCTATACAAACGGTTTGGAAAACTGTCGGTATAGGTATTCTGATTTTATGTATTATTTTATCAAATTAAATAGAATACATCTAGAATTAATTTACTTATAATACATATACATATTTATCATATTATTTTTTGAAAAAACATTCTATCTTAGTGTTTAGGTCGTTGAGATATTTATTGGAGGTTCAGGGATCAAAACCATTTGTGGTTTTTTTAATTACCTATACCATGTTTTTCAAAACCATTAGTATAGGTATTTCATATTACATATACCAATGGTTTAGAAACCATTGGTATATCCCACTGATATCTATGGTTTCCCAAAATCATTCGTATAGGTCCCAAAACCATTGGTATAAGTCCCAAAACAATTTTTATAGGTCCCAAAATTCAAAATACCTATACCAATGGTTTGGAAAACTTATTGGTATAGGAATTTTGATTTTATTTAGTATTTTATCAAATAAAATTTAATAAATCCTGATTTAATTTACATAAATATATAAAAATACATATTTATTATATTTTTTTTGAAAAAACATTTTTTCTCAGTGGTTAGGTCGTTCAGTAATTTATTTGTGGTTCAGGGATCAAAACCCATTGAGGTTTTTTTAATTACAAATTCCAATGTTTTTCAAAACCATTTGTATAGGTATTTCATATGATATATACCAAAGGTTTTGAAGCCATTGGTATATCCCACATATACCTATGGTTTCCCAAAACTATATTTATAGGTGAATACTAACTCCGGGGAAGCCAATGGCCACCCAAACCATCAGGATGGCCTATTATAATGGTTTTGGTACCTATACCAATAGTTATAAACTATTGGTATTGTCTTCTTTTCCAATAGTTTATGGAAATGAAGGTTTATCCTATTTCACTTTTTGTTCATAATAGGTTTTCTTAGGTTATATCAATGTATTTACCAAAATCTATTATCCTAATATAATTAAACCCTAATATAATACCAATATAGAGACCCAAGAATAACATACATATATATTTCGACAATTCAATGAATATTGAAAATATCTCCCAGTTAAACATGCTTGAGTGTCATAATGGTTTAGTGAACTTAGAAATTAGAACATAAACTTATTATTTATATAAAATCATCATCATGTATAAAATAATTCATTACATTAGTTACCCTCTTCATAACCTATGTAAAATTAAAACAAAATTAGTGGTGATCTAAAACACTCAATAATAGTAAAGATGGGATTTTCCGATCATTATATATCTTAATATGATCATAAGGGCATGATAACATTATAAAAAATATTCATACCAATAGAAACATAAATCACAAGCACAAAAATCATTTCATAACTAGAAGCATGATCAATGGGACTATAAAATTAGAAATCACCATTCAAGAGTCATGACATGGGAATGTGGGATATGAATCATTAGAAATAATAGTCTTGTGAACATTTTCATTAAAAATCATACCCACTCATAATAGTCATAGAATAGATATAAGATATCATAATTTTCACCAAATATGAATATAACCATAAAAAATTGTGTCCACATATAATGTTGTGAACACAGTTAAAAGTACCACATCAAAATGAAAACTAATCTACACTTAATAAATCCCATTATCATAATCATATCATGATATATCAATATCACACTACCTAATTCATTATATTTATATAATAGAACCAACCATCATATTTTCCTGTGAGAATAAAATGGGTTTCATCAATATTTAAACATCATGTTCGATAACAATTCTGAGAAATATTAATAGTGATATTATTGTATAATTTCCCTAGGGAACCATAATTAATATCGAAGTGTGTTTTCATTTATGATAATAACATTAAAAGATAATGGGAATATTTCAATATTAAAACAACCATTTCATTTTCGAATCAAATATTTTGAATCTAAAAAATTATAGAATGTTAGGGAAAAATATTTCATTATAAATAATAATGGAATTTTCCAAAGGAAGATACAAATAAAATTCTATCTTACTTTCTAATTTAATCTCTCTTTTCTTGTTTAAGAGTGGGTTTTTTGGGCCCATATGGTGTCAGAGATGATCTGGGAGTTTTTCTATAGGACCTTCTCTAGGAACAAGCTACACAACCCATTCACATCATGAATTGGATTCAAGATGATAGTTTTCATGAAGTATAATATAACAAAATTATCATAAGACATGAAAATAATAAATGACTTCAATTATAATAAAATCATGAATTTCTATTTTTGGATTTTTTTTATCTAATGTCACACATTTATTGGAGTGCATTAAATATGAGAGATTCACAAAATGAATAAAGGATTTAAAATGTCAATCTTTTATTCCATGTAGGTTTTTATGCAATGCACTCCTAAATCCACTTTCATTATATATAAACATCCTCTCCCTCAAACACTATTATAACACCTAGTGTTTTTTGGTTATTACAGCTCTCATGTATCTCATCATTTCATTATTGATCTTCTATATAGTTGGTTTCTCAACATTTAATAAGTCTGTTTCCTTCCATTTATTTTTCCATCATTCATCCTAGTTGTGTAAGTGGTGATGGGTTGTTTTTTTAGAGGATTATGATTGGTATGTGATATATATCAATCCCTTCTAGATTCCTTTGGTAATTCTCTGTTTATTTGATGATTCATTTATTGGTTATGGTGTTGTACATGATTTTATCAAGGTATTTGTTGACCTAACTAATTGTTAATTTCATTCACTATTTTTAAAAAATTTAATTGTATATTTTATATAATTTAATTTTTTTTATATTTGTAATTATTTTAATTGAAAAATTTATTTGGCATTAAATGTTGGATATATTTTCAGTCTGGTATATGATCCAACATTTTGCCTATTGTTTGAGTCAAATTCCATTTAATGGTTATTCAAACATCTATGTGTGGGATGCGCTTCAACCTCTATGTTTCCTCCTTGGGATGTTTTGGCAACTCTTCTCTCTTTTCCTTTATGTGACTCATCAACACAGTTCATGTGTCAGTGAATTTTATCTACTAGACTGGATTTGGGGTTGAGGGGTTTCATATTTTTGTATTTTTTTATCAAGGATCATGAGGTTTGGAGGAGGGCCATCATGGGTCTGCGGCTAGCACATCGCTGAAGCAACATCCCAGTATATAACAAAAGGTGACCATATTAAGTGGTTGTTCAGTATATCTAATTAAATTATGGTGTTTCTTGGGATACCTTTTACATCGATAATTACCTAATGGATATATATAGACATTCCTAGTGAATTTAAGAAGAATTGGTTGCATATAGGATCTCCATCAATAGAATAGAGGTGAGGTCGAGCCCCAGTAATAGTTTATCTGTTTATTTTTTGTATCTTTTTTTATTACTATGGTCTTTTACTTGTTTATTTATTCAGTACTGTTTGGTTGTTTCATTTAATTTTTTCCATGAGTTTTGGTATATTACTCCCACCAGCTTCGATTTTTTGTGAGTATTTAGAATGCGATCACTTGTCCTTTTGATAAATTACATACATCTTCCTTTTCATTTTACTTTTTTCTTACTACAATTATCAGTTGTAATCCTCTTTATTTTTTCATAATGGATCCTACTTTACCTACCAAAGGAACATATGATAATTAGTTGAATCATGTAAAAAATCACATTGTACTCTTTTTGTGATTTCTTTACTTCCATTGATGATTGGTTGATATTGATGTATGCTGACATTGATTCTAATATATAGAATTTGTTTGGAATTATTCAATTTAAATTGTTTCTTGGTTCTTATTATATATTGGAGATTATGTAAGATATTGTACATGAATATGTTTTTTCACATACTTATTTTATTATTACTTTCTATAATCTTTTGTATTATCATACACTAATGAGAATTCAATAAATGATTGGTTATGTTAAAATATTTTTTTAATTATCCACTATTTAAGAAATTAATTAATCATGTTAAATAATTTTTTTATAATTTTAGGAAACATAATTAAATAGTTATATCTCCATTGGCTATTGAATGTGGATTTAACCACAATGAGGACCCCAAAAATTAGTATCATATCCATTATGATTTATTTTTTCATCTCCAAATTATATTTTTATTAGTCTTTTTTTGTTCCACTATTTTATGGAATTCTTGTTTATTACATTGATCATCATGTTTGTGTGTTGTTTTCATATGGCCTTCATTTTTTTATATTATTATTGAGGTAAAATATGTATACTTTTTCTTACTCCTTTTATTAATATTTATGAATTAATGGTTTGGGTAACTTGTGTAGTTATTGTTCTCATAAAAGTTTAGTTGGGAACTAGTGTGGTGTTTTTCATGTGTTTTATTCGAAGTCTACCATTAGGTTAAGATAATATATTGGTCTATTGGTGTTTCTATTTAAGTTACATGTTTTTTTAACATCCCTTTAAGTGATGTGTAGTCTAAGAAAAGTTTCTTCTTTAGGTGTAGATGTGTCTGAATTATTATTGTTGTTGATTACTCTGGGGATTAAATCAGAAATATTGTATGTTTATGGGCATACCATTTTGTAGATGTTTTTTAAAATTCTTTTTACAATTATTTTTGTGGTTTTAGTGTCTTCATGGGGGTTTTGGTTTTCTAAATTTTCCTTCTAGAAGATCTATAAAGATTTATAGGCCTATGTGGTTTTAGGGTGATTTTCAATGTGGTTTTGATTATATGGCCCATGTTATTATAGATATTAATTTTTTTTGTAGTATTTGTTTTGTGATATTTTATTATTCATCAATTATTTCATTTAAACTATATCATGTTTTTCACATGTTCATACCATGTATTGTTGTTTACCATTTTATTTCTATTTGAGGAATGGTATTATTGTTTTCATGTTGTGTTCTTACATGCTCATGTTATCTTTTCAATCCACTAGTGTCATGAGTTCTACCCATAATATGGTTTATTATGATGGTATTCTCATGTATGTAATAAGGTTATTTATTTACATTTTTTTCTTTCTTTAACTTTTTTTTTAATGTGTTTTAGTAATTAAAATTAGATTTAATTAAGCTCACGCTAATGTGTGTCAATTAGATACACATAGGTGACACGGTAATATACTCTTAGAATTTATAAGGAATTTAAGCAGTCCCTAATCAGTGGGACACATTCTGGTGGTTTATGGATATCAGGGGTTTTAGGTTTCTATGTTTATATTTAATTGTATATATTTGTTAATATTATTCACTATTTTTTCAAAATCAAATTGTATTTTTAATTAAATTTTATTGTTTGAAATTTTTATGATTTTAAATATAATTTTTATTTGATAATAAATACTAGCGAAATTTTAATGCAGATCTACGATCCACCATTTTCCCCTATCATTCTTGTTGTCCTCCCTTGCTTGGATTATTAATCTGTTATGTAGGGGATGTGCGCCTCCATCTTGTTTTCCCCCATGGGATGTGTTTACTTCTCTGTTATGATTCCCCTTCAATGAATCCTTGATTCAGATCTCATTTCACATAATTGTTCCTACAAAACTAGTTTTGGGGTGGGGAGGATTAACATTAATGGGTTCTAGCTTCAGCTACAGGGAGGTACATAGGAACATCATCATGGGTTAGGGCATGGATCACTATTGAAGCAGCCTCCTGATAGAGGTCCATAGGTGACCATCTTAAATTCATGGTGAGTACAACCAATGATATTATATAATTTCTTAGTGTTAATTTTTCTCAAATGGTGATGATGATGATGAGAATGAAGCTGGATGTTCCTGAACCATAGGGCATCAGTAGTTTTGTGTATTCTATCAATTAACTATAAAGAGGTGAGTTTGTTACCCGATATGGAGGTCTTAATCAAATTTTTGTCTATTTTTAAGTATTTAAGGAATTTCACTTTATTGATTCATTATTTATTCTTTTTTGTGTTTATTTACATAATCCAAGGTGAGTTGATTATGAACAACCCTCAGCTTTGCATCATTGTGAGTCTTGGGGGTGCGATAACCTGACTATTGGATAAATTCGTTGTGTCTTACTTTTCATTGGTTCTATCTTCAACTACTTGTATCAGTATTACTTCTACTTATTATTATATAGTAGAACCTAGTTCCTCTACCTTGTGCGCATAGTTAAATTGGGCAAAAGGGTATAAAAATAAACGTATCCATTTTCATAACTTCATTAATTTCATTTAAAACAGAATTATTCTAATGTATGATTCCAGTGAATTTGACATTTAGAATTTATTTGGAATTAATCAACTCAAGTTTTTATTGGTCCTACATTTATTTTGGAGCTTCTGTAAGAGATTATACATGAATATAGTTTATTATTCTCATATTTATTTCATTTTTTCTTGTTGGAATATATTGTATTAGCATATTCTAATGAAAATTAAATTAAATATTGGTTAATTAAATGTATTTATTCCATTTTATATTGTATTAAAAAAATTCATTAACATGTTTTATATTTTTTTTTGGAATTTTAGGAACCAAATTAAATCTATATATCCTCTTGGGTTTTTGAAAGAAGAAAACCCCATAGCATTTCTCCAAACACTCTCCACTGATACGTTGATTATGGAATTCAAATCGATGATGTTAGAATCAACGATATGGCCTCATTTCACATTCCATTATATAAATATAAATATTATCCAATGGTAAAATGAATATTTTGTGTTAAAAATAAAATCTAACCAAATATTTTCAATAAATTAATGTCTTCTTAATAAATGTTTTTAAGGGTTTTCTTTTGAAAAATAAAATTCCATTAAATTTTAACCCTAATATAAATGTTACACATTTTAGAAACATAAGACTTCACCAACACTGTCCTCACAAATCACATAGTTTTTAATGGGATTTATGATTTTGGAAAAATAAAAAATGGGATAGGGTAATGTATATTTTAAAATTTTTGTATGAAGAGGTATGAATCCCATTCATGCTTCTTAATTTTCCCATGAAGCGTGAGTGTGATGCACACCTTCTGGGTGTGCCCAAAGTGGTGTGAACCCCATCCATGGCTCCTTATAATTTTTTTTCCAATTTTATTTAATAATTAATATTTATTAATTTTAATTTTATAAATCACTTTAAAATGATTCTATATAATTATTAGTAATTTAATAATATTTTTTATATTTCTTAATTTTCAATTGTATTATTTAAAATTTTTTAATAATAAATTTTTCCATTATTGTTATTATTAATTTTACTACAAATAATGTTTATTATTTAATAATATAAATAAAATATTCTTTTATTGAATAATTTATTTTCTAGGTAATAATTATCTTATTATTTATATATTATCGTGTATTATTAATCAATTACTTATATAATATATAAAATAATATTACTAAGGATAATAATATTATTATTATTATTTATGAATTTTTGTGAAATTTTGGTTTATATAAATATTAGTAATATGTTAGTAATTAATATATTTATTAATTTTCAAAGGTATTATTTATTATTAATGAATATTATATTATAATTTAATTAATTACCAAATGGATTATAAACTATTATTTATACATTTTTTTATAAATATTTATGAACTGTTTGTTGATATAAATATTTTTAATTTATTAATAGTTAATATTTGTATTCATTATCAATTTTATTATTTAACATTAATTATATTATATTAGCATCTTATTAATATAATGTGTAGTACTATAACTAATATTCATTAATATATATATATATATATATTTTCTCTTGAAATGTATATTTTTTGAGTTAATAATAATATTATTCTTAATATATTATTGTGTATTATTAATTAATTACTTATATATAAAATAAATTAATATTTATTATTAATGATGATAATATTTAGATCATTTAAAATAATAATGTTTTTAATATTTAATAATAAAATTAATATGATTATTTATTATACATAATATGGATAAAAATTTAAGAAGTATCAATATAAATAAAAAAATTGAAGTTATTTTAATTACCAATATAGTTATTAATATTAATTTTTATTAATCATTTACAATTTTTCTTAATTTCCAATTATTTATGTTTATTTAAGAAAAAAATAAAATATATTTGTAGGTTATTAAATAGCATTCAAATAATGATTTAAAAAATATATAACATATATATGTCTATTCTACATTGGGGTCATGAGTAATCCTCTGTAAAATAGCTAGGTATATCGATGATGTATCCAAGTCTTGTCTATGAATATCTATGCTCTCACTTACATAGCTCATATCTGTCATCTCTCACACCTACATTCACATCTTCCAATGTGACCGGTGGTGGATCTTTAATCACCCAACATGTACCCTATCCTAGCTCCAAGGATTGTTTCTATTGACTGGAATAATCCCCAACATGTGAAGAAGATGGTCATTATGTACCTAACATCTACATATTAGTGAAAATTAAATACATGAACAATGGTCAACCAGTCTATATTACTGCAAAACAATTAACATGTTAGCAAATTGAGTTGATGTTTGTGGCTCACATGTAATAATAAGTGGAGTACCATTTGGCTAATAATTATTAATATCCTCCTCAGGATCCACATCTACATCAATATCAGGATCAATAGCATCATCATCTCCTAAAACAGTAATATCATGGTCAAAAACCTTAGGATCGCCGGGAACATCAAATAAAATCAAATGATAAATCCCTTATATGGAAGTAATCATCTATGTTACATCTCTATAGAAATATTCTTAATAAGATGCACCTCCTTGGTATTATTAGATATGTGATTGGGCTAGGTGATACACACATTCAGTTATACAAGTTATGAATTTAACTACTGTTAATAGAAAAAATTATCAAAAATGGAAGAAAAAATTTATTCCATCTCATGATAGCCTCATCTATGTCACATAAAATATCTCACTAGGGACAGGAATTACTAATTCCCATAATCTAGCTGATCTGATAGATTCACATTTACTGTTTCAACTGCATATAATTGAGACTCATGCAATCTATCACACTACTCAATTTAGAGAGCATGATATCACCTCCAGTCAAAATCTCTATTCACTAAAATCATCTTGGAATTATGTGATGGAAACTGATTTGGTGATGTGGGAATGGTTTGATATAATATTAACAGCCACATAACTCAATAATCATGAATCCACTGAAAAATATGATAATGAATTTTAGGTAAGATGCATGAGTTGGTTAGATGCATCATTATACGTTATGATGGGAGGATCCAGATAATAACCACTATATATGGAATTCGTGAATCCTTAAATATAAAAAATAATGAAGTAAAAAATTATTGAATTAAATTATGAACTATAAATAATAATTATTAAATTATATAATTAGTAATCATGTACGTCATCTTGTCGAAGACTGTCCAATATATGTACGTAATCATGAACATCATGTCTACAGGTATCATAATATTAATGTGACTAACTCTACCTTTACAAAAAAAATTATACTTATAATTTAAAATAGAAACATATAGGTTTTATTTTCACAAAACATGGATGGAAAAACATTTCATCATCCACATGAGGACATCCAAAAACTTTTATTAGGAAATGGCATGTGATCATGTGGACCTATGCATGGGATGCAATCCTATATCCACATATGGATAAGAATAATGCATCTTGTAATATATATCTTGTAGATACAACATTATTTACATAGAAATCATTATGTATATACAAGAAATGTAGACCCCTATCCATACATCTGTATCAAGTCCAAGTCCTCTTGTAAGGTTGAATATATATAGTGTACAAATATAGTTGAATGATCATTGTGGATTGTTCCACAAATATGTTTTGGAATATATTCGTGGGAAAATATCATTATGGGGATCGTGTTACCATCATATACTACATGGGAGGTGTTATGGCCTATCCATGGAATATGCATGATACCCCCAATGATAGGCGTTCCATTTTTCTGAACCGCACTTCCTAGTAGGGTGTTCACAAGATCAAATCAGTTTGTACCAACTCGATCCTTCGCACCACACCATTGATGAGGATGTCCAACATAACGGACACATACTCAAGAGAAATATTTATTTCTCCCACTGTAAAATGAAATGTAAGTTTTGTTTGACTCTATCTATCTATAAGAACAGTAATGATATGATGACTGTTGAATGTGATGATGAATATCGACACTCCATAAAACCCAGTACGATAAAGATTTCGGATGATTGAAAGAGTTTGTGTAACATGATTGAAATGATGAGACCTTTGTACACTCATATAATGAATTTTATGTCCTTTTATGACCATGTATGAAACATGTCGATCTAGAAATGTGAGAAATGGATAGCACCCCATATCTATATTTTTAATCATCATTTCATTTCATACTTAACTATATCAAAAATTTAAAAATAATTTTTAAAATCACATAATGAATAAAAATGAGGTAGAAAAGCGTTATCCATAATGAAGCATTATGATAAAAATTGATTTAAACCTATATATTTTATTGATATTGATGTATTAGTCCACATATTTATTATTTTAATGATCTCTTGAAATTTTTAATTTGTTTCATAAAAATTAAATGTACATGAAACATGATGAAAATCATGTGTACTATAAGTGACTATTTGATATATTCAGTCAACATATTGACTTCAGTGATAGATTTAATTACAATTCATTTACATTTTGAACCTATTTTCATTTATTTTGATGTGTGTTTGATTTATCAATAGTTGAAATATCAGAACATTATTTATGATTGAAACATGAAATAAAAAACTGGAAAAGAAACAATCTTGAAATGAAATAATCTAGAAATAAAATTATCTATTAATTAAAATGCATGAATGTGACAAGAAATGTACAAAATCATGATACAATATTTAAACCTGATCAAGGATGATGTGACATGGAGTCCCATATTGTCACATGTGGATATATTTTATGAGTATGACATTCTATGTGACAAATGTTTCATCATAGTCCCACTCCCGAATGTCGAGTTCAATCTATCATATTCCTGATATGATTAGAATTTGTTCATCCTTGAGGAGAAAACCTCATAATATTGGGCACCATAGTTATAAAATGATTAGTCAAGGTAAATTTAGTAAATAACATAACAATCATTAGGAATAAAACTAGAAATGTAACGATCCATAAATTAAAAACACCATAAATGAAAGAATCTGTAAATCAGAAATCCATAATATAAATCATGATAATATTAGGGTCCACATTCAACAAATCAGTTGGAAAGAAAATTGTAGGAAAGTCCCCAGTATGCATCCAAAGTGCACTAAAATACTCAAATTGATTGTTTATGTGACCGAAAAATCATCATATGTTCCCCATGATATACTCATTGATAAAAAACAGCAATAGGATTTCAAAAAGGATATCTTAATACCTAGAAATAAATACAATCATAGTACTTTCTTTCCACTACGACAATCTAAACTAAGCCATTGTTTAAGTTTGAGCAGTTTTTGGAACTTTGATACATAGAAAAATACCACTACCCAATCATAGTTATTAACAGAAAATGACTATATGGCCTACAATATATGACCAATGTCTCTTTCGAAATTACAAACAAAACCCCTTCAATTTTAATCCTAAATAGTCATACTAGTATCATTAAAAAAATTATTTCACACATCTATAAATCATTCATTATAATAGCCTTGTTTGTGGTAGTTTACACACATAGCCTTAAAGTCCCCATTTATGCAATGCACAATTTTAGTGGTCATATAGCCATATCTCTAGCCACCATCATTTTCAAATTACCATTGTTCCTTTGAAATATAATTATATAATAATATACATCATCATTAGAACATCAAATTTATTAAATTGGTTGATCTAACATTCTAGGTTGGTTCTAGAATTCTAAAACTAGAAGAGATAAATTTATTTAAAATGATAATAAATTTATTTTCAATGAATATATGTTTCTGAAATCATACCCAATAGGATGATTTCCTTCTTCATGTCCTCATCCCTAAAATTATTATTCACATTAATGAAAATACGTCTGATTTGATATCAATTATTAAAATTTGATTCACACCTTGATACTCCATCACGGTTAAACAGATCTATAATTTCTGGATGGTGATGAGATATCAAACACACTCCTTCGATTTTTGTGATATGAATGGAAATAAATACTAAATTAGTACTCCATGATTTAAAATTGCCCTTTTCAACACTAAAAAGTCCAAGTGGAAGAGGATACAAATTTCCAACCGGTGTGGAAGAAATAATTATAACACATGTTTACTTGTTTTAAGGAAATGTTCTGTCGACTTAAATGAATTGTTTATAATTACGAAAAGAAGCAATATATGTCCTCAATTCCAAAAATAGACTATTGAAAATCACAATTGTTTGATAAAATTTTTGATGTGGGGAGATATACTCCACAGTGTTCAAATGATAAATTACATGATTTTTAAGAGTTAACAATCCAATTTTCAATGGAAACACAACATTTGATTCACCCAAATCACTACACACATTCTTAATAGCCTTTTTGCCAAAAATATTATAGGGTATCATTTATATTAAAAACAATTTTATTCATTCATGAACAAGGGAACATGGAATTCCTCGACACGTTTTTATCATCTCTATAATAACAGTCGATATAAACTTTATATCAAGTGAATAGCGATCCTATGACTGACTATGTGGAACACAAGTATGTGGAACATCTAATCTAGTATTCTTCAGAATTGTAAAATATTTATCATCTATTTATAGCATTCAAAATTTAACTTCTTGCAAGTATTATTCAAACCCAATTATATATTTTTAATTCTTTTATTGATTAAATATAAATTAAAGATTTATCTTGATGGGTTATTTAATTATCATATTCTTGATGTAATATTTACTTTCAAACTCCAACCCAACATATATAGCATTATAATTTGATGTAGATCTATTACATATAATGATAATGAATTTGATATCTGGTGTAATGATGTTCAAAAATAAATTTTGTACACATGACGATCCTTCAACTAAAGAACTAAATAATATAGGACAATTACCACCAACTGGTTATTTCCTATCTACCATACAAACATCAAAAGGTTCACTCCCTATATCATCCTAACCTATATCATCTCTTGATTTTTCATCAGATATTTCCTCATAATATAATGTTTCATTTGTTAAATAGGGATTATTAGTTGGGATGTCCCATATAGTTCTTCTATATTATGATCATCTTCTTCATAATTTGTTTTAGTTACAAAAACGATATGAGAAATCAATTAATTTGTGTATTGGGAAGGTTTGGCTTTAAATGATCTTCTATATAATGGTTTTATAGTAGTAGGTTTCACATCATCAATATCATAAATAGCCACATATAATTCTAGTATACCATTACAAAATAGTTTCTTGAACAATAATGATGCATCCATATAATCCTCATCTTTAATCATAGGATACTCAGTGTTCTATAGTTTTTTAAGAAATTAAATATGTTAATACGTAGTTGAAATAATTTATTGATCAGCCCTTAATTTTAAGAGACTATGAATCATCCTATAAACGTCATCTAGTGTCACACATTCACAAATATCATCCACTCTTCAGGATTAAAAAAATATCTAAAACCTCGATTTAATATAAATTAAATATCCATTGCATTATATTTATATTGGAATGATTACCTAGAAAAAATAAAAAAATAAAAATTTATACACTACAACAATATATTTTTAAAATTATTTAACTGGATATTATTAAATAATTTTTTCTTCATACTAATAGTTTTCTATAGATTTGTATATCATTATATAATAGACCAAAAAATACCTAGGTGGAACTCCTAGAGAATTTATTATCTTAGATTTTAGTAGCAGTCAATTTTCTTTTAGGCATCGTGAAAAATCCATCTTCAAATAGGGACAACTTTTCTGAACTCCATTTTATTATAATGTTACTATAATGTATGTGAGTGTATCCAGGGGTTAGGGATATATAAAATTTATTGACATAGACACATAGGTGATTACATACTTAGTGAGAGGGATGATACATTTATCATCAACAAGGAAAAGAAAAATCAAATATTACAAATTATATAACTAAAAAAAGACATGATATGTCATTTTAATCATATATTGGTTTGTCATCAAATGATCAATCAATCATTACAAATTAAATAATTGGATATTAAAAAATATGACATGAAATTTCAATCATGCTCTAGAAATGAATCTCAAGATCGATGATCATAAAAGATTACTAACATTTTTTTGGAATAGTTATTATGTTCTACATATTCTAACATTTCCTATTGCTATATATAATAAATAATATATGTATTTATACATAAAACTATATACATTATAGATTTCATGAATATTTTTCAATGTTATAGGTGGAAAACTATAGTGGAAACCATTATCAATATAAATATTCTTATTATTGGAGTATATTGATGGTGATATGATTACATAGAATGAAAATTTAATGAAACCCTATATTAATTTATACCACAACATCAATTGATTGACATTTTTTAATTAGTTATTATTAAATATTTCTGACAAGATATTGAGAATTTATCTACAGATTTATTTATCATTATTTGATATTCCATCCAAAACCAAGGTGGAACTCATAGAGCCTCTATTATCACAGATTTTAGAAACTACCAGTCTCCTTCCAAACAAAAATGTCTCATATCAAAAACCTCATTTTTCAAAACTTCATATTACAATATTACTCATATGATGGTGTGGTAGTCTATAGTTTTTAGATACTTAACATTTTTACATATACATTTAGTTTCATTATTAATTAGAAAAATGGATGACATGAAGGTCATCAGTGAGGAAAATAAAATGAAATTTTTATAAATTATATAACCACACACAAAAAAATAATCACATACAATTTCAATCATTCATTATCAGTTCCTCAAAAGATCGGTCATCACACAATACACATAACATGTTTTTGGGATACTTATTATTCTCTAAATATTATAACATTACCTATAATTATATCTAATAAGTAATAAATATCCTCATATGCATCTATATATTTATATTACCTTTTTTCTAAAATTTAAACATTCTAATGTGTGTGTGTATATTTAGGTAGATTCGTTTTATTTATCCATGTGTATCAAATATTATAATTTAAATTTATTTTACATTAGATATAATATACATTAATATATACATATAAATATATTAAAATAATATAATATATATACACATTTTAATATACTCAACTTTATTTATTAATACTTTAAAATATAATTACATATACATTAATGTAAAACTATTTTTTCCTTAATATAAATATTATTAATTTATATATAAATACTAAAAATATTGTCAATAGTAAATTTTAATAAATTTTATTTAAAAAATAATTTAATTTATACATACATAACTTTTAAAATACAATAAACTTTTGTTATATTCGATTTTAAAAAATTTCATGTGTATATTTGATATTTCTGAAGTATTTATACATTCCAATATTTAAATAATAACATTTTATACATAATTAGTTGGAATAATTATTATTTATAGTAAAATCAACCAAAATAATATTGTACATATATATATATATAGAATAATGTATTGTATGTTTAAACACTTATAAATATAACACTAAATATGACAAGTATTTTTTATAAATTATTATTCATAATATAATTTTTAAAAAATATATTTGAATATTTACATTATTTACCTATGGTTATCGGATATTATTATTGATATTTATTTTACATTAGATATGATATTTAAAAATATATAGATACAAATATATTTAAATCCAATTATTCACATTTTTAATTACAAATGTAGACATTTTCAAATATTATATTCTAAAAATACAACGTATAGAACCACAATAAAATAAGCTCAAATTTATTTATTAATATTTTAAAATATAATTTTATATATTTTTTGAACTATAGTTTCCTAAAAAAATATTATTATTTTCTTCAAAACTAATAAAATTATTTTTAATAGTATATTTTGTTAAATTTAATTAACAATGTTAATATATTTATAAATATATATATCATATAATATATTATATATTTTTGTAAATTTAAATATGATACATAATATAACCAGTATTTTTATAAATAATCACTCAAAATAAAGTTTATATTATACATTTATGTATATTCAATTTATTTACCTATGTGTGTGGAATATTATTATTTAAATTTATGTTAAATTAAATATAATATATAATTACATATACTTATAAATATGTTCCACTCTAATAATTCACCTTTTAAATTACAAAAATATAGATTTTTTTAAAAATATTATTTCCCAAATATAAATTATAATTTATACAAAAAAATTAAATTATGTAAACACCATAAAAAATTTTATAAATCATTAAATTTATATAATAAATTAAAAAAATAATTCATAAGTAAATTAAATCATACAAATAAAAATAATTTATATATACATACATTCAAAAGTATTTAATAAATTTATTATACAGGAAAATATATACAATAAGATAATTAAAATTTTTAAATATAACTTTTACCTTCTTAAAAAATATTATAAACATTTTGAATGAAATCCCAGAGAGCATGACACCAAAATACATAGGGTAAACAACAGAAATGGAGGGGGGAAAGGCACCTTTATTTTTAAATTTTGTTTACCAAGAGGAGTGAACCCATTTCACACCTCCTTTGAAAAAAATTTGAAGGATGTGTGAACAGGGTTCATGCTTCCTATCGCACCCCAGGGATGTGTGAAGAGGGTTGACGCTTCCTCGGTTGAAAAATAAGAACCATCAACCTCGTTATAATTTTCAAGGAAATTGAGAGGTGTGAATGAGGATCATGTGTCCCTCAACTCTTTTTTTAAGATACCTAAAACCGATCCATGTTTTGTTTCTTTTAAGCTCAAAAAAACAATTAAAAATCTCACATTCACATGCACCATCTATATTGATAGAGATCATTATGGTTGAGTGGTGGAAACCTAGGAGAAATATTGTGTGTGAAATTATTTATGAAATACTCAATTGAATTTCGTTACATGTACTATGAAAATATCATCTTGTTTTTATCGAATGGAATATCATGATCTACATTCCTTCCATAATTATGATTCACTCATGTAGAAGCTAAATCTGATGGGGGTGTTGTTTTGTACGATGGTTTTGGAATAGGTTGTTTCTTCATATCTTCCATATGAGTGTTTAATATAATTTTAATTTTAAATAAATAAATAGAAATATAGGGTTCACATTATTTTTTTAAAATCGTATGGAGAAGCATGAACATTATTCATGATTCTCGATTTCACTTTGAATCATGAACGGGGTTCACAATTATCCCTCTTCCACTAAAGAAGTGTGATCCTCATTCATTCTTCCTTGAAAAATTTTATATTAGAATCATAAACGGGGTTCAGCCCTCCTCCATGCCTAAATCTATTAGTGGAGGTGCCTTCCCCTCCATTTTCAATTTTTCTGCTCTAGATTCTATTACAAAAATGCTAAATTTCATTCTAAAAACATATTTCTACCTTTTAAAAAGCTAAAATTTCTAATAAAGTTTTTTAACATTCTGATTTTATTTATTTATTTTTCTTGTATGATATATTTATTTAATATGTATGGATGTATGTATGGATTGATTTATTGATATATTGATGTATTAATTTTTGTTTTTTATGTGATTTAATTTCTGTATGAATTTTTGTTTTTTTATGATTTAATTTAAATTGAATGACATATTAAATTTATATATCGTGTGTAAATAATTGAAATTTTAAATAAAAAATATAATTTATATTTAGGGAACATTTATTGTTTTAAAATATATATATATATATATATATATATTTAAATTTAAAATGGATTATAAGTAGATTAGAATATTTTTTATGTATATATTATTATATATTATATTTAATGTAACATGAAATTATATTATAATATTCTATAAACATATGTAAATAATGTGAATCTAACTAAATATTTTTTAAAAAATTATTATGATTATTTATTTAGAAAAAATACTAGTTATATTATGTATCATATTTAAATTTATTTAATTACATAAGATATTGTTCAATATATATATATGTGTGTGTGTGTGTGTGTGTGTAACTAAATTACTTCTATTAATTAAATTTAATACAATATACTATAATGAATATATTTTGTGGTTATGTATAAAATAATAATATTTTTTCAGGAAACTAATGTTTTAAATATGTATATCATTATATTTTAAACTATTAAATAATAATGTTTAATATATTTTAAGGTGTATATATATGTTGTATTATTTGAATTTAATATTTTTAAATGTATAAATTTGTAAATTAAATTGTGAATAATTAGTTTTGAATATATATATATATATATTATAAGTAAATTGACCTAAATTTGACTTATAATATTCGGTACACATAAGTAAAAAAATTGAATTGAATTTAACATATATATGCACACATATTTAATAATTTAAATTTTGAAAAGTTTGATTCCTTTAGAATATATATATATATATATATATTAAATTAAGAATAACATAATTTTTCAATATTTTATTGGTCATTTAAGTGTAAATTATATTACTTTGGTTAATTAAAATTATCAAAATTTACTATTAATGATATTATCCGTAGTTATGTATTATATATGTATATATTTATTTTATATTATTTAAATGTCATATTCTAACATGTATATAAGGCATTCATTTAAAATACATCCTTAAATTCAAAAAATTGATACATTCAAATATATACATATCCATATATAAAATAATATGGTATACATATGCATATATATATATATATGCATATATTTATTATTTCTTATTTATTATATGTATTTATTAGAGAATTGTACTATATGGAACATAATATGTATCCCAAAAACATGTTAATATTTTTGTGTGATGAATGACCTTGAGATGAAAAAGGATTATATGATTAAAATTAGATATATTTTTTGTGTATATGGTTATATAATTCGTAATAATTTCATTTTCTTTTCACTATTTATTTCCTACATTTTATCCCATTTTCTAATTAAGTTAAGTCCTACATGACCATGTAACAATGCGATACATCCTAATACCCTAGCCCCCCCCCCCCCCCAAACATTCATGTGACATACATTATAATAAAAAAATCGTTCGATAAGAGGCACTCGGTATGTTTTGTTGTTACTTGAAAGGAGAATGATCGTTGCTGAGAACTATCATATTAGATTCTCCATGAGTTACCCCATATGTTTTTTTTGGATTATCATGTAATGATAAACAACCTATAGACAATTTCTAATGATCAATACATAGTTATTTAATAATATCTAATTAAAACATGTTAAATATTTGAAGATGTAGTGTAAATATATGTAGAAGTATATTAAATTTTCATTCTATGTAATCTTTTTATTGTCAATATACTTCAATAGTGAGGTTATTTATATCAATTGTGGTTTTAGATTTAGTTTTCCACTAATAATTGTGAAAAATCTTCATGATACTCATAAAATAAACTGATTTGTTTTGTAGATATTATGTGTCTTATATTATTATAGGTTAATTTACTATGTGTATAACATATTACATTTTGAAAACAAACATTTCATCAGAGTTGTATGATGATTCACCTTGAGATTATTTTCTAATGAATGATTCAAATTTCATATAGTTTTTTATTGTATTATTTAATTTTTAATAATTAAATGATCTTATGATGTCCAATCAATGTATGATTGAAATTTCTAGTCTCTTTAGGTATATTTTTATATAATTTGTAATAATTTCATTTTATTATCCACATTAATTCCCTACATTACATCCATTTTTATAATTATTTTAAGACCTATGTCTCCTTGTAAAAATTTGATGTATATTAAACCCCTAGACCCCTTCAAATTCATGTGAGTTTATTTGTAATAAAAGAGTTTATCAAGAGGAATTCAACAAGGGGTTTTGATGTTTTAATAGACACTGAACATTGTTGAATCCTATCATAGTATAGAGTCAAGGAGTTACCCTCTATTTTTTGTTGGTTTATAAAATATTGGTAAATAAATCCATATAAAAAGTCTCAATATCAAGTCATAGTCATTTACTCGTAAAAAATTAAAAAATATTAAATATTTGAGGGTGTAGTATATAAAATATTTTTAATAATGATTAATAGGTTATCTTGTATTCTTCAATATAATTCAATAGGTAGTTAATTTATACTACTCGTTGATTTAGCTATAGTTGGTGACCTAATAGAGTATAAAATATTCATCAATGTAGGAAAACATTGATCCCCCAACAATACCAATACTGTTTGATCAACTGATTGCAAACAATTTCTCAGAGGAGGATGATGATAAAAGAACAAATTATCTCATGTAGAAGGATGGTTATGTGATTTATGAGTCGGTGGGGGAATCTGTTGATGAATGGATGGATGAACAAGATACCCTCGCATTAATGAACTATTGAGATGGTGAAATCGCTACTGATACATACCTTGAAATCTGATAACATCTATTCAACAAAATTCTGGATGAATATAAAAAAAATAATTACATTGTATTTAAAGACATGCCATTGGAAAAAATTTGTCCTACCCAAAATATTTTCATTCCTGGGTATTAATGTTTTTTTTTATGATCATCATGTTTTTTGATCTTATTGGTTTCACAACTTTTTGGTTTTAACTCTTGACAATGATCTGATATTTTTTTACGTATTTCTCTTTTAGTTGATGCTTAAGATGACATCACATGGTGTTTTTCCTCTCATGAGGATATTTTCCAGTGTATGTCTCCTTTCTATGCTTTTGACTTCTCACATTTCCATTGATATAGATGAAAAATTTTCTCTCACAATGGAATGTTAGTTGTTTAATATGTGCTTTGGCCAACTAGTTGGTTTTAATGATTGTTTTTTATTCATGGTTTATGTTGACTGATATTGGAGAGAGATATTGTATTTTATCTATTGGTAAGTTGTTTAGCATTAGTTTTTTGGTATTTTTAATCAACCAGGTTCTTGAAATTGTAAGTGAAAAGGTTTTTATGAGGACATTAGGCAGCTGGAATTTGGTATTTATATTGTATTGGGTTTTCCAGGAAGTTTTTATAGTATGATATCGAGGTTGAATTTTTACATGGCAGCTATTTTTAGGCCTAGATGATTATGTAGAGCTGTTTAGAAGAGGTTTTAGAGACCAAATATAGGATGTATTCCTATTTTATCCTCTAGAGTATCATTTTTTTCAAAAAAATTATCTACAAGGTAACTTTAACCTCAATCAGATAAAGTCACTCTGATGGTGTTGTGCTACCACTTCCCTTCATGGAGGTTGTCTATGATAGTTTTATGACTGGAGGTCTTGGAGATGTCTTATGCAATATGATCTTTTTTATACTTTTCTTGAATTCATAGATTTTAATCCCCTCAATCCCCTACTGGCGTAATCCATTTACATCTCATATTTTTATTGTATCTCATTATTTTAATAAAATAAATTAGAGAATTAATTTGGATACCAATTCAAGGTACCACTTTTCTAAAATAAATATCTTCAATAACTTTACCATTTATGCCACATTGATTATCTTATTATTGATATCGAGGATTGGGCAGACGCATCATCGTTAATTAGGAAAAACCTGAGAAATGGTCTAATTAAATTAAATGTCGTTATTTATGATATTTGTCATGTTAAACCTATTACTACAGAACCTTGTTATATGATGCTAATTGAAGTTGAACCTTCATGACATAATCATTAATTTCATTCTAATATTACTCTAGTAATAGAAAAAAAATGATTAATGTTTTCTATGATAGTTCTCATTTCAATCATTTTGATTTGATGAGTACCTTCTTTCCAACGGAATGCAGTCACTATGAATTTTCCATTGACATTAATGTAAACATGTCATCCAATAGGATGGGAGGTCGGGCTCATTTCATCCATTTGGGGGAATTCATTCATACTTCATGACTCTTAAATTTTTAATACGTGTTCATTAATCCATTATTATATCCCAATTACGGAACATTTCTCCCGTATATTAACAATCAATTATAATAATTTATTGATTTCAGAATCATTTGTGTGAATAAAAGGTTGTTCATTGATAGAGAAAAATGTATGTATCTTTGATTCCTCATTAACGGTACCCTTATGTAAATTGATTAGTGATTATTATGTCATGTAATATTCTAATGTTGGATTTATGCAACGCTATGGGGATCTCTAGAATTTATCATCCTCTAGGGAGAGGAAATGTTTTTCAAATTTAGGGTTAGGACCATGATATGGGAATACTACATATCCTTGTGAAATGAATCGGAACCCAAGTAGTTTAGTTCCATATTGAGGGACAAATCATGCCATTTACTATTATCGGATATGGACCAAACCATTCAGTTTAACATCAGACAGAATTGCATCTATGGGAAATATGCCTATTCAATGGCTAGTTTAGAACACACACAGAAGTCACCTGAGGGGCCAGGAAGGGATATAGCCTCCATGATGGATGTAACCCTATTGGGGATATAGGCCAGAGAAGATAAGGGTGAATTTGAGATGTTGGGTTTGAACCTCAAGGATTCCTACTAGATATAACATTTGGAGGGGAATCAAATCTGACATTGTCAGGATTGTTCAGGATTACACCAATGAAGGTAGACCAAGGGTGAATAAATAGGCATATGTTCCACAGAATATAATTGGGTGTTAATGGGGCTTACACTACGTTGGAGGCCCATAACTATTGGATTGGGTTGATGACTTGATCACCACCAACCTCTAATCCCATGTGAATCATGATCGGTGTGAGAAATTAGAGGAAAGAGAAAATATGGAAACTAGTACAATCTCTTTCACCCATGGAGGGATATGCCTGGGACTAAGAGATAGATAAAGGTATCTAGTTCCCATATCCCCTCTTATTTTCATAACCATGGTCGGTACTTATTCACCTATGTGGATATGTCCCGCAAGAAAGACTAAGGGCTTACTCAAAAACAAACAGCAATTCTATGATCCTCCCCTATTCTCCTTTAAAAATATGGAAAAGAGGAAGGGGTGGGACTACTATCCATATATGTAGCTACCATGAACGGGGGTACAATATCCACAAAAACTAATGCCATGACCCTCATTACCAAAGGAATGTATAATCAAGAACATTTTTAGGACCCCTGTATTACATAGGATAATAGTATTACCACATTTACCACAATAATATATGATTAAGAAGGAACACTTTTGTACTTTATACTTTTACCACACATATCTATAGAATTTGGAGGAGGCCATTGCTCTATGGTTCTCAAAAGGGGCCATTTATGGATGACTTCTTTGTGAGACAGGTTGACAGTGGCAGTTATTTAGTTAGTTCGCATAATGGTTGAGGTGAGGTCAACCTATAACACCCTGATATTTTGTTAAAAATATTTATTAATTTAATTAAATCATTAATATAATTTTAATTACATGAAACACTATTTTTATCACACATTACCTGAAATCCAAGATTTTAGCATGGGATAGATGCACAACATAGCTTCGCATTCATTACATGTAATACTATATTTAAATTAAATGTGACATATTATTAATAAAACTATTTAATATGATTTTTATTACCTAACCATTGATTTTGGGAAGGAATATGAATAACTATATTATGAAAATAAATTGTGAAAGATTTATTAAAAATGAAAATAAAAACTATTTGAAAATATAGAAAATATTTTTCTCAAAAACTATTTTTATGTAATAAAAGTTATTTTACATCTTTAAGTTAAATAAACCAGTTTTGAGAAATTATTATATTGAGTTGAGTAAATTATATATTCATTTAACTATTTAACATTAATGTGATATTTTTACAGACAAGGGAATTTAATAAATACAACATTAAACATAAAAATTGTATTTTTCTAAAAAGTAGATTACTTGCCTTTTTATTGTAGGATTAATTTAAAAATGATTTTTTAAAATTTTATAAAATTAGTTTGATAAAATAAACATAATTTTTTAAATCATATTATCAAAATTATATTAGGGTTAAATTTTTGTATTGTTCTGAATTGATTCTTTTTTTGATGAATATTAAAAAAAATACTAAATTTTAATTGGGAACTACCTTTTCGTTTAATTTAGTCGATAAGATAAATTATATATTAATTTGTTTTTAAAGTTAAATTATTTAAATTATATATAAATTAATCCTATATAGCAAATTTTAATCAATTTTATATAGAATTTTGATACAAAAATATTTCAAAATATTGAACAATTCACCTTTAAAACATGTTGTCCTACCATGTCTGCAATATTAATATTAATTTAATTTTTTCCACATCCATGAATTTAATTATTAAAAATACATTACATATTTGGAATCATAGTAATTTATAATTTATAATAATTTATGTTAATTATTTAACATAATGAATAGTAAATGCAATGAAACTTATTTATCATGATTAAGGGTAAACTGGATTTACAATGTAACAAATCATCTCTTCAAGAAGGTTTTGGATCATATTTTTTCAAATTTAAATTTATTTAAAAACCCTTTTAATGAATCCAAATCAATTCAAGTGTGTATTGGGTGATTCTGGGGATCTCTCGAACCCCAGAGCCCTGAAAAATGAAAAAAAAAACTAGGCCGCATGGTTAGGAGAAATCGTGCTACCTAGCCTGCATGGTTTCCACAAACCACGCTGTTAAATATAGTGGGAACATGTAGACCAGATTGTTTTTATAAAACTATGTTTCCCAAGGGGGAATGTTTTTTAGTGTTTTAGACATCTTGGGAGTATAATTTTTCCACGGTCTGGACATGGTTTGATAAACTATGCACCTAACCATGAGGGGTGCCCCCTTATAAGAGTGAGTTTGGCATAAGGTTTGGACAACCATGTGGCCAAACCATGCAACCATTATTTTTAGGGTGAAAATTCCATTTTACCCCTCAATAATCCTTAATAAAACCCTTTCTTTCTTCTCCTCCAATTTTCAGGGGTTGTGTAAGTTTCTTTCCCCCATGATCTCCAACCTCCCTCGATCTAAGTATTTTTTTTAACTCTCGCATCAAAATAATAATTCATGATCTGTAGAAGGTGTATTCCTTGAAGTGATCTCCCAAATCATCTTACCTTCAATCTATGTTTATATTCATTTCCATTATTCTATTTTGGTTTGTGGTCTTTTTCCCTATTTTCAAGGTGTTGGACCATTTCTCAAATTACTTCCAACCTAGTTTGAATATGATCTCGTATCGTGAAAAGATCCATATATATCCTTGATTTAGGTGGTCTCATAATTTTCCCCATCAATTTTGATGTATCATAGATTTTCTTTAGTGATGAACGACAGCTTCTTCCAAGTGACCACTTTATATTGATTTATTCATATCAAATTTATTAACACACATGGATACACTCTCTTTGGTCTCTGATTAGTGGTTTATATGATGTTGATCTTACTTATGGACAGCCCTAGGGTGATCCGATGGAAATTTCGCCTTTTAAATAAATTTTTAAAAACCATAAATGCCTACTTTGCATTTATCTTGCGTTGTAATTGAGTTTTCCCTCAATTATACATTTTTTATGTGAACCCAATCCACTTTCTGGTTCATGTACCAACTTAATAATATATTTTCCCCTATTTTTTCGTATCCCAATTTCTAAGGACACCTCCTAAGTTTTCATTGAATCTTGTAAATGAAATATGTTAATTTGAGTGAATTGAATGGAATTTATTTAATAGTAAGGATTTTTCATGATGGTTTACCCTTCATTTAGAAAATTAAATGGATTTAATGGAATGTTTTATAAGGGTTTTAAGACCACACCATTTTTTATGATTAATTAATTTCATGAAACGAATTATAAGGTCCTGAATGTTATTGAACTTCTATGCCTTATTTATGTATATGGGATGGGTGAAAGTGATGCATGGGAGGAAATTTATCATGCAAATTATAATTATGAATACACCTTTATATATTTTTTAGTATGATAGTATGGGTTTTGATAATAATGATAGTATCACACTTCCTTTTATCGGGTTTTGAGCATGACATCTCACACCATTGACACTATTTGGACATTGGAAATGATAGGCCATGTGCCTTATTCAAGTTTTGATATGGTGGTACACTCACCATCTAGAGTGATGATCATGATGTCTCCCACTCACTATGAGATGTAAATAATGTACCATGTTTCTTCATGTTATAGGCTCATTTACACTAGTTATGGATGTATCAGTTACGCTCCCATCCATCCAGCACTTAGTATTCAAAATCTATGGCCATCGACATCAAATCATAGTTGGTTCACATAGGTTATCAAATATATAGAACAATAGAATATATATATATATGTGATATATATATATATATAATGAATGATCATCAATTCCTATGGACCATGATCCAAAGTAGGTGGAGCTTCCATGTGTCCTTTAGGAACCTGATCGTGTGGTTTTTATTTATAAAGGTTTTTTAGTTAATAACTCGTGCATGAAAATTTTTTAGTTATGATCACTGTATGGATTACCTATAGGAAACGTTTGTGGTGTAATACTATGATTTTATCTCACACACTATATGGGAAGCCTTTGGTACCCAAGAAGATTAGTTGTCTCTGAGTTCTGATAATGGGAAGTACCCTATTACTAGTATTTGATATGCATAACTATACTTGGAGTTTAGGAGAATAGGACTGATCATATTCTTAGTATGAAAGTGGAGCAGCCTTTTTGTTCCATTTGGTTTTTTGGTATTTATTGTATAACATGATGGTATATGTTTATCCTATGTTACCCTTTTTCTTATCTACATGCCATGCATCCAAGTACATGACTCTACCTCATAGGATTTTGATATTATTGATCAGTTTTTGAGTTATCTATTTACTCTTCTACATTTTATTATTATTATGTCCATTTATATATTCTTATATTGTTTTGGGTTTATGGTTGTATCTACTGTGTCACTATAATAAGATGGTATAGTCTCCTCACTGTATCACCATTACATTATCGCTACTATTTAGAAGCCACTGTCATATGGGGACGTGTTCTTGAGGCAATGTGACCCACCAACATGGGAAATGGGTGAAGTGAATCCCATTATGGTATGCTAAAATGTGGTATCATATAATTATTTTCTGTCTTATTACTATTTGTGTATTAGACAGGAGGCGAGGAAACAAAGGAATTTGGAAATGAACCTGTTCCAGGTTGTTACTGGCCCATGTATAGGGGCAACCCAAATTTCCTAGGATGGGAAATTATAGTTATTAATTATGTCATTTATAGTTAATATATCTTCACTATTGGGTGACACACATTTATTATGATTTTCTTGATATTGGTGTTATTTAAATGATGATTTATTATACCTAGGCCCAATGAAATGAGGGTGTTCCATCAGTTCATGAATCATATTGGGTACAATAGGACAAATGTACCATGAATTGTTCTATGAAACATTTATTTTTATCATTAATTTGACTATAAAATATCGATTGAGCCTTTAATATTTTTTTAAATGTGCTGATTTTTCTTGCAGATAAAATACATAATTGATACGTAATGTTCCTTCTTTAACCAAATAGTGTTTTCCTACGAAGGATAAAACAGACACCTTAAGAAGTTAATTACAGAATATTGATCCATGGACCATTGGTCTCATGGGATGAAACATGTTATGGTGTGGATTAAATAGACACCATTTTTTGATTCATAAGGAGTATGGGCCCATATGGATTGGAAATAGTAATCCATCTAATTCAGTTTTTTAAAGAGATTTAAATGATTTAACAACTACATATTCAAATCAATATCACTCTTATAAATTAAATTCTTATCTTATATATAAGAAATAAAGACCTATACAATAACTCAACCTTAGTAGTATGTAGTGTGGAACCACTTACATTCTTTTGGTCTATTTCGGTCTTTATCTATTATCTATTTCTAGATTTAAGATAAAGAAGAGGGGTATGATATGTTCCTTAGAATGTATGTGCCTGGCCTATTTTTCTATCTATAACCTTTCAATTTATAATATTTCTTCTATGGTGTTCATTTTTAATTTTAGAATTATGTATCCATGAAGTCCTCTGGTAGAAATCCCTACATTTGGTGATGACCATGCACCTAAGATGGCGAGCCTTGTGCAGCCAGTGAATCCTCATACAATTCAAGATGAGGAACCCCTTCTTATTGATGATATGGACAGTGACACCCAATTCCAAGATGGATCTCTTTATATGCTGAAAAATATGAATGTTTTTTTTCAACCTACCCTGAGTATGGAAGAGTTGACTAAAGAATTCTTTCAATATAATCCTCCCACCTTTTTGGTGGATGGAGGACTACATATTGATGATTCATCAATTAAAGATATCCTTTCAATATTCAAACATCTAGAGATGACTATAGAGTGGAGGGTAGCCCTTGTGTCATATATGTTGTGTGATTCTACTAAGCATTGGTGGAATGTTGTTTCATATGTAGATCAACATCGTAATATGGTCCATGAAGATTTTCAGAATGTCTTTGATGACTATTTATTTCCCCAAACTCTAAGGGCTACAATAGATATAGAATTAATGATCCTGAAGTATTGGGGTATGTTTGTGATGGAATACATAGCATGTTTTACATATCTTCTAGGTTTCACACTGAATCTAGTCGGATATGACCATATAACCACCATGTGATTTGAGGATGGGTCGGTGTACAACATTTGGTCACAGATAAATTTCATTCATTTTATGAACATATATGATATATTAAATTAGGAAATTATCACATAGAGAAACTTGAGTGATGTTTAGGGTGAGAGATATGGATGTTCATTACTAGTATTAATTAGTGGTTCTTATTTTGGACTAAATATTCATTTTGAGGCTACTTTTGAAGGTAATGGATGTCAGACTCCTCATAAATAAATATTTCTAATATTTCACCAGGGTGGAATTCTGGTACATTCTAAACCAAAATTATTATAATATCCATTGTAATGGAGAGGCTGCAGTTGGATGGTCCATATTCTTCATTTATGAAGAACCTTTACATCCTTTCCTAATGAGCTGGATCTACACCTACATTAGGCTCATGAGAGGGGCCCATAAAATCAAGATAGGAAAGCAATTATAATACAAATTGTCATTTAGTCCATTGAGGTGTTCCAGAAAGAGGTAGCCAGAATCATGATTTATAGTACTAGTTGAGTGGGATTAACGAGGTTGGTCGGGAACTAATTTAAAACCATGGTACAGGATAGATACAATAATTCCATCATATTTAAGAGGTGTAGAGTGTCAGACCATATATAATTCAGGGTAATATTCTAGTACCCCCCCCCCCCATTTAGTTTCAACATTATTTTTCATGGTAACGTCTCACTAATTTATATCTGAGGCTATTATGGAGATTCATTTCCTCTAGATCGATCACTTATATGGAGTTATGATGCTTCAAACTTTTTTAGTTATTCAATCAAATGGTGTTCTATGTTTTAAGGATTTTACCCTTGAGATACAATGAAACCTCTTCATGTGAAACCTTTTTCCCTCGGTATGATGGGTTTTGATGTAATCATCATGATGGAATGGTTAGATCCTTATTGAGCACACATAGACTACTATCATCGAATTGTTATTTTTACATCACTAGAGGGTGGTAGACACATGTATAAGGGAGAATGATATTTTCTTTCAAATCGATGAATACCTAAAAATTAGAGACTGGGTAGTGTGATTGCACAAACCTATAGTCTTTTATAGGATGATCAGGGGTAATAACCGGTTATTTTTTCTCCTCTAGTTGATCATTTTAGGGATTTATTTCTTAAAGACTTTGACGTTATTCCTCTAGTTTGATAGGTATATTTTACCATTTTGATAGTTCAAGGAGAAGCACTAATGACCATTCCTCCATATAGGTGGCAAGTATTGAGATTATGGAACTCCATATACAATTGGAGGATCTGGTTCTAAAGACATCATATGCCCAAGTAATTCTCCTTGTGACTAAGAATTTATTTTTTCCATGAAGTTGGATGGTACCCCCATGCTTTGGGTGCATTACTCTTAATGAACCAGCTTTATATAATGAACCAATATCCACTTTCTAGAATATATAACCTCATTCCTAATCTCAATGTATCTAGGGTGTTTTCAAAGATATATCTGAGTTTTGGCTATCATTCGGTGAAGGTGAGGTCATCGGACTTACCTCGCACATATTTCAGGAGAATGTATGGTCTATACATGTACATTTTCATTTTGTTACATCTCATGAACACACCAATAAATCTTTTGTCTCTTATGAATTGGGTTTTCCACCCATATCTAGATTTATTTTTGTTTGTCTTTATTTATTAGATATTAGTGTATTCAAGCTCCAAACACGGACATCCCAATCATCTTGATATCTGGGTGAATTCACAGGGAGAGAACCATCTCTATGATATGATTAGTAAATTCAACTTTTGGATTGATAAAGTCCACTTCTTGGGTCATATTATATCATATTCGGTGTATCAATAGACCTGGAGAAAGAGAGAGCAATAGTTTCTTATGAATATATCAAGAACATATTTAACAATTGAAGATTATTAAGACTTGATGGATAGTATAGATGCTTCATTTTGGATTTCTCATGCCATTCAGTGCCATATATAGGCTTCAAAAAGACTGTTGTCAAATTCATATGGTCAAAATCTTGTAAAGAAACCTTCCTGGAGTGGAAGGGCCACTTAACTTCAGCATTGATATGGATCCCACAAATGCTAAGTAGAAGCTATACTATATATGACGACACATGTGCTATCGATCACTGATCTATCTTGATGAAAATCGAGTGAGTCATTGTGTATGGTTCTCATCAGTTGATGCTTCACAAGTGAAATTAACCAACATATGACCTTGAATTAGCTACTGTTGAACATGATCTACATTATTTGATACACTATATATATGGATATTTTTTTTGTGTTCACTGATCTCAATATCCTCAAGTACATATTTTCTCAATGATATATTAATCTTAGGAAGTACAGGTGGGTGGAGTTCCTACAGTATATTAATTTTGAGTTTTCCTATATTCTAGTTTAAGGTAATATAGTAGCAGATGATCTTATTTGGAATACTCAGACTCATGATTTTTTTGATTTTAGTGATGAATGGTAGCTCATGGAGTTATTATCATAGACACAGATTGTGGTTCAATAGGTTTGTGGTTAAGCAATCCTCTCAATATTACTAGTGACCTTTACTCTTTTGGAATGAGTACTGATGAAGAAATTATTAGATCCTAAAGAACATTTTGGAAGGAAAATTGTTACTTATGATGATAAATCTTCAGGTTGAACCATGGATGCATATAATACCTTATTATTTTATGGTAATGTATAGGTCCCACCAAACATCTGAGAGGATTTAATTCATTAATTCCATGTTTCAGTATGGGCGTTTCACCCTAGTGTCATCAAAATGTAATTGGATCTATGGTGCCAGAATTGGTGGATTGGTATTAAATGTATGATTTCTGGATTCATCACTCGGTGTTCTAACTATTAGTAGGTGATGGTGAAACATTTTCATCTGAAATGGATTTTTATCCATTTTCCATTCCTGATGTGTAAATGGGATGACGCATCAATGGATTTCATGACTATTCTACCCAGATCACCTCATGAAAATGATATGGTGTTGGTTTTTTGACTATTTTATGAAGGTCACAATGTTTTATCTTATTTTAGAGACCTTCTCAATGGATAATCTAGTGATATTTTATGTCATGGAATTTTTACATCTTTATGGAGCTCCTCATTCTATTATTCAGACATAGATGCTCGCTTTATGTCACAGTTATAGTAGGGGTTGTAGAAGGACTTGGGAACATAGGTTCTTCTAATTACTTTCCATCACCCACATACCGATGGAAAATTGAAGTGTACAATTCAGGTGTTGGACTTCGATGGTTCATGGGAGAAGAATTTAAATCTTGTGGAGTTTTCTTATAATGAAAAATTTTATGAAATAATTGGGATGGATCCATATGAAGCATTATATGGTAGTCCTTTCTTCTCCCCTTTGTGTTGACTAGAGGTAGGGGAGGCATCTATGCTTGGACCATGTCTTGTGGAGGAGACTATAGAGCTGTTCCAAATGATCAGAAATCACATGATGACAACTCTGTCCATAGATTTTTATTAAGCCAAAAAATGCCAATGACCTCTTCAGTTTTTTATCACATATTATATTTTCATGGGATTCTCCCCCTATTTGAATCAAATATGTATTATTAAGTAGGATAATCTCTCATAAATGTTCATTAGACTCTTCATGGATGTGAAGCAGATCAGACCAGTGGATTACTAGATATCACTTCCTCAGATATAACAGTCTATGTATGATTTTGTTCATGTATCTATGATCCAACAATATCATCCATACCCATCACATGAATTTCATCATGATGAGGTTGGATTGGATGTTTATTCTTCATTAAAAGAGAATCCCTTTCGTAATTTGGATGAGAGCGTGAAGACATGATGAGGCAAGTCAGTCCCTTTGGTGCGAGTGCTATAATAGTATATCCTAGTAAAGGAAGTGAATTAAGAATGGGAAGCTGATATATGATCTCAATGGATGGAACTAATCAAAGATTATACCTATTTATTATCATAATTACTACTCGGGTATGAGTTTATTTAAGGAGGTTGGGTGTTAATGACATGTCATTTCATAGAGGTATGGTTTGTTTGTTTCTCAATTTAAATTCCTTAAACGGGCTTACTAATGATTTTTAATCAATTCAAGAGTGGTGTCGGTTGCTTATGGGTCTCCATCGGAGCTAGGATCTCTTAAATGGGAAGAAAATACTAGGCCACATGGTCAGGAGAAACCCAGTAACCTATCCCATACAGTTTCCCTACATCATGTGAATGCTGACAGTGGGAACCTATAGGATGCATGGTTTGTATGAAACCATGTGACCCTTGGCGCATGACCATGTAGTGCTATATAAATCTTGGTAAAATTGTTTTTTCATGGTCTAGGCATGGTTAGACGAATCATGTTCCAAACCATGTGTGGTTCTTACTTATATAAGTGAATGGTGCATTGTTTTGCCAAACGGTTTGACTAACCATACCTCCAAACCGTGCACTATTATTTTTTATGGTAAATTTTTCATTATTCCCCTCATTAATCCATAAACCTATCATTTATTTATTACCCTCACATTTTCAATGACTATGTGGTCTTCTTCCTCTATTGAACACACACCTTCCACAATCTATGAATTTTGGTAACTCTCAAATTGAATATTTGATTCTTGATCTGTCGAATGTGTTGGATTACTTATGTTGAGCTCTTGATTCATATTACATTTTATCTAAGCTTATATTTAGATTCACTATGATATTTTGGAGCAAGCTGTTTTGCACTATTTTAATGGGATCGGAATGTTTCTCTAGTTTCTTACAGCTAACATTATATATGAGGTTGATATCAAGAAATGAGTTTTCCACAGCCTTGAGGTAGGTCTCCTCATCATTTACCCAATGTGTTTTGATGTCTTGTTGTTTTATCGTTGTGACATATGCTAAATTTTTCTGAGAATCCCCTTTTTATTGAGTTTTTTGTATCACATTGATCAACATGCGTAGATACAATCTCTTTGTTCCTTGACTAGTGGGTTAGAGGATGTCGATCTCACCTATGGACACCCCTTGGGTGTGCCAACTGGAATTTCACATTTTAATAAAAGGGTTAAATAAATAAATGCATCCAAAGTATTCATATTGGGTTGTAATTGAGTTTTACCTACATTATAAAAAACTTATATGATCCCAAGGAACCTTCTACTACATATCCAAACATAATAATGGATGTTTTCGTTTTTTTTTAGTTTCCCAACAGCCAATAACACCTCTTAAGATTTCACAGAATATTATAAATGAAATTCCATGAATTAAATGATTTAAATGGTATGTATTTAATGGTAATAATTTTTTATGTTCATTTATCCTTCCATAATGAAATTAAATTCATTTAATAGAATGGTTTTTAATGGTGGTAATACCACACCATTTTTTATGCTCAATTAATTACATGGAATGAATCATAACATCCTACTTTTGATTGAACTATTATTCCTTATTTATATATATGGTATAGATGAAATTGATGTGATGGAGGTAATTCATCATGCCAATTATAGTTAGGAATATGCATTTATAGTTTCATTGGTGTGATGGTAAGGGTTCTATTGAGAATAACAATATAATGGACCCTTATATCAGGTGTTGAGCATCATGTCACACACCATTCAAACTAGTTGGATGGTGGGCATGATGTTACGCGTCCCTTTTTTGAGTGTTGGAATAATGGAACACGCACTATCTCGATTGATGAGAATGATGTTTCCCACTCACTTTGAGTTGTAGATAATGTACCCTTTTTCTTATTTTATAGGCTCATTTAGACTAGTTATGGATGCCTGAGTTATGCCCTGGTCTATCTTGCACCTTGTATTCCCATAATATGTCCACTTTCATCTGAAAATACATTGTTTATAAAGGTGAATAAAATATTTACACCTATACTATATATATATTATTACTATAAATATAGTGGCTGATAATACATTCCACTCAGTCATGAGCCAAAGTAGGTGGATTATCCAGGTTTCCTTTTTGAAACTAAGTGGGTGTTTATTTATTTATTTAGAATTATTAATTATTTACTAATTCCATCACATTGTTTATTTATGATCACTATTTTTTTTACTTCGTGACAATGTTGGTGGTGGCCTACTAGGATATTATCTCACACCCTACTCGGTTTTCATTGGGAAACCGAGAAGATTATTTTGCTATAGGTTATCAAAAGGGAATGTTCCCTAATAATGGTCCTCAATATGGTTACCTATAATTAGTGATTATGAGTTTAGTACTGATCATATGAATGAGGTTCCAATGGATTAAACTTTTTGTTCCTTTCGGTTTTTTAGTTATTTTATAGCAAGATGGTATATGCATGTTGTAACACCCCAAGCTTCTACGGTACGTTTCTCTTTAAATAATCTGATAGTGTGTGTTGTACGCAACATCGAGTTCTAACACACCACAACCAATCAAACTAGCCATTATGAATAGTAATACCTACTTTTTGAAATTATATATATTTTATATTTCAAAATGGACTTCATTTTTGGATTTGGAATATCAAAATTATCATAAGTTGAATTTTTGGTATTTTTCTGAGAACATCCAATTTTTATGAATAGTGAAAAATACTTAAATACAAATTTTTTAATCAAAATTATTTATTGTGATAAATTATACTATTGAGTGGTTTTAAATTATAATTATAATATATTTTTATCATATTATTCAATGGTGTTCATTAGAATTAATTTCACTTTGAAATTGGACATAAACAATTGTCAATCTTTTGATATATATTTTTTCTTAAAAACACGCTATTTGTTGTGACAGCGGGAATTAATTATAAAATTAGTTAATGAAACTTAAATGTTTGTAATTTTGTAAAATAGACATCATTTTTTAATTCGGAATATCAATTATAGCTTAGGGTGAAATTCTTGCATTGTTCTGAAAAAACTTCAATTTTTGATGAATAGTGAAACCACTAAGTGGTAGTTAAAAAACTAATTTTTTCATAAAACTTAATTTTACCACTTTTGTGAGTGGAATTTCGAAATTCCGAGAGACACAGTTAATATCAAGTAGTAAAATGTGGTTCAATGAGATGAAAATAATTTTTGGTGAATAGTAACTTTTTACTTTTATTTACCACGGTTAAAAGTAAATAGGTTAATTAAGGGTAAAATGATACTAATATTACCCTAACACGTGTCCTAATCCTATTGGAAAAGTGTATCTCGACCAAAAAAACCTTAGGAATAAAATATTATCATTTCGGTCCACTTGGATTAGATTAGGACATTTATTATAATTTAATTCAAAGAAGAGTTAAAAGAGGTAAAATAAAAGTATATTTACTAAAACATTTTTAATATAGGGTTATACATAAGATAAATTCGATTGTAAATATTCATTAGAAAGATCAAACGATTTCCTACATAATGATATTTTATTTATAATTTTTAGACATTAAATAGATTAATTTATTTATGACACAATGATAATGCAGTAACTACTATAATAGTGAAACAATTAAAGTAATTGATATTATAAATAGACAAAATAAATATAATTTGAGACTTTTTATGAATTACACTAATTTTATAGGTTCATATGACATGTTAGTATTGTCTTAATTAATGTTTTTCGAAGTAATCATTCTGTTATGATTTTCACAAAAATCAATTTTTGAATAGTGTCAAAATTGACATAAAAGAGTTTTTAAAAAAAATATTATATTATTAATTGATATTAAATTCCTAAAAATCTAGGGTTCGGCCAAGAGACTTATATCATGATAGTAGTATCATTAGTGGAACACTTGGGTCTCTCTTGGAGGTATATAGTAAAGTTTATTAACCATATAATATAAAAATACAAAGAGACATTGTAAAAGTGAAACTAATTAACATAGAGTTAATAGATAAAGATAAGGTTAATATAGTAACCCAAACCTATCTAAATTCTATTGGTTGAGTGGTTTTCGACCCATCCCCACCTTAACTTTTAAATAATCTACTTTGGATCCATTAGAAACCGAATATGAATTTATTATAAATTAATATTTCTAGCTTTTCCAAAGGTGCCCCTCACCCCTCTTATAAGAGGGTACTCCCTCTTCTCACTAATTCAAACATTAAAATCCTTTTGGTTCAGCCAAACCCTGCCCAAATACTCTCTCAACTTCTCTCACTACAACCTAGAGGCCTTAGTTTGATCATAAATCCAACCTATGGAGCCCTTTTCTTCAAATCAAAACGAAGAACCCCAAGAAGAGGTAATGTTTTCACCACACTTTTTCAAATTCATTTCATCTTCATCTTCTTCTTTATTTGTTATTCCCATTCTAAAATAATGAATCTAGTATCTCCTATATACTTTAATATTATTATAAATATGTTACAACCATATTCAGTATTCTATCCATCCTTTGAATGACATGTCACCATACGTGCGTACGTACGGCTTACCGTCTCCACATCGTGGTGTAATTGTTATTCAATATATTATTATTTGGATAGGTATAATAATGATTTTTAATTCATTTAAATAATAAATATAACATGATAATGATTCTGTATATATGATAAACCATCCAATTATATATTATCAAAATAATGATATTGTCGCTCGTGCGTACGTACGGAATACCGTCTCCATAAACGCGATGAGATTCATTCTCCATTGTATCCATTCAAGTATAATTATCATTTGATGATTTAAAAATAATGTTTAAGAACATGATATAATTCTGTATATGAATATTATACAACCTATCAATGATAAACATGGCTTCTGTAACAAAACATATAAAAGAAAACAAGTACGTTAACACCCGAAACAACGATAATTCTAAGATATTATTAACAAAGCAATGTTAAAAGATCATATATGATATCATATGAATGTATATTATTCTTGTATAATTCAATAAAAATTATTTCACCATTATACAGGACAATAGCCTACCCCCAACCAAGGAAAAGTACAAGGTAAGGGTTTATTTTTCAATCTCTTCATTATCCGAGGTTGTTTATATGTAATAATCTACTGGGATTTCTTTATCATCCACATCAATGTTTCATAAAAATGTAATTAAAAACATTTTTACTATTTACAAGAATATTGGTTAAAGTCATTTTTACCCTTGTTTGAATTTTTATATGTGGTTTATAAAGGAATCTTTCCGTCGTTTTCCAAACAAGGTGCTTTTTAACCTTTTCGACAGAATTAAGTTCAGAATGTTTTTATTAACTTATACGGCGGGTGCGGCTATTTTCCGCCATTATAAAATCGTCGAGGATTCCCTTATAAGCTTATAATAATATTTTCAAAGAAAATGCTGTATTTTATATGACTCTTAAATGATTTCAAAATAAAAAGAGATATTTCTCTAAAAAGAGTTTTGATTTCATCTATGTCAACATCCTTTGATGAATTTTAAGCTTATTTGAAAATGATTTATTATGAAACAAAAATCCATATTTTATTGAAGGTTTTGTGATATGTTTGACTATGGATATATTATTTTTATACCCTTCATGGTTTATGGTGAAAGTATTGACATTTTGTATGCTAGTTTTTATACAAATGTTTATGTTATGTTTAAACCTTTTCATATGGGAATGCATTGGACTTAATATGTGATGGGTGGAGCCCGCTATAGCTCCTCGATGCATCGGTAGGTCTCATGAGTTAAAATGGTGTCTTGGCACAAGGCCTTGACAAAATCTTATTTGTAGTCTTGGCACGAGGCATTGGCTATGTGGTTATGATATTCTGGCATTATGCATTCCATCATTATGAAAGTGGTTATTGATATTGCATGTGATTATTCGTTTAGTAGAATATCCTTGTGAATAAGTAAATGGCATTATTTCATTTTATTTTTACCATACTATGTTAAAGTTCAAGTTTAAAAGGATTTTTTTAGTTATACATTATATTAAATGTTTATTCTTATTTATGAAAGTTTCAGCTATATTGTTATCCTTACTGGGAATTTGAGCTCACCCCATTTCTATGTTTTATTTTCCCAAGGATGTGAAGAAGTAAATTATTAATGACCTACAGGGATAGTATGAGGGGATAAGAGTGTGGACTATGGAGACTATGTTGTTGTAGTTTTCATTTTTATGATGTAATGTAAAACTTTATGAATGTATCTAGTTATTCCAAGGCTACTAAACTAATAGGTCTTTCGAGATTAGATCCTTCTTGTGATCATGCCAATGTTATGCAATAATGCACCGACTCTAGGTAACTGGGGTCGGGGTGTTACAGTTGGTATCAGAGAAATTTTAGTACAAACCTTGGAAGCTTGATTTAGATAAACTCTGATTAGAGCACATAGACCTAAGATGGACTTTGGGGATTAGTATAGAAGAACTTCCTAGAATTTTGGTATTATATAGATTTTGTGAGTTTTCTGAGAAATAAATCCCTGTCTGGATATGAGTAGGTAGAGGCGGCTCTGGCACAGATGTACCTAGGGGTAAAACCCGAAAACACAGCTTTGAGCTAGACTCAAACGGGAACTGGTGCACGACAACGGTCCTTGCTACACTCTTGGTTACGACACTCCCGGTGGACATGCTTAGGATAACTCTCATTTTCTTTACAAATAATTATGAAGGGTTTATAAGTATATACTTCCTCAAAAAAAACATTTTTATGATTATGGATTATATCCATAAATAGTTCAATTTATGTTAAGTGTTTTATATGTATGGGATTATGTATTTTGATTCAAAAACTGATCTAATTTATGGAATTGTTTAGAAATGGTGCTTAGTGGAAGAAATGGAAACTGTATTAATGCACGCACTCCATGTAGGTATTTCCCTCCTACTCAAGATAATTATAGTGAAGCTGGTGATGCAACTGGTGCTGATCAGCTAATCACCATACTGGGACAACTCACTCAGGTTATGAATATAACCTTACCCGTATGGAGCAACCTTATCCACAGCGTGGAGGATCAATGTTAGATTACTTCATGAGGAAACAACCACCAACTTTCAATGGGAGTAAAAATACCTTAGTAGCTGAGAAAAGGATAAATTCCCTAGAGAAAATATTTCAGGATTTGGGGAGTAGTGAAAGGGAAAAAGTTATCATGGCAGTTTATCGCCTCACTGGATATTCTGATCAATGGTGTTCATTGATTCAAAACATGAAGGAAGATGATGAAGTATCAAATATGTAATGGAGTGAGTTCAAAGATATTTTTTTTGAAAAATACTTTCCTCGTGAACATTGAGCAGATATGGAAAGGAAATTTCTGAGTCTAGGACAAGAGGAGGATGAGAATGTCGCAAAGTATGAGGCTAACTTTACAAGGTTAGCAAGGTATGCTGGAGATTATATACGTAACCCAATAAGTAAGATTTATCATTTCTTTGATGGGTTAAAACCATTTATCCGTCGAGCATTAGTCTCAAAATCCTTTTCATCGTACGAAAACATTGTCTCATGTGCTATCAAGACTGAAAAGTAATTCTCTAAGTCTAACGACTTTAAAGAAAAGCAATAGAAGAAGAGATCTGCTGATCAATCTGGAAATGGAAATAGGGGGATTAAGGGAAAGGTTGAATATCCATCCTATGGTAAGTGTGGGAAGAAACAGCTTGGTACATGCTTGAAGGGAATGGGTGTCTGTTAAAAGTGTGGTGAAAAAGGCCACCAAGCTCGTGATTGAAAAGGGAAGAAGGAAGCTACCAATGTTCAGTGCTAAAATTGAAAGGAGATGGGAAATTATGAAAATTAATGTCCTAAGTGTCAAGGGAACTTACCTCAGAAAAGGCCAAGGGATCAAGGCCAAGCTTATGCTATCACTACTGCTGAGGTAGAAGCTCTGAAAGACGTGGTGGCAGGTAATTTAATGGTTTCCACACGTTTAGGAAATGCATTATTTGATTCTGGATAATTGCATTGTTTCATATCTTTCTAGTTTGCTAAGAAAATTAGATATTTTCAATTTGATTTAATAAGGGAGTTGTCAGTTAAAACTCCTAAGGGAAGTATCACTGCAACAATGTTTTGTGAATCAGTCCCCATTAGAGCACATAAATTTTCTTTATCCGTTGATCTAATCGTCATACCTATGATTGAGTTTGATATAATCCTCGGTATGGATTGGCTTTTGGACCATGATGTGAAGATTTATTTTAAGAAGAAGGAGGTTACGATTTTTTATGATGATAATAAGGAAATCCTTATCTTTAGAGCAGAATCATCACCACCTAATTCTTATCTAGATCCACCCCCAGTAGCTCAACTAAATTTAATTATTGGGTAGGAAGAGAATGAAATGACTGTGGGTGAGTAATGTAATGTTCAAATATAAGATGTACCTATTGTGAACGAATATGTAGATGTATTTCCAGAAGATTTACCTGGACATCCTCAAGAACGAGAAGTTGAGTTTTCTATTGATTTAATTCCAGGATCAAGGCCTATATCGAGGACCCCTTATAGAATGGACACTTTATAATTTGTCAAACTAAATAAATAACTAGATGAATTGAGTAATAAAGGATTTATTCTACCTAGTATTTCTCCATGCGGAGCCCCTGTTCTCTTTGTTAAAAATAAATATGGATCTATGAGGTTATGTATCGACTACACGGATATCAATGCTATAACAATAAAGAACAAGTATCCCCTACCTCGCATTGATGATTTATTTGACCAACTTCATGGAGCTCAATACTTTTCAAAGATTGACCTTTGATCTGGATACCATCAGTTGTGTGTGAAGAAGGAAGACATTCCAAAGATAGCATTTCGAACCAGGTACAGGCATTACGAGTTTTCTTTAATGCCTTTTGGATTGACTAATGCACCCTCTGTATTCATGGATCTAATGAATAGAGTTTTCAAGGAATATCTTGATGAATTTTTGGTGGTATTTATTGATTATATCTTCGTATACTCCAAAAGATACTAAGATCATGAAAATCACTTGCGCATTATCTTGAGGACTCTGAGAAGACATGAATTATATGGAAAGTTTAGCAAGTGTGAATTTTGGCTTTAGAAGATTTATTTTCTTGTCCATATTGTCTCTCAATATGGAATCTCTGTTGATCCTTCTAAGACCAAGGCAATCCAAGAATGGCCAGCACCAATGAGTATAGATGAGGTACATAGTTTTATTGGTTTAGCAGGTTATTATTGACGTTTCGTCCATAATTTTTCCCGATTGGCTAACCCATTAACGAAGCACACACGTAAAGGGGTTAGATTTGTTTGGACAAAATAGTGTGAAGGATTTTTCGAATAACTGAAGAGAAGATTAGTCAATGCTCCTATATTGACTCTACCATTGGGGAATGATGGGTTCATTATTTATAGTGATGCATCGAAAAAAGTACTTGGTTGTGTTCTTATGCAGAATGGTATGTTTATTGCCTATGCATCACGACAGTTGAAAATTCATGAATAAAACTATCCTACTCATGATCTCGAGTTAGCAGCTGTGATCTTTGCTTTGAAGATATGGAGGCACTACCTCTATGGTGAAAAATGTGAGATTTATACTGATTACAAGAGTTTAAAGTGTATTTTCTCACAAAAAGAACTCAACATGAGGCAAAGGAGATGTCTTGAATTACTCAAGCATTATGATTGTATGATACACTACCACCTAGGGAAAGCTAAGAAGGTGGAAGATGCTTTGAGTAGAAAAGATCATGGAGTTTTGAACAATATGCGAATTGAAAGGGATCCAATTTTCATGGAGCTAGTGACGATGGACATGGGAATAACCAGGGAAAGTGAAACATCAATGTTTTTTCAAATGGTTGCCAAACCATCTTTACTAGAAAGTATTAAGAGTTATCATACTGATGATGAATAATTTACAAAGAAGATTAAAGCTATGAATGATGGGAGATTGAGAGACTTTGTGTAAGAAGAAGGAATTTTGAAATTCGGAAAGAGACATTGTGTTCCAGATATACCTGATCTAAAAAGAGAATTGTTGGATGATTCTCATAGTTCCAATTTCTATATACACCTTGTGAGCATAAAAATGTATATAGATTGGAAGGAACATTTCTAGTGGGACAACATGAAGAGGGAGTTTTCTGATTTTGTGTCAAGATATATGGTTTGTCAACAAGTGAAAGCTGGAAGGCAACAGCCTGGAAGAGTCATGCAACCTCTTCCCATACCAGAGTGGAAATGGGACAATATTACGATGGACATTATCATGGGGCTACCAAAGACTCCTAGAAGGAGTGATAAAATATGGTTTATTGTTGATCGTCTTACCAAGTCAACACATTTTCTTGCTATAAGAGAAGATCTACCACTGGAACATATAGCAAGACTATATATTAATGAAGTTGTGAGACTTCATGGAGTTCCCCTATCGATTGTTTCTGATCGTGATCCCTATTTCGCTTCAAGATTTTGGAAGAGTCTTCAGAAATACCTAGATACTGAACCTCATTTGAGCACTACCTACCACCCTCAGACATACGGACAATCAGAACGGACTATTCAAACCATAGAAGACATGTTGAGATCTTTCTCACTTGACTTTCAAGATATGTGGGATCAATATTTTCCTTTAGTAGAAATTTCCTATAACAATAGCTTCTATTCGAGTATTCATATGGCACCATATGAAGTGTTATACGGAAAGATATGTTGTACAACAACCTGTTGGGATGACGTTGGTGAAAGAAAACTTGTAGGCCCTGAACTGGTGGAGGAAACGATGGAAAAGGTGAAGGTAATCCAAAACCATATCAAAGTAGCTCACAGTAGGCAGAAGAGTAATGCCGATAATAGAAGGAAGGATTTGGAATTTCAAGTAGGTGATCATGTTATCCTGAAGGTATCTCCATGGAAGGGAGTCATACGTTTTGGTAAGAAAGGTAAATTGAGTCCCAGGTACATCGGACCATTCAAAATTCTAGAACGAATTGGGGTTGTAGCTTACCGATTGGCAATGCCGCCAAGTCTCTCCAAAGTTCATGATGTGTTCCATGTATCTCCGTTGAGGAAATACATGCCTAAACCAACGCCTGTACTCACCTATGAAGAATTAGAAATAGAACCCGATCTGTCTTATTACGAAGAGCCCATCAGTATTCTTGATATGAGAGAACAAGTACTGAGAAACCGGACGACTCATCTGGTAAAAGTCTTGTGGAGAAACCATAAGATGGAAGAGGCAACGTGGGAACCAGAGGAACTTATGATGAAGAACCACCCGATTCTTTTCATGCAGTGGTATTCTATAAATTTTGAGGATGAAATTATTTGAAGGAGGGGATAATGTAACACCCCAAGCTTCTACGGTACGCTTCTCTTTGAATAATGTGATAGCGTGTGTTGTATGCAACATCGAGTTCTAACACACCACAACCAATCAAACTAGCCGTTATGAATAGTAATATCTACCTTTTAAAATTATATATATTTTATATTTCAAAATGGACTTCATTTTTGGATTCTGAATATCGAAATTATACTAATTTGAATTTTTGGTATTTTTCTGAGAACTTCCAATTTTTATGAATAGTGAAAAATACTTAAAAAAAACTTTTTAAATAAAAATAATTTATAGTGCTAAATTGGACTATTGAGTGGTTTGAAATTATAATTAGAATATATTTTTACCATTTTATCGAATGGTGTTCATTAGAGTTAATTTAACATTGAAATTGGACATAAACAATTGTCAATCTTTTGATATATATTGTTTCTTAAAAACAAGCTATTTGTTGTGACAGCAGGAATTAATTATAAAATTAATTATTGAAACTTATATTTTTGGAATTTTTTAAAATAGACATCATTTTTGAATTCGGAATATCAATTATAGCTTAGGGAGAAATTTTGGCATTGTTCGGAAAAACTTCTATTTTTGATGAATAGTGAAACCACTAAGTGGTAGTTAAAAAACTGATTTTTTCATAAAACTTAATTTTACACTTTTGTGAGTGGAATTTCTAAAATCTGAGAGAAAAAGTTAATATCAAGTAGTAAAATGTGGTTCAATGAGATGAAAATAATTTTTGGTGAATACTAACTTTTTACTTTTATTTACCACGGTTAAAAGTAAATAGGGTAATTCAGGGTAAAAATGATATTAATATTACCCTAACACATGTCCTAATCCTATGGGAAAAGTGTATCTCGACTAAAAACAACCTTATGAATAAAATATTATCATTTACGTCCACTTGGATTAGATTAGGACATTTATTATTATTTAATTCAATGAAGAGTTAAAAGAGTTAAAATCATAGTTTATTTACTAAAACATTTTTAATATAGGGTTATGCATAAGATTAATTCGATTGTAAATACTCATTAGAAATATAAAAATATTTCCTACATAATTATATTTTATTTATAATTTTTAGACATTAAATAGGTTAATTTATTTATGACACAATGATGATGCAGTAATTAGCATAATAGTGAAAAAATGAAAATAATTAATATTTTAAATAGAAAAAATAAATATAATTTGAGACTTTTTATGAATTACACTAATTTTCTAGGTTCATATAACATGTTAGGATTGACTTAATTAACCTTTTTCGAAGTAATCATTCTGTTATGATTTTCACAAAAATCAATTTTTGAATAGTGTCAAAATTGACATAAAAGAGTTTTTAAAACAAATATTATATTATTACTTGATATTAAATTCCTAAAAATATAAGGTTCAGAAAATAGACTTATATAATGATAGTTTTATAATTAATGGACCACTTGGGGGGTCTCTTGGAGTTATATAGTAAGTTTATTAACCATATAATACAAAAATACAAAGAAAAATTGTAAAAGTGAAACAAATTAACTTAGAGTTAATAGTTAAAGATAAGGTTAATATATTAACCCAAACCTGTCTAAATTCTATTGGTTGAGTGGTTTTAGACCGATCCCCACCTTAACTTTTAAATAATCCACATTGGAGCCATTAGAAACCGAATATGAATTTATTATAATGTAATATTTCTAGCTTTTCCAAAGATGCCCCTCACCCCTATTATAAAAGGGCACTCCCCCTTCTCACTAATTCAAACATTAAAATCCTTTTGGTTCGGCCAGACCCTATCCAAATACTCTCTCAACTTCCCTCACTACAACCTAGAGGCATTATTTTGATCATAATGTCATCCTATGGAGGCCTTTTGATCAAATCAAAAGGAAGAACCCGAAGAAGAGGTAATGTTTTCACCAGCCTTTTTCAAATTCATTTCTTCTTCAACTTATTCTTTCATTGTTATTCCAAATATAAAATAATTAATCCAGTATCTCCTATATACTGTAATATTATTATAAATATGGTACAACCATATTCAGTATTTTATCCATCCTTTGAATGACATGTCACCATATGTGCGTACGTACGGCTTTCCGTCTCCACGTCGTGGTGTAATTGTTATTCAATATATTATTATTTGTATGGGTATAATAATGATTTTTAATTCATTTAAATAATAAATATAACATGATAATTATTCTGTATATATTATATACCATCCAATTATATATTATCAAAAGAATGATATTGTCTCTCGTGTGTACGTACGGACTACCGTCTCCACAAACGTGATGAGATTCATTCTCCATCATATCCATTCAAGTATAATTATGATTTGATGATTTAAAAATAATGTTTATGGACTTGATATCATTCTGGATATGAATAAGATACAACCTATCCATGAAAAACATGGCTTACGTAACAAAACATATAAAAGAAAATGAGTAAGTTAACACCCGAAACAACGATAATTCTAAGATATTATTAACAAAGAAATGTCAAAAGATCATATATGATATCATATGAATGTATATGATTCTTGTATAATTTAATAAAAATTATTTCACCATTATACATAAGGTTAACCTACACCCATCCAAGAAAAATTACAAGGTAAGGGTTTATTTCGCAATCTCTTCATTATCCGAGGTTGTTTATACGTAATAATCTATTTGGATTTCTTTATCATCCACATCCATGTTTCTTAAAAATGTATTTCAAAACATTTTTACTATTTACAAGAATATGGGTTAAAGTCATTTTTACCCTTGTTTGACTTTTTATAAGTGGTTTATAGAGGAATCTTTCCGTCATTTTCCAAACATGGTGCTTTTTATCCTTTTCGACCGAATTAAGGTAAGAATGTTTTTTTAACTTATATGGTGGGCGCAGCTATTTTCTGCCATTATAAAATTGTCGAAGCTTCCCTTACAAGCTTATAAGAATAATTTCAAATAAAATTTTTTATTTTATATGACTCTTAAATGATTTCAAAATAAAAAGGGATATTTCTCTAAAAAGAGTTTTGATTTCATCTATGTCAACATCCTTTGATGGATTTTAAGCTTATTTGAAGCTCATTTATTATGAAACAAAACTTCCATATTGTATTGAAGATTTTGTGATATGTTTTACTATGGATATGTTATTTTTATACACTTCATGGTTTTTGGTGAAAGTATTGACATTTTGTATTCTAGTTTTAATACGAATGTTTATGTTATATTTAAACCTTTTCATATGGGAGTGCATTGGACTTAATATGTGACGGGTGGAGCCCGCTATAGCTCCTCGATGCATCGGTAGGTCTCATTAGACAAACTAGTGTCTTGGAACAAGGCCTTGACAAAATCTTATTTGTAGTCTTGGCATGAGGCCTTGGCTATGTGGTTATGATAGTATAGCATTATGCATTCCATCATTATGAAAGTGGTTATTGATATTTCATGTGATTATTCTATTAGTAGAATATCCATGTGAATAAGTAAATTCCATTTTTCCATACTATGTTGAAGTTCAAGTTTAAAAGGCTTTTGTTTTGGTTATAAATTTCCTTAAATGTTCATTCTTATTTATGAATGTTTCAGCTATATTGTTATCCTTACTGGGCATTTGAGCTCACCCCTTTTCTATGTTTTATTTTTCCCAAGATGTGAAGAAGTAAATTATGAATGATGTGTAGGGATAATATGAGGGGATAAGAGTGTGGAATATGAATACTATGTTGTTGTAGTTTTCATTTTAATGATGTAATGTAAAACATTATGAATGTATCTAGTTATTCCAAGGCTACTAAACTAATTAGTCTTTAGAGATTAGATCTTTCTTGTGATCATGACAATGTTATTTAATAATGCACCAACTCTGGGTAACTGGGGTCGGGGCATTACACATGTCCCTTGTTCCCCTTTTTCTTATCAACTTACCATGTATACATGATCATGACACTTCCACATAGGCTTTTAATGTTATTGTTTAGGTGATAAGTTATATATTTATAGTTATTAATTTTATTGTTGTTATGTATGTTTGTATATTCTTTTGTTGTGGTATATTTATTGTTGTATCTATTGTGCCATTCTAATAATAGGGTATAGTCTCCCCATTTTATCACCATTACACCCTTGGTGATAGATGGGATCATCTTTAGTATAGGAAGGAGAGCTTGAGGACATGTTACCTGTCACGAACCAACCAGGGTCGACCCCGAACCGGTCACCTAAGTCGGTCTGCGGCATGGCCCGAGAGGCGTTCCCGATCCTCCCGGGCTGGCGACAAGCACCAGGGCATCACAGAGTACACGTGGGAACGATTTCGCCCAATAAAATATACTAAGAAGCAGAAAAAAAAGAAACGAAAATAAAATAAAACAGCCAAAAACATAACTAAACTGACCTCGAACCAAACCCCTCGCGACCCCGAGAGTCGATCGTCAAACTACAACCAGCTCTCGTCCACGGCGAGCATGCTCGAGTCAAACCTGCAACAGAAACTAAAAACAAGAAAACACTATAGGCGTGAGTATTAAAACTCAGTAGGCTAGCTTGATAAATCTATTCCCAAAGCACTACCATTAAAAGAAGAATTTACCAACTTCTAGTTTGAACTACATTATAGAAAATATAGTTTTTCACACACACACACTTTTCATTTGGAAAACAAGTAACAGTCCATTGCCCTTTTTAATTTAGAAGAAGTTTAATATTGAAAGGAATAGGTGAATTGCATTTTAAAACATTTTGCGAACAATTAGAAAACCAAACTTTAGTTGTTAGTCAAAAATAAAATCACACAAAACACACACTAAGGGCAATGGGAAAAAGTGGCACACAAGGGTCGGCATCCAAACTCGACCTCTCAATCGTCTGCCATATACAAATAAACACTAAAAGAGACATGGGTCGAACCTAGGAGATCGTGAAAAAACCAGAACATACTATACATCTGACTCATCCTGAAGGCATGCCCTAACTCGATGACGTCATAATGCCCTAACGCCCGGCATAGCCCTACATGGCCTAACTGAGGGGCCCAATCCCCATAGCAGCAATAACTCAGTATTCCCCTGCTATGGGGCCACTAGCCAGTGCGTAATCTAAACTAGTGCAGCAATCATTCTCAGAAGAATCACTCACTATTCCAGGTTCCCATGTCAACACAAGCAATAAAAAGTAGTGAGTCCACAATATAAATCAATCAGTCACGATGCACAAACATCACATACAGCTCACGCAATCAACACAAACAAAATATCACCTCTGAATGGGTTTTTCCAAAATAATTTATTCTATTAAAGTTCCAAACAGGCCTTTACAAATTTTAAAACAAAACCTCATTTCTCGTGAAAACCCAAAACATTTGTTCAGAATAAATCAGTTATCTTTAAAACTAGAAGTACTTTTGAAATTCCGTGAATTATGTTTAAAGCCCAAATGGGCATTATTTCAAAATTGGGTGTCCGCCCGTCAAGAAAATGTTCCGAGTGTTCGGTATAAAATAAAAAACTCTTTTCACACTAAATAATCATTTAAAATTTTATTATATAATATTATTTCTTATTCATTAAATTTAATAAAACATCAAGCAATTAATAAATTCTAAATTTAAAAGTGAGTGCAATAGGGGACCTACCTCGAAACGTGGTCCAAATGCAATGAAACGACATGCCTCACACAGGCGCATAACTACGCGCAAGCCGATGACCGTGGTGTCACGGAGTCACCTCGCCAACACGCTGCAATAAACGCACAGCAAATAAAAACAGATAACCACTTGAATTAAAATAATACAAGCAGAAAACCCGCACAAAAGAACCACCTGGACAAAAAAATCGAAACCTACTTCGCACCATCCACACTATTACTAAACCACTCTAAACATTATGAAATAAAATTCAAAAAGTAACTTGCAACCTTACACAAACTAAACTAATTCAAAAACACGCTATTGATCAAACACGCACCTAAGTCCCACTAAAACAAAAACGCACCACTTGCACGGTTATATAAACCAATTGCACAATTTATATAAAAAACCATTTAAACAACTCATGACTAGTTTCCATAAAAACGCGTCTTAATTCACATGAATGTGTTATAAGGTATAAAACCCAAACTAAGATTACAAAAAAACTAAACTTAATATCAAACACATTAATCACAAATATTCCAAATTATCTATCCAAATGAAGAAACAACACTAACCTCACCCCCAAGCACAGGCGCGCTCAAACAGCAGGGTCACGCAAAAAGGAAAAACGGTCAGTGCGGGGAAAGCGCGGCCAAACAAAAGGATCACATGGCGGTGCACTACTGAATCGGAGGCGCGCTTGGTCAGAGGTTCGTGCGACGACCAAAAAGGGGGCGTGCGGTTGAATAGATTCGTGCCGGCCAAAAATGGGTTGTATCGGAGACAACCAGATGGAAGGGGATCACCAAATATAAAATTGTCCCGTAGGAGAGTTGCTGGCCAAAATAGGGAGGTCACAGGGGTTTCTAGTAGGAGGGAAGCAACGGAAAAAAGGCACTGGCGACTTGGCAAAGGGAAACGCTGGCAGGGGGATTTCAGCCGGAGGCAGAAGGTGCAACCGGAGATGGGCCGGGTGCCGGAGGCTGGCCGGGGGCTGGCGCCGGAGGCTGGCCGGGGGTGCTACTGGAGACGGTCGAGCACCGGAGGAGGGAGGCTGGACGGAAGGCTGGACGGAAGGCCGGAGGAGGGAGGTCGGATGGGCAGCGGGGTCGGGTTGCAGAGCAACGCCGGCAGGGGGGTTTCGGCCAGAGACGGCCGGGTGCCGGTGGTGGCCGGAGGAGGGAGGCCGGTGATCGGGAGATAGAGGGAGGAGTTGGCTGGGCTTTTCCGGAAGGAAGCTGCGTGGGGGAGGCCAGGACGCTGGCTGGGTCTCGTCCGGGAGGCTACACAGAGGAGGCCGGGACGCCGGCTGGGAGGAGGCGTGGCCGGATGGAACGCCGCCAGAGGGAACGTTGTCGGAGGAGCCGAGAGGGAGAGTGTCGCACGGAGGGAGATGGGAGAAAGAGAGAAGAGGGAGAGAAAATAGGGGGTGGCGGCACGCCAGAAAAGGGGAGAGGGAGGTAGGGTTAGAAAAAAATAAATAAATAAATAAATAAAAATAATAAAAGAAAATAAATAGAAAGAAATAAAAGAAATGAAAAGAAAAAAAGAATAAGAAAAATAAGAATAAAAGAAAAGGAAAAATAAAATTAAAAAAAACAAAATAAAATAATTTAGATTAATAATAATACTAATAATAAAATTGTTAATTAATTATAATGGAAATAGTTATTATAAATATACATACACATATTTACATATATCTAAACATATATAAAATATGTGAACGTATATATAAACCTATATATATATATATATATAAACATACATAAACATATTGATATTAATAATATTAATAATAATCATTATTATTATAATTACAAACATATATACATATATATATGTATAAACATATATATATAAACCCACATGAACAAATTTATAAACATACATATATGAACATACATGACATATTATAAACATAATGCATATATATACTCATATGCACAAACACATTTACGCATAAACATGTAATATTATGAAATATATATTTATCAACATACGTGTATATATACACATGTATCATACATATATGCACATTACGTTAAATAATAATAATAATAATAATAACAATAATAATAATAATGTATAAACATATATACCCATATACATACACATATATAATCATATATATATGTATGTATGTATATATATATTAATCCACTCAACGAGCGAATTTAATAACGTTAAAACTAAATGACTGCGGGGTACGCGCGCACTGCACGGTGCCCAAGAGGACTGCAAACAGGCTGCGCGTCACAACCGTACGGTGTTCGCGTACTATTCCAAACCATAAAATCATACAAACATTAAAATTTTAGACCGGGACTCACCCGCACAAATGAAAAATCACCTGACGCTAAGATAAATAATGTAAATAAAATAAATAAATAAAAACAGGTGTGACAATTCTCCCCACCTAAAGCTTTCCGCCCCCGGAAAGCCATAACAAGATCAAAACCCCAAACGAAAACCGACATTACTTTACAATTTAAAGAAATATCTAAAGAACGAAAACAAAGAGATTCTGAAACACTCCCAAAAAGGGGAGCGATAAACCAAAAGAGCTCATATAATATGAACGAATTACCCGCTAAGTTTTACCCTCCCCCAAAAGTGTGACCACCTCCAGTTGATCACTTCAAAGGACAAAGAACTTTAACAATAGTAGATCCATTCCCAACATACACCCACCTTAGCACCATTCAATATAACTCGACCAATTCTCCATCTTCAATTCATCCTTAAAACACAACATTCCGAACAACGCCAATAAAAACACGACGACTCTTTTGAAACCAACAAACAGGTCAAAACCACATCCAATGCGTATCTCTTAAAACCTTAATCCAATATGACACTAGAACTCTCACTCCCCAAGTCCTTACCAAAAGAAGAAAATAGAGTTTTGTGGTTCATTATAAGACCAACCACAACCCAACCAAAACCTAGAACAAAACTGGGAGATTGACACGGGAAGTCCGAACGGACTCCCCACCATAAGAAACAAGCTAAATTGAATTTGGTGAGACCCGTGACAGTTATTTCCACCACAAGTGTCAAGTAAATTCCCGGAATAGGACCAGAATGACATCACTTGAGACAAAATTCATGATCACAAGAATTTTCAATATGGGGAGGTCGAATGGAATCCCCACCATAAAGATTTCGAAAAGAGAAGAATAGGAGGACCTCACAGCATTATCACCAGACATCACTGCCCACGGGTGGGAGGGGGGGCCCTGTCCAACACACCACCCCCACCCAGAAAGCATAAAGTGAGCAGATCTTAATAAATGAGAGCAACGACATGACCAGGCAGTTATTACACATAAACTAGGAATAATGAGTAAAATTATTCTGACTACGCGTACTTACTGAGAACAACACCCTGTCGCAAGACTTCACCTTTCGTTGGAGTTCCCCCGACTATGCGCTAGCCTCACTCCGAGGCATGTGGCTAGAGCTCTGATGAATGAAGCATCATCTGGCTTCGTAGTCAGGTTTATGAAACCCCAGATGCATGACACAAGAACCAGAATTTTTTTTAACAATCTCACATCCATAAGATCAAAGGTTTAATGAGTTCAGCCACAACCATTCTTTCAACTGAAAGAAAATAACACCACAAAATAGTACAAGTAACGACGACTGCATCCAAAAGACATCAAAAAAGGAAAACATCAATCTTATCCACCAATATCTCCCTACTTATACTGACGGGATGAGGTGACCTTCGACGATCCAGGTCTGGATTTAGCGCACTTCTTGGAAACACGTCGGCAAAATCTCTTCAAGTGACCCATACGTCCACAGGTGTGGCAGGGTCTTGGAGCACTCGGGCACACCGGATTCTTTTGACCCTTCTTACCACACTGGTGACAGGTCACAACATTACGCGGCGAAGAAGTTGATTGAAGGCCTAAGGGCCTCTTGATTCCTTTATTAGGGTCACCAGATTCAGGTCGCTTCCCATTCTTCCTATCGTCATCCTCTGCACTGTTAGCCAAGATCGGGGAAGGATTTGCTACCTCATGTCCTCCTGGTAACTCAGATTCATCCAGAAAGTCTTGCTCCACAACATCTGAGAAAGTGGTTAGGTTGAGCTCTTCCATTTTCGATCACATTTCAGGTTGAAGCCCCGTCTCGAAATGTCGTTCCTTCCTGGGATCATTTGCAACAAACCATTGATCATACAAAACTAGGTCTACGAAATGTCGATAGAATTCCACTACCGATTCAACGCCCTGCTGAAGACAACACAACTCCATCCTCTTCCTCAGCTTCGTAAACTCAGAGAAGTGTTGTTGAATGAATGATGACTTGAAAAACTCCAATGTCAGATCTTTCCCAGGCTTGTTCCGAGACATGGACTTCCACCATTTCCAGGTTGGGCCTTCAAACATGAAGGTAGCCAACTTTACCTTTAATGAATCAGGTAGCCCAATAAAACTGAACTTCCTCTCAATCTTCTGCAACCACTCCTCTGCCTCAAGAGGCCCTTCTTGTCCATAAAAGAGAGGAGGGTTCAACTTCCGGAACTCCAAAACATAATCGATGGGCTGATCAACTGGAGGATTAGCTGAGGATGCACCACTTGAAGCTGCACCTTGAGCATCCATGGAGCCTTTGTGGGGGAAAACACTACGGAACAAAGAAACGAGGAACTTGATCAAAACATAATCAATACCATTTTAAGTTCAACATTGCTCAATGACCTTATAAATGAAGGAAAAACACATTCACTAAAGGGGGAAACTAGTAATGATGGGTGACTCGACCATATGGTTGGCGGCCATAAGTCAGCCATACAATCATCACTGAGAGCAATGTAGGGTGAAGTCTCCAGCTCCACAAGGCTTGCCAGGCCCTGCGAGCTCACAGAGCTACTTTCCCAACTCCCTTTTCATTTCCCAACATAAAACGATTCAAAAGACCCAAAAGACACTAACAACCCGGACATCTCAGGGTGACTTGAGGTTCAGAAGGAGAAAGGGTTCATGACGTCCTTCCCATTCCAACGCCTCGAGTCCGAGCAACTTTACTCCCTTTACCATGACAACTCCAAATAGTAATGGGTGTTCTGAAAACCAAGGTCCACTCAGGAGCCGACCTGCTCTGATACCATTTTGTCACGAACCAACCCGGGTCGACCTCGAACCGGTCACCTGAGTCGGTCCGCGGCATGGCCCGATAGGCGTTCCCGATCCTCCTGGGCTGGCGACAAGCACCAGGGCATCACAGAGTACACGTGGGAATGATTTCACCCATTAAAATTCAATAAGAAGCAAAAATAAAGAAACGACAATAAAATAAAACATCCAAAAACATAACTAACCTGACCTCGAACCAAACCCCTCGCGACCCTGAGAGTCGATCGTCAAACTACAACCAACTCTCATCCACGGCGAGCAAGCTCGAGTCAATCCTGCAACAGAAACTAAAAACAAGAAAACACTATAGGCGTGAGTATTAAAACTCAGTAGGCTAGCCCGATAAATCTATTCCCAAAGCACTACCATTAAAAGAAGAATTTACCAACTTCTAGTTTGAACTACATTATAGAAAATATAGGTTTTCATGCACACACACTTTCCATTTTGAAAACAAGTAACAGTCCATTGCCCTTTTTAATTTAGAAGAAGTTTAATGTTGAAAGGAACAGGTGAATTTCATTTTAAAACATTTTGCGAACAATTAGAAAACCAGACTTTAGTTGTTAGTCAAAAATAAAATCACACACAACACACACTAAGGGCAATGGGAAAAAGTGGCACACAAGGGTCAGCATCCAAACTCAACCTCTCAATCGTCTTCCATATACAAATAAACACTAAAAGAGACATGGGTCGAACCTAGGAGATCGTGAACAAACCAGAACATACTATACATCTGACTCATCCTGAAGGCATGCCCTAACTCGATGACGTCATAACGCCCTAACGCCCGGCATAGCCCTAGATGGCCTAACCGAGGGGACCAATCCCCATAGCAGAAATAACTCCGTATTCCCCTACTATGGGGCCACTAGCCAGTGCGTAATCTAAACTAGTGCAGCAATCATTCCCAGATGATTCACTCAATATTCCAGGTTCCCATGTCAACACAAGCAATAAAAAGGGGTGCATCCACAATGTAAATCAATCAGTCACGGTGCACAAACATCACATACAGCTCACACAATCATCACACACAAAATATCACCCCTGAATGGGTTTTTCCAAAATAATTTATTCTATTAAAGTGCCAAACGGGCCTTTACAAATTTTAAAACAAAACCTCATTTCTCGTGAAAACCCAAAACATTTGTTCAGAAGAAATCACTTATCTTTAAAACTAGAAGTACGTTTGAAATTCTGTGAACTATGTTTAAAGGACAAATGGGCATTCTTTCAAAATAGGGTGTCTGCCCGTTAAGAAAATGTTCCGAGTGTTCAGTATTAAATAAACATCTCTTTTCACACTAAATAATCATTTAAAATTTTATTATCTAATATTATTTCTTATTCATTAAAATTAATAAAACATCAAGAAATTAATAAATTCTAAATTTAAAAGTGAGTGCAGTGGGGGACCTACCTCGAAACGCGGTCCAAACGCAATGAAACGACACGCCTCACACAGGCGTACAAGTACGCCCAAGACGATGACCGTGGTGTCGCGGAGTCACCTCTCCAACACACTGCAATAAACGCACAGCAACTAAAAATGCATAACCACTTGACTTAAAACAATACAAGCAGACAGCCTGCGCAAAAGAACCTCCTGGACAAAAAAATCAAAACCTGCTTCGCACCATCCACACTATTACTAAACCACTCTAAAAATTATGAAATAAAATTCAAAAAGTAACTCACAACCTTACACAAACTAAACTCATTCAAAAACACGCTTTTGATCAAACACACACCTAAGTCCCACTAAAACAAAAACGCACCACTTGCACGGTTAGATAAACCAATTGCACAATTTATATAAAAAACAATTAAACAACTCATGACTAGTTTCCATAAAAACGCGTCTTAATTCACATGAATGTGTTATAAGGTATAAAACCCAAACTAAGTTCACAAAAAAAACTAAACTTCACATCAAACACATTAATCACAAATATGCCAAATTAACTATCCAGATGAAGAAACAACACTAACCTCACCCCCATGCACAGGTGCGCTCAAACAGTAGGGTCGCGCAAAAAGGAATAACAGTCGGTGCGGGGAAAGCGCGGCCAAACAAAAGATTCACATGGCGGTGCACTACTGAATCGGAGGCGCGCTTGGTCGGAGGTTTGTGTGACGACCAAAAAGGGTGTGTGCGGTCGAATAGCTTCGTGCCGGCAAAAAATGGGTTGTATCAGAGACAACCAGAGGGAGGGGGATCACCGAATATAAAATTGTCCCGTAGGAGAGTTGCTGGCCAAAATAGGGAGGTCGCAGGGGTTTCTAGTAGGACGGAAGCAACGGAAAAAGGCACTGGAGACTTAGAAAAGGGAAATGCTGGCAGGGGGATTTTGGCCGGAGGCGGAAGGTGCAACCGGAGATGGGCCGGGCACCGGAGTCTGGCCGGGGGCTGGCGCCGAAGGCTGGCCGGGGGTGCTACCGGATACGGTCGAGCGCCAGAGGAGGGAGGCAGACGGAAGGCTGGACAGAAGGCCAGAGGAGGGAGGACGGACGGGCAGCGGGGTCAGGTTGTAGAGCAACGCCGGCAGGGGGGGTTTCGGCCGGAGACGGCCAGGTGCCGGTGGTGGCCGGAGGAGGGAGGTCGGCGGTTGGGAGACAGAGGGAGGATCCAGCTGGGGTTGTCCGGAAGGTAGCTGCGCGGGGGAGGTCGGGACGCCGGTTGGGTCTTGTCTGGGAAGCAGCCACGTGGAGGAGGCCAGGACGCTGGCTGGGAGGAGGCGTGGCCGGAGGGAACACCGCTGGAGGGAACGCCGCCGGAGGAGCCGATAGGGAGAGTGTCGCGCAGATGGAGATAGGAGAAAGAGAGAAGAGGGAGAGAAAATAGGGGGTGGCGGCACACCGAAAAAGTGGAGAGGGTGGTAGGGTTAGAAAAAAATAAATAAATAAATAAATAAAAATAATAAAAGAAAATAAATAGAAAGAAATAAAAGAAAAGAAAAGAAAAAAAAGAATAATAAAAATGAGAATAAAAGAAAAGGAAAAATAAAATTAAAACAAAACAAAATAAAATAATTTATCTTAAAAATAATACTAATAATAAATTTGTTAATTAATTATAATGGAAATAGTTTTTATAAATATACATACACATATTTACATATATCTAAACATATATAAAACATGTGAATGTATATATAAACCTATATAAATATATATATATAAACATACATAAACATATTGATAATAATAATATTAATAATAATAATTATTATTATTATTAAAAAAAAATATACATATATATATATATGTATAAACATATATATATAAACCCACATGAACAAATTTATAAACATACATATATGAACATACATGACATATTTTAAACATATATGCATATATATACTCATATGCATAAACACATTTACGCATAAACATATAATGTTAAGAAATATATATTTATCAGCATACGTGTGTATATACACATATAAACATACATATATGCACATTACGTTAAATAATAATAATAATAATAATAATAATAATAACAATAATAATAATAATGTATAAACATATATACCCATATACATACACATATATAATCATATATATATATGTATATATATATATATTAATCCACTCAACGAGCGAATTTAATAACGTTAAAACTAAATGACCGTGGGGTACGCGCGCACTGCACGGTGCCCAAGAGGACTGCAAATGGGTTGCGCGTCACAACCGTATGGTGTTCGTGCACTATTCCAAACCATAAACTCATCCAAACATTAAAATTTTAGACCGGGACTCTCCCGCACACATGAAAAATCACCCGACGCTAAGATAAATAAATTAAATAAAATAAATAAATAAAAACAGGTGTGACATTACCCAACATCTTGGAACATGGGTGAAGTGGATCCCAGGTCAGTATGTTACTTACCTGGGGGGTTAAACATAAAATATATTTGTAAAATTAACATATCTTCTTTTCTAAAAAACATAGAAACTCATCTTTCAACCATTCCACCTATTTGGTTTTATAATGGGCTAATTTTTAGCCACTTGACATATTTAAAACATAGGTGTAATTCTCACTTTCAAAAATGTATAATTTTTTCACTCAACCCACATATAAAAGGCATCCTCTTGTCCTCTCTTACTCGCACATTCATACCACTTTGGTTCAGCCAATAACTACAAATATTACATCTCAAATTACCTCCCCTCATCCTAGAATCCTTATTTTGGATGTAATTACCACCAATCAAAGATTTAGTGAAAAAATAAGGGGGATTCCTAAGGAAAAGTATGTTTGAATGAATACAACATAATTCTAGACAATACGTAATGGAATTCAATCTCACCTTTTACTTCTATGAGACACATTCCATATTCACCTCCAATTTATTTTGTGTGGTGTATATAATTCTAATTAATGTTTATTATGACGATTCTATTGAAAACTTTGGGGGTTTACATTTCCATTTTAGGATATATCTTTAATGGGGTTTTTTGATCAATGGTTAACAAGTCGATAAGGAAATTCCATATCAATTTTTAATTTGATAAGGCACATGACATATTCCCGAACTATTTATTTCATTTGGTGTATATAATTCCTATGAATGTATATTTTTATACTTCATCTAAAAAAATCGGTGTTTACATATCATTTTGAAGATCTATCATTCTAGGGGTTATGGTTCAAAATTTAATATATTGGTAAGGGGATTTATAGTATCAAATTTATTTCTGGAAGACATATTCCATATCAACCACTTGTTTATTTTTTATTCTGTATATAATAACCTTTTAAAAGTAATATAATGAATTTAACTCATTTTATGGAAATTTTTATTTACCTTAATTTTATTATTACATGGGCATTATGATTTGAAATTTACTCAAGTAGTAAGATATTTTTTTCTTAATTTTTTCTTATTTGGGACATATGTTATGTTATACACCTATATTCTTCCATGAGGTGTATATACATAAAATTTTATCGGAAATATTATGAATTTATCTATCCTCGTGATATTTTATGTTTAATTTAATTTAATTCCTTCCTGGGGCTAAAGACTCCCATATTACCAAATTGGTAACAGTTTTATCGTTTACAATCTCATTATTTCGTAGCGTTGTTTATGATTTTTATTCCAATGATATAATATTATAATATAACTCTCAAGTATAATATTTAAATTCATTTTCCTATATTTATTCATGATATATTCAAGTAATGGTATAAATTTTTCACACTTTGGCACAAAAAATAATTAGGAAAATGTTATTGAGAAAATATGACTTCATTTCCCTCTTCGATCGGAAATATATTTTCTTCCAAACACATGTTTTCTAAAAATGTTTTCAAAATCATTTTAACTTCATTAAAAAAAATTAATAAAAAAATTTACAAAAAAATTAAAGGAACAACACAAGATATTCATTTTATAGCCACTGTTATTAACCGTGGCTATAGGTAATAGCCACAGTTTCCTCAATGTTTAATTTATCTTTGGGTTTTGTGATTGTGATGTGTTTTTTAATGATTTTTTTTAATTTAAAATCTAAATGTTATTATTTTTATCTCATATGATGTTCTAGTTACCTCTAAACCATAAACCATCATTTTGAAAATATAAAAATGGAATTTTAAGTCAGTTCAAATATAGCTATAGGTACTTCTATTGTATTATATAGACATGGTTGGAAACATGGATATATCCCTATATCCATGGTTGAAAAAAAAAATTATATAAATATATTTCCATGGTTTCCAACAATCGATATTTTTTATTCTTCTGTATTGTATATTTATAGTTGGAAACCATGTATATAGGGCTATAACCACTGTTTTAAACTATAGTTGTACACTTATGGCCATGGTTTCCTGCTATGGCTATCGGTTTACTACCATGGTGAAAACCATGGATTTTGGTCTGTTTCCAAAAATTTAAAATATGCCTATATCCTCTAGTTTGAATAACAAATAGCTCCATGCACCAAGTTAAAACTCTTATAGAACATCAAAAAAACACATGAATATCACCAAAACATATTAACAACTGAAACCCAAGTGTATAATGGAGATGAAATAATATTCAAATAGTTTGAGCTCAGTAGTTAACGACCCTCATAAAACATAAAAACAATTTTCAAATCTAAATATATTTTTCTATCCAAACATTATATGTGATGGTTAGTACCAAATACCTCCAATTACATGCTACAATCAGTATGAAACATTAAAAAATTCCTTGAAAACATACCACCAAGTGAAAGTCTTTGTAAAATAATGAAAATGGGAAAAGATTTATTCCAGGAATATTTAAAATAAAAATCAAGTTAGTTCTCCCAAATACCCTTATTTTTTCAAAGCATAGTCCTAAAATTTATGACTAAAGAAATATATTTCAAAGAAAGAAATATATAGAACTAGTTTGGATCAACATTTTCATCACAATAAAAAAGAATTAATAATTTTCCAAAAATATGTGTTGCCCAACTAGATTTTCATATTTATCAAATCGATACATTTAGTTAAATAGTATACTAAAGTTATATTAACAATATATCATAAAGAATCCAACACAATAATCAATTTTTCCCATTTATCCTTATAGTAAAACAATTAAACAGTTCCACTCTAATACAATAATATTTTTTTAATATGTAAATGTGTTGAAAGGAGCATTCACTACGTAAAAGGTTATTTACTTATTTGGGAAAATAACAAGACTCATTAAATAATTTACAGTTTTTAATATATCTAAAAAATCATATTCAGGTATTTAAATGAAAATTATATTCCCAAAAAAATACCCAATTCCAGTTCAATTAGTATTATTCAAAAAAAACATTAAATATAAATGATAAAATGGATTCATAAAAAATATTATATACAGAGAATAAGTTTTGTAAAAAATGTGTCTATTTTAATATCGGTTTTGATTAATATATTATAGTTATTTTAATTTGTATCTTTTCATATTTTTGTAGGAATTAGTTGGATCATAATGAGATGAAGTTAAAGAATGAAAAAATTGTGTCTATGATATTATTCATTTTGGAATCAAAATTTTTATTTGAATAAACTTAACAATATATATAAGTATATATATCTATTATATGTGTACAATATTTGTAATAACCAGAAAATTAATGAATAAAATTCCATTTCTTTTAATAAAATCTATTATGGAAATAGAAATAAAATTCAATTTTTTGTTCTATTATATCCAATTGGATTTAAATTACTATTATGTATCCTTACTGTTGATAATATAGTCACTGAATAGTGATCACAAGACTAGTATAAATATAGGATTTTAACAAATCCTTTTGATGCAGACAAAGAAAGTGATAGCCTTAACCAAAAGGATCATACCCTATGAATCCCATTTATTGGAGATTCCGAGGGAGATAGCACTTCTAGGGTTTTCCCTAGACCAAGACCAACCCAAGATCCAACAACTTAAGCATGAGAGAAAGAATTTACGGTAGAATTTCAAGCTCATGGAGATCACGACCCAAATCATGTTAACCAAACGGCCCCCAAGAAAGCCCCACCATCGCACACCTTACACGTAGGCCATATGATAGTGTAATAAAGGTACATGTAACAAGACCCAAGAATTATGATTATTTTCATTTTTTTTCTATATAATAATGAATATACTTTCATTTTATTATTGTTAATTTGTAAATGATTTTCAATGAACAAATAGTATTTTTGATTAATATTCAAATTTCATTATGAAATATTTTTGGATGAATTAAAATATTTTTTAATTAAATAAATTTTTTTAAAATATTATTATTAAATTACTTTTATTAAATATAAATGATCGTGTAATTTTTATGAAATCGATTGTAATTTTTATTAAGGTTTGAAAACTGTTTTTGTCAATACACATCAATTTTCAATTATATCAATTCTTATTTTCAATCTGAAAATTCACATATTTGTAAAATTACATAGATAAAATGAATAATATATTGGAATTAGTATGTCGAAATTATTCAATGATGAATTTGACATAATTTTCTGAAACAGTCGAGTTTTGGGGTAAAAATTAAATACTATATAAATATACAATGCCTTTTATGACATCATAATTACATAATAGTGATGTAATTATATACTATAAAAGGAATATCCAGACCAATATATGTTTCTAATTTAAAATAATGTAATTTTAGGTTTATTTGATTTATTTTATAAATCCTTAATGAACCCTCCAATACATAAAACTTATTTTAGGATTTTAAATAATTTCCTTAAAAGTGTGACTCACCTCTATATAAGAAAGTGAAATATTTTAATATCATCATCCGTCATCCATTTAAAATAATTTATACCACTCTTATTATCTATAAACCGTAGGAAAAACCATAGTATGGTTTTCAGTTTTGAATATTTTATTATGTAGTGTCAAATAAAGAATTCCTCCACTGTTCCTATATAAAACCACCTGAGAACCCATTTATCTTCACTTAATATCTTTTATGATCAACCACCCTCTTCCCCCTACTTCCTAGAGTTCTCATAATGATCCCCAAAGATCCCAAGAATCCTCCCCCAAGATTTTGGGAGCACATATCCAAGTATGGGATCTCCTTACCTCCTCTTTCTTCAAGCACCTATTTTATGTCATGCCTTTTAATTTCAATTTGCGTGATTTTGGATATTTTCATAAATACCTAATTACTATCCATTTTATTTAAACATGATTAGATATTCCTTTCACTCCCATTATATCCCCTATGTTCCTTTAAACTGTCCTGTTACTATGCCAAAATTTCCTAAATTATTTTTCTCTTCTCTTTTCCATTCAATAATTTATTTTATATTATGCATATAAATTCAATTTCACATATTGTTATATTTTTTACCATAATACCCTTAATATCCATACCATGTATAAATGATGAGAGAACCCTTTTCTCTCATCAACCCAATTTATGAATTTCCATAATACATCATTATGTGGCCAAAATTTCACCATGATTCTCTATGCCAAAACCATCTTGTATTGAATACTATACACATTCCTTTATCATGGGTACTCACATTTATGAACATTTAATTATAAAATGGTGACTTAAATTTATTAATTCCACATTCTTAGATCTTTTAATAAATGGTGATGTTGAATGAACCCATGGTATATGATCTATGTGTCAGACTTAAGCATGAGATTGAAATGATTATGAGGGTTGTACCCTAATCAACCTCTAATGCATTGGTTAATGTTTAGTATCATGATACATCACGTTAGGACATTGGTTTTATGGATTCCTTCAAAGAATTTTTTCCATGATGTTGGTATAGAGGTTTACATGGTTCCTTTATGTTAATGATGTAGTTGTTTAAGGTGTTTCCACATTTTTTGTTATGATAATCATTCTAAATCATGCCTTTATGATCATTTTTCTCTAATTCTCCATTTATATGCCTATTTCCTAACATGTATTTTATTATTAATGTTATAAATTTTTAACTACCTTAACGGGATTTATAGTTCACCTTTTTCATATGTGTGTCCTCAGGTTAACCCATGTTATTCTATGTATAAAGGAATGTTGTGGTCTTGTAAAATAAGTTTTCAATAAGGATGTGTATGTAATGTTTTAAGTAGTAATGTAATGTTTTTGAGACACTAGACTTCTCAATATTTTCAGTTTTTTAAATTAAATTTTTCTGTAATAAATCATGTTTAAATATGAGATAAATATAAAAGATCATATTGTTTTTATCAAAAGATAGGTTTAGTTATTTTATTAATTAGAATTAGAAAACTCTAGTGAAAGCCTTAGGGATAAGACAATTTATAAGAAAATAATTACTAAACTTTGGTGAGTATAGAGTATGTGTCTTATCAATAAAATTAATCTATATCAAGATAAGAACATGTAGAAGTGGATATGACAGAGCTGAATCAAGGGGTAAAACCCTAAAACACGGCTTTCAGCTAGAGTCAAACGAGAACTGCTACGCGATAATAGTCCTTTTTCACTCTTAGTTCGGCAGTACAGGGGGATATTCTTTGGTAAATTCATAACCATTTTATAAACATCTATTAATGGAAAAAATGCCACTAAAAATATATGTTAGGAAGTATATCTTGGATATCATAAATTGAATCATAGAAATTAATAAATTAAGTAGATAAATGTAATTTAAAAGTTATAAATTTTTTACTTAGATTACCATTTATGTGTTTAATAGTTTATGTATGAAAATGGACCTTATTTTCAGGTATGATTTTCCTTTTTCTAATGTTTTTTGTGAAAATAGGAGTTTCTGGAAATTTTTTAAGTACACGCAGTGTACTTCGATGCCGCGTGAGGTCATGTGCTGGCTGTGTCCAGGCCACACACACGGTTCTATGGGGTGGTGTGGAGGCCACTTAAAGAAGAGTACAGAAAATCCTAGTACATGTTGTGTACTCAAAAAATTACACATCATGTACTTTATTTTTCATTAAATGGACCGGGATCACGTCTGACCACCATAATCATCTTCTTCTTGGTCACGTTCGACTGAGAGAAGCCGTATGGCACCGGAACGTCTCTGATCCCCCGTTCCTTCGTCCGTTCTCTGAATCGACCGCTGAAAATTGAATTGGAAACATAGTTGTAAGTTCTCCCTTCTTCTACAGCATCGTTTTCCAATTCCTCCTATTTTTTAAGTTATCGTGGGTTGAACGTTTTGTGTGTTTTCATAGATCTACAATGTTCTAAGGAGATTCAAGCCTTGTGGTTCAAGTATATCGATATCCTATCACTAAGTTAGGTGGTTTTTGCCTTTCCATTCGAGGCCTTTGAGTTTTATGTGCAATTTCCACCAATACCCTTGAATGGGGTATTGCGTGTTTACTATTTTTTCCATGTTGTTTTCCTTCCTTTATTGTATGCTTGTATAGAGGTAATTTGGTCATTTATGAGGATAATTGATATGCTTGGATGTTTTTCCCATGCCTTGTTCTGTTTACGACCTTTTGGTCCTGTTATGCCTTTGGTCGTTGTACCTGTTTTATGTGCCTTGTGATAGTAGGATGGAGTGTTGCTCCCAAACATGCTTCTTATGTTGTAGACTGGTTAGCCAAGTAGCTATGTAGGTTTACTTTGGCCTTATAGCATTATTATGCACTGACTGGCACGGGGTCGTGAGAACCTGCTGCTATAGACTATAAGGGGATAGACAGAGTGAGCTTCCTCAAAGAGTCTCTGACATTATACACCATAGGGGATAGACCAAGTGAGATTCCCATAGAGTCTTGGATATTATAGACTACAGGATGATAGACCGAGTGAGATTCCACAAAGATTCATCAGATTTATATACTATATGGGGGTAGACCGAGTGAGCTTCCTTGAAGAGTCTGTGTTTTGTTAGATTTTCCTTAAACCATTCCAGGCTATAGGAGTAATTGACTAAGTGAGCTTCCTCAGAGAGTATCTGATCGACCGGAGGCTATAAGAGGAATTGACCGAGTGAGCTTTCTCAAAGATTCTCTAGACCTTGGGGTTATAACGGGATTTGACTATGTTATCATCCTCAGAGTGTCCTAGACTACCTTAGACTATAAGGGAAATTTACTGAGCATGCTTCCTCAAAGAGTCTTATAATTCTGTATGACCAAACCAAAGGGGTTAGGCTGAGTGTACAGCATAGAGGGTTGTTGGTACTTCCTGTATAGGACCAGAGGGGATGGCTGTGAGTACCTACCATAGGGATTCCAATTTGTGGTTAGCAGTTTGCTTCATTACTTCTTGTTGATCTATGGATTGTTTGTTGTTGTATATCATCATGTTTACTATTTACTGTTTACTTCTTACTGTACTATTACCTTCCATATGCTCACTGAAGGTTAGGCATAGATCTTCGGGTAGTTTCCTACTGGGATTTAGTCTCAAACCCTGTTTGGGTCAATCTTTTGTGCCCAAATAGATTATATTGTTGCAGGTATAGACAAGGGAAACGCCCTTCGACTTCAGGTACTTGATTGTATTGGAGTAGGATAGCATGGGACCAAGCCGAGGCTTGAGATGCTGAGAAGTTCTTTATCTGTTTTTCTTTTGTACTTTGGTTTTGTATTGTATTCAGAATTGTGACTTGTTTGGATGTTATCCTAGATATATGTATCATGCATCATTTCATATATATATATATATATATATATATATATATATATATATTCTCCAGTTTTTTATTGTTTTAGTCTTCCATTGTTTTTTGTTTTTTGATATTTACTGCTTCCTCTCATGTATTTGTTGTTTACTTCTGTTGTGTACTCTGCCAATGTGGGCGTAGTTTCCCCACTAACACACCCATTGCCCCCACTGCTAGTCAACAGACTCTGGTGTTTGTGTAAATTCTCTTGAGGCCATGTGACCAACCGAGTATAGGGCACCTCTGGGTGGCTTTCGGAACCGGGATGTTACAATGTGGTATCAGAGGAACTCATTTCTATTGACTTACTATTTGGAGCCTATAGCCAGGGATAGGATGGAATAAGTACTTGGTATTAAGATGTGCCTAGGTTTAGCTAACCCATGTATATAGAAAAGCCATACCACCTATTTTATTTTAGATTTACTAGTTTTCACTTCTACAATTCATTTGATTTCACTGTTGGGTGATTCACATGCCTTGTGATGTTACCGTTGTTGGTATTGCTATTCTATTTCTGTCGCAACCCGATGAGAAGAGGGTATGCCATCTCATACATCATATAGGCACTTGTTAGAAATCAAATTCCATGCATTCTTTCCATGTCATCGAGGATGAATTAGCTATTTCATATTGTTGTGATAGACGTTGTGTAGATTATGCATGTCGTTGTGATATATGCTTTGATGGAATATCTACTGTTAGATAGAGAATTTGTTTTTATAGTTCTTTGCTTAAATGGATGCCAAAAATAGGTTCATGACGTGTTATGGGCCCTCAGGGACTAGAATTTGGTGGATCATTACCTGGTTTCCTTGTTGTAACTTGTATAAGATGCCAAGCTTTGATTCGCAGGGAGTATGGGCCCTCACAGATCAGAATTTGGCACCTTAACTCTTATTTTCTATGTTTTCTGGGCTTTGGAGCAGTTTATGAGCTACTACACTGAAAACCCCAGAATACATGACGTGTACATTATTAATACACACCGTGTAGTTTTTAGAACGTTCCACTAGCTGTGTGGGCAGAAACACTGGGTTGTGAAAAATCTTCAGGAACACGCTATTTACGGTAAGTACACGCCTTCTTGTAGTGATTGTGTGTCTCCCAATGTGACTAATGACACGGATGGATAAACTTTGAATATACATGTCGTGTCCTTTTATCACACGTTGTTCCATGTAACCTATGTACCCAGATGTGTAACGAACAACACGGGTTGGGGAAAACCTTCAAGTACACGTCGTGTTCTCAGGAAGCACGCCATGTAGAATGAACCTTGTAGTTGGTCTTGTAACTAACAACACAAGTCATTGAATCCTTTTCTAGTACACACTTTATCCTTCTGTAACACACATTGTTGTCTAGGATTAAGGGGACCGTGTGGGTTAGCTGTGTAAGGAGACTCGGGCAGGGGAATGGAGTTCAAGTACACGCCGTGTGTGGGGAAAACATGCCTCGTGGTTGGGGAAATACACGACCAGGTGTGGCAGATGTACACGCCCATATTAATGGCTTAAAAAAACATGATGTGTTGTTTTTAAACATGTTTTCTAGTCTTTTTTTGTAAAACTTGAATGTTTATTTATCTTGTTCTCGTATTGTACTATTGTGTTCTCAATATTCAATAATACTGCTTTAAGTTGTGCTTTTGACCTTTCAGAGTTATGCCACCGAGATGTCCTCTGGTTGTACTTCAGCCGTCAAATGGTGATCATACACTGGATATGCCCGATCAAGGACCACCTGCAGATCCTCCAGAAGTGCTAGCCTTGGTACCAGCAGTTATACTAGTTTTAGGCGCCAATGCACAGTTTAGGGAAGACTTTATGAGGATGATGCAGACCTTCCGGGGAGGACCGCCTCCTTCCCCATCGATGGAAGAGTTGATGCGGGTTTTCCAGCGGCAGCATCCTCATACATTCTCAGGGGATGGAGGAACTCAGGCTTCAAAGTTGTGGCTAGAGGCCACAATGACAATTTTCGAGAATATGGAGATACCTCCAGATAAGAGGGTGAATCTCGCTACATATATGCTCAGATACACCGCAAAGAGGTGTTGGGTGGTGATCTCACAGTCAGGGCACCAGAAGAGTATGGCTTGGGATAAGTTTCGTCCCATCTTCTACGATTACTTCTACCCGGAGACCTTGAGGCCCGATTGAGCCTGGGAGTTTATGAGTCTAGAGCAGGGTGCTCTTTCTGATATGGAGTACTCTTCTCACCTTATCGAGCTGCAGCATTTCATGCCTATTCCAGTAGGTGATGAGTTGTTCCTTGCATAGAATTTGGAGGATGGTCTGAGGCACGACATCCACTAGCAAGTGAACATCTTCGGGTATACTTTGATATCCTCTATCGTCAACCAGGCGCTAATCACAGAGCGCAATCTGAGGGATTCTTGAGCAGTGATCCAGGGCGGATCGACATCTAGATTCACTATTCCTCCTACTAATAGCAGTAAACATTGTAGGGAGTCTAATCGAGGAGATTAGAGTAGATGGAATGTATCTTTGGGCAGCCAGGTAGTATGCTACCAGTGCTGGAGGAGCGAGCATACTAGGCCATAGTTCTATAGAGACCCGATGGAGTGTCGATCTTGCAGCATGATGGCCCATATTTAGAATTTTTGTCTGATCTTCTCACCAACAGTAGGTTGTAGGGGTTCTTCTATGACCCCGCATTTAGGGGATGCATCGCCAGTTTCTCACCAGTCTGGGGACTGGAGTACTTACGAATGTTCAGGCCGAGGTGGAGGTCATGGTCGTGGTGGTCTGTCACTAGGTTACCAACGATAGTAGAGTGGATCTACTCAGAGTGTTCAGCTAGGGTCACAGGGCCACGGTACAGGCCAGACTTTTTTAGTTGAGCAAACCCATCAGGAGAAGGATCCCGAACCTTCCACAGTTCAAGGTACGATCTTTGTAGCCTCATTTTTATCTTCATCTCTTTTTGATACTGGTGCCACGCATAGCTTTATCTCTGTTGTTGTTGTGGGGAGCCTTGGGCTCTTCATCATTTCCTCTGCCAATACATTGACTCTTTACACACCATTGGGGACTAGAACAGTTAGCGTAAGTCACTGAAAAGAGTTCCCTCTTGAGGTTGCAGGGCATCACTTCATATGGGACCTCTATGTCCTAGAGATAACGAGCTATGATGTAATTCTCGGAATGGACTGGTTAGCCCCCTTTCAGGAATTCGTCAAATTATATCACCGCATGGTGAGTTTCGTATCACCAGAGGGTGAACCCTTTCTTCATAGAGGTGAGTGGGATGTCTGGGAAAGTCGAGCAGGAACCGAAAATCATGGGCTAGGAGTAGTTATAGCCTAGATTTCTAGACTTTATTTGGATGACCAGTGGACTACATAGTTATACTTTCCTCCAGTAGTGGATCGTTTTGAGAGATGTCTTTCCAAAAGACTTTTATGGTTTTCCTCTGGATCGTGAGGTAGACTTCACAATTGAGTTCATGCCAGGAGTGGCACTGGTGTCCATTCCACCTTATAGGATGGCTACACCTAAGTTGCTGGAGCTCAAGAAGTAGTTGGAGGAGTTGCTGGCAAAGTGTTTCATCTGACCCGGTACTTCTCCTTGGGGTTCACCTGTCCTGTTTGCGAAGAAGGAAGGTGGCACTCTCAGGCTTTGTGTGGATTATCAAAAGATAAACTAGTTGATGGTCAAGAACCATTATCCCTTACCAAGGATCGATGATCTCTTTGATCATCTTCAAGGAGCCCGAGTGTTCTCAAATATTTACTTGAGATCCGATTATCATCAGTTATGCATTAGACTATCTGATATACCTCTTACCGCATTCCAGAGAAGGTATGGTCTATACAAGTATATGGTTATGTCATTCGGTCTCATGAAGGTGTCAGCTATTTTCATGGCACTAATGAACTGAGTGTTCCATCCATACTTGGATTCCTTCGTGGTGGATTTCATGGACGACATCTTGGTGTACTCGCTCACTTGACACAACCATGCTACACATCTTTAGATCGTTCTGAGTACACTGAGGGAGCATCAGTTATTTATTATGCTCTCAAAATTTCACTTTTGGATAGATCAAATTCACTTCCTGGGTCATGTAATCTCAGAGACCGGAGTATCAATAGACCCATAGAAAGTGAGACTTGTAGTTTCCTAGGAGCAGCCGAAAAATTTCTTTGAGGTTAGGAGTTTTCTAGGTATGTTTTGATACTACAGGAATTTCATACAAGACTTTTCACACCAAGTAGCACTACTGACAGGTCCGACCAAGAAAGGGGCAAGGTTCTTAGGGTCAGATTCCTGTGGGTCAGCCTTTCAGGAGCTGGAATGGAGGTTGAGGTTAGCACTAATACTAGTCTTTCCAAAGCTGGGGAAGATCTATATAGTCTAATATGAATCTTCAGGTATCTGGCTGATAGCTATGTGTATGCAGTGATATTGCATTGTTGCATACGGGACTCGACAGTTGAGGCCACACGAGAGGAATTACCTGACGCATGACCTGGAGTTGGTAGCTCTTGTTCATGCCTTACGTGGTTGTAGAAATTATCTTCTGGGAGATCACATTGTGGTGGTTACTGACCACAGGAGTCTCATGTACATCTTCACTCAATGCGATCTATATTTGAGATAGCCCAGGTGGGTCGAGTATCTTCAGTCCTTCGACATTGAGATTTCCAATATGCCGGGTAAGGGCAATGTACTGGCTGATGAATTGAGAAGGAGAACTTAGATACAGAAATTTCAAGATGCCAGAAGTGAGTGGAAGCTTATGTCTCTACTCTCTGAGATTCGTTTGGAGGTTCACGACAGACAGGGGTAGACCTTTCTATCTTCTATAGCGGTTACCTCTACACTTGTTCATTAGGAATGGATGAGGCAGCTATCAGACTCAGAAGGCCTAGTCATGCGGGAGAGTGTGTCAGGAGAGGACCCTCTTCCTAGATGGATAGTGGGAGAATATGAGATCTTTCATTTCCAGGTATGCGTATGGGTGCTAGCAGACATATGCGAGGAGATTATGCGGAATTTTCATTCCTCGGTTTGGGCAGTTCATCCTGGCGTCACCAATGTGTATCGTGATCTACACCTCTTGTATTTGTGGAATGGTATGAAGAGAGATTTTTTGGTTTTTTAATAAGTTGTTCCATTTTCCAACAGGTGAAATCAGAGCCTTAGTGACTGGATGGTATTTTTTAGCAGTTACACATTCTGGAGTAGAAGTGGAACGATGTCGCGATGGACTTCGTGGTCAAGCTGACGATGTCACCTCGAGGGAATGATGTTGTTTGGGTTGTCATCGACTGGCTTACAAAGTTTTCTCACTTCATTCCGATCAAGGAGACCTTTAGAATAGAGGATCTGGGAAGTTTGTACATCTCAGATATTTTACTTCTACATGGAGTTCCACACTCCATTGTTTCAGACGGAGATGCGTGCTTTATTTCTTGGTTCCGGCAGGGGCTTCATAAGGCTTTGGGAACATAGGTACTTTTTAGTATAGCATACCATCCCCAGACAGATGGTCAGTTTGAGCATATTATTCAGGTTCATGAGGATATTCTCTGAGCATGTATTTTGGTCTTTGGAGGTTCTTGGGAGAAGCATATACCTTTTTTAGAGTTTTCCGATAATAACAGTTTTTAGGTGACTATTCAGATGGCACCTTATGAGGCTTTGTACGGTAAGCCATGCCGGTCACCCTTGTGTTTTTTGGAGACAGGAGTGGCAGCTTTGTAGGGAATTCATCTTGTCCAGGAGACAACAGAGAAGATAGAGTTGGTTCGGAAGATGATGGCTATAGCAGAGTATCGACATAAGTCATATACTGATCAATGGAGACAACCTCTGTAGTTCAAGGTCAGGGATTAGGTTTTCCTACGTGTCACACCGAGGTTGGGAAAAAAGAGTATTCGGAGACAGGGTGAGCTTTCACCACGGTACGTCAGTCCATTTGAGGTGTTGGAGAGAGTTGGGTCGGTTGCCTATCAGTTGCAGTTACCTCAGAGGTGCTGGGCTATGCATGACGTGTTCCACGATTCTCATCTCTGACATTACTTTTCAGACCGGTCTCATGTCTTTCAACTTGAGGAGGTTGAGCTCGAAGTGGATGCATCATTTGAGGTGCATCCTATCCACATTTTCGATCACTGTATGAAGGTTCTTAGTGGCCAGTACGTTCCTCTGGTATAGGTTTTATGCAAGCACGGGCGAGTACAGGATGTGACTTGTGAGAGGGAGGCTGATGTATGATCGCAGTGGCTAGAGCTGTTTGGGGTTTCTTATTCTATGCCTTGCTAGGGAATTTCGTGGATGTATTTCTTTAAGGGGTGAAGCTTGTAAGAACCCGGACCATCTTTTATGGTATGTTTTTCCATTTTCTAGAGTTTTTGAGAGAAGAATAGTTTCTAAATAAATTTGAATTACACGCCATGTAATTCGATGTCACGTGAGGCCATGTGATGGCCGTGTCTAGGCCACACACATGGTCGTGTGGGGTGATGTGGAGTCCTCTTATGGTCGTGTACGGAAAATCCTATTACATGCCGTGTACTAAAAAAAGTACATGTCGTGTACTTTATTTTTCATTAAATGGACCGGGCTCGCTTCTGACCACCAGAATCATCTTCTTCTAGGTCTCGTTTGACTAAGAGAAGTCGTACGGTGTCGAAACTTCTCTGTTCCCCTATGCCTCCATCCGTTCTTTGAATAGACTATCGTCGATTGCGTTAGAACCACTGTGGTAAGCACTCCCTTCTTCTAGAGCATCGTTTTCCAATTCCTCCAATTTTTCAAGTTATCATGGGTTGAACGTTTTGTGAATTTTCATAGATCTAAAATGTTCTAAGGAGATTCAATCCTTGTGGTTCAAGTATATTTATCTCCCAGAACCATGTTAGGTGGTTTGTTCCTTTCCATTCGACGTCTTTGAGTTTTATGTGCAATTTCAACCAATAACCTTGAACGGGGTGTGGCATGTTTACTGTTTTTCCCCTATTGTTTACCTACATTTCTTGTATGTTGTTGTAGAGGTAATTTGGTTATGTATGAGGATAAATTCTATGCTGGTATGTTTTTCCCATGCCTTTTTCTTTTTATGACCTTTTGGTCTTTTTCAGCCTTTGGCCATTATACCTGTTTTCTATGCCTTGTGACCATAGGATAGAGTGTTGTTCCCCAACATGCTTTTTAGGTTGTAGACTGGTTAGACAAGTAGCTCTTTAGGTTTACATTGGCCTTGTAGAATTATTATTCAATGACCGGCACGGGTCCGTGAGAACCTGGTGCTATAGACTATAAGGGGATAGACCAAGTGAGCTTCCTTAGAGAGTATTAGACATTATAGACCATAGGGGATAGACCGAGTGATCTCCCCAGAGAGTCTTGGATATTATTGACTATAGGAGGATAGACCGAGTGAGCTTCCTCTGAGAGTCGTGAGCTTTATAGACTACATGGGGGTATACCGAGTGAGCTTCCTTTGAGAGTCTGTGTTTTGTTTGATTTTCCTTAAACCATTCCAGGCTATAGGAGGAATTGAATGAGTGAGATTCCTCAGAGAGTTTGTGATCGACCTGAGGCTATTAGAGGAATTGACCGAGTGAGATTCCTCAGAGAGTATCTAGACCTTGGGGCTATAAGGGGATTTGACCATGTGATCTTGATCAGAGAGTCCCTGACTACCTTAGACTATAAGGGGAATTCACTGAGTGTGATTCTTCAGAGAGTATTATAATTTTTTATGACCAAAATAGAGGGGTTAGGATAAGTGTACTATCTAGAGGGTTGTTGGTACATCTTGGATAGTACCAGAGGGGATGGATATGAGTACCTCCCAAAGGGATTCCTATTTGTGGTTAGCGGTTTCCTTCACTGCTTCTTGTTGACTTGTGGATTGATTGATGTTGTGTATCATCATGTTTATTGTTTACTATTTAATTCTTACTATACTATTACCTGCCATATGCTCACTGACTGTTAGGCATAGATCTTCGGGTTGATTCCTACTAGTATTTAGTCTCACACCCTATTTGGGTCATGCTTTTGGGCCCAAATAGATTATATTTCTCCAGTTATAGACAAGGTAAAGTGCCCTTCGACTTCAGGTACTTGATTGCATTGGAGTAGGATAGCATGGGACCAAGATGAGGCTTGTGATGCTGAGGAGTTGCTTATCTGTTTTTCTTTTGTACTTTTGTTTAGTATTGTATTCGGAATTGTGACTTGTTTTGATACTATCCTAGATATATGTATCATGCATCATTTCATATATGTGTGTGTGTGTGCGCTCCAGATGTTTATTGTCCTAGTCTTATGTTGTTTAATATTGTTGGATATTTACAGATTCCTCTCTTTTATGTGTTGTTTGCTTCCACTTTGTACTCTGCCAATGAGGGCATATTTTCCCCACTAACACACCCAAGGCCCTTGCTGCTAGTCGGTGGCCTTTGGTGTTCGGGGAAATGCGCTTGAGTCTATGTGATCAACCGGGTATGGGGCGCCTCTGGGTGGCTTCCAGGACCAGCATGTTACAGTTTAAAGTATTTACCCCTAATTTTCCTTTTATTCGGTCCAATAATCAATATTAGTCGGAATCAGGATAACAAATGATGTGAAAATAATGTTGATGACTACTCTAATGAGATTACCAATCCAATGATAGTGGGAATCGAAAACATTGTCAGGATACTCTCCCTGTTAAATCATTTTTACAATAAAAACATGGATCAAGAGGAATGTCCACCCCCCCCCCCCATGATATAAAATGTCAAAATTGATATCTTCATGAGAAAAAGGCCTCTTACTTTTAATGGATCATCTAATCACCCAATTGTAGAAAAATATATCAACTCCATTGAGAATAACATCTCTACCCTTCAATGTTTCTAAAAAGATAATTTTCTTCAGGATGTTTATCATTTGATGGTGAAGCTGATAAAAGGAGGACATTGATCAAAAATTTGAAGCCTGTGGAAGAGATCTAGGTGATGGGATTGAAAAATGTATTCAAAAAAAATTTCTAATAAATATTTTCCATGCACCCTCAATATTAATATGGAATGATATTTCATTAAACTCGAGAAAAAATATGTAGAATCTTTTGGGGAATGTGAGGAAAACATCACCAGACTTTCACAATACACCTTTGTATTTTTTGATACCCCCAAATACATGGATAGTCACTTCTTTGGTGGGATAAAACCAAGACTATGGAAATCCCTGGTGATCTGTGACTTTGAAAGATATGTAAAGACTGTCTAATGTTCCCCCAATGCCGATATGGATATCAGCAGATCTCAGGGGTATCATGGGGATAAGAAGAAGAAAGTGTAATTTAATTCTGGCGATTTGATGGATAAATCCAACAGTGCTAAAGAAATATTGCACCCTTCTTGTTAGAAGTGTGGAAATAATAACCCTATAAATTTACAACATGGGATGAAGAAAAAATTTATATGCGGGAAGTAAGGGAACTTAACAAGCGATTTCTAGAAATAAAAACTTGATACTAAAAAAGAGGAACAGAATATTTCATTTGATCTACAATACATTGTTCATTTCTACAACTTCAAAGAACTACGGAACTTTTCAAACTTTTTCTCTAAACCAAGGGTTTTTTTAGGCAACCAATTACCTCCAAGTCCTAAATTGTGGGCTTTTTCAATCACTATAGTTGAAGTGAGTCCCGATAATTAAGTAGTGTTAGGTATGCTAGTTATTCATTCATGAATAGTGTACATTCTTTTTTATTCTATTTGAACACATGTTATTGTATCCTAAAAGTTTATTATAACCCTTCTAACACCAACACAAATCATATATGTAGAGAAGTCATTGAAAACTGGAAATGTTGAAATTATAGCATCCAATTCATATAACATCTCCCCTTTAAAAAAATTATTTGAACTTCTTGGAAAACCTCATCATAATTACCTTGGTGGAATTTGATGTAATTCTTGGCATGTATTGGATTTCCCTATATAGAGTGAACATTAAACGATGTGAGATGGAAATCACTCTCCATATGGTGAATCGACCCATAATTCAATACATGTGGAAGGAGGATGATGAATCTTATTTAGAACCATAATATTAAGCATGGATATTACTACTATATGGGAATTTATATATTTCATAGATTATTTAGTCTAATGAAGGAACCATCCATAAATAAATTAATATTGTGATGTAATTCGTTGATGTGTTTCTTGAGTAATTTCCCAGCCTTCCTCCTAGAAGAGATGTTAAATTATCAATAGATCTTATACCTCTGGCATTTATAATTTCCCAAACTCCATATAGAATAGTTGTTGTAGAGCTTGAGGAGCTAAAGAAAAAGCTACAGTAGATTCAGGATAAAGGGATTACACTCCTAAGTGCTTCACCATAGGATACACCAGTCCTCTTCATCAAAACAAAGCATAGTCCAATGTGCCTTTGTGTTAATTATAGTGAGCTCAAAATCATGATAAAGAAAAGGTATCATTTTCATCTAATTGATGACATGTTGGATTAGATATGTGGATCACAATACTTCTCTGATGATGATCTATAGTCATGATACTACCATGTATGGGTGAAGAAGTAGGTTATCCCCATGACTGATTTTTCTATAGGGTATTAGCACTAAAAATTCATAGTAATGCCTTTTGGACTCAATAGTTCTCTAGCAATCTTGATGGACAAGATGAATAGAGTCCTTAGACATTACATTAAAAAAATTATTATAGTATTTATATATGATATTCAAATATACTCCCAAACAAAGGAGGGGCATGATGAGCATCTAACCATTGTACTAGAGACCTTGTGAAAGGAGACACTCTATGCAAAGTACAAAAAGTGTGAGTTCTTGTTGAAGGAAGTCCCATTCTTGGGGAATATCATCATATGAAATGGGATATCTGTGGATCCTTCAAAACAAAAGTAATTGATGAATGGTCGAGTCCAATATATGTGATAGATATTCATAGCCACTTGGGTTAGCTAGATATTATTGTTGATTTCTGAGAAATTTCTCAGGATTTTCCAACCCTCTTACCAAGATAACTCAGAAGGGAGTCATGTTTGCTTGGAATGATGAATGTGAATAAAGATTCATGTTATTGAAGAAGATTCTTATCACTACCCATATTCTCACACTTCCCAAAGGTGGGGAAATTTTTATAATCTTCATCGATGCTTTGAAGAATGTCCTAGGCTATGTGTTGATGCATAATGAAAAATTCATTACCAATGCCTCAAGGTAGTTGAAATTTCATGAGGAAACTATCCCATGCATGATCTGGTGTTGGAAGATATGATCTTTGCAATGAAAATAAGGTGGAATTATCTATTTGGGGAGAAGATTAAAATATATACATATCACAAAATTCCCAATTATATATTCACATAGAAAGAGCTGAATATGCACCAACAAATATTGTTAGAATTCATTACGGAGTACGACTTCTCAATATGTTACAACCTTGGGAAGGTGAAAAAGGTGGAGTATGGTCTATATAGAAAGAACCCAATAATTATATAATTTATGATAATTAAAAAGGATCCAATCTTCCTAGATTTTATGAAGATGGACATGATGATCAGAAATAATGGAAGCTCTTCAATCCTTTCAAAAAATATTTCTCAAAAATTTCTTTTGGAAATGTTAAAGGATGTTCAAAAGGATGATTTAGTAATTCGGAAGAATGTGGAAACTATTATTAAAGGGAAATCCTCAGAGTTCAATGATAATGGAGAAGGAACATGGATGTTTGCGTCAGGACTATGTGTTCAATCAAATACAGAGTTAATGAAAGAACATTTGGATGATGAATATTTTTTTAATTTCTCCATTTACCCAGGAAACGTGATGATGTATCAAGATCTCCAGGAGCACTATTGGTGGGATAACAAGAAGAATATGAATATCACTAAATATACATCATAGTGTTTGGTATGTAATCAAGTTAATGCTTAGAGGTAGATGTCTAAGGGGTTGACGCAGCCATTACACATAATAAAATCAAAATGGGAAAACATTAACATTGAAATTTTCATCATAAATCGAAATACATCCAATGAAAGCAATGTTATATGGGTAGTTATGTATCTTCTTACAAATATTGCATGCTACATTAAAATTATAGAGGATCTCTTGCACGATCAACTAGCATAGATATACATAGATATTTGGTAAGGTTGTATGGTGTACTATAATTGATTGTGTCTGATCGAGATTCAAGATTCACCTCTATGTTCTAGAAGAGTCTCTGATATGATCTAAACAATGATATGAACATCAGCATGGCCTATCACACTCAAAATTATGCCCAATCTGAGTGGAATTTCTAGAAACATGAGGAAATTTTGAGAGCGTTCTCAATGTACATCAATGGCGGACGAGACAAACATCTTCCTTTGGTGGATTTCTTGTAGAACAACAGTTTTCACTCAAGAAACCAAATGGATCCATATTAATCCCTTTATCATAAGAGGTCAAGAACATGGGCATGTTGGGATGAAGTTGGGTAACAAAAACTTCTATGTCCTGAAATGGTGGATGAAATGGTGGAGATGGTTTAGACAATCCAATAGCATATCAAAGCTACTCAATGTTGACAAAAGATCTATGTTGAAGACCATCAACGATACCTAGAGTTTGATGTTGGAGATATGTTATTCCTCCTCATATCTCCATGGAAGAGAGTTATGATATTTTGGAAGAAGGGAATGATTATTCCAAGGTACATCGGTCATTTTGAGATCCCTGATCACTTCAGAGTAGTGGACGATCAACTAGAACTCTCATAGAACTTGTCTGAAGTACATGATGTATTCCATGTATCACTTTTAATGAAGTAAATACCAGACTAATCACATGTTCTCAATCTAGTGGCGGTACCATTGGATAATGAGTTCTCCTATAAATAGAATCCATTTAATATCATAGATTTTATAGAGAAATTTCTACAAAATAAGATCATACCCCTCATCAAAGTATTGTGGAGAAACTCCATGTTTGAGGAGGCAATATGGGAACTAGAGGAAGTGATGAGGCAGAGTTAACCTCATCTATTTTAGTGTGGGAAAATAAACTTTCGAGGTGGAAATTTCTTAAGGGAGGAAGGTTTTAATGACCGGAACATTTATGAATAAAATTCCCTTTCTTTTAATTAAATATATTTTGGATATAAAAAACACATTTACTCATTTTGTTTAATAATATCCAATTTTAATTAAATTACTGTTACGTATCCTTACTGTTTATAATATAGTTTTTGAATACTGATCACATAACTAGTATAAATATAGGGTTTTAACAAATCCTTTTAACATAGACAGAGGAGCTGATGGCCTCAACCATTAGGATCATACCCTATGAAGCCCATTTATTTGAGCTTCCGAGGGAGATATAATTACTTGGATTTTCCCTAGACCAAGACCAAGTTTATGTCTAAACACATATGCATGAGTGAAACTATTTACATTTAATAATAAATATACTCTTATGTGCATTTTTTCTGTATCGAATAATAATGAAACTTTTATTTTTTTATAGATAAATTGTAAATGATTTTTAAAGCACAAATAGTATTTTTAGTTTATATTCAAATTTAATTAAGAAATATATTTTGATGAATTAATGGATTTTTTAATTAAATATTATTATAAAAAATTATTATTATTAAATTAATTTTATTAAATAAAAATTATTGTATAATTTTAATGAAGTCAATTGTAATTTTTATAAAGTTTGAAAACTGTTTTTGTCAAAACCCATCAATTTTCAATAAATGATAGCTTTTATTTAAAAGTAAAAATTCACATTTTTTGACAATTATTTAGATAAAATGAATATTATTTTTGGAATCATGACATCTAAATTATCCAACTATGAATTCTTCATAATTTTCTGAGACAGTCGAATTTCTATATAAAAATTAAAAATTATATAGATATATAATGTGTTTTGTGACATCATAATGATCCAATAGTTATGTAATAAAATATGATAAATGGTCTACTCGGGAAAATATATTTGTTCCCATTAAAATAATTTAATTTTAGATTTATTTGATTTATTTTATAAATCCTCAGTGAATCCTCCAAGACTTAAAAATATTTTAAAATTTTAAAATCATTTCCTTGAAAGTATGACTCATCTCCATATAAGAAATGGAAATATTTTAATAAATTCTGACCATATAAATTCAAAATAATTTATATCACTCCACATTTTCTGAAACTATGGGAAAAATTCATGCTATGGTTTGTGGTTTTGAATATATTAGTGTGTAGTGTCATAAACCAAAATATTGAAGAATTCCCCCACCTTTCCTATATAAACCCACACAAGAACCCATTTATCTTCACTAAATCTCTTAAAATCGTGACCACCATATTCTCCCTACACCCTAGATTCTTCCCAAGGATGCCCCATGTTCCCATGAACCCCCCCCCCCCAATCATTTGGGATCACAAACCAACGTAAGGGATCTGCCTCTCTCCTTTTTCTTAAAGATCCTCTTTTATGTCATGCCTTCTAATTTCCATTTTATTTATTTGGAATATGTTATTACATACCTCCTAACATTCCATTTTATGTATAAATTATGTTATCTTCCTTTAACTCCAATTAATACCCCTATGATCATTTAAACCCACCAATTACTATGCTGAAATTCCATAAGGGATTTCTCTCTTCTCATTACCATTAAAGAATTTCATTTATACTATGCATCTAAATTCCATTTCACATGTTGAAATATTATTGACCATGATCCCATTACTTTCCACCCCATGTATAAATGATAATATACCCCTTTATCTCTCATCAATGTAATTTATGAATTTCCATATGACGCTGTTATGCTGCAAAAATTGCACCGTGATTTTCTATGCCAAAATCACCATGAAGTGAATACCGTAAACATTCCTCTATCAAGTTTATTCACCTTTATGCACATATTGTAACACCCCATGATTTAAAATTGGGTTATTTCTTCAAAATAATTCAATAACTTGCACTACACGCAACACTGAGTTAAAGTGCCCCATGACTTACCAAACTAGCAGTTCCAAAGAGGTTATGAATAGTATTAACTGAATTTTGAACATTATATAATCCTTATAATTTTAGAATACATATTATGAGTTTCTTAGACAAAATTTAAAAACAAATTCATTTTTTCAGATAAAAGAATTATTTTTCAAAAAATGCACTTTTACCGACTTTTAATGGTGAACCCTTTTTAAATACAATATTTTAAAATTTTATATATTCAATTTGACTAAATAAATTTTTTCTTTAGAATTGGGACATCTAAAATTAACAATGTAACAGCCCAAGCTTCCATGGTATGCTTCTATTTGAATAATACAGTAGTGTGTGTTGTATGCAACTTCGAGTTCTAACACACACCACAACCAATCAAACTAGCCGTTATGAATAGTAATACCTAATTTTTATAATTTTATAAATTTTATATTTAAAAATGGACTTAATTTTTGGATTTTTAATATCAAAATTATATTAGGGTGAAATTTTGGTACTTTTCGGATAACATTCATATTTTGATGAATAGTGAAACTTACTAAATTTTAATTAAAAACAACTTTTTTAATCAAAATAGTTAATAGTGATAAATAATGATATTGAGTGGTTTAGAAGTATATTTAGAATATATTTTTACCAATAAATTCAATGTTGTTCATTGGACTTAATTTCACATTTAAATCCTACATAAACAATTGTCAATCTTTTTATTGTTATTATTTCGTAAAAACATGCTTTTTGTTTTGACAGCGGGAATTAATTTTAAATTAATTTCTGCCACTTCTGTGTTTTGAATTTGAAAAAATGGATTCCATATTTGGAATCATTATGTCCAAATTGTGTAAATATGTAACTCTTATTTTTAGACAATTTGAATAATTACATCGGTAGATATTTTATTTACCATGGTTAAAGGGTAAATCCGGTAAATAAGGGTAAAAAATAATATTATTATATTATTATTTTACCCTAAAACATGTTCTAACCCTATTTTTTGATACATGTACGACCATGGTCATATTTGGGACAATTTTGGGACCCCATGGATCCACTTGTAAGTGATAGGGACACTTTATATTAATTATGTTAAAGTAAATACAAAATTGACATAAGCATATATCTTTTGGAAACATAATTTTTACATAGTGTTATATATATTATATTTTCGACTATAAATATTCATTAGAAAGATAAAAATATTTCCTACATAATGGTATTTTATTTATAATTTTTAGACATTTAAAAATTAAAAATATATATGACACAATAATGATGCAGTATTGTTTTTGTTAATGAAATAATCAAATAATTGGAATTATAAATATTAAAATAAATATAATTTTAAGTTTTTTTGACATAAAAGAATCTTATTGGTTAATATGACATGTTATTATTTCTAAAATGAATTTTCTTTGAATTAATAAAGTTTTTATGACTTTATAAAAAAATCGTTGTTTAATTGTTTTAAAATTGACATAAGTGAGTTTTTAAAAAAAACATATTATATTATTAATTGATATTCTATTCCTAAAAATATAAGGTTAGGTCAAAGGACTTATATAAGGATATGTTAATTATTAATGGACCACATGTGGGTCTCTTGGATGTATATAGTAATTTTATGAACTATATAATATAAAAATACAAAGTGACATGGTAAATGTCAAACTAATTAACTAAGAGTTAAAACTAAAAGATAAGGTTAATATAATGACCCAAAACTATCTAAAATATATTTTTTAAAGGATTTAGACCCATTCCCACATTATAATTCTAATAATCACCATTGGAGCCGTTAGAAACCAAATATGAATTTATTATAAATTTATTATTTAAGTTTTTCCTAAAGAGCCCCTCCTCCCCCTTATAAAAGGACACCACTTCTAACCAATTCCTCACACCTATCAAGCCTTTTGACTCATCCAAAATCTGCCAAATTAATCTCCAAATATCCCTGTCCTCCTCTTATAAACCTTAACTTAGGAAGAAGGAACTTTAAGAGTCCTTTTTGGTTCAAACCAAAGGGAGTCACCCAAATTAAAGGTAACAATTTCTCTTACCTTCTTTTCTTTTATTTTACTTCTCCGACCCCTAAACTCTTCTAGTTAATTTATATTGTAACAAAAACAGTATCCAAAATATACTAGGATATTGTTATTATAAATATTCTAACTACACTTACACACACCTCCATCTAATGGGTGAAGAACATAATGTTTCTGTGGATAGAAACCAAACGCCTCATGAAATGATGGTTGTTCAATTATCTCATACCGGCTCTCATGGTGGCAATTATGATGGAACTATAATTAAATATGATATTAATGAAATTTATTTTATATATAATATTCTTTAATTCCATTTTATAGTATACCATTATTCGTTTCATGTTGTATATATATACGATAATTTAATTTGAGGAAGTGCGGACTACCGCCCCCTCAAAGTGATATGACTCGTTCATACCATAAATGGAATATATAAAGGATTGTATGAATGAAATTAATTAACACATGTAAGATATTATATTGTTCTTGAATAATAATATACCTATTTATCATTTCGTTTTGATTCCATTTAAAATGAAAAATAAAATGGAAGTAGTGTTCGTGCGTATGTACAGATTATCGTCTCGACGAACGTGATGAGATTCATTTCCCCATTATATAATTTCAAGAATAATTCTCATTTGATGATTAAAATCAATTTTTAAGGACTTGATATAATTCAGGATATGAATAAGATACATCATATCCATAACAAACACGACTTACGTAACGAAACATATAAAGGAAACGAATCTGTTGACTCCCGAAACGACGATAATACTAAAATATCATTAACAAAGAAATATTAAAAGATCATATATGATATGATATTTATGTATATTATTCTTTTATAATTTAATAACAATTATTTAACCATTATACACAAGGTTAAACTACACTCTATCAACGAAAAGTACAAGGTAAGGGGTTTTCATCTCAGTTCTTATTTCCATGAGATTCATGCCATATTGCCACTATTACCTTTTGTCTGGTGTATGTACTTCCCATAATTGTATTATTTGTGTAATACACATTAATTTATGTGTATTTACATATTCATTGTATGATACCTCTTTCATGGTTTTTATGTTTTGTAAGTTACCAATTTCGTAAGGGTTAATTCACAATCTCTTTATGATCTGAGGTTGTTTTTACGTAATCTACTTGGACATATTTATTATCCATGTCCATGTTTTATGAAAGAGTTTTCAAAGGGATTATTTTAAGGGACTTTTTTACTAAAACATCACTTCAAATGTTTTAAATATTTATTCTTCTAAATCTTTCTCATTAAGGTCCATGTCCTCAAAATGGTTTTCAAGGATTTATTTATATGGACATGAATGTTTTCAAAATGTTAATTCCTTTAAAAAGTTTGAATGTTGTATGGGACACTTTGATTCAAAAATGTCTGTAAATGAATCTTTTCTAAATTGTGCGACTTTTAAATGTTTTCATGAAAAGGGTTTATTTCTCTCAAAGAGTTTTACAAATCATTTTCATCTATGTCAAAATCCTTTAATGGATTTTAAACTAGTTTTGAAGTTGATTTATCATGATACAAATCTTCCATATTGTGCTAAAGGTTTGGTGATATGTTTGACTGTGGATGTGTTATTTATATACCAGTCATGTTTTATGGGTAATGTATTGACATTTCCTATGCCAGTTTTAATACGAATTTTTATGTTACGTTTAGACATTTTCATATGAGGAATGAATTGGACTTAGTAAGTGATAGGCGGAGCCCGCTATAGCTCCTCGATGCATCAGTAGTTGTCATGAGATAAACTAGTGTCTTGGCATGAGGCCTTGAAAAAATCTTATTTTTAGTCTTGGCACGAGGCCTTGTCTACATGGGTATGATAGTCTGACATTATGCCTTCCATCTATATGAAAGTGGTTATTGATATTGAATGTGATTATTAGACTAGTGGAATATACATGTGAGTAAGTACATGGAATTATTTCATTTTATCTTTTCCATATTATGCTGAAGTTAATGTTCAAAAGGATTTTGTTTTAGTTATACATTGCCTTAAATGTTTATGCTTATCTATGAAAGCTTTCGCTATATTGTTATCCTTACTGAGCATCTGAGCTCACCGCATTCAATGTATTATTTTTCCCAAGATATGAAGAAGTAATTTATGAATAACCTGCATGGATAGTATGAGGGGATATGAAGACAAGATGTAGTTGTAGTTTTTTTTACTTTATAATGTAATGTAAGACATATGAATATATCTAGTGTTTCCAAGACTACTAAACTAATCGGTCTTTCGAGACTTGATCTTTTGTGATCATGCCAATGTTATATAATAGTGTACCGACTCTGGGTAACTGGGGTCGAGGCATTACAGTTGGTATCAGAGGAAGTTTAGTACAAACCTTGGTAGCTATATTTAGATAATCTCTGATTAGAACACATAAACCTAAGATGGAATTTTTGGATTAGTATAGAAGAACTTCCTAGATTTTTTGTATTGTTGAGATTTTTTGAGTTTTCCGAGCAATACATCCCTGTCTGGATACGAGCAGGTAGAGGCAGCTCTGGAATAGATGTACCTAGGGGTAAAACCCGAAAACACTGCTTTGAGCTAGACTCGAATGTGAACTGGTGCATGACAATGGGCCTTACTGCACTCTCGGTTACGACACTCCTGGGGGATATGCTTAGGATAATTCTCATTTTATTTACATAACATTATGAATGGTTTATGAGTATATACTTACTCAAAGAAAACATTTTTATGATTATGGATTATATCAATAAACTGTTTAATTTATGACAAATTGTTTTACAGGTTTGGGATTAAATATTTCTATTCATAAACTAATCTAGTGTATGACATTGTTTATAAATGGTGCCCTGTAGAAGAAATGAGATCTCCAGAAATACGCATGATCCAAAGAGTAAGAAAAATCATATCTTTCATGGTCTTAAGCCAGAATTTAGAAGGGAAATAGTCTCCCACATATTATCATCATATGAAGAAAGAGTATCATGTGTTGATAAGATAAGTAAAGAGTTCTTGGAGTCCTATGGATTCGAAGGGAATCTAGAGAAGAAAAGGATGGTATAGAGAAGGACAGATAAAGGGAAGAAGGTAAATAAGGATATTCTCATATGTGATAACTCTGGCAAGAATCACCTTGGAAAATACTTGAGGGGAATGGGAGTATGTTATAAGTGTGGAGAAAAATGACACCACGTTCATGATTGGGAGGGTAAGAAAAAGGTTTCAAATGTACAATGCTTCATCTACAATGAGTGGGGACACTACATGAATCAATGTTCAAATCATCAAAGAATGCCCCAAATGATGCTATTGGATAATAATAAAGTTATGATACTACCACATATGAAGAGGAATGACTAGTGTTCTTATGTTGTTATTAAGAATTATTTCATTTAAGTGTTGTATCAATGATGTGAGTGAAATAAATAAGGATTGTACTGCAGTACTATTTCATTGAGGATTTAAGATTATATGGTACTAAGAAAAGTGACTCTATAGTGAGTTAAACTTTTTGGAAATTACATGGTTGAAAAAAAGATAAACCTTAATTTGGTCCTAATATTGAGGTACTGATTTTGGAATAATACATGATTGATTTGGATAAATTATATTGGATATTCTTGACTACCTTGAAACTGATTAATGATTTGAATATTCCATCATTCTTGGAGTTTACAAAAATTTTGGATAGAAGGAGTATATCCAGTATTCTATAAGTAATAAGTTATCATGAACGTAATCAATAAGGTTTTATGGCATTACAGGATATTGCAGTGTTTTAAAAGAATACATGATAAAGGTGTACACATGAAATTACGTGGAAAAAGAGGATCTTCATTGTGATTACCTACCTTTTAAATTTGGGACTTTGAGTTTGGAAAAAAGTATTTTGGATACGTCTAGTTTGAGATTATTTTTGGATTTCCTTAAAAAGGACAACCCGGAGGTCGGGCGGCAACCTGTCGCGTCCGGCAAGGCCGCGAGACTTGAACCCACAACTGAAGGGCGACAAGGGTGTATCGCCTACCACTAGCCCACGTGATGTCCTGTATTGAATGATGTAGTTTTTTTAAGGGTCTGATATGTGAATTATAAATTTATTATTTTTGGAACCCTATACGATTAGGATAAATAGAATATATATATATATATTAAATCTTTTAGAGTGAAAGATGAGTTTGTAGTAAGAATTAGTTGAAGGATGAAGCTCTACTTTTAAAGTATATATATACATATATATATATATATATTACCTCTTATTTTGTGGATAAATTAATTAATAAACATTAGGGAAGGGATCTTAAAATGAAAAATGTGTTATCCCAATACCTTACATTTTATTGAACCGATGGTATTGTAGGATCGAAATAATGATGTAGATGCTCAATATACAAGAGGGGGGTGAATTGTATACTTTAAAATTTTCCTTAAACAAAGGAAAGAGCTGAGTTTACCAAAGATAAGCTAAGAAAATTCACAACACCTCTAACACCAATTGAAAAAATCAGAATAAGGAATGAAGTTAAAAACATCATGTTCTATGTACTTTCTTAAACCTGGAAAGAGATTCCGAAAGTAGGTTCCGGAAATATGGATCCGGAAATTGAAACTTAACTAAATATTACAATATGAGATTCTACCTTAAAGTGTATAGAACCTAAACTTATCAAAGTATAATTAAATAAGTATAAGAAAGTTATATACTTTCCTTACAATACAATATGCAGTGGAAACAAACAATTAGTAAAACCACAAGTAACAAAATATAAGTCTTTTAACCCAAAGATAAGGCTATCCAAAAACCTTGGATAAAGGTCCCTTGATTTATACTTTCAAGAAAGTCTGTCTTACCCACAGCAGGGTAAGCCCTCGATACGAATATCGGAATCTCTGTCTTGCTATCCCCACAATCCCTCAACTTCAAGGTAGTTGGAACCTCTATCTTCCTTAGCAAGGAAGCCCTCGAACTTTAAGGTAGTCGGCACCTCTATCTTCCTATACCCGGAAGTCCTCGAATGTAATCACCAACATTCGGAGTCTCATGAAGAAAACACTGAACGAGCGGTTTAGTACGCACAAAGCATGAAAAGATTTCTCTCTCTATAAATCACCTTAGCAGTGTGTGGTCTCTAGATTGATCAACTTCTTATCTCGTTATGATCTCTTTCAACTGAGCTCCTATTTATAGGCAAGGTCGGCCGCCTTTACAATGGTCATATTTTCCATAAAAATCGGAGGGACCTATACATGTTTAACTTAACCAACGGTTAGTTTATAATAGAACAGACGACATCATTTTATAACAAAACAAGTGTAACAGAATGTACGACATCGTTTTAAGTCTAACAAAAAAGTTCAGAGTGAAGGTTCAGAGAGTAAACAAAATGTCAAAGAATAGAAAAATTATTAAAGTTCAAGAAAAATGAAAGTTCAGAGTCCAAAAAAAATATTCGGAGTCTAAATAAATTCGGAGTGTATAAAGCGATGATAGTCAGATTCTGTTTAATAGGTGAATTCAAAATGTGAATTTAGAATGAAAATTCGTCATCAGAATTCGTAATGAGAATTCGTAATTAGGATTCGTCATTAGATTTTGATGTCAAACTTCATGAGAGTTTGTATCTAGAATTCGGAGTAAAACATTATTAGAGTTCGTATCCAGAATTTAGAGTGGAACTTCATTACATTTCTCATCCAGAATTCGGAGCCTAAAACAGAATTCTTCATATCAAAGTTTTAAACGATTCCGAGAATATAGAAATGAATCTGATTCTTATACTTTAAGAAATATATGGATATAGATAATGAAAATATGATAAGGATAATTTTTCATACAAAAGAGATCTTCCTTATAAAAGCAATTTTCCATATAAAAGCGATTTTCCTTATAAAAGCGATTTTCCTTATAAAAGCAATTTTCCTTATAAAAGCGATTTTCCTTATAAAAGAGATTTTCCTTATAAAAGCGATTTTCCTTATAAAAGAGATTTTCCTTATAAAAGTAATTTTCCTTATAAAAGCGATTTTCCTTATAAGAGCGATTTTCCTTATAAAAGTGATTTTCCTTATAAAAGCGATTTTCCTTATAAAAGTGATTTTCCTTATAAAATCGATTTTCCTTATAAAAGAAATTTTCCTTATAAAAGCGATTTTCCTTATAAAAGCGATTTTCCTTATAAAAGTGATTTTCCTTATAAAAGCGATTTTCCTTATAAAAGTGATTTTCCTTAAAAAAGGTGTTTGTGATTTTCAAAACAAGAAGGAATGGAAAAGTCATAAGGAAAACCATATTGACTCAATAGGTATTTTAAATCGTCATAGATTGGTGGCTTTGAGGCCCACAATCATACAATTGTTTGTGATTGATGACCTCAATCACTCTCTATAAATATTTACTTTTTTCTCAATTTATGTGTCTCTAATTTCCACCATTTTTATCCTAATTGAGATCATAATTTGGTTGTGACCCTTTCATTTCTCTTTTCCTCTTATTAAGACTAAATTTTATTATCCCAATTTCCGATGTGGGTTTTCCAAAAAAGATATTTTTTATTTTCAACCTTTTATTTTCTATGAACAATTTCAAATTTCGAGGACTCAATTTATTGAAGGATGGAAGAATGTAACACCCCAAGATTTCATAGTGCGTTATTTCTTCAAAATAATTCAATAACTTTCACTACACGCAACACCGAGTTCAAGTGCAGCCTGACTTACCAAACTAGCCGTTCAAAAGTGGTTATGAATAGTATTAACGGAATTTTGAACATTATATAGTCCATATAATTTTATAATCCATATTATGAGATTATTAGACATAATGTAATAACAAATTCATTTTTTTCAGATAAAAGAGGTTTTTTTAAAAAAATGCACTTTTACATACTTTTAATGGTGAACCCTTTTTAAATCAAATATTTTAAACTTTTATATATTAAATTTGACTAAATAAATTTATTCATTAGAATGGGGACATAAAAAATTTACAATGTAACACCCTAAGCTTCCACGGTACGCTTCTCTTTGAATAATACAGTAGCATGTGTTGTACGCAACTTCGAGTTCTAACACACACCACAACCAATCAAACTATCTGTTATGAATATTAATACATAATTTTTTAAATTTTATCATTAAAACTGGACTTAATTTTTGGATTCGGAATATCGAAATTATCTTAGGGAGAAATTTTGGTACTTTTCGGATAACTTTCATATTTTGATGAATATTGAAAATTACTAAATTTTAATTAAAAACAACTTTTTTAATCGAAATAATTAATAGTGATAAATTATGATTATGAGTGGTTTTAAAGTATATTTAGAATTTATTTTTACCATTTAATTCAATTTTAGTCATTGGACGTAATTTCACATTTAAACCAGACATAAACAATTGTCAATATTTTGATAGTTATTCTTTCTTAAAAACACGCTTTTTGTTTTGACAGTGGAAATTAATTTTAAATTAATTTCTGCCACTTATGTGTTTTGAATTTGAAAAAATGGATTCCATATTTGGAATCAGGATGTCCAAATTTTGTAAATAGGTAAGTCTTATTTTTAGATATTTTTTAATAATTAATTTAGTAAATATTTTATTTACCATGGTTAAAGGGTAAATCCGGTAAATAAGGGTAAACAAATAATATTATAATAATATTAATTTACCCTAAAAGGTGTCCTAACCCTATTTTATTATGTATTTCCGACCATTGGCATCTTTGGGTCGATTTTGGGACCTTATAGATCCACTTTTAAGTGATAGGGACACTTTATATTAATTAAGTTAAAGTAAATACAAAAATGACATAAGCATATATCTTTTCGAAAAACAATTTTTACATAAAGTTATATATATTATATTTTAGACTATATATATTCATTCGAAATCTAAAAAAATTACTACATAATGGTATTTTATTTATAATTTTTATACTTTGAAAAAGTAAAAATATATATGACACACTAATGATGCCTTATTTTCATTATTAATGAATGAATCCAATAATTGGTATTATAAATGTTAAAATAAATATAATTTGAACGTTTTGATGACATCCCAGAATTTTATTGGTTAATATGACTTGTTATTATTGCTTAAATGAATTTGGTTATAATTAATAAAGTATTTAGGAATTTAACAAAAATCAATTATTGAATAGTGTCGAAATTGACATAAATGAGTTTTTAAAACAAATATTATATTATTAATTGATATTCCATTCCTAAAAATCTAAGGTTCGGAAAAATCACTTATATAATGATATAATAATTATTAATGGACCACTTTGGGGTCTCTTGGATGTATATAGTATGTTTATTAACTATATAATATAAAAATACAAAGTGACATGGTAATTGTCAAACTAATTAACTTAGAGTTAAAACTAAAAGATAAGGTTAATATAATGACCCAAACCAATCTAAAATCTATTGGATGAAAGTATTTCTACCAACACCCACATTATACTTTCAATAATCCACTTTTAATCCATTATGATATGAATATGAGTTTATTATAAATTAATACTTTCAGTTTCTTCTAAAGATCCCCTCCTCCCCCTTATAAAAGGACACCACTTATAACCAATTCCTCGCACCTCACAAGCCTTTTGGCTCATCAAACATCTGCCCAATTAAGCTACCTATATCCCTCTCCTCCTCCTAGAATCCTTAACTTAGGTATAAGGCACTTAAAGAGACATTTTTGGTTTAATCAAAAGGGAGTTTCCCAAATTAAAGGTAATGATTTATCTTAGCTACTTTTATTTTATTTTACATCTCCAACCCCTAAAAGCATATTATTCATTTCTTTTGTAACAAAACCAGTATCCTTAATATACTATTATATTTTTATGAGACTTATTCGAACTACACTTACACAAAACTCCATCTAATGGGTGATAAACATAATGTTTCTGTGGATAGAATCCAAACGCCTCACGAAACGATGATTGTTCAATTATCTCCTACCGCCTCTCATGGTGGCCATTATGATGGAACTATAATTAAATATGATATTTATGATATTTATTTTATATATAAGCCTTTTTAGTTCCATTTTATATCATAACTGTTTTCATTTCATGTTGTATATATATACGATTATTTCATTTGAGGAAGTGCTGACTACCGCCCCCTCAAAATGATATGACTCGTTCATACCATACATAGAACATATAAAGGATGGTGTTAATAAAAATAAGTAAAAAATATATGATATTATATTATACTGGAATAATAATATACCTAACTATCATTTTTTTTCTTTCCTTTAAAAATGAAAATTGAAATGGAAGTAGCGTTCGTGTGTATGTACGGATTACCGTCTCCATGAACGCGATTAGATTCATTTCCCCATCATATATTTTCAAGAATAATTCCCATTTGATGATTAAAATTAATGTTTAAGTACTTGATATAAACCTGGATATGAATAAAATACAACCTATCCATAACAAACATTCCTTATGTAACGAAGCATATAAAGAAAAACGAATAAGTTGACACCCAAAATGAGGATAATACCAAAATATCATTAATAAATCAATATTAAAAGATCATATGTGATATCATATTTATATATATAATTCTTTTATAATTTAATAACCATGATTTAACTATTATACAAGAGGTTAACCTACACTCTATCAAGGAAAAGTACAAGGTAAGGGGTTTTCATCTCACTTCTTATTCCCATGAGATTCATGCCATATTGCCACTATTACCTTTTGTGTGGTGTATGTACTGCCAATAATTGTATTCTTTGTGTAATACACTTTAATTTATTTGTATTTACATATTCATTTTATGATACCTCTTTCAGGGGTTGTATGCTTCATAAGTTACCAAATTGGTAAGGGTTAATTTCACAATCACTTTATTATCCGGGGTTGTTTTCATTTAAGTATCTATTGGGACATATTTATTATCCATGTCTATGTTTTATGAAATATTTTTCAAAGGGATTCTTTTAAGATACTTTTTTACTAAAACATAATTTCAAATGTCTTAAATATTTATTCTTCTAAATCTTTCTTATTAATGTCCATGTCTTGAAAATGGTTTTCAAGGATTTATTTATATGGACATGAATATTTTTAAAATGTTAATTACATTCAAAAGTTTCAAAGTGGTATGGGACACTATGATTCAAAAACTTATTTATATTAATTATTTTCAAAATTGTGTGACTTTTAAATGTTTTCATGAAAAAGGGGTATTTCTCTAAAAGGGTTTTAAAAATCATTTTCATCTATGTCAAAATCCTTTAATGGATTTCAAACTTGTTTTGAAGTTGATTTATCATGATACAAATATTCCATATTGTTCTGCAGGTTTGGTGATATGTTTGACTGTGGATTTGTTATTTATATACCATTCATGTTTTATGGGTAATGTATTGACATTTCCTATTCCAGTTTAATACGAATGTTTAAGTTATGTTTTGAAATTTTTATATGAGTAATGCCTTGGACTTAGTAAGTGACGGGTAGAGCCCGTTATAGCTCCTCGATGCATTTGTAGGTCTCATGAGACAAAATAGTGTCTTGGAATGAGGACTTGAAAAAATATTATTTCAAGTCTTGCCATGAGGCCTTGTCTATGTGGTTATGATAGTCTATCATTATGCATTCCATCATTATGAAAGTGGTTATTGATATTTCATGTGATTATTCGACTAGTAGAATATCCATGTGAATAATTAAATGAAATAATTTCATTTTATATTTTCCATATTATACTGAAGTTCAAGTTTAAAAGTATTTTGTTTTAGTTATACATTTCCTTAAATGTTTATTCTTATCTATAAAGATTCTGCTGTATTGTTATCCTTACTGAGCATCTGATCTCACCCCTTTCAATGTTTTATTTTTTCCAAGATATGAAGAAGTAATTTGTGAATAACCTGTAGGGATAGTATGAGGGGATATGAATACAAGATTTAGGTATATTTTTTTTACTTTATGATGTAATGTAATACTTATGAATATATCTAGTGTATCCAAGACTACTAAACTAATCGGTCTTTTGAGACTCTATCTTTTGTGATCATGCCAATGTTATATAATAATGCACTGACTCTGGGTAACTGGGGTCGGTGCATTACACATATAATTATCAAATGGTGACTTAAATGTATTAATTCCACATAACAAGATCGTGGAATAAATTATGGTGTAGAATGAATACATGTAATATTATCTATGTGGAACACTTCAGCATGACGTCGAAATGATTATCAAGGGTGTTCCATGATTGCACTCCAATTCATTGGGTAATTATTAGTATCAAGAAACATCACGTTTGGAAAGGGTTTTACCTGATTCCTTTATAATAATTTTTCTACATCATGTTAGTATAGGGTTTCACCTGATTCTTTTAAGCTAATGATGTAGTGTTTTAAGATGTCTCATAATTTCCATGCTATGATAATCATGTAATATCATTACTGTATGTTCATTTTTCTCTTATGATCCATTAATATTTCTATTTCCTAACATGTATTGTTTTCTTCATGTTGTGCCTTTATAACTCCCTTACTAGGATTTTTAGATCACCTTTTTCTTATCGATGTCTTCATGTTAACCCATACTATGCTGATTACAAAAATAATGTTCTGGTCATGTAAAAGAAGTTTTCAATATATGTGTTTTTTTCATGTTTTAATTTGTCATTTATTGTTCCTATGCCTCAAATGCACTATACATCATGGTCTTATCAGTTGTATTGAGTACAAGATTATTTAATAAATCATGTTTAAATATAAGATTAAGATAAGTGTTGTTAAAAAATTCCTATAATATTACGGAGTTTTAAAATGTGCATGTATTGAAGGTTTTTTAATTAAAATTATCAGATTATTTTTTATGATTTATATAAACCTAATATGTTACTTTTTTTATCATTTTTATGTTTATGCTCGAATGTTATTAAAGGTTGATAAAATTTATATACATTTTTGTGAATTTAGAATATATTACATATAAATGAGTCAAAATATAAGAGAATGAATAGTGTTTCTATAAATGAATATATAAAAAAGAAGAAATATTATTGAAAGTGGTTGTGTATATTATTATAAATATGTTATAAATAGTTATTAATGTAAATGAATGAACTATAAAGCTCAGGTTCATAACATAGGGTTTCAATCCAGTATAGGTAAATGAACTCATGAATTATAAAACTACAATATTGTGACATGATAAGGAAATAAATAAATCCACCTAGTAATAATTAAAATATACCATAAAACTAATTATTATTGTTGGATCTATGAAAAAAATTATTAAATATGATTATGAATAACTATACTACCTAAAAATTGTCAAAATATTTATCAAAATCTATTAGAATCCATTGAATTTCACAAATGAACAAAATTCCATATGTACTCTTATCAAAGTCTTAGTGGTGGTATAATATATTGTAATCTTAAATTTACATTGATATTAAATTTTTTTTATTTAAAAATTTACATTTCATAATAGAATCTATATATAAAAGTCATCTCCTTGATATTGAAATAAAATTTAAGTATCAATTGTATGTAAGTTAGTATTTTTCATATACATGAGTAATGTTTGTTAATAATTTTTAAAATTAAATTTTATCTTGGGGAATTAATACATATGGGATGTTTTATAAACATCCATGGAAGGAGGTGAATTTATTAAATAATATACATTAGCAATGTTTCATTATTAAATATGAAAATTAAATTTCACCAGGATTTATTAATGAATTAAATTTATTAAGAGTATTTGAATTTAGTTTTTTGTTGAAAGTATGGAAATGGATTAGAACATGGCAGGCTGATAGAAGAATTGGGTTATAGGGAAAGTATAAAATTGGACAAAATCTGGGTAATAGGGAGTGTGACATGTGGTTCAAGATCCATGGATTTTATTATGAGCAATATATGATATGTGAAAATTTTATTATGTTACACTCCACTAATATGATATGTCATATCAAATAGTAATAATTGGTTCATAAATGAAGTCATTAAGGGAAAAACCATCCCAACCTTGTTAATCTATATGAAACCAAAAATGATACTAGGAACATCAACTTCATATATATGGGAAATTTTTGGTTGATGTGTAGTGATGGTGTTATTGTAAACATAAATGAGATGGTTAATTATTTTACTAATAGTCATTAAAAAAATTTCATCCATATTTGGAATATGAATATTGTAAAGACCCATAAAATTCAAGGGAAATTTTTTCTTAATTTTCTTTGGATTTTTACAAGAGTGCGGTTTCTTACGGAACCTGATTCTGAGTCCCGGTGTTCCCGGAATCAATTTCCGAAGTTTGGCTCGGGTACGTTCAGTGAACGAAAGAGTGGGATTTTCTATCTTTTGAACCTGTGCTCGGAATCGAATTCCGAGGGCAACAATGGAACCGCAGCGCCGGTAAATGCCTAGGAACTCCTGTTCCGGAGTTGCGTTTACACGAGTGTTGAAAATAAAAATTGTGGAAGTTTATTTTATAATTACACTACAATTTTTATTATTTTACTCTATGTGTTAGTTCTTGATGGAACTTGGGTAACCACCCAACCTCCATTGGGAGGTTATGAGGGTGGTGGGGTCCACACGAACCCCACCCCTTCATATCCTCTAATACCCCCCTCAACTCCCACTTTAATTTTTTGTTAACTTAAGTTATAACTTATGACTTTAATGTAATAAGTTTAATGAGGTGAGTTGTGTGTGGTTATTGAATTTCAAACTCTTGAAATTCAAAAGAGTTATTGTGTTAATAAAATAAGAAAGGGTCTTATTTTATTTTTGTTAGAGTTTTGTCACCTAGAGAGGATTTGGGGAAGCGGTCTTATTCTTCTTCAACCTCGATGTAGAACGCGAAGAACACCGTTCTTCAATGAAGAACTTCTCCGTCGAAGAACACGGTTCTTCCGCGATGCCGTATCCACGACGCGACGTTATTCTTCCACGTCGTCTCTTCCGCGACGGTTTTCCGCAACTAAATCGCCGTCAACGACTTTGAATCCTCACTTCGCGACGTTGACGTTCTCCCGCGACGCCCGACCTCCGCAACGCTCGTCTTTCGCGGCTCGTTGACGAACACCGTTCCTGAACCGAGGTAGGGGATTATTTTCATTAATTATCTCTGTTCATGATTCTAGTTTATCGATTATCATGTATTTTCGACTAGATGTTATCATTAACGAGAGGGGGGTCGGACCGCACAAACACGGCCGAACCCCCCTCCTATGTTCATGTTTGATTCTTTGTGGATGGAACAAAATGGCGTGGTGCCTTCGCACCACGCGGGAATCACACGGCAAGTATTACGCGACGCCGTCGCGCCGTGCCGTGGAAAGAAGTCTAAGAACGCGACGCCGCTGTGCCGCGTCGAAGGAAATTGAAGGCGTCGCGGCTGAAGCGGGGCCACGGCGAAGGGGCGCGGTGCCGTCGCACCGCGCCGGAAGACAAGGGCCACGGCCAGTTCCGGGCCGCGGCGGAGCAAGGTGACCGGCGGCCGGACCGGGCCGTCGGTGATGGAGCTGGAAGGGGACCAGCCACCGCCGGTCCCGTTGAGAAGGAGTCGGCCGGCCAGGTCAGGCCGGTCGGAAAGGGGGAAACCGGGGGAAATAAATTCCCCTCGGCCGGCTCAACGGCCCCCCATAAATTTGGGGGGGGGCGCAGTTACACAAGGGGGAAGGCCCCCCCCCCCCCCCCGCCCTTTTTCCAACAGCTCGGCTGAAGGCCGAGCTGGCAGCGCACTGGGCGCGCTGCGCCCGGACGGACCGGCGCCTGGACGGTCTGCCAGGCCGGGCCGAGCCCAGCCGGGCCGGGCCGGGCCGGGCCGACCCGGACCCGGGGCGGGTCGACCCGATTCGGACCAACCGGGGGGTCTCGGGCCGGGTCGGTCTGGGCCCGAAACCCTCGTTATCGGACTGTTTGGGTTCAAATACCCATAACATGGGCTACAGACCTCCAAACGACGCGCCGTCAGCGGTGATGCGATCCTTGGATCGAGACGGTCGTTTCGGTATATCTCACTCAAGGTTTAGGAATAATTTGAGTTCGTCCGGGTTGGTTCGTACACGAAACCAACCGGGCCCTTGGAGCGGAAACACTCATATCTTGAGCTACGGACGTCCGATTGACGTACCGTCAACTTTGTTGAGTTCCTCTTAGTGAGACGGATCTTTTGGCATACTCCGCTTGAGAATTGGACGCAGGTGGAGTACGGTCGGGTTGGTTTTGCCTTAAAAACCATCCTGGCCCCTAGGACGAAAAAGCCAATAACTCTCAGACCGGGCGTCCGATTGACGCGTCGTCTGTTGCGTTGAGTTCCAGTTGACGATACGGAACTTTTGGATACATCAACTCTGGACTATGTTACAGTTGATGTATCAGCCTCTCGGCTCGTGGAGCGGACCCTCCCGAACGAGCTTGCTGTGTCCAGGAACCCTAGAGCTGGCTGCAACAGCTGCTGTGACGACGACGATTGTACAAAGATCCTCAGTGGATTCAACTGCGACGATGAAGAAAACAGTACGGGAATCCTCCGTGTTTTCGGCAGTGACCACTACGGTACATCTTGGGATACATCAACTCCGGACTACATGTCAGTTGATGCATCGACCTCTTAGCTCGTGGAGTGGACCCTCCCGGAACGAGCATGCTGTGTACGGAAACCCTAGAGCCGGTTGAGACTTGACGACTGCTGATCGAACGACTCGGTGTGTTATGGATAACGGCACAGGGGAGCGCTTAGTTGTAGCGGCAGACCCATGACAGAGGTGCGCTTGGTTGTAGCGGCACTGGGGAGCGCTTGTTTGTAGCGGAAGACCCATGACAGAGGTGCGCTTGGTTGTAGCGGCACAGGGGAGCATGTGGTTGTAGCGGCAGACCCACGACAGAGGTGCACTTGGTTGTAGCGGCACGGGGGAGCGCTTGGTTTTAGCGGCAGACCCACGACGGAGGAGCGTTTGGTTGTAGCAGCAGGCCCACAGTACCCGATAGGTGTAGCGCTGGGTTGTAGCGGCATAACCATTGTACTTGATGGAAAAGGAGTTTCCCAATAGCTTTGGGTTCAACTTCCGGAACGATCCTGTGTAGGTCATTGCGGTGGTTAGTACCTACTGATCCTTTGTGGGTCCGACGTCTTAGATGAATCAGTGGCTACATCTGATCATCTCTATTGTAATTTGAAGAAGTATACCTGTGTGAGCTGAATTCCGTTTGCTTTCCTGTGTAGATTGTCTTGTGTTATCCTGTGTGGATTACGTTTTGCTTTCCTGTGTGGAATACGTATACTTTCCTATGTGGACTGGGTTGTACTTGGGCTCGGAGGTTGGAGCGTATTGGAATTGATGACTTAGGTATATGAATGGGCATATACCTAAGCAGTGTCGGTTGTTACTTCATGATTGTATCTTTCCTTTGTGGATTTTGGGAGACCTTCGGGGGTCTCAGGGTCCCTACTGAGTAGCTTATACTCACCCCTGCACGGGTTATGCCCGCACTACGTTTTGTTGGTTGCAGACGACGGACAGCTTTGATCGTGGTTGAGGCTTGCCGAGCAGGACGGTACCTGGAGGTGGACCACTGGGCGGGACACCCTCGGAGCGGACGGCGGGACCCGAGGAGAAATGGATCTATCTGTACCCACCCTTTAGGTGGGATTTCCAGTGGACAGCTCGGCGTAGCTACTTTTACTTTTTAGTTGTTGTTTTCCTTTTCGAGTTGTAGTTTAATTTCAGTTTGAGTTTGTATACTGGCCCACTTACTTTCCGCTTGCTTACTATGTGGTTCTTGTTTACTTTACAAAGTAAATGCCTTCCCTTTTTACCGGGATTTACGCCTTGGTGCTAGTCGCCATCCCCTAGCCTATGGAAGGCGGGCTTGGGGTAGTCACGACACGGGCCCCGAGGATGGGTCGTGACAAATTGGTATCAAAGGATTTCGGTTCTACTACGAACTCTGATCTTTTCTATGTGAAGCAATAGTGTTTAGGGTATTGAGTGTGGTTATCAGTCCAGGGAGTCCAGTGTTGGTGTGGCGGCCGATGTATCCGTACACCAGGACCGTGACTTCTGATTTCCGACTTATTGCACGAAAACATTGATTGCCTGTGTGTTTCATGTTTTCTTTGTGATTAATTTGTATCAGCTCACCAGGTATATTGTTCTGACTGTGCCACACCTGTTTCCTTTTCAGGATGGCCCCACGACGGCAGCTAGCTAGGGTTCCAAGAGTTGAGCGTGATGATATCCCACCGAGCGACGAGGCCTCGGTGCAAGGCCCTTTGTTAGTAGTGGCACCGGCGGTAGCTCTACCCACCGAGCCACCGATGCTTCCAGCACAAGCCGCTGACGATGCACGTCGCCTCAGTGCACTGCATGAGTTCCAGCGCCAGCGACCGCCCAGGTTCCGTGGGGAGACGGGCCCTCAGGCGGCCGAGGACTGGCTGGAGGTAGTGGTGAGAGTTTTCAGGTTAGTGAGGACACCAGCAGACCTCATGGTGATCCTCGCAGCGAGCCTACTGCCCGCAGAAGCAGGCAGATGGTGGAGCTTGATGATCCAGGTGCACGACGAGACATCTCTTCTCTGGACGGACTTCGAGAGCCTCTTGCGCTCAGAGTTCGTCCCGGCCACCCTCCGTGCGGTGCGCATTCAGGATCTACTATAGTTGCGGCAGGGCAGCATGACAGTAGCCCAGTACGCGACGAGGTTTACTGATCTCTCGCGCTATTCCACGGACATGGTACGGGATCCATTCTTCAGGGCCCGAACCTTTGATCAGGGGCTCAGGCGAGAGATCAGAGCTTCAGTTGTTTCTCATAGCATTCCGACTCAGACAGGAGTGTTGGAGAGAGCCCTCTTAGTGGAGAGTTTCCTTGATGAGCAGTCTCCAGCTGCAGAACCCACCACTATCCGGCATGCGGTATAGTCTTCTGCAGCGGGCAGTAGACAGATGATGCAGGGGTCCAAGAGGACTAGACCTACAGGTGTTCGACAGCATGACTCTGGATCGTTTGTGTGAGGCACTCGGGGTGGACAACGACTTGCCATGAGAGGGTGGTGTTACTCCTATGGAAGGATTGTTCACATGGCTCGTGACTGTCTGACCCGCCATACGGATGACCAGCAGATGAACGAAGCACCCCCCAGGAATAGGCACAGGTTCGATCAGGGCGGGCCGCAAGGAGCAGGCGGCCATGGTAGGGGATCTGGCCGTGCAACTGGTGGTGGACGATGCTTCGGCGTGTTGCCACCACCACCACTAGAAGGTATGCCCCGACCGCAGGAAGTTAGTGGAAATGGGAGAGTTCAGCTTCAGGCTGTTGGGGCCTTCGATCATGGACCTCTGGGAGCAAATGGACAGGAGCAGAACTAGTGGATACGTTTTTTTGTACTTCTAGTTCCTTGTTGCTATTGTGTAGCGTCTTTTTATTATGAGATGCAATAATAAAAGATGCATACCTTTGTGATGTTTTCATTCCTTTCCTCTTTTGTGTTGATACTAAGAGGTTCCAGTTTTGACTGTTGACTTGACCCTCACTTGTGAGACATCTACTGGAGGATACCCAGTTACCACACACTGATGCCGACAGTGTGACTCAACCCTTGGAGGCGAGATTAACGGTTAGATCTCTTGGTAGTATTGTCGAGGCCTTACGACGTCATCCTTGGTGTGGATTACTATCATCCATGTCGGGATTGACTGTATTAGGCAAAGAACGTGGTTCATCCAAGGGATGAGACCGGATTTCTCTTATCGGCAAAGAAGAAATCATAGAAGCTCTTGTGGGACCAGAGGTGGTCCACGCCACGATAGAGATGGTCCAGGTCATCTAGGAGTGGATGAAGACAGCTCAGAGCTAACAGAAGTCTATCGCTGAGAGGAGGTAGAGGCCACTAGAGTTTGAGGATGGCGACCACGTCTTCATATGGGTCTCACCTCGACGTTGATTACGGAGATTTGGCCAAGGTGGCAAGTTGTCTCCATGCTATATCGGACCCTTCCAGGTCCTCAGTAGGATTGGCGAGGTCGCTTACCGCCTAGCTCTACCACCTTTGTATCCCTAGTTTGTGTTGAAGCTTTACGGGGACGTAAAGCCCTGTGGTGGGAGTAATGTAAAGACCCAGAAAATACAAGGGAAATTTTTTCTTAATTTTCTTTAGATTTTTACAAGAGCGCAGTTTCTGAAGGCACCTGATTCTGATGCCCGGTGTGCCCGGAATCAATTTCCGAAGTTTGGCTCGGGTACGTTCAGTGAACGAATGAGCGGGATTTTTTAACTATTGAACCGGTGCCCAGAATCGAATTTCAGGGGCACTGATGGATCCACAGTGCTGGTAATTTCTTAGGAACTCCTGTTCCAGAGTTGCGTTTACACGAGTGTTGATAACAAAAATTTTGGAAGTTTATTTTATAATTACACTACAATTTTTATTATTTTACTCTATGTGTTAGTTCTTGATGGAAGTTGGGTAACCACCCAACCTCCCTTGGGAGGTTATGATGGTGGTGGGGCCCACACAAACCCCACCCTTTCATATCCTCTAAAACCCCCCTCAACTCCCACTTTAATTTTTTGTTAACTTAAATTATAACTTATGACTTTAATGTAATAAATTTAATGAGGTGAGTTGTGTGTGGTTATTGAATTTCAAACTCTTCAAATTCAAAAGAGTTGTTTGGTTAATAAAATCAGAAAGGGTCTTATTTTATTTTTGTTAGAGTTTTGTCACATTGAGGTGATTTGGGGAAGCGGTCATCTTCTTCTTCAACCTCGACGAAGAACGAGAAGAACACCGTTCTTCAACGAAGAACTTCCCCGCCGAAGAACATGGTTCTTCCGCGACGCTGTATCCGCGACGCGGCGTTCTTCTTCCGCGTCGTCTCTTCCGCGATGGTTTTTCGCGACGAAATCGCCGTCAATGACTTTGAATCCTCGCTTCGCGACGTTGACGTTCTCCCGCGATGCCCGACCTCCGTGAAGCTCATCTTCCGCGGCTCGTTGACGAACACCGTTCCTGAACCGAGGTAGGGGATTATTTTATTTAATTATTCCCGTTCATGATTCTAGTTTATCGATTATCATGGATTTTCAACTAGATGTTATCATTAACGAGAGGGGGGGCGGACCGCACAAACACGGCCGAACCCCCCTCCTATGTTCATGTTTGATTCTTTGTGGATGGAACGGAATGGCGTGGTGTCGTCACACCAAGCGGGAATCACAAGGCAAGTATTACATGATGCTGCCGCGCAGCGCAGTGGAAAGAAGTCTAAGAACGCGACGCCGTCGCACCGCGTCCAAGGAAATTGAAGGCTCCGCGGCCGGAGCAGGGCCGCGGCGAAGGGGCGCGGTGCCATTGCACCGCGTCGGACGACAAGGCCTAGGGCCGGTTCCGGGCCACGGCAGAGAAAGGTGACCGGCGGCCGAACTGGGCCGCCGGTGATGGAGCTGGAAGGGGACCAGCCACCGCCGGTCCTGTTGAGAAGGAGTCAGCCGGTCAGGTCAGGCCGGCCGGAAAGGGGGAAGCCAGGGGAAATTAATTACCTCGGCCGGCTCAATGGCCCCCCATAAATTTGGGGGGGGGGGGGGGTTAAACAAGGGTGGTAGGCGCCCCCCCCCCCCTTTTCCAACAGCTCGGCCAAAGGCCGAGCTGGCAGCGCGCTGGGCGCGCTGGCCCTGCCGGGCCAGCGCCTGGCCGGTCTGCCAGGCCTGGTCGAGCCCAGTCGCGCCGGGCCGACCCGGACCTAGGGCGGGTCGAGCCCAGTCGCGCCGGGCCGACCCAGAACTGAGGCGGGTCGACCCGGTTCGGGCCAACCGGGGGGTCTCGGGCTGGGTCGGTCCGGGCCCTAAACCCTCGTTATCGGACTGTTTGGGTTCAAATGACCATAACTCGGGCTACGGACCTCCAAATGACACGCCGTCAGTGGAGATGCGATCCTTGGATCAAGACGGTCGTTTTGGTATATCGCACTCAAGGTTTTGGAATACTTTGAGTTCGGTCGGGTTGGTTCGTACACGAAACCAACCGGGCCCTCAGAGCAGAAACGCTCATATCTTGAGCTACGGACGTCCGATTGAAGTACCGTCAACTTTGTTGAGTTCATCTTAGTGAGATGGATCTTTTGGCATACTCCGCACGAGGTTTGGATGCAGGTGGAGTAAGGTCGGGTTGGTTTTACCTTAAAAACTAACCGGGTCCCTGTGACGAAAAGGCCAATAACTCTCAGACCGGGCGTCTGATTGACGCGTCGTCTATTGCGTTGAGTTCCTGTTGACGATACGGAACCTTTGAATACATCAACTCTGGACTATGTGAAATTTGATGTATCAGCCTCTCGGCTCGTGGAGCGGACCCTCCCGAAAGAGCATGTTGTGTGCGGGAACCCTAGAGCTGGTTGCAACTGTTGTTGTGAAGACGACGACTGTACAGAGATCCTCAGTGGATTCAACTGCGGCGATGAAGAAAATAGTACGGGAATCCTCCGTGTTTTCGGCAGTGACAACTACGGTACATCTTGGAATATATCAACTCTGGACTACATGTCAGTTGATGCATCGACCTCTGAGCTCGTGGAGTGGACCCTCACGGAACGAGCATGCTGTGTACGGAAACCCTAGAGCCGGTTGAGACTTGACGACTGCTGATCGAACGACTCGGTGTGTTACGGATAACAGCACAGGGGAGCGCTTGGTTGTAGCGGCAGACCCACGACAGAGGTGCGCTTGGTTGTAGCGGCACTGGGGAGCGCTTGGTTGTAGCGGCACAGGGGAGCGCTTGGTTGTAGCGGCAGAACCACGACAGAGGTGCGCTTGGTTGTAGCGACAGACCCACGACGGAGGAGCGTTTGGTTGTAGCAGCAGGCCCAAAGTACCCGATAGGTGTAGCGCTTGGTTGTAGCAGTATAACCACTGTACTTGATGGGAAAGGAGTTTCCCAATAGCTTTGGGTTCAACTTCCTGAACGATCCTGTGTAGGTCATTGCGGGGGTTAGTACCTACCGATCCTTTGTGGGTCCGACGGCTTAGATGAATCAGTGGCTACATCTGATCATCTCTATTGTCATTTGAAGAAGTATACCTGCGTGAGCTGAATTCTGTTTGCTTTCCTGTGTGGATTGTGTTGTGCTATCCTGTGTGGATTACATTTTTCTTTCCTGTGTGGAATACTTATACTTTCTTATGTGGACTGGGTTGTACTTGGGCTCAGAGGTTGGAGCGTATTGGAATTGATGACTTAGGTATATGTATGGGCATATACCTAAGCAGTGTCGGTTGTTACTTCGTGATTGTATCTTTCCTTTGTGGATTTTGGGAGACCATTGGGGGTCTCGGGGTCCCTACTAAGTAGTTTATACTCACCCCTGCACGGGCTATGCCATCACTACGTTGTGTTGGTTGCAGACGACGGACAACGTTGATCGTGGTTGAGGATTGCAGAGCAGGATGGTACCTAGAGGTGGACCACTAGGCGGGACACACTCGGAGCGGACGGCGGGACCCGAGGAGCAGTGGAGCTATCTGTACCCACCCTTCAGGTGGGATTTCCAGTGGACAACTCAGCGTAGCGGCTTTTACTTTTTAGTTGATGTTATCCTTTTCGAGTTTTACTTTACTTTCAGTTTGGGTTTGTATACTGGCCCACTTACTTTCCGCTTTCTTACTCTGTGGTGCTTGTTTACTTTACAAAGGCAATGCCTTCCCTTTTTACCGGGATTTACGCCTTGGTGCTAGTCTCCAGCCCCTGTCCTATGGAAGGCGGGCTTGGGGTAGTCATAGCACGGGCCTTGAGGACGGGTCATGACAAATATAGTTTAACTACACCCAAATAAGAAAAATTAAATACTTATTTAATGGATGAAAACACATGTATCATTTTAGCTACTTTATTGAATGGACTTTGAAGGTACATGTTATTTTATAGTACTTATAAGTTTAACATGTAAGAAAAAATTAATAATACAATGTTATGGGTTGATATATTTAACGTAAAAAATGACGAATCCAACAAAATTAATTCTTCTCATGATGATGCCTATTAATTTAGGGTGACCAAAAAAACTATCCCATCACCACTAATAAAAATATAGTTTCCTGTAATAATTTCACATAATATTTTGAAAAATCATGTTCAAACCCAAGAATAGAACATTTTCGTTAAAAATAGATTGGAAATCATCGTTACTCTAAGATACTTTGTTATTCTAAGACAAAAAATAATGTTTAGGAATTCCCCTAAAGTGATCATAAATATTGACCCGTGAAAGGTATGGATTTCTCATCATCAAAAATAACAGAATTAGTGATGGAAAGACTATGATATTTAATCCACTTATCTGGTGGTTATTTTTTATTTGGATACTAAGAATTCATAGTGAAAAAAAATATGAACCCTATCAATATTTAGGATTTCAATTCTATGTTTGTGTGTTTGAATGTGTAATACATGTTGGGAAATTGAAAATAAATTAAGTTGAACCAAATAAGAATAAAAAGTGTCCAAAATATTATTACATTGAGGGAGTATTAAGTTATTATATCAAACATCATTTCATACCATGTGAACTTTTTTAACTAATAAATTATTTATTAAATTGTATACCTATTTTTAATATAAATGGGAAATTTCATAAATTATTTAATTATTTAATTTTTCATGATTACTACATAATGATTTATTTAATTTATTGAAATTAATGGGAAACCATTTTAATATGTTATTTATTAAATTATATTCTGAATTGTGAATTTTTACACTTTTTCATATATTCTATAACTATATTCTGGTTTTTGGAAGAGGTCTATGAATGTCTAAATTCAATTGGAGAATATTGGATATTAATCTAGATTGTATTATATTTGGTTTATTTTAATGATCTTATTAAATATATTTTTGTTTAATATGGATTTTGAGTAGTTTTTGGGAGATTTAGTGAAGTCTTAAATTAATTTTAGAGATATCTATGTACAAAAAAAGGTTAAAAACTCTCTAAGGTCTTTTTATGATTAAATTTTATAATTATTTGTTAGTATAATAATAAAAAATGATGTAAGGGGATATGTAAGATTAAACTTTTGAAAATATGAGTCATGTGTATTATCTCTTTATTTAGAAGATTTTTTAGACTACAGCCATGCCTCTGAAGCTACATTAGAATAAATTATGTGAAACCCAAGTTGCTTAAAGTGGAAAACATCTTCCATAATTGATGGTGGAAGATAAATATAGAACACTTAGATTGAGGAGTTGATCACAAATGGTTTGAAGAAGTGTAACCGTATCAAATTAGATCATAAAGTCAGAAATGTGCTTGAGTTAGGATGCGAGCTAAGTCATGATGAACATGGAGAGACCCCCATGTCTATAAAATATTGAAGACAATCCTCGAAGTAGTTTTGAAGGAGGAGGGAAGGGATTCACACTTGATTTAGGATCTAATTCGTTGATCATTTTAAAAAATATATAGAATTAAAAAATATTGAATGAGCATCTAGATTTTAAAACCATGATTTAGTAAGAAATATGGGCAATAAGGAAAATTTATCCAAGAAGATTGCAAAGTAGATGGAATTAGTTCAATTTGATGTTAAAATCCCACACAAAACACATTTATTAGATATAAGGATATCACTAAATTTTTTTCACTCAATGTATAGACTAAAACCATAAGAAACCGCACATATATTATTTTAGAAGTGTAGGACTAACACTAAACAACAATAAAAGAACATTATCTCCTATTTGAGAGATTATTAATGTGTTTAGATTCCATGGACTGAAAAGATAAAATTAATAGTAAGGATACTCAAAATCTCAACTAAATAAATGTAATATTAATATAAAATCAATGTTTATTTATAAAAAAGAATAATACAAAATACACAACACACACTCAAATGTTCAATGTATTTGGTCACATATGATTTCACTAGATATGAACAGATGGAAAAAATAAATATTATTATTTTTTACTTAGAGGTAAATAAAAAGATGTAACATTTAAAATTTTCCTAGTCTAAGAAACATCATTGGTAATAGGTCATCACTCAATAGATTCAATAATGGTCACTTAATTTTTAATATTGAGAATATTAACATAATTTTAAGAAAATAACACCAAAGAATAGTAAGAGTTTAAGGCATCAATTTTCTCACAATAAGAAAGATCCCCAAAGTTCATGATATCACATTTAGTTTGAGGATGATTCTATAATAGCGATGTAATGGAAAATTGGTTGGTCAAATAGATAAATAACATTGAATTTCTTTTCCTCATTTATAATTTCAAAATTTTAGAAATTAATTTCCAAATAATAAAATATTTAATAGTTAGGTTTACAACATAAGATTCTTCCTAATTTAAAAAAAGGAATATAGCACTCAATTTTACATTCAAACATATCATAAATGTTAGTTATTATACTAGAATAATTTTCTTCCAAAATTTCAATTAATTCAAACAATTTGATTGGTTCCAACAGTTATTTTATAAAGGATTTGAACATCGACAAAAAATATCATTAATATTTAATGATCAATCTTATAAAAAATAGTTGGAGTTGATAAATGTATATGGAAAGTCCTCATCATGAATATTCATGTCCATATATATATAGTAATACATTGGATGTGTGTATGTTATTATTTCACCATACTGATATGAATCCACTCTAGATGATACATTCTAGATTCACTTATCATAGCCCGAACGATGCCAAAGGGGGGTATTTTTACTCAATAAAATAATTAAAATACTCACCTAGATTTTCCCTAACCTTGAGAAAGTCTATATGAATTTCAAGATATTATATGATATGATTCCTAGAATTGATATATTTATTGACCATTTTTTTCTTAATATTCGAGTAATTCCTTCGATTTCTAATTTTTTTAGAATCCAATGTTTTCCAATACTTGAGTAGACTATTATTATTATATATTAGTGATTGTAAATTATTATCTATTGAATCATGTTTATATATAATATAGGTTGGATTGGTAACAATCTCATAATACTAAAATCCACATCCATTTATACCATAAGTATTAGTAAAATAAGAACCTCCCATGTTAACATCATTCCCCTCAACAGTTTCCATGTTTATTTTACCAATTATTTTTTTAAAACTCAACATCCCATTGATCTCAAATGAGTTACACAACATCTTTAAAATTTTACATGAATAATTATTCTAGCATTATTCACTCAATCAATTCCCTATATTATCATAGCCTAAATAAAATTTACGATGTTTTCATATTCAACAATGATAGAGATTATCATAAAAAGTGGAGAGAATAACTTGATCAATCTACCTCAATAATTATCAAGGAATAATTCCCAAATATGGATACTTCCCATTGTTTATTGAATTTATTTCGAACCCTAATTTATGATAAATCATGTATTATAGGATTCTATGGATCCAAAAAAAATTAAATAAAAAATCCTTATGCAAAATTTATTTTAGATATTAATAATTAAAAACAATTTTATGTTATGAAACCATTATTGAAAGTGATGAGTACATATCTTGAGGGGGGGATTGTAACATGAATGTTATCACTTTAGATCATCAAATAAGGAAACCATATCATGGAAACCATGACAAATGGTTTTAATCTTCCAATCACCAAAACCCCAATCCAAAAATAGGCACCATGAAAGCCCAAATATATTTTAAAAATTCTCACCTTTAGGTGAAACAATAATCACTACTATATAATGTTTTTATAATTAATCCTTTTTGAAAATAGCTCCATGATATTCCTCAAAAAAGGATGATAATTCCTTTTTAAAGATTCTTATTATCAAAGTATCTTCAACATTAATTAATGATCATCGATTGGGAGAACCTAGATTATCATCACCTTGATCTCCTTATAATCAATGAGTGGTTTTCATAAAACAAAAAGTCTCTATAGAGAGAGAAATAAATTTATTGATAAAAGTATTATTTTTATAAATCACTCAATTAAAATTCATATACTCAGTGAAAAAATTTTCTTATAAAAAATAAAATAAATATTTTTTGACAATCCTACTATATGTTAAATAATATATATATATATATTATATAATAAATATCTTTTTAATATTCATAAAAATACTTGTAACTATATGAATAATAATAATAATAATAATAATTTTTCATGGAGAGATCCTGATGTCTATAAACTATTCTTTTCATTGTATAGGAATATATCAACAACAAGCCCCTTCGATTGAGTTTCTTTTCTAGATTGAGTGAACTCAAAACCCTATAGTTCTATAGATTTAGTTTCCCAAACCAAAATGGCACATTTGGCTACACTGATAATTTTTTAGAAAGTACGCTCTCTAAAACAACTAAAATATTATTCAACTTCATTAGGACCCTACTCGGCAAATAAACAAGGATGATTGTATATACTAAATTTAGAATATTATAATAAAGGAATCAAATATTAGAACCTAGGGGACATAAACAGAAATTTAGATTCATTCACTGATATAACAGGAACAATAAATTTGTGTATTTATACAAAAAAAATGAATTTATACTAAATATATGAATATAAAATCATTAATAAAGTAAAAAACAAAAAACATTTTTGAAATATTAAAATAACAAATATAGTAAAATTTTATAAATATTACAAAAATATGTCTATAAATTCAAACCCAAGGTAATCAGTATAACAATCCAGTGTAGACTCTTTTCTCATGGCTCCATTGACAATATATTTTCCATGATAATAGAAAATATCAACAATTAATGATGAAGAATGTATTACAAAAAAAATATAGGGAAACAAAGTGAAATCAGTTTTCTTATTTAGTAATAATAATAAATATTTGTTCAAGTACTATAGTTACCGTGACTATTTTTCACATTTTTGGAGAAAAATATTGCATTTTAAAATGAATTATATTTAACCATAATAACATGTATTGTGTTATTTACTTGGAGTTTTTAAGAGCTTTATTTTTTATATGTTTACAAAAGTATTGTTGATAAACAAGCATAAAATGGTTGAAAACATACTAGTGTGGATATACTGATAAATTTAAATGGAATAATGAACGATTGGGCCCACATAAATCATATTTCAAGTGTCCTCATGATAAAAATGTTTTTTCCAATATTTAATACATTAATATTTTTTTATGAGAGTTTTAGTAAATTTAATATCAATATATTAGTGGAAGTACATGTAGGTGCTTGGTAAAAATAATTAAATTATATTTAAATATGAAATTTTAGTGAAATTAAGAGAGAAATGACCTCCATGTGTGGGAAATAACCTCAAGATAATGATATTGGCCACATGAAAAATATGTCATAGAATTCGAAATAGAAAAAAAAATCACCTAAAAAGTAGAAACTGAGTAGATATAGAATATTGATCACAGAAACCATAAGATGAAGAACAATCTATTCAGTTCAGCTATTGAATCCTTGAAATAAAAAATGGTTATATTACCATTCATGAAAGAGGAAAAGGATATTTAATCTGATTCTCCAATGTTTTTTTATAAAAGTCAATGTTCATGAAGTTAATGTGTTGTTTTGTTGAAAAAACTGATAATGTTTTTACAAAAATATGAATAATATTTCGAGAGCATATTGAATTTTATGATATATAAATATATTAATGGTTATTTTTCTATTATTAATTAAACTATTAAAATTAGGTTATGTTTTACAAGAATTTCTATATACTGTTATGTGTTTTTCATCAAATACAAAATGGAAAAATTTCAAGAACATACAGTAATGGAAAACCGAAAAAATAGTAGTTAGCCCCGAAAATGTATTTAGATTATAATATATATAACTACTTACATACCCTCTCAAATTTTTTTATTGTATTTTATCAATAAGACACAGGTTTGAATATATAAATAACATAAAAATATTAGTTTTTTAATAAATCATATACCTTCTTGCATTGATCATTGTACATTAATGATAAAATACATGCTTAAATATATAAATGGATTCCAATAGTGATTTATAAATAAGTATTATTTATCAAGAATATATACCCAGTAAAAATTGTACTTTCTCAAGCACATAACTGACGAAAAATAGTAGTTATACAAGTAAAGATATTGAGACTATAACAGAAACCCATGCTCCAGAATATATCCTCTCGGATCTATCAAATAAGTCGTTCAAGAACATGACTACATGAATATATAGATAAAATAAAAATATGTGTTTTTAAAGAAAATATATACATGCCTTCATTTCTCATAGTACATTATCAAGAACATGTTCTCTTGAATATATAAATAACATAATACAGTTTTTTTGAAAATGTTTTATTTAAATAAGTGGATGAAAATGATATTTTCCAGTGTGATACATTTCTAGAAAATCCCTTATAATATGTGATATATGCTATATATAGTTCTTAATTATTTCTATCAAATAGTCCATGGTGATATGGAAATACCTGTTAGGCATCAGTGTAAAGATACTTAAATCTATAAATGAAAGGGTAGTAATTTAAAAAAATCATAGGTAATGAATTCCAATAATAATAACAAAATATTAGAGAAGAATTTTTTCCAATTAATAGAGAATGATAAAAAATATAATTACAGTTATAGACCTTCATGGTATGGTTGAATATAAAATGAATCAAAGCCAAAAATAACATAAGTATAAACATATGTACCTTCTTCAACCACCATAATATAATAAAATATCATTACATTATTCAATAATAGAATATTATTTCAATGTGAAATTCCTTGAAAAATGAAAAAACAATGAAAATAATATCAAACATGATAAAATTTAGACTTTGAATGTAACCACTCTTAAAATGTGAAATTTAAAAATTGTGTAAGAATCACATTATAAAGTAACAATATAGTGGGATCCAAATATTCTATTAGAATAAAAATATGATTATATTGGAGATAATATTGCATAAATAGAAACTCTTAAATTGGAATTCATTTTTACTTTAATATTGCAGGAAAAATAAAAAATAAAAAGCATGTTACCTATCATCCTTTAAAAATTCAATATGATGGGAACCGTATATAGTTTTTTATATTCAATTCAATAGGAGAGTGTGTGGTAATGATTTTTTATGATAAATCATGGAAGGGACTATATACCTAGTGTTTGTTAATGGGGTTAGTGATAAATCATAAGAGTAAGTGGATCACGATGGAAGGTGTAGGTTCATGTGAGAAATTATGGAGGTAGGGTAGCAACAATAGAGGAGGAGGATTTTAGAGGGGTGGCTGCATTGGAGGAGGATCGTAGAAGGTGGTGTGGTTGCATCAGATCTACATCGAGCGATTGAAAACTATGTTAGAGGAGGAGGTTCATTTTGAAGTGGGGTGCGTTAGATCCTCTTCGGTAGGGATGTGGGATTTCTATTCTATATCTACATCGCCAGGGGGTGGGAAGGAGGCATCAGAGAAGCATCAACGATGAGGTAGGATGGATGAATTGGATCCATGTTAATGGGTAAGTGGGATGGTTCTGTCAAATCTGATCAGAGGAGGAGGAGATTCATTTGGAGGAGAGAAGTCTGCATAGGAGGATGAGGGTGATAGAGAGAAGTAATTTTGAGGGTAGAGGAGGAGGAGGATGAATAATCAGGGGATAAGGAATCACAAATAGATGAGGAGGAATAATGTGGGGTAGAGGAGGGTGAGGAGGAATCATAAGGGGATAAGGAGGGGGAGGGGAGGATCCATCATGAGGGTGAAAAATTTTAGGAAGGTATTGTCATGGTCATCTTTTAAAACATGGTTTTAGGTTGGATATAGCAAAAAAAATTTAAAAACAGTCGCTATAAATCTATGGATATAGGATAAATTTTAATTATGGAATCGTCATGTTTTTTTAAAAAAAAAATAATGTTTGGTGTTTAACATGAATATGAAAAGAATAATTTTTTCAAACACACAAGACATTAAAAATATTTCTATTTTTTCATTTCCATTAAATTATTTTAAGTTTCATTTATATGTTTTCAAGGTTATATTCAAAGAAAAAGGATTCGAAAATATTTTTTAAATTTTTTTTTCAAATAGTAAAGTATATTTTCCTCATGAAATGTTTTATATAATTTCTAAATCATCCTTTATAATTTCTAAAAATGGTTTTAAATTAAATTTATTTTCAAAATGTTTTATGCTATGAAAAATTAATTTCAAAGAAAGGTTATTTTCCTTGAGAAATTATATGAGTGATAATTCAAAATCCTTTATCTATGATAAAATCATTTGATATATATTACTATTGAATAGGGATATGATCCAAGGAAACCTTTATTGTTCTATATTTTAATGGTTTATGATTATAATGAAATGTTGTTTAGAATACTAGTTTCTCATCCATAGGATATACAATGAATAAATTCCTTTAAACCCTACTTTTTCATGGGTTATTCTATGATGAAATGAATATGAAATTTGCCTCTTTTCAATATTTTATGATATGGTAAAATGTTTATGATTCTCATTTTATTAAAAGTTTTATGATAATATTTATGTTTATGATCTTACGGGACACATATATATGGTTTTCATTCTAAAATGGATTGGTCTTATATATCCTTATAATGAATTGGGAAATGATATATGTTATATGATCCCAATGGGTACATGGGTTGTTATCCCATTCCTAAAACAAGAGGTTATGTGGTATTTCATCCCAATCCTGAAACTATAAGGTGTACGAGAGGTCATCCCAAGGTAGAAAAATGTAAAAACCTAGAGGTTATATAGGAGTTCATTCCATGCCCAAAACAACAGGGTACATGGGAGGTCATACCATGTCTCAAACAAGATGGTATATTTGAGTCTATCCCAAGCCTGAATCCCAAAAACGGGTGATTAGTCCATTCCTAACATGTTATGATTTTCTTGGAAAGTATCCCCAACATAAGATTTTATATGATTGTGTGTATTCAACAAATATTATTCCTTATTCAATTTTTATAATCTCATGGGTCGTATTCATATATTTTCTTATGATTCATGTATTATGATCTACCAATCATTATTTCATGATTCAAGATTATGATCTTTGATATGAAGGGTTTTCCATTCAAATTTTATTCTCATATTCTCATACCCTTATGATCATGTTATGATTATGTATATACCATTTTCAACCTTATGAATAATCCTTTATCTACCATTATTATATTTATATTCCCCTGGATATGATGAAAGGTTTTAAATATGAGTGATATATGGGAAGATATTTTATGGAGATATTGAAGATCTTTTACTAGATTAAAAGTTTGTTTTCCAAATTTTGAAAGGCACTAAAAAATTATTTCCATTAAGAGTGTGATTGTATAATGTAGTTAAATTCATCTAAAAATATGTAATATTCATGTATTAAAAACCATAGGTCTCTATATGAATGCTACGCCAAATAGGGGTATCAAGATGGGGATCTATCCTGCATTATGTTTGTTATGCGGAATGGTTGTCCGCAAAACTCCATCCATATATTTTCCATAAAATAGTTTTATAAAAGAGGATTTTTCTAGGAATATGAACATCTATAAATGTATTTTTCTATGTCAATTGGTTCTCATGAGAGTATACTCTATACAGGTGGTCATGTGAGTTCCCTTTCTTACATTGAGGTATGTGGTTAATGATTACCTTATGAAATTTCTTGATCGAACTATTTCTCACTATTTCTTGTCTCCTTTTCTCCATACCCCTTTTCTCAATCCCTGTATGGTATTTTTATAAGGTTATAAATGTAACCATCTTCCTCAGTCAACCAGAAGAAATTAAAAACCACCTCTTGTGAATGATTCTAGTTTTTGGGTAACTTTAGAAAAATGCCTAACCCCAAAAGGAAAATTTCTTTGTTGGGGGGGAGGGGTAGGAGAATAAACCTCGTCGCTAAATTTTTTTTTGAGGTTGTAAAATAAAATGATGAATTGTCCAAAAAATGAAAAAAAAATGTGAATGTCTCAAAAATGACGCCTCTCCTAAAAAAGAATTTTTTTTTACAGTGGTTCTATGTGGGAGTGCTATGTGGGATCATTTTGGGGAGTAGAGACTTTCATAGAGAGAGTACTATGAAGAAAGAAAGTATATTTGTTGATCCATGTATTTAATTATATTGATCCTAAAAGGGATTTAATAATTTATTTCTTCTTTTTTGAATTCATAATATCTTTCTAATCTCCCATGTAGACTTTTCCAAACCCCTGAAAATTCCATCCGTTGGAATGGGGTATGATCGATACAAGGGGGAGTTAATTCCAATGAAGAAATTGTTCTATTTGATTTTTTTTTGGGACGATGTTTGTGGTTTATTTGGACCTAGATAATATTACACACCTATAAAAGGTTACACACTCATGACTCATTTTTCATGTAGCGAACCAATCCCTATACAACCCAATTCATTCATACCCACATTACATCGTTCTTCTCATAGAAATCTACTTTTGGGATAAATAACACCACATAGAAAATAATATCATCAATGAATATTTCATAAACATTCTATTTTACATTGTGTTCGAATCAATCCCACATAGTGATAAAATATTCCACATAGCATCTTAAATGCTTTGTGTCCCATATAGCACGTATGCAATTCACCTAACTCTTCTTTATGGGTACATTATGATTTGATGAATATAACATATTTTTGATGATTTTGTTTCATAAGGCTAAATTCTATTTGGGTTGGAAACAACATGAATGACTGTTATTAAGAGGATAATTTCTACTTTTAAAAACATCGAAACTAACTCCCAAAATCATATCATTCATCAAGAGCGTATCCTAAATAGTCCCTTCACCAGAGATTATAGATTATACATTCTTATCACTATATCATTCCTATAGGACTGAAGATAGTAGGTTTCTTGTAGGAATAGTGAATCTACTGAATATAGTTGGGGGTTCTTCGAGCTAAGAAAATTTATCATCATAGATTTGAACTAATCACTGCAACTGAATGTATTTCTTTCAGATAAACCCCCAAATAGGTTAGTTCATATCCTATCAAGATGGATTCATCCATCATTTTATTTATTGGTTGGATAAATTGGCCTAACTGAGTGTGGGAGATGGTGGTATAAATGGTGGAAAAGGTCGATTTTTGTGAAGAGGTAATATATTATCTTATGTTGAATATCATTTTTCTTCCAATATATTTTTTTAACCCTTAATCTCTTCCACCCCCCCCCCCCCATTTTTTAGGAGGTGAGGGATGATTCATTTCCCATTCCATATCTGGGATATATGAATGTTGGAACTATTATTTTAATGGAAATTCATGTGAATGAATGTGTCATTGAAGATGGATCTATTGGAAATTCTTATTAAATGATCTTTGTCATTGAAAACAAAAAAAATACATTCCCACCCCTCCTCCACATTCTATGTGACCAATATAATTATCATAATAGGAAATCATGAGGTCTTATAAAGCAATGAAGATGGAAATTCACATCTGATTTCAGACACTAAGTAAGAATTGTATATTTATTACTTAATTTTAAGGTTTTATTTCTAGTCATATTAATTATTCAGCTTATGAATAATTTTTTATAGGTTCTACAAGTCAAGAGGTTCCAAATATTTTAGATCATGTTTCATATTTTCATATGGAGATGGATGTAGTTGGAATGGAACTTCCAAGGAAATATAAACTCAATGAAGTTATGGGATATATTGGCATCATTGCGAGAGATGAGGGTGAGGGATAAATTTCTCAATCTCCAGGGTAGATCTTCCTACATCCCCGGAAGGTATAATTATGGAAGAATCACCAACATGGTACCAAGAAGTTTTGATTCCAATTTTTTCACCAATTTCACTCATGTTCATCCCTACTAAATCGATATATATATGGGACCATTAGGAGGTTACTAACCTTGATGAACATGTATTCATTTAGCTTCCCTCCTCAATGAATTTTCTTCTGAGGCCAACCAACAAATTGGAGAGGCAACACTTATAATTCCAACCAAGGAGTAAATGACTACTGAGGAGTTGTACTACAAAAAAAATTGTATAGAGTTATTAAGAGGGGGTTCTGCAAAACCCCCTCCAATCATCTCCTTAAGAGGGGGTTATGAAGCCCCTATAAATTTAGTTTCTATAAAAATTAGTGGTGGTTGTCTACAATCCTCCCTATTCATTGAATTTAGGTGGGGTTATGGACCCACTATAATTTCAAACATTATAGTGGGTTTTAAACCCCCTCAAAAAAATTAATTTCTCTTTAATATCTGATTTGAATTTAGAGGGGGAGAACCCCCTCTATTGTCTTTAAATAGAGAGGGTTCAAAATCACCCCCTAATTTATTAAATTATAGGGGGTCCAAAAACCGCTCAACTATCTTTAAATTAGAGGGGGTTCAAAACCCCCTCAAATGTCTTAAAATAGTTGGGGATTTACCCCCCCCCCCCCCATGTAATTTCTTAAATTAGAGGGGGTCCAAAACCCCCTCTAATGTCTTCAAATTAAAGGTTGTTCAAACCCACCTATAATTTCAAAGATTTAAGGGGATTGTGAACCTCCACTTTTTAAAAAAAACTTCCATAACATACATACATATATATAATAAAAACACAATAAATAAATTTATTTAAATAAATTATATGAACATATTATATAAAATATTAATATTATTTTATTTTATTTTATTTATATTTATACATAAATATAATTGTATAATATTAAGTAAATTATTATATATATTTTCCTATAAATTGTATTTCATATAATATTAGTTATTTATAATATAAAATCTTAAACATGTTATATAAATATATATATAAATATAATTTTTTAAAAAAATATATCATATAAAAACCCAAGCTTGTTGTTTTTATAAATTATATAATAATAATAAAATTAAATATATTTTTATATAATAGGTTTATTCCATTATATTATATATAATTAATATTATTTGAAATTGAATTTATAAAAATAAATTTATTTTAATATATATAATATTATATAATTATATTTATTGGAACTCAAATATATATATTAATGTATACAATAATAAATATATATATTGAAATACATTATGTGAATATTTTTTTAAATTTTATTTCATATAATATTATTTTAATATAATATTAAATTGAATTTCACATAATATTCAGTATATTTTTGTATAAGTTATATTTTATATAATATAGATTATATATGATATACATATTAATTACATATAATATGCATATTAATTATATATAATGTTAATATTTATTTTAAATTTAATTTCATATAGTATTAATAATAATATAATAATTTTATATAAAATTATAAAATTTATACAAATAAATATATATATTAATGTAAAAAATAATAAATATGCCTTTTGAAAGACATTATATAAATATATTTTTAAAGACCTTATATAAATATATTTTTAAAGACCTTATATAAATATATAATGTTAATACTTATATATATATATATTATGTAAATATTTATATATATGTAAAATATAAATATGGATTGAAGTATAAATACTATTTACATAAATATATAATAAAAATGTATTCAATATAATATAAGTTTGTTATAAGTCGTAAAATAAATGTATAGTCTTTATCAAACATATAATTTTTATAGATTAAAAATATATGTTATAAGAATAACAATAATTATTATTATTATTATTATTATTGTCAAACATACACATATATATATATAAGTACAATATATACATATATACTTGTGTAATATATTTTGGTGACATATAAATATATAATATATAATATTGATAATTGAATATACATATAAATATATTAAATAATATATATTACTACTTAAATTTATTTAAATATATTATAATAATAATATTTATTAGAATAAACAGTCGGGCATATATATAAATATAATCTTGTGTAACTTATACATAAAAATTAATTTGTCGTAGTGGTTTCTGGTTGGGGATCTGGAGGTATGTGGGTCGATCGGTCCTTGGTTCGATTCCCTGGGGGATCAATTTTTCTATATCGGATGAGGGATTGGGGTGGGAACATGAGGGTGGGATGGGGGGGTGTAATGGGAATGGTAGGGAGGTATTGTGAGGCGGAAATATGAGGGGAACGTTGGGCATGGGTGTGTGGTACTCAGAACGGGAGGGGCAGCAGGGTTCTAGGAACGGGAGGGTAGTGATGGGATGGGCGTGGGTGTGGGAAACTGGGAACAGGAGGGGGAGTGAGGTACTAGGAATGGGAGGGGAGAACTGGGTGTGGGCACGAGCATGGGTTGAGAAGTGAGAAGGGGGATATAGGGTGGGGCGGGGTGACATAGGATCCACAGGGTGGGGTAGGGTATAAAAAAATGAACAACATTAGGAATGGTTTTCACAACGGCCCCAAAAGTAACCCCTCGTTAGGGGTGGTTCAATCTTCCCCTAATTCCTATCAATTTGGGTCAGTATCCCTATAACAGCAATAAAAATGTTTATTTTCAATTAATTTAAGTAAAAATTACAGGGGGTTTAAACCCCAAAAAATATAACCGCTACTAAAGTAATCATGACTTTACCATCATTTCTCAAAACCGCCATTAGTAACAATTTGTGGGCACAATAGCAGTTGATCCTTACAACCACCTCTAATGTATTTAGAAGGGGTTATAACCCCTTATAAAGTGGTATTTTTTGTAGTGTTCGGTTCCTCAGAAAATTAAGGTGACTATCTCTACATCTTGACTCTCTCATTTTTATAATTACTATGTATTAATTGATAGATATCTATTTCAATAGAATATGTACAAGTATTTAAGATCCCAGATACATCACATTTCCAATCAACTTAGGTGACCCTGACTACAACTGATATAGAGCCATATTTTTTTTATAAAATCTTGATGATAAGACATATTTTATTAACCTCGTCCCATAATATGTTCTTCCCTATGAGAGTGATTCTGATGTATACTAGGAAACCCTTGATAATTTTCAAATTTCCCAAAAAATAGTGTGGATGTATATGTGGAAATTTATTTCTCATACCCCTTCCCATTCTATCATAAATGTATCCCATATTGTGTAGTATGTTCTTTGTTCTTAGTTATGGGGTGTCCGACTACCATTCCAAACATACCATGATGGGATGGGTGGTTTCTATTCCAGATTTGGTTATCACACTACAGTCTCAACTCAAATATGTGTAATTTGATTTCTATTTTGTTGAAACTGGAAATATTATCCATAATAAGGGATCTCAAAAAGATAGGTAGCATTTCAACACAAAATATGAGTTGTAAAATAGTTGACCTTGTCATAATAATTCCATCAAGAAATAGATCGGATCAATCAATAATTTTATTATGTTAAATAAGCGGATGAAAAAATCCAAGACTAGTGCGAGAGGTGGTGAAGGCTGGGCTGGATGCTGTTGAGAATTTAGAAGCACTAAAAGATGGTGGAGAAATAGAGAATAATAAATTGTTTGATTTATATTGAGTAATGGAGGACCCCAACACATGTAATTATTTATCTCTATGAAAATAATGTGAAAATATTTTAAGAACATTGATTCACTTATATGCATAGTCTTAATGTTGTGTATTTTCATCTATCTACAAAATATATGAAAATAAAATGGACTTTTTTTCTATCATTTTTTTCATTCAACATTTCCCTTGAAATTTTGATAGTAATAACAATGTTTACTCATGTTTTATAATTTCCTTAAATTAGTCTATTCAACTTAAAGTAATGGGTGTAGGAAAAAATTATTTAAAATTTTCTTACACAACATGACCTAGAGAGCTAATATTCGACATTAAACCAGGTCTCCGTTTTTGGGTTTTCTGTCTTATAATGTGTCTATAAACAATAGAACATTTTTCAAAATATTTTTTTAGATCAAACTCATAGAGAGGTAATGAGGTATTAATTTTCTAAGTCATATATAATTTTTTCAAAAAATACTTCGACACAGATAGAGCTCTCATTTATAGAAAGTGGTTCACATAAAATATAATATGTGTCGTATAGTTTAATATCAAGACACAATGACACATGTATTTCATATTTTAGGGTCATGTGATTAAGACCTTATCTTACAGTTTAACATCGTGTATCATGGTCAAGTGTCACGTAGTTTAACTTCATTATGATAGAGACATTTTCTACACTGTTTAATGTCATCTTGTATGGACGTATAATGGTTTTATTTTAATTTCAGATGGATTTTACCAAATAATTAGTGATTTAACATTCCATGGTCATCTGACCAAAAATATTCCATCATCCTTCAGGTGGGAAAAGGGATGTTTGTAAGTTGTAATACGGGGTTTCTAAATCCAAAAGGTGATATGGTATAAGTCTATAATGAATTACCATATCCCATGTTATAGAACTATTTCTAGGATAATGTTGTTTTGGCTTACAACGAAATAAGAGGTCTCTACTGAGGATGAATTTTCCTTCTTTTGACAGAACATTTGAGGGAGACTTATGTGGATCCAAAATATTCAATATTATGAAGATTCAAAATAATGTCTTCCACTCGAATCTAACATTTTGTTATATATTGATGGGAAAATATTATGAAGATTAATATTTCCCTAAAACCATATTTTTATTTGTGTAAGTAAGGTTCATGAGTATGGAAGGATAATTTCATGTCAAAATCATTACAGAATTGGTACACATATTTCCTACATAGATCTTCCCCATACAACAGGGGATATATTTTTCTTATTATGGTTGGCCCTAAGACACAATGTCTGGTCATAGATATATATCTCACATGGGTGAGAATCAATCCATACATAGATCTTGGAAATATTTTCATATTGATCAAATTCTTTTGTAGAAATGGGGATATTTTTCTTTGAATATAGACTCATTGGAGGGGTGATAGCCCATACTAGGCCCTCTTATGTAGATTTTAATCATATAAATGATATTGGGGGTTTTTTATTTTGTGTCTAGGCCTGGATGTACAATATGTGTATCGCTAAATATCTCACAGTGTTGATAATATATCCTCACATAGTTCATGGTTGAAGGGGTGTTGGGAGGTCAACACCAATCATTGTGGTTCAATAGGGTGAGGAATATAACAATGTGCAATTTTAAATTCATGATACCCATTATATAGTGCGAAATAGAAAATATAAACATCATATATAATAGAATGAAATAAACTAAATCCTTGAACTATTGTTCAAATATTTATTCTTAAAATCCTCAGGAAAGGAAACAAAAAATTGGTTATCCCAAATTCTCATTCTGGGTAAGAAAAATTGAAGCAATAATGAATCAATGAGAATAAATGGAATTCTTAATATCTTATAGAACATTCTATTCTAATAACAAGATAAGGATAAATAAATATTTCATATTATGAAACTAAAAACACACACCATTTAATTAATAAACTAAAAATTAAATGCATTTATAGATATTTTACCACAAAATCTCATGAAAAAATCATAACTAAAATGAAGGAAATGATTTAATATTGGATGTCATGTATTGGGAACATGAATCACCATACCATCAAGATATATTCTCAAGATGTTTTAAACTATACCAATTTGTCCAATTGATTCATCTCATGAGACAATCTATGCATCGAGGGGATATCTATAACTGGACCCACCTTTGTTTTCTAGTCAAAATCATTCCTCGTCTATAGAATATTAAATTTAATTAATAAAAAATGTGCCTTATCATCCAATATCATTATTGAGTAAAGGATATATATTTATCAATATTTCCCCAATGAATTATATGTATTAAAAAGTGTAGTTTTTTTATGAATGGAAATACTATTTAAAGATCATTAAAACATTCTTGAAAAAGGTAATCGTTAAACCATCCAAATTGTCTCGTACCACTTTGAAATATTATAATGATATTCCATATGAAGTGATAATATTAATTTATCTTATAATACAATTAGAATAACTAGATTTATGGTATAACATTTCAAAGGGAAGTATATACATCATATAAAAGTAAATTGGTGAATTACAATAAATAAGACTCAATGTAATGTAAATTGAGAGAAAACCCCTTAAATTAACCTTCGATTTTGTTTTGTGGAATTTATCATCTTTTGTAGTGGTTTAAAATATGTCACAAACTTATAACAAAACTATAATCATGTTTATAATATCAAATATTAACTAATTACAATATTTTATTATCATTTATTAACACACTTTCATTATTTTAACTATTTCATGTGTTAATTGTCTAGTTTTCTCAGGTATGGTTTGACATATAATTTTTTGTTAATATTAAAAAGATCATTATTTAATCATATATATAATTTAAGCCATTATTTAATTATAATACATATTCATTACATATTTATTTATTATTTTCTCTAATATTTTGAGATAAGAAATGAAGTGCTCCGTTCATGAAGACGGTAAGTTGTACATACACATGAACACTACATTCATTTCTTTTTCATATTAAAATATTTAAAATTAAATGATAAATATATGTATTATAGTTCCAGTATCATATATATGTTATATATTTTACATGGTTTTATTAAAATCATCCTTAATAAGTTACATCTTTAGCGTGAACGAATCACATCGCTTTAAGGATTCGGTAGTACACACTTCCACAATTGACGTTATCATATTTACATAAAATGGAATGTATAGAGTTATGTGTTATCAAAGAGTTTTAGAATTATAAATTCATTATAAATATCATATATATCATATATAAATAGATTTTCATTATAATTACCACTATGAGAGGTGCCAGAGAATGAATAAACAATCATCATTTCATTAGACGATTGTTCACCATTCACATAAATAGTATGTTCATTACCAATTAGATGGAAGTGTGTGTAATTTTATAGCTCAAATTTATCCTATCAACATAATAGTATATTTTGGATACTTTTTTGTAATATAATCAAAGAATAAGTATATTTTAGTGCGTAGAGAATGGAAATAAACCTATATAGCTAGAGGAAATATATTACCACTTAATCAGGTAACTCCTTTTGGTTTGAACCTAAGGTAATCATTACGTGTAATTATTAAAAAATTGAGGCTTCTAGGTCTAGTGTAGAGATTTTGGTAGACTAGTTTGGCATATTTTTTATCAGAAAATGTATCTTCAGAGGTGTGAGGAAGGGGTAGAGTTCTTAACATTTTATAATGGAGGGGGAGTGGCACTCTTGTAAATACCAAAAGTTATTAATTAAAGGGAGGTGAAATACAACTAATGATACTCAAAAAAGGAAAAATAATAAATTAAGGGGGGATAATGGTCTATAAAAACCTACAACACACAAAAATTAATACATTTTAATAATTTGGTTCCTTAACATCTAATCTTCCCCAATTTTATCATTTTTTTCCAATAAAGCATCACATTTTCTAAACTTAGTAATTTTACCACTAATAATAAAATAAAGTGAAATTTGTTATAAAGATATATAAAATTAATTATTAATATAATATATAATTTATAAATTAAAAATCACAAGTGTTTTCGAAATTAATTTTAAAATAAGTGCATGTGATGTGTTAAAACACTAGTTAAACCCGAACCATGTTAACAATGTCTTTACAATATATAGGTCAGTATGTTAATTATAAAACATCAATTATTATATTGATAGAACATATATAAAATTTATTAATACTCAAAAATATCTTTGAAGAATATAGTATTATTATTAATTTTAGATCATTTAATAAAATATCATTTATTGTAAAATAACAATATTGCCAATTATTACATTATTTATTTATTTTTAATTTAAAATATCAAAGAAAATTCAAATATATTAAGTTTAAATCTATTTGGAATTATATATTCACCTAAAAAATAATTAAATACAATATTTTGGTCAATCTACTTCACTTTTAATATTTATAGTATCATTTAATTTAGTTGATTATTAACTAAATAATCTCTACATTGGTATTTCTTAAGCATATTAAGTAACTAAATAATTATTAAAAATAAATGATAATTTTTTATGATAAATTTAACATATTTTTCTTCAAAATTGGTATATAAAATCAAAAATATGATTTTTTTTTTAAGATATATCAATGTTTTATAAATGTTAATGGTAAAAAAAAGTTCCCTTTTTGTCTCTTTCCATACTTAACATATTATATAAGTAAAATCAATTTAATAATATCTCAATAACTCATATTATTCAATCCAGTAGGGGTGAGGTAAAACTATTTGCATCCTATAGTTTTTATACAAGAATCAATTTTATTTCACCCCCAAAGATTACGGATTAGTCCCATGTTAAGTTTAATTTTACCGTAATCATTGTAATTTATTTTAATCACTTTCCCAAATATTTTTGTTAAGAAAATAATTTGATCATATTGTAAAATAATTATTATACACATTTAAACCATTTATGTTTGTTTTCTAAAATTAAAATCATAGAATTTATATAATTAAAATTTACACTAATTCAGCAGACATTGTGAGAAAGTGGGTTTTTAATTAAAAATATCCAAATATTCAATATGTTTTTATGTCAAATATCAATTTAAAATGATTAAAATTACCAAAATTGGATTAATATATGTATAAGTGATTTATTTTGAATTTAAAACCAAATATGAAATATAATTTAACACTAATTAATATTTTTAAGGAAAATATGTTTTAACTAAAATGCATTATTTTTCACTATTTGTTGAAAAATAAATCTTCTTAGAAAAAATACCAAATATTAACCCTAAGATAATTTTTTCATTAAGAATTTAAAAATAATGTTTATTTTGAAAAATAAGAATTATAAAATTGTCAAAATATATTTCTAATATATATGCACTATTAAAAAAGTGGTAGAAATCATTTTAGCTTACAAAGAAAACTAACTTAGAGTTATGGGTAGAGTAATCTTATCATGGTGTTATATATAAGAATTATTAAAAAATAAATTTACATTAAAATGCAAAATATTTCAAATTATTTGGGTGTTACATTCTACCCACATTAATTAAATTGTTTTATCACAATTAGAAATTGATATTAGTAATCAAGGGATTGATATCTGAAAATAAACTATTATTGAAAACCTAAAATTGTAAATAGGGTTAATTAAACATCTTCTTAATGAGAGATAAAGGAACGTACAATGGTGACATATCTATATTCCCTAGAAGTAAAACTTTGGTGGGAAATGGAAACATGAAAATGGATAAAAAAATTATGTATCAAGTTATGATGGAGAGTGCAGTAGAATATGTTCAAATTAATATTGTACACCACAAAACCATAGAACATGGGTGTGAATAAAGGACATTGATATTATAAAAAAAGAAGATAATATGAGAATATGTTTTTAATACCATTTTTCCTATAATTTTGAAATTATTTCTCACATTATGAATATAAGTAAAGATTCATTTCTATAAATATAATATTTTTCCTCGATTACACATTCAACTATTCATAATTCATATATTATAACAACATGCTTAATATAGTGAATTAATAAATTATACTCTAAAATATAATCCAATTCTCAATATAAACCATTTTATAAATGGTTTACCTTTCAAAATGATTATGGTCCCACACATTAGAATCATTTCCATGGTAGTTAATAGTATCTATATTACATTATCCAAATGAATTATCTTTTTTCCAAAAAAATAACTTCGAATTAGGGACATAATAAGGATTATATTTCCCTAAACTATTTATTTTCAAACAAGATCAACTTTTTACTAAATCACTATCCTTTTTTATTGGTACCGATCAACATAAGATTTTAAATCCTAGATGAAAAACTAATGTAATAAAATCCTTACATATTTCATAATTATTATTACCATTAAATCATAGATAAAATAATTTATCAATATTACTCAAGGATCAATTTTTTGTAGAAAAATTAATCATTCCACTTCCGTTGTCTCAACCACATATGTTTGACATTGATCCCTTAATTTCTTATTAGGTACATTCTCTTGATAAATTGGGAATTTGTTTTCATAGTTACCATTCTCCTCAGTGTTGTAAAATTGAATATTATCCTTTTTACATTCCCTTTACATTCTTTAGCATGGTGAAACATATCTCCAAACTTATAAAAAACTCTCATTCCCTTCAAGAATTTACCAAGGTGATTCTACCAACAGTTATCACTTGTGGGAAAATTATTTTTCCCTTATTCTTTGACTCATTCACTATTTCATGGTTCTCAAAAGGTCTCTTCCTACCTTATTTTCCCATGATTATATTGATTCTAAAAAATTCCTTCTCTTTTTTAATGTCACATAAATATATTTCTATGTATGATGGAAATTTCAATGAAATCAGTTCCCTTCCATGATTTTTCATAATAAAGTCAATGAATTGGTTGACCTTTCACTATGTGTTGTGTATATAGTCATTAGAGTACCTGGATAACACTATGAAGGTAAATAAATTATATTAAACACTCTCTTATCCAATATTATTTAATCTAAGAAACATCCACTTCATCTTATTTTTTTATCATGAGAGATATATTTATTGAAAAATGTCTCCATAAAATGTCTTCATTCTATAAGTTCTATTTATTCTTCCACCCTTGTATTTGAGATTAGATACCACAACTGATCTATATCATCATTCAAAAAATATAATTTAATTGTAACATTTTCCCTTTCACCACAGCCCAAAGCCATGAATATTTTCTCCAAATACTTAATCAATGTCACAACTACTATTAGATCAGTAGTCCCACTAAATGATTGTGGTATCTTTTGCATTAAAAGATCCAAAATTATAGAATATAACTTTGAAATAGGTTTCTCAGTCTAGGAAAGTTTATGTGTCATTATCAAATTAAGCTACCCGAAATTTTTCATAACATTCTCATATGTAATACCAGATGTATTGGTTTCCTCTGCCGGGAAATATCTACATTTTCCATGAGTACAGATATCATTCTTCCCTCTAAGAATCATTTCTGAACAATTGTATGTAATTTATTTGATCGAAAATTTATTAACTTTGTACAACTCAAAATATGGAATAACATAAATTAAGAAATCTATGCTCAAATAATATCATAATCATAAACATATATTCCTTAGGGATATATTTACATCAAAATCCTTCTTAATGGTAGGGAAAGAAAATGTGTACTATCATAAGTGTATCCAATGGGAGTGCCAAACCAGGTGTGCAGTAACGCTCGCTTCCATTTACCAAGTTACACTGATTCAGTCTGGGAACGCCTTGTCAGATTTGTAACTCCTAGGGACATCTATGCCAGAACCACATCTACTTGTATCATCCAGAAATGGATATATTGCTAGGAATACACACATAATATCTACCTCACCAAATTTCTTGTATTTTCCTCTATAATTATCCTCAAATTATATCTTAGGTTTATTTTATCTAATCAAAGATTTCTAAATCTAGTTTCTATGAGTACTACTAAATTTCCTTTGATACCAGTTGTAATTCCCCAACCAGAGAAGCCTAGAGTTTGTGCATTGTTTTTTTACGATGGAATAATTATAAGGAATTAAATCGCAATGACTGATTAGTTTAGCCATATTGGAACCTGATATTATATACATCAAACCAATAATACATTTGTAAATATAATATACAGATATGATACATTATAAAATTGAATAATCATCATCCATGAGAGCTTATTCAAATATTTCTTCTTCATAGCCTGGTGGGAAGGAACCATAATAATGTTGCGCTCAAATTCTTGATAAGATTAAGTAAAAGGGAAGAGATAATGATTAAATGAGAATAAATTGAATTTTTAAGATCTGATAGAACATTATTTTAAAAAAAGTTGTGTCAAAATCAATATGGAATGGTAATGAACTAAAAAAATTCTATTTAATTATTGTACAAAAAATTAAATTCATTCATATATATGTCAACGTAAAATATAATGGATAAAAATGATAACTAAAATGAATGTAATGATTTAATATTAAACGTCATGTATCTTGAACATGAACCTCCATACCTTCAAGATCTATACACTATAAATTTTAAACTATTCTAAATTGTCCAACTAATTCATCTCCTGAGACTACCAATTCATCGAGGGGATATCTATAAGTAGGCTCCACCTTTGTATTCCAGTCCAAATCATTACTCATCTATCGAATAATCGATTTATTTAATAAAAATATGTATTATTATCAAATATTTATATTGAATAAAGGATACTTATTTATCAATAATGCCCCAATTTAGTATTATTTGAAACAATGTTTATTATTGTTGATGAATGGAAATACCATTTAAAGATCATTAAAATATTCTTAAAGAAGATAACAATTAAACAATCCAAAGTTTCCTATACCACCTTAAACACTTAAAAAATAATATCCATGAAATTAATAACATTAATTGAAACATATAATACTATTAGAATAACGATATTCATGATATAACATGCTATATAGAAGTATATAAAAAACATAAAAGTAAATTGGTTCATAATAATAAAGTTGTATCGATGGAATGTAAATTAAGATAGAAACGCTTACCTTAACCTTCATTTTTTTGTATTAAAATGGTTTAAAATATGTTGCAAACTTATACCATATCCATAATCATATTTATAATATCATATATTAACTTATAATAATATTCTATTAAGGGTTTTATAACAAAATTCCATTATTTAAACTATCTCAGGTGTTAATTGCATAGATTTCTCAAGTATATTTTGACTTTTCATTTTTTTATTAGTATTAAATATATTGTGATTTGATAAAATATATAATTTCATCCATGATTTAATTATCATATATATTCAGTACATATTTATTGATAATTTTCCATAATATTTGAATATAAGAAATGAAGTGCTTCGTTCATGGAGACAGTAAGTCGCACGTACGCATAAATGTTGCTTTTGTTTTTTCTTCATATTAAACGAGTGAAACGTAAATGATAAATATTTATATTATAATTAAATTATCATATATATTTTATATAGGTCTCATTGGTTTATTTAAATCATCCTTAATATGTTCCACATTTGGCATGAATGAATCACATCACTTTGAGGATGTGGTACTCCACACTTCCCCAAACGACGTTGTCGTAATTAAAAAAATGAAATTTATAGAGTTATGTTTTATAAAAGAAATAAATAATAATAAAAACCTTATAAGTATACTATATATAATATAGAAATATTTTTTCCCACCTAATGACTACCGTGAGAGGCTATGATGGAAGAACGAACAACCATCGTTTCATGAGGCGGTAGTTCACCATTCACATAAACTATATGTTCATTACCCATTGGATGGGATTGTGTCTAAATTTTAGTAAAAAATTTATAATAACAACATCCTAGTATATTTATGATACTTTTTTGTTATATATTCATGTAATATGTATAGTAGAGTTGGGGGAGAATGGAAATAAATCTAAAGAGCTTAAAGAAAGTTATTTTCTCTTAATCGGGTAAATTCTTTTGGTTGGAACCAAAGGACTTCATTTGGTAGATTTATTCCAAAATTTGGGATTCTAGGTCCACGATAGTGATGTTTTGAGTCAATTTTGGTCATGTTTTTTGTATATAAAATGTCATGTGGGGTGTAAGGGGTAGACTGCTTTCCTTTTTAGAATTGAGGAGGAGTGGCACTCTTATAAATACCAAAAGTTTTTCATTAATGGGAGGTATAACAGACCTAATGTGAACCTAAAATGCACAAATAATGTATTAAATGGGAATAATTAACTATTAAAACATATACAATTCATAAATAAGTGCATTTTAAAATTTTGGTTCCTTAACATCTAAGATTCTCCAATTTTATCATTTTTTTCATTAAGGCATCTAGTATTCTAACCTATGTAATTTTATCGTTAAGACTGAAATAAAGTTAGATTTATTTTAAAATATAGAGACACATAAATATTATTATTATATCGAAATTATAAAATAAAAATCCAGTGTTTTTTGGAGATTCATTTTAAAACAATAGCATGTGACCCCTAAAACACTACATAAATCCGAACCATTTTAACAATTTTTTTACAATATATGGATCAATATGTTGATTATAAAAGAAAAAATGGTCCATTAATAAACCATATTTAATATTTTTTAACACTTAGAAATAACATTTAATAATATAGTATTTATTTTAATTTGAAATCATTTATTAAAATACATTATTTTAAAATTACAATAAAGTAAATTTGGCAATTATTTATTTATTTTCATTTTTAAAATATAAATACAATATTTAATTTCAAATATATTAAGTTAATATCTGGTTAACATATTATATTAATATAAAAAATAATTAAATACAATAATTCAATCAATATACAACATTTTTAATATTTATAGTATCATTTATTTTCATATATTATTAACTAAATGATCACTACGTTGGTATTTCTTGACCATATTAAGTAACTAAATCCTCTTTAATAATTAATGATAAATTTTTTATTATAAAATTTACTAATTTATTTTTCAAAAGGATATGTATAATATAAATAATGATGTTTTCTATCTATCTCAATGTTTTATAAATTTTATAAAAAAGGGAAAGGTCCCTTTTTGTCTCCTTCCTTACCTAACATTTTATATAGGAAACGTCCATTTAATAATATATAAATTACCCATAAAACTAAAACAATGATGAGTGTGGTTGAACTATTGGAATCCAATAGTTTTTTGCAATGTTTCTTGGTAATTTTGGCCCTTATGATTAGGGTTTAGTCCCTTATTAAGATTAATTTTAGCTTAATTTCAATAATAAATTTTTTTCACCTTCACTACTATTTTGGGATTAAAATTATTTTGAGATTATCATACAAATAAAATTATACTTATTAAAACTGTGTATAACTATTTTTCAAAATTCAAATTACATAAGAGAAAAAATTAATATTAACTCTAATCTTATTGATGTGGTGAGAAAGTGGGTTTTTAAAGTAAAAACGTTCAAAATTTAAATAAGTTTTTATATCACATTTCAAAATAAAAATGATTACAATGACATAAATTAGATTAATATATATATAATTGGTCTATTATTACTTTAAACCACAATTTAAAATATAATTTAACTCTAAAAATTATTTAAATGAAATTGAAATATTAAATTAAAATGCAGTATTTTTTAATATTCATCAAAAAATGAAACATCTCAAAAAAATACAAAAAATTCCCCATAAACTAATTTTGAAACTCCAGATTCAAAAATAAAGTTTATTTTTACAAATAATTTTTATAATATTTTCAAAATATAGTTTTAAAATAGGTGTTCCATTAAAAGGAGTTAAAACTCTATTTTATGTATAACATAACTAACAACGTGTTATAGGTAGAGTAATCATAACAACATGTTGTCTATAATAATTATAAAAAAATCAATTTTTTTAGAGGTAAAAATATTTTAATTCCTTTGGGTGTTACAATATTTATTTTATTGTTATTGGTAGGGTATTTTAATTACTTCATGGATGGTACCAAAACATAAGCTCTAGGAATCACAACATATTCCATTGAGATATTAATCATGCCAAACATAGTTCTTAGAAAATAGGTACATTAGGATACCATAACCAAGGGTTGTTATCTTCACAATCATAGATCAAAAATTTATTCAATTTTTATTTCACTCAAAATAAACTTGAACCATGCAGGTTTAATCAATGTGGAAAAGTTATTTTCATTCATTTTAACTCATTTTGACATCGATGTTAGGATATATAGCTTAGAGTCCTTCAACTCAGAATTTGATGTTTTTATGTTTTGAGTCATACGGCTAGGACCATATGCCATTCCTTTTATGGTGTTCATCTAAGACCAAATTTAGTGTAATTTATCATCATGATACAATGATGATATATGTCTTTTTTATCATGCGTATAGGAACAATGATGTTTTTCATTTTAACGTCATGGTTCAAAGATAAAGGTGTCTTTATCATATGAAGTATTTCATGAGAAATCACTTATTGGTAGGGAAAAAGTGTGCTCCCCATCCAATGTGATTAATGAGTAACATCCTTTACCATAGTCTTTATATATGAAACAATATCCTTCCAATTATTTTTCATGACTTGGGGATTTTCTACATGGTATCATCAAAGAATTCAAATCCAAAACCAATTCTCCATAAATTAATGAATGAAGACCAACATTATTGTTTAAAGCTCGTTCTATTTGGATTTGATAAATTTCCAAATGATTCATGGTATACAACCATTTTTCATCATGTTTCTCTAACTCTATAAATCTCTTCTATGATTGTTCATCATTAGAGAGTTGTTCATAGGTAGATATTTTGAGTAATTTAAATCAGACCTCAATAGGTAGAACTACCTCTAATATGTAAACTAATGAATATGGTGTTTCATGAGTAGCAGTGCGGGTTGTAGTTTGGTATGCCCAAAATGAATTCAAGAGCTATTATAGAAAAAATTTCTATTCCCTATCTAACATTTTCAAGAGAATTTTTGGTATAGTTTTATTGATATTCACTATCATTCCATTTTCTACCACATGGTAGTGCGGTGAGTGGTTGGATTCATTATTGTACTCTTGGTACAACTAATTCAATTTAGAAGAAAATATTTTGTTGTTTTTTTTCATTAGTATTGTGTGTGAGACACCAAGTATGGTGACAATTTTGGACTTCATTAAATTGAGCATGCTTTTGTAACAAATTCCTTAAAAGGTTTTTCCTAGGTCCAATTAAATAAGGATTCAATAGTTGTAATGGTGTATTTTAATGGACATTAGTAGCTAGTGGGTACATTCGTACAACATTAATTATTCATAAATTGAGTGTGCATTAGTATTTAGATGTATTTGCCCACTCTTGGGGTTTATAGATGAAGTTGGAATGTATTTGGGAGTAATGACACTTTTTAATGAATTCTGTTCTATTATGAGTCATTGAAGGCAAAAATACCCAAGCCTCCTAATTTGGTGAGAAATATAGGTTTTGGACTGATGGTCACCACATGTGTTATTATGAATTTCCTTCAAGGTTGAATTCACTTCCTCTCCATCAATGAATCTAAGTTTAATTCCATCGTATCTTCTCTTATAATGAACATAATGATGGCATGGGGTGTTATAAAGGGTGAAATTTATGACCTGTCATTGGATTTATTCTTTTCCTGCTCAATCTTGTAGAAGGGACCCATTTTCAGGTATTCTTGGATAGGATTTATACACTCATTTTCATTATTATTTGTTTTAAGGGTAGAATTAATCTATTTTATCTCTTCCATGCCACATTGAATAGATGGTGATACTATTCTATGATGGGTGATGATAATGACATTTTCATCATGATTAAGATCTTCCAAGGATACAACAACATTTTCTAATTCATCTTCTTGAGAATTTCCCCAATGAGGGACATGAGTCAGTGTTGCATCAGAGGGTAATTCATCCATCAACCCTCGAATGTGATTAAGACAGGGGATGATCTCTTCTTTCTTGATGGTGTAATCACTATTGATCTTATTAATTACCCACATAGAATCTCCTTTGATTATTAGGTGGGTCACCATTATTTTCAATTCCATCTCGAATGATACATGGGGAATGTTTTTAAGCCTATTTGTTAGTATAGTCTTATAATAAAAAAAGAAATTAGAAAATCCATTATTGGATTAATGAGAACAATTCCCCAGTTTAGTTTTTTGAGCTTGGGGTCTTCCATTATCTATTAGGTTATGCTTATGGATGTTCCCCAAAATAACATTTAACGTATTTGGATAGAATCATGAATATAGAATACTTCCTCTTCTGGAAGTTTGGTACTCATGGGAAGTTCATCCAAATAGGTATGTTCTACCGGGAAATTTTCTAAGGCCTTTACTTCTTTCACCTTTTGTAGTGTGAACCTAATATCAAACTATTGTATAATATACACACATAGCACCAATAATATAGTAAAAATTTTAATGTTAAGGATATATTTGATAAGATAATTTTCCGATATCAGATGGACCTTATGATTATATAGGTCTTTCCTTAATTTATAAATTGAAAAAATCAATGCCAAATAGAACATCTTGATATCTTAATATAAAGTCTCAATGACTAGCATGGTGATAATGAGATAATAAAGGTTCTTTTCACTACTAGCATCATTTTTATGTTCAAAGATTTATTAATAGACCATTCTATAGTTATAATGCATAGGATGAGTGGATTTACATCAATTGGAGTTATTAACACTGGTGGGATCAATACATATTTACTAAGTCTGTCAAACGATGCTTATTAATCAGCATCCCATTAAAACATCACCCCTTTCCTCACCATATCATTAATTGGAAAACCATTTCCAATGAAGTTTTCTATGAAGAACTGTCTATGGGAATGGTTCCCCTGAATTTCTCACAACTCTTTGAGGTTTTGATGAGGTGACATACACATGATTTCCATAGTCTTCATAGGGTCAAAAATAATTCCATAGTGACATATGTTGAAGATAATAAATTTCACTTAAGTAGTATCTAAATCACATTTCAGTGAACTTATTTTCAGAATATATTTCCAAACATTGTGGAAAAAAATACAAATATTTAAGGTGATCAAAATGTTTCTATTATTTTACCACGAAATCATTGACATAAACCTCCACTAATTTTCCAAGGATGGTCTCAAGAATGTGATGAAAGAAACATTGGTATATAGATTCAACATTTTTGAAAGGGAAATGAACCGCCCAATAGTAATATAATCCTTAGGGGCTGTGAAGGTGGTGGTTTCTTCATATTCTAGGTCCATTCAGATTTGTTATACCCTGAGTAGCCATCCATGAAGGATATGTCCTGATATACATCTATTTCATTGATCATATGTCTCATAATTGGAATTGGGAAGTTAACTTTCAAAAATTTCTGGAAGAGGTCTTTGAAATCGTTGAAAACCCTAATCTTCCTATTACTACATTATTTAAATCATTGATGGTGTGATGGATGGATCATTTCATGATAATGTAACAATGGTATTTCTATCAATAAATTTAGATATATTTATTTCCAAAAGACCAAGAACTCATGGTTAGAGTATAGATCCATGAACTGATCTCTATGCTTGGTGTGGATGAGGGGTTACTATTTGATTTAATCAATCCCTTTGAGTGATAGAGCAGAATGGGATAAATTCGCTACAATATATCCTGGAATTGAGGTATTCTATCAAGAATGAGGTTTAATCACATGTCATTAAAAATTACGGCATAATTGATATCAAAGCCATCTAATTCACTAAATACGTACATGGGCCTAATGTGTCCCTCTATTACATCATCACTTTCCTCCTCATGGAAAGAGATAACTATATGATATTCTATAGGGTTAATCTCTAAACGATTTATCTCTATAGTATAAATTTAAAATTCCAATTAATGAGGGCATAGAAAATCCTCTAAAGTGATTACTGTATATTCTTTGACAGATTGAGAGAATCCAAAATTGAAACCGTTTTAGAAACTGTGTCTAATTTCATTTGAATGTCATAATTTTGGGCCAATGTTCTACATTTACCTATAGTTAACCATTCCCTAAAATTAATTTTAAGAGCTAACATGCATGGGGAATATGGGTTAGTTTGTTGAGTATATTTGAATGGAATTGTGTCTGCTACTGGATCAGACCACCTTGGAATGCCCTCATTCCTTGGATAGTTAGGTTGGAACCTATTCATCAATCGATCTTTTAAAATGATTGGATCTAAATTAGTTCATAAATTTTTTGAGTAATATTATTTCGCCCCTGGTATTTTTTAATGTCTTCCAAATGGGTGTCAACACCATAGATACCTCTAATAGGGTTGTATCTGACATATTGGTTTTTATCGTGGCTGAACCTCCCTTTGATTTCTTCTCCCCTACGGACTTTATTCATGAATCCCTAGTTTGGTATGGAAATATGAGGCCTATAATAACCATCACCATCATATTATGGACCCATTAAATAAATTAAAATAATGGATTCAAATATCAATTCTTCATCTGATGAGGAATTTATTTGATGGGTTGGTGCCCATTTTACCATTTTGAAGGGGAGGTGCTCATTCACATAGGACAGAAGGATTCAAGTCTGAGAGAGTAAAGGATAAAATTTTATTGGGTATATATTCATCTTATTCTGTTTGATTCCCAACCATATTCCCACATTTTTTCTTTGAATATTGGCCTTTCTAGGGTTGTGGATTTGAAGGAGTTGGTTGTTCTCTATCAGAAGTGACGGGTAGAATTAGTAGTTATTTAAATTTTCTTGGAGGATAGAATGATTCCATAATATTTTTTTCTTTTCATACAATCAATAAAATTTTGAACATCCATTATTGTTACTTTTTTCCATTCCCTCAATTTTTCAATAGCAGTTACGAAATCACAAGCTACTTGTAATGGTGTTATTTCCAATATCACATTCTTGGAATTGACCATATTTTTCATGATATCGTTAAAAAGGAAACAATCCAAGATGGTGCGTCCCAATATTTAGTGAAAGGGGAAATAACTAAATAAATTCTCAATGATGAATTGATCAGTTATTTTGGATTCTGGAAGAGTTATCACGTTGTTGTTCCAAGGCTCCTAAGAAGTAGCCCAGAATGTTCTCATTATATATGCAGTGGTATCTTCATTTCTTCTCTTCAAATTATGAGAATTTTGGCTCTATAATTTCATCCTAGTGAGGTTTTTTGTTTATTTTTTTCACACTAGAGGATTCACTATTTAATAAGCTTCAGGAATCAAAGAATGACCCTTTACAAGGGGTTTTTGAGTGATGGTTTCAGTTTCATCATTTTATATTCTATTTCCATGATATGTTGATACTATTATATATATTCTTTGGTTCACAACAAGGATTCATCCAATATTTTCAAAACATCATCAAGTTCTGGAAATAAACCTTTTTATTTCATGAGAATGATATTTTTTAACAAATCATCATGGAAAGTTTCTTTATAGTGGCCTAAAAATATTCATATTGATACTATAAATTAACGGAAAAAGCTAGAACTTTACACCATGTAATGAAGCCTTAGACTCTCTCATTTTCTTAGTGATTTCATTTCATGAGGTCATTGATTGTTTTCTTCTATAGTGTTGACCAAACCTTGTAAATATATTTTTGGAAGAGGTCTTCCAATCGTTTAATCGACCCCACAGGTAAATTTGTATACCACAAGAATGTTATTCGAGAAATGTTTTTTACAAAATACCAGAGTTTGGAGACTACTTATTTCCAAAAAAAATCCCTCATAGGTCCACATAGAGACACATAATGCATCACATGATGGTCCTAATCACTTGAACAGTGGAATTTAGTAAACATTGGATTTCCAAAATTAATCAGGGGAAGGGTCACGCCTTTCAATATGTGGTATAGATTTATTTATGGATTCACTTGTGCATATTCTCCCTATATAACTTACTTTTCTGATACCGATGATTCAATGGTGTCAAAAACTCTTTTAGGAATGTGAAATGGAGCAGGGGTTGTAGAAGAGGGAATAATGGGATGAATTGAATCTGTTGGTTCAATCTACACGTGTACTTGAGAATGAAATTTATAAATTCACTAACATTGATCTGGTTTTTTATAAAATGATTGGAAGTCTTAGTATTAAGCCATCACTGATACAAAATATATTGGTTTCATGGATACTTCTTTCAGTGGTCATTGAAAATATTATTTTTCCGGTATGATGATCTATTCTTTTCAATAGACATCTTCTGTAGTCATGAAATAATGTTCTATTTGGTGAACACATATAGCAGGTATATTACCCTTGAGTGGTTTTTCATTAAGCCTTCTCGTTTCTCTTTTTTCATACTAAGACAAAATTTCCTTAGTAATGCGGTTTTTACACTATCAAGTAATATGTGTGATTGAACCATAGCCTTACCCTTTTCTTTAGATGATACTAATCAAGGTGGAAGCAATGGATAAATTAATGGAATTCACAAATTTTGGGCATTACTTTGATTTCTAGTATTCCCACCTCCTTCATTTATTTCAGTATGGACGATATTTCAAAATAGATATCTCTCCCTCCAATTCTTCTGTATCATAATGATGTTCTGTAGCATTGTCAGAAGTATTTTTGATGAAGTTTAATAATCCTAAATCCATCAAGATCCTTTCATTAGTCTCTAGATAATGGGATGAAGAGTTTCTCTGGGAGAATACACTACATTTTAGTATATTCATGAAATATTTGTGCTCATGACAGGTCATCTTAGTTTGTGACTATCACTATAGCATATCCATTTATTCAAGGATCCCTAAAAATTCATATGGTGAAGTGTGTTCTAAAGGGAACTTTTGGATAATTTGTTTGTACACATTCGTGAAAAAGGAACTTCATTATAGGATGGGATGAATTGAGAACATTTATTTGGAGGAACTCTTAACAACCATGAAAATATTGTATTTCAGTAAGGTTTAGATAAAAATACCCCCAACCCTATGGGATAGGTGTGATCTAGATCCACTTCCACAATTTTTTGAGATAGATTTTATGGAATTGAATGTTGTTTTAAAAATTCCCCCATCCCTACGTGCTAGGTTTTTTCATGTACTACCATAGTTTCAGTTATTGTGGATTATCTTATGATTTTATGAACCTTTTTTCAATCATATAATGGTTTCATTGTATTATTTTCTCCAAATCCACCTGATTCTAATGATGTTGTCACTTTCTAAAAAGTATGTTCACTCAAGTGGGATACTTTCTCAATATTCTTGGAATCTGGATTAAAGATTCTTCCAACAACTCACTCTCTTCTTTCCTAATGTATTTGATATTTTTTATTGTACAATTCATTTTGACCATACCATCTATTATAAGAACATATTTCTCAATGTTGTTTTAAGTCTTTTCCATTCCATCATATTGCCTATTGTGGCCTTTATTGATTAGGGAGTGATGTAAGATGAAATTCCCCATGTTCAATCCATCTTCTGACATGACCATATAGATGGATCATTGATGATTAAATGATGTAATTATTTTAATTCATCTCGATATGTCCATTGAAGTTCACCATGTTTTTTCCCACTTTTAGGTGGAATTCATCTAGGAGGGCCTATAAATCTATTTGATGGTGCATTTTTCTATTACCTTAACATGATTTGGGTAATCATCATAAAGAAATAGTTTTTTAATTTTATGAAGATTCGTCCATATATTATGGAGGATGTCATGAACACAATATTCTAACAATTCATTTGGAATAATGAATTGGGGAGTTTTTAAATGCTAGAACATTGCTGGTATGTTTCCCTTATCCAACTATATCCTCATTACAAATATTTCTCCTTCATATTTAAAAAGAGGTTCCACAAGAATATCTCACCAAAGTGGGTGATTACCTATTTCTTTATTGTAAACTATGAGGATGGAAGTGATTTCCCCTATAGTATTGGATGGAAAGTGGTCCAAGGGTGTTTCAGATAAAGACCACAATATTCATGTGTCTTCTAGTTGAGGAATAATATAGTTTATCAATGATAATTCATCAGTCATGATTAGAATTATTTTAATAAGTTTCTCATGATATGTGGTATTTCATAGAGTTTATTCATCAAGGGTAGGTCCTTATTGACAAAATTGAAATTTCATTGTTGGGGGGGGCTTCATAATGAATGTCATCTTGGGGAGTACTACCGTCATGTATTAACGTCTGATTAAAAAGATAAATATTAAACTGTATACCCTGGATAGGACCTTCCAAGTAAATTTTAGTTAAGGGAAAACCTTTTTATTGTTTTATTTTCAAGACATTAAGAGGGTTTTCATGGCACTCATCTGGAGATGGGAACTCTTGGTCTATCAAATTCTTTATATAATGTAAGCCATTTTGGTAAGATGCCTATTGACGACCTTCGAAACAATAGGTAGGAAATTTTTTGGGAGGGCCACCGTAATTTTATCTACAATATTCTTAATTTTGTAACTGAGATGTATGATATTAATCCATAATAGATAAACTTAGGGGGGATTAAAGAACACTAGAATTTAGAAAATTAGGGTTGTGGATAGGCTCTTCATTTTCCCATCATCTTTGGTGAGCTTTATTTTCCTTCACATTTCAATGGGGGATTAAGAATTCCTAATATCTGTGACATATTTCATATATGGAATGTTACATGACTTTCTCATGTATTGATATAAAAAATTTATGATACATATCTATAATTAAGGTAAGGGTTTTTCCATCCCTTGAGTTTCTGCTGGTATGGAGCGATGACCTTTAGTCAGAACGTGGATATTAGCATGATCTAGTTGTCCATATATCATGGTATTTTGGCCATAACCATATTGAATGGGAGAAATAATATGTGTCTAATTTGTGGAGACTCGTGGATTATTATACTATGTCACTTCAAATGTGGATGTGGGGTTGTATGTGTGTCTCCTAGTTACTAATGATGTTATCATAATGTCTTAGAAAACTTGTATAATTTATAAATGAATGGATTATTTTCCTCCCATCATTCATAGGATGTAACTGGTGACCTATTCTATAGAAAAGGGGATATAATCCCATTTTTTTATGTGGAATAGGGATTTATTCCTACTCATTTCCTCAATTAATTTTTTGTATATACCAACAATCATCTTTTGTGGGGATAGAGATATGGGATTTCCTCTTATTTGTAGAAGTAATCGACTGGCTTCTATCTCCTAATTCCACCAAACTATGATCGTATTATTGATAGATGTGGGTTGTTGGGTGTGCTATCTCAAATTTTGCTAAATTATTTGGTTCTTGGGAATCTTTGAAGGGAACATAGTTAGGGTCATGTTCCATATTGATCAGTCTCTACCCTCAGTGTGCTATCCTAAATTCCTGGGTGTTGGTAACCTGGGCCGAACTCAAGAGAGATACACCCTCTTAATGATGTGGGTTTTTTATGTGAATTGGTTTAGGTGTGGGATACTAGAAGGAGTCCTTTTATGGGACCCATTTCCTGTCGATATGAGGTCATCAATGACATATTGATTGGCCTACCTATGATAAGGGAGGCACTTTTTGTTACTTTATGGGAATTTACTCTAGAAAATGTTAGATTTGGAAATTATTATCATCTACTAATGGGAAATTGGCCATCATTCATTGGATTGGTGGAGGGGTTTATGAGAAGGAGGTATTTTCTTGAAGCCTCCAGGGCTGGGAAAGTACCAATGTGGTGGTACTACCAAACAAGTTTGTTTGAGACCTGGCATTGAAGAAGCTAGTTCAGTGAGAGTTTCCTCTGATTCAATTAAGACCGTGTAGTAGCATATGAATAATTTTATCACGCTTGGAAGAATGACATTAGACTTAAGGGGGTTATTGTTGAATATTTCCTAAAATACATAAGGAAATCATAAACAAGAATACACTGTCAAATTAGTATCTCAATAAAAAAATGGGTAATTGATTTTTTTAGATTCATGTATGGACCAAATTCATTTTATGAGAATATGAAATGGACCTGACACGTGGGTCAAATAATCATATTGGTTATGGATTCATGTTTGTTTCACCATTTTCTATTTTGAGTGATATTTTTTTCTTTCTCTCATTTTATGTTGATGCAATACTACTTTCCGGAGGCATGTAGTAACTGGGACTTTTATAATTACTTCGTAGAATATACATTGGTCAAGAGGATGGTAGGTCAAGAAAATCACACAATTCCAGGCGCAATATTTCCTAATATGAGAATTTCTTATATATTTATGATATATTCATGAATTATTTATTAAATACTAATTATTTAATAGGTCACCCAGACATTAACAATCAATTAGTAGGATGTACTGATTTTAGAATCGTCTATATATATATATATAAGTTTCTTCATTGATAGAGACATTTACATGTATCTACGTTTCACCACTAGTGGTACACTTTTGAAAATGGATTAGATATTCTTATATACTTTATTATTATAATGTTGGTTTTAATCCACATAGTGGAGAACTATATAATTTACCGTCTTCCCAAGAGACGGAGTTGTTTTCAAATCTGAATCAGGCCCATGAGATGGCCTTCCTATGTATCCTTATTAAAGGAATCAGAACCCACATAGATTCTTTCCACTTAATGGGACACATAATAACTTTTATGGTCATGTGATGAGGACCAAATTTTGTAGTTTATCAACATACATCAAGTACAACTAGGTGAAACACACTCAGTAAAGGGCTATTGTGGGACTTATCCTGAAGTGTCCAAAGGGTCTTGGATTGGACATATCCTCCAAGGATATATGTGTCCCTACATGGGATATGTCCTAATGATTATTATTCTGAATTTTGGATGTTAGTTTTGAACCACATGGAGTCTTCCTACGTACCCTACCTGTATGGGAATCAAATGCAACATAGATTGGATTATTGGGTCTTCCACCTTTGGAGGAGGCCCGATGATACCTCGTCGAGAATATGACCCTTTGATGTGGCACATGTGTTTTGGGGGATTGAACTGAGTAGTAAGCCAATAAGTATTTGATCATTATGATTAAATGATTTAAAAACCCTCTAGGCTCATGTAAGTCATGCTTGGTGTGAGAAACAAGAGGAAGTATAAGATATGGAAATTAGCATAATCTTCTTCATCTGCAAGTGGATGAGACCGACGCTATGGGAGAGGGAAATGGATTGGGAACTTATATCCTCTATTGTTTTGATAACTAGGGTTAGTACATACGAACATATGAGGATACAATCCACAAGAAATATTAGGGGCTTAATTCATGAGGGAAACCATGTATGATATCCTCCCTTCTTCTCCTTTTGACGAATGGAATTAGGGAATATGATGGGACTAAGGGCCACATATGTAACCACTCGGCCCAAGGAGCCACCTTTCACCATACCTATGGTTTTTATCCTTGATATTAGATTAATTTATAATTGAGAACATACTGAGGATCCTATAATAACCTACTATATATTTGTAATATTTTTTCCCAGATTATATGTGTGTATTATTATATTATTTTATATTCTAAAAATAATAAATATAAAGAAATCAATAAAAAACTATTCCATTACCAAATAATGTTACATTAATTAGCAATGAATCCAATTAAAATTCCAAACATTATAACTATGAAAAAATAAAAAATAGATACAATAAAATGGTGGAAAACGCTTTCCCAATCTACCAGAGTCACCTTCCCCGCTTCAAAATCTACTAAAAAGAAACAAAATATTATTAAACAACAAAAAATTATAGAAAATTGAAATATAGAACCTTTAGTGTAATTGATTTTTCTATTGAATAAAGGAAGTGGAAGTATTTATAGGAGATAATGCGACCATTGAAATAGTAATGTGACATTTGGAAAAGTAACCTGACATTGGAAAGTAAATTTAACCTCAAAATAGTAAATTATGATATAAATAATATTTATCATGATTACATTAAGTAGATATAAATATTATAATTTCAAAAAAGAATCTTAAATAACTCAATGAAAATATATGCACAGTTTTTAATAAGCTGTATTTTAAAGTATTTCATAATATTCATTGTTTTATATTAAAAACTAAAATTAAAAATTGTATAATTTTATTTCTGTAATATTATTATATTTTTTGAAATTTTAAAATAAAAATTTTTCATAGCATGGTTTTTTTTAATTTTATGAAATACATCAATTTTCAGGTGAATAGTAAAAATGCAATTTTCACGTAATCGGTGTATCATATATTAGACCATTCACAATGTGATAATGACACAATATTTTATATAAATTATGTTTTTTATATGATATATTTTATTTCATAACTAAGTAATTAAATTATTATAAACTTAATTTCCAATCCTTAAAAGCACTTATCATTTCCCAAAAATCTAATGTATTACATTGAAATATTTTTTTCTAATTTTTCCACCATTCCTTTTGATTAAACTAAAGAATTAGAATTTTAAAGTGAAAAAAGGTATAAAATCATATTATTTAATACATATGTTGTTTATAATCTCAAGAAATCACTATAATATGGTTTACCTTGGATATAATATTTTATTTTATATTTTATTTCGAAAATACCCCTCTCCTCATGTATAAATTACCCCTCTCCCTTATCTAAGAAAACTGATCTTCCCGCCGACTCCAAAGCCTAAAATCTTCCCAAATACTCCCTCTAAATCCCAATATAATACTTAGGGTAATTCAGGATCAATCAAACTCCAATAACTAATAGAATTATAGTGTCGTATAATAGAATTTATGTCATGGAGAGAGTAAGTTTCTATTAACTCTTCCCCCTTCTTCTTCTTCTGTTTCTTCTTTTTACCAATTCCCTTCAAAAAAAATATACTATAAATTAATTCAGTAGTAAGATAATATTATATTAATGATTTTAACTTACTATAAATATCATTTTTTTAACAATTATAAATTTCATACATCCCTTTCCTTCTCTTTCTACAGCATCCAGTTATAAGTTAGTTAACCACCTATAGAGACACTACCAAAAAAATTGTTATAAAAACATTTATGGATAGATATTAATAATTATATATAATATATAAATAGTTAATTACATGTGTTATAAGCTTCTTGATTAAATTATACTTTTCCATCAGTGACATTGAAATAAAATAGAGGAGTCAAACTGAAATAGGATATTTTTATAAAAAATGTGATATAAAAACATTTCAATTTAATCAACAGAGAAAATGAAGTATAGTAAAATGATTATAATTGATAATTAGTTATATAAATGACTATATTTTAATTTTGGATCAAAGTTTTATTAAATATATGTTTATTATTTAAATCATAAAACATGACTAAATAAATCTTGAATTAAGGTAAGGGGATTCTTTAACCCAACTCCTTTTCATTGTGATATCCCTCTTTTATGAAATATTATGTAATAATAATATTATAATGTTAATTTAATATCATTTAATTATTAATAAATTTTATTTTTTGGATATACATGTTTCCTAATTTATTTTACGACAAATAAAATGATTTTCTAAAAGAACTCTTCTATCCAGAATAGATCATTGACTTCTCTTGAGTTATTTTTTATTTTCTCAAGAATAGTGATTCTTATACCAAATATGTTTTTTCATTTCTCATTTATAAATCCTAATCTTATTAATTAAATAATGATTTATAAAATCCTTATGAAACCTAATCCTTTCCATGGGTTAATTCATTTTTGTGATTTTAATATGTTCCATGTGGCATGTATGATTATTAAAATATTATGATATAATGGGTTATAACAGAATTATATAACCCTCCAATGCACTGGGTAAACTAGTTATCTCCTGAGATAATGTGTGTTATGCATGAACATGATTCTAGATTTGATCACAATGATGATGATATGATAATGATTATATTTTATCAGTGAACATGATGCTAGATTTGATCAGAACATTGTGTGAGATTTAACCAATGTGACACGATGATTCATATTTATGCTTTTCCAAATTCCATTCCATTATCACATATTTCCTTAATGATTTTGATGTTGATTTTAATCATATTATATAGTGATTATTATTATTCTAATCCATGTTATATTGATTCATGTTCCTTATTCATCCTCTTAATGGAATTTTAGCTCACCCCTTTCAATGATTTATATCCTTAGGTGATTTCTTATACTAAAGAGAGCATGGGGGTCATTACGAAGGTATAGAACAAGGAATTAAATAATTCTTATATTTTATTATGTACATGTTTTGTATAAGCCCACTTTTTTCAAGAAATTAAACCTTTGGATCTTGGGTTTGTACCTATGTTTTGTTATTTATAATTTAAATAGTGTAGTAGTCTTTTAAGAGAATTTAGGGTCACTATAGTTGTAATCAGAGCATGGTTTAGTTAATTTTAGGAATTACGACTATAAAAGAGAGTAAATACCATAAGTATAAGTCAATTTATAATTAAACCGTATTAAAATAATATTTTTAGATATTTATAAACATTTGGATCCCATAATATATGTCTGTAGTGTTAATTGAATAAAATCAAAAACTATTCATACCTTGTTGAATTAAAAAAATCCAACACTTTATATTTTAGAAAATGGTGGGAATAAGGAGAAACCATGTAAACAACCTATGTGAGGGACAATTAAATGGGGAACAAAATCCCAAATTATATGGGAGGTGGATATCAAAAATTCCTGGTAATTATTGCATATTTTTCTCATGATAGGAATACTAACTTCAATTATGTGGAACACACACCTTCAGCCAATAAAGATCAACTAGACATTGAGTCCTTTATGTGTAAATTACCACCAACATTTAGTTTAACATTTGATCCACTTTTAATCGAATAGTGCGTTTACTCAATGGAGAAGATCTTTTTTGTGACCCATTATTCTGAGAAGGAGAAGGTGAATACAGTGTATTTCATTTAGATGTATAATTCAATAAATGGTGGGAATTGATAAATAATATCAATTATTATGAAGAAATAAAATATATAGAGTCAAAATACATTAAAAAAAATATCTTAACAAGTATTTCCATGAAACTCTTCATACAAACATGGTGAGAGAATTTATATAACTCAAGAAGAGAAAGGAAAATTCGTCACAGCCTGTAAATAAAACATCACAATACATTCAAGATATTCCATAGGTGTTTTATCAAAAATATTAGAAAAAATTATAGATAATTTGGTGTTTTAAAACCACTCTTTTGAAAGTCTCTAGCTATCTATGAAATTGGGAGCTAAGAATAATTGGTTTCATATTATCTCATTGTAGATATGGAGTTCATAGAATGGTCCCATAGTTATGTAGATAAGAAGATAATATTGGAGCTTGAATATGATGGGTCAAATGAAAAAGGAGTAAAGACGATCTAACTACCCATATGTCAAAAATGTGGGATGAAGAATCGTGGGAATTTCCTCAAAGGGATAGGGAAATGCTTTATTTCTGGGAGATATAGCCACAAAGCTCATGACTATTGAAGAGACCAGAAGAAGTTTGTCAGCATGTTTGTGGAAAGTAAGGAACCTAATAATGCACCACCCTATGTTCAATGATTCATCAATAGGGGGAAGGGAACCAGGAAATCCAGTGCACTAAACCTATAGCCCTTGAGGGTAATTAGTGTCCCCACCCACCAAAGCAAATGGAGAAAGGGAATTATTATTCCATCACTACTACTAAAGTGGATTATAAAAATTATGTAATAAAAGGAACACTTCCTTTTCACTCAAAAATGGGAATGTTTTATTTTATTATGGTTCTACACATTATTTTATATCCTACAAGTCTTATATAACTATTGAATCAAGGCTACAAAACCTTGACGTATAGATATCTATTAAAATATATATTGGATCAATCATTATATCCCAAGTGATGGACTCGTATCCTATAAGCATATGTGGTATCATTCTTCTAGTGAATCTCATATGAAATCCCTTGGTATTTTTTGACACCATATTGGGAATAGATTGGATCTCATTATATACAATACATATCAACTATCAGGAAATGAAAATATCATTTCATATTTCAAACCATCCCATGCCCCTCTAAAAAATAATGAATGATCATGAATCCACTCTTAGATATCCATAAATAGTTTAGGTATTGATACCCAACAGAGAAGAATAATTTTCCCAAATGGTTTAATCAAGTTAAGGTGTCAACCTGGAAGAAATTCACATTGTTATGGAATACACTGATGTATTTCTTAAAGAGTTACTCAATCTTCTCCCAGATCATGAGGTAATTTTCTCAATATTGCTCATACCCGGAGCCACTCCATTCACAAAATTACCCTACAATATGTCCCCAATAAAGCGGGAGGAGTTAAAAAATCAACTGAAATAGAATTTTGGAAAATGGTTTATACACCCTACTTTATCACCTTAGGGTGCGTTGGTGTTATTTTTTAAAAACAAGGATGAATCAATATGGATTTGTATCAATTATTGGGATATCAAAAAGATCGCCATAAAGAAAAAGCATCCCATTACAATGATTGACGCCTTATTTTATCAACTATGTGGAGATCAGTAATTCTCCAAGGTGTAAATTCACGATGGATATCGTCAACATAAGGTGAAGAAAGAATATGTTCATAATACTACTTTCTATACAATGTATGGGCACTATGAGTTAATTTTGATTTCCTTAAGATGTACAAACTCCAATGAAATCCTCATGTATTTGATGAATATAATCTTTAAAGACTACCTTGAAAAAAAATTAGTTTTTTCTGATACTCTTAGTTACTACAACACAAATGATTAACATGAGGAGAATCTAAGGACTATGCTGGTGATATTAAGGAAGGATAAAATGTCTGCTATGTTTAGAATGTTTGAAATTTTAATGGAGAATGTTCCATTTTTGGGGAACATAATCACAAGTGAGGTAATTTCAATGGACCCTTCACAGTAAAATGAAGTTGATGAATACACCAGACCCAACTGTATCAAAGAGATCCATATATTTCACGGCCTAGCATGGTACTACCGATGTTTTGTGAGTAATTTTTCATAATTTTCTAGCTCATTAACTAAGTTAACGTGTAATGGGGTAATGTATGTATGGATAGATGAATGTGAGTAAAAATTTGAGAATCTCATGAAGAGGTTAATCACTAATCCTATGCTCACACTACCAACAAGTGGATAAGGTTTTGTAAGGTACAATGGTAATCCAAAGAAAAAATTGGGATGCATACTTATGCATAATGATAAAACGATAGGTTATGCATCATTACAGTTGAAGATCCATGAGAAGTACAACACGATTCATGATATAAAAATAGTTGACGTTAGATTTTCTTTGTGATTTGGATACACTACCTATATGGTAAAAATTTCAATATATATACTGATCATAAGATTAAAAAGTATATATTAACATAAAATGAAATTAACATGAGTAAATAAAGATGGTTAGAGATAATCAATGACTAATATTTCTCTATCAATTACCATCTTAAAAAGTAATACAAGGTAGTTGAAACTCATAGAAGAAAATAACTTCCCACTTTATCTGTGTTGTGGATTGAGAAAGATTGTATATTATTATATATGCAATAGATGAATTTAGAAATTATAACAAGAGGGAATTAATACTATCATTCAAAAATTATTTCAAAACCGCATATCCAAGAAAAGATCAATGAGGCACAAAGGGGTGATTTGGAGCTACAAATGATGGTGAAATTAGTAATGGAAGGGAAGATATTTTTTCCCTACATTGATGATAATTGTGTGATTTAGTTAGGAGAAAGGATTTGTGTTCCTACATAACCTGAGATAAATATAGAGCTGCGGGGTAATTTTTATAGCTCATATTTCTCTATCCATACTAGAAGTAAAAAAGATATATAGTGATATTCAAGAGAACATATGGTGGGACTACATGAAGAAATATATTTTGTATTAAATCTCAAGGTTCTTGGTAAGATAGAATGTTAAATAAGAGTGAAAAAATTCCATTGTGATGATGCAACCACTGCCTATACACATGTGGAAATAATAAAATGTAATTATGGACATTGTCACTAGAATCATGGATTAATCCATAGGAAATAATTTGATATGGTTTATAGTGGATCGAATCACCAAGAGTACCCACTTTATCAAAATTCAATAGGATTCCTCACTTGAAAATATTTACACGATATCTGTCAAGGATGTGGAGAGGTTAATGGGGTTCCACTATCAATAATCCCTAATTATGATCCAAGGATGGTATCTAAAGTTTTGGGAATTATTCCACATTTTTTGTGTACTGGATTCAATTTTAGAAAATTTTATCACCCCCAAATTGATTACCAATCTTAAAGGACTATTCGGATGCACAAATACATGACAAGAGCCTACATAATAGAATTCAAAGGTTGGTGGGACCAACATCTACCATTGGTTATGTTCTAATATAACAATAGCTTCCACTCAAGTATTCATATGGCCTCATATAAAGCACTATATTGTAAGAGAAGTAGAACACTGCATATTTGGGATGTAGTGGGAAAATGAATGATATTTAGACTTGATCTTGTCCAAAAGATGACTGAGAAGGTTCAATACATAGAAAGACATTTAAAATCTACTCAGAGCTGGAAAAGGAGTTATGTTGACAACTATTAAAGGGGTTTAGAGTTCGATGTGGGATAAATTTTTTCCCTTCAAATGTCACCGTGGAAGAGAATAGTGTGCTTTGGAAGGAATGGGTGGCATACCTTAAGGTATATTATCCACTTTGATATCATTGATGATGTATAATTAGTGGCCTATCGGCTTCCACTTCCACATAGTGTGGATCAAGTTCATGATTTGTTCCATTTTTAACTCTTAAGGATGTACATACTTGATCCGCCACATGTACTAAATACATAGGTGGTTCGAATAGGGAATGAACTCTCATATTATTAAAATAGATTAAAAATCATGTACAATAGAGACAATTTCCTATGAAACAAGTCAACTAACCCTGTTAATGTGTTGTGGAGGAACCATAAGTATGAAGAGGTGACATGGGAACTAGAGGAAACAATGAACCAGAAGTTCCCTCATCTATTCTCAACCGAAAATATGAGTTGAAATTTATGGAAAAAAGTTATAAAATGGGTAATAATGTAATGAAATTTTTTTTATTAGTAATATTTGTTTCCTAAAAATTTATGTTTCATTATATTATATAATGTTATACAGATGAAAAATATTGAGAAATGAAACAAAACATTATTTCATTATTAAATACCGTTACAATAATCCAAAAAAACCTATTAAAATTTAAAACATTACAACTAATCAAAAAATATAAAATAGAAAATCTAAAATTAGAAAATATGGATTGTCCCATTCTTTAAAAATAATCTCCCCAAATACCAAAACTATAGAAAAGAAAAAAAAAATTATGAGAACAAAAAACATTATATAAAATGGGAATAAAGAACCTTGAGAGTGATTGAGTTGAATAATGAATGAAGGAAAATTGAAATATTTATAAGAGCTAATGTGACCATTTTAATAGTAATGTGACTGTCAGAATAGCAACCCGACTATTGGGAATAGTAACATTACCATTGGAATAGTAATTTTAACTCAAAATAACAAATTATGATATAAATAATAATATAACTATTAAATTAATTAAAATACCAAAATTATTAATCTAATAAATAAATATAATGGTTAAATTACTCAATGAAAATATAATCACATTTTTTAATAAGCTTTATTTTAGTTTATTTCGTAAAAATCCAAATTTTTTATTAAAAAATAAAATTTCATATTATTGAAATTTTTGTGATAAAATTAATCTCATTTTTGAAACTGTCACATAAAAATATTCCTAGGATTATTTTTTTGTCGTTTTATAAAATACATCAATCTTTGAATGAATAGTACAAATACAGTTCTTCGTATAACCAGTGTATCTTAAATTACAACATTCATTATGTAATAATGAAATAACCATTTACAGAAATTTAGATTCTACCGGGATATATATTTTTTCACAAATTATTTATTAAAATATGTTAAACATAATTTTTTAACCTAAAAATTAATTTCCAATGCCTAAAAATTTAAAGTATTATATTAAAAAATTATTTTCTCATTTCTTTCATCGTTCCTTTTTAGTAAACTATTGAATTCAAACTATAAACATAACCAAAGTCTAAAAATCATTTATTTATTTGAAATATGGTTTAGAATTTCAAATGAATAACTATTTAAAGTATTACCATTGATATAATATTCCAGTCAATATTGTATTCTAAAACTACCCCTCTCCTCATGTATAAATAACACTTCTGACTTCCCTTGGAAAACCCCTCCTAAAACCAATTCCAAAGCCCAATATCTACAAAATTACTCCCAATAAATCCTCTTAAAGTAATTAGGGACACATTGGTACAATCCAACTGTACTAATCAATGGATTTATTATGGCTTACAAGAGAAGCTGCCCTGGGAGAGAGTAAGTCTTTGTTGACTCTTCCCTCTTTTCTACTTATCTTTATTAATTTTCTAAATTACATTCAAAACCATATAATAATAAAATAATTATGATGTAATTTTAAATTATATTAATGATTTTAATCTATTTTCGTTATCTTATTTATGAAAAATATAAATGTCATACATTACATTATCACCATCTCGACAACATCATATTAATGGTTGTTAACCACCTACTGATAAATTTACAAGAAAATTATTACAAACACCACAATGGATATATAGAATTAAATATATATATATATAATATATAAAAATGTAATTTAATTTATTAAATTATTTTTTATTAAATTATACATTTATATAAATTAATTTGAATGAAAATATAGAAATCAAAGAGAAACAAAAAATTATCAAGAATAACATGATTTTAAAAGTCTTCAATTTCATCATCGGAAATTAAGAAATATAATAAAATTATTATAATTGATAAATATTTGTATAAATTACAATAATTAACTTCATATTAAATTTTTTAAAAAATAAATGTTTATTATTTAATAGATTTAGAAGTGATGAAATAAAGTGGGAATCAATGTAAGAGGATTCTTGAACCCAACACATTTTCTTTCGGTTGTCACTATTTTATGAAATATATGGTATACATAATCCTATAATGTTCCTAAAATATCATTTCATTATTATTCGCTTTTCCTTTATGGTTATAAATTTTTTCTATATTATATTTAAACAAATACAAATATTTTCCAAAAAAATATTCTTTCCAAAACACATCTTTGACTTCACTAGAGTTGTTTCTTCTTTTCTCGGGAAAGATTATTCTTGTACCAAATATGTTTTTTAATTTTTTTCATCTTGGAACCCAATTTTTTTCCTGAGATCATTATTGATTAAATACTTATGGAACCCATTTCTTTACATGGGTTCATTCAAGATGGTATGTGTAATATGTTCTGTGTGACATGCATGATTATGTAAATATTAAGATGTGATGGGTGGGATTGGAATTATATATCCCACCAATGCATTGGGTAATGTGTTGTATCTCATGAGATAATTTTTATTATGCATGAAGATGATTCTATTTTTTTCACAAAATTATGTCATGATTGTGAACATATGCTATGCATTATCATGATTCCAACTTTGTTCACAACTATTTGTTGTAGTTAACCATTATGACATGATGTTTCATTTTTATGCATTTCCACATTCGATGTCGTTATCACATGTTTATATCATTATTTTTATGCTGATCTAAATATTATGATTTGATGATTATTATTATTATTAACAATTTAACATTGATTAATGTTCTTTATTCATCCTCTTATTGGTATTTTAGCTCACCCCATTCATTGATAACTATCCTATGATGGTTAAATGTACTATAGAGAACACAGGGTCCACATAGAAGATATATAAGAAGGAATTAAATAATATTTTTGTTTTATTATGTACATGTAATGTATGCTCCTAATTTTCCAAATACACGAAACTACTGGATCTTAGATTTCTAATGCTATTATATATTTTATCTTTAAAATGATGTAATATTCATGTTAGAAAAATTATGGTCTCTATATTTCTCCCTTGTTTGGTAGGTTAATAGTATGTACAAATTTAACATGCGAATGTATGATCGATAAGGAACGTTGGTGTGCCTAGTACTCTGAACACACATATTTGGAGGATTTGGAATATTTATTAGCTTGATAAATCATAAAGGATCCCATTGAAGGCAATTCATTTCATGAGAGAGGTTGATTCTAAGAGTAATTTTTATAGTTCATGGAGTGGCCAAGGTGAGTAAGAACACTATGCAGAAGTGGGTTACCATGGCTCAAATTTGTCCTATATTTTTTTATATACGGAATGACGGTCTGTAAATACTCCATCTAAAGATGGTCTAGGTAATATTGGTCCAAAAAGGAATTTTGGTACACAGATGACCATACATGATGATTTTTTATTATGTGGATGTGTTATCATGAGAGGTTTCCCATTGTGGGTGGTCGAGTGAGTTACTATTCATACTTTGTGACATGCAAGGAATGATTACCTATTGAAATTTCTTTATCAAACTATTTATATTTATTTCTTTTCCCCTTATCTCCATAACAATTTTCTCTATCCCTATGTGGGGTTTTATTGGGGAATGGATTTAACCAGATTCTCTGGTTAACCATACGAAATTAAAAATGGTTCCCATGATGGTTTTTTCTTTTTAGTCGGCATGAAGATAACTCCTCACCCTGAAAATAAAAAATCATTTATGGGGCGGTGGAGAGGACACCTCAGACCACAAACTAAAATTAATTTGTGGGTGTCCTAAAAAATATACTTATCCAATAAACAAAATATCATTCTCGAGATTCCAAAAAGGGATTCCATAGCCCAAAAAAATAATTTGTGTATGTTCTATATAGGGAGCTATGAAGAGATGAGACTCGCATAGTGGGGTGCTATTCCAAAGAGAGGATTCATTGGATTTCTATACATTAACCATTTCAATATTCATGAAATGGATTTATTGATTTATTTGGGCCTATCAGAATTCATAACATATTTCTAATCATACTTGTGGGCTTTTTCAGATCCTACAAAGAACGTGATCAGGATTTGGATGGAACTATAGGTTAAATCCCCATATATACTTCTGATTTAATGAATGACACTTCACTTGGTGATAAATATTTTTTTATGTATTGGGAGATGATTTAGTTGATTTTGATTTGGGGAATGAACCTTTAATTGTTCTTTTGATGGATAATAATCCACCAATTATTGGTAATAATCATATATTAATGGCTTTATTAGTTGAATAAATACCGCTTGTATAATGTTTTGATTGGGATTTCTTTACATCAACTACTAAATTCCAAGAAATTATAGGAAAATATATTAATAGACTAATAAAACTATATATATTGGGTAGGAGATTGAAAGTAAAAGTTTTTTTTTTGAAAACATTTTAAATAAATAACACATAGGGATATATTTTTCATTTTTAGTTGATGAGTACAAAATGGAATAATATATGTTTTGATGTGACAAATACGGGCCAACGTATAAAATTCAAATGAGTGAAATATATGATAAGAAACGTCATGTAGTAGGTTTTCTGGATTGTAAGGCCCAGATTCATCTACACATCCAAGCATGTTACGAGATCACTCATCACTTGATGTGGGGATTATATGGACAATTATTGTAGAGATGATATGAACATGTCATGAAATTCCTATGTCCATTGTATATGAATGAATAAAATAGATAAACAAATAAAATATATCCACTGATAAGGATAGAAATGTAAAAAAAAGGTTATTATGAATGTGTATGTTGACGAGGATGAATCATATGAAATGATATCATATTTAATTGTCTTTTTACCACTCGAAAATTTGGTAATTTATAATTTGGACACTATTGAGTGTGAAACCAAATATCATTGAGCTAATAAAAAAAATGTGATGTTCCAAAGTCTGTTTTGGTCATTTAGTATATGAATTTATGCTTTTCTATATTGTAAAAAATTCATTCAAGATATTTAAACATTTATTTATTGAAATATTACTATTGTTTTAATTATTAATTCCACACAAAATGTAAATCATGCACTATTAACACATTCATTTTACATTATTAAAATGGAGAGTTTTGAATCATGTAGTTTGTTTTTGGCTTGTACATGAATTCATGTCACACATACTGAGGGAGTATGTTTTATATCTAGTCACAATCAAACTATAATAGAGGAAATTAATAGTGAGAGAGAATCATGGTGAGAACTAAATTCTTATCATTGATATTTAATTATATATATTTCTAGTAATGTACACAATAATTTCATATAAGAGCAAATAAATTAGGAGATCAATATACTGGATATGTTTTCTTAAGATTTTAATTTTTGGAGAAAAAATAATATCCTTTTAAATACATTGTTCACTTTTAGTTTCTATATAAAATCCACAAAAATGACATTTCAATCAACAACATGGTGAAAAATGAAGGTCTAATGAAGACATGTATGATTATATGATATGGATTTCAAAGGATAAAGACTCATTATTATTTGATGGTCATGGAGGATATGGATATATGAGAATTAGCATTACGGAGTCTATAAATGGATTATACAAGGGTATATGAAAACTATAGATCATTGGGTTAGTACAAGAGAAATTTTATAGTTAAGTGAAGTACTTTGTTGAATGGTCCCAGTAGGGAAATCATAGGATATAAAATAGAGTTATTTTTTCACAAAATTTCATAATTAACATAGATCAAATACTACAGGATGCATTACCTCTACATGTTTTAACCATTTTTTAGTTAGGGAACCACATTAAAGTAAAATAGTTCAATGTACTAGTCACATGAAATAGTGGTCGGGTACTTGTGGTAATATTGGAAAAAAGGTAATGTGATTGTGGTATTTCCCCAGCATTGACATATCCTTTTTAAAAGGATGTTAAGGATATTTCATCAATAAAAATATCATGGGAACTTATGTTTACCTATTGTATCATTTTAACACTTTGGTTGAATATTTTAGAGCACCTTGTATTCTTGTTGGTGACTTAAGTACGATTACATTACCTCTTGATTAGAAAATTTCGGCCTCTAATATCAATAGGTTTCATATTCTGATTTTTTTCATTTACAGATTTTTTTTCTTTCTAATTTTCCTTAAATCTATGGCTTTTACCTTTCGAGGCTAAATTGGAAATAATTTTTTGAAATTTCAATCATTTACCATAGCTACTCATCCTCCGTCATTGGTGCTTAATCTTACCAAGTTGTTCCCTTGGGGAAAACCAAAGTGTACGTATAATATAAATGTGATGGATTGGGTTCAACAACATAGATTAGTACTATTATTAAACATTTTCACATAGAATGGAATACTCATAAAATATGTGTTTTCAATTGGGTATTAAAAATTAGAAATCCATGTTTATTTTGAAAATTTTCTATTACCTCAAATTTAACTAAATGAAAAATTATTTAAAAAAATATTTCATGATAAAATATTTAAATGATTAATTTTTTCCATTAGTTTTTTTCTATTTTATATTCTTTTTCTTAATCTTTCTATTATGTGTTGTAAAAAATATGACTATCATTACAAGCCCTTTGGGCTAGTCCTACAACCACACTAGGGGGATCCGGAGGTCTACCCCCATGGGAGGTGTATCCCTTGAGTCCCATATAGAGGATATGACATTCATAGTGTAAGCTTTTAGCATGTGGGTCGGTGTAAAATTTCCTTAAAGCATGCCCTCTTGCGCATATATGGGTTGGGTAGCCTGTTGGGCCGGTAGACCTGTGGGTGTGTGTGTGTGTATGTGTTTGTGTGTGTGTGTGTGTGTGTGTTCTTTTTTAAATTTTACCAAGGATACTCATCTACTGTATGATATACTTCTCAATAGACTGTTCACCAAAATGATGTGGGAATATATATTAAAATTCACTTTTTCCTTTCCTTTTAAAACATGCACAGTTATGATGATCTACTCAACCGACATATCTTCATAATCTTAACCACCCATTATGACTTTATTATCCCATGTTATCATGTTTCTAAATATCTTGCATCATTTTTTCAATTTTCATTCTTCTTCATTTCATGTCTTATTATACTCAAGTAAAGCAGTATTCTCCAACTAACCAAAATTTTCAACACAGATTTCTTTCATCTTTTAATCTTCATCAAGCTCTCATAGTACTCATTTTTAATTGGGTTTCAATACTAGTTAAAATTTTGTTATACTATCCTCATTGAAATTTTAATAGTATGTTTATCCTCTTATTTCAGTTATTCTTTTGGTTTGAAGTATTCTCTATTTGTTTCTCAACGAGTTTCCATTAGAAAATAACAACAGTGGGTGATTCAAGTCATCATTTGTAAATACCAATGCAGAGTGAGGCATGCCTCCATAGAAAAATACTAATGGTGATTCATGAGTCACCATTGGAACCTAATGGGGGGTTAGTAATCCACATCCAAACATCAACTGTGTGTCATATTACTCATTGTTGGTCTTAAATGGTGGTTATTTTTTACCCACTTGTTGTGTTTCCCTTACTATATAGTCTCATCAAGAGATATTTATTATCCAGATTTTTATGTTTCTATTCATTGGGTATTATTTCTTCTGATTGTACAATGAATCTGTGGGAACTTCATCAAATCTCTAATAGGATATCTCTCCTCTTCTATCGTGTGCATTAAACTATTTCTTTTTTATTTAAGGTTGTGTTATTTTATTTTATTATTCTCATCAGAATAATTGTTCTTTCTTTCTTCATATATGATTTCTATATGGTTTGGAATTATTTTTCAATGATCCACCATTGGGAACTTCTAATAGTAGGTCATGATCCACCATTGGCTTTATGGAATGGGAGTCAAGAGTCACCATTGGAACTCAAACGGAAGCAATATTTTTATTGATTCCTAAGAATACCAAGATTATACTATATCTTGGAATAAATTTTATTCTAGATATATATTTTATTTTTTCTTGTAATATGAATGGTATCTTATTCTTTGTTAATACAGCATTAGACATTTCCAAATTGTAGGTTATGATCTACTACTATCTATTTTCCAGGGTAGGTCATGACCCACTATTCCTTATTTTTTAGGGGCATCTAAATGAGACATCATTAGTTAAAAAAATCAAAAAAAATTATCTCTTGTTTTTCATTAATGTTGTTAAAATAAATTACCTTTTTAAATGTATTATTATTTTATATGGAAATATTATTACAATAGTGCATGAAAATTAATTGAACAATTATTTTATATTTAATTGTTCACGTAGAGTGATAAAAAAACAATGCTACACTTTTACAATAATAATATGACATTAAAATATATAAGAATATATATTTAATTCATTTTTTAAAAAAAATATTTTTTGGTGTTTTTATATTAAAAATATGAAATGGTTCATTTTAATATTTCATCTTGAAATATAAATCCATATTGTATTTTTTGAGCATACCTTTAACAAAATAAGGTAACTGTCATATTATTATATTTTTATACACTGAAAAGTTTCATGAAGATACTGGATACATATACACTCCTAAAGGATTTTAATTTAATGATACGGGGGGTCTCTTCAAGGATAAATAACATATACCAGTGCTGATCATTTGGGGATATTTTTATGAGAAATTTTAGGTTTCTCCGAATCGATTAGGAAACAACATAGATTTATGTTGTTATATTATGATCATTTAATTTATTCATAAATTTCATCTTCCACCACGTTAGTAATCAAGGAACTCAAGATGTACTAAATTTCTGTGTCATCTGCTCAATTGTTTTTTAATTGTTTTTGTGATTTCTCTATTGTAGTTCTCCTGGTCATCTATGTGTCCTCAAGAATTTGTTTTATTCTTTTCACATCAAAAACCTGTCATTGGGTTATTCCTGCCATTCCAAAGGATGTTAGTATTGTTCCTCCCAAACAAAAGAAATGTATGTTGTGACTTCTTTAAAAGTCATGGATTATACCACCATGTTTGAAAAATGTATATTTCATTTCTGTATAATCGGGTCGTTACTCCCTTTAAAAAGTGAGGATTTATTTAATACTTGTATCATAAATGTATAGAGTGTATTTGAAAGAGGACTGCCATATTGGGTTCCTAAACCTCTATAAAAACATAGCGTGTTTTGTATTTATATCTCCACTTCATTTTTAACAATTTTCTATGTTTTTTAAATTAGTATTTGGTTTTAAAATTTCAAACCGGAAAATTCAACCCCCACCCCCACCCCTCTAGTCTCTACTCCTATACTAAAAGACATAACTATTGGTATAAGAGCATGGTGAGCATGGATCTTTTTTAAAGGATTTGGTTTTAATTGTTTCATTATCTATTTTTGAAATAACAATTATCCTAGAATTAAAAGTCTAAGGAATAGATCCGCTACATTGTTATGGAAATTTTGGAATTTGAGATGTTGAATCCCATCAGACCACCTAACTTCAATGGAAGTGATTATATTTACAGAAGGATGTAATGGAAGAATTTATTATAAATATAGGTCTTGGTTATTTGGATAACATTTCATAACCATATAAACTACCTAATTTAGATTTAGAAACTCTCACTATTAATGACTCTACAAAATGCATTTTAAATTACAAAGTTATGAATTACTTATACTATTTTGTTAGTAGAAATATATTTTTTTCATATTTATACTATAAAACTGCTTCTGAAATCTGGAGGACATTAAAATTCACACATCATGGAACTGAGAAGTTATAGAGAACCAATCTAGGTGTTCACAGAGCTATGTTTCAAGAATTCAGAATGAATGATCAAGAGATTATAAATGATATGCACAATAAATTAACAAAAATATTCAATAGTATGATTTCACTCAAATAGAAAATGATGAATGAAGATAAAATTGAAATATTACATCAAGATCTCCCCAATATATGGCATTCAAAGAAAATGTTTACTGAATAATGTAAGTATTTCACTGAATATTCGATGGAAGATTTGATAGGATCATTTCTTTAATACGAGCTTGAAATAAACCATGAAAATGTTGATGACCATGATAAATGGAAAGGTATATCATTTAAATAAAATAAAAATGTTATTTATAATTCATCTAATTTTGAGTTATATAAAATTAATAAGGATAAAATTTTAAATTTTGTTAATAGAGTTTACATGTACATGAAGAGTAAGAGAGGCTTTAAGAAGAATCCCTTAAGAGATCATCAAAAGGATGATATAAAGGGTAGTAATAAAATAAAAAATATTAAATGTGTTATTTTTAATTAAAAATATATTAGTGTAGGAAAAGGGGAATATAAAATCTGAATTTCCCAATTTAAAATGAGAATTAAAATATAAGAAATATAAGAAGAAACAAATAAATGCATATCATGCAGGGAAGATTTATACAGGAGAGTTATTCTCTATTATTGATGGTTCTAAATGTGAAATGTAATATACCAATCTATGTTTGATTCCTAAAACTATAAATGTGGTACACAATAATTATAATTATATTTCTTTTTATTAATTTATATTGAAAATAAAATTAATTAATTTACTAGTCAAAATATAAAAATTCAATGTGATATATTGAGAATGGATGAACTGTATAAGGAACTAAAAAGATAAAATAAAAAGACTAAAGAATAATATAATTAAATGAATGATTCTATTTTATGTAATAGAGAAGAGAAAAATTTTCGATATTCTAAACTATTAAAATTTAATGATGAGAATATGAGAAAAAATATTTCATCTCAAAAATCGACGAAGATCAACACAGATGATTTAAATTAGTCTGTGATGATTTTGATAAAATTGATAAGGTATGTGATAATATTAGACATGAATATATTAAAATTAAAAAAAATTAGATCATGTTCAAATATGAAAATATGTGATGATATAGAACATAATAAAAAAGAGAATGAAAATCTTAAAAAGAAAATTACAAGATTAAACAAAACCTTGTATATTTTGGTTCAAGGAGAAGAGAAAATATATAATTAATGGATATGAAAAAATCCAAAAATTATTACACAATTTGTGGATATAATAAGTAGGTACCTAAGATGTATAGAACTTTTTTTGTTAAAGTCAAAAATGGGGATATTTCAAATGCTACTTACATTAGATGTAACATGAATATTAATTATGGAAAATAAATTACAATATATTTTATTTAGTCTTTAGGCTATAATAATACATTCAATTCAAAAAATATATCTTCAAGATTACAATAAAATAAATGTCTCAAATCAATATGGTTTCCTAATACTTCTTCTAATAATTCATTTGGAACAAAACTAGTATGGTTTCCAAAATTCCATCATTTTGAATTGTTTTGTTAAAAGCTTACCTAATAAGTTATAAGGCAAGATGGTATATGTAAAGCATGGGTTCCAAAAGTATGTTATTCAAATAATATCAGACCTAAAATGATCACCATTCTTATATGTGTTTTATTAAGCAACATGCATATTATCTACTATAATATAATTTCATATCTTGGCATAAAATATATCATATATCTTTTTAAAAATCATTTTATTTCTAATTCAAAAAATGTGAATTAGAAACTATCTATTTTTACTTTACCAAGTAATGTTTTTATATTTTACATAGTTGAAACATCAGTTATAAATAATATTTTTATATGTTTACCATTATTTAAATATTCTTTATCATTATTGATTAATATTTCTTTAAATATATTTTAATTTAGGGGGCGTTACCCTTTGTCTGTTAATTGAAATAATATACTACAATTAATATTTTAAATAAGTGTATAAGCAATTATGTTATATAAATTTAAATTTACTTAGTCTATTTCAAATAATTTTTCTACAACTGAAATAGGGAATTCATTTATACACTTCTAAATAAAATAAGTGTTTTTTAATTTAGTTTTTGTTAATTCTTCATTGAAATCTCTTTGGAATTTTGAATTTTATTTAATAATAAATTTACTCTAAAATTGATTTAAATTTTCATAATTAAATTTTAATAGTTTATTTTTTTTATGCTTAAACTCAGGGGGTTTTGAAAACCATTGAATAAAAAACTATTCATTTCCATTTGAATAATATTATTTTATTTATATATTCATGTAAATTGGTTTTATTTGTTCATTTAATGTAATAATTATTATAATATGATAGTGGTTAAACATAATGTAAAATATGTTTTAATTTTTTATTGTGTAAATTTTCTGTAATTCATTATTATTTTCTACACTAATTAAATGATAATTAGTTCATACTGCTAAAATTTCTGGTTAAATTATTACATTGTATTAATTATTTATTTATTGTAAATAAGGGCGAGGTCTGCATAGAATTTGTTCGTACTAAGAAAAAATGAGATGATATTTTCACTTAGCACTTATATTATGTTAAATTTATGAAAATAAAATTTGAATTGGGTATGTTGGAAGCTTAACATATTCTTAGAATAATTAATTTTTTAATAAATCTATTCTATATTTTTAAATGTGTTCTATAATTTAATGTTCTTTTTTCTATTTTTATTACTTTTAATTAGATAACACTATCTACGTGAATAGTAAAACTCTATATTAATCTTATGATAATTCATTTCTCTATTTCCTTTTGAGTATTTTTTTTTAATTAAAAATGAAAATGGTTTAATGAATTATTTCAAATGCACATTTTGATAAATTTTAAAATGGGGGGGAAGGATTTTTTTCATATATTGAATAAATGATTTGAAAAGATGATTGAAAATTTAATAAATATTTTTTTAATATACAAAAGGTGGAGATTATTTTTAATTTGGTATTAACACTTATTGACCTGTCTTTTTTTAATAAATTACATTCAAATGACGTTTTTTAAAATTCAAATTTTTTCAGAAATATTATTTCTCATTAACATTTTTTAAGGATTTATTTTTATCATAGGTTATTTTCTATTCTATAAATTTTTTCTTTTTTTATGTGTTATATAAAATATGGCTACACAAGCCATTTGTCCTTGTCATACTACCACATTTAGGGGGACCCGTAGGTCAACCGATGTTGGAGGTATAGCCCTTGAGACTCACATAGAGGATGGGTTAATAAAAGTGCATTATTTTCTCTTGGGGAATCATGTATAATTCCCTAAAATCATGCTTGTAAGTGCATAGATGGGATAGGTCACCCCTTGGTCCCCTAGGCCGATGTGTGTGTGTGTGTGTGTGTGTCTGTATGAGTGTCTATGTGTCTATTTGTGTGTGTGTGCGTTGTGTTTTAATTTGGACCAAGGATTAGTGCATGTTGTACAGTATACCACTCCATTGACCATTCTTCAAACAGATGTGAGACAATGTTTTAATCCTTAATGATCATATTAATTTTAAAACCTAGGAATGTTATAATGATCTACTCAACCAGTAGATCTATCTGATCTCAGCCACATGTTTCTCCTAGATTATCTCATGCACTCTTGTTTTGAACTACTGTTCAATATTCTGTGTGATTTTCAGTATTCTTCTTCATGTGTCCCATCGTACTCAAGTAAACACATATTATTCATCTCAAAAAATTTATTCAGAGGAAATTGTTTCATTATTAAAAATTCATTCATCTCTTGCACTTTTCATTTATTTTAATGTTATAGTACTAGTTCAAATTTTATTCCCCTATCCCCATTCGAGTTATAACAGTAACTTCGTATACTTATTTGGGTTATTATTCTTGTTTTAAGTCTTATTTGTTTATTTCATGATTATTCATCATTGGAGAATGCCAACGATGGGTTATTTGAGTCACCATAGGAAAAAAACAATGTTGGGTGAGACGATTCCCCATTGGAAAATACCAACAGTGAGTCATGATTCACCATTCAAACCTAATGGTGGGTTAGTGACCCACAACAAAACAAAAAAATGGGTCATATTACTCCCTATTGGACATTAATAGTGTGTTATTTTATTTATCCACCAGTTGTGTTTCCTTTTCTATACAGATTCTCCTCATGAGATTTTTCTTCTTCACATTATTTTCTTCTTGTTCACTAGGTATTATTTCTTCCTATTATACAGTAACATGACAGGAGCTTCTTTAAATATATAACTAGAGAACTCCCCTATTTTATTTAGTGTAGTGATCTATTTCTTTTTTGTTTAAGTTATTTTATTTTTTTCTTATTTGTATCATAATAATTCCTCATTTTTTCTTAATATGTAATTTCTCTTTTATTTTGAAATATTTTTCAGTGATCCACATTTTAAAATTTCTAATTGTAGGTCATGATTCATCTTAGTCTTTATTCAATGGTGATTCATGAGTCATCTTTTGACTTCCAATGAAAGATAAATTTTTATTTATTCTTATAAAGAATTTTATTGTACTGTATTTGGATTAAATTTTTTCTTAGCTATCTCTTTTATTTTTTCACTAATTTGGAACAATAGCTTAATATCTTTTATGCCTCCATCGGATAATTCGAATGGCAGTTCGTGAGCCTCCACTCTCTATTTTTCTTATTTGGTTAGGACCCAGCATTCAGTTTTTTTAGTCGTAGCTAAATGAGCCGTCTCTAGTTAAAAAAAATTCAAAAAATTTTATTTATTATTCTTAATTAATGTTGTTAAAATAAATTTTTTTCATAAATGGTTTCATTTTTTATGTTGACTTATTATTGCAACAATTAATAAAAATTAATTGTTCCATTATCTTATATTCACTTGTTCATGGAAAATGATATTCATATGATTCTCTTCTTTTACAAAAATCGATTGTCTTTATAATATAGAATATTATATTTTTATTTAAATTGATTTGTAAATTTTATTTGTTTAGAAGTTTTATATTTAAGAGATTAAAAGTTTATTTTTAATATTTCATATTGAAATATAATGCCCTATTTGTGGTTTTTTTCAGCACAGTTTTTACAAAATAATGTAATGGTCGTAATATTATATTTTTATACACTAATATGTTTTATGAAGATATTGGATACAAATATTATCCAAATGAATTTTTCTTTAGTGATCATGGATATATATTCAAGGATAAATAACATATACCAGTGTAGATCATTCTTGGAAAATATGATCAGACAATTTCTACTACTCCAAATTGATCAATAAACATCTTCAACTTCTGTTGTTCTATTTTCATCACTAAAGATATTCATCACTTTCATATTCCACTAATGAAGTGATCAAAGAACTCAATCTACAAAATATTTATACATCATCTTCTCAGTTGTTTTTTTATATGTCTATGTTATTTTTTCAGTCTAATTCTTCTAATCATTTTTTCATGTATAGTTTATTTTATAATTTTCCCATCTGAAATTTGACCTCGTGTTTTTCCTCCCATCCATAAGTAATTGCAAGTTGATCCTCCAAAAAATTGATGGTATTATTTTACTCCTTGAAAAGTCAGGGGATATACCCGTAGTTGTGAAAATGGAATATTTCATTTGTGTGTAACTGGGTTATGAATACCTTTAAAAATTATAGATCTTGTTAATACCAATGTCCTCATAGAATAAAGCAGATTTATTAGGGGACTATAAACTTGGTGATCTAAATTTCTATAAAAACAAAACATGTTATTTTTTTAAATGTTTTATGCATTTTTAATATTTTTATAACTTTGATAAATTTTTATTTGTTTTTAATAATTCAAAAAGGACTATTCAACCCCACCCCCCCTCTAGTCACTACTATCATACCAATGGACCTAACAAGATGACCCAAAGTTGTAGGATGAAGCTCCACTTCACGTCATTCTTGGTCAATGTTTCTTATTATATCATGAATTCGTATCTTTTTAAATAACTAGAATTTTTCATTAATGGATCTATTTATTTCTTGAATGTTTCAGTATTTTATTTTCTCATATATACTCATTTTCATTTATGTTTTCAATAATAAATAATTTTTTCATATTTAAACTATTAAAAAATTAAACACATAGAATTATTTAGAAATAAATTTAACATTATTATAGATTATTAAAACAAAAAATAATGGGATAAACCAACAACATCAGTCACAAATATTTTTATTCCTCATTTTTCATCAAAATGATTAATTATGAATGTAAATTGTTTACATAGTTTTGATACTTATAGTTTTTTTAAAAATATTTTTCAAATTTTAATTAATTTTCAATTAAAAGTAATGATGATATCAAATTTGTGGATGGTGGGACCTTTATTTATCACATTCTAGGATAAGTAGGTCTCTTGGCTTATTTTAGAGGGTTTTCCAGTACCTACATTGAATGTATGGAGATCTCACCATATCCATCATGTTACACTTCCTCCTTCGATCACCCCTAATCAATGTAGTGTTATATTCTATGGTATAGTGATCTTCAACTTCACATTAATTAACCCTCATCTCATTTCCACACTTATTAAGAGATAAAGGCTAGATCCTGATACATTTCTTGTTTCTGAGAGATATAGGAATATTACAATTTAGGATTTCTCCATTATATAAGGCCTCCTCATCGATGGTGCAACTATGATAGCACTAGTTGGTATAGATTAGTTTGATATCACTCGTAGACTGCTAGGCATCGTGGTCTGGGATGATGGTAGGTCCATCATTAGGATCTGATTACCTATTCCAGTCCTAGACTAAAAATACACCCATCTAGCTAATGGTTCTAAAAATATCATCATGATAATGTTTCCTTGTGAATATATTCTAAGAAATATTGTCAGTATGATCTTGTTCCCCCATTTGACTACATTTTTTCACCTAATGTAATTACCTTTAACAGAAGACTTAGACTAGATGGAGAGGTATAGAGGGGGGACTTCATGTCTGACATATACATATAGAGTGATACGTAGTGCATGTCACATTGATATGATTCATATTATAGGATGTGTTATTCTTACCCAAATTTGGATATGGGAACACATGCCCCACTTAACTCCACAAGCTTGTGCACCACTACTTACTAATATTATATGGGATTACCCACATTAATGATGGTATGTTTTATCTTCTTAATTATGTGAACATAAAATGTATTGGTTTCTATTATAAAATATAAATATAAAATTGTGATCTATAGGTGGAGGAAAACACATCATTATTCTGATACCTCCAGGCTTGATGTCTATGCTTACAGACATATGATGGACTAACATTGACCAGATATAGTACATGATAATTATTTATATATTAAAAATTATATTTTTTATAGTACATGGTTTAATTTATTAATTGGAAATTAATTTATTTCATTTAATATTTCACATTTCATGGATTCTATATATCAAAGATATCGTCCAATTTCCCGCACCATAATGTGTAGTGATACTTGATATAATCTAATGTTTCAACAAGATGATTCATTTTCATTTTTTTGGGTGGCATCATTTTGTTAGACTGTTGGGGAATATTGGATTATACAATACCATTCCTACACTACCTAATCAGATTTTTTCACTTCATTCCTTGAGGATGTTAGGGATGGGAGATTTCGACTTGAAGCGATATCATGTACCATGTATTGGGATGTGTGAAAGATGACACGAGTCCCAATTATGAGGCATCATTACAGTTTGTATGCATCTATATTTTTATTTATATAATGCATCCATGTATCTATGGTCCCTAGTGAGATATCATGTATGACATGGATTGGGATTTCTTGAGTTGGTAATGATTCTTCATTCCACAGTTGAATAGTTTTTTCATTAACATTAGTTTAAAAAAATAAATTTTTTTACTGGATTCTTGTATACCCCAACTCATTTATTCTTCTAATCTCATAGTGTGTGTAGAGTTTCATCAGACATATTTTTATAGAGTTTTGATAGAGCTAATTCATCCCATGGATGAGAATTATCCTTGGATTTTCTTTGACGCCCTAGGCAATACTATTGCTGTTGAGCCTGATATGGATGTACCATGGGTGATGACCCTATTATAGAAGTAGATGTGGCCCGAGAGGAGCATGTTCATAATGATCATCATGTTTCTCCTCTAGTTCATATTGTATATGATCCCCATCCAAATCCATAGGCACAACCACATATTGAGTCAGTTAGCAAGACAAATTTTTCGGTAGAGATAGACGTCAATTGGCCTATGCTGCAAACATTATTTACCTCTAGTCCGCATATATTTTGATATACATCATCCATATTTGTTACATGTTGGGGAGAGATTCATTTAGTATCCACTATCCATGGAGGTAGGAAATGGAACAGGTGGGAAAACTATTAATCCACCACCTTTCACACAGGATGATGTCGTGGTCAGTGGAGGAATGTTTCATAGTTAATACATAGGAGCTCTATACACCAGATCAAAAACACTAAAACATGGGGCGTGGATGAGATATATATACTCTTGGTTGGGGAATCAAGAAGCACCTAATACATAAAAGTAGATTAGATTGATACATGTTATATGTTTTAAAAATCATTACTTTTACATTATTTTAATACATGTTATTATATAATATTTTTTTGCATAAACAAAAAAATTGATATATTTGGAGATTCATAAAAACCTTTTTTAACAATTATGAAACATTAATATTAGTAACTAAATTAGTAATATAATTATTATTATGTTTTATTTATATTAATACTTCTTTGTGTTATTATCCATAGTATGAATGATAAATAATCAGTTTAAATTTTTCAATAAATATGAATAATGTTATTAATTTGAATTCAATAAATAATAATAATATTCATAATAAATATTATATTATTTATTATATAAGTAATTAATAAATAGTATAACATAATATTTTAAGAATAAAATATTTATTAAGAAGTAAATATTATTTTCAATGCCAATTATTTTATTTAAATTATTATACAATAAATAATACCTATAATACTACTAATTATATTAATAAATAATCAAATTTTATTACTTATTAAAAAATAATAAAATTCTTAACTAATAAATATATTACCTATTACTAAATTACTGGCAATTTTATCAAGAAACATTTAATAAAGATTTATATTTAAAATTTTAAAAATATTAGTTATACTATTAATTAGTTAATTAAATAATAATATTATATTAGTTAATAAAAAATCAAACAATTGATAACTAATAAATATATTACTTACTAATAAATTACTCATTTTTTATTATCAAACAATTCAAAAATATTTAAAAATGATAATTTTAAAATTAATAATAATAATAATAATGTTTATTATATAATTAATTATATAAATAAATTAATAACAATAGAACATAACATATTAAATATATATATATATAATTATTAACTAGTAAATATATTTTTTTATATAAATTATTTTATTTATAATATAAAAAATAATTATAGTTATGGTGATATTTGTTAATTAATTAATTAATAATATATTAATAAATAACAATAATTAATACTATTGATATTTAATGAATATATTACTTATTAATAAATTATATGTATTTATATAATTAAAATTTTAAAAAAATTATAAAAAAAATTTAAATATAACATATTAACTAATGTTGAGAAAAATAATATATATATATATATATATATATATATATATTGGTATCGACTGTGTTCAGGCATATTTGGCGTTGCCCATGAAATGTGAGCCCAATTCACACTTGGGAAAATCCTAAAGTTTTAATATCATTCATGCCTCTAGAGACCCATTTTTTGAAAAAACCTAAACCCTGTCAGATTTTAATTTAATGATAAAAGACCCATTAACAGAACTCCTCCCACAGCCTCTCGTAACAACGAGGTTTTTTACTGATCTTTGTGCCTAAGTCATGAAATATCATTGTGTTAGAATAATTGGATATGGGGATACAATACTAACTCAAGTATTTTATAATTGTTTCCTAAACCCTTGGGATCTATAAACAAACCACCAGACAATGGAAGTGCACCCCCTTATCTAGATTTGACATGTTAATGTATGATGAATTTGATATGTTGATTATTAATGAAACAGGACCATTATATTATAAAATCATTCATTTCATCCCACCCAAATAGAAATATGTGTTGTTCCCTGTTTTCTTTTCTATTCAATGGGAGTGGTGACATGTGGGGGAAATATCACATGCGAACATCATATTGAACACAACACTACCCGGGGTTTTGATCAAACGGATAATTCACTAGCCTATTTCATGGATCTACATCCTGACCATTGATGGGTATTGTGAGATATTTCAAATGTTGTTATTTTCATGTTTCCTTTATGAAGGGTGAGATTTAGTTGTGTATATGAAGATTATGGAATATTAGAATAGGGGTAAAATCGTGATTAAATTATAGGTATTGTAAAATTATATTTATCATAATGGGTGGGGTGTGAATTGCACTTCTTACACCTTATAATAATTGCTCATAATACTTATTAGAAACAACATCACAATGTTTTGTAAAGGACATATTACAAAACTCTAATGAATAGATTCCATAATCTTTATCACAAACCTCAAGATGCCTCAAGGAAGATGGTCGTATACCCTGGAAGTCAAGAGTTTTCCATTTTATTGGGATCTATTCCATCATTCAAATAATACCTATTCATGTTATAAGAATATATACAATTTATACGAATATGTACATGTTATGATATCGTTTTTCAAATTCAATAATCCATCCCATCATCGATTCCTTCTTCATTTTTATATTGTATCTCTAACGACCTTTAAATGAATCTAATTTTGGTTTATGTTAATAGACCAAATTATATTTGTTTTTAAAATATTTCATTCATTAATTACAACAATGGTTGTCTATATTCAATGTTATCCATTATTGTTTAATATAATTTTTCATGGAGTTATCACTTTGGGTAATGGAAAATCTCATCGGAGCATCTCCTTCAAGGATCACAGACATCTTGGCTCCGTTTGAACCATCCTTTCCTTCTTCTGAACCTAGATCCTTTAGGAACATTCTCTTGATGTTGATTTCATCTTCTTTATTCTATCATCTCTTTGGAATACCTGGAATCGTCTTATCTCCCTGATTCTTAGTAAGGGTGAACGGTTTTCCAAATGTGGATTTATCTTCAAAGTAATTTCTTGGGATATAGGCTTATTATCGATGGGAACTGGTTGTGATGTTCGCTTGTGATCAACCCTCATTGGCCTTTTTATAATGCATTGGTGGGTTCTTAGGGACTTTCTCATCTCATGGTTGTGTCCTCTATCTCCAGATTCACCTTCACCATTCAATGCTTCTCCAGGGAGGATTTTATTCTTTAATGGTCTCAATAAGCTCAAAATTGTAGAGATTGTAAGTTCTAAATGAAACATAAAACATGGATTGAACATATAAAAATATGTGAAAAAAATAATAACAAATGATGATGAAAAATAATTTCAAAGTCACAAAATATTATTCATTTAATTCATATCAATTGTAATAATAAATTACAGAAAATAAAAAAAAATATTTTTTGAAATTACATTTGTTTTCAAATATTTTTTATTTTCACAATTAATTTTCTAAATTTCATATATATTTTATATATACTATATTTTATGTGCATAACTTTTTTGAAGTGTTAAGGTTAGGTTTTTAAATAATAAGGTTTGTGTTCTGTATATTATTTTTGTTTTGTAATATTTATTAAATTATTTTTATTTTAAACTGTTCATTATATTTTTAATTCATGTTTTATGTTTCATTTATATTGGTTTCATATTTTATATTTTATAAGCTTCCAAAGTCAACTAATTGTAAAATAATTTGGAGATTTTAGAAAATAGTGATCTTTAAAAACGTGTGGTATAGAATGAGGATCATAAAAATGAGCTTGTATTACTATGAAATCAAAATAAAACAACAATAGATTAATTTTTGAATTTTAGGAACTGAAGGCTGGTCAAACTGACGTTTTGTCTTTCCACGATGACCAAAAATGCAGTTTCAATAACATAAAATGTTTAAATGTGTGTTTGGTAGTTAAAAAAAATATAGAACGATCTTCAGTTGAAAGGAAATGTATTGAAATATGTCTTATAATTATATTAGATATGTTATAGAAGAATTAATATTAATTTATCATGTGATGTGATTTAATAGACTAAAAAATGATCTTAGAAAATATAAATCTTTAAGGACATTAACCATAGAAGGAGGTACATAAAATTGAGCTCCGAATACTATGAAATCACAGAAAAACAAATATAGATTTCTATATTATTTTTTGGAACCGATGGTGCATTAAACCGATGTTTCCTTTTCCCAACATGACTTAAAACATAGCTTCATAAATTTAAAAATCTAAAACATGTGTTTGAATTTCAAAACCATTGAAAAAGAGCACCAATTAATGTAAAATATTATGATAACTATATTAGAATTATTTTTGACATTTACGAGCATATGACACAACAATATGGAATTCGATATACTCAAACTAACTAAATAAAGAGTTCTTAGAAAATAAAAGTCTTTCAAAACATGTTCCATAGAGGGTGTGCCTGCCAAATGGGCTCAGATTTCTATAAAATCATGAGAGAACAACCATAGATTGATTTTTTTAAAAGGTATAATAATCAATCAAAATTTAATTGAAAATCATATAGTGTGATAGTGTTCATCCATAAAGGGAAATCACATAACCTGGTAAATGAATCCCCTAAAAGACTATGGGTCATCAAATTGTGTGTCGCCTTATTACCTTCTCTTTTTAAGGATGATAAGGAACATCTAGATAAGATATGGGTTAATTAATGGATATTTTAAATTGATGGGCTAAACGGTTAGAAGATAATCTCCAGAGAATCTATGGTATTGAGAATGTTTAGGAAGCCGGGCTCAATGATGATGTAACTCCATCGTATATCTAGGAAAATTTCATACTATAAACGATCGCTTGAGCCTCCATAATGGGTGGCATCCACATCGTATAGAAATATATATGGCATGGGGGCATGGTATTACTAGAAGATTCATGACTGATCAAACCTTCTCCAAATAAAGTTCTATATGTAAAAGATGAATCAATGTTAATTTTCATCAAATCTATCAAGGGTGTTTGTTAGGATGGATATCCGAGAATCGTTTCATTTTCAACATCATGAGAAACATGGTTATTCCAGTTGGAAAACTATGAGAAGGTGTGGTTCACCCATAAAAAAAATTCTGCACAAATTATTAAACACAATGTCAATTATTCAAACCCAAACAATCCACGCCATAGTGCACAAGGTGTTAACAGTGTCTGTTGGCATGGATGAAGACCACCTCAGAAGGATCTCAGAGAAGCTAGATATTGAATATATGAATGAACCAGACTAATCATTCCACCCATGCTAATGGAACATGGATCTGAGGAATTCAAAAATCATGTTAACATTAGACATGGGTGCCACACTATAGATCGAGAAAAACGGGTGATCGAAATCTTGGTGATCCATTAGGAATGCCATGATAGGGAGAATTTTGGTGCATGATTTAAACTATAAGAAATGATCCTTGGGGAAATCAAAAGATACCAAATGATTTTCCATAATGCTAATGGGTCTAGATTAGAGGATTCGAGATAAAAATAATTCATATATTTCAGAAAGTTTTCACCTAAGGATGTTCTTCTCCAACAGAATTGGTCGGGCACCATCTCCCTTGAAACTTAAATTCTTGAAAAAATGTTCTAGTCTCTCTCATTAAACGATTTTTTCAAGGATTCAGTTATCAAACTTTTTCAAATCTTATTGAATAAATAATTGACCTTTGGATCTTCCCTACCCAATATAGCCATCTACATTTCCAAAGATACACTATCATCCACCATCCATGGGACATTCTATATATCAACAAGGAACCATCACCGATACTCATGTATTGGAATTTAACAATAAGATCATGAGACCTCCACAAGCACTTCAATAGGAATCTCGGGCGCAACACAAGGCTAGAACCTCTTATGTATGAGTGTGTGAAATAATTATCATGAAGGAACTATGAGTAGAGTGAGAAGGGATGCTCTAAAATCTTCCATCCCTGATTTTCGAGAAGGGAATAATTAAAAAGGTAGAAATCATGAAAATTCATGCCTTTGTAGGCCTTATGGATATATAGCTTATCCTAAGACATCTAGTGGGTCTTATGTACTCCAATGTTCATGCCCCACTAGAGTTTTTCTAGTTTGGCATGCAATTGGTCTATAGAATAACCAATAAACATGAAGAGGGAAATCACATTGGTGGGAATATCCTAGGCTATAGACTTGATGAGGATCTCCTTATCTACCTTTCAGACCCTTTTTTTGTCCACCCTTCGAACTTCTTTGCAAACCTATCCATAATACCAAAAAACATATCTTTCTTAATGACCAAAGACAATAGACAACCCAAGATACTATTGGTGATTATAAAGAACCTGGATCACCGAATTGAATTGGATTTCATCCTTCCTACTCGGAGGAACTCCTGAACTAAATTAGAACTCTGAATTGGAAATATTAATTGATTTCCTATAAGTCATCTCATATTTATGAATAATATTGGGGATATAACTGCATTCCTCCAATGTAGCTCTAGAAAAAATTATTCTATCATCCATAATGAAAAGGTGGGTAATATGGGGGCCCTACAGACATACATTATCCTCATGCACCAAATTATCCATAGATTCCATTGATAAAATCTTGGAAAAGACATTAGAAACCATAATAAAAATAATGGGGGGAAGAGTTAAACCCTATCACAGACCCTTAAAGGGAGTAAATCTCATTTATAGGCCACTATTTATCTTTATCTTATAAGAACTAGTGGAAATGTATTAGATAATGAAATAAATATATTGAGGGAAAATCCCCATATTTATCATAACCACTTGGTAGAAGGTCCATTTAACTCTATCATAAGCCTTTACAATGTTGAGATTCCATTCAATAATACCTTTTTTATTAACCAATATGGTTTTTAGTGAATTAAACACATCATGAGGAATAATGGAATTATCATAGTTCATTCTCTTAGAGACAAATGAAATTCGGTTTTCAGATATAATAGAATAAATCACCAGTTAGAGGTGATTGGCCAAAAATTTAGAAAATATTTTATAGGTCATATTTCATAAATTGATTAGTGGAAAATCCTAGACGAAATAGGGTTTTTTTTATTTTCATAATGAGCACAATAATTTTTTTGTTAAGGGCATGAAAGTTGTCTTTTCCCATCTAGAGATTCTTTATGAGATCCATAATTCCAGATTCTCTGATGATCCAATATTTCATAAAGAATAGGGCATGGAATCCATCTATCCCAGTCACTTAGGTGGAGTGAATTTTCTTTACATCCAATAGTATTTCATCATTAGAAACATATCTTACAAACAATTAATTAATCATATCTATAATAATTGGATCTATGCAAGACCCAATGTCTGAGGGGATGACTAAATACCCTACCATAAAGAGGTCCTAGTAAAAATTATTGATAATATCATGGATCCCCTTCATGTCTAAAACAAATCAACCCTCAGAGTCTGTATGAAAATAGAGGTGTTTCATATCCTCCTTGCAGAAGCCTTCTGATAAAAATAGAGGGTATTATAGTCTCTATATTTTATGTGATATTAATTGTAATTAATTTACCAATAAAGTTACCTAATTCTATGTAGGAAATCAAGATTTATTCTCAATCATGAAATGGGGAATAAAATGGAATAATAAGGGGGAAAGAATAAATGAAATTAAACCTTATTTCGATAGCATCACATTATAAATTAATTTGATGAATGTTTCCCACACTCCATCATTTCAACCTGGAATCTGCAAGATGAATGTTTTTTCTGATGTCTCTATCCCTATTATTCCAGCCTAAGAAGATAACATCTTCACATTCCTTATCGTTCACCCAAAAACTCTCATACATGAAAATACTTTCATACCTACTCTTACTAGACCCAAGTGAGGTGTAAATCAAGATTTTTATGTAGTTAGAGGATCTAATAATGGGGTGAGAAACTTATAAATAATTGAAAAGTTTGATCCGATCATCTGACCCAAAAATCCCATTAAACCTTTTAGAAATGTGGGTTTGAACAGATATCCCATTAAACCAAGTAAAATTGTTACCCGAATATCCCAAATCAAGAGCCCTTCTAACTGTGTTTCCTACATGGATTCCTAAAAAGAATCATGAGGTCTACCAGAACCCTTATTCTTCTAATAATGGTAAAAATATCATTGAATTCACCCCCAAAATTAGATGTCCAAGATGAATCTACCATAGTGATTTAATTAACATCAATTATTTCCATTTCTCCCATTATGAGGTCAAACAAAATAAACCAAAAATTCCTAGAAACATTTAGTGTAGTGGAGCTAGAACATCTGAATTGATTGTGGGTTACCAAGCCCATGGTAGTTCCTGCATAATATTTTCATGAGGATAGGTTGGGTTGGTTTAATCCATCCTTAACCTCTAAAAATTTGGAGAAATATACATCTCTCACCACTCTCCATATTTTGGGGATCTTTCATATACCATTGGTCTATCCCTGCACTTTTTTATTCAACTACAATCCTATTATTTTAACCAATTTCTTGACCCATTTTTGAATCTTAGTTTCCTCATCCACCTTTGTGATGTTTTTTGACCAAACATGGAGAATTTAGTTGAGAATACCCCATTAATAATAGAATGTATGAGGACTTCATGTATTAAGGTAGGGAACATTTTTGGAGGGTTTGAGTGTCATTGCTTTGGACTGAAAAATTGTATACTCAGGACCTCTCCACAAAAAGAAGTATATCTTGGGGGTGTCCATTTGAGTATGGACTAAGAAATATATTTCATTTATCTAATTAAAATCACACAAACCAATTCCAACCATATTAAACAAACCATATTTTAGGCACAAATCCTCATGCGGAACTGTAGAAAAACCTAGAGGCCCCAACAAGATGATATTATTATAAATATGATCATATTTTTTAACATAAGATTTGGAAAGTCCATAAAAGTCCCTTTTATTTTCTTATTCTGGGGTGATGAAAATATGAATATTTTTACCATGGAGCCATGTACATTATGGAAGGAATACTCTACCTTCTTCATCCACCATCCTTGGGAAATAGTTTTTTTTTGTATGCATAAGACCCCAAAAAAGTAACAAAAAATAGGTAGCTTTTCAAATTCAAAGGATATCCTAGCATTGGATTCCCCTTTGTTCAAGAACAGGCCCCTCATATGTGGTTTCACCACAACAACCATCCCCTTAATTCATAAAGTTGTGACCTATTTAATAGGATCTAAAGTATCACAATCTAAAAAATATCCAATGATTCCTCGAATTCTGGGCATAACATGCTTGGTTCAACCATATAAAGGGATACCTTTATGCCTTATCCTGAATTAGTTTTTGGATAGATAAATATTCTAGATATTACAACCCATATTTAGATTTTTCATAATAATAAGGTGCTTATATAAAGGCCATGACGTTCCTCTTAGAACATTCTATTTATCTCTTCCATTGAAGAACTCAAAGATCATCAATCTCGATTCTACTTTTCTTATGGATATTCTATCTTCAAGATGCCAAAAATTTCTCGGCGTGTTTTTGAGAGCTCCCATATTACATGATAAATTTCCTACTAATTCACCATTGATTAGTAATTTCTTATGATGTGAATGAAACACATCATCATCTTTGTTAAACTAGACCACCTCTTTCTATATGTCTATCATTGATTGGTTTTTCCAATGAATCATTTGATCTGAATCCATAATGTCGCTCATCAAGAAAAAAAACTCACACAAAAGGAAGAGAAAAAGCATCACAGCATAAGACAAGGCATCGACAAAGACCCTCAAATGAGAGAGAACTCATGAAGATAAACCCAAAAGATGAATCTTGGCTATATAAACCAAGAATCCTAAGAAAACCCTAGGAAAACCCATGCCCTAGAAGAAACTAGGAGGAATTCTCTCACATTGGCAGATAAATTGGCCTAGATTGATTTTTGAATTATAATAACTCATTGAATAAAAAACATAGTGTTAATTTTTCTCACACATCTAAGAATGAAGTTTCAATAATTTGAAATGATCAAATTTTCATTTGACTAATAAAACCACAAAAAAGATCTCGAATTGATTTGAAATTTTATTAAAGGTCCCTTTAAATCATTTTTGTTGTTTTTGAGTAGACAATGCACTAATATGACAAGTGATTTGACCAAATAGACTAAATAATGAGTTCATAGAAGTTTTTGGAAATTAGATAGGAAGATCCATCCAAAGGAGTTCACATTGCACTGAAATCACATAAAAACAACTGTAGATTAATTTTGGAATTATTGTAATTGACAGAGCATCAAACCGAGATGTGGTTACACCGAGATGATTAAAAACATAGTTTCTGTAATTTAAAATGCTAAAACAAGCATCTGAATATTAAAATAAAAAATATATATCTCCTATTGACATGAAATATTATGAAATATTTAATAGAATTAGTTTTTATGTGAGCGAGTAGACGTTGAATCAATCCAACTTGTGATGTGCTTCAACGGGCTAAATAAAAAGTTTTTAGAAACTTTTGGTCATTAAAAATGTGTGTGATAGAGGGAAATATGGAAAAATTATTATTATTTTGAAATAATAGGAAAACAATTGTAGGAATATTTTTGAAATTTAGGAATAGGTGGTTCATCTAACTAAGCTGTTGTTTGCCCAAGATGACATAAATCATAGTTTAAATAATTAAAATTTCTAAAATTTGTGTTTGATGTTTGACTATTAAAAACACTAAAAACAATCCACAATTGATTTAAAATCATATGAAATCTATCTTAGAATTATTTTTTATTTGTAGTAGTATAAAAAACATCAATCTACCTTGTGATGTGCTCAAAATATCTCAATAAGAAATTTTTATAAAATTTCATTATTTAAAAATGTACCCCTTATAGGGAGAGTGGATAAAATGAGATCAGAGTGCTATGAAATAACATGACAATAATCATAGATTGATTTTTTAATTATAGTAATATATGGAGTGTCAAACCAAGGTATCACTTTCCCAAGACGACCAAAAATAGAGCATCGGTAATTTAAACTACTAAAAGATACATTAACTAGTAAATCCATAGAAAACAATCTATTGTTTATGTGACATATTATGTAATATTAATTATTATTATATTTGATGCTTTTGAAAAAATGTTTCATCAATAATTTATGGGATGTGATTTAACATACTAAATAAGTAGTTTTTAGAAAATTTTGTTCTCTAAAAACATACACCACATAGGGTGAGCTAGCCAAATGAGTTTGTAATTCAATGAAATAATATAGAAAAAATTGTATACTATTTTTTGAATTATAAGAACCGAAAAAATTTCAAACTAAGTTTTCATTTTCTCGAGATGACCAAAAACACAATAAATTAATTTGAAATGTTAAAACATGAATTTTACTATTAAAACCATAGTAAATGATCTCCAATTGACATCGAATCATATAAATTTTTTCTGATACTTATTTTTAGTGTGTTCAAGAATATGGAATGTCAATATGAGGTACTATGTGGTCTAACAAACTAAATAATGATATTATTGAAAGTTTTGGTCATTAAAAACTTGTACCTTAGAGGGAAAGATAGACAAATGATCTTTGATTTCTATTTAATTATAGGAAAATTTTCATAGAATAATCATTTAATTTTGGGAAGATACGGAACGTCATAACGTAGTGTCATTTTCTTGAGATGATAAAGAATGTAGTTTCAATAATTTAAAAAGATAAAATGTATGTTTTACTGTTAAAAACCTATAAAAAGATATCCAATTTATGTGAAATATAATTAATTAAATATTAGAACTATTTTTGACATTTTTTAGCAGATGGAACATCATTCCGACATGTGATGTGATCAAACAGACTAAATATAAAATTTTAAAAAAAATACCAGTATTTAAAAACGAGTGAGAGTAGGAAAAATGATTTTTTATTTCTTTTAAATAACATGACAAAAATTATAGATTTATTTTCAACATTTAGGATTACATGGATTGTCAAAATGAGGTATCTTTTTCCTGAGGGGACTGAAACCCAAGTTTCAGTAATTCAAAATGCTAAAACACATGTCTAACTATTAAAACCAAAGAAAATGATCTCTAATTGGAATAAAATACTATGAAAGATTTATTATAATTATTTTTTATCTGTGAGAGTAGAAAACACGTCAATACTATGTTTTATGGGCTCGAATGGACTAAAAAGGAGTTATTAGAAAATTTCAATCTTTAAAAAATTGTGCCATAGAGGTATAGCCATCTAAATGAGTTCAGATTTATTAGAAATCATACGATTAAAATAATAGATTTATTTTTGAATTGTAGAAATGGATGGCATTTCAAAACTAGGTATTTTTTACCAAGTCAACCAAAAATACATATTCAATCATTTAAAATTATAAAATCTATATTTAACTGTTAAAACCAGAAAAACAATCTCCAATTTGTGTGAAATCATACCAAACCAATATTAGAATTATTTTTGATGTGTTCGAGAATATGTTTCATCAATCTGATGTGTGATGTGATTGAACGGACTAAATCAAAAATTTTATAAAATACCAATATTGAAAAATGTATCACATGGAGGGGGATCAAGATAAAAGATCTTCTACAATTGTGAAATCATAGGAAAATAATTGTAGATTTATTTTTAACTTTTAGGAATAGGCAGCGCATCAAAATGTAGGGTTTTATTTCAAAGACAATCAAAAATGTTGTTTCAATAATTTAAAATACTAAAACATGTGTTTTACATTCAAATACATAGAAAAAAAATCCAATTGATGTGAAATATTATGAAAGAAATATTATAATTATTTTTTACATCTGAAAGAAGAAGACACATCAATCCAGTGTTTAATTTGCTCAAAAATATTAAATAAAAAGTTCTCAGATAATGAGAGTTAATAGATTCCTTTTTAAAAAAAATATATAGCACCAACGATTATTGAATAATATATATTATTATACATAATTAAATATTTCAGTTCAATGAAATGTAAAAGTAATACATCATTGATTTCTATGTGTACACAAGTGTTCTCAAGACCCACACCTCGTCTCTCAGATAGTCTACCCATACTAACTAGTCCTTCTGGATGTTTTGGGAGTATGCTTAGCTGTAATTCCAACTGTGATGACCACAACTATATATCCCATTGTGATATCCATAGAAGTTTGTATAGTGGAAAAATTATAACTGATCCCCCATCCACTTGAGTGATGTAAAAGAAAATGGATGGTATCTGGATCTAGGAAAAAATATCATTTAGTGGAATCTCGTAACTAGATCCCTAATCAGGGGTATGTGGCACTACGGGAGGTTCAGATTGCATATGGACCACAATATCAAACTCAGTGATGTAATCGGTTCCCCACTAAAAATAATGGTGTGTTGGATATGTCTGAAATGAATCCTTGTGTGATGAGGATATCCTGGCATTTGGGTGTATAGTGGTTCCCCACTCCAAAGAAGGGTGCATTGGAAATGTATCGGGTGGCATCGTGTATGATGAAGAAGATCATGTTAGTGGTTATATAGTGGTATATGGATTTATATGAGAAGTTTGATAATGATAATAACATCGGGAATAATTTGATACCTCATAATTATATGATCGATAAAGTGGGACATGAGTTGGAATGGGTTGATGGTGAGGAGAACGCTCAAACTATAGAGTGATTCTCTCAGTACTATGAAGTGCACCTATCATCTAACCCATAAATGAAATCAACTCATCAATACTAAATAAGTGTCATGTCTTTGGTGTGATCATATCACAAATTTGTTCGATCCCATCACCCAAATAAAAAAATAATTGTTTAACAAATTAATAATAATGAATTAAGAATTATTATGAAATTAAATTATCAATGTATAATATGGCCCTCCATGTGAAGTGTTAAATATTATGTTCACCCACATATAACAGAGCATGTACTTTTTGTTGGGGTTGTGATGAATATGTCCTCGAAATCATAAAATTACAAAATAATACTCACATCTATCCCATAAGTTTATATCGGAATCATGTATAATATGTCAATATCGATCCTATTTTCCTATAAGTTGAATAAACTGCACCTCTGCAATCTACCTAAGTTTCCCTAGAATAGTCTGTTGATATATGAACTCTCTCGTGACCCTATTGGGTAGGTTCCACTCAATGATATGAAAATGGATTAGTAGAACCGTGATAGTATAATTATGAATACCCAACATATAATAATCATGAAGATATACCATAATCTCACCTGCATATGGGGTCCAACTAATCTACACATAGAAATGAATTTGATCATAAATTAAACATATAACACACAATTATATCAATAGTGATTTGTTTATGCCTCATCAATGATAAAACAATCAAATATTTTTATTTATTTTATTAATCATTTAATAAATAATTTTTTACTTGTATGTAAATAAAATATATATTTAAGAGAATAAAATATTTATTTATTTATTTAGTATTTATGTAAATGGAAGGGGAGTTCAATCAGACCATGGATGGTCTGATAGTAAAATAATTATTTGCAGGATGGTAAATAATTATTTATCTTGTTGGCACAAAAAAATATAATAATAATGCAGATTTAATTATGTGGACCTGGATTTCATTTATGATTCCATTTTTCACAGTTTGGCACTCCACAAATAATGATGTGGTTATTTTTGTAATGTATCATGTGTTTTCTCTAAAGTTTTTAATGCATTTAATTACTGTTATGTAATTAGATATTATAATTGAATCCCCATGTAGATAAATGTAAAGTTACATCTATTGTGCCATATATGGGAAACCAGTGACGCAAGAGAAATTCCATGTCCAGAATTCTCTCTCAGCTCCTCTCCACTCTCCCTCTCTATAATGAGAGATGTTATTCAAGATCAAAGAACAGACGATCAAGATAGATCAATGAAATACATTCACTTCATCATGCTAGCACCTAGAAATTGAGTGGCATCAATCAAAGGCCATTGGAGCATTTTTTGTTAACCTTTAGAGGGATTCTAGTTTGGATCCTCACAATCACAATGAAACAATCCAAAAGGGTCATCCCAGAAGATCAACATCATCAACGAAGAATGTAACAAAGAACCATATATTTTATTTCATTTTAAATTAAATTTAAATTAATTATAAACGTGATGTAAAATATCATATCTAAAGGTTTTAGGCCTCTTCATTATTTATCTAAATCGTTTATGTTATTCCATGGAGATTTGAATTCATCATTATATTGATCCCGAAATAATCATTGATTCTGGTAAAAATTAAAGTTAGGTTCTAACACAACTGTGCTTCACCTGTGCCCGGAACCATACAAGTAGTATCAGAGTGGTCACATCATCATTTATAATTATTTAAATAATTATTTCATGATTTACGATTTAATAATTTAGTTTCTGGATTAAAGGTTTATCATTCTTGTAATCTGGATTTCGAGACCTATTCTCCCTCTTTTCGTTTATCACAAACTTCACATAAATGAATGGTTTTTTGATTAAAATTAAAATGGGTAACTCTTCAGGAGGCGCCGACGATAATTCCTAGGTGACACAAAAGTACATGCTGTGTGTTTGGACATAAATTTCATGTTCTCTGTTATAAATTCCATGTACTCTGGATTACACATTGTGTATTCATGTTCAGCGCATCATGAGTAATTCAGAAATTACTCATGTCGTGTGCATTTATTGTACGCAGTGTAGTTAATTCTATGTCATGTGTTGACCAGGATAGATAGTCACATGCTTACCACACTACACACCATGTGGCCCACTGCACACGACGTGTAGTACCTTTGGGTTAGGGTCTAAACCATTTATACCATACATTGCTAAATCGACTGTTAACCGTGTAACGTGGAGACAACACAACATTTAGCCCTCCATACACATCGTGTACCCCAAAATTTATTATCTACACTTCCCAAACTGATTCCCTAGGTGAGTACTTTGGGATACACATTGAAGGCAGTACATGCTGTGTATTTAGAACTACATGTTATTTACATTACCAGATTACACAAAGTTAAAACATTAATGTTTGTGTAATGTTCGTAATTACATATCATGTATAAATCGTACTACATATTTTCACTATATTCCTTGAAATAGCTTGTATAAAATATGTCATAAGAGTATAACACTATGCGAATATAATACATATTGGGTAGATTTGAATGGGTATTCACAAGGTTACCTCCATGGTTTGTTGATATAGAAGGATGAGATTCTCATGGAAATTCAGAAAAGGATTAAGATAAAATGATTGATTAATTAAAGATAATAATTAATTGATTCGTGCATGATTTTTCTTAATAAGAAAAATTAATTAATTTAATGATAGTTTTATTAAATTTGTATCTCGTTTCATGTATTTGGGTGATCATGAGCTAGAACAAAACCATTGTTTGTGATTGGTTTCCCTTTAATTATTTGTTGGCATGCACACTATCTCTCCTCATTAATATATATGCCTTCTATGCCCATGGATTATTTTAATTAGACCCCTTTTACACTCACATGTGTGTTATTTTAAAAATCATATGTAAAGTATGGATCTCCCAAGCTAGTGGAGGCGGTCCAAGTCAGGAGCAGAGGTGAAACCAATCCAAGGAGATACAAAGGTGGATAGGTGGAAATTTGTAAAAACGAAGGTGTTTTTACCCTAGGCCAGGGCTACTTTATCATCCTCTAGATAAAGTAACCATTAGAAAAATATCATGATCATTCCCATTACGTTATTTTATTTCTTTCAGTTGCATGGTTATTCATTATGGATGTGTTGTCGTGATCATAAAATTAATGAACTAACAAGAATGGAACATATAACTAAAATAAACTAGTCTTGTACATAAATATTATGAGGACATGGTTAATCACTTAAGTATGTTCCACTTGATATTAAAAAAGTATTATAAAGATAATAAATAAATTTACGCATAATAGATAAAAATCCCTCAACAAAATATTAAGTCAGACTAAGCCTTCTGTTAATTGATTAAGGGAATACTCAATAAAACTATGTTTTTGACCAACCCTTGTTGGGAAACATAATTTTATAGAGGAATCCCTTATGAAAGGTTTTGGGTTGACATAACCATATTTCATCAGGGGGTATCCCTTTCTAGACATGGTGTAATATTGAAGGAATGTGTTAAGGAAATCCAAGTCAGGAATTTAGGATTGGGGAGTCCACTCAATAGATCAAGGAGCTGCAATATTGAAATTGGAAAAGAACTGTCAACCTAAATACCTTCAAATATCTTTTCCAAACCTTTTGGGGTTATGAAAAGGAGAATATGGATCCCTGACACTAGAATGTCATAGAAACCGGACATTCTGTGTTCAGTAGTTAGGGCCATTAGGACTTGATAAAATAGTGGGAGACTAAAATAATTTATTTATTACTTATCCTAAACTGTAATCAAGAAAGTTCAAATCATCTGATATTTTAATTGTAGAATAAAATGAAAATATTATCAAGCACACTATCCCTATGATCGATGCAGGATAAAGATGACATCATCACCGGTAGTAACTTCAAGGAATGGTTTACACACATTTGAGTTATTCTATGTCACGAATGGAAGTCTTACGTGCTAGAGTCATTATTACCTGATCCCCATGCCCAAGAGGTGAGTGGTGAAGAGTTCTTGGTCTATGAAAAACATATGAATGAGGTGGTAGATGTTCATTATTTGATGATATCATCAATGGATAGTGTTATCATGAAGTCTCACGAAAACCAGGATGCCTGTAGCATGCTCGAGAACCTCTGTGGTCTTTACCAAGAGAGATAAATAAAATAATGGTCTGAGATCTCCAAGTCACTCTTTCATTGTAATCATGGAAAGGGTGCCAGAGGTAGGCCTTATGTAGTCATGATCATTGGATATATTTAGTGACTGGAGGTTCATGGGTTTAAACTCCCTGAAGAACTAGGTATCAATCTCATTCATTCATCACTCTCTCAAAGCTTCCCTATCTTCATTGTTAATTTCAATATTAACAACATTGAGAAGTCTCTATCTAGTATTTTTCTCCTAATTCTCTATGTGGACAAATATATGAAGTGTGAAAATCCTTCAATATTTATGATGAATAAGAGGAAAGTAAAGGTGAATAGAATTAATCCCAAAGCTTCATCACACCCTTCCAGGAAAAGTAATATCAATGTGGAAGTAAGGGAACATGAATCTCTTTGTTTCGCATGTAGAAAGAAGGGCCACAGGAAGAAGAACGACACCATGATTAAGAAGGAAGGGGAAGCTTCAGGTGCGGTTTTTATCGAATTCAATTTATCTATTTCTAAAAATTTGGTATTAGTTACATCTTGTGGTGCTCACATATGTATACAAATATAGGAACCATGTAGATTTAAGAAGATTGACTGGGGGGAGGTAGATCTATGAGCAGCCAACTGAGAAGAACTTGGTGTTGTAGCTGTCTGGGACTACCACCTCACATTGCCAACAAGGATGATCTTGGTGTTAAAGTGTTGTTATTTTGTTTCATCTGTCAATAAAAAATTAATTTTGTATCAATATTAGATGCATATAGATTTTTTTCATGTTTAGAAAAAAATAACTTCTTTTACAAAGATATAATTTTTTTGGAAGGGCACATTTATACAATGTTCTTTATGTGTTTGATTACACAAAACAAGTAATGGAAATTGATAATAATGATACTTCACATGAATCTTACCACACCCTACATCAGCATCACTGGATAGGTCCTGTAAATGAGAAATTCATGACATTATTACATCAATATGGATATTTAGATTCTTTCCAACTAAAACCACTTGGTGTATGTCACGCATGTTTACAAGGTAAAATTACCAAATCCCCATTTATTGGGAAAGGTGAAAGGGATTAATATCTTCTTGAATTGGATCATACCACTATGTTTGGATCATTTCTAGTTGAATCAATGGGTGGTTACTCATACATCATAACTTCTACTAATGATTTTAGTAGATATGGATCTATCTACATAATTAGGTATTAGCCAGATTCATTTGAAATGTTCAAAGAATACTGGAATGAAGTTGAGAACCATCTTGGTAAGAAGATTAAGAAGTGCCTCTCAGATTGAGGTGAAGTATTTCTTATTCAAAACTTCATTGATTACTTACGGGAGTTTGGGATCCTATACCAATTCAATCCTCCGTAAAAGCCACAGAGGAATTGTGTGAGAGAAAGGAGGAACCGCGCTGTTTTGTACATGGTGAGATAAATGATGATTCATTCCAATCTTCGATTATCATTTTGGGGATGTGTGTTAAAAACATAAGAACACATACTAAACCAAGTACCAAAAAATCGATAAATGTATTTCATATGAGTTTTGGAGTGGAAATAAATCCATGTTTCCATATTTACATTGGTGGGGTAGTGAATAATATGTTAACGCCTCTTCAGGTAACAAACTTTCTCCCAGAGGCACAAAGTGTACCTTTATAGGATACCCCAAGGAAACAAGGGGATATTACCTAAAAAATCCCTCAGACAAAAAGTTTATAGTCGAATGATGTGCAATATTCCTTGATAAGGAGCGCATCATTAAAAGAGATAGTGGGAGTGAGATAGAATTCGATGAAGTCGAGGATCAATGTAAAAAAGAGTTGGTACAAGAATAGATTCCACAAAGCCCTATGGAATAAATAACTATTCTAGAGGTAGAAGAATGGTGTAGGAATACAAGATAGGTTTGAGAACTGGAACATTTTGGTTTTCTAGTTACTAAGCATGTTGACTTATTATTAGTTGATAATAATGATCCTCTAGCCTAAAAGGAAGAGGTATATGGCATAGACATTCCCAAGTGGCAATAATCCATGAATTCTGAAATGGATTCCATTTACCAAAACAACATCTAGATTTTGGTAGATCCTCCAGTTGACGTAAATCCTTTTGGTTGCAAATGGATATTTGAGAAGAAATTGAACATGGATGGAAAATTCAGTACCTATAAGGCATGACTGGTTGTAAAAGGATCCATGCAACGTCAATGAATTCACTATGAAGAAACCTTTTCACCAGTTGCAATGTTGAAATCCATCAGAATTCTATTGGTCAATATTGTTTACAAGACTATAATATTTTTAAAATGGATGTCAAAACATCCTTCCTTAAAGGGAACCTTTATGAATATGTCTACATGACACAACCTAAAGGTTTTATGACTCTAGAGGATTCCAATAAGGTATATAAGTTTCAAAAATACATTTATGGATTAAATAAAGAATCCAAGGTCATGGAACATTCATTTTGATTAATCCATAATGTAATTTTGTTTTATCAAGAATTAATTTGGGCCTTTTGTCTTCAAACGTTTTAGTGGGAGTGAATTCATTTTTCTAATAGTATATTTTGATGACAGATTACTTATTGGAAGTGAGATACCAATCATATAGTTTGTTAACGTATGGTTCAATCCATGATTCTCCAGGATGAACTTGGTCGAGGCACCATATATTCATGGGATAAAGATCAATCGTGATAGATCTAATAGATTGTTGGCCCTAAGTCAATGTACATACATTGAAAATATACTGAAGAGATTCAGTACAAAACAATCCAAGAGGGGATTTTTTCTTGCATCACATGTCATTCATCATTCCAAGAAAATGTGTCCTTAGACACATGAGGAAAGAATGATAATGGAAAGGAATCTATATGCATCAGTGATTGGGTCAGCCATGAATGTCATTCAATTTACTAGGTTGGATGTCACCTATGCTTTGGGAGAAATAGGAAGATATCAAGTTGACCCAGGTGAGCACCATTGGATGGTAGTCAAAACTATCTGAATGTATCTGAGGTGTACTAATGATATGTTCCTATTTTATAGAGGAAATGAGAAACTAGTCATCAAAGGATATGCAGATTATAATTTCTAAACTGATCAAGATGACATGAAGTAGAAAATGGGATACATATTAACTTTTAATGGAGGCTTAGTGTGCTAGAAGAGCTCAAAGTAGAGTGTGGTTGTAGATTCTATAGCACACTCTGAGTATATCGTAGCTTCTGAGGTTTCTAAAGAAGAAGTTTGGATGTAGAGCTTCATCTAGGAGCTGGATGTGTTACCTAGTAGTAAATATCCTATCACATTTTGTTGTGATAATACTACAGTGGGGGCTCTTGCAAATGAGCCAAGGTCACATTAGCGGATGAAGCGCATACCACGGAAGTATCATCTCTACAGGGATTTTTCTCAGAGAGGTTAATTGTCATTGATTAGTATTTTCTTGTAAGATAACGTAGAGGACCCCTTGACAAAAGCCTATACTCAGAAAAAACATGATAATCATGTGAGGTTTAGAGGACTGAAAGTCATAGGTAGTTGGATCCCGTCCATCTGTGAGTTTGTAAGATTTTGTGTCCTAGAAAAAACTATTTTAACTTTTATTACATGAATATTTAATATATTTAAATATTAAACATATTTTTAAATATTTTTCATTGTTCTACATGACTGTGGTCTAATAATGTCCTAGAGTATTTATCTCATTGACCAGATCATTGTAGTTCCCTATTATGATGATAACCTAGATGTGGTATGACAATATTCTTAAATATAGTTCTTCGGTTTGATGACATACTATGACGGGACACATAGTATATAGACCATAAGGTGTGAGTACTCATAAGAAGATGAGACTTATTCTCATGAAGTCCGCACTTGTAAATTTCCAATATGATATATTATTAGAACAGAACTGCCTGAATGAATTCTGCATGTTTTGTGTCATCAAATATCCCTAGCTACGAGCATGTGTAAGGGTCCTTATACATTAATATTACCATTAATAGGTTTTATTAATCGTGTACTTTTATTTATTGATGAAAACCAACATGTAGACAGTTGGCAGGAAGCAGTGTACATTGGGTGCATCACGAATGGCATGTTATTAATGGGTAAGTTAAGGAAGGATTTGTCCCTTCCATTTATAGAAGTTGATTTCATAGCACATTCATTGAAATCGAATCGTATCATGAAATTTCATGGCAATGGTGTGGCAATGATTTTATATCAGGTAGTCACAGAATTTCATATCAAGCATAATGGTTGATGACACTATCATGAAACCATCTTGATGAGATATTGATACAAATGTATTATATTAAACATTGAGTGTTATATTTGGATTTTGTTGTTGAAACTTTAAGGTAATTCTTGTGGGTTTCATGACCCACTACTAGATAGTACTCTTGGACATTATGAAATCTTGCCTAATTCCAATGAGAAATAATCCTAGAAGATTACACTCTATATTTTTTTTGGTGGTCTCGGTTAAATTATTTTTAATATAATTAATGGAATAGATATTATTATCAACATAGTGGAATAATTTTGTTCAATTTAAATTGATTTCATAAACTAAATAAATATTTATTCTCTGTATTTTGAATAAAAATATATTTATTGATTTTATAAATCATTTAATAAATATTTATTTACTAGTTTTTAAATAAAATGATTATTTAAAATAATAAATTGTTTATTTATTTATTCAGCTGTTAAATAAATGGAAGTGGAGTTCGATCAGACCAAGGGCAGTCCAATAGTAAAATAATTATTTGAAATATGGTAAATAATTATTTAACTAGTTGGGAAAATTCAAAATAATAATAACACAGTTTTAATTATGTAGCATGGTTTTTCATTTATCATTCTGTTTTATGCAAGTTGGCAGACCAAAAATAATGTCGCGGTTATTGATATTATGTAGCATGGGTTTTCTCTAAGTTTATGAATGTATTTAATTGTTGTTACACAATTAAATATTATAACGGAATCCACATGTCATTAAATAGACAGGTATATGTATTGGGCCATGAATGAGAAACCAGTGGTGAAAGTGCAATTCCAGGTCCGGAATTTTCTCTCGACTCCTCTCCTCAATCACTTTCAAGAAAAAGATGTGTTCTTCAATATCAAAAAAATAGGTGATCAATATCGATTAACACAAGACATTTTCATTTCCACTCTATCACTTGGAAAGAAAGTGTTGTCAATCAGAGACTATTGGAGCAAGTGAGGATCATAGCTAGAGGGATTCTGGTTTGGATCCTCACAATTGCAATGAGACAATACAAAAGGGACATCCTTGAAGATCAGCATCATCAATGATGAAAGTGCCAAAGAACCAGGTATTTTGTTTCTTTAGAAATTAAAGTAAATTAATTATAAACATGATGTGTAAGATCCTATCTAAAGGATTCAGGTATCTTTCTTATTTATCTGAATAATTGATTCAATACTGTGGAGACTGATTTCCATCATCGTATTGATCCCAGAATAACCATTGACATCATAAAAATTAAAGGAGGGTGTCACCCCAACCACACTTCCTTTACACTCGGAACCGATAAATATGTCCCTATCCCCTACACTATCAGTATCATTGACGTATCACTTTCTCATGAGGCCAATCCATTTATTTTTACATGCTTTTATATTTTAAATGACCTTTTCAACAGAACCATGATGGATTCAGAATAGAAATTAGAATATGTAGAGTGTTGTTTAATATTGATACACCTCTAATTAGTCTCCACTCTGTGTTGTATAAATTCTGAAACATTTTGAGTCAATACATTGGATCGACATAACTCTCCCATGATAGGATAGGATGATAAATTTATACAAGTAAATGAGAGAAAGGAATCTTGTGCACTTTGAAGGAACCACATTTACAGGTTCATCTCTTAAGAAAAAAGATCATCAGCTGACCATCCTGAACCTCACCAAGTTCAACACAATTTCCCCTATAGTGAAAATGGAAAAACTATTATGATGTGGAGTGGGTTTGATTAACTTCAAGATACTTTATAAAATTTTGAGAGTATCGATGACCCTACATAAGTTCACTCTCAGCTTCTTCTGGTATGTCAACAAAGTATTTGATGAATCCATAAAATACCTATGATGAAATAAAGTGATTGGAAATTTTATATCCCACTTGAATAATCCATTAATGTATTTAGAAATATTTTTAGTCAGGTTCCCATATCTCATCCCTTCATTAAATGCCAATGAACAGTTTTTCTTTTGGATATGAATCATGTACTTGTATACAACCTTGTTTAATCCTCTTATTACCCAAAATATGTTGATAAAAACTTACTTTATTTCTTCATATACTATAAAGGAATGTGAGAAACATTTAAAAAAGTTCTCATTGATATAAAATACACATACTTACCGAATGTGTATAAAATTTGATCCAATGCCTAAGTTTATGATTACTTTTTCATGCTTTTAGAGTGAAATTTTTTCCATACATTGCAATAAATATGTATCACGTTGTTACGATGGTAAGAATGGGGGTATGCAACCATCGTCCTAGTTATTCATTTCTTCTTGGATAGAATTATTAGGATATTAAATAAGTAATATCCCATGTTTATTAGGGACATGAACGCCCATAAATGATAGAATACAACTCCATGAGTCCAGATTATCCTTCTCCACTATAGAAAATTCAAATGGAATGAGTCATATATTTCAATCATGAGTCCCAGAAATAAAGATAAAACCATTATAATTTCTATAAATAAAATTTCCATCGACTCGTATGAATTTTTTAGGGAAGGATTAATGGGATGTAGGGAAAGAATGCCCAGAATATCTGATGAAATTGGACATTGTCTGCATAGATGTGATTGTTCACCATGTGATCCACTATTTCATAATGATAAACAGCCTAACTAGATTGAACCAATCACTCTATACAATAAGGATACACATAAAACTACATTTCCTAAACTCCATTAATATTCTCACTGGATTTCTACTTTTCAATCCATGACTTATTGTATGAGGTTTTATTTCCATATTTACTCTCTATATGTTCCTGTATTAAATATGCATAGACATAATGATTAACTCTAATCATAGTAATAATAACAGAGTATATGAATTTCAGGTTTAGGATTCTATGTTTTTCAGTCATCCATGGATTCAGAAAAGTGTGTGGTATGGAAAATTTTGTAATTTTCAAATAAGTTTGATTTCTTACAATGGTATCTTGTAACCGCATATTTCTAATGTCAACAAACATTTTACATTTTATACAAAATTCAGATCCTCAATACTCATCTATTGTATAATTGTAAAGTCACATCACAAGTTAATTATTTATATCCATTTATAATTCAAATTTTATCTTAAATTTTCATCCATCAGACAATTCATCTGTATTCCATCCAACGTTTCTTTGTTGGAAAATACCTGGGAAATAGGTTATTGGTGTCAGTACTTCCCAATAAAACTCAAGCACCACTTATATAATATAATTTATTTTTTCATTGATCATTCATGTTTTATTTCTCGATCATTGGCTGACATCATCTCATCTTCTCTTTTAGAAACGTAATCATCATCATCTTCCAAATTATCAGCATTGGCATCATTGATCTCACCTATATGTGGATTAGCTTCAAAAACAGATGTTATAGGAAAATCTACATATACTATCATCTGAATAATTTTCTCTTCTCCACATGTATTTTCTTCACTAGATTCAACTTGTATAATCGACTCAAATGTGAATATTTACCCCATAGCAATTCCACCATGGAAGGATTTGTTTTTTTAATTTGGGTGGTATCTTCAATTGTAATAACATCAATATACAATTGAATCACAATAATCCTTCTATGATCTTGATATGTATTATAAGAAAGTATCAAATAATCTTTATTAATAAAATATTTATTCATTTAATATAGATAATCCCATGTTTGAGGAAATCTAGAAATCACATATGATATACATTGATTACCATCGAGTATAAATCGATTTTGAATTCTACTATCAACTGAATTCATAATATCGAATCCAATACGATTTAATAATCATGATGGACTAGTAATATATGATATCCCATATTCTATCATCTATTATTTACCATCTGTGAAATACAAATGCACGCAACTGTTTGGCCATATTTCGGAAACTGTTTTTTGAAATTAAATTTCAAGTTAAATAGATACACTAAAATTTCATTAGATAAATTTTAAAACATTAAACATTAAACATTTTTATTTTGATTATAATTCCTCTAATCAATATAGAATAGACGAAATTGATAGATCTAATGGCCAAGCGTGATATATCATAGAATAGTTTATTAACATATTAAATATTTAGAAATAATATTTTATTTACAATGCAATATTATATTAACATATATAAAAAAGTTTATTTTATAGAATATTATAATATATATATATACTATACAAATTAAATATAAAAAATAGTTAATTTCACTAACTTAAAATATTAACTTCCAATTAACTTACTGATTAATATTTTTTTTACAATAGAATAATATATTAATTAGGAAATTACTAATTAATTAACAAAAAATATATTTTATACATTGTAATAATATATATTAATTATTATAATATGATATAATAATAATAAATTACTCAATTATTATAGTAATATATTTATTTACATTATAATAATAAGTAACATGAAATATTATATATATATATATATCATAAACTATAATAATTGATTAATTTCAAAATCATCAATTAATATACTAATATATCTTGTAAAATTAAATAATATACATATAGGGGCATGAATAAAAGAATGAAATAATTTATATGAAAATATTTATGTAATAAATATATATATATATATATATATATATACAACAAGTTTATTTTATACAGTGTAATATTATATATATATATATACAGACACTATAGAGCATAATAATCAACAAATTAAAGTTAATTAAAAATAATGATTTACAAATTAAAATTTAAATTAATTAAAAATATCATTTTTCTTTTTCAAAAAAAATAATTTATCATCACCTATCAGATTGAAATACTTGATTTAATGTTTTTATCAATTAAAATTAATTAAAAAACAATCAATTTCACTAACTTAATATATTAAATTAAAATTTACTTATTAATTAATAAATATTTTTTACAATGAAATAATATATTAATTACACAATTACTAATTAACTAACACATAATATACTTTAGTCATTGAAATAAATATATTAAATAAAAAATAACTAATTAATTTAGTAATTTATTATATAAAATGAAATACTGTATATAGCCAAAAAATGAAATAATTCTTAAGAAACAAAAATTATATAATAAAATTACAATTCAAACCATAAAATACAAAAAACATTAAACACTAATGATTTAACAAACCAAATATTATAAATATAATCAATAAAAAAAATATTTATCCACATTTCAATGAAATATTATAAAATTCCCAACTAAATGATATAAAACATAAAATAAAATTATTTAAAACTAATAACATAATTAAAATAAATATTATTTCAATCAAATAAATCAAGTTTTAAATTAAATTTTAAAATAACCTATTGTGATTCTACTGATGGGCCTTCATGAATGGGGTATTGGGAATGGGGTATTTTGAATTTGGATCTTTGAATAGGTATCATGAATTTAATTCCCTTGGGTTCATGATGGGTAACCTTTACACTATGGTGGAAGAAGTCTCCCAAGTTGCAGGGGTTACCGAAAATCCACATGGGTTGCTTAAAATGGTTTCAAAAACCCATATCTACACTTCACTGGGAAGTAGGATCTTGATTTGAGTATGTCGAGCAGAAACATCGACCATCCATGTTCGTGGGTTGTGTAAAATTCATTCCCAGAAATAGATCTACACTTCATTAGGAAGTGGGATCTTGATTTGAGTATGTCCAACAAGAACATAAAGAGGGTAGAAGTATATAGAGTAAAATGATGATGATGGGAAGTAGATAAATACATAGATGAGGAGAGGTATCTTCCATAGTGGAGGTGACTTGAAAAGAAAAGTGGTTAAGGGAGGTTTTGTAGAGATTTTAAAGGAACTTTATTATAAAGTTTCTTATTATTGGACTTTTTATGAAGGAACTAGTTACAAATGTTCCATCAATAGAATAATTTTGATGAAGGAACTTTCCTTGAATGATATTTCTTCGTAATATTTTTTAATAAGGCACTTTTCAAAATATCTCCTTCAAAGAGAATAAATTTTAGAAGGTACTCATTAGGAAAGTGTCGTCTGAACAGAAATTTCAAATGAGGTTCATTCCTAATAAGTTCCTTCTCCTCCCTACTGACCAAGAAAACAAACCCTCAGATAGGGAAATTGTTCCCCTTAAATAGTGTTTTTTTAATTTTTTTAAAATTTTATTATATATTGAAGAAACTAGGTCCTAGAATATTACTTATAGAAAACATCCCAAAATGGCATCAATCTAGGCTAGGCTTTTGGGTCTCCTGCTTCTTTTATTTAATCATTCAATCCTACAAATTGTGGGAGATGCTCTGTGTGGGTTTCTTTGTGTGGATGATGAAAATTGGAGTCTTAAATGTTTCAAAACCGCCTTTATTGGTGTGTAATATGATCAATTGGATATGATTCCATATCATGTTCTTATATGTATGGGTGATGGATTCTCTTTGTGGAAACACATTCAGTTTTAGTCATCACCATGTTTATATGAGGTTTTCCATATGAAAGTTCATTCCATTTATATGTGCTAGTGTGCCTCAACTTCAAAAGGAAAATGACCTATTATGGATGGGTTGAAAGATGATGTATTTTTAGAGGTGTGGGATGGTACTCTTTATCGTGGTCCTTCAAGTCCAAGTGTATGGTGTTGGTTGTACAAGTAAGGAAACCTGATATGAAAAAGAAATATCACAAAAAGAAACTACTTTCAAGCATTCTATTCTCACAGATCATACAAACTATAAATCCACACAATTTCAAGACTTTTTATAAATAATTAAAAGACTCTAAAACATTTCATCCACATAGAATTTATTGAAGGAACAAAAATCAAATATTAAATATTAAATATTCTTCATTGGAAAATGAAAATGATACCTAGGGAATTCTTCCTAAATTTAAAAACCAAATGAAGTTACTTTTTTTCATTTCTAAAAATTCCCTTCAATCAAAAATCAAGTTCATTCCGAGAATCATTCTTAGTTGGTTTATGCATATTTTGGTAATTAATTTTTGAAAATATCAACATCTTATTCCATAGTTTAGAAATAATCCTACTATTTCATTTTATTCTTCACATGATCTCTCAAAAAATGGTATTGGGTATCAATGTTTTTTCTTCTTCCATGCAGCCAAAAAAAATTTCCTAGTTCCATTTCCAATTTGTTATCCACATATATGATTTCAGATCCATCATGTTGATGCTTAAGCTACATTAATATATTTCTCAAACAAATTACTTCACAAATAGTGGAAGATGATTCTATATACTTTGATTCACATAGGGATAAAGAAACCACACTCTCCATCCTTCAAATCCATGTGAAGGAAGTCATTGAAAGAAATAATATATATCTATTGGTTCTTTTTCTTTCATCATGTTCACCTCCCCAATCATTGATAGGGTATCCATATAGATTTTCTTCATCAATGTATGGATAGAAAAAACCTAATTCCACTATTCCTTTGATATTGTTAATGAGTATTTTTATGGCTAGATAGTGTGACTCTTTTGGTGCTTCCATGTACCTACAGCCTAACACTATAGAAAATATTTGGCCTTGTGATTGTGAGGTACCATAGGATTCAAATCAATATCTTGAACAAATTCTAGTCAGTGATTCTTACTTCACAAGATTTTTTCAATTTTAATCTCATTTCTACAGGTAGTATTATAGAATTGCAATTTCCCATCGTGAACTTTTTATGAAATCCATTAGCATACTTCTTCTAAGATATATAGATGTCACCATGTTGTTTCTTTACTTTAATTCCCAGGAAAAAATACATGAGACCTCCATCAGTCATCTCAAACTCCTTAAACATGGCCTCCTTGAATACATCGAACATCGATCATTTATTCCCTATAAATAGTAAATCATTAATATATAGGCATGATATAATCATATCTCTACAGGAATTATTCTTTATGTAAAATAAATTCTCATATAGACATTGGGGGAAGTTGTTCTACTGATGATAATTTTTTTTGTGTATATTCCAAACTTATGGAGCTTTCTTCAACCCATAGAGATATTTCTTCATTCGATACATATTGTGTTCTTCCCCTTTCATAAAAAAAATCCTTCAGGCGGGTCAACATAGCCACTTCTTCTAGAACTCCAATTTGAAATGAAGATTTCATATATATTTGGTAGATCATCCAAATTTTATAGACATAAAGGGATATAATCACCCTCACAGTGTTGAGATGAGAAAAAGGAGTGAATACTTATTCTTTGTCCACCCCATACTTTGGTTTATATCCATTTTCTATCAGACTTCCATTATAGTGATATATATCTCTGTCATCATTTTTCCTGATCTCATACACCAATTTTATGCCAATGGTTTTTTTATATTAGGATGTGTAGGCATATACCATGTGTCATTTTTCATTATAGAATGAATTTATTTTTTCATAGAGATCATATAACATTCTTCTCTTATGACATCCTAAAATGTTAGAGGTCCATTATCTAAATACAACAAGAAAAGATTCACCGCTTCATTTTTCTCTTAGATGACACATAAGACTTTTATTTTTATAGACACCTTGGGTGATGATGATTTGGAAAATTTTTTACATGACAGAGTTCTTTCAAGAGTGATGTAATATACTCCAAGACTTATGTGTACTGATGATGCACCAAAGGATGTTGTTATAGGAATTTTCTCCTAATACAAATTCCTTTCTACACGATAATCTATTTTGACTCGAATATCTTTGTTCGGTTATTCATAATTCCATTTACAATCATCCTCGTCATAAAATATCACACCTCTACTCACAACTACATTATTAATTAGTCGACTTTAGAGCTTTTAGGCATTAGAAACATCACTATAGCCAGTGAACATGAACTTTCTTTCATTATCATCAATATTTATTATTATTTCTTATGGAGAATTAGTGTAGGTGACACACCCAATGATTCTTATGTGTTCCACAATCAGTTTGTAGACACTCTACTCCTCTAGTGGTGTCAAATGTTTTATTGTCTTGGTTCAACACTGATTGAGAAAGTACATAGTACATGAAACTACCTATTCCCATAAGATCTTTGGTAGGCCTTTCTCTTTTAGCATGGTCCTTTCCATGTTAAGGATTGTGCAGTACTTTCATTATGAAATTCCATTCTGTTGTGATAGGTAGTTTGTAGTTCATTTATTCTTGATGCCTTGTTCCCTATAGAATTATTGAAATGTATTTGAGGTGTATTATCCACCTCTGTTAGATCTGATAAGTTTTTTTTTGTGACCACTTTTATCTTAAATAGAGGAATTGAAAATTTTAAATATAGTAAAAGTGGAAGATTTATATTTGATGCAATACACCAAAAGTTTTCTACTAAAATCATCAATGGTGGTAATAAAGTAATTATTAACACCAAGTGAGATTGTTTCAAGTGGTCCACAAATATTAGAGTGAACCCAATAAAGTGGTTCCTTTTCTATTTGGGAACCTCCACTTGGGGATGAATTCATTTGTTTCTTACCAAGGGTACATGCCTCACACACATGATTTGGGAAATAAATTTCTAGAAATCCTTGCACCATTCTTGATTAGGATAAGAGTTTAAGGACAATGAAATGGACATTACCAAAGAGAAGATTCCATCTCCATGAGTCATTCTTCATGATTTTAAAGAGACACTCCTCATCCTTTGTGTTAATGTGAAGCAGAAACATACGATTATTTCCATTTGGAATTCCATAATAAGTCACTTTTGTGCATCTCTTATAAAGAGAGAAGAGTTTTATATCTGTATCTCATAACCCTTACCAAGGATTAGGATGATATTGATGATATTATTTTTCATTTTTGGTAGTAATACACATTATTGATTTAATTCTACTCACCATTTTTTTTATATATTTTAATTTTTCTTTTTCCAATCATGGGTACCTTTGATGATTTGTCAAAGCTCACATCACCATGAACATCTTCTAGTAGTTCCAATAATAGTTTATTGTTACCATTAATATGGTTTATTGCACCTATGTCAAGATACCACATATCTGGTCATTCACATGCCTATTATTGTGTGAGAAAGAGTGTGGAAACATCTTTTTCTTGGTGAGATGCTTTAGTATAGTTGGATTGTTCATCTTGATCTATTTTTCACCAACACTCAAAATCATAATGTTAGAATTTCATGAAAGTGTGGCATTTAAAATTCATTGTGTTTTCCTGGCCATGTGTGAATTAGCCTCCCCCATTTCCTCTTCCATACTAGATGGTAAATTTTGTTGTTGTTTTTACATCTTGTATGGTATCTTAGCCTTCTGCATCTTGCATGATTTATATTTTCCTGATAGCCTCATTTTTTTATATTATTTTGTTCTAGAAGAGTCAACATAGACTCTTAGGCATAATCAAGCATCTAACCATAGTTATTTTTCATTATTTTATCATGAAATTCAAATAATCCCATAAATTCTTCAATATACACTTCTTCCAAGTCTTTTGATTATTTGATTTCCAAAAAAACTTTCTCAAAATTGGTTGTGAGAGATCGTAGTTCATTTTCAATGACATGAATTTATTCTAGTTTAACACAATTTATTTTCAAATTATAAATAATAATAATTAAACATGAAAAGTATTAATAGACACTCTCTACTTCCTTCATGTGCGCTTCTTCAAACTCTACTATTAGTATTTGAAGACAAACCCACTTCACTTGATCAACACCATTGAAGATGGTGGAAAGGGTATCCCAATATTACTTTATTGATGTTTCTTTAATAATCATATCAAAGGTTGATTCATCAAACCATTGATAGAGGAGTAACAATTCCTTTTTTTATTCCCCTGATTTTTAAGAGAAGTATTTTCTTTATTTGTAAATGTTACTTCTTCCTTCATAGAGGGTAATATATACCATCAGTGATGATACCCCATAGTTCTTATGATCCAAAAAAATCCTTCATTTGGAAAAAAACCTTTCATAGTTGTATTTGGATAACATAGGAACATGTGGCTAGATAATGGTCACCAACTTCAGAAATTAGAGGAATCCTTGGTTGCTACCTCTGATACCATTTTGTTTGTAATGCAATACAGGAAACGTGAGATGAAAAAGAAGCATCAAAAAAAGAAACTACCTTCCAGATTTCCAATCTCACACACTATAAAGACTACAATACCCACAATTTATAATCTTTTCCAAACAAATGAAAAGACTACAAACCATAATATCCACATATCATTTATTTAAGGAACAAAAAACAAAGATGATATATTAATTGTATTTCATAGGAAATGATACAGATGCATGGGAAATTCCTCCTACATTGAAAAAAAAACCAAAATTATTTTTTTTTCATTTCCAATACGGGGATGCATGTTTACTCTGGTTGTTCATCTTCTACTCCTATGGATGAAACCACAACCTCTCAACCTCTCAAGGACTCATCCTCTGGGAAGGAGAGTTAGACACTAGAATAGTAACCATTTATTTTGGTTGAGGCTTCTCTTGGGATATATATGAATATTTTCAATACATAGGATGGATTGGGGATAAATGATTCTTCAAATGACCTAATGAGTCAGATATAGGATGTTACATTAGTGGATTAAAATTCTAATCTCAGTCCCATTTACATTTCTCAAAATGAACGAGAATCAATTGTTGATAGAGAACCTTCTGATCTGATTATTTTTCTAAGATCCCCCAATTGCTTTCCAATCCATACACCTTTATCTCAAGTGTTGATGTCTTTTATACTTCTACAATAGGCTCTGGTTCTCATGGGATGTGTCAATAATTACCCTCGATAGGAGGTCAAGTGACCCTCACTAATTCTAAAGATACGGAAAGTCTCTCTATTTCATAATTTTCTCATTCTAGGTCATGGGGCCAAAAGGCCAACAATATAACTAAGAAATGATAATATTTTATGGAATTTAAGGGGGTTATGGGATTATGGTAAAGATTATTTCATTAAATCAGAATTTATAAACAACAAAACTTCTGTTCTGGATATTCTTGAAAAAAAATAGAAGGATTGTCAAATTATGTCTTTTTCAAGTAATCTTTGTTTTCCTAACTCGAGGCATGGATATCCTCAAAACCATCATGTTTGGATATTTTGGAAAAGTAACATTACTATTTCAAATTTTGGATGTATCAGCTTAGAATATTACATCCATGGTGTCAAAGGATGTTGATATTCTTCTTTTTACATGTGTTTATGTGAAATGTGAAGTGAATGAGCAGGTAGCATTGTGGAATTTGTTATCTGAATTCCATCCAAGGATGCTTCCCTGGTTCTTTGGTGTGTATTTTAATTCAATAATTTTCCCATCATAGAGGATGTGGGATTGGTTACTCTAAAAATATTATCCATGTGATCAAAGAGTATTTGGAAAGAAATTTTTTGATGGACATGGGGTTTTTGGGTAATCTATTTATTTGGTGAAAAAAACAAGAAAACAAGTGAATGGATAGGGTATATGATTTCTAGATGTTTATGAAATATTCAGGGTGTTGACTATTATCCTCGGGCCAAGGTTAATCATCTTCCATGGGGGATATCTGATCACTCTCCAATTCTGGTCTAACTCAAAATAAAAAACAAAGTATATTCACACTTTTGTTTCATAGAAATCTAGACTCAGTTTGATAGTTTCTCATCAATGGTTTAATGTTCTTGGGATCAACTAGTCATGTGAAGAGTATTAAACAATATCAGTGACATATTTAATAGATTGAGAGATCACCATCTGATGTGGATTAATAATAGGTCCCGAAATGATTTTATGATTGAGTATTTGAAGTGAAAAATCATCATTTTAGAAGAGAAACTTCATGACATATGGGATGCTAAGATTTTTCTATGATGGGGGAAAATAAAAGCATTGTTAATGGGAAACTGCCAGAGATCTAAAGGGTGCAAATGGAGAATTCAAGGGGTCTTTCAATCGGGGGGTGATAGGAATATGGGATTCTTGCATTCCTTCACGAAAGATAAAAAAATCAATAGATCTATCAACATATAGATAGTTTATGGATCTTCCACCAAGGACATAGATGTGGTGGGATGACCTACTGAGAATCATATTGAAAAAAATTCTTTCAAGGCATATTTCTTCAGTTGATGATATTGTTTTTAGGGGAGTAAAGGATTATAATTTCTTCAATATAATTGAAAGGCAGTTCACTAATAAAGAGGTTAAATATATGGAATCCATTTAATATGAAAAATAAATAAATGAGGTTCTGTTTGACTTAGATAAATAAAGAGCTCCAGTACCTAATGTACTTTTGAGTATGTTTTATGTTTTTACATGGGGTTTTATTAAAGTGAAAGTCATGGAAGCCATTCATGATTTATTTTAGGGGTGTCATTACCTAGATCTATAATGGCCTTCAAATTGGTCTATATTCCTATGGTGAATGAACCAATGAATTTTAATCAATTTAAGTTAATATGTCACTGCAACATCCTATACAAGGTTCTCACTACCACCATCAATAATAGGTTAATAGATTTTCTTCCTCAGATTATTTCAGTCTAATATCATGTCTTCGTGATGGGGGGTGCATTCATGTGGCTATCAATATTGCGATGAAGATGGTGAATGACTTAAATAGGAATATAATTGGTTCTAATGTAATTATTATGGTGGATTTGGATAAGGAATATGAATTCACGGAATGGAGTTTCATTCTTAAAGCTATAGAGAACGTTGAAATCAGGGTTTGGACACATGATATGATATTTATGTGTTTTGATTCACTTTGGATTTCAGTTAAATTATTGGGGAGGTGCTTTAGTTTCTTTAAATTTTTCAGAGGTTTTAGGTAGATAGATCCTCTCTAATCCAACCATTTTATCCGTTACTAGGAGATCCTATCAAGAAATATTAAAAAGGAATTCGAAAAAGGAATTATATTTTTCTATATGAGTGTAACATGGACTATTATAGTGTCTTATTTGATGTATGTGGATGAAATTATCTTCTATATTAATGGTTGGGATAGATCACATGATGTTTTTAACAAAATTATTGGTATTTATAGTCACTAGAGTGGGAAATGTATCAATTTTATTGAGAGGGGTTTTTATCTTCTGAAGACCTATTTGAACCCCCAAAAAATAATAATTCATAGAAAACAAGGTATTTCTAAGAGGATCCTTCTAAGGGATTATTTATGAGCACCTATTTCAAATATAATAATTAAAAATGTGAAATTTGATAATAAGGCTAGTCATGACATGGCTTGTATCTTCAACAAGAAAAAAGATATTTCAATCGATCTGTGGTAGAATCTTATTGGTGAGTAGAATTCATAAGGTAAAACCCATCAACATTTTCCCAGTGATGAAGGAACCAAAAGGAACTATTGATAGAATCAAAAATATAATTAATACATTCATTTTGGACTACAATTATGTGGGGAAATATCATGGGTCTTCTTGGAATTTTTTTACGTCCTTTTGCTGGGGGTAAACATGATAAGCATGGATAATTATTTGTTTTCAAATCAAGTTCCCCTGGCCAGAAACATTATCAAAGGTAAATCATTATGGGTGAGATTCATAAGAAACATATATGGGGAGGTTTGTAGTATCAGGGATTAGATACAAGGAATGATTTTATGGATGGAATGATGCATGATACAATACCTCAGATTGTTGGGTGATAAGGTAGAGTGGGTGATCAGGTGTGGTGATATCAATTATTGGAAAGAAAACTAATCTAGATAGATATTATTGTTTCTATGTTTTATGGTGCAAGAGAACTTGTTTACACATGTGACACTTCATTAGAGTCTTATTGCAACCACGTATGATGTGGATAGAAAAATAATTCATGAAACAATAGTTCTTTTGGATGAACATGATATATAAATTTTAATGAAATCAACAATAGATGTATTTAATTATTTGTATTTCCTAAAAATATTTCATCCTACTCATCAGATATATATGTGGGAGAGTATATTTTCATGAAAATATATATAAAAACATGACCTTTCTCATATGGTGGCTATGTAATAACTCCATTCTAATGGATGATAATGTTCAAATAAATAGGGTCTTCATGGTCTCAAGGAGAGTGTTCTATGATAATTCTAGTACTGATTCTGTTCATGGCTTATTTTTTATGGTTATTGGGATTTTTTTCATGGGATATAGTCGATAAAAAGGTGGGGAATTGGGACCAAGCTGTGGATTTTCAGAGTTTTATCTACTTCTAGTTCCATAGAGCAGAGTATCAGGCTTCAGATATAAAGAATCGTGGATGGTATTTGACTCTGTTTGTTAGGATTTTTGGGAGATGAGGAACAATCATAGAGAAGGGATTCAATGTATTCTTCACATGATTAAAATATTTGTTATTTTATTGGTTTTTTAGTTGCTTCTCTCATCCACATACACATGTCCTAGACAGTTGAAAAAGGTTTCATTTCCAATCTTCCAAGACCTTATGGCATTGCTCCTATTGGGAGGTCCATCAACTGGAACCCACTTATGTCACTTTTTAAATTTAATGTGTATAATTCATGCATTCAAGGATGCATTTGAGGAGGATGACTCATTTAGGCTGACATAGGATTAGTGGTCATTGGTTTTAGTGACTTTTATTGACTAGGAAACACAATTGGGGTAGGCACTCATATTATCCTTAGTTCCATATCCATGTCCATGCATTACAACATCAATATCACAGTAATAGAATTTGATTCTAAACTTATTATTAGTTTTATGTGGGACACCAATAGCACTACATGGTATCTCACTTATCTAATTGTGATGTTCAAGGTTGTCATTGTTAATGATACATAGATAAACCACACCGTAAGGGAGGGGGATTTTACCACTAGCATCATTGCTAGAAAGGGTAACCCATATGATAGTATTATTATCAATTGTAGAATTGGATCACTTCTACATGATTATAATTTGATTTCTAGAGGTGTTTCCTTGGGCTTACACAATTTGAAACCAACTTTATGTATGTTTTATTTCAAAATAAATACTGATTTTTGAGTGACAAATTATTTTAGGTTTAACGCCACTATTATTAATTCTTTTAGGCTATTCATAGGAAGTAAATAAAATTGAAATTCTGATAACTCATTGACAAACATGATTTATGGGCCCAATGGAAATGGAATTTATTAGTTCACAACAAGGTTCAATGTGTTTTGATGATTATAATAATATAATAGGTGAAGAATCATAGAGAATTACTAATCCATATAAAATAATAATGATTGTTGTAATACTAAAAATGAGGCCTTTAGAAGCACTAGAAAATGGATTTTTTATCAAAAAATCATTGAAAATATAATTCCCATTAAAAGAATGTGCAATTTATCATCACTTGAAAAGGCATTCATAAAATACCCATTTATCAATGATAAAATAAAGAGTTGATAAATGAATGCTTTATCATAGCTTCATTTTTAGATTTGATAATGTCCTTTTATTATCAATACTTTTTATGTCACTGATAATGTCCATATCATCTACTACAATGCTACATGCCTGCATCACCCATATGGTAGCCCTACAACAAAAACCCTCTTAGAATATATAAATAATAATAGTAATATAATAAAAACTTCATTGTAAAAACAAATATTACATTTCACCATAATTTTATTTCAAAATATATAAAAAATATATTTACATTTATGTAATATGAACAATTAATAAATAAAATTACAACATAAAAAAATCCTAACTCTTATAGTAGACATTTTCAAATAATCAACATCTATAAAAAATCTTGTCCATGAAATAAAATCCATTTCTATTTTTGTAACTATAAATAAAAAATAAACTAATTAGAATTTTAATGTTATATAATACACATATGATAAATTATATTTTTGATTACTATTTATATTAGTTCTATTATTATTTATTATATTTATTATATTATTAAATTGGAACTATTATATTGAGTATGATCATTTCAAGGCATACTGACCACATCATGTGTTGGATTTATGTGCGTTCAGTTACTACATGTCATTGAAGAATTATATATCATTATCTTATAGTTTTAATACAATTTGAAATAATTTTCATGATTTTGACTATCTGGCATGTGTTTCAAACATAAATGGAACTTATATATTTACATGAATATTGTGTCATGCCTTCCACATCATGTGTTATATTAATGAGTGGTTGATTCCTACACATAAAAATAAATTTTGGATCGATTTACTCAAGTTTGACAGAAATATGGGCATGAATTATCTTTTATTGGTATATTAGGTGTGTTATAAACTAAAATGGCACTTATATTAAAAATACGCACATTGAGTCAAACTGAAAACATCGTGTGTCTAATTGAAATTTGTTTGATTCCTACACATCAAAAATATATTATGGATTGTTATTCTAATGTTTAAAAATAATAAGAGGTAATTTTAAATTTTTTCTAGTGATTCATACTCTAAACAAAAAGATGCTTTAATATTAAAAGCAATCACTTCGAGTCATATTGGCCACATCATGTGCCAGATTGGTGTGAATTCAATTCCAACGCATCACTAATAAATTATGGACAATTTTCGTAATGTTTGAAAACAATTTGAAATATTTTGTTCTCTATTTTTTCTAGTGATATGTGTTTTAATCCATAATGACACTTCGACATTGAAAACACTCACATTGAGTCATACCCAAAAAATCATGTGTCAAATTTATGTTTGGTAAATTCCTAAAAGTAATAAATGAATTATGGATAATTATATTAATTTTTGAAAATAATATGTGCTCATTTAATCAATTATTGCAATGTGAATCCTATTTAAAACTAAAATGAATCTTTTATATTGAAAACATGCACTTTGAGTCATATCAACTGCATCGTGTGTTGGATTGATGTGGTTTTGATTGATACTTGGCACAAATGAATTATGCAACATTTCCCTAATGTTGGAAAATAATCTAATATTGTTTTTTAAATAATTTCTATGTTATGTGTGTTTTAAACAAAAATGGAACTTCAATATTAAAATATGCACTTATTTTCAAATATGCCACATAGTTTCTTATATTGACATAAAATTGATTGCTACACATCACATATGAACTGTGAATTATTTCCTATGATTTAAAAAACAATCTGATATATTTGTATCAGTTTTGGATATGTGACATGTTTTTTTACTAAAATGAAACTTTTATATTGAAAACACACATTCTGAATCATACCGAGTGCATAATTTGTTAGATAGACATATGGTAAATTTATACACATAAAATATTAATTTTAAACTATTTTCCTAATGTTTGAAAATAATCCAAGATCGCTTTCTAGGTTATTTCAATGTGATGTGAATTTCAAACATAAATGAAACTTCTATATTGAAAACACACACTTTGAGTCAGACCGGCGACATCATGTGTTGAATTAATGTGTGGTAAATACCTATTCATAAAAAATGAACTATAGATCATTTTTATAAATTATGAATACAACATTATTTTTTTATAAGTTATGGATGGTGATGCATATTTTAAACTAACACGACACTTATATATTGAAAACCAGAACTTCAAGTCCAAATGACCACATCGTGTTTCAGATTGAGGTGTGGTTGATTCCTACATGAAAAAAATGAATTATTTAACATTTTCTTAATATTTGAAAATAATACAAGAATGTTTTCTTGGAATTTTCTAGTGATTCAAGTTTTAAAATAAAATGGAACTTTTATATTTAAAACATGTAGTTCGATTCATACCGAAAACATCGTGTGTTAGGTTGACATTAGTTAGATTCCTAAAAGTCAAAAATGAATTATGGATCATTTTCATAATGTTTGAAAGAAATATTAGCTCATTTTCTTTGTCTTTTATAGTAACTTATGTTTTAAACTAAAATATGACATTAATATTTAAAACATGCACTTTAGTTCATACCAACATCATCAAGTGTCATATTTATATGTGGTAAATTTGTACACATCACAAATAATTTTTGGATATTTTTTCTAATTTTTTAGAATAATATGATATAATTTTCATAGTTATAGATATGTGGTTCTTGTTTTAAAATAAAATAACACTTCCATATTAAAAAAAATTTACTTCAAGTCATATCACCCCAATCATGTGTTGGATTGATGTGTGGTCGATTCCAAGATTTTAAATAAGAATTGTAGATCATTTTCTTAATGTTTCAAAAAAATTATAGATCATTTTTTTCAGTTTTTTCTATGGGACATGGGTTTTAATCTAAAATTAAAATATTCTATTGAAAACACATACTTTTAATAATACCAACCACATAATTCTTTAATTTGATATGCGGTCAATTCCAACATGTAAAAATAATAATTACTGATCATTATTCTAATCTTTTAAAATAATGTGATCTTATTTTAATAGTTGTATCTAGTGACATGCAATTTTAAACTAAAATGACACTTTTATATTTAAAAAACACACTTCAAGTAATACCATCCACATCGTATGTCAAATGTATGTGAATTCAATCCATACACATCACAAATGAAATATGGATTATTTTCCTAACGTTTGAAAATAATCTAACCTCATTTCTTAGTTTTGGATATCTGATGCATGTTTAAACTATATTGTAACTATTATTTTGAAGAAAAATAATGTCAATGATGAGGATATGATCATGAAAGTACCTTCCCCATTATTTGGTAATATTTCTTCAGATTTTATAATAGAAGGATCCTTGAACAACTTCCATATAACCATTATCTTAGTTGTAGCCTCAATGTCCAATCTCTCATGAGCATGAGAAGATTCCAATATGATATTATATATTACAAAATATATAGTGAATAACACTAAATTATACATTTACTATAATAATATATTGAACCTATACATTTACACATACCATTACATGATTTTAATAATAATTAAACATCAAATTACAATCCATGGATCGAAAAGTCTAGTGTCTTAGAGATTAGGTACAAAATCAAACATCATGATTCCAAAGTAAGAAAATATTTTACATAATCTTCATAAAAAGAATATAACTTCCTTTGATCCCTTAAATATACCTAGGATATCTTGTGGTAATATATACATAGATATATGAGCTAAAAATTCCAATAAGCAAATAAACATTAAAATAAATCTTTAGCACATGGGTTAGAATGAATAACATAATGATATAAAAATGAATGTAATATGATTAAACTTATGGGATAATAGAATATAGAACATGAAATCATATTATCAGGTAATCCTAGTAAGGTGGAATCAGTATAAAACATTGATTTAACATGATTCAGTGATCATTTCACTTGTAGGAGCACTAGTCAAGGCTACCCTCCAAGACCATTGCACATGGAGCATGAGTTAAGACAGACCACCAAGACTATTGAACATGAGTATCATGATACTAAGCATTTCCCAAGAAATTGGAGTTATATATAGGTTCACCCATCATAACATGTTCATTAATATGTTTTCCACATGAATAATCATACATAAAGAATCAAAATAAACAAAAGGGTTACCCATAGTAAGAATTGGGTATCGTAATCATGTCAAAAGGAATAACATAAGGAAATATCATAATGGGGTCCGTGAAAGAAAAGATTTAAACCACACATTAACATTGATAAGGTAAAATAGGTATATATATGGAGATTAATTATTTCAAATTGAACTCAATACATGTAAAAGTAATGTGTATTAAACTTATGAAAAAAACATTTTAATGTGGTTTATGGAAAGTATTTAAAGATTATTTAAAATGGAAAAAAGCATAATTTTTTGTATAATACCAAAAATGAACCAAGGTATATTTCCATAATAAAATTTTATATTTTATAAAAATAATGGTGTATTATAATCGATTATGTCGTGAACAATAAAATTGGTAATAAATTGGGAATTTCCCTTGAATCGGGATTGCTGTTCAGAAATATTTGAGAAGGGAACCTTATTTAAACATGTATTTCCCCATAAAATAATGATTTTGTTATCTGGATACATGATTTGGTAACATATACACATAAGTTTTATGAATTACATAAAAATAAAGAAAATTTATATTGGTTAAATAGAGAGAAAACGTAACCCAAATGAAATATGGAGTTTCGGAAAGGATCACTTACCTTATGTCTGAAACGGTTCTGCACCTGATCTAAATATCCTGAATAATCAAATTATATTCATTAATAAATAATTATATAATATTTTATACATGTAATTGATTTATTATAATTTTATTATGTCCATTTATGACCTTTTTTATGAGTTATAGTGTTCAATTTCATCATATGAGGGGGGTTTGTTTTCTTAGTTTTCATGATTGGTTCACATGTATATGAGTATGGAAGTCCATGTAGAATGGGTATTATTATATATAATTAAAATTATATGTTATTAATTTTAAAAAACAATTATATTAATTGGTCTCATATATAATTTTATTTCATATATGAGGACGAATCATTAGATAACATGTTAATTGTGATTGTTTAGATTAATTTTAGTGGTTTTTTGATCACAACTAACTCGTTTTGTTTTATCATTTAGTATTATGTATATATTTTAGTTAATGAACATAAAAAGTTTTAAAAAATAAATTTTACAATCCAATTCAACCATTATTATTATTTTAATATCATATTGTAAGGAGATAAAGAAAAATGTAAACTTGTCATCCCAGAAGGAGATAAATCAACACCTCATGGATGAAGATATTCTTTTTAGAATAAAAGGGAGGGGATAATGGGTTTTATGATAGATTCCCACATTAGAATAATAAAATTATATTATAGGTAAATTAATGGAGTTATCATTAAATTTTTATAAGTGTATTTATGGATTGATTAAGGAAAGTTAAGAATATGAAAATAAATTAAAAGGAAAAGAAAGAGGAATTTACCTCTTGAATTTCTCCTCCATGAAAACCTCCTTAGGGAAATTTTTTTTGGACTTTTGATGAAACCAAGAGATCTTGGATGTGGGGGATTGTCTTGGGAATATTATTGGAAAAAATTTGGGTATGGCTCAAATCTTTGACGGTGTGAGGGGAGGAGGTGGTGAGGTGTTGTATTTATAGTGGAGGATAGGGGTGTTTTCTAATTATTATAACCATTAGATTATTATTTTGGCCCAAGATTATGAATAGTTTCATAATTATCCCAAAATATATTAAAATAATTAATGGAAGTTAGAGATTATTTTTCTTTCATCACCGATGATTCATGGAATAGTGTATTTATCTTATATTGACTATATAACTTAAATTATCGAATTTTACTATTCAACAAAAAATCAACTATTTTAGAAAAATACAAAAAAATCACCCAAAACATTATTTGACCTTTATAATTAAAAAATTATATCCATTTTATGAAAATAATTTTATAAATATGAGAAATTTATTTTTTAATTAAATTCATCATTTACATGGAAAATACCAATTTGTAAATTATAACTGAGTTTATTAAACTTTAAAAAATTAATGAAGGTATCATAAAATTATATTAAAATAATAAGAAAACAAAATATTGATTTAGGAATAAATTTCATGAAAATAAATTTTCTTTTAAATTCTAAAATTAATCATAAAATTGTAATTAAATATTTGTGACTTACAAAGTACAAAAACATAATTAATAATTTTTAAAAAATAAATTTACATAAAGTATGATATAATTATATAATATTTTCATTTATAATAAATCCAAATTTTATTTATACATTCATAGGTAAGGTTACTATTCTATTGGATAATTTACTATTCATAAGGGTTACATTACTATTCCAGTGTACAAGTAACTATTTCACGGGTATAGGTTCCTTAACTTCTAGAAATACTTCTTATTTCATTAATTATCTATTTATAAAGTTTATATTGTGTTATTAATGTGATTTTATTTGATTTATACTATATAACATAAATATATTCATGTAATTTTTATTTATAAAATTTAGGGTCATTAAATTATCCCTCGTTATTAAATTTATCTCTCAAAATTTCATTATACATACTTTGAAGGGAAACGGGTTAGGGAACTTGTCATTCATTTCTTCCTCAAGTTACCATGTTGCCTCTTTTCACTTACGGTTCTTCCATAGTACTTTGACATGGTGAGTGGTATTGTTAAGTATAAATTTATCTCTATGATCCAAGATCTTCACTGGATACTTCTTATAACAGATATCATTCTCCAATTATAACAGACTTAAATTCAATACATGTGATGGATCTGTTATGTACTTCTTAAAGAGGGATACGTGGAATACATCATGTATATAAGACATTATAGGTGTAAGTTCGAGTCGATAGGACACAGCTTCGACATGATCTAGGATCTTGAAGTGGCCTATGTACCTGGTACATAGCATTCCATTCATCCCAAATCTCATGATAATCTGACATGGAGATATGTGGAGGAATAACATGTCTCTAACATTAAAGTCAAGGTTTCATTGGTGATTGTTTACATAAGTATTTTGTTAACTTTGGGATTCGTCGATGTGTTGCTGAATTGTTTTCACCTTATCCAACATTTTATCAACCATTTTAGGACCTAGAAGCTTACCTTCACTGACCTCATCCTAGCATGCCACTATTCTACAGCTTTTCCCACAAAGGTCTTTGTATGGTTCAATTTGTATTCTTATGTGTAAATTGTTGTTGCAGGAGAATTAAAACAGTAGAATATGTTGGTCACATCCTTCTATGAAGTCCATAAAACATTATCTCAACATGTATTCTAATTTCTAAATAGTCTTCTCATATTGTACATCATTTTGAGGATGATAGTCCATACTGAATTTTAGCTTAGTTCTTATAGAAATTTGGAGACTTTTCCAAAACATAGAGGTGAATATCGAATCTTGATCAGATAAAATTGATAGTGGTACTCTAAGAAACCATACCACTACTTTGATATATATTAGTTAAATTTGATCCAGTGATAAGTCCTCTTGAATTGTGATAATGTGAGTTGCCATTTTAAGATGATCCACAACAACCCATATAGAATTTTTTCCTCTAGACATCTTTGGAGGTACAATGAAAAATTCCATTGTAATGTTCGCCCACTTCCTTGTTGGTATGGGTAGTGGTTTAATTATCCCATTAAACATTTGTATTTAATCCTTAATATGAAAACATACTGATAACATCAAAATATATTTAAGGATCTCCTTCTTCATATTGTCCAACCAATAGTTCTCTTAGAGATATCGATGCATATTTTTCCTCCATGGGTGAATAAAGAAGGATTAGATATGTGTGTCATTTCGAAGGCCCTTCTTTATCTTTGGATCATATTGTACACATATTCCTGACCCAAATCTTACAACTCCTTCCTCATCAATTTTAAACTCTGGGGATTTCACATTTCTCATAACTTCCACATTGTTCTGGATTTCTACATCATTACTTTGAGAATCCATTATTTTCTCCATGATGGATAGTTGAGAAATAATGTGAGAAAGGATTGATCATGATACTTACGTAATGATTCTCATGTTCATCCTTTTAAAATAAAATAATATCTGATCCGTATAAATTCTCATTATTGAAAAAGATTCATGAACCATTCAACTTATAACATCTTCCACCTTAATTTCCTTACTAAGATTTTAAAGAATTGAGAAGTCATAATCCAGTATGATCTCTAACCATCATTGTTGATACATATTAATATCCATCTATGTGGATATATATTTAAGGCTCTTGTGATTAGTATATATCTCACACTTCTCACCATAGAGATAATTCTACCATATTTTTAATGCGTAGATCACAGCTGCTAACTCCAGATCATGCGTAGGATAGTTTTGGTCACATATTTTCAACTAACATGAGGTGTATGCTATCACATTATCATTTTTCATTATTAAATATCATATTACCTTCTTTAAAGCATCACTATATTCTAAAAATATTTCCCCACATTTTGCTAGTGTGAGAACTAGTGAAATGATAAGCCTCTTTTTTAACTCATTGAATAAATATTCAGATTCACTCATCTAGAAAAAACAACACTCCATTCTGAGTAATCTTTATTTGTGGGTTTGAAAATCCTGATATGTTCTTAAAAAATCATTGGTAATACCGTTCTAGACTAAATAAAATATGAATCTCCCTTACATATGTTGGCCTGGCCCGCTCTTCAATTTCCTTTATCTTGGATGGTTCTGTAGAGACCCGAAGCTTGACGTACATGGACATTACATTACTTTTTTGGAATACATAATACATAACAAAAACAGACACACAAGGACCGTAATAGTTTAGTTTCTTTGGAAAATTGAAACATAATCTTATAATCGTGGTGAAAGATCTTCAACATTTCCCATAAAGATCTTCCACTTTTTGTTTCCTTACCTAAAACTTTTCTTTTAATCCTGAGGGAAAATAAAACATAAACAGGGTGATCTCAAATGCTCAGTAAGGGTAAGCATGGATAAAATAAAACATACCATATACATTTGAAGTTAAAAACATGAACATAATGTTTAAACATCAAAATCTTGAGCAATGACATAAAACATGGAAGTACATAAGGCATAGATCATAATGGTACATAAATCATGATAAAATAGCATGGGAATAAAACATGTAATTGTGGAATCCATTAAGCACATGTAATGATTTCCATAGTAGCCAAGGCATTGCTTCCAAGACCATCTTAGTGGACAAAGTCCCTTTCTGAATCGAGTTCACTCCTCGTTTCTTTCCTATAACACTGAACCGGATTAACATACCATTCCAGCCATGACTATCTCATGAGATATAAATCTTTACTCAATGTATTGGAGGGAGATATAGGTCCCACCCATCTCATAATGAAATCATTCTTTCTTGTGCCACAAAATAAACATACATCATTCATAATAACCCAACAAATAAAATGGGTTTCATAAACATCATCCCATCATCACATAATCCATATAGAAGAAATGGATATCATTTCATAATGAGAAAAGTGAAACCATGTAAATCATATAGACTTTATACTTGAAACATACACATATGAAATAATGTCATCTTAGATGGAAAATGGTTTTGATAAAACACTTGAAATGAATTCTTGAGGAAAATATCCTCTCTTTTTCAAAATCAATTTCTTTTCACAAAACGTCATGAAATTTTAAAAGAAAAAGATTTTTTTTAAAATAGTCATGAAATTATTTGGAGGAAGCTTCATGAAAATACGACTTTATAAAACTGTAAAAATCCTTTCATGTCATATACGTTAAAGAACCATTCTTCTCGTACATTTGTCAGAAAAGTCAAAAAGTACCTTGTAGGGTAAATAAAAGAAAGATTCCTTCCATACCATGGGGTAAAAGTCAAAATGGGTAAAAAGGACTATAAACATACATGAATAAACTTTTATAAAACATGTACATGGATGATAGCAATAACCTCAGTAAATACTTACGAATAAGCAATCTCGGATAAAAATGAGATTTGCAAAATTATCCCTTACCTTAGGTCTGATATGCTTCGTACGTATCTGAACCTCCTATATAATGATTTAAATAATGTCATTGACTTATCACAGAATCATATTCATTGTTATGATATCATATATGGTTCAATTATGACTTTATATTACCCGCTCTTTTGTAAATTCCATGTTAAAGAGCGTTTTGGGTAAAATCGTTTCATTGGTCGTCCGTGTTTTGACTTGTAATTATTCATATGATTACATAGATCATGATTACTTAATTCCGGAATATAAAACATGATTTATATGTAATATATATTCAGAATATACATATATATAATCTATAAATAAATGGAAATAAATACACCGTTCATGGAGATGGTAGGTCGTACGTACGCCTGAACGTTGTTTTCGTATCCTCATTGAATTGAATGGAATTAATTGGATGACTTACATATATATATACATAAATCTAGTATCATTATTATGTCATATATTTCATGATTACTTATTATATATACTTTATAATCATTTATGAATGTTTAATCATTGAGAATGAATCCCATCGCGTCGTGGAGACGGTATTCTGTACGTACGCATGAGCAGTGATATCGTTCCCATGATTGTGGAATTTTATTGGAGTGTATGTATACTATAACAGAATCAATATCACTTTACAATAATCATATATAGTTATTATTTACACCATTATACCCATCCAAGTAAGGTGGTGGTGGGAAATAGATTACACCACGGCGTGGAGACGGTATTCTGTACGTACGCACGCGTGGTGATTTCGTTTTCCATAGGCTGGATAGATTGTGAAATAGGGTTGTTTCATACTTATAATGACATATCATTATATCAGTGATACTTATGTTATTACTTCATAATGAAACAACCTAAGAAGAATAAGTGGAAGAAGAAATAAAGTTGAAAGAATCGGTAACGGACATTACCTCTTCTTTGAAGCGCCTCTTTGAGACCCCCTATTAGGGAACTAAAATTGGTCTTTGAAGAAGACCAGGACCTCTAGGATGTTTCTAGGGAAGTGTAGAAGGGAATTTGGCAGGGGTTTTCTGAGCTTCAAGGCCCAAAATGGTGTGAGGAAGAGAGGGATGAGGTGCCCTTTTATAAGGGAGAAGAGGGGCACCTTAGGAAAAACTAAAAATATTATTTTATTATAAAGTCATATTTGGTTTTTAATAGCTCCAAATTGAGTTAATTAGAATCTCAGGTGGGGATGGGTAGAAATACTATCATCCAATAGAAGTTATACAAGTTTAGGTTTCTATTTTAACCTTATCATTTAGATTTAACTTTAAGTTAAATAATTTTTCTTTTACCGTGTCTTCTTGTTTTCTTACACTATAAGGTTAATAAACTTACTATAACAAGCCAAACGAACCCAAAGTTATTTATTATTAATATATATAACCTTATCTAAGTCATTTGGCCAAACCTTATATTTTTTGGAATAAAATAACAATTAATAATATAATATTTGTTTTAAAACTATTTGATATCAGTTTTGACACTATTTGGTAATTAATTTTTTTGAAAATCATAAAAGAATTATTAGTTCAAAAAATGTTAACTAAATCAATACTAACATGTCATATTAACCAAAAAATTAGTTTAATTCATAAAAAGTCTCAAATTACATTTATTTGGGTATTTATAACATCAATTATGTCAATATTTCATTAATAAGATAATTACTGCATCATCATTGTGTCATAAATAAATTAAATTATTTTAAGTTTAGAAATTACAAATAAAATTATGTAGGAAATCTTTTTAGATTTCTAATTAATATTTACAGTCGAATTTATCTTATGTATAACACTATATTAAAATGATTTATTTATTAAACTTTTATTTTAACTATTTTAACCCTTCTTTAAATAAATTAATAATAAATGTCCTAATCTAATACAAGTGGGCCTAAATGGTCATATGTTATTCCTAAAGTTGTTTTTGGCAAAATTACACTTATCCAATAGAATTAGGACATGTGTTAGGGTAATAATAATATAATTTTTACCCTAAATTACCCGATTTACTTTTAATCGTGGTAAAAAAAAGTAAAAAGTTACTATTCACCAAAAATTATTTTCATGTCATTGAACCACATTTTAGTCATTGATATTAATCTTTTCTCTCGGATTTTTGAAATTCCACTCACAGATGCGGTAAAATTAAGTTTTATGAAAAATTAAGTTTTTTAACTAGTACTTAGTGGTTTCACTATTCATCAAAAAAATGAAAGTTGCCAGAAAAATACAAAAAATTAGGCCTAAGCTATATTTGATATTATGAATTCAAAAATGATTTATATTTTACCAAATTCAAAACATATCAGTTACATTAATTAATTTAAAAATTAATTCCCATCATCAAAACAAATAGCGTGTTCTTAAGAGATAATAACTATCAAAAGATTGACATTTGTTTTTGTCTGGTTTAAATGTGAAATTACATCCAATGACCAACATTGTATTAAATTTTAAAAATATATTCCCAATATACTTTAGAACCACTCAAATTAATAATTTATCACTATTAATTATTTCGATTAAAAAAGTTGTTTTTAATTAAAATTTAGTAATTTTCACTATTCATCAGAATATGAAAGTTATCTGTAAAGTACCAAAATTTCAACCTAATCTAATTTCGATATTCCGAATCCAAAAATGAAGTCCATTTTGAAAGATAAAATTTATAAAATTTCAAAAAGTGGGTATTACTATTCATAACGTCTAGTTCATAATAATATTATAATAATATCTCGTTTAGTGAAATTCGGTATTGCATTCTACACATGCTATTGAGGAAGGTCGTGATTGCATGTAATGGAAGGCAAGTCAGGTATGCATGCTTTGCAAGATCCTTTGGGTGTAGCATACAAGAAAATACATTAATGAAATTAAAAAGAATATTTTTCATAAAATCTCGGGGTGTTACATTCTACCCCCCTTACAATGAATTTCTCCCTCAAAATTCATCGTGGTTATAAATGGTTTACTAATCGAAAGTTTTCTTTAATAGAAATCCACATCGTAAAAAAATAATACCAAAAATTGTCTTTAAAAACTAAAGTATGAAACGTAACAGTTACCCAAATTAACTCATCACTGGGTTTCCACATAGGAGAACATAGGTGAAAATATTGATATGGAAGAAAAATATAACCATCAAGTTCTGATGGAGAGTGGTAGAGAACATGGATATGAAAAAGCCAAAAATCACAAAGCGATAAATTTTTGATGATCTAGGGTACCATCTGATTCATCGGATATAAGGGCACTAGGACAACATTTTTGGTTTTCAAGATCATTTCCCTAAAGTTGAAGAATTTGAATTAGAATAAATACTTACTTTATTTTGGTACAATCTCACTGTTGTTCGTGCCTTGAACAATTTCCACATCATCTCTTAAAGAAATGAAGTTGAATTTTTTATTCATCAAGTGTTAGAAGATCATGTGATAGAATGACGGGTCATTCCATCTGTCTCAAACAAAAGGTTAGCAAAATTTATTAAATATACATAAGTCAATATATAGTGAGATTAATCATATATGGTTCCTAAAATGGACTTATACATCATATATCATACTGCTTAATATAATAAAACTAGTTTCTACTAAACAGGGACTTCCTGTAGGCCAGTGGTAGGCGATAAAGGCCAGTCGCACTTCGGTTGTGGGTACGATTCCCATAGCCTTGTCTGACGCGATGGGTTGTCGCTCGTCCTGCAGGTTGTCATTTTTCTAAAACTACATTACTATAACATCCCATCAATAATATCGAAAAAAGTTTTATCCCTAAACAATACTAACTTATGTCCAACGTAATCATTTCCTATCTTTAGGCTTATCCAAAATACTGTTGTCCAATCTCATATTATAGTGAAAATTATTACCAAAGAGTTCATATAACAAGCATGTTAATACCATCTTTGATCCCCATATATCGTGAGATATGTCTTGTTGGTCACATTCCAAACATTTGAGGGCCTTAATCATTTATTCTCTTGAAAAATGAATACCCACTGAATCTTAGTGAAAACATGAGTGCTGTCAAAAGTTAACTCTATTCACATACCAAAACCTCAAACCATGATATAACTATTTCCTTATATCAGTCATGAGCTCATTAATACTTTCAAACATTTCATTTTCTCCTTATCCCTATATTATGCGCATATCATCTTTTTTTCCAAAAATTTCTCAATCACCTTCCATGGTTACCGGTACCATTAAATTATTGAAAACCACAATAGACTAATACATAAATATTCCAATATTCCACGATACTATATACAACATTATTTTGTAATCCCATTAAATAAACACTTAATCATTCCACCACATCGTTGTCATATTCAACATCTCCAATGGTGATCGCATGTGACTTCCCTTTTTCCATTGCCTTAAGTGGTTTCTCATGTCGATCATCACTAACCCTTGGATTAGGGAATTTATTAGCATAATTCCCCATTTCCTTGCACTTGAAGCATTGAAGTATTGGTGGTGCGTTCTCTGTTGTCTTTTCTTTATTCACATCATTAGAAATCCTTTTTCCGTTACTTCAACACCCAGCTGCTCGATGACCTTTTTTTCACAATTAAAACATTTTCTAGTCCCTTTAAGACAATCTCCACCATGCTTCTTTCCACACTTTGAGCATAAGGAAACATTCATCTTCTTTTCACCATTATTCTGAGATTTCTCCTTGAACTCCATCTTTCGTTTCTTGTCAAAACTATGAGATGGATAAGTAACACCAACTTCCATTTCTACCTTGATAGCACAACGCACAATTTCTTCATAGCTACTGAAGTCTCTTATAGCTAATGCCCTTCGAAGATTTGGTTTTAAGCCACTGAAGAATCGATCAACTTTACTTTCAGGTTAGATGATAAAGCCATATGCATACCTTGCAAGCCTTGTAAAATTCGCTTCGTATACACCAACAGATTCATCATCCTTTTTCTTTAGTTCAAGAAACAGGTTCTCCATCTTTGTTTGAAGAATACAAGGGAAGTACTTATTGAAAAATACGTTCTTGAACTCGTCCCATTCCATGGACTCAATTTCATCTCTTGGCCTCGTATTCATGATAAGATTCCACCATTGATCAGCTTTACCTTCCAAACGATATACTACTAAGATGACTTTATCATGTTCAGAACATTGAAGAACTAAAAATATCTTTTCAGTGGTACTGATCCATTGTTCAGCAACAAGTGTATCATAAGACCCACTGAAAGAAGGTGGACATTTCCTCATGAAGGAATTAATAGAATATTGTTCCCTTCTCTACTCATTTGGATGTCCAGAATGATTCATAGCTTGTGTAAGTATAGAAATAATATTTTTCACTCCATCTACCATAACATTTGTTTGTTCATGAGGACAATCATTGCATTGTCCATTGCATTGATCAACACGGTTCCTTCGGGTTCCATCCATCATCTAAAACCCAAAAAGAATAGTGTGAGAGGAAAAAATCATGCTAGGGAAAACAACATAATAAAGGGGAGTACCATCAATATCTAACATCTTAGGTTTAATTCTAGTATCTTTACCGTAATTCTAGGACTATAACCTATACTTATACTTAACCTTAGGGACATCCCTATACATACCTTAGAAATATCTCTATGGATCTCACTAAGGTTCTCACATCCTAGTTTTCAAAGGTTGACTAAACCTTTCCTCTGATACCAAATGTAGAGACCCGAAGCATGACGTACATGGACATTACATTACTTTTTCAAAATACATAATACATAACAAAAACATATGCACAAAGACTGTAATAGTTTAGAGTCTTTGGAAACATGGAATGTAATATTCTAATCGTGGTGAAAGATCTTCAACATCTCCCATAAAGATCTTCCACTTTTTATTTCCTTACCTAAAACCTTTCTTTTAATCCTGGGGGAAAATAAAACATAAAAAGGGTGAGCTCAAATGCTCAGTAAGGTTAATAATGGATAAAATAAAACATACCATATACATTTGAACATTAAAACATGAACATAATGTTTAAACATCAAAATCTTGAGCAACGACATAAAACATGGAAGTACATAAGGCATAGATCATAATGGTACATAAATCATGATAAAATATAGTGGGAATAAAACATGTAATTGTGGAATCCATTAAGAACATGTAATGATTTCCATAGTAGCCAAGGCATTGCTTCCAAGAACATCTTAGTGGACAAAGTCCCTTTCTGAATCGAGTTCACTCCTCGTTTCTGTCCTGTAACACTGAACCGGATTAACTTACCCTTCCAGCCATGTCTATCTCATGAGATATAAATCTTTACCCAATGCATTGGAGGGAGATATAGATCCCACCCATCACATAATGAAATCATTCTTACTTGTGCCACAAATTAAACATACATCATTCATAATAACCCAACAAATAAAATGGGTTTCATAAACATCATCCCATCATCACATAATCCATATAAAAGAAATGGATATCATTTCATAATGAGAAAAGTGAAACCATTAAAATCATAGATACTTTATATTTGAAACATACACATATGAAATAATTTCATCTTAGATGGAAAATGGTTTTGATAAAACACTTGAAATGAATTCTTGAGGAAAATATCCTTTCTTTTTCAAAATCAATTTCTTTTCAAAAAACATCTTGAAATTTTAAAAGAAAAAGATTTTGTTTAAAATAGTCATGAAATTTTTTGGAGGAATCTTCATGAAAATATGGCTTTATAAAACCGAAAAAAAATCCTTTCATGCCGTATACGTTAAAAAAACATTCTTCTCGTACTTTTGTCGGAAAGGTCAAAAAGAACCTAGTAGGGTAAATAAAAGAAAGATTCCTTCCATACCATGGGGTAAAAGTAAAAATGGGTAAAAAGTACTTTAAAAATACATGAATACACCTTTATAAAAAATGGACTTGTCTGATAGCAATAACCCTAGTAAATACTTACGAATAAGCAATCTCGGATAAAAATGAGATTTGCAAAATTATCCCTCACCTTAGGTCTGATATGCTTCGTACGTATCTGAACCTCCTGTATAATGATTTAAATAATGTCATTGACTTATTACAGAATCATATTCATTGTTATGATATCATATGTGGTTCACTTATGACTTTATATTACCCGTTCTTTTTTAAATTCCATGTTAAAGAGCGTTTTGGGTAAAATCGTTTCATTTGTCAACCGTGTTTTGACTTGTAATTATTCATATGATTACTTAGATCATGATTACTTAATTCCATAATATAAAACATGATTTATATATAATATATATTCATAATATACATATATATAATATATCGATAAATGGAAAGAAATACACCATTCATGGAGACGGTAGGCCGTACGTACGCATGAACGTTGTTTTTTTCCTCATTGAATTGAATAGAATTAATTGGATGACTTACATATATATATACATAAATCTAGTATCATTATTATGTCATATATTTCATTATTACTTATTATATATACTTTATAATCATTTATGAATGGTTAATCATTGAGAATGAATCTCATCGCATCGTGGAGACGGTATTCCGTACGTACGCACGAGCGATGATATCGTTCCCATGATCGTGCAATTTTATTGGAGTGTATGTATACTATAAAAGAATAAATATCACATTAAAATAATCATATATAGTTACTATTTACACCATTATACCCATCCAAGTAAGGTGGTGGTGGAAAATAGATTACACCACAGCGTGGAGACGGTATTCCGTACGTACGCACGGGCGGTGATTTCGTTTTCCGTAGGATGGATAGATGGTGAAATAGGGTTGTTTAATACTTATAATAACATATCAGTATATGATTGATACTTCTGTTATTACTTCATAATGAAACAACCTAAGAAGAAGAATTGGAAGAAGAAATAAAGTTGAAAGAATCAGTAACGGACATTACCTCTTCTTTGAAGCGCCTCTTCAAGACCTCCTCTTAGGGCACTAAAATTGGTCTTTGAAGAAGACCGGGACCTCTAGGATGTTTCTATGGAAGTAGAGAAGAGAATTTGGCAGGGTTTGGCCGAGAATCAAGGCCCAAAATGGTGTGAGGAAGAGAGGGAGGAGGTTCCCTTTTATAAGGGAGGAGAGGGGCACCTTAGGAAAAACTAAAACTATTATTTTATTATAAAGTCATATTCGGTTTTCAATAGATAAAAATTGAGTTATTTAGAATCTAATGTGGGGATGGGTCTAAATCCTATCATCATATATAATTTAGACAAGTTTAGGTTTCTATTTTAACCTTATCAATTAGATTTAACTTTAAGTTAAATAATTTTTCTTTTACCATGTCTTCTTGTTTTCTTACACTATAAGGTTAATAAACTTACTATAACAAGCCAAAAGAACCACAAGTTGTTTATTATTAATATATATAACCTTATATAAGTCATTTTTCCAAACCATAGATTTTTAGGAATAAAATAACAATTAATAATATAACATTTGTATTCAAAAATATTTGATGTCAATTTTGACACTATTTGGTAATTGATTTTTTTGAAAATCATAACAGAATAATTTGTTCAAAAAAAGTTAACTAAATCAATAATAACATGTCATATGAGCCTAGAATAGTCTTGTAATTCATAAAAAATCTCAAATTAAATTTATTTGGGTATTTTTAGCATCAATTATGTCAATATTTCATTAATATGATAATTATTGCATCATCATTGTGTCATAAATAAATTAAATTATATTAAGTTTAAAAATTACAAATAAAATACCATTATATATGAAATGTTTTTATCTTTATAATTAATATTTATAGTTGAATTTATCTTATGTATAACCCTATATTAAAAATTATTTAGTTATTAAACTTTGATTTTAACTATTTTAACCCTTCTTTAAATAAATTAATAATAAATGTCCTAATCTAATCCAAGTGGGCCTAAATGGTCATATTTTATTCCTAAGGTTGTTTTTGGCCGAATTAAACTTATCCAATAGAATTATTACATGTGTTAGGGTAATAATAATATCATTTTTACCCTTAATTACCCTATTTACTTTTAACCGTGGTAAAAAAAAGTAAAAAGTTACTATTCACCAAAAAATATTTTCATCTCATTGAACCACATTTTAGTCCTTGATATAAATTTTTTCTCTTAGATTTTCTAAATTCCACTCACAGAAGCGGTAAAATTATGTTTTATGAAAAATTCAGTTTTTTAACTACCACTTAGTGGTTTCACTATTCATCAAAAAAATGAAAGTTTCCAGAAAAATACTAAAAATTAGGCCTAAGATATATTTGATATTATAAATTCAAAAATTATTTCTATTTTACCAAATTAAAAACATATCAGTTACATTAATTAATTTAAAAATTAATTCCTGTCATCAAAACAGATAGTGTGTTCTTAAGAGATAATAACTATCAAAAGATTGACACTTGTTTACGTCTGGTTTAAATGTGAAATTACATCCCATGACCAAAATTGTATTAAATTGTAAAAATATATTCTAAATATACTTTAAAACCACTGAAATTAATAATTTATCACTATTAATTATTTCGATTAAAAAAGTTGTTTTTAATTAAAATTTAGTAATTTTCACTATTCATCAGAATATGAAAGTTATCCAAAAAGTACCAAAATTTCACCCTAATATAATTTCGATATTCTAAATCCAAAAATGAAGTCCATTTTTAAAGATAAAATTTATAAAATTTCAAAAATTTGGTATTACTATTCATAACGTCTAGTTCATAATAATATTATAATAATATCTTGTTTAGTGAAACTCGGTATTGCGTACTACACACGCCATCGAGGAAGGTCGTGATTGCGTGTAATGCAAGGAAAGTCAGGGATGCATGTTGTGCAAGCTCCTTTTGGTGTAGCGTATAACACAAGACATTAATGAAATTAAAAAATAATATTTTTCATAAAATCTCGGGGTGTTAAAGGTTTTATAGATATTCAATCACTAGGGATAACATGCCCAAATAATGATACTTTTTTCATCCATAACTCAAAATTACTATACTTTTCATAAATTTTACCCCTTCACAAAATAATTAGAATATTATTCAAATTATCATCATGATCCTCCTTTCTCTTGGAGTATTTTTGAATATCATCAATAAAGACGACCCCAAATTTTATGATGTAATCTATAAAGACTATATTCATTAAATCCATGAATATTAATGGATAATTAGTGAGTCATAAGGGAATCCATATGAAATCATTGTGTCCATAACTCATTTGAAAGGCAGTCATGGGAATATCTTCCTCCCCACCTATAATTGGTGATATCCAAACCGTAGGTCCACCATAGAAAAATATCTAGACCCGTGTAGCTGATAAAACACATCATATACCCATGGAAGGTTATACTTGTTATTTATTGTGATTTTATTAAGCTCATGGTAATTAATGTAGTGGAAAATCAATCCATCCTTCTTATTGAAAAATAGGACTGTTGAACCCCATAGGGAAGCACTAAGTCATATAAAATCATTTTCCATATTCTCCTATAACTGTTTCTTCAATTATATTAGCTCAATGGTGTCCATTAAATTTTTTTTCTATGATATGGGCAGAGATCCATAAATAAGTGCAATTGAGAACTTAACCTCTCGATCAGGATGAAGACCAGGAAACTCTTCTGGGAACACATCAGTGTAGTCCATCACAATTGGCATGTATTTGAGCATGATTCTCTCCATTGTCTCAATAATTTGAGCTAGATATGATTTATCATAAGTTAGTGATATAAAAACTTGAATAATTGATTCTAAAAGTTATTCATCCTCCTCCTTACACTGGTATATAATTGTGGAGGAAGCTTTGGGATATGAAGTGTAATCCCCCTTTCTGGAAAATTAATGTTGGATTTATATAAGGAGATCCAATACATTCCCAAAATATCATAAAACTCCACTAAAGAGTTTATGATATAATTCTCTAGGGGGTAAATCCACAAACATTCATTGAGGGAGTTAGAAACATTGGATGCAATAATTGTCCCATTTTCTGTTCATATTGACAACTCAACCCTGATATATTGAGGTTTTGTTTGAATAGTTCTACAAAATATATAAGATATGAATGAACGTGTAGAACTAGAATCAAATATTATGTTCACTATTACTGAATGAATAACTAGTGTACATTGGAGGTTATTGTTGTTAATTGCCTCTAACAACCATTGGCTTAGGGGTATGGTTCACATAATTATCATGATACTTATTGTTTAAACACTTAAAAAGAGATTAAGTGTCTATATAAACCTTCCCTTATTCTTCCACATTAGGGGGACACTTCATATCCCTTCCTCATTTGTTAGAAAGATGCCCCATTCTTCCACATTTGAAGCATTTCCTGGTTCCATTCATACTTTTTCTAGGATGCTTCTTCCCACACTTCTTACAAGTGGGATGTAGGGTCTTCCTTCCATCATTGGATTTATCTACATTTAATTCATAAAAGACTGCATTCTCCTATTTTCTTCATTATACCCATGAGATCAATGAGAGTCTCTTTTCTTCATTTCAACCTTAAGGGAACAACGGGAAATCTCTTCGAATCTATCAAAGTCTTGAATCGCCAATGATTTTCATAGACTCAGATTTGGTCTGAAAAATATTAAATCCACCTTGGTTTTTATGTTTATGAAAAATATAGTGGTGTATCTTGAAATACCTATTAATTTTTTCTTATACACCTAGATCGACTCATCTTCCTTATCTACTAGTCTAAAAAATTCTCTTTCCAACTATAGATGTAACGCCCTGACCCTAGTTACCCAGAGTCGGTGCATTATTACATAACATTGGAATGATCACAAGAAAGATCAAGACTTGAAAGACCAGTTAGTTTAGTAGCCTTGGAAACACTAGATATATTCATAAAGTTTTACATTACATCATAAAAATGAAAAATACAACAACGTATTCTCCATATTACACGCTCTTATCCCCTCATATTATCCCTGCAGGTCATTCATAATTTACTTCTTCACATCCTGCGAAAAATAAAACATAGAAAAGGGGTGATCTCAAATACCCAGTAAGGGTAACAATATAGCAGAAACTTTCATTAATAAGAATAAACATCTAAGGCAATGTATAACTAAAACAAAATCCTTTTAAACATTAACTTCAACATAGTATGGCAAAAATAAAATGAAATAATGCAATTTACTTATTCACATGGATATTCTACTAATCCAATAATCACATGCAATATCAGTAACCACTTTCATAATGATGGAATGCATAATGCCATACTATCATAACCATAGAACCAAGGCCTCGTGCCAAGACTACAAATAAGATTTTGTCAAGGCCTTGTGCCAAGACACTAGTTTGTCTCATGAGACCTACCGATGCATCGAGGAGCTATAGCGGGCTCCACCCGTCACTTATTAAGTCCAATGCATTCCTCAAATGAACAGGTTTAAACATAACATAAACATTCGTATTAAAACTAGAATACGAAATGTCAATACATTCTTCATAAACCATGAATGGTATAAAAATAACACATCCACAGTAAAACATATCACAAAACCATCAATACAATATGGAAGTATTGTATCATAATAAATCAACTCCAAATAAACATAAAATCCATCAAAGGATGTTGACATAGATGAAATCAAAACTCTTTTTAAAGAAATATCTCTTTCTATTTTGAAATCATTTAAGAGTCATATATTTATAAAATAAAACATTTTCTTTGAAAATATTCTTATAAGATTGTAAGTTAAGCTTCAATGATTTTATAACGGTGGAAAATAGCCACACCTACCGTATAAGATAAAAAAGACATTCTTACCTTAATTTTGTCGAAAAGGTTAAAAAATACCTTGTTTGGAAAATGACAGAAAGATTCCTTTATACACTTCTTATAAAAAGTCAAAAAAGGGTAAAAATGAAATTAACCCATATTCTGTAAAATAGTAATAATGTTTTGAAATACATTTTTAAGAAACATGGATCTGGATGATAAAGAGATCCCAGTAGATTATTATGTATAAACAACCTCAGATAATGAAGAGATTGAGAAATAAACCCTTACCTTGTACTTTTCCTTGGTTGAGAGTAGGTTAACCTCTTGTATAATGTTGAAATAATTGTTATTAAATTATAAAATAATCCTATATATTAATATGATATCATATATGATCTTTTAACATTGATTTGTTAATAATATCTTAGTATTATCGTTGTTTTGGGTGTTGACTTACTCGTTTTTTTATATGTTTTGTTACGTAAGCCAGGTTTTTCATGGATAGGTTGTATCTTATTCATATCCAGAATGATATCAAGTCCTTAAACATTATTTTTAAATCATCAAATGATAATTATACTTGAATGGATACGATGGAGAATGAATCTCATCATGTTCGTGGAGACGGTATTCCGTACGTACGCACGAGCGACAATATCATTCTTTTGATATTAAAATAATATATAATTGGATGGTATATCATATATAAAGAATCATTATCATGTTATATTTATTATTTCCATGAATTACACATCATTATTATACCCATCAAAATAATAATATATTGAATAACAATTACACCACGACGTGGAGACGGTAAGTCGTACGTACGCACGTATGGTGACATGTCATAAAAAGGATGGATATAATACTGAATATGGTTTTACCATATTTATAATAATATTATAGTATATAGGATATACTAGATTCATTATTTTAGAATGGGAATAACAAAGAAATAATAAGTTGAAGAAGAAATGAATTTGAAAAAGGGTGGTGAAAACATTACCTCTTCTTCGGGTTATTCTTTTTGATTTGATCAAAAGGGATCCTTAAGTTGGCTTTATGACTAAAGGAAGGCCTCTAGGATTAATTGATGGAATTTGAGTGAGTATTTTGTCAGATTTTGGCCGAACCAAAAGGCTTTGAAGGTGTGAATTAATGAGAAGGAGGAGTGCCCTTTTATAAGAGGGGTGATGGGCACCTTTGGAAAAGCTGGAAATATTATTTTATAATAAATTCATATTCGTTTTCTAATGGCTCCAAAGTGTATAATTTAAAGGTTAATGTGTGGATGGGTCGAACACCACTCAACCAATAGAATTTAGACAGGTTTGGGTTACTATATTAACCTTATCTTTAAGTATTAAATATATGTTAATTAGTTTCACTTTTACAATGTCTCTTTGTATTTTTATATTATATGGTTAATATAATTACTATATACCTCCAATAGACCCACAAGTGGTCCATTAAGGATACAACTATCATGATATAAGTCACTTGGATGAACCTTATATTTTTAAGAATTTAATATCAATTAATAATATAATATTGTTTTTAAAAACTCTTTTATTCAATTTTGACACTATTCAATAATTGTTTTTTGTGAAAATCATAACAGGATGATTACTTCGAAAGAAGTTAATTAATTCAATACTAACATGTCATATTAACCTATAAAATTAGTTTCATTCATAAAAAGTCTCAAATTATATTTATTTGGGTATTTATAATATCAATTATTTTAATTTTTCACTATTATGGTAATTACTGCATCATCATTGTGTCATAAATAAATTAAATTATTTAATGTTCAAAAATTATAAATAAAATATCATTATATAGGAAATATTTCTATATTTATAATGAATATTTTCAATTGAATTTATCTTATTTATAACCCTATATTAAAAATGTTTTAGTAAATAAACTTTGATTTTAACTCTTTTAACTCTTCTTTAAATTAACTAATAATAAATGTCCTATTCTAATCCAAGTGGACCTAAATGATAATATTTTATTCCTAAGGTTGTTTTTGGTCGAGATAAATTTTACCAATAGAATTATGACATGTGTTAGGGTAATATTAATATCATTTTTACCCTTAATTACCCTATTTACTTTTAACCGTGGTAAATAAAAGTAAAAAGTTGCTATTCACAAAAAATTATTTTCATCTCAATGAACCACATTTTACTCCTTGATATTAACCGTGTGTCTTGGATTTTCGAAATTTCAATCACAGAAGTGGTAAAATTAATTTTTATGAAAAATTCAGTTTTTTAACTACCACTTAGTAGTTTCACTATTCATCAAAAAATGATGTCTTTCAGAAAAATACCAAAAATTCACCCTAGGATAATTTCGATATTCCGAATACAAACATGAAGTCCATTTTGAAAAATAAAATTTATAAAATTTCAAAAATTAGGTATTACTATTCATAACTGTTAGTTTGATTAGTTGTGGTGTGTTAGAACTCGATGTTCCGTACAACACATGCTATTGCATTATTCAAAGATAAGCGTACCGTAGAAGCTTGTGGTGTTACATTCTCCCCTCTTTCAAATAATTTCATTCTCAAAATTTCTAGAATACTACCGCATGAAAAGACTTGGTTGTTTATTCATCATAAGTTCCTCGGGTTCCCACGTTGCATCTTCCATCTTATGTTTTCTCCACAAGACTTTTACCAGACGCGTCATCCGATTTCTCAGCACTTGTTCTCTCGTATCAAGAATCTTGACTGGATCTTCGCAATAAGACAGATCGGGTTCCAGTTCTAATTCCTCATAGGTGATTACATGCGTTGGGTCAGGCATGTATTTCCTCAACAGAGATACGTGGAACACATTGTGAACTTTGGAGAGACTTGGCGGCATTACCAATCGGTAAGCTACAGCCCCAATTCGTTCTAGAATTTAGAAAGGTTCGATGTACCTGGGACTTAATTTACCTTTCATACCAAAACGTATGACTCCCTTCCATGGAGATACCTTCAGGAAAACATCATCACCGACTTGAAATTACAAATCCTTCCTTCGATTATCGGCATAGCTCTTATGCCTACTTTGAGCTGCTTTGATGTGATTTTGGATTACCTTCACCTTTTCTGTTGTTTCCTCCACCAGTTCTGGACCTACAAGTTTTCTTTCACCAACGTCATCCCAATAGGTTGGTGTGTGACATCTCTTCCCATATAACGCTTCATATGGTGCCATCTGAATACTCGAATGGAAGCTATTGTTATAGGAAAATTCTACTAGAGGTAAATTTTGATCCCACATACCCTGAAAGTAAAGTGAGCAAGATCTCAACATGTCTTCTAAGGTTTGAATAGTTCGTTCTGATTGTCCGTCTGTCTGAGGGTGGTAGGCAGTGCTCAAATGAAGTTTAGTATCCAGGGATTTCTAAAGACTCTTCCATATTCTTTAATTAAAATGGGGATCACGGTCAGAAACAATCGATAAGGGTACTCCATGAAGTCTCACAACTTCATTAAAATATAGTCTTGCTAGACGTTCCAGTGGTAGATCTTCTCTTATAGTAAGAAAATGTGCTGACTTGGTAAGACGATCAACAATAACCCATATTACATCATTCCTTCTAGGAGTCTTTGGTAACCCCATGACAAAGTCCATCATAATATTGTCCCATTTCCACTCCATTATGGGAAGAGGTTGCATGACTCCTCCAGGCTGTTGCCTTCCATCTTTCACTGGTTGAAAAACCATACATCTTGACACAAAATCAGAAATCTCCCTCTTCATGTTGTCCCACCAAAAATGTTCCTTCAAATCTCTATACATTTTGGTGCTCCTAGGGTGTATGGAGAATTTGGAACTATGAGCATCATCCAGCAATTCCCTTTTCAGATCAATTATATCGGGAACACAAATTCTCTTCCCGAATTTCAAAATTCCTTCTTCATACATAATGTCTCTCAATCTCCCATCATTCACAGCTTTAATATTTTTTTGAAATTATTCATCATCGGTCTGAGAACTCTTAATCCTTTCTAGTAAAGATGGTTCGGCAACCATTTGAAAAAGAATTGATGTTTCACATTCCATGGTTATTCCCATGTCCATATTCACTAGATCCATGAAAATTTGATCCCTTTCAATTCTCATATTGTTCAAAACTCCATGATATTTTCTGCTCAAAGCATCATCCACCTTGTTTGCTTTCCCCGGGTGGTAGTTTATCGTACAATCATAATCCTTGAGTAATTCAAGCCATCTCTTTTTCCTCATGTTGAGTTCTTTTTGTGAGAAAATATAATTCAAACTCTTGTGATCAGTATAAATCTCAAATTTTTCACCATAGAGGTAGTGCCTCCATATCTTCAAAGAAAATATCACAGCTGTTAACTTGATATCATTAGTATGATAGTTTTGTTCATGAATTTTCAACTGTCATGATGCATAGGCAATAACCCTATCATTCTGCATAAGGACACAACCAAGTCCTTTCTTCGATGCATCACTATAAATAACGAACCCATCATTCCCCGATGGTAGAGTCAATATAGGAGCATTGACTAATATTCTCTTCAGTTCTTCGAAACATTCTTCACACTCTTTTGTCCAAACAAATTTAACCCCTTTACGTATGAGCTTTGTTAATGGGTTAGCCAACTAGGAAAAATTCTGGACGAAACGTCAATAATAACCTGTTAAACCAATAAAACTGTGTACCTCAGTTATACTCGTAGGTGCTGGCCATTCTTGGATTGCCTTGGTCTTAGAAGGATCAACGGAGATTCCATATTTAGAGACAATATGGCCAAGAAAAGAAATCTACTGAGGCTAGAATTCACATTTGCAAAACTTCCCATATAATTCATGTCTTCTTAGAGTCTTCAGGATAATGAGCAAGTGATTTTCTTGATCTTCATAGATTTTGGAGTATACCAATATATCATCAATAAATACCACCACAAATTCATCAAGATATTCCTTGAAAACTCTATTCATCAGATCCATGAATACAGAAGGTGCGTTAGTCAATCCAAAAGGCATTACAGTAAACTCGTAATGCCCGTACCTGGTTCGAAATGCTTTCTTCAGAATGTCTTCCTTCTTAACACACAACTGATGGTATCCAGATCGAAGTTCAATCTTTGAAAAGTATTGAGAACCATGCAGTTGGTCAAATAACTCATCAATGCGAGGTAGAGGATACTTGTTCTTTATTGTTATAGCATTGATCTCCTTGTAGTCGATACATAACCTCATAGATCCATCTTTCTTTTTAACAAAAATTACATGGGCTCCCCATGGAGAAACACTAGTGCGAATAAATCCTTTATTACTCAATTCCTCTGGTTGTTTCTTTAGTTCGACTAATTCTACAGTGGCCATTCTATAAGGGGTCTTCGATATAGGACTTGATCCAGGAATTAAATCAATAGGAAACTCAACTTCTCGTTCCGGAGGATGTCTAGGTAAATCTTCTGGAAATACATCTACATATTCTTTCATAATAGGTGCATCCTCTATTTGACCATTCCTTTCCTCATCCACAGTCATTTCTTTCTCTTCCTCCCCAATAATTGAATTTAGTTGAGCTACTGGGGGTGGATCTATATAAGAATTAGGTGGTGACGATTCTTCTCTAAAGATAAGGTGTTCCTTATCATCATCATCAAAAATCGTAACCTCATTCTTCTTACAATAAATCTTCGCATCATAGTCCAAAATCCAATCCATACCAAGGATTATATCAAACTCAATCATAGGTATGATGATCAGATCAGCAGATAAATAACATTTATGTGCTCTAATGGGGACTAATTCACAAAACTTTATTCAATGATACTTCCCTTAGGAGTTTTAACTGACAACCCCCTTGTTAAATCAAATTGTAAATATCTAATTTTCTTAGAAAAATAGGATGATATGAAACAATGTGATGATCCAGAATCAAATAATGCATTTTCTAAACGTGAGGAAACCATTAAATTACCCGCCACCATGTCTTTCAGAGCTTCTACCTCAGCAGTAGTGATAGCAAAAGCTTGGCCTTGATCCCTTGGCCTTTTCGGAGGTAAGTTCCCCTGAAGTTTAGGACATTCATTTGCATAATTTCCCATCTCCCTGCAATTGTAGCATTGAAAATTGGTAGCTTCCTTCTTCCCTTTGCAATCACGAGCTTGGTGGCCTTTTTCACCACAATTGTAACAGACACTCATTCCCTTCAAGAAAGTACTGGGGTGTTTCTTCCCACATTTACCACAGGATGGATATTCAACCTTTCCCTTCTTCCCCTTATTTCCATTCCCATATTGATCAGCAGATCTCTTCTTCTCTTGCTTTGCTTTAAATTCATAAGACTTAGAGAATTCATTTTCTGTCTTGATAGCACATGAGACAATGTCTTCGTATGACAAGAAGGATTGTGAGACTAAAGCTCGATGGAGAAATGGTTTTAACCCATAAAAGAAACAATCAATATTACTTCATGGGTTATGTATATAATCTCCAACATACCATGATAACCTTGTAAAGTTAGCCTCATACTTTGCGACATTCTCATCCTCCTTTTGTCTCGGACTCAGAAATTGCCTTTCCATGTCTGCTCGATGGTCACGAGGAAAGTATTTTTCTAAAAATAGATCATTGAACTCCCTCTATTCCATATTTGATACTTAATAATCTTCCTTCATTTTATGAATCAATGACCACCATTGATCATCATCTCCAGTGAGGCGGTAAACTACCATGATAACTTTTTCCCTTTCACTACTCCCTAAAGCCTGAAATATTTTCTCTAGGGAATTTATCCATTGCTCAGCTACTAAGGGATTTTTACTCCCATTGAACATTGGTGGTTGTTTCCTCGTGAATCGATCTAACATTGATCCTCCACGTTGCGGATCATAGTGCTCCATACGGGTAAGGTTATTAGTCATAACCTGAGGGAGTTGTCCCAGTATGGTGATTAGCTGATCGGCACCAGTTGCATCACCAGCTCCACTATAATTATCTTGAGCAGGAGGGAAATCCCTACCTGGAGTGTGTGCATTGATACGGTTTCCATTTCTTCCACTAGGCTCCATTTCTAAACAATGGCATAAACAAGATCAGTTTATGAATCAAAATACATAATCCCATACTTATAAAACACTTGACATAAATTGATCTATTTATGGATATAATCCATAATCATAAAAATGTTTTCTTTGAGAAAGTATATACTCATAAACCCTTAATAATGATTTGTAAATAAAATGAGAGTTATCCTAAGAATATCCCCCGAGAGTGTCGTAACCAAGAGTGCAACAAGGCCCATTGTTGTGCACCAGTTCTCATTCGAGTCTTGCTCAAAGCGGTGTTTTCAGGTTTTACCTCTAGGTACATTTGTGCCAGAGCCACCTCTACCTGCTTGTATCCAGACAGGGATGTATTTCTCTGAAAACTCACAAAATCACTACAATACCAAAATTCTAGGAAGTTCTTCTATACTAATTCTCAAATTCTATCTTAGGTCTATGTGCTCTAATCAGAGTTTATCTAAATCTGGCTTCCAAGGTTTGTACTAAACTTCCTCTGATACCAACTGTAACGCCCCGACCCCAGTTACCCAGAGTCGGTACATTATTACATAACATTGGCATGATCACAAGAAAGATCAAGTCTCAAAAGACCGATTAGTTTAGTATCCTTGGAAACACTAGATATATTCATAAAGTTTTACATTACATCATAAAAATGAAAACTACAACAACATAGTCTCCATATTCCACACTCTTATCCCCTCATACTATCCCTGCAGGTCATTCATAATTTACTTCTACACATCCTGGGAAAAATAAAACATAGAAAAGGGGTGAGCTCAAATGCCCAGTAAGGATAACAATATAGCAGAAACTTTCATAAATAAGAATAAACATTTAAGGAAATGTATAACTAAAACAAAAGCCTTTTAAACTTGAACTTCAACATATTATGGAAAAAATAAAATGAAATAATGACATTTACTTATTCAAATGGATATTCTACTAATCTAATAATCACATGAAATATCAGTAACCACTTTCATAATGATGGAATTCATAATTCCAAACTATCATAACCACATAGCTAAGGCCTCGTGCCAAGACTAAAAATAATATTTTGTCAAGGCCTTATGCCAAGACACTAGTTTGTCTCATGAGACCTACTGATGCATCGAGGAGCTATAGCGGGCTCCACCCGTCACTTGTTAAGTCCAATGCATTCCTCATATGAATAGGTTTAAACATAACATAAACATTCGTATTAAAACTAGCATACGAAATGTCAATACTTTCTTCATAAACCATGAATGGTATAAAAATAACACATCCATAGTCAAACATATCACAAAACCATCAATACAATATGGAAGTATTGTATCATAATAAATCAACTCCAAATAAACATAAAATCCATCAAAGGATGTTGACATAGATGAAATAAAAACTCTTTTTAAAGAAATATCTCTTTCTATTTTTAAATCATTTAAGAGTCATATATATCAATATGATATCATATATGATCTTTTAACACTGGTTTGTTAATAATATCTTAGTATTATCGTTGTTTCGGGTGTTAACTTACTCTTTTTTATATGTTTTGTTATGTAAGCCATGTTCGTCATGGATAGGTTGTATATTATTCATATCCAAAATTATATCATGTCCTTAAACATTATTTTTAAATCATCAAATAATTATTATACTTGATTGGATACGATGGAGAATGAATCTCATCGCGTTCGTGGAGACGGTAGTCCGTACGTACGCACGAGCGACAATATCATTATTTTGATATTAAAATAATATATAACTGGATGGTATATGAAATATACAGAATCATTATTATGTTATATTTATTATTTACATGAATTAAACATCATTATTATACCCATCCAAATAATAATATATTGAATAACAATTACACCACGACGTGGAGATGGTAAGTCGTACGTGCGCACGTATGGTGACATGTCATTAAAAGGATGGATAGAATACTGAATATGGTTGTACAATATTTATAATAATATTAATGTATATAGGAGATACTGTATTCATTATTTTAGAATGGGAATAACAAATAAAGATGAAGTTGAAGAAGAAATGAATTTGAAAAAGGGTGGTGAAAACATTACCTCTTCTTCGGGTTCTTCCTTTTGATTTTATCAAAAGGGCTCCTTAAGATGGATTTATGACTTAAGGAAGGCCTCTAGGATAAAGTGAGGTATGTTTAGAGAGTATTTGGGCAGAGTATGGACGAACCAAAAGTCTTTTAAGGTGTGAATTAATGAGAAGTAGGAGTTCCCTTTTATTAGAGGGGTGAGGGGAACCTTTGGAAAAGCTAGAAATATTATTTTATAATAAATTTATATTCAGTTTATAATGGCCCCAAAGTGGATTATTTAAATATTAAGGTGGGTATGGGTCGAAATCCACTCAACCAATATAATTTAGACAGGTTTGGGTTACTATATTAACCTTATCTTTAAGTATTAACTCAAAGTTAATTAGTTTCACTTTTACAATGTCTCTTTGTATTTGTATATTATATGGTTAATAAACATACTATATACCTCCAAGAGACCCCCAAGTGGTCCATTAATGATACACCTATAATTATATAAGTATCTTGGAAGAACCTTATATTTTTAGGAATTTAATATCAATTAATAATATAATATTTGTTTTAAAAACTCTTTTATGTCAATTTTGACACTATTCAATAATTGATTTTTGTAAAAATCATAACAGAATGATTACTTCAACAATAGTTAATTAAGTCAATCCTAACATGTCATATTAACCTATAAAATTATTGTAATTCATAAAAAGTCTCAAATTATATTTATTTGGGTATTTATAATATCAATTATTTTAATGTTTCACTGTTATGGTAATTACTGCATCATCATTGTGTCATAAATAAATTTAATTATTTAATGTCTAAAAATTATAAATAAAATATAATTATGTAGGAAATATTTTTATCTTTCTAATTAATATTTAAAATCAAATTTATCTTATGTATAACCCTATATTAAAAATGTTTTAGTAAATAAATGTTGATTTTAACTCTTTTAACTCTTCTTTGAATTAACTAATAATAAATGTCCTATTCTAATCCAAGTGGACCTAAATGATAATATTTTATTCCAAAGGTTGTTTTTGGTCGATATAAACTTGTCCAATAGAATTAGGACGTGTGTTAGGGTAATATTAATATCATTTTTACCCTTAATTTCCCTATTTACTTTTAACCGTGGTAATAAAAGTAAAAAGTTACTATTCACCAAAAAATTATTTTCATCTCAATGAACCACATTTTACTCCTGGATATTAACTGTGTCTCTCGGATTTTCGAAATTTCAATCACAGAAGCGGTAAATTTATGTTTTATGAAAAATTCAGTTCTTTAACTACCACTTTGTAGTTTCACTATTCATCAAAAAATGAAGTTTTTCAGAAAAATACCAAAAATTCACCCTAGGATAATGTCGATATTCTGAATCCAAAAATGAAGTCCATTTTGAAAAATAAAATTTATAAAATTTCAAAAAGTAGGTATTACTATTCATAACGGCTAGTTTGATTGGTTGTGGTGTGTTAGAACTCGATGTTCCGTACAACACACATTGTTGCATTATTCAAAGAGAAGTGTACCGTAGAAGCTTGGGGTATTACAATAGACGGAGGGTTTAGTGAAAATATTTATTGAAAAATATTTTTCATGAAATATTCTCATTCCACGGAATCAATTTCCTCCATGGACCTTCAATTTATGATCGGTGTCCACTAGTGATCAACTTCCCCATAAAAATGATAGACCACTAGCACAACATTCAATTCTTCTAAGTATTATACGATAGAGAATATATTTTCAGTGGAGTTAATCCACATTTCCTCATAGAGGGGATCAGAAGATGCAATAAACATGGGAGGTCTTTTCTGTATCAATTATTTGATGTAAACTTTCTCTCTCTTAGGATAAGGATGGCATTCCACACGATTCATGTTATTATTCATAACTTGATATAGTTGAGAAAGTACTCTCATGATGTTTTGAGCACCTATTCCCATCATATTTGGCATGTAATTATGGAAATATTCACATTATCTACCACATTGATAATTGGAATATATTCTTTTATTCCCGTACATTAAAAATAAAAAATAAAGTACAACTAGGGGGATTAAATACTAAACTAAATAACATAATAAAAGGAAACATTGAACATAAAAGGATAAACATGTAATTGAAAAGTATATCCAAAATTGTGGTTCTTAGGGTTTCAATCTAGGTTATACATGGTATATTTACTAACTTATATTATTATGGGTATTTTTTTTGTTCCCTTAATAATGGTTTGTAATGATCTTATGAATTTACCAAGTCATATCCCTCGGGAGTGTCATACCAGGTTTGCAGTAAGGCTTGTTGTCGTGTACCAAGTTACCCTAAGTCAGGCCTAGAACACCTTATTAGAGTTAATACACCTAGGTACATCTATCTCACAACCACGTAATCTTTTATTGTCTAGAAATGGATTTATTTTCATGATAAACCACTAACTCTATACTAAGACTATTTCACATGGAGCAAGAGTCAAGGATAACTATCAAGACTGTTGTACATGACTTCTCATGAGACTAAACATTACACAATGAATTGGAGTGCTATCTGGTCACAACCATCATAACATGTTTGTTAATATATGTTCCATATGAATAATCATATATAATGAATCAAACATAAACATAAGGGTTTCCCATGGTATGAAATGGGTGTCATAATGATGTCAAAAGGCATTACATCAGGGAATTTCATAATTATGTCCCTAAAAGAAAGGATTTAAATCTTACATGGACAATAATACGTAAATATAAGAATATATCATGATAATTTATGTCAAACATAAGTTAATACATGTAAAAATAGTTTTAATATACTTTATGAAAAAAACATTTTAGTGCTGTTTATAGAAAATATTTACTGATTCATTAAAACTAAAAATGCATAATTTTTTGAATAAAACCAAAAACGGAAAAAAATAGATGTTCATGATATAAATAGTTATTTTAAAAAAATGGTGTCTTAAAATATATAATGTATTAAACTTTATAACTGGTAAGAAATTGGGAAGTTCCTTTGAATCGGGTTGGCTTTTCGGGAAGATTTGAGAGGGGATCCTTATTAAACCATGTATTACCCAATTAAACAAGGATGATATGTTCGGGATACATTATTATATACCATTTAAACAGAATTTAGAATAATTAAATAAAAATAATTCTGAGTAATATAGGTTAAATAGAGTTAAAATGTTACCCGATGGAAATCTGGAGGTTCGGAGAGTATCGCTTAACTTATGTCCAAAATGGTTCTGCACTTCATCTTAATTTCCTGAATAATCAAATTAGATTCATAAATTAAAAATTAAAGAAAATATTATACTTGTAATTTATTTATAATAATTTATTTATGTTCATTTGTAACCTTTTTGATGATTTATAGTGTTCAATTTCATCGTTTGGGAATGTTCATGTTCTTGATTTCCATGATTGGTTCACATGTATATGTGTATTGATGTTCATGTAGTATGGGTATAATTATACAAAATTAATATTATATATTATTAAATAACAAAAAACGTTTAATTGGTCTTTTATATGATTATTTTTTCTCTAAATGAGGATGAATCACTATGTAACATGTTAATGATAACAGTTTAGATTAATTTTAGCAGTTTATCAATCACAACGAACTCGTTTTGTTGTATCATTAATTATTGTGTATATATGTTCGATGGATAAAATAAAAAGGGTTACAAATATATTTTAAAATATGATTCAACCATTATAATGGTTTTAAGTCCATATTTAATGTATATAATGTAAAATAAAAACTTCTCATCCATAAAGGCGATAAATCAACACCTCGCGGACGAGAGTTTCATTTTTAGAATAAAAGGGAGGGGAGAAGCTGTTTGAAGATGGATTATTACATTAGCATTATAAAATTACATTATATGTAATTTAATTTAGTAATAATTACATTTTTTTGAATGGATGTTATGAGATATTACGAAAAGAAAAGAAGTTGAAAAGAAAGTGGAATTTACCTCTGGAATTTCTCCTCCTTGAAAACCTCCTTAGGAAAATGTTTTTGGCCTTTAGATGAGACCACCAGCTCATGGATTTGGGGGAGGATCTTGGTAATAGTATTGGGATTAATTTTAACAATTCTCAAATCTTGGAAGGTGTGAGGATAAGAGGTGGTGAGGGTGGTCTTTATAGTGGGTGAGAGGGGTGTTTCTCATTATTTTAATCACTAGTTTATTATTTTGGCTCAATAATATGAATACATTGAGAATTATCACAAAATATATTAAAATAATTAATTAAAGTTATAGATTTTGGTTCTTAAATCAACTATTACTCAAGGAATATTTTATTTAACTTATAATATACATATACCATAAATTATTGTATTTTACTATTCACCCAAAATTCAACTATTTTAGAAAATCCCAAAAATTCTCCCGAAATGTTTTACAATGTTTATAATTCAAAAATGAACTCTATTTTATGAGAATAATTTTATAAATATGGGAAATTTTATTTTTAATTAAAATCACCATTTAATTTTAAAATACCAATTTTAGAATAATAAATCATTTTGAAACACTCAGAAAAAATAATTAATGTCTCATAAAATTATATTAAAATAATAAGACAAAAAATATTAATTTATCAATACATTTTTTGAAAATAAATTTTCTTTTATATTATAAAATTAATCATAAAAATGTAATTCAATATTTATGACTTAAAAAATAACAAAACAAAATTAATAATTATTAAAATGTATTTTTACTTAAACTATCATATAATTAAATATTATTTTCATTTATAAGATACCAACATTTTATTTATACTTTCGTAGGTAAGGTTAATATTATATAGGTCGGTTTACTATTCATAAGGGTCACATTACTATTCCAAATGCCAAGTTACTATTTCATCAGTATAGGTTCCTTAACTTCTAGAAATAATTATTATTTCATTCATTCTTCACTAATAAATTTTGTATTGTGTTTATGATTTGATTTTATGTGATTTATAATATGTAACATAATTATAAGTAGGGTATTTTTGTTGATAAAATTTTGGGTCATAATAGGAACACTACGAGAAAACCGCCCTTTAGTGGATTATTTAAATATTAAGGTGGGTATGGGTCGAAATCCACTCAACCAATAGAATTTAGACAGGTTTGGGTTACTATATTAACCTTATCTTTAAGTATTAACTCAAAGTTAATTAGTTTCACTTTTACAATGTCTCTTTGTATTTTTATATTATATGGTTAATAAACATACTATATACCTCCAAGAGACCCCCAAGTGGTCCATTAATGATACAACTGTAATTATATAAGTATCTTGGAAGAACCTTATATTTTTAGGAATTTAATATCAATTAATAATATAATATTTGTTTTAAAAACTCTTTTATGTCAATTTTGACACTATTCAATAATTGATTTTTGTGAAAATCATAACAGCATGATTACTTCAACAATAGTTAATTAAGTCAATCCTAACATGTCATATTAACCTATAAAATTAGTTTAATTCATTAAAAGTCTCAAATTATATTTATTTGGGTATTTATAATATCAATTATTTTAATGGTTCAATATTATGGTAATTACTACATCATCATTGTGTCATAAATAAATTAAATTATTTAATGTATAAAAATTATAAATAAAATATCATTATGTAGGAAATATTTTTATCTTTCTAATTAATATTTAAAATCAAATTTATCTTATGTATAACCCTATATTAAAAATGTATTACTAAATAAACTTTGATTTTAACTCTTTTAACTCTTCTTTGAATTAACTAATAATAAATGTCCTATTCTAATCCAAGTGGACCTAAATGATAATATTTTATTCCAAAGGTTGTTTTTGGTCGATATAAACTTTTCCAATAGAATTAGGACGTGTGTTAGGGTAATATTAATATCATTTTTACCCTTAATTTCCCTATTTACTTTTAACCGTGGTAAATAAAAGTAAAAAGTTACTATTCACCAAAAAATTATTTTCATCTCAATGAACCACATTTTACTCCTTGATATTAACTGTGTCTCTCGGATTTTCGAAATTCCAATCACAGAAGTGGTAAAATTAAGTTTTATGAAAAATTCAGTTCTTTAACTACCACTTTGTAGGTTCACTATTCATCAAAAAATGAAGTTTTTCAGAAAAATACCAAAAATTCACCCTAGGCTAATGTCGATATTCTGAATCCAAAAATGAAGTCCATTTTGAAAAATAAAATTTATAAAATTTCAAAAAGTAGGTATTACTATTCATAACAGCTAGTTTGATTGGTTGTGGTGTGTTAGAACTCGATGTTCCGTACAACACACGCTATTGCATTATTCAAAGAGAAGCGTACCGTAGAAGCTTGGGGTGTTACAATAGACGGAGGGTTTAGTGAAAATATTTATTGAAAAATATTTTTCATGAAATATTCTCATTCCACGGAATCAATTTCCTCCATGGACCTTCAATTTATGATCGGTGTCCACTAGTGATCAACTTCCCCATAAAAATGATAGACCACTAGCACAATATTCAATTCATCTAAGTATTATAGGATAGAGAATATATTTTCAGTGGAGTTAATCCACATTTCCTCATAGAGGGGATCGGAAGATGCAATAAACATGGGAGGTCTTTTCTGTATCAATTATTTGATGGAAACTTTCTCTCTCTTAGGATAAGGATGGCATTGCACACGATTCATGTTATTATTCATAACTTGATATAGTTGAGAAAGTACTCTCATGATGTTTTGAGCACCTATTCCCATCATATTTGGCATGTAATTATGGAAATATTCACATTATCTACCACATTGATAATTGGAATATATTCTTTTATTCTCGTACATTAAAAATAAAAAATAAAGTACAACTAGGGGGATTAAATACTAAACTAAATAACATAATAAAAGGAAACATTGAACATAAAAGGATAAACATGTAATTGAAAAGTATATCCAAAATTGTGGTTCTTAGGGTTTCAATCTAGGTTATACATGGTATATTTACTAACTTATATTATTATGGGTATTTTTTTTTGTTCCCTTAATAATGGTTTGTAATGATCTTATGAATTTACCAAGTCATATCCCTCGGGAGTGTCATACCAGGTTTGCAGTAAGGCTTGTTGTCGTGTACCATGTTACCCTAAGTCAGGCCTAGAACACCTTATTAGAGTTACTACACCTAGGTACATCTATCTCACAACCACATAAACTTGTATTGTCTAGAAATGGATTTATTTTCATGATAAACCACTTACTCTATACTAAGACTATTTCACATGGAGCAAGAGTCAAGGATAACTATCAAGACTGTTGTACATGACTTCTCATGAGACTAAACATTACACAATGAATTGGAGTTCTATCTGGTCACAACCATCATAACATGTTTGTTAATATATGTTCCATATGAATAATCATATATAATGAATCAAACATAAATATAAGGGTTGCCCATGGTATGAAATGGGTGTCATAATGATGTCAAAAGGCATTACATCAGGGAATTTTATAATTATGTCCCTAAAAGAAAGGATTTAAATCTTACATGGACATTAATACGTAAAAATAAGAATATATCATGATAATTTATGTCAAACATAAGTTAATACATGTAAAAATAGTTTTAATATACTTTATGAAAAAAACATTTTAGTGCTGTTTATAGAAAATATTTACTGATTCATTAAAACTAAAAATGCATAATTTTTTGAATAAAACCAAAAACGGAAAAAAATAGATGTTCATGATATAAATAGTTATTTTAAAAAAATGGTGTCTTAAAATATATAATGTATTAAACTTTATAACTGGTAAGAAATTGGGAAGTTCCTTTGAATCGGGTTGGCTTTTCGGGAAGATTTGAGAGGGGATCCTTATTAAACCATGTATTACCCTATTAAACAAGGATAATATGTTCAAGATAAATTATTATATACCATTTAAACAGAATTTAGAATAATTAAATAAAAATAATTCTGAGTAATATAGGTTAAATAGAGTTAAAATGTTACCCGATGGAAATCTGGAGGTTCGGAGAGTATCGCTTAACTTATGTCCAAAATGGTTCTGCACTTCATCTTAATTTCCTGAATAATCAAATTAGATTCATAAATTAAAAATTAATGAAAATATTATACATGTAATTTATTTATAATAATTTTTTTATGTTCAATTTTAACCTTTTTGATGATTTATAGTGTTCAATTTCATCATTTGGGAATGTTCATGTTCTTGATTTCCATGATTGGTTCACATGTATATGTGTATTGATGTTCATGTAGTATGGGTATAATTATAAAAAATTAATATTATATATTATTAAATAACAAAAAACGTTTAACTGGTCTTTTATATGATTATTTTTTCTCTAAATGAGGATGAATCACTATGTAACATGTTAATGATAACAGTTTAGATTAAAATTAGCAGTTTATCGATCACAACGAAGTCGTTTTGTTGTATCATTAATTATTGTGTATATATGTTCGATAGATAAAATGAAAAGGGTTACAAATATATTTTAAAATATGATTCAACCATTATAATGGTTTTAAGTCCATATTTAATGTATATAATGTAAAATAAAAACTTCTCATCCATAAAGGTGATAAATCAACACCTCACGGACGAGAGTTTCATTTTTAGAATAAAAGGGAGGGGAGAAGCTGTTTGATGATGGATTATTACATTAGCATTATAAAATTACATTATATGTAATTTAATTTAGTAATCATTACATTTTTATGAATGGATGTTATGAGATATTAAGAAAAGAAAAGAAGTTGAAAAGAAAGTGGAATTTACCTCTTGAATTTCTCCTCCTTGAAACCTCCTTAGGAAAATGTTTTTGGCCTTTAGATGAGACCACCAGCTCATGGATTTGGGGGAGGATCTTGGTAATAGTATTGGGATGAATTTTAACAATTCTCAAATCTTGGAAGGTGTGAGGATAAGAGGTGGTGAGGGTGGTCTTTATAGTGGGTGAGAGGGGTGTTTCTCATTATTTTAATCACTAGTTTATTATTTTGGCTCAATAATATGAATACATTGATAATTATCACAAAATATATTAAAATAATTAATTAAAGTTATATATTTTGGTTCTTAAATCAACTATTACTCAAGGAATATTTTATTTAACTTATAATCTACATATACCATAAATTATTGTATTTTACTATTCACCCAAAATTCAACTATTTTAGAAAATCCCAAAAATTCTCCCGAAATGTTTTACAATGTTTATAATTCAAAAATGAACTCTATTTTATGAAAATAATTTTATAAATATGGGAAATTTTATTTTTAATTAAAATCACCATTTAATTGTAAAATACCAATTTTAGAATAATAACTCATTTTGAAACACTCAGAAAAAATAATTAATGTCTCATAAAATTATATTAAAATAATAAGACAAAAAATATTAATTTATGAATACATTTTTTGAAAATAAATTTTCTTTAATATTATAAAATTAATCATAAAAATGTAATTAAATATTTATGACTTAAAAAATACCAAAACAAAATTAATAATTATTAAAATGTATTTTTACTTAAACAATCATATAATTAAATATTATTTTTATTTATAAGATACCAAAATTTTATTTATAATTTCATAGGTAAGGTTAATATTATATAGGTCGGTTTACTATTCATAAGGGTCACATTACTATTCCAAAGGCCAAGTTACTATTTCATCAGTATAGGTTCCTTAACTTCTAGAAATAATTATTATTTCATTCATTCTTCACTAATAAATTTTGTATTGTGTTTATGATTTGATTTTATGTGATTTATAATATGTAACATAATTATAAGTAGGGAATTTTTGTTGATAAAATTTTGGGTCATAATAAGTATATCAAAAATAATATAAAAACATTACGATACTAATGTTTCATATCCCAAATGTATCTCTGATGTCCAAGCTTGTTCATGATCATAATCAAAAAAGGTAATTAACACAACTTGATGTTGAAAAACATTCGGACACCAAGTACTTTTCCCACTGACCTATAAAAAAAATTAATTCTTATTTTGAGTATGTATATTTTTGGAAATATGTATAGTACTCATGATGTATAAATAATAAACGACTAACTAATATTGTTAATGAAATTGTAATTTCCTTCAAAAATTGCATATCCTATGATTCTAGTATTTTAATGGTTTATGATATCTTTCATATATTTTCAAAAATAATATCCACAATAATTATTTTTATTTTCCATCAGAAATTAAAGAGACATTGACCAAAATATGTAAATTATTTTGATAAATGTTTTAGAGTAATTATTACGTTATATTCCTTATTCTTTCTCCTGTTGAATAAATACATAGGCTTCATATGTTCAGTCACCATACTTATACAATGATTTATCCTATATTTATATATCTCTCTGTCATAAAATATATCATTAAAACAAAAACACAAATATATAATTCAAATTTTAAGTATAAAATGTTGATTTCAGTGCATTATAATTTTAAAATAGACATCACGTGTGGTCAGTTTGATGGAAATCCTTGTATTGGGTCCCAAAAATAAACATTTGGTGTATCCAGATAGATTTCAGTGATCATCCATTACTTCCTAAAAAATAAAAATAAATTTTTAGTTAAAAACTAAAAAAATATTGTATATGATTATATTGAATAGTTTTACCCATGCATTATAGGCATCAAGAAAAGTATGTCATTTTTTCTTCTCAAATTCCTCTCTTGGTGTAAATTTTATCTTTTGAATTTATTCCAATTACAATTATTGTTTTTCCATAGAAATGGTATAGGGATCAATGATCCCAAAGAATGATTCACTGGGTTTTCTCTTTATATATTTTTTATACAAATATTTTCTTAGAGAAAATATGAATAGTTATTAACTTTAATGAATAAAGTTATTAAATTTCTTAAAAATATATTATAAAAATATACCTAATGAATTTATTCAATATCGATACTCTCAACCATTCCAACATTATATTATAATATATACTCTCATGTCCAACCATTTTTGTAATGAAATCTTTAAATATTTCTTCTTCATATTCATTTTAGGACATATTTCCTTATTTGAATGTTGTATATGTATGAACTTTTGATGTTAATAAATGCATCAGTGGAAATATTAGGGTGAAGGTACTCTCAAAATTTTATTTTTATTTCTTGGTTGATTCATTGGATTTTATTGATACAACCTACTATTTCCAAATTATTTTATCTATTTGTAATACCATGCATAATTTTAGAATATTTTTCATCAATTAATAGTTGATTTACATTTGAAAAAAATTATTACAGAAAAGCCTCATTGTATATGTATAAGATTATATGGTCATTCTATGAAGGATCCAATAGCATTATATACCATTGTTACATAATGATCGTCAATAGGATTAGGCAAGTCATTGATGACCTCATGAGCTACATCAATCCCCATTATCATGTGATATTTTTCGAGTTGTTTGTTGTGTAGAATATCTCTGGGGATATTTTTCACCATAAAACTAGAAACAATGTGATTCATGGGTATTAATAGATTTAATCCACAAAAAAATATCAAATATAGACGTTTAGTAATATAATGTTATCAAAAAATTTATAATTCATATTTTGGAGAAAGATAAATAAAAAATTGATTACCTTTATTAAGGTATGTGATTGGGGAAATGATTAGCCTCAAAGGTAGTGGAATCATATGGATATTCATGTATTTATCATTTAGAAACCCTATCCTTTTACACATATCATTACATGATTTTAAGCATAATAATATATCATATTACAAGCCAAGGATCATGAAGCCTAGTTTCTTAGAAGACTAGGTACATAAAACTGAAAACATGGGACTAAATACAACATTTATTTATTTAATATTAAAAAAGAGCTCAGAACTTCTATTGTGCTCAAACATCTTCATAGGGTAACCTAGGGATTACATGAACAACAGGATGATCTAAAATCTCAATAAGGGGCATAGTAATAAATCTTTTGCACAAGGGTAAGAAGGAATGGAAAATGATATAAAAATTCAAGGAGCATGTGAAATCATAACATATAAACATAGGTTCATATAAACATGGAGTCATAATAATTTGCAATAAACATAAAACGTGATGTTACCATGTGTCAAGGCTCATTGCATAGAGATGATCCCAAGTCAAGGTTAACCACTAAGACCGTTGCACATGGTAGCATAAATAAAGGTTAACCGCCAAGACCGTTGCACATAATGTCTCATGAGACACAACATTACCCAATGCATTGGAGAGAAATATTGTTCCAACCATCTTAACATGTTAATGTATATTCTTTCCACATAAATAATCATATATAATCAATCATACATAAACATAATGGTAGCCATGAAAACAAATTGGTATCATAATCTTGTCATAAAGCATAATGAATGGGTGTATCATACAAGTGTTCATGAAAAAATTGAATTATATCAAGCATGTAAATTAATAATTTTTAATATAATTGATTCCAAATTTAATTAATAACATGTAAAGGAGTTTTTAAAAAACATTAAAATTAAAACATTTTAGTACGGTTTAATGAAAATTTCTAAGAACATTTAAAATAGAAAAGGGAATAATCTTTTATATAAAAAAATAACTGAACCAATAAGGTTTTAATGCTAAAAATTAGTGGATTTATAAATATAATGGTTTCTTAAAACTGGTCTTATAGTGTACTTGAAATTGGGTAAAATTTGGGAAGTTCCCTTAAAACATGATTTCTTACCGGGGATTATTGAGGACGAAATCACTTAAAAACATGTATATCCCAAAAGAGATTAATTAATGGATCTTGAAATATTATTTTGGAAATATAACCAGAAATTATAATATTTACATAAACATAATATAGGATTTCATTTGGGTAAAAAGAGAGTAAGATTAACCCGAAGGAATAATGGAGGTTCAGGTAGAATCCCTTACCCTAAGACTGAAGGTGTTCCCATCAAGATATTAAATACATGAATAATGATATTAGGTTCATTAATTAATAATTCCATGGCCACATTTACAAGTAATCTATTTTCTAAAACCTTTTTGAGTTCATTTATAACCTTTTTGATTTGTTATGAGGTCCAATTTCATTGTTCAGGTCTGTTTGCTTTATGATCGGTTTACTTATATACATGAACGGATAATCATTTAAAATGATGATAGTTATCCAAAATTGGAGTTTTATTTTATTATTGAACATCCATAAGGTTTCATTTTTTTAAATTTAATTTGATTACTTGGTATGATGTTCAGTTGTTATATAAAACTTTAGTGATAACCTTTTATGTTAATTCGGGGTTTTTTATCACAATGAACATATTTTGTTTTACAAATAAAAACAATGTGTAAAAAAGATTATAGAACCATAGATGAGATATAATACATATATTATAGTTTGCTTAAACCATAAGAATGGTCTCATTACCAGAATTGATGATGATAATGGAAATCCAAAACCCGTCGTCCTTGAATGAGTTAATTAACACATCTCATATGGTGTTTTTACAACTAGTATAAAAGAAGGGTAAAAGATATATGATAATATCATATTCCATTATCATAAAAAAATTACACTTCATATAAGGTACTGCATGTTTCATAACATTTGGATTAAGAGAGGTATGGAAAGAAAATAATACAAGGGAACTTGAAAAGAAAGTAAAACAATTAAAAAGAGGAATTTTCTTCTTGAAATAATCTTCCTTGAGAGCCTCTTAATGAGAGAATATTTGGTATTTTTAGGAGACCAAGGGTTCATTGATGTGGGGGTTCTTAAGGAGATATTTCATTATAATTTAGTTAAGTAACAAATCTTGAGATGAGTGAATGGAAGAGGGGAGTGGGGCGGGGTGGTTTTTATAGTGGAGGGGAGGGGGTTTTCTTAATATTTTAATCATTAGTTTATTATTTTACCATAATAAAATAAATTTTAATGATTCATGTTTCCAAAAAAAGTAAAATGATCATGTTATATCGAACCAATGTGCACTTACTTTATCCATGACTTAATCATGATACAGAAATTCATGTTTTAGCATTTATCGTAAATTATAATATTTTACTATTCACCAAAAATTAAAGTATTTTAGAAAAATCCCCAAAATCAACCCCAACCATTTTTTGACATGTAGAATCTAAAAATGAACTCAATTTTAGGAAAAATAAATTTATAAATCTGGAAAATTTATTTTTTAAATAAAATCATTATTTACTTGAAAAATTAATATTTTAAAATTATAAACGATTTTATAATACTTTGAAAAATTAACTAATGTCTCATAAAATTATCCTATAATAGTAAGACATAAAAACAATAATTTATGAATATAGTTTATCAAAATAAATTTTCTTCTTTAATTATTAAATTATTTATAAATTTTTAATTAAATATTTATGACTTATAAAAATACCAACACCATCATATTGTCACTTATAAGATGGATATATTTTATTAATAATTTCATTGGTAAGGCTACTATTTACTTGGACAATTTACTATTCATAAGGTTCATATTACTATTTATATAGGTTAAATTACTATTCCTTAGGGTCATTTCCTATTCACCTAAAATTAAGTTTTCTTTATTGGACTCCAAACATCTTACTGATCTCAACCGTGTATGTCAGATTTTCGAAATTCAAATCACAGAAATAAAAATATTATATTTAAAGGTCAAAAATTATATAGTAGTTCATTAAGTTGTGATATCATGTGATTATATGATATTATTAAAAGAATGTAATTTCTATTTATAAACATTGGTTCATTAAATTCTTCCACCATTATGAAATTTTACCCTAAAAATTTTGTTTTACATTCTAATCCATAAACAAGTGCAGTTAATTTTCCTTCAATGCCTCCTCTAGTTCCCATTTTTCCTCTTCATACATATGGTCTTTTCATAGTACTTTGACCAGGTGATTACCCTTGTTTCTTATTACATTATCTCTATGGTCTAAGAACTTCACTGGATGATCCTCATAAGAATGATCATTCTTGAACAGTACTACCTCAAAAGAGAGTACATGTGAAGGATCCGGTATGTACTTCCTTAAGAGGGATACATGGAATACATTGTGTGATTTAGACATAGTATGTGGATGTGCCAATTGTGGGGCCACATCCCCTACATTATCAAGAATATCAATGTGTCTGATATACCTATAACATATATTTCATTTCTTCCCAATCCTCATAACCTTCTTCCATGGTGATATTCATAGGAATACCATGTCATCAACTTTGATATCAAGGTCCCATTGATGATTGTCTGCATAATTCTTCTATCAGCTTTGGGCTTCCTTGATGTGTTGTTGAATTCTTTTCACCTTCTCCACCATTTCTTCAACCATTTCAGGTCCTAGCAGCTTATGCTCACGGACTTCATCCCAACACACTGGTGTTCTACACCTTTTCCCATAAAGGGATTCGTATGGTGCCATTCGGATGATCGAGTGGAAACTATTGTTGTAAGGGAATGAAACTAGTGTAATAAGTTGGTAACATCCATATTTAAAGTCCATAGAAAACACTCTCAACATTCCCTCCAGTGTCTAAATAGTTCACTCAGATTTTCCCTCAGTTTCAGGATGATATGTCATACTGAAGTTTAGTTCAATGCATAGAGCATATTGAATACATTTCCAGAACATCATGTTGAATATCTAATATCTATCATATACAATATATAGTGGTACTCCATGTACCCTTACCAACTATTTGATATATATCTATTTTAAAGTTTATCAAATGAGAATTCATCTCGAATTGTGATAAAGTGAGTTGTCTTTTTAAGATGATCCAAAATGACCCATATAGTATTATTTCCTCTCGATGTCCTTGGAAGTCTAGTGAAAAATTTCATGGTAATGCTCTCCAACTTCCATGTTGGTATGGGTAGTGATTTTATCATCCACTAATACTTCTGTCGTTCAGACTTCACTTATTGAAATACAAGTCACATTAATGTTTACTCAGCTATATCATTCTTTATATTGTCCCAAAAAAAGTTATCTCGGGTATCTCAATACATTTTTGTTATCCCTATGTGAATAGAGACAGTTGAGTTGTATGCATCATTAAAAGTCTCCTTATTTATCTATGGATTAGATGGTACACATAATCATGACCCCAATCATACTACACCTTTCTCATCAATCTTGAACATTGAGGATTTCCCATTTCTAGTAGCTTCCAACCATTTATGAATTTTAACATCTTTTCTTTGAGAATCCTTTATTTTCTCCATGAGGGATTGTGGAGAAATAATTTTAGAAAAGGATTTATGATGTTCCTCCCTTAATGATTCCCATGTCCATCCTTTCAAAATCTAAGATTGGATCTTTTTCAATTTTCATCATTAATAAAGATGTAGGATCCTTTCAACTTAGAGCATCCACCACCTTATTTTCCTTACCGGGATGGTAGTGGATTGAGTAGTCATAATCATTGATAAGCTCTAATAATCTTCACCAGCATATATTAAGCTCTTTTTGTGTGAATATATATTTTATACTTTTGTGATAAGTATATATCTCAAAAATTTTCCCATAGATATAATTTTTCTAGATTTTCAACACAAAGATCATAGCTGCTAACTCCATATCATGTTTTAGATAGTTTTTCTCATCGATTTTCAGCTTCCTTGAGGCTTATTCTATAACTTTATCATTATTCATCAACACAAAGCCTAAGACCTTCATTGAAGCATCGTTGTACACTATAAAGAGTTCTCTACTCGTTTGGATTGTTAGTATTGGCATAGCGATAAGCCTCTTTTTAAACTCCTTAAATTGATATTCACATTCTTGAGTTTATAAAAACATCACTCCCTTTCATTTCAGCTTGCCCTTTGGTTTTGAAAATTGTGAGACGTTCTTCAAAAAATTTCGATAATACCCAGATATACCCATAAAGTTGTAGATATCAGTTAATGATGTTGGCATCGGCCACTACTCAATTTCATTTGCCTTGTAAGGGTCCACATATATCCCTTTTCTGGTGATAATGTGCCCCAATAATGATACTTCATCCATCTTAAACTCGCATTTAATATACTTTTCATATATTTTCTCCCTTATCAAAGTCTATAGCACAGTATTCAAATGCTCCTTATGTTCCTTTTTTCCCTTATAGTATATTAAAAAATCATTGATGAAGACTACAACAAATTTGTCAAGGTAATCTCTAAAGACTCTATTCATTAAATCCCTGAAAATTGATGGAGCATTAGTGAGTCTAATGGGAATCAGTATGAACTCGTAGTATCCATGCCTCGTTCGAAAGGTAGTCTTGGAAATATCTTCCTTCCTCACCTTTAATTGTTGATATCCTGGCTGAAGGTCCACCTTATAGAACTAACCGGCACCACAAAGCTGATCGAACAAGTCATCTATCTGAGGAAGGGGATACTTTTTCGTTTTCGTGATTTTATTAATCTAATTATAATCAATGTAGAGTCACATTGAATCATCCTTATTCTTGACGGAAAGGACTGGAACACCCCATTTTGAAGCACTCGGGCGTATAAAACCCTTCTCCAAATTCTCTTGTAACTGCTTCTATTTATCTTATAGCTCTATGATGGACATTCTATATAGTTTCATTAATATAGGTATGGATCTAGAAATAATTTCAATTGAAAAGTCATTCTTTCAATTAGGAGGAAGACCATGAAATTACTCAAGGAATACATTATTGTAATCCCTCAATATGGGAATATCTTCGAGAAGTATCATCTCTAATATCTCAATTATTTTAGCTAATCATTCATTCTCATGAGGCAATAATATCCACACTTAAGACAATGATTCTAAATGATATTTTTCTCACTCCTTACACTTTTATAGAATTGGTGGATTCTTCGGAATGTGAAGAGTGATCTCCCTTTCCCGACAGTTAATGTTGGATTTGTATAAAGATATCCAATCCATTCTCAAGATAACAACAAACCCCACTAAATAGAGTATGAAAAGATTTTCTGGGAGGTTTAATCCAAAAAAATTTACCCGGGAAGAGTTATAAACCTTGGACACAATAATTTCCTTATCCATTGTTCTCAAAGATAACGTAACCTACAAATTTTTTGGAGGTGTTTGAATAGTTGTAGTAAACTTTCAATATATAAATGAATGCATAGAACCAAAATCAAATAGTACATTCACTATTCTTGAATGAATAACTATTTTACTTGTCCCCACGTAGTTAACCATCTCCACTATAGTAGAATTGATATTATAATTCGCCTTAGAGGATGTTTTTTTCCTACAACAACCCTTGGCTTAGGGAAATTGTTTTTATAATGCCCATAATCCATGCAGTTGTAACACTACACCAATGGCTGAGTGTTTATCTAAACCTTCCATTATTCTTTGACATTTGTGGGATTATTAATATCTTATAGGCTGTTCTTTTCTAGATTTCTCATCATTCCATATTTGAATAAATTTTGTGTTCTCTTAAGATAGTTCCCAGGATTCTTCTTCCCACAATTTTGACATGTGGGATTTTCAGTCTTCTTTCCATCATGGGATTTATTTTATGAAACACCCATATTAAACTTCATCTTATTCATTTTTTCACTGGTCCGACAATACCACTAGGAGTCATTGATATCCCTTTCATACTTGAGGAAACAATTGAAAATCTCCTAAAAAATTTCAAAGTCTTTAATCACCAACTCCTTTCGTAGAATCGGCATTGGTCCACTGAAGAAGTGATCCACCATTATTTTGGTGTTCATGAAAAATTCAAGGGTGTATATTTCAATCCTTTTCACATTTTATTCATATTCCTTGATGGAATCATCTTCATTCTTCTTGAGTTCGAGGAACACCCTTTACATCTTAAGGTGGAGGGTTCGGGGAAAATATTTATTCAAAAACATTTTCTTGGATTCATCCCAATCCATGGATTCAATTTTGTTTGGGACTTCGTATTCTTGATCAATGTCCTCCACTAATCTTCTTCACCATAAAAATTATAGATTACCAGTATGAATTTATGTTCTTCTAAGAACCGGAGGATAGAGAATATCTTTTCAAAGGAGTTAATCCACTATTCTGTGAGGAGGGGATTGGAAGATCCACTAAACATGGGAGGCATTTTCCGCCTGAAGGATACAATAGAAACATTCCCTTTACTTGGAGGAGAATGTAATTCCACATGATTTAAGTAATTATTTATAACATGATCTATCTAATAAAGTATTTTCATGAAGCTTTGAACAACCATTCCCATCATATTTGGAAAATCATTAGGGAAATCTTCGCATTCCGTATCACATTGATTGTCGGTATGTGTTCTTATATTACCCACAATTAACTAATAAAAATAACATACAATTAGAGGTCTTAAATACTTATCTATTAAGCATAAAATGGAAACATTGAACATAAAAGGATAAACATGTAAAGGATAATTATATCCTAACTTGTTATTCTTTAGTCTTAAATCTATTTTATCATTGATTTATTTCTTAACGTATATTTGTATAGGCTCTTTTTTTATTCCATTAATAAAGGTTTATAAAAATCGCATGATTTTACCAAATAATGTCTTTCTAAAGTGTCTAAACAAGAGTGAATCAATGCCAATTTTCATGCACTAGTTCCCGTTTGAGTCTAGCTCAAAGCTATGTTTTCAGGTTCTTCTCCTACATACATTTGTGCAGTGCCACCTCTACCTTATTTATACAAAAAGGGATGTATTTTATTGATAATCCACTTTCTCTATACTTAAAAAAATTAGGGATTCTTTCCTATAATTGGTCTCATCATTAAGGTTCTTACTAATGTACATTGTTCCTTATCTCTAAAAATAACTAGACCATCCTCTGATACCAACTATAGAGAACCTAGCCTTTTACACATATCATTAAATTATTTTAAGGATAATAAAACATCATATTACAGTCCAAGGATCATGAATTCTAATGTCTTGGAATACTAGGTACATAAAATTGAAAACATGGGACTAAATAAAACATTTCTTTATTTAATCTTTGTAAATAGATCCTAACTTCCATTGTGATCATACATATTCATTGGTTAACCTAGGGATAACATGAACAAAGGGATGATATAAAATCCCAATAAGGGAAAAAATAATAGTAATAAATCTTTAGCACATGCGTTAAAAGGCGTGGCACAATTATATAAAATGCATGTAGCATGGGAAATCATAACATAAAAACATAGAGTCATATAAAAAGGGAGTAATAATAATGTAACACCCCAGGTAAATAAATAGTATTACATTTTCATATTTATCCATATTTTTGAATAAAATATTAATATTACTTTAAAGGGGACACTATGTGCGATGACGTACCCAATACGCAACAACGAGTTTCTTGGGAATCTTGCATTGCACTCTAATAATAAAATAATATTATTTTAAATGGTAGTTAACGCCTAACCATTGTAATGGGGGGAATGAACAGAACTAACTACAAAATGAATATATATGTTTGTAAAATATTTTTACTCTTTACAATAAATGTTAGAGGATTAAAAATGCGAATGAATCCAATTTTAAGCGTAAACATTCCAATATTCTTTAAAAGGTCGATTAACCGCCTTTTAATGGAGAACCTATATTAAATCCACTTTTTGGAAATTTTATAAGCTCTATTTTTCAAAATAAAAATATTATTTATGATTGGGACATTGAAATTTACCTTGGGTTAATTTTTGGTATTTTTCTGACAATGTTCATTTTTCAATGAATAGTGAAAAATACAGCATTTTACATCAAAACTGGTTTTTCATATAATTTAATTATATGATTATATTATCTTTTTAATTTGTTTTAAAGTTTAATTAGAATATATTTTTACCATTTAATTCAATGATGGTCATTGAGATTAATTTCACTTTGGAATTAGGCATAAACAATTGCCAAAATTTTCGTAAATATTATTTCTAAAAAAACCCGCCATTTGTTTTGACAATGGGAAGTTTTTTTAAAATTAATTATTTCAATTTATGTGTTTGTAATTTGGTAAAATGAATTACATATTTTTAATCAGAATGTCCAAATTATTTAATTAATACTCTTTTGTTTTTGGACATTATGAATAGTAACAACGGTAATTATATTTAATTATCTAGATTAATGAGTAATCGGGTAGTTAAAGATAATAAGATAATATCATAATAATAAAAAATGACCACAAAATGTGTCCTAAGGATAATTTTTGTCTCATGGCCTACCATGGGATGCCTTGTTCTAAACTTGGGGGCCCCATGGAATCACTTTTGTGAGAAAGTGACTTTTTATCTTTTTATTTTTAAAGAATGTTAAATGTAACAAAGAATGTATCACCTAAGTAAAATATTTTTAATTTTGTCTAAATAAATGTTCTTTCGGACTATAAATATTCATTGAAAATATAAAAATATTTCCTACATCATAGTATTTTTTTTATAATTTTTAGACAATAAATAAATTAAATTATTTATGACATCATGATGATGCAGCAATGACCTCACTATTTAACGATTTAAATAAAATGGAAAGATAATGTAAAATCTAAGAGCTAAACATGTCCAAAACCTATTGGATTGGTGTATTTCTAACCCTTATCACCTTATCCACGAATTATATCAATTTGGGACCTTTTAAATCCGAAACTCATTTTCAAATAAAGTAACATTTGATTACTTTCCAAGATTGCCCCTCCTCTCCTCTTATAAAAGGCCCTCACCTCTACCTCTTTACCCACACTTCCAAAGCCTTTGGATCGGTCAAACCCTGCCCATTTTATCTCTCCACATCCCTATATAACTCCTTAAAGCCTTACTTTGGGCAGAATCCTTTCCAAGGAAGCCTTTGAGCTCAAATCAAAGGAAGTTACCCGATTTAAAGGTAAGGTCTTCACTTGAGTCCTTTTGTTTTATTTTGCTTCTACAACCCCATAAACTCTTTTTATTCATTTATTTTGTAACAACTCCAGTATCATCAATATACTAGGATGTTTTTATAAGAATTATTCGAGCTAAACGTACACAAACCTGCATCTAATGGTTAAAGAACATACTGTTTCCGTGGATGGCGAATTTCTGCCTCCCGAAACGATGATTGTTCAGCATTCTTTTAACACCTTCAAAGGTGGACATTAAGATGTCACTATATTTATATATGATATATAATATTTTTATGTTTTACTTAATCTTCTATATTTTTAATTTATGGCATACCTTTATGGTTTCCATTATGGGTAAATGTGATATCTTCATTTAAGGAAGTGCGGACTACTGCCCCCTCAAAGTGATTTGATTCATTAATACCATATGTGGTACGTATAAAGGATATATTTAAAAATATTATATATGATACCATACTGGAATTAAAATACTATTATTTATCATTATGTTTTAATTCCATTAAATATGAAATAGAAATGGAAGTAGCGTTCATGCGTACGTACGGCTTACCGTCTCCATGAACGGTACATTTCATTTCTTATCTCAAAATGTTATGTACTATTATAAGTACATATATATAATGGATATATATGTAATATATTACATCTAAATTATTGATATCATTCTGGAATTATAACATATATATATATATCTCATTTTGTTTTAATTCCATTAATATGACAAAAAAATGAAAGTAGTGTTCATGCGTACGTACGGCCTACCGTCTCCATGAACGGTGCTTTTAATTTATCTCCAAATGCTATGGAATGGTATAAAATGAACATATACTGGATATATATGATATTTAAAACATCAATAATATTATGGATATTATGTACCTATAACTACATGGAAAATTATTTTCCAACAAGTTCAATTTTTGACTCATGTACCAAACATCGACAAAAATGTCTGATATGAACTAATATTATTAACCAATTATTATAACATTAAAATACATGATATGAATTGAATAATAATATTTATAGGATTTCCTTAAGAAATTATAAATTGACCAAAGTTTATTATTCAGGAATATAAAGAAACGAACAAGACAAGTTGGACTTGAGATAAGGGATCCTACTCCTCTCTTTCTTTTTAAGTACACTCTTTTATGTCATTCCTTTTAAGATCATCTTTCTTATGATTGGGATGTTCTTTTATATTAATACTACTTTAATTCTTATGTTCATATGATGAGAGACCCTATTTTCTCTCATCAATCCATTTTTGGAAATTTTGAGTGGCGTCGTTAGGCTGTCGAATTTTCGTAAGAGATCTAACCTCTCTCTTTCTTTTCAAGTACTCTCCTTTATGTCACTTCTTTTAAGCTCCTCTATGTTATGTTGGGGGATGTTATTTTATATTACTCTTGCTGTAAATTTTATTTCAATATGATGAGATACCCTATTTGATCTCATCAATCCATTTTCTTAAGTTTTATGTGGCGCCGATAGGCTGCCGAGTTTTGGTAAGGGATTTTTCATCTCACTTTTATTCCCATGAGATTTGTGCTACATTTTCATCCATTTTATTTGAGTGGTATATTTACTGCCCATTATTCTACTATTTGTGTAATATAATTTCGTTTATGAGTATTTACATCAATTTTGTATTGTACTTCTTTCATGGGGTGTATGTTTCGAAAGATACCCAAGTCGGTAAGGAAACCTTTCACCATCCTATTTTTAAAAGACTTCTTTTGTTGGGTCTTTTAATTTACATATTGTAATGTTGGTATATGTTCTTATATATCCTTATTGATGTAAATTTTATGTCCAATTGATGAGATACCCTTTATCGCTCTCATCAACTCTTTTTCTAAAATTTTATGTGACGCCGTTAGGCTGTCGAATTTTACCAAGGGAACTTCTTAACCCAATTTCGATTTCTTTGGGTTCAACATGTAGTTATTGGATATTTCTTCCTTTGAATATGTGTGAATGAACTTTGATTGTTTTAAACTCAATATCCACTTATATTGGGTGTATTTATATTTTTCACACATAATTATGAGATTGATTTACACTTGATTTAAGGATACCTTCTTTATTATGGATTTCATCTCATTTTACATTTCTATTGAGACTTCATTGTTTTTATGCACCAGTTCACTCTTATATGGTGTATATACTATACTTTGGAATATTATATCCTGAATCCCTCTATTCTCATGATATTATAATGTTCTATTTAAATGTTATTCCTCAATTATTGTATTCAAGTGTTTCTCATTTTGATAAAAACACTTTAACTAAAATATCGTTTTAAATGTTTTAATGATTTATTCATATAAATATTTCTCATTAATATCCATGTTTTCAAAATGGTTTTAAGTATTTATTTATATGGATATTAATGGTTTAAAATGTAAAAAGCTTCAAAGTGGTATGGGACACTTTGATTCAAAATTCTCTTTGTTAAATGTTTTATATGGTTTTGAAAATGGTTTTTAGAATGGATTCATTATTTCAATATCTTAAAATGTTATATTGTTATTACAATGTGGGAATGTTATCTTTTTTTGTTCATAGGTTATGTTCTATGATTATGTTATGGTTCTTGGTCATTGTTTATGAATACGGGTGGTTCCGTGATAAACTAAGGGCGGGTGAGCTCGATATAGCTCTCCAATGCATTGGGTAATGCGAAGGAGTGAAACGTTAAGGTTTCTCCGAAGAGATTTAGGGAATATACTGTGGTGGGTATTCCAAACATAACCAAGAGGGTTACTCCCTACGTAAGAATGTTATGAATGCCTCAAGTTACCTTTTATGTCTTATGATTTCTATGATTTGATGAGGAATGTTAAAGTGCCTATGTTTTATGGGTAAAGTATGATTTCATTCTTATGTACGTATGAACTCATGTTTCCATTCCATATTTTTTATATCCCTTACTGAGATTTTTATGCTCATCCCAAGTTTTTGAAATGTTTTTCACAGGTCAAGGTAAGGGTACATGATATGATGATAGTGTCAAGTAAGTGTCAAGAAAGAATCCATGTTTTATTTTAAATATGTTTCCGTTGAGGGGAAAAATTAATACTATCTTTTATGTGACCAATTTGTTTAAATGTGGAATGTAATGCAAGTTTTATGATCTAATTCTCTAAAACTCTAAACCTGAAAATATCCTCAATGTGTAATCTTGTAATAACTCAAGATTAAGTAAGGTTTAAGGCTGGGGCCTTATAGTTGGTATCAAAGGTCGGTTTAGATAACTTTAGATGTTAGGGTATCCTCTAAGCATAAGTGACATTACTATAATGGTTAGGATTTCAGAAAGAGTCCTAGTTTTAGATAAAGTGAATGAGTAAGTATATAATAGTGTTTATCTTACTCACTAGTACATGATGGTTATGTTGATATACTCACACTGACCTTTCTGTTTTTAGTGAATGGATAGATCTAGTAGGCACCAAAGAGACAACAGGTTTGAAGGAAACTGTGGTGGTTCTCTATATATGATACTAGATAAAATGGGGGATTCAATGAGGAAACTCGTGGTTGTTCTAAACCAACTATCAAGGAGTCATGATCAACCACTTGAACCTTGGTATGTTCTGTAATGCATCATGTACGATATGACCAATCGATGTGGAAGTTCAAGTAATAATTATAAAGGTAACCATTAGAGTTTATATGATCCTTACATTTGAGGTAATTATGGGTTATTATATGATATGCTGGAAAATGAAATACATGAGATAAACTTGAGGTTAAAATATGTTATGATTATTTTTGAAGATTTTACCTCGTTTTGGGGAATGTTTTAAAATTATATAGTTTTGTAAAAAGGACAAAACGCAGACCGTGTGACAACCCGTCGCGTCGGACAAAGATGCGGGAATCGAACCCACAACCAAAGTGCAACTGGTATTTATCGCCTACCATTGGACTACGTGAAGTCCTTGGTTAGTTTTACTAATTCCTTTTAGTTATATGATTTTATTAATTAAGAGTAATTTGATTTTGGGTTATCTATGGAAATATATTAACCTATCATGGAGGATATGTGATTAGGTTAATTACTTTTCAATATGAGACTTTAAGAGAAACTGATGTTGTTTGGAGATAAATGTTATGATTTAACTTGGAAGACTATGTGACTAAATCCTTCAAATATTTGGCTTTCAATCTTAGTTTGGTTTACTTTGAAGAATTTTATGGACAAATTGTTTATCGGATGGTCCTCGTTGAACTTTGGGTTTTCTTGGACAAATTTTCGAGATTAAGAATAGATTTTATTTTTATAAAGGGTTATCCTTTTCGGGATTATCTGATCTTGTACTAATCTTTTTGGTTTTGGTTTTGGTTAAAGTCTAAAGAAATGGGAAGTATATAGTTCTCTTTGGTGGATTAGGTGATTCTCTAGATGTTGATTATAGTACTCTTAATGTGAACAAGTCTTTCTAAATACTCGTCTTTTGGAGAAAATATGAGTTTGTGTTGAAATTCAACATGATAAGTGATTATGTTTCCTTATGAATAAATTCCTCAATAAAAAGTAACTTAAAACAAAAATGTTTTCTATTAACTTTTCCTACTGGGGAATCGAATACCGTTTAACCCATCACAAGTTTGTGATTTTCTTATGGTTAACTTTATCCTAAACATGTTTTCTATCACTCTCCATCAGAACATGACCCTTTGTTTTTTCCTCCATGTCCATATTTTCATACTTTGAATCCTAGTATGGGTTAACTCGGGTGACCTTTGTACTTATCTTTATTTATTTTAAAGTGATTGTTTTACTGACTCTTGTTCCGATGTGGGATTTTCAATGAAGTTTCCAAGCCCAATTTTAAAATTGCGAGGATGCAATTCCCAAAAGGGGGGAAGGATGTAACACCCCAGGTAAATAAAGAGTATGACATTTTCATATTTATCCATATTTTTGAATAAAATACTAATATTACTTTAAAGGGGACACTATGTGCGATGACGTACCAAATACGCAACAACGAGTTTCTTGGGAATCTTGCATTGCACTCTAATAATAAAATAATATTATTTTAAATGGTAGTTAACGCCTAACTGTTGTAATGGCAGGAATTAATAGAACTAACTACAAAATGATAATATATATTTGTCAAATATTTTTACTCTTTACAATAAATGTTAGAGGATTAAAAATGCGAATGAATCCAATTTTAAGCATAAACATTCCAATATTCTTTAAAAGGTCGACTAACCGCCTTTTAATGGAGAACCACTTTTAAATCCACTTTTTGACAATTTTATAAGCTCTATTTTTCAAAATATAAATATTATTTATTATTGGGATATTGAAATTTACATTGGGTTAATTTTTGTATTTTTCTGACAATGTTCATTTTTCAATGAAAAGTTAAAAATACTGCATTTTACATCAAAACTGCTTTTTTCATATAATTTAATTATATGGTTATATTATCTTTTTAAATTTTTTTAAAGTTTAATTAGAATATATTTTTACCATGTAATTCAATGATGGTCATTGAGATTAATTTCACTTTGGAATTAGGCATAAACAAGTGCCAAACGTTTCATAAATATTGTTTCTAAAAAACCCGCTATTTGTTTTCACAACGGGAAGTTTTTTTAAAATTAATTATTGAAATTTATGTGTTTGGAATTTGGTAAAATTAATTACATATTTGGAATCAGAAGGTCCAAATTATGTAATTAATACTCTTTTGTTTTTTGGAAATTATGAATAGTAACAACAGTAATTATCTTTAATTATCTAGATTAATGAGTAATCGGGTAGTTAAAGATAATAAGATAATATCATAATAATAAAAAATGACCACAAAATGTATCCTAAGTCTACTGGTTGTCTCATGGCCGACCATGGGATGCCTTGTGCCAAACTTGGGGGCCCCATGGAATCACTTTTGTGAGAAAGTGACTTTTTATCTTTTTATTTTTAAAGAATGTTAAATGTAACAAAGAATGTATCACCTAAGTAAAATATTTTTAATTTTGTCTACATAAATGATCTTTTGGACTATAAATATTAATTGGAAATATAAAATATTTCCTACATCATAGTATTTTTTTGTAATTTTTAGAAATTAAATAAATTAAATTATTTATGACATCATGTTGATGCAGCGATGACCTCATTATTTAACGATTTAAATAAAATGGAAAGATAATGTAAAATCTAAGACATAAACATGTCCAAAACCTATTGGATGGGTGTATTTTGAACCATTATCACCTTATCCACGAATTATATCAATGTGGGACCTTTTAAATCCGAAACTCATTTTCAAATAAAGTAACATTTTCTTACATTCCAAGAGTGCCCCTCCTCTCCTCTTATAAAAGGCCCTCACCTCTACCTCTTTACCCACACTTCCAAAGCCTTTTTCTCGGCAAACCCCTGCCCATTTTGTCTCTCCACATCCCTATCTAACTACTTGAAGCCTTACTTTGGGCATAATCCTTTCCAATGAAGCCTTTGAGCTCAAATCAAAGAAACTTACCCGATTTAAAGGTAATGTCTTCACTTGAGTCCTTTTGTGTTATTTTTCTTCTCCAACCCCCTAAACTCTTTTTATTCATTTATTTTGTAACAACTCAAGTATCATAAATATCCTAGGATGTTTTTATAAGATGTATTTGATCTACACTTACACACACCTACATCTAATGGTTAAAGAACATACTGTTTCCGTGGATGGCGAATTTCTGCCTCCCGAAACGATGATTGTTCAACATTCTTTTAAAACCTTCAAAGGTGTTCGTTAAGATGTCAATATATTTATATATGATATATAATATGTTTATGTTTTACTTAATCTTATATATTTTTAATTTATGGCATACCTTTATTGTTTCCATTATGGGTAAATGTGATATCTTCATTTAACGAAGTGCGGACTACCGCCCCCTCAAAGTGATTTGATTCGTTAATACCATATGTGGTATGTATAAAGGATATATTTAATAATATTATATATGATACCATACTTGAATTAAAATACTATTATTTATCATTATGTTTTAATTCCATTAAATATGAAATAGAAATGGAAGTAGCGTTAATGCGTACATACGGCTTACCATCTCCATGAACGGTACATTTCATTTCTTATCTCAAAATGGTATGTACTATTATAAGTACATATATATAATGGATATATATGTAATATATTACATCTAAATTATTTATATCATTATGGAATTATAACATATATATATATATCTCATTTTGTTTTAATTCCATTAATATGACAAAAAAATGAAAGTAGCGTTCATGTGTACGTACGGCCAACCGTCTCCATGAACGGTGCTTTTAATTTATCTCCAAATGATATGGAATGGTATAAAATGAACATATACTGGATATATATGATACTTAAAACATAAATACTATTCTGGATATTATGTACCTATAACTACATGGAAAATTATTTTCCAACAAGTTCAATTTTTGACTCATGTACCAAACATCGACAAAAACGTCTGATATGAACTAATATTATTAACCAATTATTATAACATTAAAATATGTGATATTAACTGAATAATAATCTTTATAGGATGTCCTTAAGAAATTATAAATTGACCAAAGTTTATTATTCAGGAATATAAATAAACGAACAAGACAAGTTGGACTTGAGGTAAGGGATCATACTCCTCTCTTTCTTTTTAAGTACACTCTTTTATGTCATTCCTTTTAAGCTCATCTTTCTTATGATTGGGATGTTATTTTATATTAATCCTACTTTAATTCTTATGTTAATATGATGAGATACCCTATTTTCTCTCATCAATCTATTTTTGGAAGTTTTGAGTGGTGTCGTTAGGCTGCCGAATTTCCGTAAGAGATCTAACCTCTCTCTTTCTTTTCAAGTACTCTCCTTTATGCCACTTCTTTTAAGCTCCTCTTTGTTATGTTGGGGGATTTTATTTTATATTAATATTTCTGTATATTTTATTGTAATATGATTAGAGATCCTATTTGATCTCGTCAATCCATTTTCGGAAGTTTTATGTGGCGCTGATAGGCTGCCGAGTTTTCATAAGGGATTTTTCATCTCACTTTTATTCTCGTGAGATTTGTGCTACATTTTCCACCATTTCCTTTGAGTGGTATATGTACTGCCAATTATAATACTATTTGTATAATATACTTTCGTTTATGAGTATTTACATAAATTTTTTATTGTCCTTCTTTCATGGGGTGTATGTTTCGAAAGATACCCAAGTCGGTAAGGGAACCTTTCACCCTCCTCTTTTTAAAAGACTTCTTTTGTTGGGTGTTTTAATTTACATATTTTAATGTTGGGATATTTTCTTCTATATCATTATTGATGTAAATTATATTTCCAAGTGATGAGATACCCTTTATCTCTCTCATCAACTCTTTTTCTAAAATTTTATGTGACGTCGTTAGGCTGTCGAATTTTACCAAGGGAACTTCTTAACCCAATTTCGATTACGTTGGGTCCAACATGTAGTTATTGGATATTTCATCCTTTGAATATGTGTGAATGACCTTTGATTGTTTTACACTCAATATCAAATTATATTGGGTGTATTTATATTTGTCACACATAATTATGATATTGATTTACCCTTGATTTAAGGATACCTTCTTTATTATGGATTTCATCTCATTTTACATTTCTATTGAGACTTCATTGTTTTTATGCACCAGTTCACTCTTATATGGTGTATATACTATCCTTTGGAATATTATATCCTGAATCCCTCTATTCTCATGATATTATAATGTTCTATTTAAATGTTATTCCTCAATTATTGTATTCAAGGTTTTCTCATTTTGTTAAAAACACTTTAACTAAAATATCGTTTTAAATGTTTTAATGATTTATTCATATAAATATTTCTCATTAATATCCATGTTTTCAAAATGGTTTTAAGGATTTATTTATATGGGAATTAATGGTTTAAAATGTTAAAAGCTTCAAAGTGGTATGGGACACATTGATTCAAAAATCTCTTTATTAAATGTTTTATATGGTTTTGAAAATGGTTTTTAGAATGGATTCATTATTTAAATATCTTAAAATGTTATATTGTTATTACAATGTGGGAATGTTATCTTTTTTTGTGCTTAGGTTATGTTCTATGATTATGTTATGGTTCTTGGGCATTGTTTATGAATACGGGTGGTTCTGTGATAAACTAAGGGTGGGTGAGACCAATATAGCTCTCCAATGCATTGGGTAACGTGAAGGAGTGAAACGTTAAGGTTTCTCCGAAGAGATTTAGGGAATATACTTTGGTGGGTATTCCAAACGTAACCAAGAGGGTTACTCCCTACGTAAGAATGTTATGAATTCCTCAAGTTACCTTTTATGTCTTATGATTTCTATGATTTGATGAGGTATGTTAAAGTGCCTATGTTTTATGGGTAATGTATGATTTCATTCTTATGTACATATGAACTCATGTTTCCTTTCCATATTTTTTATATCCCTTACTGAGATTTTTATGCTCATCCCAAGTTTTTGAAATGTTTTTCACAGGTCAAGGGAAGGGTACATGATATGATGATAGTGTCAAGGAAGTGTCAAGAAAGAATCCATGTTTTATTTTAAATATTTTTCCGTTGAGGGTAAAAATGAATACTATCTTTTATGTAACAACTTTGTGTAAATGTGGAATGTAATGCATGTTTTATGATCTAATTCTCTAAAACTCTAAACCTGAAAAGATCCTCAATGTGTAATCTTGTAATAACTCAAGATTAAGTAAGGTTTAAGGCTGGGGCCTTATAAATAAGGTGTAAGAAACATAGAACATGAATTTTGCACGATTCATGGATTGTTTCACATAGATGACCACAATTCAAGGTTCACCACCAATAATGCTGCACATGGTAGCACAAGTCATGGCTAACTTCCAAGACCGTTGCAAAAAATGCATCATGAAACTTAACATTAACCAATTAATTGGAGTGAAATATGGGAAAACCCATCATAACATGTTCATTAATATTCTTTCCAAATAAATAATCATGCATAATCAATCATACATAAACAAAAGGGTACCCATGGAAATAAATGGGTATCATAATCATGTCAAAAAGTATAATGAATGGGCGTATCATAAAACTGTCCATGAATAAAAAATTAGATCAATCATGGAAATTTATAAGTTATAATAGTCATATATCATAATAATTTTTGCTAAATTGAAGTTATAACATGTAAACGAGTTTTTAGGAAACATTAAAATTAAAACATTATAGTGTCATTTAATGAAAATATCAAAGAACATTTAAAACAGAAAAGGGCATAATATTTTATATAAAACCAGAAGTTAACCAATAATTATTAAATGAAAAAAATATTGGTTTTATAAATATAATTTTTTCTTAAAAAATATCACATATTGCACTTGAAATTGGGTAAGAATTCGAGAAGTTCCATTAAAACGGGTTTCATTATTGAGGAGTATTTAGAAGGGAATCACATAAAAGCATGTATATCCCTGAAAGATGTATATTAATGGATAATTAAACTTTATTTTGGAAATATAAATATAAATTATAATATTTACATAAACATAACCCTGTATTTCATTTGGATACAAATAGAGTAAAAACACAAAGGAATAATGGAGGTTTTGGTAGAATCCCTTACCATATATTTGAAGGTGTTCCCCTATTGATATTAATGACCGCAATAATAAAAGTTGGTTCATTAATAATAATTACATAACCTAGATTACATGTAATTTATTTATTATAAACTTTTTGAGTTTATTCATAACCTTTTTGATTGGTTATGAGGATCAGTTTCATTGTTTGGGTCCATTTGGTTCATGATCGGTTTACTTATATACATGAACAGAAAATAATGTAAAATGGGTATATTTTTTCAAAATTGGGGTCATGTTTTTTTATTGAACATCAATAAGGATACTTATTTGTATAATTTATTTGGTTACTTGGGTGAATCTGAATCATTATATAAAACATTAGTGATATCCTTTTGGGTTAATTGGTGGTTTTTTATCACAACGATCATATTATGTTTTATAAATCCAATAAATGTGTACAAAAATATTCCAAAACCATATATGAAAAATAATACAAATATTATTTTTTTCAACCGTATTAATTTTTTCATTACTGGAATTGAAGACAGTAATGGAAATTAAAAACCCATCATCCTTGAATGTGGTAAATTAACACATCTCAGATGGTGTTTTTACTACTAGAATAGAAGAAGGGTAAAGGAGGGACAATAATAAATTATTACATTATCATAAATAAATTCCATTAAATATAAGTTAATAGAGTTTTCATAACATTTGGATGAGGATAGGTAAGGATTGAAAAGAAAAGAAAGGAACTTGAAAAGAAAGTAAAAGAATTGAAAAGTAGAATTTACCTCTAGAATTAATCTTCCTTGAGAGCCTCTTAAGGGGATAGGATTAGGTCTTTTTAAGAGACCAAGGGTTTCTAGACATGGGGGAGGAGCTTTTGGAGATATTATATCAAAATTTATCCAAGGCATAAAGCTTGAAAGGAGTGAAGAGAATAGGAGAGTGTGGGTGGTTTTATAGTGGAGGGGAGGAGGGTTTTCTTAATATTTTAATCATTAGATTATTATTCTTAAATAAGACAAGAAATGGTAATGAATCGTGTGACCAAAAATAGTAATATGACCATGTGAGTTAGAAATAAATTTCATTTACGTCATCCATGACTCAATCATGATTCATAAATTCATGTTTTTGCATTTATTGTAAATTATAATATTTTACTATTCATTAGAAATCATATATTTTATAAAATTACCAAAAATCCACCCCAACTATTTTTAGATGTGTACAATCCAAAAATGAACTCCATTTTATGAAAATAATTTTCAAAATTGGGAGAATTAATTTTTAAATAAAATCATCATTTACTTGAAAAATACATATTTTAAAATTACAAATGATTTTATAATACTTTGAAAAAGTAACTAAGGAATCAAAAAATTATCCTATAATAGCATGAAATAAAAAATAATAATTTAAGAATACATTTTATGAAAATAAATTTCCTTTTTTAATTAATAAATTATTCATAAATTTTTAATTAAATATTTAAGACTTATAAAAATACAAAAACTACAATATTGTCACTTATAAGATGGATAAATTTTATTTATACTTTCATTGGTAAGATTACTATTTAGTTGGCTGATTTAGTATTCATAAGGGTCATATTACTATTAATAATACTGATATTACTATTCATAAGGTTCAGATACTATTCACCAAAAATTAAGTTTGTCTTATCAGACACCAAACATCTTAATGATCTCAATAGTGTATGTGATATTTTCAAAATTCATTTCACAGAAGTGAAAATATTATATTTAAAGTCACATGGTAATTAGTAGTTAATTGAGTTGTGATATCATGTGATTATATGAAATAATTATAAGAAGGGAATTTCCATTTATAAAACACTGCGTCATTAGAGAACATTATTCACTAACTGGTTCACTTTGATTCTTCCACATATTTTAGTCCACCAAACCTGAATGAAAAATAATTTCTTTCAAACCTTTTTTATATGCACATGTGCCTTTAATAAACTCATATATATATATATATATATATATCCTTATGTATTTTTATTCTCAAACTCTATTTGAGGTGACACTCTAAAACCTTCACCTCGAATTTGGCTATATTTTTTCTACCACTTCATAGATAGTAAAATTATTTTTTCTTAATGTACTATCATTTATGATGGTTATGACTAAATAGATCCCTGGAAATGGTGTTTTTTGGGAATTTTCTATTTCAAAAAAGTAAATTAAATAAACATCGAGAACATTGTTTGATAGAATAAATATCCAACATTCTTGATTACAAATAGCATGATAAAGTTATTATATTAAAAATTAAGCATTCCCATGAGGAATTATGTCATTATAACGTTATATTTTTCTCTATGGGTTAATTGGCATACTTCTAGATAAAAACCTTGTACATTGGGATGCTTCACATAATGACACTATAAAATAGGAATAGAGGTTCTCACACCATGTGTATATAGAATCTAAATTAAATAATTATTATTATTATTATTTAACTACATGAATAAATGGTATTCCAACATGTGGTTTAATAATTTTTAGTGTTTGCAAAATTTTATATATTTTTTCACCAGTTATTTGATAGAATATTTAGTGGGCATAATATTTAACAAATTATTATTTTATATTTAGTGAATATATTATTTATTTAGTTATTGGAAAATATTTTGTTAATATTTATCTAATAAATAAATTTTCATTATTCACAGCCTCAAAAATATTTTATAGGAATAAAGGAAAAATTTTGATATTTTGGGGAGAAAAAATTTATACTAAATACTATTTGAATAAATAATATTTAATTTAATTCATGTGTTTAACGCGCATCAAGAAAAAATTATAATAATATTATTATTATAAACATGGGGTTTCATATGGATTAAATAAATAATTAGGGTGAATGTAAAATTATTAACAATTTCCCTAACGGTTTATAATCCCAATTAAATTATTTTCCAAAGAACCAATTAATTTTTGTTGAATAGAACAATATCTAAATACAATCCTCTCAAAACCCTAGACAGAACCTTCTCTAAGAACTCTCTCAAAAATGAAGATTGATCCTCCTACACCACCACTCTTAGGTTTAGAGGGATCAAAGAGAACCCTTGAAGAGATTATATAAGAAATAAAATTCAAACAATGAAATAATTATGATCTATAATTTTAGCAACTAGATATTTCTATAGTCATGTTTAGAGGTTTGTGGATAATGTGTGGTTCACCGCTGGAGAGAATATACTCTTGATACCTACAATGCAACAATGGTATGATGTAGAGACGTCTGATTCATCTACAAATAAAAAATCCATTAAAAGGATAAATTAATAATTATATAAATTAATATAATTAATAAATTATGATCTTAGTATTTGGTTCCAAAATATTTACATCATCAGTATTATTTGATTTAATTCAATTTATCACAAATTTTATCACAATTAAAATATCAGATTAATCATTGATTACCACAAAAACTCGAGTTGAACTTGCCTGTTTTGGTGCTTTCACTATGCCTCGAGCCACCATGGGGTATTAGAGTATTCCTATAGTTATTTATAATTATTTAAATATCATTATTTATTTATGAAATTATTTTTAGTTTTCAATGCCACTTTAATTGTTCTATAATCCAAATTGTGAGATATTATCTTCTTCCCCTTAATTTTCATAAAAAAATAATATAAATAAATTTTAAAGAATGTATAATATTGTAATAACTCATCTGGAGGTATTGAGGATTATTGAAAGAAAAAATTAGAGCACACGTCATATAGCCTTTTGGTATATGGTGTGTACTTCTGTTCAAAGAACCATGTAATTAATTCTGGAGTAATTCAAAAAAGTGTTCATTTATTAAATATAGATTATGTAAATACACATCATGTTTTGACTGGACTAGGATAGATCAGAGTATTTCAGAATACATGATATTTAACATCTAAACACGATGTGTATTCTATTAGTCATATATAGGAAGTGTATTATCCTACACTTCCTACACGATTGGTGATCATGTAACTCAAAGAACACACATTGTGTAACCCATGTACAGAGCATTTTCTATAATATTTTCTATGGAACGATTACACGCTGATTCTTTAAGCCTGTTCCATGAATAAATGTTTATAAATGTACAGACCATGTATTTAACCAAATTAAATATAATTAAAAATTAAGTTATTATACTTTTTAATCCATGTCAACATGTGTTCCATGTGGTCAATAAGTTAATAGTACACACAATGTAAACATTTATATATATATATATCTCTAAATTTGTAATTAATTAATATATAATTTTTGGATCTTAATATCCCATATACATCTCAATACATTCCTTACTCTACATACAATGAAATAGAACACACTATGTAAATACCTTATCTTCCATATGGTCATTAAATTGAGAGTACATGTCATTAAAGTACATGATATTTCATGTATGCCACTTGTCAAAAGAGTAAACGACATACGAATATAATACACGTTGTGTAGTTTGAATGGGTACTCACCATATTCCCCCCACGACAAATTATTATAGAAAATTAATATTAAATAAATTGATTTAATTTTTTAAAATTATGATGGATAATAATATCTAGAATAATTCATATGGTAATTAAGATAAAATAATTGATTAATTAATTAAGATAATTATTATATGCAAGTGTAATTTATCTTAAATCAGAATGATTAGAATTGAATATAATTTTATCAAATGTGTAATTCATTACATGTGTGTTGATGATCATAAGCATACACAATTCTTTTTTTGTGATTGGTTTCATTTAATTTATTATTTAATTAAATTGATAACATTCATGTTATCCCTCCTCTCATTATGTAATATCATGCTTTCCCGATGTTTCTCTTATGTAAACCCCTTAGAAGATTCTTTGTTTTCCCTCACCTGAGAGTGAGAAAAACCATATATAATAGATGGGTCACCCAAGATAGTGGAGGATACTCAAGTATGGAGCTTAAGCAAAACCAACCGAATAGAGTTACATAGCCGGATAGGTGGAAAGCTGTAGAAGTAACCATAAATAGTTCGATGTATTTTTTCCCTAGGTTAATAGTTAGTTTTTCGAACACTAGATAAACTAACCATTGGTAGAATCTTATGATCATATTACTTTATTATTTTATTTCATTCAAGTTTCATGGTTATTTCATTATTAATTTTCTTCATGATGAAATGAATTAATGAATTAATAGGTATACAAGATAGAACTAAAATAAATTGGATTGTGCGTAACTATAATATAAGACATTTTAATTTAATTAATTAAATATACTTAATATTAACGAGAATGTAATAAAGAGAATAATCATAAATTAATGCACAAAGATAAAAATACCACAATTATTTATATAAGGTTGGCATATCCTTCCACTACATAAGTTAAAATAGGACCATAGTTCAAAGTGATTAGATGACCAAAGTTAGGGTACTATAAATTATAGCGGAATTATTACTTGATATTTGGGGTTCAATTAACTTAGTTCACATCAAGGGTTGACATTCAAATAAATAATTATTGTAACTATTATGCAAAGGTTGAGGAAATCTAATTTATGGAGTCTACTTAATAAATCAAGGAACTGTGAGTTAATGTAGTTTTCATTTGTAATTACTACATAAAACCCATCAAATTGCTTGACCAACCAAATTCGTTGTGATGAAATGGAGAATATGGATCCTTTCCAATAAAATATCCCAGAAACAAGATATTATAAATCCTAGGGTGAGGACTTGTGGGTTTCAATAAAATAATGGGTCATTAATAAATATAATATTTATTTGTTTATCTACCTTTTATAAGATAAATTAATTAAATTATGATCATATTATATGTTGAAATATAAATAAAAATGACCTCAAACATATCATTTTAATCCATTCCTGATAATGATAGTCTTCTTGAAGAAACAAATTTCTAAGAGAGAAAAGGCTCTTACACATTAAACTACTCCATGAAAGGAAATTTTATGTGATGAATGAACCTAGACCTAAAGAAACATGTAAAGAGGATAGTGAGGAAGAGTTATCACTCTATGAGAATCATTATAATGATTCCATAGATGTTCAATGTAACATTATATAATCCATGACCAATGGGATTCTAAATAAATATGAGTACATGGATTCATATAGCATGATGTCACACATTTGGGACCTCTTTCAAGAGAGATTGGGGCAAGATAGATATAATATCTATAATGATATGTTCACAACTAATCATAGAGATTATGTGCTAGCTAGGACCCATGTATTAATGATTATAGGATATATTTAATTATTGGACATATTAGGGATTAATTTCATATATGATTCATTCATATATCTCAATAATTCTTCATAACCATAGTCCTTATCTACTTTTAATGTTAGTTATAACAAGATCAATTATGATAAGATTATTTCATAGCATATTACTTCGACTCTAAGTGAACAAGGATATGGGGTGTGAAAAACCCATAACCCTTTTGGTGAATAAAAAAGGAATAACAAGGAAATGAGGCCTAAGAATCAAAATAAGGTTGAATCTCCCAATCACTTTCTATTCATTAAGAGGAATATCCATTGATAAGGAACAAAAATGAATCAGTATTTTTTTCTTGTGTAAAGCAGGGCTACTGGAAACGGAACTCTTCCTAGAAGTAAAGGGAAGTTAAATGTTCAATTTTTTAGAGTTTTATATTTCAATATCAATACATTGGGTATTTCATATAGCATGTGGTGCTCACATATATACCCATATTTATGAACCAAGTAGATTTTGAAATATTTCTAGAGAATATGTGGACTTGTGAGCTTCCAATAGTGTTTGTTTGGTTTATATATCAATTTTAGACTACCACCATTCATTTCTAATGGGTATGATATTGGTTTTAAGTTATTTTTATTATGTACCAACTATTACCAATAACATAATTTCTTTATCATGCGTAGATACATAAGGTTTTATTTTCAAATTTGGAAATAAAATTTGTTTCTTTTATAAAGATATAATATTTTATGATATGTCATATTTAAGTAATTCCCATTATGTATAAAATTTCAAAAACCAATTATTAAAAATTGATAAATATTCATCTTCACAAAACTCATATAACTCCCAGCTATAGAATCATTATCGTGTTCATGTAAAATAGAAGTGTTTGACAAAGCTCTATCAAGATGGATATCTATATTATTTTAATCTAATACCAATTCATAGATGTCATGTTCATTTAAAAATAAAAATGACCAAACCACCATTCAGTAGATAGTGTGAAAGACCCACTGAGCTTCTAAGATTGGTACACACTAATTTGTGTGTCATGTTTCCTGTATAGTCTAGAGGTGGGTATTCATACTTCATAACATTTACTGATGAATTAAAAATATTTTGATATTTAAACCTCAAGGGGTACAATTTAGAGTCTTTTTAAAAGATAAATGAATTCAATAATGAAGTAGAGAAACACCTTGTAAATAGGATAAAGAATATTTTATCAGATTATAGTGGTGAATGTCTTAACAAATATTTTATCGAACATTTATGGGAGGTATGGATTCATTCACAATTAACTCCACCATACATAACATAACACAATGGTTTTATTAAAGGGAGGAATTGAACCTTACAAGACTTATTAAGGTTGATGATGAGTTATGTATATATTATTTATCATTTTGGGGATATGAATTACAAACTAACTCATACACACTAAATTGATTATCTACTAAAGTCTAAAATAGAATTACCTTCATGTTATGGAGTGGAAAGAAAGTCATTTTTTTCACAAACACGTTTGTGGGGTTTTTAGACATTTTTTATGGACTTCTTAGAAATCAAACTAGCACCTTGAGACCCAAAGTGTATCTTTATATGGAATCCTAAGAAAAAATGGGATACTACATATAAAACCCATTAGGAATGAATGTGGCACTATCTAGAAAAGCTGTCTTTATGGAGAGGGAGAACATATTCATGAAAGATAGTGGGAGAAAGATAGAATTAAATGATTTTGATGCTAAATATACCCATGAGTTAGAATAGAAATAGATCCCATAGGTCCCCATGGAATAAGTAGTTCCTAAAACAAAAGTAATAAATAGGAGAATAATAAATTTAAGATAACCAGAGAGATATGGTTTTCTAGTTACTAGATATGGTTACTGATTATTGTTTGAAAATGATGAAATGATCTCCTTGAAAGAGGGTCTAGATATATTAGAAAATGCAAGATGGAAAGAATCTTGGAATAAAGTAATAGATTCCATGTATCATAACCATGTTTGGGTTCTAGTAAATCCACCAGTTTATGTAAATCACATTGGGTGTAAGTGGTTATTCAAGAGAAAAATGGACATGGATTGAAAAGTAAGTACCTATAAAGAAAAGAAAGTGGATAAAGGGTTTAAACAGTTTCATGGAATTGACTATGATGAAAATTTTTCTCTAGTTTCCATGTTTCAATCTATTATAATTATACATTATATAGCTACATACCATAACTATGAAACATGGAATATTTATTTCAAAATAGCTTTCCTAAATGGGAACCTCTTGGAAGAAGTCTATATGAAAAGAATAGTTGGGTTTGTCATTCCAGATGATTCCAAGAAGATTTTCATTTTGAAGAGATCTATTTATGGATTGACGAAACATATAAGTCTGGGAAAATTAGACTCGATGAAACTATAAAAGAAATTTTTTTCATTATAAATGAATCTAATACATGTATTTATAAGTGTTTTTATGGGAATGATGTCATTATAATAGTAGTATATGTTGTTGAAATATTACTTATTGGAAATGAAATACCAGTCATACAGTGAGTTAAGGATTAGATAAACAATTGTTTCTCTATGAAGGACATGTGTTAACCAACCTATATTATATGGACCAAGATCATTCATGATATATCCAATAGGATTCTTGGAATATGTCAAGGTACATATATTTTCAGATACTAAAAAGAATTAGTATGAAAAACAAATCCAAGAGGGGATTGGTTCCAATTTCACATGTTATACATCTTACAATGAAAATAATTCCTTAGACACAAAAATATAGAGATAAGTATTACGAACCCATATGCTTATTTGATAGGACTGACAATATTTTTATTTTATGTACTAGAAATGATTTTTCCTAATAATTGAGCATGGTGGGTAGATATATAGGTGATCTAGGTGGAAAACATTGTTTTTCTATTAACATTATTTTTAAGTATCTCAAAATAACTAAGGTTATATTTTTGGTGTATGTTGAAGAATGTGAGCTAGTCATTAGGAGTTATACTGATTCATGTTTTCAAATAGATCAAAATGATATAAACTAAATGTCATGATCTATTTTTAGACTAAAAATATTAGTTGTGATCTGGAAGAGTTCCAAACAGCTAGTTGATGTCGATTATATATTAGAGTGCGACTATATAGTTTATTATGATGTATCCAAAGAATCCATTTGGATTCAAAACATTATCCAGAATATTGATTTGGTACCTATAATTAATGACCATATCACATTATATTGTGACAATACTGTAGTGGTGGATCCTACAAATGAGTCATGGAAACCCCATTGAAAGAAGCATATGCTCTTGAATTATCATCAATTAGTTTATTTCTTTTAGAGGGGTGAAGTTATAGTAAGCAGAGTTTCTATGGGAAAAAACATGGAAGACCCCTTGACTAAAGGCATGTCTCAATAGACACATGGGTATCATATGAGAGATAACGGACTAGAGGTTGTTAGTATTTGGATCTAGTGAATGTGGGATTCTGTTGTATTTGGTTCCCTAGAACCGAATTCTATATAATTTATTATGATCTATTTTCATTTTTAGGAATATTAATAAACTACTTTTCGCATTTTGATTTTTCTTCTGTGTAACATAGTATTTTGAAATGTACTTAGAGTAGCAGTCGCATTTAATGGTCATAAGGGTTCCACACTACGATGAGAGTCCACAAGTTCCATGACAGTATTCTTAAATATATATTCTAGATCAAGATGAAATAATTTGAGGGAAAAATGATATAGGCAATCAGGGGTGGATACTAATAGGTTATTAAATCAACTTATCATCATGTATGCCCAGGGTAATATATAGTGTATGATATTATGAGAACAATACCCTCCATTAGGAAATCCACAATTCTATGTTTCATTGGATACAAGTCTTTGTGGATATTTATATTTATCCTTAGACTTTAAGATTATTATAAATGGATGTTATGATTAATGTACATTGATGTGTTGATAAAAATCATGAAGACATGTGTCCATGGTGTGGTGGGATACATTGGATGCATCTTGAGTAATATTTCACTGATAGATAATGTGAGAAAGTATTTTACACTTTTTTTATTAATAGAAGATGGAATATTACTCTCATTGATGAAAATTATGCAGCCTAATTAAATTCATGGCCATTGCAATTAAAAGGAATGTTCTATTTTAGAAAAATAAATGTAGGAGACATCGAGCATAAAGGTCGATGGTATTGACATAAAACATGATTGATTAGAGATATAATTATAAAGGAATTATATTATATATTAATCATTCTTATGAGGTTGAATGTTGATGTTCGATTAACTTCTTTCTCTATGGATGCCTTTACATGTTGCTAGATGTCATCCTTGGTCATTGGGATTCTTCACCTAATTTTTCTGAGAAATTGGCCTATAGGGTCACACACTATGTGTATCAATATTCCTATTATAATAATATTATTATTTATTATTCAACATTTTGAATAAATATTTTTCTAGAACATTTTTTAATAATTATTAATATTTTATTTATTGGATATATTTTGTCACCAGTTATTTGAGTGAATATTTATGGAGAAAATATTTATTTTCAATTTAGTGAATATAATATTTATTTATTTATTGGTTAATAATGTTCTGATATTAATAAATATTTGGTTCTTTGTGGTTCAATTATAATTAAACACACATAGACCTCACACAAAGGACAATTCATGTTCTGTTGTTCACAATGACATTCAGAGAGAATCCTCTCAAAGCTATAGAGATATCCTTCTCCTTGAAATATCTCAAGAACATGGATAGATCCTACTCTACCACCACTCTCATTTTTAATAGGATCAAATAGAACCCTTCCATGAAGAGATTCTCAATGTGATATATGAAATATGAAAGTGTATGGATTTGGCGTGGTAGCACCTAGATATTCCTACGATGATGTTCATAGGCTCATAGAGAATGTCTGGATCACTACTAGAGGGAGTCTAATCATAATTACTACAATGAAATAGTGGTACATTAAAGAGATTTCTAATTCATTATTAAATAAATAATGCATCATAAGGTAAATTATTAATTGTTTGAATTAATTATAAATAAAATGTGATGATCCCTCACTTTGGTTTTGATGTTTTTTCACTCTTCAATATTCATTTACTTTATTCAGTTGATCACAGTGTTTATCATTAGGAAAATCTCAGATTAATCATCAATTATGAAATAAATCTGAGTTGGTAATGCCCAATTTAGCACTTCTTCTCTGCCCATAACCTTCACAATACAACTCAAATGATTTCTCATGCTGATGGCTAATTAAATATTTTCATATTTCTGGGTTAATAATGTGTTTGTACATAGCTGGTGGGTGGGTGTTTACTTTACCCTTAGAATCCATGAGAATATTATTTGTAAGATATGTCTAAAATATTATATGATCTTTTCCAGTGACCATTGATACATATTTCTTATGAAAATAATATAAAATAAATGAACTCTCACTAAATGGAAAACAGAATATAGAATTTATTTTTTATTTTTGAGGTGATTTTAACCAACTCCAATAGGTTTTGTGGTTGTTTAGGGAAACTACCATGAAATATATAGTTGTTAAATATTTAATGATAGTTTTTTATCTAGTGGTTGTTAGAACTACCTTTATATATCTAATGATAGTTTATTTTTTGCAGCAGCTATTCGTAGTGTAAAATTTAGTGACAAATTATTAAATTAGTGGAGTTTTTTATATGGAATAAATATTTATTGGTGGCTAAACCCACCACTATATGTGGAAATTTACCTTATTTGGAGGCATTTTGAAGCACCACTATTTTATTTACTATAGTTAAATCCACAACTAAATAAATAGTGGATGTTAAAACTAGCACAAATTATGTGATTTAAAAAAATCAAATCAAATTACTAACTCATCCACCAAAAGAATAATATAAATAATATATACCAAAAATAGGTAATTAAGAAAATATAACAAAAACAATGGCTTCTATTTTTCAATAATCATTATATTACATATAATAAAACATAAATTATATCATATTTTACAAAATATCATTTCTCCAAAAATTACATCACAAACATGAGTCATGGATACTCTATAAATATTTATACCCCTAACCCTACATTACTAAGTCAGGCTTGTTCTATTGTAAACTCCCCCACTCCCTACCTCGGGTGCCTACATTTAAAGAATTTAACCGAATGTAAATAATGATCACATTTAATTAATAACAAATAAATTAAATTCAATCAATATATGATTTGATCTAAATATAGTTTATGTAATGGTATAATAATTAAAATGAATAATTGGTAACTATTCACATGACCAGAATTATTGTAACATGAAATATCCTCAGATAAGTTACAAGATACATGACATTATATGGTATGAAAACTAAATATTTTATTATCATACAATATATTTTTTTGTAAACAAATGAAATTCATTAATTAAAATATCTTAAAATAGGATTAGATATCAAATAACCTAAAACACAATGTCAATATTTTCACATTAATTTCACGTTATGCTAATCATCTCAATAAATAATTATATCCTTACTGATAATTAGATTAAAATTTGAAATTTATTAAAAAATTGTCAATTACAAACTCATACCGGCATTTGATTATTTTTAATTAATTTAAATTTTTAGTGACCATTATTCCTTAAATTATCTTAAAACTAAACACAATCCACCTCATAAACATATTATTCATTATAAACATTTTGTCATACATGATTGAATATGTAAATATCAGCTTAGTAGTGGATTTGAAACCTATAGATAATTTCCTAAACATATTTCAATTTCATAGCCTCTAAAAATAACCCTATTTATGAATTTTTATATTAATGAAAAATCATATAATGTTATTAAATTTAATCACTATTCTAATAATAGAAATTTTCCCTAGATAATTTATTATCTTTGGAACCACTATCTCATGTAACACATATTTTCATTATATAATTGATTCATAATATTGAATTTAAAGAATTATAAAAAGATTAAATTGTCTATTACTCAATGAGTCAGAGAAAAAAAATTATGAGAGATACTACAGAAATATTTAAAGTCATTTTAATTTAATAATTTACTGAAAAAAATATCTACTAAATTAAAAAAAAATAAGTGTAAATTATTTAAACTTACTATTCATTATATTTCCTGCATTATTCATTAACATCATCAATAAAATTCATACCTATGGATGAAATCATATTTAAATAAGCTGAAATGGTTTCAAAAAAGTGTACATGGTATGTGATGAATTATACCTTGTATTATAGATAGAAAATATGAACCCTATGACATTGAGCATAAACTAACACTAAACCTATTCTAATGTGACAAACATGGAATAAAATATTCCATACATTTATTAACATAAATTAAATCATTCCATGAATTTATTAATATAAAAACTATTCATTATATTTATTAATATAAAAAATACATGAAAATATATTCCTGGCTGGTCATGTTTTTATTAGGTTCCATTGTTAACATTATTTCTCCTTCTTCTGCCTATTCTTATTCTTCTTCGTCAATCTCACTCATAAGACTAAAAGTTTCAATATCTTGAATTATAGACAATTTTATTATTATTCTTGATGGATTTCACTATCTCAAATTACTTCTCCTTTATCCTCTATATCATACATCTTTCTTGGTTTCATGTGGACAAAAATACTCCACCCATTATTCAATATATTTTCAATATAATATACCACTTTTTCTTGGGAATCCATAATATGTGGATAATGTTCTTACCACTCAGTAGTATCAATCAACTAAGACAAATTGAAATAAGTAAATTATAATGAATATTCCTTTAAACCCCACTTAATATTAACCTAGTTGTATTTAAATAACACAACTAAAAAATTACCATGATAATTTAAGTTGATTGTATCAACTAACAATTCATAGTGATGTTTATATAAAACTATGAATATACCACAGTTTGGTGTTTTCAAACCTTCCTTGCAATCAATAGTATGAAACTTGAAACGAACAATATTATAATTATTTAACCACCAATAATTCTTAAAAGGGCCTTATGATAAAGACTTCAAATATTCATATAGTTAATATTGATTATAATCATTCTGTACCAATATAATTTGATATAAAAAATTGATACATAATTTAGATAAATGTTAACATATTCAAACATAATATTATATTAAGAGCTAACATGACATGAAAACCATTCCATAATTTCAGTAGTTAAATATTTTCCTATCAATATCTTATTATGAGTTCATGTGTTAAGGCTTATTTTTCGTTATTTCATTAATCCTTCAAAAGAAGTATCAATAATATCAACATTGAGTGGTCTATATATGTGTTCTTATCATAACTGCATATCGGTATCTAAAAAGGAAGAGATATTTCCACCTTCGTGACTTAATGTTGGAAATTTTAATGATATTATTTTCCTAAAATTTAATTTGATTATCATCAACACATCTGACTTAAACAAATCATGTCTCCATAAACTCAAAATAACTTGAACAAAAGGATAATTTGGAAAGGTATCCATCCATAATAGAACCTTTGAGATAGGCTTTGCTCTCAACATATGACTTAAATGACAATGATACGTAATGTTAAAATGTAATAAATTAAAAAATATTTTTTAAAATATATTAGTAAATAAAATTAAATATTTTAAATGAAAACAATATTAAAATAAAAAACCTATCCATGGGATACATCCAACGATAATGTGTGGGCCCTCCAATTTTATATTATTCAGAAAAATGGACAATTATATGAGTCATCATAGTGAAAAATGATGAGGGGAAGAATATATACAAATTAAAAATAGTTAATAAATTTTTTCATAGATTTTATTCCATTTATTGGTGTTTAATTTTATGTCACAAAGTTGTCTAAAGAATTTTCAAAAATCAATTAGAACAACGGTTATTTTATTAGGAAATAAATTATACATCACAAAAGGTAGAATCATCTCCATCAATACAGTTGATTCATGAATTTTAAATCAATGTATCTTATAGGTATTGAAATAAAAACATCGTTAAATTTTACTATAATATCCATCATAAACTTTCACATTTTTCAATCATTCAAGTAGAACATCTTTTGGAGGTTTTCATTGCCATGATAGATCATGGATACATCTCTAAGATTTGGTTCCCTAGAAAAAACTTCTTTGAACTTATTTATAACAGTTATTTAGTTTTCTGAATATTAATTTAAAACATATCATATCAGGATTAATATTCATATGAAAATGAATTTAATAATTTTATAAGAGTATTTTTCACACAAAAAGGTCATAGAAGTTCCTTTATATGATGAGGTCTCAGAAGTTCAATGAAAATATTATTAAATATATGTTCTATAGCTAGTCAAAATCATCACAGGGGAATGAATTATATAGAATATTATGTATAGTGACTCATAAGACATTGATTCACCCTCCCATTGTGTATGCCCTTAGTAATATATACTGTAGGATATTATGATAATGTTACCCACCAGTAAGAAATCCATATTTATATATTTCAATAGATTTTCCTATATTAAGATGTGTATATTGATACATATACTTTAAGATTATTATTAATGGATGTTATGAGTCATGTAATTTAATGTATTGACAAAACCCATTATAATATTTGTTCGCGGAGAGTTTGGATATGTTGGGTGCTTCATGAATTATATCTAATTGATGAATAATGTGAGAAAATATTTTTCTCCTTTTGTTCTTTAATAGAATATGATATAATAGGCCCTATGATAGAAATGATATAGAATAAATAAATCCATGACCATGTTGTTCTATAAAAAAGATCAATTTATGAAAATTCAATGAAACAGATAGCTAGCATATAGGTTGAAGGCATCTACATGCAATTTTTTTACTAGAGATATCATGATAAAGGGATTATATTACATAGTAATCATTTGTATGAGGTTGTATATCATTGTGGCACTAACTTATTTCTCTATGGAATCCTTGGCATGTTTCTAGATTATGTCATTAGACATTGGTATCATTCACCTAATTCCACTCAAAAAGAGTCTTAGGTGGTCACACACTAAGTGTATCTAGAATATCAATTAAATAATAACAAAATTTATTTTTTACCAAATTGAATTAAAATTATTTCTATAAGAGGTTTAATAATTTATTAATGTCTTCTTCATTGCATATATTTAATCACCAAGTATTCGAGTTAATAATAAGTTAGCAAAATATTTTATAATATTTGTTTTCTATTTTAGGGAAATTAATATTTATTTATTTATTGGTGAATAATTCAGTAATTTTTATTTAAAAAATAATTAAACAATGTTCAAGGCCAGATGAATATTGATGAGGAATGGAAGACTGAGTTTAAAGGTTCTATGAGAAATAACATTTATTGAATAATATTTAAGTAAATAATGATTTATTTAATTATTTAGATTAGCTCATGTCATGGAATAATAATATTAACAATATTATTATGAAAGGCGTGGGGTATCGTATAGATTTTGGAAAATAATATTGGTACATGCACAATTATTATTTTTTAAACCTAGTAGTATATAAACCATTTAATATTATTTTCTTAAGAGAGACAATTCAATTTGTGTTATAGACAATGAAATATAGGTAGAATCCTATTAAAGACCTAGAGAGATCCTTCTCCAAAACTTCTCTCTAGAAAAAAGAGTGGTCCTCCTCTTCCACCACTCTCAATTATCAAGAGATCAAAGAGAACCCTTTCATGAATAGATTGTTGAGGTGATCAGTGGATAATGATGAAAGAGTTTGGATCAGGTGTGCTATCACATAGAGATTCTTGTGTCAAAGTTCAGAGATTCATGGATCACTTGTGGATCACCATTGAAGTGAATATACTCTTTCCTATAATGAAATAATGGTGCGATGTAGAGATGTATAATACATCAATGAAGAGATAATTCATCACAAGGTAAATTATTAGTTATTTAAATTAATTATAAATAATTTGTGATGATCATGATCTATGGTTCCTTTGTATTTTTATCATCAATATTCAATGATTTATTTCTATTAATCATGGATTTTATCATTGTGTAAATCTTAGATTAATCATCGATTATGAAAAAAATGAGATAGGCATGCCCAATCTATAACATATTTTTCTCCCAGAACCTTCAAGTGGTTTATGAGTGGTTACATAATTGTTAATAATTATTTAAAGATCACTGATTGATTTATACATTTATTGTTAGATTTCAATTCCCCATTAATCATTAATTAATCTGAATCTTGATATCTAATATTATCCCACTTTTTTCAAATAAATATAATCAAATTGATAAATTTTATGAACCAATAACATTCATATAACTCATATGGATGTGTTGAGGAGCCTGGCCGGATAACACCAGAGTAAAAATTTTATAGTCCATTGGTACATGCAGTGTTCTTATGTTCAATTAAAAAAGGGGTTAATTTATAATTAATTCAAAAAAAGTGTATTTATTACTCATGGTGTCTCCAAATACGCACCATGTGTTGACTGGACTAAGCTAGTGTATTCTCAGTAGGATTACATGGAATGTGACATATGTACATAACATGTATTCCTTTAAGAATAGATGAGTCATTAGTTTTATTATATGGCCTACATGATTGGTGACCATGTAACTCGGAGACAACACGCAATGTACTCCAATATTTTCCATGGAACATATACACACTGAATCCTTTGCCATGTTTCATGGACAGAGGGTGAGAAATGTAGATTCCTTTTATTTTACTAAATTATTTATAGTTAAAAATTAGAATATTGTAATGCTTAAACCTTGTCAACATGTTCTCCATGTTTTGATTAAGTTGAAATTACACACCATGTAATGGATTATGTATATATGTCAAATTAATTTTTTTTTTAATGTTCAGATCTTCATACCATGATAAATTGTTATATTGTTCTTACTCGACACAAGTTAAAACATAACATTCCATATAAATTCCATGTGTTTTTGTGGTCATTAATTTGACAGTACACTCCATAAAATTTCAAGATATGGCATGTATTCCAAATTTCACAATTGTAAACAATATATGAATATAATATACATTGGGTAGTTCAGACGGGTACTCACAGTGTTGCCTCCAAAGTCAATTTTTATACACAAATAATTTTAAATAAATTTATTTAATTTTTTTATAATTATTATGGTTGAGAATATCAATAATAATTTAGAATATAATTAAGATAAAATAATTGATTAACTAAATATGATAATTAATTTAATTGGGTGAGATTTATATTAAATAAGATGATTAGAATTGAATGTTATTTTATTAAATTCATAATTCGTTGCATGTATGTGGATGATCATGATCATAGACCAGATAGTCTTTATGATTGGTTTCTTTTAATTTATTATTAAATAATATTTATGACCTACACATCATTTATCCTCTCAGTATGTAAGGTTCATTATTTACATGGTTTATTTTATATAAATTCCTTAACTAATAATTTTGTTCCCCTCACCTACAAGTGAGTAAAACCAAATGTAATAGATGAAGCTCCCATTCTAGGGGATTGACTCGAGTTTGGAATAAAGGAGGAACCAATCCAAGAGTGATACATAGGTGGACTAGTTGAAAGTTTTGACATGAATTGTAAATGGTTCAAGGTGTTTCTCCCCTTGGTCAAGAGTTAGTCTTTTATCCACTAGATAAACTAACCATTGGTAAAATAATATGGTCATACAACTTAATTATTTTATTTATATCATGTTTCATTGTTATTTCATTATGGATGTTTTTACATGATCACATGAATTAATGAATTAACAAGATGGAATGATAGAACCAAAATAAACTGGCTTATGCATAAATATTATCTAAGACGTAGTTAGTAACTTAAGAAAATAAACTTAATATTAAAATGTATGTAATAAAGATAAAAAAAATTAATATAAAAATAAAAATAAAATCCATAAATTATGTATATTAGGTCAGTATATCCTTCCACAATATAAGTAAAAATCAAAACATAGTTCAATGTGATTGACTTGAAATATTTGGGGTTCATTCAATTATTGGGGAATTTTAAGTTGATGATTTGGGTTGACATAACTTAGTTCACATCAAGGGTATAACTCCAAAGCTGGACATGGTGTATCTAAATGGAAAGGTTTAGGAAATCTAATTTTAGGATTTCATTATTGGGGAGTCCACTCAAAAGGTAATGGAATTGTGAGTTAATACAGTTGTGATTTCAAATGCCTATATAAAACAATTCAAATTTCCTGATCAACCAATGTTGGAGTGATACGAAGGGTAATATGGATCCTATAAAATAAAATATCCATAAAATGGTATATTTGTAATCTAAGAGTGAGGGATATTAGGTTATGATAATCTAGTGAGGGAATAATAAATATAATATTTATTTATTTATCTACCTTTTATCAGATAAACTACTAAAATTATTCTCATCTTATTTTTTGAAACAAAATTGCACATAACTTCAAACATGTCGATGTGATTATTACTTGATATGGATTACCTTCTTTCCAGTAAAATTTTCATAGAGTTCTAAAGGCACTTTTAGGTTATCCTACACCATGAATGGAAATTGTATGTGATAGAAGAGACCAATCATGGACCACATTTTAAAGAGGAAAGTGAGGAATAATTTTTGATCTATGAGATACATTTTAATTATTCCATAGATGTTGAATTTTTCATTCTATCACCCATGACCAATGATCTTCTAAAGCAACATGAGGTCATGGATTCGTATAGAATGATGTCTCGCCTTTAGGATATCCTCTAAGAGGAGGCGAGATGATAGAGATACGAGAACTCTAATGATATGATTACAACTATTCTTGGAGATTCTTCATGTGTTGGGACTCATGTATTCCAAAATATTATCTATATTTAATTAGTATAAATCTTAAGGATTAAATTATCAGATGATATGCGCATAGATCTCATACTTTCCTTACTACCCAATTCATTCTCTAGTTTTATTATTAATTTTAACTTGATAAAAAATGAGAATATTATTTCAGAACATCTTACTTTGATTCATCAAGTGGAAAACGAAATGGGGTCTGACAAACCCACATTCATTATAGTGAATAAGAAAAATATGAACAATTTAAACTATCCTAAAACTCATAATAACAATAAATATTCAAATAACCTTCCTTAAACAGAGAGTAAGACCTAGTAATAAGGAAACAAAATGTAAGTACTATGTTTTTCATGGGGATAGTGATTTCATTGGATGAGGAACTACACCCATAAGTAAGGGGAAGTTAAAGGTGTGTTTGTTGTCTAGTATAATATTTCCATATCTAATCATTGGGTATTAGTTACAACTTGCGGTTCACACATATGTATCGAAATGTAGGAACTAGTTAGACACTAAATGATTACCAGAGGAGAAGTGGATTTGAAAGCTTCTAATGGTGTGAGGTTGGAATCTCAATCCATTAGATACTATAGCCTTTCATTTCCAACATGAATGATATTTTTATGAAATTTTTATTATGTACCAATTGTTACCAACAACATAATTTTTGTATCATTCCTATATTTTTTTATTTTCAAATTTGGAGAAAAAATTCTTTTATATTTGTAACATATGTAATGGTATAAAACATTTAAATAATGGTCTCTCTATATTAAATTAAATAAACAAACTATTGAAAATTGATAATGATTCATGTTCATGTAACTCATATAACACCAAACTATGGAATTTATATCACAGTCAGGTTAGAGAGAGGTGTTTGAAAACTCCCTAATAATATGGATATTTATACACTTTTTATCTAAAAGAACTTGATAGATTTCTTTCTTGTGTAGAAGGATTAATGGACAAACCACCATTCAGTGGATAGGGAGAAAGAAAAACTGAGTTTCTAGGATTATAACACACTGATGTGTGTGAAACATTTCTTATATAAGTAAGCAATAGTTATTTTTACTTCAATACTTTTATTCATGACAAGAGTAGATATAAATGTGTCCACTTTATGAGGTATAATCCTTCTTCCTTTGAGAAATTCATTGAATTCAAGAATGACGTAGATAATCAAATTGAAAAGAAGATAAATAAGCTTTGATAATATTAAGGAGGTAAATATCTTAACCAAGAGTATATTGAAATTTTATGAGTGATTAGGATTATTTATCCATTCACTCCACCTTACAAATCATAGTGAAATAGTGTTAGTGAAATGAGGATTGTACCTTGCTAGACATGTTAAGGACAATGATAAGTCATGAAGATCTTTGTTTATCCTTTTGGGGATATTTGAGAAAGCCAATATTTTCAATAATTATACCTTTAATTTCAATTTTTTTAATCCCACAATAATTTTATTTTATTGGTACTTTTAATATTTTTTTAGAATTATATTGTACCAAATTGTAAAAATGGACAAATTTTGGATTTTGAAAATATTAATTCTATTTTTTATTTCTGATATAAATTTTTTTTCACTGATTTAAATTTTGTAATTCATTTTTTTAGGATTCCATACATATTGATATTATGGTAATTCAACAGGACCCAACTCTGAATCTGAATAATTGAGTCCCAAAGGAATCTCACAATTCATGCCTTCAAATCTATTCACAGGTCTGGATAATTTTGAATATGGGAATATATATCGCAAATGGATACCTAATGGAGCTGAAATTAGACATTGAAATAGATACCAACAAGATCAAAAAAAATATTACTGTGTTAATGTATAATTCCTTATCTTTCATGGTCAAAATGTCATGCGAACTCAGTGTATTAGAATAAAAATAGTCAACCAGGACATAATAAATTTTTTGGGTAAATATTATATAAATCCCTTCACGTGTGGACAATAAATCTAAAATGTGGTTTGACCGTTAAAAATACATAGATGAAAAAAATTATAAAATATAACATTTTCTAATTCATCCATTAAATGATTCTTACTTGCATAATATTTTGGAGGATAATTATGGAGCCCAAATTTTCACCCCTTTTGCCTATAAAAATGTATCCTTTCTCCTTTTCAAAGGGTTGAAAACATTATCTTGTCACTTTCTATATCATTATAGAGTTTTATTTTTCTGTAATAATATTATGAATTTTAGTATATATTTGTCTTCCTCTTCCTCACATTGTCTAATTTTTATCTATTATGTTTCCACCTCATTCTTTTCCACTGTGATCTCTATTACTCATTATCATGAGTAACTAACACGGGGATGTTCACATGAGAGAAAATAAACGGTGGGCCCAAGTTTTTGAGCTTTCATTATTAATGTTTATTATTTTATTCTAGTTAGTATTAGGTGATATTAATGGGTAACGTGCCTTTATCTCTCCACTTTACACCTGAGGATTAACTTTCTCTTCTACAATATTCTCCCTCAGTCGAGGAGGTGGATGTCCAGTCTCTCAGGGATCATTAAGTGAACTACATTTTAAAAAAATGGCTATAAGAGGTTTTTCATGAATATGAGAGATCTTTTTCATTATGTAAATTTGAGACTAATAATGAGATGATGAAGGTTCACTCTATGTGTTATCCAGGGAGGATCTCTTTTTTGTCCAACATCATTCATTTTGTCTTCATTCTGCATTGCATGTTTACATTCCTTTATCTTTCATAAATTTAATTTTAAATCTGAAATTTCAAAACAAAACTTTTTATTATTTATTTTTATATTAGTTATAATATAAATAGTAATAACAGAAATTCAGTTTTCTATGAGCTACCACCTTGTGACCGACCCTAGGTGTGCACTATATTTCATTCTTAGGTAAATAAAATATTGGTCAGGGATCCCTTAAAATCATCATGAAACAATTTTTCACTATTTCTAGGGATAAAAAACATTTTTATCGATGGTTATTTCATAAAAAAACATAAAAAATCATAAATTTAAAATACTAAAAAATAATGTTTTCTAGGATGTGTTCAACTTGCAATTATACTGAATAGACTAACCACTCTCATATGTATGAAGAAGTTTACAAGGATCTTGAATCCCAAATTTAATGTATTAATTATTGAATGAAAAACTATATAGATAAATATAGTTGATATATTAATATTTAAATGAATGCAAAAAGAAAATGGAACCTGGTCTAGAACTATAACGAGTTGTCAAAGTGATTTCACCAATAATTTTTTATGTTAAAGATCCTGAGGAGGTTAAGAAGGAGATAACAAAGAATTAATAACATAATCCATTACTCAACCATTTCTTGAAGAGGTCTCTGAAGAACACATTCTAGTTTATTCACTTTTTGAGAGATTAATATTTTTTCGATGAATCCTAGAATATCATGGTTTAATATAACATGAAACATGATCATCCCATCCTGGATAATGAAAATCAACACCAATTTATCTCTCCCTTTATTTTGAATATTATGATGAAGATTCAAGTATTCATATTTAGTTTCTAATGTTCTGTTAAAAAGCGATAAATCTTCAATATGACTTACATGAAATGGAATTTTTCTTTATTGATTCTTCATGTTTTAGTCTTATTCATGATAAATTTTTTTCCTACTACTCTTTTTTATGAAATTTATAATATATTAAAAAAGTGGATGTCAAGAGACGACCCATGTTCTATTTATCAATTAAAATTAATTTTTGAATGATCATGTTGTTATTTGAATTCCTCATTTACATCCAAATTTGTACCATATGAATGAGGAAAGAAAAGAAGTCAATTGGGAGCACCCCTATCTTCTTTTACCACCCACTCCAGAACTAAAATTATATATTTCATCATTTTTAGGTGTTGGGACTTTTCTTATATTCTTTGGAGGTCTCTAATATCAATGTATACTCATGGATAATGGTAAAATTATAATGTATTTATTCATCTCAAAGAAATTACACCCACCTTCTGATTTTGGATAATTCAAAAAAATTCCCCGACAAGGGGTATTAAAAACCAAGAATCTACTTGGGGTCTAAAAATTAATTATTCCTATTATTTCCCATTTATATTTTTTTAACTATTTTTATTAGATTTTTTTCCTTTATTTATTTATTTTAATGTGGTAGATGCATGTATCTCATCTCAATGTGGACATGGAAAAATTAATCAGGTTGTGTCTTTCCTTTTCATAGTTTATGTTATTCCCAAATAAATTTTTTTATGAAAATCATTACTGATATAATTAAAACTAAAAATGAGGTTAGTAAATGGAATAAGTGTGAGGGAGGGATTACAATGTTTTTTATGAATTTTTTATATTCTTTCATCATATTTTTCAATTCTTTTTATGAAATTTTCATATTTTACTATTTCATTTCTGGTGTGTTTTTTGGATTCTTGACCTAAATCTAATACTTTGGAAAATTGAAACCATCTCTGTGTTTTTTAGAAAATATATTTATTTTAATTTTTTAGGATTTAAATTATTAATAATGGTTTTTTTTATATTCTAAATTTTCATTTCATGATGTTGGATTGATTGTGAAACTCATGTGCACTAGTACTATCCAAATTAAAAATATTTTCCAAACCAAGCGGTTTCTAAACGTTTGTGACATACTATTAAAATTTATATTTTTATTGACAGTCTCGAGACATGTTGTGTGGTCCAGATATTACTGTTTTTCTATTTTTAGAAGCTGTTATAATTCTTTGAATGTGAAAATATGATTGAGGCACCACATTCAAATCCCTTTTTTTAATGAACAATAATTTTTTACTAATTTTTTAGTTGAACTTTATTAAGCCCCCAGTATCCATGGAATATCATTTTTGGAATCCACACTGAAATACATTAATACCATTCTATCATACTATAGAAGTTAAATTCATTATTATTATTTAACTCAAGATTGGGGAGAGAGAGGATGAATTTTATTTTTCTTTCTTGAAGAATCTATTTGAGATGAAATGAGGAAAAAGTGTTTCCCTGTCAATTTATTATTTGGTAGAAAAATTTCATGATGGAAATATTGATTGTGGCCCAAAATAACATTATATTTGTGGGTCATATGCTCACCAATATTTAAGGATAAAAATCATAAACTCTTTTCCAAAAAAAGATGATTCTGAAGAGAAATTACAGATCTGAATCCAAGCTAATATAATTCAACAAATTTAGGTAAATATGGATGAAATTTATCATTGATGCTAAAATTCCATTTTTGAAAATCCCAATAATAGAAATATCTATTTTAAGGAGATTACTTTTCAACTTGATTGAGTGGAACACCATTCTTGAGAAAACATTTTTCATGAATTTACATCACTTTAGAGCCTAACCCAACTCATTCATCCTCTGATGTTTTTACATTTAAAACCTACCAACCCTTAGCCATAGAAAAACAAATTAAAAATACCACTTGATTGAAATTTTTTTGACTATATGGATTGAAGATACTAGGAGTGCATTAAGGCTATAGATATAAAATATTCTCTTAAAAATGAGAAGAAATCCACATAAACATCCATGTGTGAAGAGGGAAATGTTTTTCTAGGGTGTTAGGTGTGACCTTCATGGGAGGAATTAGATGATATAGAATGGATTTTTATTATTTTTGAGGAGTAAGGGAATTTTGATCCATGCAGGATAAATGGTATTAACATAGATATGAAAATTGTTCTGTGTTATCATTTTTTCTTTGGGAAAGGTGTTTCCATTGTTATCTAGGTTGACGGTTGTCTTTTCAAAAAAATCTAAAATGAATATCAAAAACTGAATAAATTACAAAAATATTATCTCTTCATGTGTGTTTCAATATTAATTAGGTGTATGTGTATTTTAAATTTATGTAACACAAGTTTGATATATGTAAATTTCAAAGGTATTAAAAACGAATTAACTTTTAATAAATAAATATAAATGAATATTAAAAATGAATAAAATTAAAAAAAATTAACCTAAAAAATATTAAAAAAGAAAAAATTTAGTATGTATATATATATACAACAATTATAAAGAAATAAATAGTGTGTGTCTATATCAATATATATTTCCATATGAAATAATAATTTTAATAATATATATTTTTTATTCAAAAATTTTTATAAAATATCTTATATATTAAGTGTAAATGCATATTTATATTTATTAATCCATATTTAATAAAATTATTTATATTTAAAAAAATATAAATATATTAATATATAAATATATTATTTTTAATTATATATAAGTTTTTTATAAAATACATATTTTATAAGGTTTAAAAAAGCATTGATAAATGATCATTCTTATCATCGCTAAAAACATTCATAAACAACACATTTTTGAGCTCTTTTTTAAGGGTTGATAAAGGTACAATTTATCAGCCCTATTTTAACACTGATAAATTCCACATTATCAGTTCTAGAAAAAAAATGCACTTATAGTGGATATCCATTATTAGAACATAAAACTTTCTTTGATTAATGTTTATATTATAAATGATTTTTTTATATCATTGGGTAAACCCAATTATATAGTAGTGAGAATTTGTGACATATAATTAATTTGGTGACAAAAATATTAGGTCCAAGAATATAATCAACAGTTATTGTGAATGTGCATTATCTAAATTTTGATTATAAAGGGATTGGGTATTTTTCAATTAATGTAGTGATAATTGAAAATAAAATTAAAATACAACAAACTACATCAAACAAATATTAATGTACATCAATTTAAATATAAATCATTTGTAAAATAAATATTTAATGTTAAAATTAAAATCCAGTCAAATATTTTTGAAAAATTCAACTCTTTTTGAGATATGTTTTTTAAATTGTGAAAATTAAGTTTTCTTTTGAGAAAAGGAATGTCATTTAATGTGATCCCATATTTAAATGATACATGTTTCCAAAGAATATGAACTCACTGAGGCTTCCCTCTCTATTCCCACAAAACATCGGTGTTCATGGAAATCATTGTGGCTGAAAAGTGGAAACCCATGCTAGAGATTCCATGGGATATTATTTATGAAATGTAATTTCAAATGTTCATACAAGTACAGAACGTATGCCATGTTGTTTTAATAGAATGTAGTTTCATGATTTTTAACCTGTTGGGGGTTTCTGTTCAGTATAATATTGATTTGGGAATAGGTTGTTGCTTCATCTTTCCCACAGCCTACCATAAAAACGAGGATTTGTCATTAATGTTTTCACCTGATTCATGTTATATCTATATATTGGAATCATTGGATCTAGGGCTGATATACTACCTCAACTATTCTTTTGATGAATTTTGGTATTCTGTGTGTGATCTTTTGATATCCAAACCCACCACTAAACAATGGCAATCCATGCCATTACCAATCATTGACATGATTAACTATGCCAATTTTTCAGCCTTGATGATTACTGAGATGAGCCCATTGAAGTATAAAATCATACATGGTGTGAAACACCACAGGGAAGATGTGTCATTCCTTGTTTTCGATTCCATAAATTGGAATAGAGACACGTGAGGGAAATATCAATATCACCTGCATTCATTTAATTTTGCACAACAGTACCAGGGGCTTTGATTAGAGGGACTATTCATTGTCTAATCCCTTGGCTATTCCTAGGGTTCAGCATCCTAACCATTTTTGGGTATAGTGAGACCTCTCGAACGAGGCTCTTTCTAGGTTCCACATTTCTACACTGAAATTTAATGGCGTATAGGAAGATTGTGGAATATCAAGTGATGATGGGATTCGTTGGGACAGAGATGGTGAAACCTATCAGTTCGGAATAAGGGAATGCAGTGGACGAGGAAGAAAAATTGTTGATATAATTATGGGTATTGGAAAATTTTGTTCATCGTGATGAGTGGGTGTATGGAATTAAAGGCATGCACAAGCTGTAAATTTCACCTCATTCACCTCATAGGATCCACCCATACTATTTCAAGTAAACACCCTCACAATGGTGTTTCAAGGACATGTGACAATTTTTATTGATTTCAAAATGGGTCACACAACCTTCTAGATGCTTCAAGGAAGATGGGAATATCCTAGGATAGTCATGAGATTTAATTTGGAGAGGTAACCATGCCATATTGCAATGAAAACCAATCCACATGGGAGTTGTATATAAAATTTGAAGGAATATGGATAACATACAATCTGATTTTTTTCATTTCATTCTTCGCCACATCATCCCTGGAATCTTTGTTTCTATATTTTCATTCCATTCACCATGAATTGAATCTGATTTTGGATTTCGTTAATAGTCCAAATTAAAAAAAATTAACTATTTCATTATTTTATTAATGTTTATATTTAATGTTAATATTTATTAATTTATAGTATTTGGATTTGTTTGAATTCTTCAATAAATTCATTCTGTATTACTTATTATATACTACATATCTTTTTCTTGTTCAATATTATAAATACTATTTATTCAAATTATCTATTGTATATTTTTTCTTTTTTCATGTATTAATATTTTTTTATTATGTAGTGTGAAAATTTTATGTTTTATGTTTTCAAAACTATACAATACATAGTAATCATGTGGTCTATTTCATATTACAGGAAATTGTTTTTCAACAAAACCCACCACAACATTATCATTGACTTTATAATAATGTAGATGATGGACTACATTTGTCTTGGAAAATCTAATTTTTTTTGTACAAATTTTATTGTTATATTTTTAACTCCCCAAATGTTATTTTTTGATTCAACTTTTCATAGGAACTAAATAAACTTAAAATACCTCTAATTTATTAACTACACCAAAAAAGGTTTTCGCAGCGCCACCCTTTAACATCACTAAAAGAAGCACTGATAAAGGGGCTAACTTTATCACTGTTAAGAAAAAGAACCTATAAAATGTTCTTTTAACAGTGCTAAATATGGCATTGTTAAAAGTACCCCTTTATCAGTGATTTTTGTTAGCACTGTTAAAGGGACCCCATGTATCTTTTCTTTTATTGTAGCACTGACAAAGGGGGGTTTTATTAGCTCTTTTTTTACTAGTGAGGATGAAGGGTATATTTTAAAAATAATAATTCAACATAAATTATTAATATATAAATATATAAATATATTTATATTTATATAAGTATAATATATATTTTTTAAATATTTTTTAGATAAGTAAAAATAGATATTTAAAAATAATATATAATATATTTAGTGAAAATGGATTAAAAAATATTTTATAAAAATATTAATTAATAATTTTCTAATTATTATCAAGTAATAATCATTTAATAACAATCTGAAGAAACAAAAAATAAAAAAAAATTAATAAAAGATATAAAATAAGTTGAAAACTTAACTCAAACATCAAACAGTCGTAACTTTTGATCCGGGTGTCTGTTTGAACTCTACCAGATATCAAATCGAATCATGTCATTAGCTCTACTCACTGGTGACACAAGATAATCCTCTATCACATTTTTCAAGGCCAAAAATTCCTATAAGTCCTGCAAAACGGAATTTTTAGTCGGGATACCCAAATTTTTTAACATTTGATGGAATTTGCGCCTTGTTTAGAGGTGTCTTTTTTACATTTTTGTGGGGATTGAATTTATTCTCAGTGATTACAATCATATTGATGTTATGGATTTGAAATTTTATCATTTTTAGCAATGTAATCGTATTTATAATCAAATATATAATAATATATAAATTTTATTATATATTCACATTTAAAATTTTAATTTTATATTTACATATAAAATATATTTCCCAAATTATAAGCCTTATCTAAAGAGAAACAAATATCCATTTTATTTAAAATAAAAATATATGAATATTTATATATATATATAATGTGTGTGTGTGTGTGTCTGTGTGTGTCTGTATTAAAAAACTGATATATATTATCTATATATTCTAACATATGTATATACATATTAATATGTAAAACATGTAAATATATACAAATATATATATATATATGTATATGTATAATCAGACTTACAGATACATATAATATATATATATTTATATATTTGTATTTATATTGTATATATGTATTTGTTTTTTTCTTTATTTATAAACACACAAAGAAAAATGTATTCTATTAATGTATTTAAAACTGATATTATAAATATATTTTAATATATGAAAAAATATACAGATAAAAAATATAACTAAATATATATATATATAAATAGATGTAAATACATATTTATATACGAATAAATATAACTAAATATATATAAAAATAAATAGATATGTCATTAAATGGAGAAAAAAACAGTATGGATGAGTGGTAAATATACAGGAGCATAAGGAATAGGTCCCAGGTATGAATCTGTAACGGCCCAAAAGTTTATTAATGAGAATTTCTCTTGATCTAATTAAATGTCTTATTATGCAAAATAGATATATAAAATATACACTTCCTTGGTTTTATGTTTTTTGATTTCAAAATACCATTAATAATTTTTATTGTTGATAATACAGCCATTGAATAGTAATATCATGATCAGTATAAATATACGACTTTAACAAATCCAATTTACTTAGACAAAGGAAGTGATGGCCACATCCAGTTCAATTGCTCCATACGAATACCATTTTTCAGAGCTCGTAAAGGAGTTAGTTTCATTGGGTTTCTCTCTTGACCAAGCCCAAGCTAAGATTCAACATGCTAAGCTTGAAAGGAACCACCTACAAGAGAAGTGAATTTGATAGAGATTACAACCTGAGCGATGTTATCTGAGCCACCCCTACAGTCTGTCACCATCGCACACCTTACCCTTAGGTATTATGAAGGTGTTATAAGGGGGTATGTAATAAGACCCTAACACTATGATTATGTGAATTATTTTTGTATATAATAATTAATATATATTCATTTTATTATTGTTACTTTTTAAATAGTTTTTAAAGCACAAATAGTGTTTTTGTTAATATTCAATTAAGAAATCTATTTTGTTGAATTAATGGATTTTTGAATTAAATAATATTTTATAAAAATATTATTAATAAATTAATTTTTATTAAATATAAATGATCATATAATTTTTATGAATACAATAATAATTGTTATTAAGGTTTGAAATATTTTCTTTCAAAACCCAAGAATTTTCGATAAATTTCAGTTTTTATTTTAAAAGTAAAAATTCATATATTTAGAAAATGATTTAGATAAAATGAATATTATTTTAGGATTCCAGACATCCTAATTATCTACTGGTGAATTTTTCATAATTTTATGAGATAGTCAAATTTTTGGGTAAAAATTAAATACCATTAAATATATAATTTGTTTTATGACATCATAATGACCCAATAGTGATGTAATAAAGTACTAAAAATGGTATGTTCAGCCAATGTATGTTTTACCTTTAAAATAATGTAATTTTAGGTTTGTTTGATTTATTTGACAAAGCCCTAGTGGACCCTCCAAGACTTATAAAACATTTTAACATTTTAAAATGATATCCTTGAGAGTGTAACTCACCTCCACATAAGCAATCCTAATATTTTAAGATGTTGTCCCATAAGAATTATAAAATAATTTTTTCTTCTCCCCTTTTATAAAAACCTTTAGAAAAATCCCTGGGTTGGTTTGTGGTTTTAAATATTTAATTATATAGATTCTGAAACCAAAGTTTGTGAAATATTAAAGAATTCACCTCTCTTTTCCAACATAAACCCACACAATCTCCCACTTATCTTCACTAAAAACCCTGGGAACACGTCCTTACTCTTCCTTACTCTCTATCTAATCCTATAAGGGTGCCAAAAGCTACCAAAAAGCCTCTCTCAAGCCTCTCCCAAGCCATTGGGATAACACTCCCATGTAAGGGATTTCTTCCTCTCTTATTTTTTTCCAAGTTTCATTATGTTAAAATACCCGTGTCATTACAATTAAAATTGTTGAAGAATTATTTCTCTCCTTCCCCATACTTCCCTATTTATTTTTTAATGATTATATACATCTTTCACTCTTATTAATACCTCCCATTTACACCTATTACCATGCATAAATTCTGTAAGGAATTTCTCTCTTCTCATTTACATTCAAGAAATTCTTTTAAATTACACATCTAAATTCCATTAAATATGTTGGGAAATGTATCTATATGAACCCCTTGCTGTCCATTTCATTTACATATGATGATATACCCCTTTCTCCCTAATCAACCGTTTTTATGAATTCTTATGTCAGATTGTTATGCTGTCGAAATTGCACCACGATTCTCCAAGCCATAGTCATTGTGTAGAGAATACCATTTCCATTTCTCTATTAAGTGTATTCACCATTATACACATTTTATTATTGATTAAATATTTTAATTTATGAATTCCACATTCCTTTGTCATGGAATAAATGATTTTTTTTAATGAATCCATGTTGTATGATATTTTTGGCACATTTAGGCATGAAATGAAATTATTAATAAGGGGTCACCCTGATAGCGCTTCAATAGATTGTGTAAAGACTAGTATCATGATATGTCAAGTGAGATGAGGTTTTACTCATTCTAATTCATTTTCAATGAGGTTTTACTCATGATATTGGTGCAATGATCCTTGGATCATGCTAATCTCATGTTAAATGTTGTTTCCACATTTCCAAGTTATGATAATCATGTTATATCATGCATTTATGTTAATGTTTCTCTTATGATCCTTGGATATTCCTACTTCCTAAAATGTATTTCATTCTTCATTTTATGCCTTGTTTACTCCCTTACTAGGATTTATAGATCACACTTTTCACATTTATGTCCCCATGTTATCCCATGCAAGGCTAAGTATGAGGGAATGTTGTGGTCAGGTAAATTATGTTTTCAATAAAGATGTTGTGTTTTATGTTATAAGTTGTTATGTAATGTTCATAAGCCTCAAAGACACTAGACCTCTCGATCTTCTGTGTTGTATCAAGTGAGAATTATATCTAATAAATTATTTTTATGTGTGAAATAAAGAGAATGGTTGTCACAGTTGTTATCAGAGAATAGGTTTAGTTATTTTTAGGATTAGGATTTGAAACCCCTAGTGATAGACATAGAGATAAGACTAAGTAAATAAAAACATTCCTAAATTTTTTTGAGTATTGAGTAAGTGGTTTATCAAGAAAATACATCCCTATCTGGATATGGGTAGGTAGAGGTGGCTCTGGCACATATGTATCGTGGGGTAAAACCTGAAAACTCCCCTTTGAGCTAGACTTGAACGGGAATTGGTGCACGAAAACAGGCCTTGATACACTCTTGGTTATGACACTCCTGAGGTATATGATTTGGTAATTTCATAAGCATAGTATGAACCAATATTTAAGGAATTAAAAAAAATCACCTAAGAATATATGTTGGGAACTAGATCATGGATAACATAGAGTGAATCCTATAAATTCATAAGTAAAGTAAATAAAATTAATTTATTAGTTATACATTTTTGTCTTTGGTTTCCCCTTTTAGGTGTTACCCCTAAATTTACTTTTATTATAACTAATGGTCAGTAATAGGAGGACTCGGGCTAAAAAAATGATGTGAAGATCAATGTGATGACTGTTCAAATGAGAATCCCATTCTTATAGGAGTGAAATCGCATTCATTATCACGACACTCTCTCAGTTAACTCATGTTTTGAATAGAAACATGGGTCAAGTGGAATGTTCAACCCCCCCCCCCCCCCCCCCCAATAAAGAACAATCCGAAATAAAGAGATTCCTGAGACAATGTCCTTCTAATTTTAATGGATCATCTGATCCCTCAATCATTGAACAATGGATCAAATCCATTGATAGGATCATCTCCATCCATCAAAGTTACGAACAATATAAGGTTCCTATGGATACATATTGTATGGAGGGTGAAGCTGATCTATGGTGGACATTGATCAAAAAATAAGAAGCATGAGGAAGAGATTGAGGCATTAGAATGGAAGGATCTCTGGAAAATGTTTTTTGACAACTATTTTCTTCGCACCCTCCGACTTAAGAGAGAATCAGACTTCCTTTCCCTCAAGAAAAAAGACGATGAATCCATAAAAGTGTATGAGTAAAACATTACAAGGATTTCATGATACACCTCTGTCTTTTTTGTTACCCCTGAATTCAAGTTTGAACTCTTCTTTGGTGGGTCAAAACCTAGCCTACAGAATTCCCTAGTGATCTGTGACTTCAAGAGCATTGAGAAAATTGTCTAATATTCCCTCAAGGTAAAAATGGAGATTTGAAAATATTAGGGGTATCATGGCGATAAGAAGATTAAGGTGTATTTTAATTATAGTGTCTTGATGGACAAATCCAACAGTACTAAGAATATCCAGCACCCCACTTGCCAAAGGTATAGAAAGAAGCACCCTAGAAAATTCCTAAAGGGGGTGAGGAAATGCTTTAGGTGTGGAAGAGAAGGGAACCGGGACATTAACTACCGACAAGAAAAACTTATGGCTATGAAAACGGATAGGAACAATCCATTCAACCCTCAACACACTGTTTATTTCTTCAACTACAAAGAACCAGGGAACTTTTCAAACCAGTTCCCTAATCCAAGGGTTTTGGGAGGCAACCAAGAACCTCCAAGGTAGTAAGGGAAAGGTTTTTACATCACTACGCTTAATGTAAACCCTAAAAATTAATTGGTTATAGGTACACTAGTTATTCATTCAAGAGTAGCGAACATACTTTTTTATTCTAGTTCTACAAAAAAAATTATATTCTGAAAGTTTAGTAGAAAAATTTCAACACTACCACAAATCATGGAAGTAAAGATGTTGGTGAGAACAGAATATGGTGTAATCATTGAAGCCCTTGAATATAACTCCTCCCCTAACATGGTTTATGGATTGAACTTCCTGGTGAGCCTCGTCATACTCCCTATGGAGTTATTTGATGAAATTATTGGAATGGATTGTCTTTCCTTATATAAAGCCATCATAAATTGTCATGAGAGGGAAATCAATCTCCATAGGGTGAATCAATCCCCAATTCTATACAATTTCAAGGAGGATGATGAATATTATTTAGAAGCATCATCCCAAGTGTGTATATTACTTCCCTATGATTACACGTATCTTGCTCAGATGATTGAGTCTATGGAAGAAATCATCCTTGAAGACATGCCAACTGTGAGGGAATTTGCTGAAGTGTTTCTTGAAGAATTGCCTAGTATTCCTCCTAGAAGATATATTTAATTCTCAATTGATCTTATACCTAGGGAATTTCCAATATCGATGACTCTATATATAATTTCTATTGTGGAGCTTGAGGAGATGAAGAAACAACTAAAGGAGAATTGGGATAAAGGGTTTATACACCCAAGTGCTTCACCATGGGTTGAACCAGTCATCTTTTTCAAGAAGAAGGATGGTTCAATGCATCTTTGCATTGATTATCGTGATCTCAAAAAAATCACGATAATGAATAAGTATCCACTTCCATGAATTTATGACTTTCTCGATAAGCTATGGGGAGAATTTTAATTCTCCAAGGTGGATCTGCGGTTTGGATATTACCAAGTAAGGGTGAAGAAGGAGGATATCCCCAAGACTATTTTTCTTACAAGATGTAGGCATTATGAATTCTTAGTAATGCCTTTCAGACTCACTAATTCTCCAAAAATATTCATGGACTTGATGAATAGTGTCTTTAGAGATTACCTCAAATAATTTGTGGTAGTCTCTATAGATGATATTCTAATACATTACAAATCTATGGAGAAGCATGAGGAGTATCAAAGTATTGTATTAGAGACCTTGGGAAAGGATAAGCCCTAGGAAAAGTGAATAAAGTGTGATTTATGGTTATAGTAAGTCTCATTCTTGGGTAATATCATCACAAGAAATGTGATATTGTTGGATCCCACCAAGATAGCCGCAATTGAGGGATGGACAAAGACGACATCAATAATAGATATCTGTAGCTTCCTAAGGTTAGCAGGATATTATCGCCAATTTGTGAGAAATTTCTCATGATTTTAAAACCCTCTTACCTAGATAACCCCGAAGGGATTAATTTTTTCTTGGAGTTATTAATGAGAACAGAGCATCAAGAAGTTTAGAAGTAGTATTATCATTGTGTCTGTGCTCACACTACCCACAAGTGGATAACTTTTTTTGGTATTTAGTGATGCATAAAATAATGGATTGGGATGTGTGTTGATGAAAAATGAAAAAGTAAATGCCTATGATTCAAGAAAATTGAAAGTTCATGAGAAAAAACTATCCAACACATGATCTGGAGTTGGATTTTTCAATCTTCACTTTGAAAATTTGGCGGCATTACCTCTTTGGGGAGAAGTGTGAAATATATTTCGATCACAAAATCCTCAAGTATATATTCACACAGAAAGAGTTGAACATGCACTAATGAAGATGGTTAGAGCTGATAAAAGACTATGATTTCTAAATCCATTACCAGCACGAGAATTAGAACAAGGTGGAAGATTATCTAAGTAGAAAGGACCCAGTGATTCTATCATTGATGAGAATTTAAAAGGTTCTAATCTTCATAGATTCGATGAACATGGACATGGGGATCATAAATAAGGGAACATCATAAATCCTTTCACAAATTATTGCTCAACTATCTATTTTGGAAAGGTTAAAGGATGCTCAAAAGGATGATGAGGGAATTTAGAAGAAAGTATAAACTATCAGAAAAGATAAATCCTCAGAGTTCAACGTTAATGAAGTAGGAATTGTGATATTTGGGAAAATAATATGTGTTCCATAAAATCTAGAGTTAAAGAATTAACTTTTGGATGATTCACATAGTTTAGATTTCTCTATTCACCCAGGAAACACAAAGATGTATCAAGATCTTAGAGATTAGTCTTGGTGGGAAAACATGAAATATTAGATCCCTGAGTATACATCAATGTGCTTGGTATGTCAAAAAGTGAAGGATGAGATGAAAAAGTCTAAGGGGATGATGAAACCATTACCCATACTAGCATGGAAATAGGAGAACATCACCATAGACTTTGTCATCAAACTTCTGAAGACATCCAAAGGAAACAATACTATCTGGTTGTTGTGGATCGTCTTATAATGATTTCACACTTCATTGCAATTTGAGAGAATTTTTCTATGGCTTAACTGGCAGAGATATACATAAGAGAAGTAGAAGGGTTTCATGGAGTACCAATATCTATTGTATCTAATAGAGATCCAAGATTTACCTCTAAGTTATAGAAGGGTCTCCAACATGCTCTAAATTCTAAGTTAAACTTTAGTATGGCTTATCATCCTCAAACTGATGGCCAACCTAAGTAGACTATCCGAACACTTGAGGACCTGTTGGGACCATGCTCAATGGATTGAAAAATAGGATGGGATCAACATCATCCTCTGGTTGATTTCCCTTATAGTAACAGTTTCTACTAAAGAATCCAAATGGCTCCTTAAAAATCTCTGTATGGGAAGAGGTGTAGAAAACTAGCATGTTTGGATGACATTGGGGAGAGAAAACTCCTAGTTCTAGAAATTGTTTAAAAAATCGTGGAGAAGGTTAAGACCATCCAGTAGAACATTAAAGATAATCATAGTCAATAAAATATATATGTTGATAATCATTGATGAGACCTAGAGTTTGATGTTAGAGACATGGTATTCCCCCACATATCATGATGGAAGAGAGTTATGAGATTTGCGAAGAAGGGAAAGCTTAGTCCAAGGTACATCAGCCCTTTTGAGATCCTTGATCTCATTAGAGTAGTGTCCTATAAACTAGAACTCCAACCAAACCTATCTCAAGTAAATGATGTATTCCATGTATCACTATTGATGAAATACATAAATGACCCATCACATGTACTCAATACCAAGGTGGTACCATTGGAGAATGACCTCTCCTATGAAGAGATGTCGGTGAAGATCTTGGATCGTAGGGAAAAAGTTCTACAAAACAAGACAGTGACCCTCATCAAATTATTGTGGAGAAACCACATGTTTGAAGAAGCAACATGAGAAATAGAGGAAGTGATGAAGTAGAATTACCCTTATATATTTTAGTGTTAGAAAAGGAAATTTCGAGGGTGAAATTTCTTAAGGGGGAAGATTGTAATGGCCCAAACTTTTATGAATGAAAATTCCTCTTTATCAAATTAAATGTATTATTATGTAAAATGGTTATTTAAAATATTCATTTCATTAGTTATATATTTTTTAATTTTAATATACCATTAAGAATTGTTACCATTTCTAATATATCCATTGAATAGTGATCACGTGATTCGTATAAATATAGTTCTTTAACAAATCCAATTTACTCAGACAAAGGAAATGATGGCCTCATCCAGTATAATTTCTCCATACCAAGCCCATTTTTTCGGAGCTTGGAAAGGAGGTAGCATCACTGGGCTTCACTATTTATCAATCCCAATCTGAGCTTCAACACCTTAATCTTGAATAGAACCGCCTACGGGAGAAGTGGAATTTGATAGAGATTACCACCCGAGCGATGTTATCTGAGCCACCCCAAGATTCTATCACTATCTCACACCTTACCCGTAGGTATTATGTGGGTGTTATAATGGGTTATGTAACAAGACTCTAACACTATGATTATTTGCATTATTTTTTAATATAATAAACAATATACATTCATTTTATTATTGTTACTCTGTAAATAGTTTTTAAAGAAAAAATAGTATTTTTAGTTCATATTCAATTACGAAATATATTTTCATGAATTAATATATTTATGAATTAAATAATATTTTAATAAAATATTACTAATAAATTTATTTTTATTGAATATAAAAGATCATTTAATTTCTATTAATACAATTATAATTTTTATTATGTTTTGAAATCTGTTTTTGTCAAAACCTATGAATTTTTGATAAATTTACGTTTTTATTTTAAAATTAATGATTAAAATATTTAGAAAATTACTTAGATAAAATGAATATTATTTTTTGATTCAGTATTTCAAAATTATTTAATGGTTAATTTTTCATAATTTTCTAAGACAGTCGAATTTTTGTGTAAAAATTAAATACAGTTAAATATATAATTTGTTTTATGACATCATAATGACACAATAGTGATGAAATAAAAAACGATAAATGGGATTTTCAGAAAATATATGTTTTAACATTAAAATAATGTTATTTTAGGTTTTTATGATTTATTTTACAAAGCCTAAGTGGGCCCTCCAAGACTTATAAAACATTTTAACATTTTAAATTGATTTCCTTGAGAGTGTGACTCATCTCCACATAAGAAAGACAAATATTTAAAGAAGATTGGTCATTGGCCTTATAAAATGATATTTTCCACTCTCCATTGGAAAAACCCATGGTTAAAACATATCGGTTTGTTTTTTGTTTTAAATCTTTAATTGTATAGATTCCAAAACCTAAGTTTGTGAAATATTAATGAATTCCACTTTATTTTCCTATATAAACCCACTCAAGATCCCAATTATATTCTATGAAAACCCTTAGAGAACATATATACTCTGAAATCCGCTCTCTAGAATCCTCCTAAGGTTCCCCAAGCTCCTATGAAGCCTCTATAAATTCTCTCCCAAGCCTTTAGAATCACACTTCCATGTAAGGGATTTCTTCCTCTCTCATTTTTTTTCAAGTTTCTTTATGTTACAATACCCTTGTATTTTCAATTAAAGATATTGGGGTATGATTTATAACCACCGCATACTTCCATTCTTATTTTTAAATGATGGTATACCCCTTTCTCTCTCATTAATTACTCTCATGTACACTCATTACCATGCTGAAATTCCGTAAGGAATTTCTATCTTCTCATTTACATTAAAGAAATTATTTTAAATTATTCATCTAAATTCCATTAAATATGTTGGTACATGTTTCTATATGGCCCCATTACTTTCCATTTATTGTACCTATGATTATATACCCATTTATCCCTCATAAACCTTTTTATAAATTCTTATTCCATGCTGTTAGGCTTCCGAAATTGCACCTCGATTCTCCATGCCAAAGTCATTGTGTAGTGAATACCATGCCCATTTCTCTATAAAGGGTATTCACATTAATAGGCATTTACTTATTGATTAAATAGTTTCATGTATGAATTCCACATTCCATTATCATGGAATAAATGATGATGTTTAATGAATCCATGTTGTACGATCTTTGTGGCGCACTTCTGCATTGAAATGAAATGATTAAGAAAGGTGCGCCTTGATAGCGCTCCAATGAATTGGGTAAAGACTAGTATCATAATATGTCAAGTTCAATGAGGTTTTTATCCATTATAATTCAAGTTCAATGAGGTTTTACTCTTTATCCATGTGTAATGAGCCTTAGATCATGTTATTATCATGTTAAATGTTGTTGCCACATTTTCATGTTATGACAATCAATCTATATCATGCCTTTATGTTCATGTTTCTATTATGCTCCTTTGATATTCCTATTCCCCAGCATGTATTGTATTATTCATGTTATGACTTTTTTACTCTCTTACTAGGCTATATAGATCACCCTTTTCACATGTATTTCCTCAGGTTATCCCATGCAATGTTAAGTACGAGGGAATGTTGTGGTCATGTAAAAAAATTTATCAATAAAGATGTTGTGTTTTATGTTCTAATATTTTAAGTAATGTTCCTAATCCCCAATGAAACTATAAATCTCAATATTTTATGTTGTATCAAGTGAAAATTATATGTCATAAATTATGTTTAAGTGTGAAAAAAAGAGCAGGGTTGTTATAGAATCCATGTGGTGGCAGGGCTGTGCGGGCGAGTGATAGGGGGGCTAGCACTATTAAAGGGTGGGGGTGTGTTCATAGCACTATTAAAGGGGTGGAGGGTGCGTGCACGGGAATGAAATCCTAGAATTTTTTAAAGGGGGATACTAGCACTTAAAAGGCGGTGGGTCTATACCCCCTCCAATTTAGAGATCTTTTTTTAATTTTTTTTAATTTTATTGACTTTTATCAATGTTATTTTTAGCGCTAATAAAAGGGGCCTTTATGAGAACTTTTTTAGTGATAATAAAAGGGATTCGTTTTTTAATATCCCCTCCATTATCACCTTTTTTAACACTGATAATGGTTTTCTTTAGTGCTGATAAAACCTATTATTGTTCTAGTGATTTTCATACATGGGTGGAATGGTTAAAAATGATCGTAATGACTGAAAATGATGATATGGTCCTTAGTTGTTTTGACATAACCATTCTAAACATACATGATTATTTATAATTTATGAACATATATTGATGATTTCCCTATTCTACCTAAAATATAAATAAAATCGAATTTCAAATAAAATTATAATGTGTGTGACTATATGATATTCCTAATATAATATTGGTTATTTAGAACTTGTTTCACTATTTTAAAAGGTTTTATTATAACTTCACAATATATTTTCAATAAACAATCCAAATATATTATATCATATTGTAACTAATCCCATGAAGAAAATACTAATGGAGTTTTTGTTGAAGCAACCTAGACCTACACATTTGGGTCTGGTGCTAAAAACATATTCATTACTTGCATACTTTGATATAAAGTGAAGTTAACCAAACATAATCTTCCAAAATTAAATTATCTATAAAAATTGTTTTGTCACTTAAACACCCAATACCTTTTATGCTTACAATTTTAGAGAGATAATAAAAAAATGTAACTAAAAAAATCGATGTCTTTCCCATCCAATGGACATTTCCACCCAATATATCCAATTTTTCTAATTCTCTAATAATCCTCAACATCTCCCACAAAATTATTCAAACATGATATTCTACTAAACATATCATAATTTAAATTCTTCATTATAACATGATAGTAATGGAAACATAAAAAGGGTAAGCTCAAACACTTTATAAGCGGTAGATTACATTAAAATCTATCATTGAATAAAAATGGCATGAATAATATGGATGGAATAAATTAAAAGAAAACAATTCCATATAAAATAAATACATGTTCTTGGAATATGTCCATGTGTAACATGAAAATATAAATGGACTATAGTAAATTATTTCCTGGTTAGGGAATAAAAAATGGAATACATCATAAACTAAAAAAACTGGGGAGGTGGGTGTGACTTGTATGTGAGGAATATCATGATATTGAATGTATTTTTATGATTTTTTGGGAGTAAGGAAGATTTGACCCATGTTGGAGTAAAGGTATTTCCTTCGATGTGACAATTGAGCTGTGTTTTCATTTATGCATTGGAATGATTTTTTTGACCTTAGAATTAGATGAATTCACATGAGTGCAATTTTTAAGTGTGGAGGAATTGAAATTGCCTATATTTCCAATAGTATAACTTTTAATTTAAATGTTTTTAATGTGATGAACTGACCTGGGTTGCCCTCAAACTCGACACCTGACATGTTCCTCCGCATACCCAAAAGGCGTTCCTTATATAGACGGGCTGGCGACAAGCACCCTGGAATCAATCAACACAACAGAGGGAACGACTTCTCCAATCCTAAACAACCACATGGCATATATATATAAGAAATGAAAGAAAACAAATAATACTAGTGAATATATATACCATAACTATAATGAAATAGAATAATCAAACGACAATAAAAGTATCCAAAAACTAAGAGAAAAGTCCAACTAAAAAGAACTAAAAAAATCTACTCCAAACAATGGTATGGAAAAACTCCCACCATCTCACCACCTGCAACCCAGTCAGCTGACAGGAACCTAACCACCTCACTAGGGTGCCATTCCTTTACCTACACTAGAAGATAAACAAAGTCCTTCGCACCACCGAAGAGGTGCATAGGGTCTGAGCTTATAAGCACTGTTGGATCCCAACATGATGTTCCATATCACGTCTCTGTATAAAAATACTTTTTTTCTCATTTTAAATAAAAATATGGCGTGATAAGTAGTAAAGAAGTTTTTATAGAAAACATGGTAAACATTCCCCTTTTCCTTGGTTCTAAAGAGAAGTAGATATTTCAATTTCAAAGAACATTTTTCATATCATTTTTCAAAAGAATAAGAATTCATATCAACTCTATCTTAGAAAGTCATGCAGTACAAAATAGAATAACAGGTCTCACAATACTATGGAATACTACAGGTCTTAGCAGCATACTACTCATACCATAATAATCAAGTAGAAATTTTTTATCCTAGAACAATGGGCCTATGAATTAGATGAAAACCCCATGAGTAACCCCCCCCCCCCCCCAAATGTCAATATCAGTCCCCTAGAACAACTAACCTAGGAAACAAAGTAAATACCCAAGATTAACATCCTTGATAATCATAAATCAATGGAAGATCTCCCTAATCTTAACCTTCTATATAAGTACACAAGGTAACCCATGTTCTCTTTTTCACAAATCATTTCAATTATTTGAAAAACATTTCAAAACCATTTCAAATTTTCATTTCAATTCTTTGAAAATACCCTTTTCAATTCCATTTATCAATAACCAGGGAAAACCCATTTTTCACTAAAACCCCTTTTTAAACACACACAAAACAATCATGCCAATTTAAATATACAAAACAATTTATAAAGAAAAACAATCAGGTACATCAATGTAGGCTAGAGACGAAACCACCTACTACAAAACTCAGGTCACACGCACCGGCAATAGAATCCGCCAACAATAAAAACCAACCACCCCAACATAGACCCTATAATAAAACACAAAAATCTTAGGATTGATTCAATTTAGAATAAAATGGGTCAAAGAATAGAAGAAAACCCATGAACCTCAATAAAATACGTCCACCATACCAAAACTAACCAAGGAACGTCCTCTAAAATAAGATCACCCAATAGATCTTGAAGAAAAAAGAAGAATCACAAACCTTAGACCAATTGATCGAAATATGTCACCAAATAGTGATACATTGATCAAATATAATGAAGGAATGGAAAGACAACTTACCCGAAGAGATGTACCCCAAATCACAATGAAGATCGGACATCGAACGAATTGGTCCAAGAGGAATGACACATCTAAAAATCGACTAGGAAGAGTCTATGTTTGAGAGTGGAGGATTTTGGAAAATAGGGCCATGAAAAACTACCAAATGCATGTTTTGAAACTAGGTGTGGGCCGAGTCATGACGTGTAACCCTCGGTCACATCATGTAGTCCATACTAGATAAGTACACTGAAAGACCTGTCACATCAGCTTTAAAACTAAACTTTTAGAAAGTCACATCTTGTAAACCCATATCATGACATGTAATACTTCATAGTGTGATCTCCCCTTTCATGAAATGTATCCATCAACCACTACATGGTGTGAAACTATTCTGTAGCCTATAGAAAATCCATAAAACCATCTCTAAGTACATTAAACCAAAAGGGAACATAGAGAGAGGGAAAAACATACCCGGTCAAGGTAACGGGATGTTAAAAACTCCCCACCATAAAGACATTCCTTCCCTGAGAAGTCATGTAGAAGATGTAATCCCTGGAAAAAGATGATACCAATACTCTCTCACCAACAACTCACATTCCCAAGAATCGTGAGAATCTGGTCCTTGTTTCTATATGACTCCCACCAACGAAATCTAATTCACATGAAAGACTTTCATATGATAGTCAACAATCTCAATTTGTTCCTCTAAAATAGAAACTTCTGGCTCTAACTCAATTTCCACTCAACTCAAAAAGATATTGGGATCAGTGTGATATTTCCTATGCTATGATACATGGAATAAATCATGAATGTTTGTCAACTAAATCAGTAATGCTAACTGACAAGCAACCTATCCAAGTCGTTCAGTTATCTCAAATGGTTCAATATATCTCAAATCTAACTTCACCTGTTTTCTATGTCAAGGGTGACCCAGATGAGTAGAAACATATAAGAAGACCCAGTAACCTAAAAAACTCCAAAGTATTACATCACTAATCCACATACTATTTTTTCAACTTTGGGATGTAACCAGATGTTTATTTACATCTTGAATCTTCACAGACATTTCCTAAACCAAACATGGTCCAACTAAAGCTACTTCACCCACCTCTTTCCAACAAAGGGGTGATATTCACGGTTGACCATACAATGCCTCTAAAGGATCCATTATTATCGATGGATGATAACTATTGTTATAAACAAACTCGACCAGTCACATATGGATATCCCATGATCCACTAAAATCCAAGATGCAGGCAGGAAGAATATTCTCTGGGATCTGAATTATATGCTCTATCTGACCCTCTTGGATGGTATGTTGCGATGAATTTGATCAGTGTTCCCATTTTCTCTTGAATACTCATAAAGAACCTTGAGGTAAACCTAGGATCCCTATACCAAAAAAATATGGACTCCCATGTAACCTCACAGTCTCCTACACATACAACTTACCCATATCTTCCATCGTAGTGGTGTCATTGATCGGAATGTAATGAGAAGACATTGTAAACCGATGAATAACCACCAATATTGAAATATTCCCTCAGGGTTTATGTGGAAATACAACAACAAAATCCATGGATACCTTATCCAATTTCCAAACCGGCACTGGAAGAGGAAAAAGAAAACTATAGGGTTTCAAGTGCTCTGCCTTTATCTCTTGGTAGGTTTAACAGTGGGACACATAATCTGAAATGTCACACATTATACAAAGACACCAAAATATTCTTCTCATTCCATTATACATCTTCTTAGAGCATTGATGAATAGACCATGAAGAGATATGAAAATCAAAAAAGGCTAAAATTATCACAGGTGTTGGGATGAAAACTTTCTTCCCGAAGTGAAGTATGCCATCTATAGAAAGATACCAAACCAAAATGGTCTCCCTACCATAAAGTCTTTCTTGAGTATTCTGAAACTCATCATCCTACATCTGACTCTACAAGATAGACTCAGGGAAATATGATGATAATAGAACATTATCCAAAACCATGCCTAAAACATCCACCTGAGCATCTAGATGTAACTTATTGAAAATCCCAATAAGGGTCCACTCCTCCATCGATTCCAAGAAATCATGTGATGGTACATTCCTATTAAGAGAGTCTTCAACGACCTTTACCTTCCCTGTGGTGTAGACGATACAATATTCAAATCTATTAAGTTATTCTACCCATCATATCTACCCGAGATTCAAGTATTTATGAAAATAAATATAACTCAAACTCTTATGATCAGAGAAGACCATGAACCTTTCCCTAAAAATATTGTGCCCTAAACACTTAAGTGAATACATGACTGCAGAAAGATCTAAATCATGATTGGGGTAATTCTTCTCATGCGGTTAGATATAATGATATCTGTAAGCCACCACATGATCATCCTACATAATAAAACATCCCAAACATGAACATGAAGCATTGTTAAACACCATATACCTCTTACTAGGCTTATGTAAGATCATAATAGGATCTAATTTTAGAATCCATTTCAGTTCATCAAAAGAAGTATGACACTTTGTATCGTAGGTGATTTTCACCTCATTCCTAGTAATAGTATTCAAAGGGGATGTCATCTTAGAGAAATCCTTAACGAACCATCTGTAGTATCTAGAAAGACCAAGGAATCGTCAAATATAAAAGATATTATGTGGTTCCTTCATTGAAAAAATATCTTTTACCTTTTTTGTATCAATATATAAGCCATGCTCAGAAATTCTATGCCCCAATAACTTCACTTATTGAATCTAGAAAAAAAATTTAGAAAGATTTTCATACAAATAGTGATTTCTAAAAATTTCTAGAACCAACATAATATGGTTCTCATGATCATGATCGGATTTTGAATAAACCAAAATATCAACCACAAACACTACCACAAAAGTGTTGAGATATTGGTGGAATATTTGATTCATGAAATCCATAAAAATTGAATGAGCCTTAGTCAAACCAAAAGGCATCACAAGATATTCATAATGTCCACACATTATCTTGAAATATATCTTTAGTATATCAGACTCCTGAACTCTGATCTGATGATAACCATACCAATGATCGATCTTTCAAAAACAACTTTTCCCCCTTTAACTAATCAAACAGATCATCCATGCTAGAAAAATTATATTTGTTCTTAACCGTTACCTGGTACAACATTAGATAGTCCATAAATAAATGAATTGAACCATATACTTTATTAGAAATGAGCAAAGGGGATTCCCAAGGTGAATCTCTTGGGTGAACGGAACTATTTTCTTATAGGTTTTCCAAATAAATCTTGGTCTATTTCAGCGCTGCTAGTGCATACGATATGAAGTTGTTGATATCGATGTGTACCTAGAACTAGATCAATCATAAACTCTACCTCTCTCTATGGAGGAAAACTAGAGTCATTTTATAGTAAAAAGCCATGAAAGTCTCGAAAAATAATGGCAAAATCATCACTATAAGAAACATCATCTTGATCAAACACAACAACAACCAATAAACTCCTGATCTCTGGGTGGGACGGTCCTGCATGACCTAACCTCATTTACCACTCCCCTTGAAACATACGAGAGCTCCCATAGTTAGAATGAAATGAAACATGTAGATGATAACAATCAACCTTATCTAGATGAGTGAAAAGAAAATCCATACCAATGATGACATCAAATTGATCCCGATCAAGAATAAGAAAATACCAAGCCAACTCCTTATCAGCTATCATCAGTGAAGAAGAAAACTAAAACCCCTACTCTTTCCTCATTCAAAGAGGTGTAACTAACTCCATTTTAAATGACATAAGTTCCATTGGATGTTTAAAAAAATCAAAAAAATGAATAGATATAAATGATTGGCAGGAACCAGTATCAAATAAAGCAATTTCTACCGAACATTCAATAAGTATAGTACATATCACTGTTTCTAGACTTGCATAAACATCTATTGGAAACATATCTACTACATAAAAATCCATCACTCCTGAGGCCTGTGGTGGGAACCCTATATTCTTTCATTATTCAGAATGCATCGTAGTAGCCTTTAGAGCTCACAAAACCTGACCATAAAAATGCATATTCATATCTAGATATAAACTCTATAGATGGCCAATACGCCCACAACTATTGCACGTCTTCCCAAGAATAGGAAAAGAATATCGGTTGTGTCCTCCCTTTCCACACTGATAGCAAGTCATAGTCACATTACCTACTATAATAGACAGTGCAGACGAGGCTCGCTATTGAGACCCACCTCCACTACTCCTACGGTGATCTTTCCACTTCCTCTTCTTCACATGTGCGCCACTAAAACTTCCACCTAATGGAAGAGAATAGGTGTAAAATCCAACCATACATTCCATATTAATCTTTGCTATCATAGCTCTATCTACCATCTCTTCATATGTAGAAAGATTCATTATAAACATATTCAATCTGATATCTAGTCTCAAACCGTGTAGGTACTTCTGCACCTTCAGCTAGTCATTCTTTACCATGTCTAGAGAAAAATGTACAAGCTCAACAAATCGATTGGTGTATGCCGACACCAAATTATCTCAAAACTGAAATGAAAGGAACTCTATAGGCTTCTACAGTATCAGAAAATCTGGAAAAAATTGCTGAAAGAACAAGGTTTTGAAAACCTTCTAATCCAAGTCTATGTGCCTATCTTCTTGGACAATAAAATCCCATCATCTCTTTCTGGGTCCCTCGAGTCTGAACATTTCATACTTCACCCTAATTTTCTTTGGTGTCTCTATTAAGTCAAAGATTAGATTAATCATGTCCATCCATTACCCCCCACCACTTTTGTTTCAATCCTTCCTTTAATGGATGGTGTCTTATCTCCCAAGAACTCTCGTTTTCGATCTTTCTCTCCTTCAACTCTTGGTTCTACTTCAACAAGTGTGTACTGAACTTGTGGAACATCCTGATCAACGGTACATACTGCTTATATGATTTTCTCAATAAGGTTCTGATCTATGGGTGGTTTCCCTTGAGGATCATCATCTGTACCTTCCTGAGGAACTCATGGATGACATCTTGGAGGCATAATATTGCACACCAAAACACAAGAACGATCAGACAATAGAAAAAATCTCAACTCAAACTAGAAAACCCATACACAAAAACTGTGATTTTTTAACCAAAAACCAACACTAGAGACACATATCCCAACATCCAATGGAAACTTGAGTCTCATTATAAAAAGAGTTGTCCAGGAACTTATCACTACATACCTCTCAAGTACCGAAAATCCAATATCTAGTCTAACATATGTCACAAGACATGGACTCTTGAGGATAGGCCTTCCTTTGATACCTAACTATGATGAACCAACCCATGTTTCCCTCAAACCTGGCACCCAACCCATTCCACCACATACCTGAAGAGTGTTCCAAATCCCCATCAGTTGGTGAAAGTCACCCTAGAATCAAACAATAAAACATAGGGAACTATTTTTTCCAACCTAAAAACCACATGGCATACATATATAAAGCATGAAAGGAACATAGGAAGAATAGATAATATATATTCCATAATTGTAACGGAATTGCATAAACAGAAAACAATAAAAGTAGCCAAAAACTAAGAGACAATTCCAACTGCAAAGGACTAGAAACCAAATAGCTACTCCAAATGATGGTATGGATGAACTCCCACCATCTCACCACTAGCTACCCAACCAATTGACACAAGCCCCACCACCTCCCTATAGGTCCATGCCTTTCCCTACACTAGAAGAAAATCAATGTTCTATGCACCACCAAAGAGGTGCACAAGGTTTGATATAATAGGCTTAGAAAGATCCCACCCGGGTGTTCCATATCAAGTCTCTATATAAAAATCCATGTATACTAATTTTAAATAAAAACATGGCATGATAAGCAGTAAATCAGATTTATAGAATACATGGTAAAGATTCCCCTTTTTCCACAGTTCTTATAGAAGCAGTAATATCAATTTCAATGAACATTTTCCATATCATTTTTCACAAGCATAAACATACATATCAATGCTAACTCAGAAATCTAAGCATTACAAAACAGAAGAACATGTATCACAACATCATGGAATACAACAATTCATGATCATAGACTACTTACACCAAATAATCAAGTGCACAAATATGATCCTAGAACAGTGATACTAGGTATCATAGGAATACCCCATGTGTAAACCCATAAAATTTCAATATCGGTCCCCTAGAACAATGGGACTAAGAAACTTAGGAAATCCCCAAGACAAACCTCCTTGAAAATCACAAAACAACGGAATATGGCCCCATGCTAAACCTTCCACCTAAGTACCCAAAGTAACCCATGTTCTCTTTTTCACTAATCATATCAATGTTTTGAATACCATTTCACAATTTGATTTCAACACTTCTAAAATCACCTTTTCCATTCCATTTATCAATATCCATGGAAAAACTATTTTTCACTAAAAACCCTTTTTCGACACACATAAAAAAATCATTAAAATTTCAATATAAAAGCATTTTATAAAGAAAAAAAATAAATTTCATCAACGTAGGCTTGAGATGAAACCATATACCTCAAAACTCAGGTTTCACACACCTGCAATAGAATCCACCAACAGAAAAAACAAAACACCCCAATAGATACCCAAGAATAAAACCTAAAAATCATATGATTGATTCAATTTTGAAGATAAGGGGTCGGAAAATAGAAGAAAACCCATGTACCTCATGAACGGACATCCGTCGCACCACAAGTAACCAAGGAACAGTCTGTAGAATAAGATAACACAACGGATCTAGAAGAAACCAAGAAGAATCAACAACCTTATACCAAAAAATCCAAATATCTCACCCAACGGTGATACTATGATCAAAGGAAATGATGGCATAGAAATAAAAATTACCTAAAGAGATGTATATCAAAACATAATGGAGATCATACATCTAAAAGATTGATCTGAGAGGAAAGGTGCCTTAGAAAATTGCCAAGGAAGAGTCAATGTTTGAGAGTGAATGAGTCTAAAAATATTGGGCTAAGAAAAATCTATAAAATGCATGATTTAAAACTAGTATTGGGCCGAGTCATGACGTGTAATCCCTAGTCACGTCATGAATTCCACGCTGGATAAGTATGCCGAAAACTGGTCTCCTTAGCTTAAAAACAAACCTTTAATCAAGTCACTTCATGTAATCCCTGGTCATGATGTGTAATCCTTCACGGTGTGATATCCCCTTTCACAACTTATATCCTACAACCACTACATGGAATGTAATATAGTTACACAGTGATCAACTATTCTTCACCCTGTAGAAAATCCAAAAAACCACATTTAAGGATATTAAACCAAAAGGGAACTTAGAGAGAGGGAAAACTTACCCAATAAAGATAACATGATGTTACACTTAATCCCACCAAAATTTTATTTTCTAGTCAATTGTTAAATTTCATGGTTTTAGAAGTATTTTAATCTTAATTATAGAAATGACCCAATTTTGAATTTTTACTGTTTTAATTTTCCTATGTATTTCAAACATAAATTTTTCTAAACTAAATTAAATAGTGAAATTATGTCTTTGGATTACAAACAAGTTGATATTCATTTAATTATACATTTCCAAATTTTGAATCCAAATACATGGGGACCAAAAGAGACTCACAAGTCATCCATCAAAATTGGTGTACAGATCTGGATGATTTTGAATATGAGCCTATATCTTACAAATTGATAGAACAAAGGATATCATAATCATCATTTATGTAGATAAAATCTAGAGGAAAAACTTTTCTTACTATGGGGTGCATTATTCCTTCTACTTTAAGGACATAATGTCATGGGAACTCAGTGAATTGGTATAAAAATAATCATCCAATACAGAATAAATATACATAGTAAATTGTTTATAACTATATCCATGTGTTTCCATAGAAGGTAAAATATGGTGTGATAAGGAGAGATAAATCTAATAAAAAAATTATAATTTTTCTAGTCATTATGTCTAACAAGTGTAATCTTTTGGATGAAAATTCTAAAGCTAATATTTTCTCCCCTTTCAACTATAAAATTGTATCCCTTCTCCTTTTCAAATGGTTGGAAACTTTATTTGGCCATTTTTAGTAGCTTTTTATGGTTTTATTTTTCTATAATAGTATAATAAATTTTTATTATATATTATCCTTATTTTTCTTCCTCTCATTCTCTTATTTTTATCTTTTGTGTTTCCACCCAGTTCTTATTCACTGTGATATCTAATACTCATGATCATGAGTAACTGACTTGAGGTAGTTCTCGGGGGAGAAAACATGTGTTAAACCCAAGTCTTTGATGTATAAATCTTAATGATTCTTATTTTATCATATTTAATCTCAGGGGTTTATTAGTGGTTAAGGAACCTTTGTGGATCCACCTTCCACTCGAGGCATAGCTTTCTCTTTTACAATGTTCTCCCTCAATCGAGGAGGTGGATATGTAGTATCTCGATGATCATTGAGTTCTCCATATATTAACTAAATGGGTATAAGAGGATTTTTATTCATATGATGGATCATGATCAATGATTTTATTTAAAACTAATAATGAGACAATGAAGGTTCACTCTGGGTGTTTTCCTAGGAAGATCTCCTTTTTGTCTAAAATCTTTCATAATGTCCGCATTTGGCACAACGTGATTAATTTTCATTATATTTAATAGATTTAATTTTCAATACAAAATTTCAAATACCATATTTATATTATTTATTTTAATATTAGTTAGAATATAAATTTGGGGTTATGTGAGCTTCCTCCTCGAGACCGACCCAATGTGTGCAATATATTGTATGCTTAGGTAAATAAACTATTGACTAGAGATCTGTAAAAAATCCTAGTTTGTCAATATACATTAAAAACTATTTCATATAAAGTAAACTGAGTTCCAACAAAAGAGTAAAATATAACTCCCTACCAGTTATGGAGTGTACAGAGACCGTTTTTTTCACATACATGTGTATAGAGTTGTGAGGCATTTGTTAAGGCCTTATTGGGAAACAAAATAGAACCATGGGGAACATAGTGTAACCTTATAGGGTATCCTAAGGAAATATTGATGCTACCTATACAACCATTTTGGTAATAATATGACTCTCTAGAGACAAACCATCATTATTGAGAGGGAGAACATCCTCAATAAGTATAATATGTGAAATATTGACTTCAGTGTTATTGATTCTCAAGATACACAAGAGTTGGTACATTAAGGGATTCCATAGGACTTCATGGAAGAAGTAGTACTTGAAATACATAGGATCACCAAAGAGGAAAGAGAAATAGATAGATATAGTTTTCTAGTCAATAAAGATAGTCACTCATTATTGGTATAAAATGATGAATCTCTCTCCTATAAAGAGACATTAGAGATCTAAGATGTTTCAAGATGGCCAGAAGCAATGAATTCTAAAATATATTACGTGTTTCAAAATAAATTTTAGGTTCTAGTCAGTCCTCCATTTTATGTAAACCCTTTTTGGTGTAGATGGGTATTTAAGAGAAAACTGGACATAGAAAGTAAATTAAGTACCTATAAATAAAAGATAGTTGCTAATGGTTTTAAAAAAATCAATTCATTGACTATGATGAAAACTATTCCCTAGTTTCCATGTTTAAATTGATCATAATTATAATTTATGTAACTAATTACCATGACTATGAAAATTAGAAAATGGATGTAAAAGGATCTTTCCTTAATAAAAAACCCTGAGGAAGATGTCTATATGATACAAACAGAGGGGTTTGTGACTCCAACAGATTCCAAAAACATTTAAAAGTTATAGAGATCCATTTATTTATTGAATAAAGCATATACATCATAGAACATTCAATTTTATTAAATTATAAAATAATTTGGTTTCATTAAAATTGAATATGTGCCTTGTTTTTATAATAATTATAGTGGGAATGCGGTTTTTATACTAGTACTATATGTTGATGAAAAATTACTTATTTTAAACAACATACCAGTCCTAAAGTATGTTAATGATGAGTTAAAGAATAGTTTCTCTGTGAATCACATAAGAGAATGAACATATATTATAGGGATCAAGATCATTAATGATAGGTTTATGAGGTTGGTTGGACTAAGTCAAGGTACATACATTGACCAGATACTAAAGATATTTAGTATGGAATAATACAATAGGGGATTAGTTCCATTGTCATGTGGTACACATATTTCCAAGAAAATTTTTCATAAGATGCAAGGGATAATGAAATGTAAATAAAATTTTTATCATATAATATTTCAATAAATTTGAGAATGTATATCTTAGCATTACCCTAATAACTTACCAAAAGGTTTCTTTCAATGTAGGAAAGACATGTAGTCATATATCTATATCAATTAGCATATGCATTCTCATTGTGATCCTAAGATAACTAAAGAACATTGACTTGTTGGGGTCAATGGGATCGTATAATTGATTCCATCCATCCACAAATTGTATTCCTTCACTTTATTCCTTTAAAATTTTAGTTAACGCAATTTTGAAGAATCGTTCTTATTTATTTAGTCAACATTTTTTTTGTTCCCCTAATATATCCATAGTTTTAGCATCAATCATGTGTTATTACTTGGTTTTGGTAATATCTTCCATTGAAAATTCATTATCTTCATGGGTTGTCAAACATTTTATTTATATTATGTAAATGTAGTATAGAACTCATAATATTATGTGGAAAATAATAATATATTAAAAGAAACTATAACCATATCAGTAAAATCCCTTTTTTCAATAAATATTGAATGGATTTGGATCCACTATCGATCGTACTAATCCCCTCTTTCTGGTCCCCTCAAAATTATAATGCATTTTCTACATTGGAGTCACCGTGAAATGATTGTGATCTCATGAAAGGGTCATCCACAATTAAATTTTCATCAGACCATATAGTTATTTTAGTCATCAATAATGTGATTGAACAATTCATGTTTCTGATATCTGAGTCCTAAAATACTTGTACTCTTTGTGATGCCATTATGAATGGAATGTCCTAATACACATGCTTACTAAAATTCACTTTCATAAAGCCCAATTCAATTTCATATATTCAATCAATATGTCCAAATAGACATAAATATCATTATTGGGTTGTTTATGTCGATATATAATTATAGAAAACATAATGTATTTGTTTTTCATGTGTGACCATGGTGGGAGGTTGTACTTTACCAAAATTTGAATAAATTACATAAATATTAGGTTCGTGTGTGTGTGTGTGTGTATCTATATAATATTGCATTAATTAGGTAAATGTTTTGGTGAAATTAATGTATAAATATGTATACAACACGAGTTGCATATACATTAAATTTATAAATTACATTATTTAATATGTAATGTCTATTAATTAAATGAATAATTGTAAGACTTAATAAATTTAAAATATGATTAAATTTTATTAATTATATATATTATTAAAATGAATATTTGTTAATGATATTTAATACATGTTAATTATATAAATTAAACCCCTATTAAAAACATTAAATATTAATGAATAAACTTGTAATTACAAATATTAAAAATGTATAAAATTAATAAAATATTAAACAAAGGAAAATTCAAGATAAATAAATCACAAAAATATTAAAAATTATTTATATAATTAATGAATAAATTATATTAAAAAGGAATATATTTGAAAAATATTAAAATTTTATTAATAATATATATTAAATAAAAATATAAAAAAGAATAAAAATTACTAATTAAAAACAAAATATGAATTAATTATATATATCATAAGAATATTACAATTTCTAGAAAGGAGGTTATCATTAAAATGGTGGCCCACGTTTTTCCATATTATGTGATGTCCCTTTTTAAGCTTTAGAATTTCTTTATCCATCAACATCATTCACCCTTTACTAATTTTTTGTGGGGTCATGATAATGGAAACAATCAGCTAAATTAGCTCTCTTCAGGGAGGTTAGGTTCCCCTAAGGCTTCCATTCTCTTGGGATTTTGATATTTGAATTTTTTTTAACGATTCCCTTCTAGCCCAGCAAGACTGGCACATTTTACTAAACCCATACAGCTTTTTTACAATAGTTTTCAAAGCTATGTATTTCCCCCACATTGGTTTTCTTCCTTCTGTATTGAGTCCTAGAATGATTTTTTTTGGAGTAGTGTTTGGGGTCAAAGGTTTTCTTGAACCACACAATCTATTAGAGAATCTATATCAGTGATTCAGTTAATATTTGGTTTGATCCGTGGTTTCTTAGTTTGGGTGGTATGATTCCTGCATCTTCACCTATGCTCATCCATGAGCATGGAATTGTGAGAGAGCTCCTGATTTATGACCTTTCTAACTAGGATCTTTAGAAGATCAAATAATAGGTTTGAGCTTTATCGTAAGAATACCATGGCATTTCTCCAGGTGTATGATGCATTCCCAGATTAGTTGTGTTGCTCTCGTGATTTCTCTGGCTAGTACACCATCTGATCGGGTTATAGGTCGTGCATTGTGAGTAAAAAAGGAAATTTTCTTCATCTATGGAAACATCATTGAAATTTGAATGTGTAGGATCGAAATAGTATATGTAAATGCTCAATTACAAGAGGGGGTGAATTATCGGTTTAAAAACTTTTTCATTTATCCTTAAGTAAAACTAGGTTTAACAAAGTTAAACAAAGTAAATTAAAAAACCCTCATTGTTTCTTAATTAATGAGATAATTGGAAGGGACCATGTATAATTATAATTAACCTAAACTTAAACAAGTTAAACTTAAGGAAACTTAATAAGGTTTATCTTATGGGAAGATTCTACCTTAAAGCATATAAAATTTTATTTATCAGAGTATACAAGTATAAGAAAATTATATTACCATTATTTTAAAAAATATAGTGGAAATAAAACATAAAAAACCATTAAGTAAACAATTATTAAATCATTTAACCCAAATAGTAGGGTATCCAAGAACCTTGGATAAAGGTCCCTTGATTTATACATTCAAGAAATTCTGTCTTACCCACACCCAGGTAAGCCCTCAATAAGAATATCAGAGTATGTCTTGCTATTCCCGCAAGCCCTAAAACTTTAAGGTAGTCAGAACCTCTGTCTTCCTATCCCCATAAGCCCTCGATTGTACTCAGCAATAATCAGAGTCTCACAAAGACATATGAACAAGATTTTCACAGTTTAAGAAGATGTTCATAAAACACACAAGTCAGAAGTGTCTTTCTCTATAAATCACTTCCTATCATATAATATCTATGATCATGGATAGATTTCATAGATAATGAGATCGTTTGAATGACCTCCTATTTTTAGGAACTAATTCAACGGTTGGCTCCCTCCTCCAATAGTCATATTTTTCCTTGAATATTAGAGGGGCATGTACATGTGTCACTCAACTAAAAGTTAGTTAGAAACAAATTGTATGAAATCATTTTATATAGAAAAATATTGGTAATAATTATCATGAGTAAGATTCAATAAAATGTAAAGCAAATAATGTATCTTAACCAAAACTGAAAAATATAATCTAGGGAAAAAATAGAATACAGAGTCTAAATATAAAAACAATGAAATTCTAGAAACATGGATATTCAGATTCTATTTTTCAAATAATTAGGAGACTAAATTCTATAGATTTCTTAATCGGAATTATAATGAATTTAGAGTTAGAATTATGATGATTTTGGAGTCTGAATTCTGAGGAATTTGGAGTCTGAATTCTGAGGAATTCAGAGTCCAAATTATAAGGAATGAATATTCTGAATTTTTAAGAATTTAGAGTCTGAATTTCATATAATTAGTATTCTAAATTTCATAGAATTTAAAGTCTGAATTTTAGATAATTTGAAGTCTAAATTTCAGAGAATTCATATTCTAAATTTCATAGAATTTGGTGTTTGAATTTCAGAGAATTTGAAGTCATAAAATAGAAAGACTTGATATCCAAGATTCTGAGGTTTTAGATAAGGATCCGAATTTTTGACTTAGTAAAAAAAATTAGACTTGGTTATGAGAAGACTTTTAATAAGGCGTTGAAAAACAAGGCAAGAATAAAAAAATTTAGAGAAAGAAAATTTTCCTTGAGAAAATATTTCTTAGAGAAAGATAATATTCCTTAAGAATTTTTTTTTGTGATTTTGAAAACATAGAGGAATGGAAAGGTAATAAATAAACCTTATTAACTCAACTATCTCTCCTTCTTTGGAAAGCACAAAAAACCTTTCGAAAAAGAATATAAGGAATGTGAATTTTCCTTTTAAACTATAAAATAAAAAAACTATCCCACTTTACTTTTGAACCATGATTAACGTGACTAACTCCCCCTTAGGTTTTAAAATACCTAAGGATCGTATTATTGTCTTTCTTAGAGAAGTGACTTTTTCTTGCATAAAAAAATATTCTTTAAGAAGAATCCCCCTTACTTAATCTCCCACATTATTAGGAAATTCTTTTCTTTATACTTATTATTCTTTTGATCATTCTTTTCTTTCCCTTTATTATTTTCAAAAAGGAATGGAGGGGAATAAAAAACATTTTACCTAAAAGGTTAGTGATATATAAGACCAAACAATTTAAAGATAAAAAATTTTCATTATGATAGGAAAATTTATTACAAGGTTAAAATTAAAAAAAATATTGAATTAAATAGAAAATCATTCATCCTTATTTTCATTGGTCATGATATTTCTCAGGGTTGCCTTTAACTTCTTGATCTCATTATAATCATCTTCAAAATTCTTGTGCAATTGATCATGTTTTGGATTCTTCTTTTCCAGATCCTGGATTTTTTCTTGTTGATACTTCAGAATTTTTTCTTGAGATTGTACTAACTCTTCTTTTTGTGTGAATGTTTCTTCAAACTCTATCTTGAGTTCCCATTCTCTCTTTAAATTTAGAGCATCTGAACTCAAATTTCCATTCAAATATTTATCCTCTTTCAAATGGAGAGCTTGCTAATGATTGAACTTTTCAAAATGATTTGAAATTAGGTTCTTCACAGTTTCATCTGATAGATCAAAGGCATCCTTTACTGATTCATGAAAATCATCAATAATATTCATATCTAAAATAACTAACTTCAACCATTTAGTTATTTCCTTTCATGATCTCCTATGAGAATCATAAATTATGTGAAAAGTCTTGAAATCTCCCTCAATCTTGATACATTTTTTCATGATCATGCTAATGCAATCTATCTTCTGATTGACAGAATGTTGAAGCAACTAGAATCTTGAATCAATAATAGGGATCAAAGGTATTGTGTCCACTAACATTTTAAAAGAATGAACAATGAAATCTTGTCCCAAGGAAGATGAAGATTCGGAATCTGATTCCCTTGGATGAGATGATACTTTTTCTATCTCTTCATATTTTCTCTTGGATGATCCTCCAACATCCTTCTTGTCTTTTACAATCATATCCTTCCTAGGAATATCAATAACCTCTTGTTTTCCTTTATCTACTTTGTAAATATCCTTATCAACCCATGGAGACTCAAGATCACTATCAAATAGTTAAACTATCTTATCTTAATCAAACTCTTCTTTATTGAAATCAACCTTAAATTCATTAGGATGGATGAAATCATGGTTTCTACTATCATCATTAGTAGTTTTTTCAATTTCATCCTGTCCATCATCATCTTTTCCCTAAGAAATAATTTTGGTTAACTCAACCAGGGAAATTTAGATTGATATCTTATATGATGGACTTTCATTCTCATGATAGTCTTCTATTTTCTTAATCACATCATCACTTTCACCTTCCTCCACTTATTGTTGTTATTCTTCTTCAACTTGCTGAATTATCACTTATTCCACAATAGGTTCTAGAATTGACATTTTCTTTACCAGAGTTTCTGAAGGAAAATTTTCATGGAGGAAGGATCTTGGTAACTAAATATATTCAGAGTCCTTATATATATATTTGAGAAAGTCTTGGGCAATTTTAGCATCTGACATTTTCTTCTTCAGCCTCTTCTCTTTTTCTTGCCTTTTAAGGTCTTCAGCAGTTTAGATTTTCAAGGCTTTTGCCTCAGTAGGATCTAAACCAAATCTTGGATCTCATTCCTTCCTCTTTTTCTTCTGCTCCCTCTACTTTTCTACCACTTCATTAGAGAATGTTTTTTGATTGTTCATCTTTGGTGGTGCTGATTGACTTTCCAAAACTGGAACTTTTTATTTGGATTCGATTTCCTTCTCTTTTCTCTTCTTTTGATTTTTCTTGGAAGTTTCTACTACATCCCCTTTCATGATCAAGGCTTGAACTACACTTTCAGACAAATCATAAAACTCACATGATTTGGTATTGAAACCCACATTTATTCTTCTAAGGGTGTCATCACTCTGTAATATGATGTTGAAGGTTCTGGGATTAGAACTATATAGAATTTTGAAACATTCTAAAAAAAGAAAAATAATATTCAACAAGATCACCGAATACATGATAATATGAGACTTGAGAGTTCCATTCTTAATGTTGGTGATTTTCAGAAGTATTTAATTCACTAGGTTAACCTTTGTAAGGTTAACCAAAAAGTACAGTATAAAGATATCACTTTTCTTTATAGATTCATTGTATCATTTTCTTGAAATAAAAAACCATGTACCCACAATTCTAACATCCTAATATTTGTTTAATGATGGTTGATCTTCGGTGATTTTATCCCCTTGAGTCCAAGGAACTTAATTGACTTTTCCTTCTCAAAGATTCCTTACTTTTCAGGCAACTTGTGAGAGAAAAAAATTGCCTCACCTTCATAAGGAATTACAAGGATGTTTGCTTCCATATTGAAAGATAAAGAATTATTTTTCCCATGTATTTTAAATGAAAACTTTTCCCTTCCCCATTTTTCATATGAACTAACTGTATATTAAAACTCTATGAGGAGGTCAGGATAAACCTAATCCTGACTCTTTGGCTTAGAACGACAAAAACTCTCCCATCCATTCATCTTGATATTCTTCATAATCAATGAATTATAATTATCAACGAAATTTGGGTCAACCAAATTTACCTATAGATTTTACAGTCTTTGATTTCCTTGTTCGAAGACATATGATTCAATGGGGAAGCTTAAAGTGACATCTGGAATGTAAGAAAATATGGAAAACTGAATGACCAATTTGAAGAGGAGCGATCTTTGGCACACAAAGGCTTGAAAATCTAATGTGGTACAAGGGTTAGGGGGACTTTAAATAAGATTAAAGGAGACTATTTGAATTCCCAATTTGATCCAATTGTTCAAATAAGAATGATTTGATCTGACGGTTGAGATGAATTCCAAAGAAGGATTTGGTAGGTTTCGATCTTTTGAGGTTTTAAGGAAAATTTAATTTAAGGAAATTTAATCTGATATAATTTTTCTTAAAAATAAGATAAAAATACCAAAAAGTAAAAAAATGAAGATTTATGTAAGGAAACATAACTTCCGGACTACATAGAATAAATTGTCAGTATTTAGAAGGTTCTTCAAAAAAATAGATTCTGGGAAATTTTATTAATGAAAGGAAATTTTGTATCCTGGAAATTTGGGTTTAGAAAAAAAAAATTATTAAGAAATAAAAATTTGGTGTTATGAAAATTTTCATTTAAAAAAATATTATGAAAGAAATTTGATTAAAAAAGGTTATGAAAAAATTTGGTTTAAGAAAGAAATTTTTTTGAAGAAAACAAATGTACTCCCTTTAGAAAAAGGAGTTTCTTAATGTAAGGAGATATGTTTCACAAAAAGTTAATATAGAAGATTACCTTATTGTTATCATTCCAAAAAAAAATTAATGAAATAAAATCTATCAAAGGGAAAATATTTTTCAAAAATATCATCATGTTGATCTTGGGTTCTGATAAACTGTAAAATAATATCTCCTTTCAGTGTGTGATCTCTAAGAAAGTGATGCCTAATATCTATGTGTTTTTAATGAGAGTGATGTGAAAGGTTTTTTCTTAGGTCAATGGAAATTGTGTTATCACATAAAATATATGTTTTTTTAAAACTCATGTCATAGTTTGTGAGTGTGTGTTGCATCCACAACACTTGAGCACAATAACTTCCAGTTGCTATATATTCAGATTTATCAGTGGAAAGTACTACTGGGTGTTGCTTCTTGCATGAACAAGAAAATAATGAATCTCCTATGTAATTACTTGTTCTGTATGTTCTTTTTCTATCCATTCTATATCCACCAAAATTAGCATCTAAAAACCTTTTTAAAACAAAATCATCTCTAGAAGAATTGAAAATTCATAAATCCATGGTTCCCTTTAAATAGTGAAAATCATTTTCACTTATTTTAATTGAGATTCATTTAAGTTAGATTGATATATTTCACATAATAATACTAAAAAAATTATGTCTAGATGACTAGATGTTGAGTACAATAAACTTCCTATCATACCTCTAAAAGATGTTTGATCTTCTAGTTTCCCAGCTTCATCAAGATCAAGATAATTTAAGGTACCAATTGGGGTACTTATGCTTTTAGTATTTTCATATATATACTTTTTAAGAAGATCTTTAATATATATTAGCTGATATATATAAGTTACTTATAGTTTTTGAGATATTTGATAAACATGGAAAAAATGTTAACTCAACCATTATACTCATTTCAAACTCATATTTCATGATATTTTCAAACGAATCCGTTAAATATTTCTTAGTTGATCTGAATATAATGTCATCAAAATATATTTTTATAATGTTTCTTTATAAAAAGATATGGATCAGTAGTTCCCTTAACATAATTGTTTTGTAACAAAAATCTTATAAGTCTATCATACTAGGATCTAGGGGCTTTTTTAATTCCATATAATGCTTTGATAAGTTTTAAAACATGTTCAAGATGTTTTGTGTCTTCAAATATAGGAGTTTTTTCAATATAAACTTCCTCCTAAACATATCTGTTAAGGAAAGAACATTTCACATACATTTGAAAAATTTTGAAATTAAAGAAAGCATAAAAGGAAATTAAAATGTGAATAGATTCAAGTCTAGATACTAGATCATAGGTTTCTTCATAGTCTATTCCTTCTTATTGATTATAGTATTTATTATGTAATCTAGAATTATTTCTTACTATGATTCCATTTTCATCACATTTATTTCTGAAACCCCATTTCACTCTAATTATAGAAGTTTCCTTAGGTATTTTAACCAAGGTCTAGACTTTATTTCTTTGGAATTCATTTAGTTCATCTTAAATGGCTTTAATCCAATCATCATCACCCAAAGCTTCATTAGTGCTTTTTGGTTCTAATTCGGAAAGAAATTCTAGATGTTCTACTTCATTTATTAAAGAAATTCTAGTCCTTATATGTTGATTTACATCACCAATGATACTATCACTAGGATGATTCTTAAGAAACAAATTCTTTGGGTTTTGTAAAAAATGTTCATCAACGTATGGTAGAAAATATTCTGGGGTAAATAATTCAGAAACATTTTCTTGATTATTTTCCTTATTAGAAGCATATTTTATCAAATTTTGATAATCATTTTTTGAAAACACATTCGAGGGTGTAGGTTGGGGTTGTTTAAAAAAGGATCAGTTTCATAAAATTTAACATACACTCTTTCTTCAATAGTACAAGTATTTTTGTTAAAAACACTATATTCCATTGAAGTACTGGAGTATCCTAGGAAAATTCCTTCATCAAATTTTGGTGAGAATTTATTTAATTTATCTTTAGAATTCAAAATGATTGCATTATATCCAAATATTTTGATTTAAGAAAGTCTAGGTTTTCAACTAGTCCACAATTCATAAGTTTTTTTGTTAAGAAAATTTATGATTAAAACTAGATTTATAGTATAACAAGAAGTAATAATAGCTTCAGCCCAAAAATGTTTAGCAATATAATATTCACTCAACATGGTTCTAGTTATTCCAGGTAGAATTTTGTTTCTTCTTTCAACAACACCATTCTATTGATGAGTTCTTTGGACTGAGAAGTTATGAGTAATGCCTTTTTTACTACAAAAAGTTTCAAAATATGAATTTTTAAATTCTCCTCCCTGATCACTAGGAATAGTTATCAATGGATGGTTTTTCTCATTTTTAACATGGGTTATAAATGTTTTAAAATAAGAAAAGGATTCATATTTCTTTTCTATAAAATAGACCCACATAAATCTGGTGTAATCATCAACTAAAACAACTACATAATATTTGCCTCCAATACATCCTGTTTGTGTTGGAAGAAAAAGATCCATATGAACTAACTTTAATGCATCAGAAGTTGATACTTCACCGATTGATTTAAATCTTGACTTATGTTACAATCCATATAGACAAGGATCAAAAACTTTTGAAGAATCAAATCTAATCTCTTGTACATCCTTAACAAGTCTTTTATTTGAGAGTTTTCATATGTTCCTATGGTTACAGTGTCCTAGTATTCTATTCCATAACCATGATTGATCTTCCATAATACTGAGTCAAGGTAGGTCTTGGATCCTAAGGTCTCCTAAGTTAATTGTATAAACATTCTCATGCCTATGGGTAGAAAGAATAAACTCTTCCTTGGAATTGTGTACTAGATATTTATCATTCCTAAAATTCACAAGGTAACCTTCATCACATAATCGACTTATACTAATGAGGTATTTCTTAAGACTATTAAGTAATATTACATTTGAAATTAATATTTTTCCAAGAGTAACAATGTTACTTATACCAACAATTTCTCCCTAAGCATTATCTTCAAATGTTACATTTACTACTTTTATCTTGAAAATATTTTCAAAGAATTTTCTGTTACCAGTCATATTTTGGGAACATCCACTATCCATTTACCATGTATTATTGTTGGTACATTGTTTATTTTCAGATAAATTAATGAGTTATACTTTCTGAATCCAAAATTTCTTGGATTCGGAAATTTTAGAAAGTAAAATTTTAGGAATCCACATTTTCATAGAAAAGTGAGCCTTATTAAAACCTAATGATTGGGTTTTATTTAGAGAAAAATTTCTTCCCCAAAGTTCACCACATTGACATTTAATACAAAAGGGGTCACTTTGGGGAACAAAATAATTATTTTTGAAAATTGGTTTTGAATGATTATAACCAATTTCTGAACAATTCCTAAGAAGATAGATTTGTGAATACATTTTATCAAATTCCTTCTATCCTTAAGTAAAATTTCATAGAAGTTTATTTAAGGAAAAAAATCCGATTTTAGACTAGTGAATAAATTCTTATACTCAAAGTCATTAGTTTTATATCTTTAGTTACCCTCTAAAATATTTTTCTTAGAAATAACATTTTCAAGATCCTTAGAATGTTTATCCTTATAGGAATTAACTTCCTTAAGGTTTTTAGAAACACATTCAAAATCAAAAGTTTTTTGATCAAGATCATTATAAATATATGATACTTATTTTTTTAAAATATAAATTTTAAAAAATTTCATTATCTAACTTCTTTTGTTATTTTACAGTGCTAATTATCAAGTAATTTAAAAAACCTAGAGACTTGTTCAAATGAATGTAATGTATTATCTTCTGATGAGGAAAATTCATCATTTTAAGATTCATAATATTCTTTATTTGTAAAATTTTCATTTAAATAAATATTGGTTAAGGATTCATCATTGTGTACCTTAGCCAAGAGATGGTGATTTTCAATATGTACTCTTGTTATAAGACCAATATTCTTTTGACTAGAATATTAATATTATAAAGATTCATCTAAAGAGTCACCAACACTGGAACTCTAGGTATCATTTTCTTTTTGTAGTTTCTTACCCTTTGATTTATAATACATATTTCTGTTTCATTTAGAATGCTTTTACTTCCTATCTTTTCTCTTAAGCATAAGACAATCATGTCTTATGTTTCCATCCCTTTTTCACTAATAACAGGTAACTTTATAATCTTTCTTATCCTTTCTATCTTTCTTCTTATATCTGTACAAAAAATATTTCACTACTAGAGATTTGACATATCCCAATGGTTTGAAACCATTGGGATAGGGCCTAAAACCATTGGGATAGGATATCCCAACGGTTTCAAGAACCATTGGTGTGTTAGGCGTTGTAATAGCCCTATGCCAACGGTTTATTAGAAACCGTTGGTATAGTCTGTCTGAATGCGTATATTACCAATGGTTTAAGGGAAACTGTTGGTATCTATGTGTACCAATAGTTCAAGAACTGTTGGTACACATACTATCCAACATCTAACATGTTCTAATAGTTTCAAAAAAACCTTTGGAAGATATGTATACCAATTTTTCTTTAAACCATTGGTATACATGCAGCATCTGTTTTTTCCCAATGGTTTAAATAAAACCATTGGGATATGTAGTGAAGAAAAATATATACCAACAGTTTACAGAACTGTTGGTATATCCTATACTCCCCCATATTAAACTTACACCTCCCACAGCATAAGCTGGACAAAACCTACACCTCCCCACTGCAATTCCAATGGCCTCCCCTCTATAGTAGTGAAATTCCAACATGCATATTGTGGCCTCCCCTCCTATGAAATTCCAGCAGCCTCCCCTCAAGCATACGATACCCTCCCCTAGAGCATACATCAGCCTCCCCTCAGGAATACAGTAGGATCCCCTCAACAATTCCAACCACCTCCCCTCTGCAATTCCATCGGCCTCCCCTATGCAATTCCAGCAGCCTCCCCTCCTATTCAATTCCAGTAATTAGCATACAGTAGCCTCCCCTTATATGTATTCCCTTATCCTTTAAGGATTCACCAAAAGATAAAAATGGTTTATTAATAGTGTAAAAACTCTTATTCCATGGTAATTATGTCACATGTAATCAATTTTTCTTCACTCGTGAACCTATTTATGCATATTACCAATATGTATCTTCAATAAATTCATTTTACCCTTAATCCTCATATTTCTAAGAATGGGAAAGAGGATGATTGATGGACCTTCGTGACTGGTGGTTTCTCATGAGGATAGGGATTCTAATTCAGATTCCTCTATCAAGCCCAGGGAAGTGTAACATGAGAAGGATTATATCAAAGTCTCTTCAAAGAAAGGTAATAACACCATCATTGATTCAGAGGAGTTCATCAAGCACTCTTGGAGGCCGTAGAAGAAAAAATACTACTAACCCTTCTATCACTAGATTATCCAGAAAAGGGAAGATCCCTCAAAAGTTACCCAAGTATGTGGTGACAAATTATACAAAGGATCTTGATCCACTAACAGGAAAATAATTTTTCACCATCCTGGAAAATGCTAGAAGGGAGACGATTATATCAGATATCCACCAAAGAGGGAAAAATTTGTTGGAATGTGATGACTAGGAAACCATCCTTGAGTGCAATGAAGAATCCTCATATAAAGGATAAGATTTCATCACTACGCAAATGTAGTTTGATAGGCTGGTAGGGAGGAGTTTTCAGTCCACCCTTACTAAGGATCAGGTGTCCTAGGCCCAAAAAACATGGCATTCTGGCACATGCATTCGAAGGGCAAAATATTATGGTGGAAGAGCTCATACAAACATGGGACAAGATGGTTTTCAATTTTTACAACCTCCTCAACGATGATTTGGATGAGAAGGCTACCGTTCTATAATGGAGTCTCCTTAGAGGTAAGATCTTTAAAAGGCTCAAATTGTAACTCATTGATTTATCTATTTCATATCATGTTGATTGAATGCCTATCTTTGTATTCTATTGGTTTCTCACATTTCATTAAAATTGGTTTCTTAATTAAAAACATATAATTGTATCATGCTTCCCATTTAATAACGGAAACCTCAAACTGTAGGAATTAAAGGTATGTTTGATTAGTTACATGTTATTACTGGGATCACAAGGAATAATGTTTAGCATAGTGGATATTTTTCATACACATAATTCACTGAGTTTCTAGAAATAATTTCATTAAAAAATCGTGAATGTTAAAAAAACTAGTGACATGCAAGAAAACAGAAAGTATCCTCCCATCTAGGGAAGGGGGAACACTCATAATAGTGGAATGACATATGATGTGTGAAATATGTAGAATTATTTCTCAAGGTCTAGAAATGGTGTGAAAAGGAGGTTTTTCCTACAACAAGTGTCCTTGAGATATCTTCTAATACTAATATAACATGGTACCTGAGTTAGTGTGGTGGTGAGGACTTATAAGCGTAGGCCGACAAGGATTCAAGGAAAGTTCCAAGAATTTCATATAGTATTTGAGGTCATCATAAGGTGATTATTTATTTTTTGGGTATGATACTGATTTGAGTATCAAGGACTCTAGTGGATTCCCTAGTATAAGATATATGAGTACCAATAGGATTGACATTTTGCACTTGGATAGTAAGACCTTTTTGAGATGGGGGTATAGGTACTTAGTTACTAGAACCTTGTACCTATCTGGTGAGATATGATAATGATGGATTAGTTTTGATGGTTTGGTGATTGATATGATGTGAGACTCGATGATGGATTGGAGTCTCTTTTTCCTTTTATATTCATTTTTTATATACTGGGCCAATATGGTGGGAGACCAGTGTGTGTTAGTTTTTATGTATTTAATTTTAATTCAGTTATTTTTATCATTTATGCTCTAATTTTTAAATCAAAGATGTTGATTGATTTATTTTCATCTATTTTTGTGCACTCTGATATGGGGTATAGTCTTCCAATGGAATGACCCTAGAACCTCATTGTTAATCGATGTCCTCTAGTGTATGGGAAGGCATGCCTAAGGTCTAGTGGGGACTCCTTGATTCAGCCACCACCCAGTGGATATGGACCACGGGAAGGATGTTACAAGTGATAAGATGCTAAAGAATTATTCAATTACCCTTAGGGTTACACCTTCAAGCATGTGGATTGGGTATAAAAAATTTGATCTAGGTATGATTTAGTGGTATGATTAAGGGTGATCCAAAAGTAGCTTAGTTTATGGACTCATAACTTTGACCAAAGGGTATAACCCTTAAGGTCATATAGCCTAGAGTGTAGGGGTGTAATTGTTAAGGTCTTTAATCAAGGAACAAGGGGATAGATACAAAACAAATAAATATGGGATTAATGAACTTAGCATGTTTTCATAGCCTAGGTAATATTATGAACACCTCAAGTATGAGTGAATAGATTTTAAGATCCTGGTGTTTGAACTAGTGTATTTCTATAATGATCATGATCATGTACATAAGGATGGGAAATTATATAGTGGGAAATAATTAATTTTGTGAATTTAGTATGTCCTTATCACCCAATAAAAACCATTTGAACCTCTCACATAGATATAGCTCATACTTGGAGGAAGCATCATCATCTAAAAATTAGGATGGGTTGGGGATCGACTTGAGTCTATCACAATACCTATAATCTAGGATGGAATGAAAAATGTGTTTGTTTCTGGGTCCATTACCTGATGTCTAGACATCACTATGTATCATGTATAGTGGGAATCACTCCAGACATTTTCTTAGAGGACAGTGTGAGGTAGTCTTCTAAGAAACCTCACCCAAAGTCATCAAGTAAGTAATGTGTTTTCTGACCTTAATCATTAAATTATTAAGTTTCTCTTCCTAACCTTCTTAACTGTGTTGATTCTATTCAAGTTACTTATGAGGGAAAAAACTTATATATCCAAGAAAGATACACCTCCAATCCCTTCAGCATGCCTCTGGGCTTGGACAGGGTCCAAGGAGAGTATAAAATGACAAAGGTCCAAGAAGGATTGAACCTGATGTATGATGCGGGAGCAGTATTCCTCATAACTTTTGATCTGACATAACTGTGAACACTCTTATAATCTTCTGATATGGGTAACTATTCTCCAACAGACCTAGCTAGGATGGAGGAATCACTGGGAGATAGAAAGCATTTATCCTAAAATTGAATATACCATCAAGTCTGTATCAAATTTTCTAACCTTTGTTTATGATTCCACACCTTTATGGTGGTGGTGTCCCAAGAATTCTCCTGGAACATATTGTGTCAGTGGATGGGGAATCATCTGTGCATCAATGATGTGTGGAATAAGAACACATTTCTATCATCCCTTGGGTCATGGTTGAGGTGAAAGAACTAGCTACTACATTAACTAAAAAAGGTAAATCCTCAGTGGTTAACATAATTTTGATTCATTTCACAACATTATTTATGTACATTAACTAACCGGAATTATGCGATTAATTATGTAAATTTCTCCTCAAGGATTAGAGATCCAAGATCCTTTGTCCTTAGTGTCTCTTCCCATAGAATCCATTTATACACCATGCTCACCAAGTGATTCGAGTATGAGTCCCTCACTCACCACCTTGTTCCTGAATACATATATGTTCCTTTAATAGGACTAGGATAAGGTTTGGAGTACTCTACATTTCAATAAAAAATTTGGTGAAAAGTGTGGGGAAAGATATAAATAATGATCTTAGAGGGTACCTTAAAATAGTTCAAGGACCATTTGGACAACTTCTAGTACATGTTCAAAACCCTCAGCTCTAGTGGGATTGAATATCAAGTACTACATGCTAGGGTGAAGGAGCTGGTCACCATTAGGGAAGAGAATAGGGACTTTTAATTGATTCTATTAGTATTAGATGTTTCATGTTTGGATATAAAACATCAAAATAATGCCCTAGAAAAATTCTCTCATCGTAAAATGGAATTAGTGACTCACCAAAATTCATTCAATGCTAGGAGTGTTGAAATTTATATGATTCAATAAGAGTTTTACCACTTATTCTACATGTGTGCTATTGAAAATAAGATAGTCGGAGAACAATATAGGCTCCATGATGTGGTAGATCAGGACAAACAAGATGTTTCTACCATGGTAGAGGCATTATGATAGGCTGTAGAGGTAGGGACTGCATAAATTGATTAATTACGCCAATATGTACCTTATATAAGGTAAAAGATAGAAGATCTAATGGAGTCTTATGAGAACATACTGTCATTATTTTTTATTAATAGGAAACCACTTTTATCTATGGAATCATGGGAAATATTAAAATATGTGGAGGTTCCCCCCTTATTTTGAATTATCAACATAGAAAAGAATTTGAATTCCATGTGTATAAAGAAAGTATTAAGAGCCTCTATAGACCCCTAAATACTAACATGATTATTCGGTCAGTTTTACATCTAGCGTTTGATGAGTAAATACTTATGAGAATGGATTGGAATCTTGGTGGGTTCTTAGAGTGGGATGGTACCACTGAGGTAATTATTTATTTTTTGGGAATGAGACTGACTTGAGTCTCAAGGACTCTAGTTGATTGCCGGGTGTAATATATGAGCACCAATAGGACTGAAATTTTGCAATTGTATGGTGAGACATTTTTGAGATGGTGGTATAGGTCCCGAGTGACTAAAACTCTATACCTATTAGGTGAGCTTTGATATGGACCAAATGCCCTTGTTGTTATTTCATACACATGTTGGGTGAAAATTTCTATCAACTATAGTGATATATCTTAAGGAATGACAACACCTTGAGTGATAAGGTGTTGGAAGGACCCTTACTACAGTGATAATGAATTTATCATATTATAACATGATATCTAACCCTACCATGATTGATAAGGTAGTGGTCAAAATAATGGCCACACCTTGAATGATAAGGTTCTAGATGAACCTGACCATGAGTGATAATGGAGCGATTGTAATCTGATATTAGACCTACCATGTTTAATATGGTATTATTTTAGAAAATGGATTTACATTGATCATAATGTATTAACATGGGTGATTATTGAATGACAAGGTTGGTATGTGATATATAGTGGTATGAGACACTACCTTTAGCATTATGGAAGATTTTGGGAGTTGAGTGATGACCTATATTGGGTGATAAGTATTAGTCTAGGGCTTCGATACATGAATCTATCGTGTACTTTAAGAAAATATTATGTACTGGATTGGGATGAAGTAGCTCAATAGGGATTGAACGTGATGATATTAGGTGGTGATAGAGGATGGAAATAGATCCTATTGTTTATTTTTTTATATTTTTTTATTTGGGACATATTGGTGGGAAATTAGTTGATGTATGATTGTATGCATCAACATGGTTTATTATTATAAAATTATGTTTTTTCAGATGAAAATACCACTAAAAGAAAGAAAGATATGTGTGTGTGTGCTGGATATTTTTTTAAAGACCCTGATTTTTCCAGGTAATTTTTTTTATTATATGGGAATATTATGAGTCCATGAAAATTGAAAGCACGTGATTTCGAGACTTGGAGTGCCTAGAATGAATATCTGAACTTTTTTTAGGTGCGTTCAGTAAATCTGCAAGCGGGTTTTTGTAACATTTGAACCGGTGCTCGGAATTGAAATCTGAGGGCACCGTTGAACACGCAGTGCCGATAGTTTCTTAAGGATACCTTCACCTTGACCATAGTAGGTTGAGGGTGAAAGTTAGTTTTTTAGACTTTTTGTGGGAGAAAATAAAATAAACATGTTTTATTTTATTTTTGAAATTGAAACCTCCCAATTTGAATTTGGTGGTGGGGACCACTATAACCCCTCTTTAATGTGAGTTAACTCTTGGTTTATCTTCCAATTTAAACATTCCAACTCCAGTTTAATAAATGTCCCAACAATTAATTGAGTTAATGGAATTAACTCAATTAAAATTGGCTCCTCATTCTTTTGGTGGAGATTGTTGGAAAAGGAGATTTGGGAGAACATTCTTCAATGAATAACATCCTCTCCAACGAGGAACATCCTCCATAATTGAAGAACAAGGATAATTCTTGAGCCCTGATCAGAAGCATCTTGCGGGAGTGATGAACACCGACGTCCCCTTCATCGACTTCGTCTTTTTCCTCACATTGTCTCCAAGAAACAAGGTAGGGGTTTTAATTTGAATTATGATTAAATATTTTTTTTTTTTGATTCTTCATATTTTGGATGCACAACGATGATGGCCAAACAAACATGGCCATCTTCTTGCACTTATACCTTGCCTCTACCCCTTTTACTCTTCACGCGTTCTTCGTGCATTCTTCAACCCCTAAAAATTAATGATGCTGGAAACATAGATTTTTTTTGAGTGTGACATATGGATGTGGAGCCCTTGAACTCAGAATCATGAATATACGAATGACATAATATTTGGGCTTGGAACTAAGCCATGATGACTCGCGGAAGAAGGAGATGGCTGACACCCAGCCGGCCGCAGGGAAGGTGGGGCGGCGCGCGTCTGTGCCGTTGGTGGAGCAAGATGTCACGGATGCCTGGCCACAGTAGAGGTCAAAGAGTGGCTGGCACCCATCCATCTGTGGTGGAGCAGCGGCACGCGACCACGCCACTAGGAGGAGGACCGGCTGGAGAACCGGCTGGCCATTGTGGATTAGCGGGACCTTCTTGGGTCCTGCTGGTGACATGGCAGCGCCTAAAGGCGCTGCCCTTTGGAATTCCGAACAGAAGGGGGTGCTCCCTCTTCGGCACCAGCTCGGGAGGACTGCACCACCGGGCCGCGCCATTGTGCGATGCCAACAGGCTACCCCATATGCGGGTTAGGCCGAGTCGACCTGAACTGGGTCGGTCGGCCCGACCGGGTCGGACCGGACCCGGGCCCATCTGGACCCAGTTTCACCTTTTGGTTATATCTTGAGAACTGAGAGTTTGTTTGACAATCCGTATATGGAGCTGGAATCCTTAGATCGAGATGGTCCCTTTTGGTATACTCTACTTCAGTTTTGGATAAAGTTGGAGTACGGCTGGGTTGGATCGAACCCAAATTCAACTGGGCCCTCAGAGCAGAAACGCTAATAACTTACAGACCGGACATCTGATTAACATGTCGTCTATTACGTTATGTCCCTTATGATTTGACGGACCTTTGAGATACTTCTTCATGGAACATCGTGGTTTTTGAGGTTCGACCAATGGCTTGAGGAGCGGTTCTTCCAAGAATGCTAATAGTGGGAATCCAGTGGCAGGCAGTGAGGCAGAGGTTAGAGACAGATCATACGGAGGTTAGTATCAAGCGATCCTGTGTGGGTCAACACCAATATTATGAGGGTAAGATCCTATTTGGGTCAGCTCTTAGTGGTCCTATGTGGGTCAATGCATAATGATCCTGTGTGGGTCATCTCATACCGATCCTATGTGGGTCATATCCTGTGTGGGTCATTGCGGGGGTTAGTAGCTATCAATCCTTTGTGGGTCAGACTCTGTATAATTAGTAGCAGTACCTATCAATAGTATAAGATGATTTAGCCTCGTGACTGATCATTTGAACTTCTATACTTCACTAATACCTGGTGTGAGTAGATACTTTACCTTTGTGATATTCTTTTGTGTGGTGTATCATTGTGGTACTTACCTTAGTGGTGTTACCTATGTGGTATTGTTTTCTTCATGGAACAGTTGAGTATTGGGATAATGAGTTGGGCCTTGTGTTTCCTCATGAATGAGATGAGTATACATGATAAATTAGGTATATGTATGAGAATATACCTAAGTAGGGTTGACTATTTCTTCCATTATTTTTGTTTTATCCTTTGTGGATTTGGAGAGACATTGGGGGGGTCTCTGGGTCCCTACTAAGTATCGTTATACTCACCCCTGCATAGGCTATGCCCGCACATCGCTATGTCATGTGCAGATGATGGACAATATTGATCGAGAACGAGGGTACCAGGACTGGAGGCTGCTCAGAGGTGTTCCTTAGATGAGGTGTACCACAGAGATGACCGTTCAAGAGTTGTAACTACCCTTTAGGTAGGATCCTTGGCAGGTGTTCATAGGAGATGCGTTTCAGTTTACTTTTACTTTTCAGTTTTCCTTGTACCTTCCAGTTGGGCTTGTATTTTGGCCCCTTTTACTTACTGTACACACCCTGTTTACTATATTGTTTACTTTTTGCTTGTATCTTGTTGTGTTCTTGGTTTGTGTGAGATTACAGGTTTAATGGCAATGCCTTCCCAGTTTTAGGGATATGCCTTTAAGGTGATAGTCACCAGCCCCTATACTATAGAAGGTGGGATTGGGGTAGTCATGGCATGTTCCCAGGGGAACGGGTCGTGAAAAATTGGTATCAGAGGAGTTCGGTTTTACCAAATAACTAGGACTCTGGTATTTTCGGTGTGGCAATAGTTTTATGTGTCATGAGTGTGGTTTTCAGTTTGGGGAATCCATTGTTGGTGCAGAGGCCAATGTATCCATACACTAGGACCCTGAGTTCTGATTTCTGTCTCAGTGCATGAAAACACTGATTGTGTGTGTGCCTTTGAAAATTTTTCTTTGTAATCTCTTTGAGTCAGCTCACCAGGTATAACTTATTGACCATAGAGAACCTATTTCTTTAAAGGATGCCTCCACAAAGATATCCAGCTAGGGTTCTAGGTAGAGTACAAGATGACAGCCCACCGATCGACGAGACTTCAGAGCAGGTCCCCCATGCGGCAGTTGTACCATCGGGTGGTCTACCAGCAGCACCACTACTTGTTGGGAAGGTAATGGCACTAGCCCCAGCAGCAGAGGGTGAATGCCTCTTGAGAACATTCCATGAGTTCCAACATCATAGGTCACTGAGGTTTAGAGGTGAGACGGACCCACAGGCGGCTGAGGATTGGCTAGAGGCTTTGGTTAGAGACTTTGGACTGGTAGGGACACCAACTGATCTTATTGTGATCCTTCCTGCCAGCCTTCTTCAAGCAATAGCGGGAAGATGGTGGAGCTTGATCCTCGAGGTCCACGATGATGTGACTCTCATATGGGTAGACTTCAAGAGCCTTTTCAGGGTAGAGTTCGTCCCAGGGACTCTATGCTCAGTGCGTATATAGGAGATTCTCCACTTATTGCAGGGTAGCATGACCGTGGCTCAGTATTCAGTGAGATTCACTGACCTCTCATGATACTCCACTATCATGGTGAGGGACCCTTTCTTCATGGACCAGACCTTCGATGAGGGGCTCATATGGGATATTAGAGCCTCGATTATATCTCTCACCATCCCGACGCAGGTGGGGGTGTTAGAGAGAGCACTCTTAGTGAAGATTTTCCATGCTGATCGGTCACCAATAGTTAGACCCACCACCGAACGACACATAGTAGAGTCATCTGCAGCTGGCAGTAGACAGAAGACACACAGGTCCATGAGGACCAGACCTACTAGTGTTTGACTATAGGATACAGTTTCAGTGGTGTAGGGATCTCGAGATAGAGCAGGACAGGCGAGGAGCATGCAGTGTTACACGTGTGGCGGGCAGGGTCACATGGCTCGTGATTGCCCGACCCGCCATATGGAAGACCAGTAGATAGTCAAAGGACCGCCTAGACATAGGCAAAGATTCGATCGAGGAGGTCCACAGGCAGGAGTCGGACGTAGCAGAGGAGTTGGTCGTGCAGAAAGTGGGGGCGATGATTCGAGGTACTACCGCAACCACCACTAGGTGGTCCACCCAGACCACAGGGAGCTGGTGGACAGGGAGGAGCTCAGCTACAGGAAGCTGAGGCTTACGACCACGGTGCTCCAGAGATGATACGAGGTACGATCTTTGTCTACTCCACCTTAGATGTATTACTTATTGACACAGGTTCTAGTCATTCTTTTATTTTCATGTCCCTTATTCAGAGCTCAGATATACCGGTGGAGTCGTTATCTAGATCATTATGGCTAGAAACTCCTAAGAGATAGGATTCGACGATTACACACTGGTGCTAGTAGTGTGAGCTTACTCTAAGAGGTAAGAGCTTCATCTGGGATCTCCTAGTAGCATCTTCAAGGCCTTATGACATCATCTTGGGTATGGACTGGTTATCCATAGTCCATGCTTATATTGACTATATTAGGCACAAAGTGCGGTGAGTTCGCATGGATGGGACCAGTTTTTCCTTCACCGGAGAGAAGGGAACCATTGCAGCACAGGATGGACTTACCCAGAGGAGGGTGCAGCCAATCACACATCAGTTGGATAGCCTTACCCTCAAATTAGTTGATGAAGAGAGTCTGAGCTATCATGTTGTGGTGGACCAGTATGCTGATATTTTTCAAGACGATGTTCCAGGTCTACCTCCTCACAGAGAGGCATACTTTTACATCAACTTGTACCCTGAGATGGCATCGATATCTACACCAGCATATTGTATGGCTCGCGCAGAGCTTCGAGAGCTACGAGTACAGCTGGAGGACATGCATAGCAAGAAGTTCATTAGGCCCAGTTTTTCTCCATGGGCAACCCCGATTCTTTTCACCAAGAAGGTGGATGGGAGTTTGAGACTATGTGTGGACTATTGGCACCTGAACCAGGTGACCATGAAGAAAAAGTACCCACATCCAAGTATTGAAGACCTTTTTTATCAACTGAGGGGAGCATGATGGTTTTCAAAGATAGACCTATGGTCAGGCTATTACCAGCTCATAGTAAGAGATGAGGATGTGATGAAGATGGCCTTCAGATGTTGGTATGGCCATTACGAGTTCTTGGTTATTCCATTTGGCATAGCCAATGCCCCAAAAGTGTTGATGGGACTCATGAATAGATTCTTCCAACCATGCCTCGAATGATTTGTGGTAGTCTTTATCGATGAAATCATGATATACTCAGTGACAGAGGAGGAGCATTCCTATCGTCAGCAGATAGTTTTGGACACACTCCGAGAGAACCATCTTTATAGTAATCTCTCTAAGTTCCAGTTCTGGATCTGAGAGGTTCACTTCTTGGGGAACGTTATCTCAGAGGCTAGAGTTGTAGGGGATCCAATAAATATTGAGCTTGTTCTTGATTGGGATCCATCCAGGAGTGTGACGGAGGTGTGGAGTTTTCTGGGTTTGGTTGGTTACTACTAGTGGTTTGTGCTTGAATTTTCCAGAGTTGCAGCACCCTTATTAGCATTGATGAAGAAGGGGAAACCCTTCATGTGGTCGGAGAGATGTCAGCGGAGTTTCCAGGAGCTAAGGTAGAGACTGAAAAATGCCCCTATCTTGAGGCAACCAGAGGGGGCCTTTGGGTATGTATTCTACTACGACACATTAGGTACCAAGCTTGGATGTTTCCGGATTCTAAAGTGAGCAGTGATCGCGTATGGTTCTCGACAGTTGAGACAGCATGAGCAGAACTACACTACCCATGACCTGGAGTTGGCAGTAGTGGTCTTCGCCTTGAATATGTGGTGACATTACTTGATTGGGTAAAATTTTACAATCTACACTGATCACATGAGTCTCAGGTATATCTTCTCTCAGAAGTACTTGAACCAGAGAGAGAGATGTTGGCTTGAGTTCCTCTAGGACTATGACTTTGAGATACTCTATCCTCCTGGGAAGGTGAACGTAGTATTAGATGTGCTCAGTAGAAGATCTGGTATACAGTTGCTGAGTGAGGTGACAGAGAAGTTAGCCGCTTTGGGGATATCCTACATGGATCAAGATGGAGCATCTTATCTTCACTATCTGACTGTCACTCCCTCACTACATCATCAATTTAAGGAGGAGCGGTTTAGGGACACTGATTGTGAGGCTCGACGTGCTCATATATCCACTAGACAGGCACCTGATGGATATTCTGAAGGTGGGGAGCACGTCATCCTCTTCATAGTACATGCTATGGTACCAGTGGTGCTTAGGGAGTTAGTGTTGAGGGATTTCTATACATCCCATTTAGCGGTAAGTCTAAGAGTGGTGAAGATGTACTAGGACCATTGGTGTCAGAACTGGTGTCCAGGAATGAAGAAATCATTAGCAGAGTTTGTCTCATGGTTCATCACCAGTCAGCTAGTGAAGGAAGAGCACCAGGTTCCAGCAGACATAGTATATCCATTAGAGGTGCCAGAGTGGAAGTGGGATAGAATTTCCAAGGACTTCGTGATGGGTCTTCCATGCACGTCCAGGGGATATGATTTCATCTGGGTGATTGTTGACCGACTCACCAAGTTGGCCCACTTTCTACCCATCAGAGAGCAGGATTTAGTAGAGGGATTGGTATGCCTCTACATGTAAGAGATTGTATGGCTTCACAGGGTTCCATTTACAATTGTCTCTGATCGTGATGCATGTTTTACTTCTCGGATATGGAAGGGGTTGTATGATGCATTCAGGACATAGCTTTGGTTGAGCACCACCTTCCACCCTCAGATGGATGGTCAGACAGAGCAGACCATTCAGACCCTTGAGGACATGCTACGTGCTTGCATCCTTGATTTTGGCCATAGCTGGGAGGATCACTTGACCTTAGTGGAGTTCGTATACAACAACATCTATCACTCCACTATCATTATGGCACCATTCGAGGTGTTTTACGGACGACCTTGCAGATCACCTCTGTGTAGGACTGACCTAGGGGAGTCAGCACTCATGGGACCAGAGATGGTACGAGCTACCACATAGAAAGTGAAGATCATACAGGAGTGGATGAAGACTGCATACAGCAGGCAGAAGTCATACGATGACAGAATACAGATACCTCTGGAGTTTAAGGATGGTGACCATGACTTTGAATGGGTATCACCTAGATGAGGTTTTCATTGATTTGGCCAGGGCAGCAAGTTATCTCTAAGGTTCATCGAACCCTTTTAGGTCCTTAGTAGAGTTAGATAGGTGCCATACTAATTGGACTTCCCCCTCAATTGCACCAGGTGCATGATGTTTTTCACGTATCCCCACTAAGGAGATACGTACATGATCCATCACACGTCATTGACTAGGGTGAGCTGGACATCGAGGATGGGGCAACATTTTCAGAGGTTCCAGTGGAGATTGAGGATCAACAGGTGCGGGTCCTTCGTGGGTGGTCGATACCTCCAGTGCGTGTATGCTGGCAGCATGGAAACCTCTAGGAGAGAACATGGTATTGAGAGGCTCAGATTCATTCTCAGTACCCCCACTTGTTTCCCTAGTTTGTGTTGTGGATTTTGGGGAAGCATAGCCCTAAGGTGGAAAGAATTTAAAGACCCATATTTTTTCATGTAATTTTTTTTATTATATGGGAATATAACGAGTCCGAGAAAATTGACGACGTGTGATTCTGAGGCACGAAGTGCCTGGAATGAATTTCTAAACTTGTTTTTAGGTACGTTCAATAAACGTGCGAGCGAGTTTTTTTAAATTTTGAACCGGTACTCGGAATTGAAATATTAGGGCACCATTGGACTCACTGTGCCAATATTCACTTAAGGGGACCTTCAACTTGACCGCAGAAGATCAAGGGTGAAATTTACTTTTTCAGACTTTTCATGGGAGAAAATAAAATAAACATGTTTTATTTTATTTTTGTAATTTAAAGATACCATTTTTAATTTGGTGGGGGGGGCCACCTGGACCCTTATTTAATGTGAGTTAACTCTTGGTTTCTCCCCCAAATTAAATGTGCCAACTCTAGTTTAATTAATGTTCCAACAATTAATTGAGTTAATATACTTAACTCAATTAATATTGGCTCCTCATTCTTTTGGTGGAGATCATTGGAAAAGAAGACTCAGGAGAACATTATTCAATGAAGAACATCCTCTCCAACATGGTCCATCCACTAGAATTGAAGAACGAGTATTACACTTGATCCTGAATCTGACGCATCATGCGGGAGTGATGAATTCTGATGTCCCCTTCATCGACTTCGACTTCTTCCTCACGCCATCTCCAAGAAACGAGGTAGGGGTTTTAATTTGAATTATGATTAAATTTTTTTTGTTGATTCCTCATATTTTGGATACACAAAGATGATGGACAAACAAACATGGCCATCGTCCCGCACATATACCTTGTCGCTTCCCCTTTTACTCTTTGTGTGTTCTTCGTGCGTTCTTCAATGCCTAAAAATTAATGATGCTGGAAACACAAAGTTTTGCTGAGTGAGACTTATGGACACGGGGCCCTCACCCTGAGGATCATGAATATGTGAATGACATAATTTTAAGGCTTGGAATGATGTTGTGATTTCTCGCGGTAGAAGGCGGCGGCCGGCACATGGTCGGCCACAAGGAAAGTGGGGCAGCGCGCGTCCGCACCGCCGGTAGAGCAGGAGGCCGCAGTGGAGGTTGAAGAGTGGCTGACACCATGTCCGCTCATGGTGGAGTAGTAGCGTGTGACCACGCTTCTAGGAGGAGGACTGACCAGAGCACCGGTCATCCATTGAGGATTTGAGGGACTCACTCGGGTCCTGCAGGTGACATGGCAGCGCCTAATGGTGCTTCCCTTTGGTGTTCCGAACGGAAGGGGGCGCTCCCCCTTCAGCGCCAGCTCGGGCGGGTCGTGCCACCGAGCCACACCACCAGGATGAGCCCAGTGGGCTACACCACCGAGTCACGCAAGTTGTTTGTTCCCAAAACGGGCTGGGCCGGGCCACCCCTACACGAGTCGGGTCAGTCAGACCGGGTTGGACTGGACCCAAGCCCATCTAGACCCAGTTTTACCTTTTTGTCCATATATTGAGAACAGGGTGTCCGTTTGATGAACCTTATGTGGTGCCAGAATCCTTGGATCGAGATTCTCTATTTTGGTATACTTCAATTGAGTTTTGGATAAAGTTGGATTACGGCCGGGTTGGATAGAACCTGAATCCAGTCGGGCCCTTGGAGTGAAAATGCTAAAAACTTACAGACTGGACGTTCGATTGACGTGTCATCTATTGTGTTAGGTCCCTTATGATGTGAAGAACCATTGTTATACTTCTTCATGGAACTTCATGGTGGTTGAGGTTTTATGGATGGCTTGAGGAACGGTTATTCCAAGCGTGCTAATAACGGGAATCCTGTGGCAGTCAGTGAGGCAGAGGTTGGAGACAGATTATACGGAGGTTAGTACCGAGCGATTCTGTGTGGGTTAGATCCTCTGTGGGTTAGCGCTCAATGATCCTATGGGGGTCAGCGCATATTGATCCCATGAGGGTCAGATCCTATGTGGGTCAGTGCTCAGTGATCCTTTATGGGTCCGCGCATATTGATGATGTGTGGGTCAAATCCTGTGTGGGTCATTGCGGGGGTTAGTACCTATCGATCATATGTGGGTCAGACTCTGTATAATCATTATAAGTACCTATCGACATAATAAGATGATTTATCCTCAAAACTGATCATTTTTACTTCTATAATTCACTAAAACCTGGTGTGATCTGATATGTTAACTTTGTGATATTATTCTGTATGGTGTATCATTTTGGTACTTACCTTTGTGGTGTTACCTATGTGTTATTCATTCCTTTGTGAAACAGTTGAGTTTTGGGAAAATGAGTTGGGCCTTGTGTTTCCTCATGAATGAGATGGGTATACTTGATAACTTAGGTATATGTATAGTCATATACCTAAGTAGGGTTCACTATTTCTTCCATGCTTTTATGTTTATCCTTTGTGGATTTTGAGAGACCTTCGGGGGTCTCAGGGTCCCTACTGAGTATCGTTATACTCACCCATTCACAGGCTATGCCCGCACCACATTGTGTCTTGTGCAGACGACGGATAGCATTGATTGAGGATGAGGGTACCAACACTAGAGGATGCTTGGAGGTGGTCCTTAGAAGTGGTGTACCTCAGAGACGACCGTTTGAGAGCTATACCTACCTTTCAGGTAGGATCCTTTGTGGTGTTCACATGAGTTTTTTTTCATTTTACATGTTCTTTTTGGTTGTCCTTGTACTTTCCAGTTGGGCTTGTATTCCGACCCCTTTTACTTACTATACACACCCTATTTACTATATAGTTTACTTTATGATTGCATCTTGTTGTGTTCTTGGTTTGTGTGAGATGACATGTTTAAAGGCTATTTCTTCCAAGTTTTAGGGATACGCCTTTCTGGTGCTAGTCACAACCCCCAGGCATATGGAAGTCGGGCTTCAGGTAGTCATGAAACGGGCCCCGAGGGACAGGTCATGACAGTTTTCATGCACAACTATGAATGGTGTGGATCACAGCAGGCTTCTATATCAATATAGAAGAACTAGATGTTTTAATGTTGTGTAGGTATCTCCCATAAATATGATACAAATAACCATAAATGTTCTTTGGTTAAGAAGACAGTGCACCTCCATTGGAGGGGTTTTATTATAAAATCATGGCATTTATTTATTACACAATTCATTTAATTATATTTAATATTTATTCTAAAACTCATTCAGCACAAATCAAATGCAATAAGTTAAGCAACTAGGTCAAAATAACTATCATTGTGAGTTTTTGCAGATAGCGCACCTCCGTTGGTGGGGTTTTATTACAAAAACATGAAATTATTTATCAAAGGAAATGATTATATTAAAGAATAGTTATTCACGATTTGTAATTCAATATTATTAAAAATAATTAAGAATGAAGATAAATTTATTTTAATGAATTCTTTAATTATAGAGGCTATGAGTGGGACTCTACCTCAAGGTGGAACCATCCCGTCCACTTCAGCTCTTGGAGCTTTATAACTAAAATCTTCTTCTCCCCCATGGGGTATACACATCTTCACACACATGCAAGGACACCTAGCCCTTATGCACACACCCGCATGGCCATGAGCATGTGCAAGGGGATCCGTAAACATATGCTTATATTCATATACCAGTCTCTACTCACCTACATATGCATTTATATATATATACACACATGGGAACACCTAGACCCATACATGCATAATCACTACCATGGGTGACTACACATGTAACGGGGGAACCCACATACATATACTTACTTATGCACACGCAGGCGAGTCTCCCTTGACTTGGTGACTCCAAACCAACAAGCAGAGATCAACGCACTAAAAAAAAGATATTCAGAACCTTAAATCACATAAAGGATGCTACATAACCAGTGAGAAACCAACCTACATCATTAAATCCATAACTATATTGGAAGCAGAGAACCAAATCCACCCAAACCAACATGAAACGATCCAACACCCTATTGAAATCATAATATGAAGTTGAAAACCCTAAAATTCCCAAATACATGAGGTGCGAGACAAGTAATAACCATAGAATTTTTCCTCGGATCAAACTCAGCGGACTAAATCAATCTGAACCCCTTCTCGCCCCCTTCGCAGAATATAACTACCCTCTGTCCATAGAGAGCTATAAAAGACCTAAGTGGCCAATGTGATAAAGAAAATAAAATAAAAATTAAACTAAGACGTACATGTCTCCGGTGACTATACACATCATAGCCCAACATATAAGAACCAAAACACCCCATGGGTCAAATCATGTTCCTACAAGCAAGGGGGAAATAGATCCTTGTTTCAAAATGATACTATCAAATAGTACATTCCTATTAATTAATAATTACTCTTCCTATTAGATTTAGTTTGTCTTGTTTTTGTTTATATTATCTTGTATAATTTCATTCATTTGGTTTCTATTCGGTCATTGAATTAATAATAATCAGTCAATCCATATTAATAATTATATCCATTGGTTCCATATCTGGAGTAAAAACAACATAGAAATGAATGATATCTTATAAGGAAACTCATAAGAGCGGTAGGATGTAAAGCAGTCTTATTCATGCAATTTATACCTAATATAGATTTTTCATGGGAACATAAATCACCAAAATCCCCAAATTAAATTGGTTAAAACAAAGAGGGAAGAATAAACCAACCTCAAATGGTGGTAAATTGTGGCTGATGAACCAAGATGTTCCAAAATTCTTTGCCTTCGGCAGCGGACACCAAATCATGTTTGAGGTGGACCCGAAAGAACCATGATACACCCTAGAAACGAGGATTAAAGTTAGATAATTGGAAATTATAGAAGCATATAATAGTATTATAAAGTCATTGCGAAGATCAAGTATTTTATAATACATGTGAAAACTAAAAGGGTTAAATATCTTTATAGTTTACTATAAGAGATTTACAAGATTCATAAATAAAAAAATCATAATATTAAGAGAGATTAAAATTATTTGTGGTTGATAAATATTCCCATATTATGAAGTTATTAGATCATGGAGAGTCCTCCACTTCATCCTTAGGGAATAATGTATCCCAATACCCTAATAAATTTATATTTGCTAAGTCCTTTTTATTTGTAAGCGTTGTACAAAGATCAAAGTCTATGAAAAACCTAGTGATATAAAATACAACAAAACTCACCAATACATTAAGGGTGGATGTGAGAATATGTATGTAGAGTAGTTCCCCAAAAAATCCCAAAATTTTGGTGAATCTATCCAAAGACATAAATGAAATAAATATAGAAAAACAACCTCAATGGAGAAAGAAACAATGTTTTTTGTAAAATATTGGTATTGCTGGAAGTTTGGGAGTTATCTAATTGATCAAGTGAATATGCCATTTTCAAACAATAATAAACATGTGAAGCAAGAGAAAAACATGTTTCCAAAACATAAACATGATTAGATTGTGAGAAATAAGAATGCGCAAAGAAAATAAAACACTTTTGAGCTACAAAGAAAAGTGCTCCAGTTGAAAAAATCCTCAGTCATTGTTGTAACTTAGAAGATGATAAACCCACTTTATTATCATACTTGTTGATATTAAACTAAAATAGAACGGAAATGTCACATAACATGCACCTCACATATATATTTTTTTTAGGAAAATAAATTTGCAAAATGAATCTTTCATATATTGTTGTTATTGAATTGAAAAAATAAACATGGATAAAATACGAAAATATATTCCTATTAATCACATCTCTAAAAAAGTTTCAATACATTTCCCATGAGTTGATGCCAGATTTATAGGGAAATTTTCATCTATATAACAATTTATAATTTAATAAAATATGGTTACCCATTCAACTGTAGGTGATTCCAAAAAGAACAACACATTTTTTCATAAACCAATTTCCCTTCACATGCATCATGTACATATTAAAACAGTATGCATTAGATAACATTTTCATTTTCAAATTATAATACTCTATTCACATGAAAACTGCATCCATAAAGCAATAATGGTATGAATAACTCTACCCATTAAATATTCTTAACATTTTTATGAGCTCCATATGATTTCACATAGAATATGATATTCTTTATAAAATAAGAAACACATCATATACTATTAACCTAAATAACAAAGAAATAATGTTCTCGTGGTTTCTTATATGTGAACTTCCAATAATTTATATCTACAAACACTACAATGATAACAATATTTATGTTTTGATAAAACCAAAATCAATCATATATCACAGATAAATGAAACAATATGAAATAATACAAATTGAATCAACAAAACTCAAACTAAACAATGAATCAATTAACCATACTAGAAGAAGATTTGGGACTCACTGCCAAAGAATACATAAATCATAAAAAACGTAGAAGGGATGCTCGACTAGAGGGGATCCTCGACCTAGGCGGGATGCCCGACTAGAGGGGATGCTCTCCCTTCTCAACCTAGGGGATTCGCGTCGAGTGATGGAAAGCTCGACCTAGTGCGGGATGTGTGACCTCGGAAGGGATACTCGACTATAGGAGGATGAGGAGGGGGATGTTGTCACGACCCATCCCCCGGGCCCCATGTCGTGACTACCCCAAGCCCGCCTTCCATAGGCCAGGGGATGGCGAGTAGCACCAAAGTTGTAATTCCCTAAAAATGGGAAGGCATTGCTTTTCTAACCTGTAAACACACACACAAGCAAGCACACAACTAGATACGAAACACCAAGTAAAACTGTATAACAAAAGGGTGATAAAAGTAAAAGGGGACAGAATACAATCCCAATAGTAAATTATAAGAAACTGAAAGAACAAGTACCAATGAAGAAAAAGGAAAATAGTTATTGGGTCTTCTTCCGAGGTTACTACCTGAGGGGTAGGTACAGATCGCCTCCTCACCACTCCTCATCCGTCTGTCTCCTCCGTGAACCGACTCGTCATAAGGTCCACCTCCGGGTACCATCCGGTCCTGGTACTCTCATCCTCAGTTAGTGTTGTCCATTGTCTGCACCAAACACAACGAAGTTTGGGCATAGCCCATGTTGGGGTGAGTATAATGATACTCAGTAGGGACCCTGAGACCCTCATGGTATCACAAAATCCACCAAGGATAAACCACAAAGTATGAAATCAACAGATAACTCTACTTAGTTATATGCCCATACATATACCTAAGTTATCTAGTAATCCATCCCAAACATGAAGTAACATGGAGATTCTGACTTAGCTCATGCCATGACTTATTCTATGGGTAGTAACAAGTGACATTCCTAGTCACAATGTCGAAGACCTTGGATGTTGGAGAACTCCTCCTCTATCAAGTACAGTGGGCATGCCGCATCACATAGAGGCGCTTCCCACTATCCTTGGACTACTGAGGTACTCCTCCTGTCATGTTCCCTGGGTCTTCCGCGTCACCAAGGCACTCCCCACAACGGGTCTGCGGCGTCACCAAGGTGCTCCCCCTCGTGGCCTACAGAGGTACTCCTCCTGTCGAGTACCTTGGGTCTTTCGCGTCACCAAGGCGCTCCCCAACATTGGTCTTCCATGTCACCAAGGCACTTCACACTGGGCCTGTCAAGTTACTCTGAGTCGAAATGGTCAGCAGTCATCAAGTCTCAGCTAGCCACTGGGTCCCACACTATGCTCGCTCCTCTCTGGGAGAATCCACTCCACAAGCTAATGGTTGATAATCTAACTGCCACGAAGTCCCATGAAGAAGTATCTCAAAGTTCCACCATGTCAGTGGGGTCTCAACACAACAGACGACGCGTCAATCGGACGCCCAGTCTGTGAGTTATTAGACTTTTAGTTCCAGGGGGTCGGTTGGATTCATGATCGATCCAACCTGATTGTTCCCCATCTTAATCAAAAACATACTGGGGTATTACTCAAATGTAATGACTTGCTACAAGGTTCACAATGCCACTTACAGTTCGTCTAACGGACGTCTGGTGCCAAAGTTATGGTCAAAATAATGTAATTGGGTCGTAGTGGGCCCGGGTCCGGTCCGACCCAGTCGAAGTGACTCGGCCTAACCCGGTCGGACCAACCCAGTTCAGGTCAACCTGACCGGACCCATTGGGTCTGGCCCGGACCACTGGGTCTAGCCCTACAGGCCGCAAGGGTGCCGCGAGGGTGGCTCGGCTAAGGGATACTGCGAGGGGGCGGGACGGCTCGGCCCAGCCCAGGGTGGCTCGGCTGTGGGCAGTGCCAGACCGCAGGGCTGCGATCTGGCCATGGGGAGGTGGTTCGTCCACGGGAAGATGGTCCAGCCACGGGGTGGCGAACCGGCCGCAGGTCGATGGTCCCGCCATGGGGCGGCGGACTGGTCGCGGGGTGGTGGTCTGGTCGTGGGGTGGCGGACAGGTCGCGGGGTGGCGGTCCGACCGCGCGGGGGCAGTCCGGCTGCATGGGGTGGCAGTCAGGCCATGGGGCGGTGTGGAGACGTGGACGGCGACGAGGACCGCGGTCAGCATGAAGGCCGCATGGCGGCGGCGGTGGTCGTAGGGAAGCGTTGTGGCCTTCGTCGCGGCCGACGGTGGTGTCGTCCTCCTTTCTCGTGCCCCAACCATGGATGGTTGTCAACTTCCTTCATCGTGAAGAACACTGCAAGATTTTCGGAAGGGTCGGGCCATGTTAGTATGGCTCATACCCTCCGTGTTAGGGTGGTAAAAAATGGATCATCAAGAACATAAACATAAACGTCAAAGCCTATCCTCCTGCAATGTTTTTTCCCAACCTGAAAAAGAAATTTAAGGGTTTTACATAGGAAGTGGTAAACAAAAAGAAAATAAACTCCAACCTCAGGTTGTTCGTTGACGTCGACGAGGAGGGAAGAATGTGAAGTTATCAATGCTCGTCTCGTCCGCCACACACCTCAAATCCTGGGATCGTGCGTTAGTTCGTTGAAGTATAAGACATTCTACGTCGGAAGAAGTCCCGAGGAAGAAGGTCTAACTTGGCATTCTTCTTCGGTGGAGCATTCTTCGTTGGAGAGCTTTTCTACAAGATCTCTTCCCCTTTACCAATCCTTTCCCTCAATCCCACCAAAATGAAAATAACCAACTTAATAATTTAAGTTTTTTCAAATTAAATTATGTGGGAACATTTCTAGTTGGAACAAAATTAATTGTCTTAATTAAAGTAGTGTGTTGGCTTAATTAATTTTAGAAGAGTTGAAGAGGCTTTACCACACTTAATGGGGGAGTTTTGAGGTTTAGGCCTCGGGTGGTCCCTACCACCATAACCTCTCATGGGAGGTTAGGCTAGGGTGGTCCCCACCACCATAACCTCTCATTGGAGGTTAAGGTCTGGTGGTCCCCACTTCTCAACTTCCATATGGAGGTTTTAACAAATAAAAGCTACACCACTTTATTTTTATTTTATTCATTCACTAAAAACCCAAAAACTGACTTCCACCCTCGACCAACGGCCATTGAGGTGAATGTATCTTTAAGAGAAAATTGGCCCTATGAGTTCAATGGTGTCCTCATATTTCAATTCCGAGCACCGGTTCAAAAGTTAGAAAAAACCCGATCACACGTTTACTGAACGTACCCAAACAAAAGTTCAGAAATTCATTCCGGGTACTACGGGCCTCAGAATCACGCGCCATCAATTTTCGCAAACTTGTAAAATTTCAATATATTTGAAAAAAATACATGGAAATTCCAGGTCTTTATATTCTCCCCACCTCAGGTCTTTACATCCCCATAAGCCACAACTCAAACTAAGGGAACAAGTGGGGGTACTGAGCATGAATCTGAGCCTCCTACTCCCATGTGCTCTCCTGGAGGTTCATGTGCTTCTAGAAAACGTCACTACAAGAAAACCGCCATTTAGCGGCGGTTTTTTCACGGCGATTCTTAAAACCGCCACTAAACGCGTTTTGGGCTGCCATTTTGCGGTAGTTTTTAAACCGCCGCGAAAAAACCGCCACGAAATGCCAAAAAAATTATTTTTTTTTATTTTTTTTATATTTTATTTGAGGATTAGCGGCGATTTTTTAAAAAACCGTTGCGAAATAGCGGCGGTTTCGGTAAAACCACCGCGAAATAGCGGCGGTTTCGGTAAAACCGCCGCGAAATGAAATGAAAAAATAAAAAAACACGAGAAACCCCGAAATCACTAAAACGACCATAACTTTTGATCCGGGCTTCCATTGAAGCGCCACGACCAGTCAAATCAATGCTCATGAAGAGATACAGAGGCACATATAATCAAAATCATAAGACGGTCTAAGGTGCAGAAGATATTAGAGTTATAAGAAAGTTGAAAAAAGTTCTCCAACTTCAAACGGTCATAACATTCGCTCCGGGTGTCCGTTTGGGCTCTACCACACATAAAATTGAAGCCAGCGAAGAGAGATACGCACTGGTTTGACACAAGTAAGCTTTTATCGTGTTTTTTGACCCCAAAAACCCCTCCGAAGGCCTCCAAAACCCCGTTTCTGTCACCGGTGTCCCGTCGAACTTGTCTTCAAACAGACCTAACATTTGATCTGCCTGTCAGTTCAGCCTCCTCCACCTTCCATATCATAGCTCATTCCATGAGCTTCAGTTTGACTGGTCGCGGTGCCCACATGCACTCCTAGATCATATGTTATGACCTTTTTAGTGGGTATCGGGTTTGTTACGTTTTTCAATGCCTCGTTTCTAGCACCCGTTCCCCGTCAGCTTTTTTTTAAATGGTCGTAACTTCTGATCCGCCTGTCCATTCGGACTCTTTCACCTTTCAGGTCGAAGATAGTTTCAGGATCATTGATTTGACAGGTCGCGGATCTAAAATGGACTCTCGGATCATAAGTTATCTCTGTTAATGTGAGTCCAATGTTTTTGTCTCTTTATGACCGTTTTGACAGGTTTTAATGGTTGCTCCATTTATTACTGTTTATTTGGGTTTCCATGACTTGTTATCTTTATCAATGGTTTTTTGTGGGTTATTATGATGATCATGTTGAATAATTAAGGAGTTTTCGAGAGTTGTCACGAGTTTTCATGCGTTCTCATTCTTTCTAATGCCTCATTCTTCATATTCTTCTCCATCCTTTTTCATGCGTTTTCATGATTTTTCATCCCTTATCACGTCTTTTCATACTTTTTCATGTGTTTCCTTTATTATTTATTAATTATTATTTATTATTTATAATATACTTTAATTTATTTATTATCCATTATTTGTAACTGGTTATTTATTATTTATTATTTATTATTTATTATTTATTATTTATATTTTCTTATTATTTATTATTTATATTTACTTATTATTTATTATTTATTATTTATTATTTATTATTTATTATTTATTATTTATTATTAATATTTATTATTTATTATTAATATTTATTATTTATATTTATTATTTATATTTATTATATATATTTATTATTTTTACTTATTATTTATTAATTATTTATTTATTATTTATTTATTATTGATTTATATTTATTTATTATTTATATTTATTTATTATTTATTATTTATATTTATTATTTATTATTTATTATTTATTTATTTTTAATTATTTATTATTTATTATTTATTTATTATTTATATTTATTTATTATTTATTATTTATTATTTATTATTTATTATTTATTATTTATTATTTATTATTACTAATAATAAAATATTATTAATAATAATAATATTTGTTACTGGTTATTTATTATTTATTATTTATTATTTATTATTTATTATTTATTATTTATTATTTATTATTTATTATTTATTATTTATTATTTAT